>OY754304.1:4926893-6251884 GCA_963573255.1 Chironomus tentans | reverse complement strand
TTTGTTTGTCTGTCTATTTGTAGAAAGAGATAACCCGTAAATTGTATGGAGATGAGTCGGCACATGGACTGTATCCCATCAATAATGCTCAGGTTGCACAATTAGCACAAACACCATCAGCACCTCCTGAGGGTGAACGTTCATTTACGACGTTAGTGTCTGATAGAAATTTGGCACAATTAGAATATGATGGTGTAATCCAGACCGATGCATCGAGTAACTTTAAATCAGAGGACCATCTTTCGACAGCGTTTGGATTAGCGGCATTAATGCACAATGGATTTCCTCCTCCAGCTGTTTTTCCTGTTACTACAAATACAGTGACAAAGCAAGCACCACAAACAAATGGTGAGGAGCGTCAGCAGTGGACTCAACAACAGACATCCCAACAAAATCATTCACAGCAAGAGGAATCAATCTGGAATTCGAATAAGAATACAAATGCATATACACAGAAATTATTTAAAATTAAGACAAAACAGGAACCAATAGCAAGTGAAACAATTGTCATAAATACATCGTCAGGTACGGCCAATATTAAGAGTGAGGTCCAGCAAGTACAGAAGCGATATAGTTGTTCGGTGTGTCCATACTCGACTGATAGACGTGATTTGTTCACGCGTCATGAAAACATTCATAAAGAGGAAAAACCTTTTCACTGTTATGCATGTCTAAAGCAGTTCAATCGTGCGGATCATGTGAAGAAACATTTTCTGCGTATGCATCGCGAAATGGAATATGATATTAATAAAACAAGAAGATATCCACCGTCGTCAAAACAAATCGTTAATTCAAATAATAATAACAGCAATAATAATAATAACAAGAGCAACAACTTTTTTTATAATCAGCAACAAACGGCGGAAACACAGCCAACTGTTACAACAACAATCAACATACCAACATTTTCTCATCATCAGACCACAAATTCGACGCAACATCATAGCATTGAGCAAGTTATTCAAAATAATACCAATAATCAGCAGAATAGTAATAATACTAATAATAATAATAATGCATTGAATAATCAGTCAGTTGGAATTAATATTAAAAGTGAGAAATCTGTCCAGGGAAAATCACAAAAACCAAAAGGAGAGAAAAGATTCATGTGCTGCTACTGTCCGTGGACAGGTGCTGATAACTGGGGATTAAAGCGCCACCTCAACACTCATACAAAGCCTTTTGTTTGCCTATTGTGTGATTATAAAGCGGCACGATCTGAAAGGCTGACAACACACATATTGAAAGTGCACAACAAAAAGGCATGCAATAAATGCAGCTTCTTTGCTGATGATCAGGCACAATTAACACAACATCAAATTGATACACAGTAAGTTATCCACTTCCATAATATAGACTTAATAATTATTGCATGTAGAATAAGTAGACACTAACAATAATAACTAATTTATGCTTACCTAAAGCCAAAATGAAACCCGTACTACTACCCGAGTTAACAATACTAATAACAACCACTCGACAGTCCAGACTGTCCCAACTAATCAATCCATAAATCAACCTGCATCATCAACTAGTGTTAATCCTACTAATATAGCAAGTACAGGAAATGTATTGCGAACATTAACAAATACTTTTGTGCCAAATATTCACACAACATCATCAAATCATGTTTTCGGGTGAGCAAATGGTGTACAGAAATTTTTCACATTAAAATAATAAGAAATTTTTTGTGATGAGAAAACACGTAAATTTTAATATTGACATTTTCTCTATAACTTCTTCCTCCTACCGTATTATCTCGTTTAATTAATCTCATCTTCCCCATTCTCTCTCTTTTTCCTTTAATTTATGCTTCCACCCACCGTAGCACATTAAATTCGTCATTAAGTAATGGTGTTTCAACAATCTATACAACATCTAATGTTAATACTAATATTGTCGAACAAATAAATCACCATTTAAATACGAATAATTGGCGCACAAGTAATAATATTAATACTTCATCAAATCAGAATGTTATAAGAAATCAACAATCGACAACTAATACATTAACATTTACTAATACGTCATCGGGGACGCAAGCTAAAAGAAAGTCTGGCGCAGAGCGCTTGTTTGCTTACTTTGAAGCTGATGATAGCGAAGATCTTGAATTAGATTACGCTCGGTAATGGGATATTCAATTATCATTACTGGGGGGTCCTCGATTTGAATAATTATTATATTTTAGAAAAATCAAATTGTTTGCACTTCATAGACAATATTTCCGTTACAAGAAGCATTGTTGAAAATTTCTTTAGATAAAATTGAATTATTCAAACCGAGGACCCCCAGTAACTCATTAAAACTTTACTGTATTGTTTTACTCATAAACTTTTTAATTCTCTTTTATCCTTCCCACCCTCAACCTCAACCCACTCTTTGGCATTTTAGTCAGTTGCAAATGCAAGCATTAAGCCGAAATACTGCCTCTGTCGCTCAGGATTTTCATAACGCGGGAGGTGAGAACCTTACAAAAAGCATCATTCAACCACAGAATAAGATAAAAGGCGTTAGTTCGGTATCATGCAACAACAATAGCAGCAACCAGAATAACAATATAACAAACAATCGTGTTATCAATGGAACAATTGGTCAACAGCAAGAATTGAAGAAGAAATTCAAGGCGATGTCTCCAATTGACCATTCGCCTCCCGCGACCCTTGAATTAATAACAAATTCAATAAAAAGACGTCGCAAAAGTTCTTCCTCGAATGATAAAGAAAATGTTAATGAGCTTCTTACCAAACAACTTACATTCTTAAAGCAACAACATCAGATGTTCTTACAGAATCTCAATGCAAGTATGATGTCTGATGGTGAGAGATTGAAGGCGATTTGTGAGATAAATGAGATATTTGAAGGGATGTACCGTAATTCATTAACAATCATTTCCTCAATGGAAAATGAAAAGTTCAGCTACCTTCAGCAGCAGCAACAACTGCCTCAAGTTAAAATCAAGAAGGAATTTGAAGACAACAACAATGAAAATGATTATGAACGTTGTAAGAGTGATGAGAAGAAACCTATCAATAATGATTTTACGTTACCGGCATTCTTAAGGAATAATAAGGAAATTACCGTGATTATGGATCCAAAAAATCGTTCAAAAATGAGAATCGATGATAGTCAGTGTAATGAGACACGCAAGAATCGCAAGCAACTTAAACCAAAAAAGATTGAAAAGGATATTGGTCCGGATCAAGAACCATTGAATAATAATCATCAATCATCACGGGTCGATCAAGAAAATGGTAAGGAGAATGATTGTAAAAATTCAGTAAACAACATCAACAACCTTCGTGATAAACATATGCTAAAGCTTGTGACAAAAAAGAAGTGTTGCTATCTATGCCGTAATAAATCAATAGATGCCAACACATACTACTCAAAGGAATCGCTTCTCTTGCACAATATGTGGCGACATAAACCAAAAAAGCTTGAATGTCATCAATGTGAGATGAAATTCAATAAAATGTATAAACTCAAGCTTCATAAGACACTTAAAAAGCATTAAATTTATTTGTACAAATATGGAATAAATAAGTATAAACATTATATATGGAAGTGAAAAGACACACTCTATACCAATATGAAGACAAAAAACAAAATGTTACAAAAGTCGAATGTCAAAGATTTCATTAAAAACCATCATCACCAACAAAACACTGCTCTCTATCTCTATCATCATCGTCAGAACAATGCATGATGAAACAATTTTGAACAAACAATGAAAAGAAAGTAAGGAAAAATTAAAGAATATACACACAAAATTAAGGAAGAGAGAATTAAATTTTCCTTCAGACATACAAACTCAATATTTTTTATACAGAAAAAGTTTCAATTTCATTACCCATTCAATAATGAAGAATTTTGCATTTTATGCATTTCTATATATTAAAAATATAACTATATATATAAAATTTAAAGTTTTACGTCTGTATACTTTTAGTATTTTAAAATAAATTATCTAGGTTTCCGTTCATACGGGATGTTTCTAGCGCATTTTCCCATTAACTCTACTATGTTGTAAGCACTGTACGAATCCTTGTCATATTGACGATCATTTTGTCTAGAGTAGGTGGCTAGTTGTAGGTGACTTACCTTGATCCAGCATAAAATCTTGTCATAGCTGGGAAAGTTATATAGTCTGGTTGCATTCATTACTTGTAGCCAACTCTATGACTAAGTATTGATTAGGAGAATTGGACCAGGGGCGTGCCCAGGAATTTTTTGAGGGTGGTTTTCATATGGACGGCAAAATTTAGGGGGGGGGGGGGTATGTTTTGGGATTTTTTTTCCATCGAGGGTGGTGTTCTAACACACAAATCTTCCCCTGGATACGCTTCTGAATTGAACCCACGTCCATAATAAGAAAAGGTTACAGATCTCCAGTCTGTTGTGTAACTACTTTGCCACAAAGTTTACCAGATATATATAGATTCCACTTAGCCACGACTCTAAACTATTTATGCAAAATTAAAAATAGAATCCCATAAAATCTTTCACATGTACATTAACTACACAAAAAGAAGCAGTTCCTTAATACTCAGCGATAAAATCAAATAACTCACTTTGTTGGGCATTAAGCTAGCGAATCATTTGAGGAAATTTAACATACCAATAGATACAGATAAATATTGTACAAAATCACAACATCCCATCGATGGGAAAATGCGCTAAAAATAAAAGAAAAGGCAAGAGAAGTGGTAAGGCATTATTTTTATTATTTCTTCCTCATTTCAACTCACTCTCTCCTTTCCATTATTAATTTCCTTATCATATCTTCCTGCCCTTACCATTTGCTACTGCTTTGAATTCTTCCGCTCAGTTCATGCAATATTATTATCAACTTTTTCTCTTTATTTTTTCTTCGTGCAATTTAATTCCTTTCGCAAACTCAAAAAATTGATTAGAAAGTTATACATATTTATATACGAGAATGAAGTAAGAAGAAGAAAATGAGATTGTTTAAAAACATGGAAATAAAATGTTTATTTTTCATTCAATCAATAAAACACAAAAGTTGTATAGCGATACGATGAGATACTTATTGCGATTGTGAGCCATATAAAAATATGAAAAACCATTATTATTAATATTATTTTGAGTAAGCAACATAAATCTTAAGTAAAATAAAATGCTGGAAATTTTTCTCATTTTTAATTTCAAATAAAAGAAAAAAAAACAAAATATTTACAATCATAAGTGTAAAGAAAAGATGAAAAAAAATTGGAATAAAAAAAGTAATTATCTGTATTCAAAAAGGATATGCACAGCTTTGTTGTTTCATTATTCATTCAGTCCAATTTGTAAAATTGCAGGACATCTGAAAAAAATGTATTTTTTTTTCTGTCTATGGATTTACATGAGTGGTAATTAAAATTCGAGTGGAAAAGTTGACGCAATTGTTATGCTGATTGTAGAGCATTTTATGGTGATACACACGGAAGCAACGGGTCATCTAGTGACTGAATGGACAAAAGTTGAAAAATCGTTCAAAAATTTGTCTTTTCAACCCCTTTTCCAATTTACAAAAGAATTCTTCTCTATGAATTTTCACAAAGCATCCAACTCACACTTCCTTAAATTTTTGTGTGTCACTAAAGAATGTTCTCTTAAAGTTTTGGGTGATTCCTCTTTGTAGATAAATCTCTCCTTTTTGTTGTACTTACGAATGCTGTTTGTAGCAATGACTTTATATATATGTGAAAACTGGACACACTTTGGGGTGAATCATGACTCATGGGAGTCACCAATCATTTTTAGTTGTTAATGTTGAACTTTTCAGATTTTTCATATGAACTTGTGTCATTTTGAGAGCAGAAGTTGCTATTTCTCAATGAAGGATATTAAAAAAATGGAATTTTTAGACTCCTACCCCCCAGTCACAGATTTTTCATGACAAAAAAATCATGCAATGTCATATAGTATCAGACCCCCCATTCCGTCATATATGAATCAAGCATTTAAATACCCAACACGTGAACACTTAGGGGTCATTCACTTATGACGTCCAACATTTAGGATAAGGGGGTCTGAGTTTTTATGACATCTTCATACAAAAAGAAATTTTTCGAAGACAAAAATTTCGAAAATTTGAATTGAAAATGACCGTTGTAAATCAAAACAAAATTTTTATGCTTATTTTAATTAAATATGGGTAAAGCTTGCAAAGTTGCTAGCTGTAACCAAAAGAAATCAATAAATCATATTTTTCAAGTGAGGAAATAGTCTATTAATAAGAATAAGTGGAATTTTTTAACGGTATTTTCAAATTCAAAAAATTTATCAGTCAAAAAATCTTCGAAAATATTTTGAATTTTAAAAAATTAACGGTTCATGGTGCTGTTTGCAGCCAATGGGACGTCATAAGTGAATGACCCCTTATAAAAATCCTTACTTGATATCACGAAAATTCTGAAATTATTGAGTAATTTTGTAGTAAGTGTTAATGTCTAGAAAATCATACTATTAATTGTCGTCAGGGGAGGAACTAAAATGCTTAAGAAAGGGGCTTTAATTTATTCAGAAGGAAAACTAAATTAATTTTATGCAAGGTAGTTCAGAAGCCACCCTCGTCTACCACCTGGCTACGCATTTGATTATCGTGTTTTAAGCAGAAAGCAACCATGAAATTACGATAATTATTTGCATGAAATTTGTATCGTCTGATGTAATAATAATTAGAATAATGATACACCAGCGATTTGACAGTCAATTCCATTAAGCATATCTCAAGAGAATTGAAAAATTATAATTTTCTTTAACAAAGCACAACATCTTGTGTTCCAAACAGGACATTGCTGCTTAAAGTCAGATTATCTCGACAAAAAGGATGCAGTAGAGCACCCTACGTCATAAGCAATAAAGAACAAACTTAATACTCTCTAACCAATTTAAAAATTTAAGAATAGGAAAAGACATTCAATTCAAAAATTTATATAAAAGGTTTTCGTGTACGCCAAGCATTTTCATCTACTGTAATACACAGACCGAAAAACATAAGTTCCGTACTAAATTAAACGAAAAATGCGGTAGGCTGAAAATTATTCATGTCTTTTTCAGCCTAAAATTGTTCAACAACCATAATTCGTCGGAATGCAGACGGAAAGAAGGCAAAACATTTGGGGATCGTACAATAGTGACGTCCAACCTTGGGTTTGAGAAGATGTGGCACTCAAGTGGGAGGGTGCATGAAAATATGATTTGTTGATGGACGTAATTTGTGAATGAAATCATATCTTACGGCAAAATGTTGGCAAGCGAATCTGTCAACCTAGCTTAAAAGCAACATTTTGTGATAATTCCTTCAAATTAGTCAAACAGCTCGACCAAACTGACCAGAACAATGTAAATTAAAATGACATTTTTCTTGTGCAGCAATATTAATTAAGAAAAAAGGGCAAATGTCTCATACGATATATATGTACTCGAAATTTTTCTTTTTATTGTTTATTTTAAGTAACATATAAAATTCACGTAGACTACGTGAGAGGAAAATTAATAAATAAAGTTTATAATTTTTCAATTTTTAAGGATTTTCTTTTCTGGTTTATATTCTCATATTTTTTTGGGTTTTATTCTTTCCTAATAATAGTAATAGTTTCTTCATGTTCCACAATGTGTTTTTTTTTCTTGTGTACGTGTACATCATGTATTAAATATTTATAGTTGAAAGATTTATGAAAAGGAATCTATAATTTATTTAATATTAACCGAAATGCTCAAATGTTTTCTTTTAATATTATCTACTTCTTTTTTTAAGTATATGTATTGCTTTAAGGAAGCTACGTTATCTCATCATAGAGTGGTAAGGTTTTCACAATTTCTAAACTTTGAGTCCTCTTTACCAAATATCCAGGTTATCATTTGACGCGCCTTCATGCTCGCTCTGACTACATTTCTATTTTTATACCAACTACGTGAGCTTTCTTTTGGGCCCTAGAATTAAATAATAATAAAAAATTGTGTGACATGAACGAAGGAAAATATCAAAAGTGCAGCACATGTTCGAGAATGAAATGATGAAGGGAGAAAAGTAAAGAAAAGAATGTTATTGTGAGATTAAAAGCTTTTGACATGAATGATATCGTTTTTCTCATCCTATACCTGTAATTCACAATGTTCCTTCTTCAATCGGATCTGTGTTAATGTACCAGCTAAAAGTTCATCAACATTATGATTTATACCGACAGAAACTTCTATAAATTTCACTCGGTAAGTGCACGCCATACATTTTCCATCTGTGAAAAACAAAAATAAAAGAAGACGGAGAAAGAATAACAATAAATATAGAAAATGAGTGACTCGCGATGATAAATGCATTCACATTTCCAGACGTTAAAAAATTAAATTTTTATTGAGCCTCGACGGAGAAACTTTATTCAAGACGGATGAATTTTCTCGGTATTTTCCTTCTGAGGTAAATAATTCATCCAAAGGGAATTGTTCAAGAATTTTATTCTTGATGTGGGTCTAGAGAATTTTCGGCAGTGGATGCTTAATCCCGAGAAACACATTACTTCGAAGTGGTAATTTACTGGTCTTGGATACTTCATTAGCCACACTATCTGGTTTTTCATGGTCACAGAATCCAAATTTCAATATTAGTAAGACTAAAATTTGTCCTTTTAACCCCTTTGAGGTCGTTCGCAAATTACGTCACGCTTTTGGGGGGGGGGGGGAGGGGGATAGATGAATTTGTGACAGTCCAAACACAAAATGTTTCTTTCTTTTGAAAAATTTGGGACAAGGGGGGTAGGGGATTCGAGATAGTCGTTTTTTTGCGTGACGTAATTTGCGAACGACCCCTTACTGGAGACTCAGGTATATCTCAGTTGGCAACATTAACGACCATTAAATTTCCACATTATAAGAACCAGCGGCGTAGCCAGAAATTTGCAAATTTTTTGTATGGAAAAATTTTAGGGGGGGGGGGGGGGGGATTTTCAGCCTTTTTTCTCAAAAACCCTAGCAAATTGAAGAGTTTTTAAGTGAAGGGGGGGACAAATCCCCCCCTCTGGCTACGCGCATGATAAGAACGTGTGCTGCTCGGGAATATCACATGGCTGTACAGTCACAATACCAAACAAACAACAAATGAAAAATGACAAAAGTCTTATGACTACAAAAGTCATTCAACTGCTTCATAAATTTTCCGAGTTTCTACGTCGAGGCTCTTATATCCTATATTTTATCTGTTTATACATAAACAAAAAATAATAATGTCTTTATTTAAACGAGCTTACGAATATTTCTTTACCTTGACTAGATATTACTCGTGATCTTGCAAGATCTATTTTATTGCCAACTAAAATGCAACATCTTGATCTGACTAAGTCCATATCTTGTAAGAGACTTAGAAAATATTCGGCACGTGTAAATGATGCTTTGTCTACAACCGAATAAATGATTAAAAATGCGTCACAACCATCAATTTGATCCTATAAATGAAGTATGTGATGGAATGAAAAACATGTTTTACGTTATTTTATCTTAATGATCCATAATGAAATATGTATAAATCCCCTCACCTTGTTTCCTTTACTATCTGTTAGAAATTTCAATTCAGATTCAATTCCATTGAGGATAATAGAGATGCTTTGGTCGCATGGCGAATCTATTTTGGAAACAGAACATATAAAATAAAATTTATTTGTTTTTTTTTTGCCACTTCTGTCACTTCCTCAATAGGATATTTATATATAAAATGTATTGATGAATAATATGAGCAAGTAACATCTGCACGCCCATTAACATAAAATGCCAAAAAAACAGCAACAACAACCACGCCAACAAGAAGCAATAATGTCAGAAAGGTCTCTAATGACATGAGAAAATTCATTATATAAATAAATATGATAGACTGCTATTATAAAGTCGTCCTTTTAAAAGCCTATCAAAATCACTCTCATTCATTCCATCACCCATAAAATGTGGAAAATTCTATCACTGTGTATGTTCATATGCTCTGTTGTGTGTATGTGACCACAATTTGAACCAAAATCATTATTGATTTATTAAATTATTAATCAATATTTTTGATCAGCTTCCAAAAATAATTTCATTTTATCGCTGAATAAGAGGGACAATGAATTAAATTAATTACTGGACCCGAATGAACAACAGAAAAATAAGGACCATAGAAGCACCGAAAAAAAAATTAAATAAAAATTGGATTTTAATGAAATCAATTTTTGACATGATTATAGTCACGAAAAAAATATTTTATAGATTGATATTTATTGTGTTGAATTCATATTTTATGCTTAAATATTGCAGAAAATTCTCTCTTTTTTTCATCAACATCATAATAGTATATGCCGTTTAATATGTATCAACAGCAGAATATCATCATCATCTATCAGACGGCTTTACATCAATCACTTTATTGTTGGATATAATTGAAATAATCTTTGTCATGACAAGCATGTTGTTCGGATATGGTGAAAGCAAAAAAAAGCTGCAGCAGCACAAGGGAAATGAGGATAAATGACAAAAAAAAATATATTTTTCCTCCCATCATAATAATAAACCAATTGCTGGGTGGATAGCTTGATAGAGCTAGTCTATTAAGGATTATAATGCATTTAGACTGTTAGTAGTCACTCATTTTTGCATCTAGCTATGCGTATTTTCCTTCATACCATGGAAATTGAATTTTTCATGAAGTTTTTAATCAAACATTGAAAGAGATCCCAGTGTTCATCAAAAATTCAATCCACAGAAACAAGGAAGCTTTGACACACATATACATTTAAGAGCGAATGAGGAATGAAAATGAATCAGTACAGAAGTGCTTCTTTATTTTTGGCGGGAGTTTCAAAGGCGCGCATTTTTGTCATGTTGGATTTTATAAACTAATCAAATGATCCATATTAATGAGATAAGGGATTATAAATGTACAGCAAACAAAACCACACATAAATTAATAAAATTGATAAAGAGCCAAACAGGGAATACTTTTTTTTCTCGCTCGAGTGAATTCAATTTGATTTACAAGCAAAATGTTTGTTTATTCAGCAGAAAAATTTAGTTTGCTTCTTGCCGGAGGTTAATGGGTCATTAGGATATTCTGTCCTGAGGAAAATGAGATTTTCAAAAGGAAGGTTCAATGACCCACATCAATGTTCAACGCAATATGACTACAGTACTTATGGACAAGTGGTGATTGACTTTTTTGATGAACCTCATTTGCGAATGACTCTTATGCCTTGATTCTTACAAGAAACTTCTGTCCCGAAGGTTAAGCGCTTTATGACACTTCAAAGTATCATTTTATGATATTTTTCAACATTTTAATGACGAGATACCTTCCGTACATCATAAATTGTACCTTGTTAGTTTGAAGAGCAGCCGTTGTTATGAATACAAAGTCCAAAATTTTCCCAAAACGTAAATATAAATTTTCCATTGTTTGTACACACAACAGAACAATTTTCTTACGAAAAATTTTAATTGAAAATATTTTCACGTAAAACACATAAAACTTGTACGTAGAGCTAATAAACTTTTTCTTCTTATTCCAGATGCAACATGTAAGGAATAACCACAATTTCCACTCAAAATACAATTGAATCAACAGATCTTTTCGTGGAGGATATTAGTATATATAAGACAGATGGATAGATCGATAAACCATGGATAAATACACTTCTCTATGCGAAAAGAGCTAAAAAACTGAGAGACAGAATTTTTCTGCTGTTTTCGTTTAGCTACAAGCTCATTTGAGTGAACAACATAAAAAGGAATGTAAGTACATAGTAAAAATTTATAAGATACGAACGAGAAGAAAAAAAAATTGTGTGTGTGGGTAAAAATAGAACAGAAACAACAATGAGAGTATGTACCTCTTCCGCTTTCGTAAGCATTAATGCACTCGGATGTTCTGAATTGAGATAATAGTGCTGCTTTTCCAACGCCTTGAGCTCCTATCATGCAGACTGAGTATGAATCTAATGGTCCTGGGCTTGCTGATATTTCACTCGCAGCTGATGATTTCATGGGACTTGCTGGACTTGGTGGAATTAAACTAGAGCTTCGGGATCTACGACGTCTAAATGAATCACCTCTGTTTACTATGCCTTCATGTTCAAATATAGTTATAGAAATAAAAACAAAAATTTAATTTAATTTTAGGTAAACTTTCATCGTGCTGGCGACAGCGGTTTTGTCTATTTGAGGACATGAAATGAAATAAAATAAAATTGTTTGCCCGCTTTTGCCAGTTTGTAAAATTCAATTAAACTACGGGATACAAAATTGAGTTATCATTTACCTTTATTGGAAGTACTGAATGTTCTTAGAGTTTGAGTATCATCTGCATCATTTACTCTTAAAAAGTTAGAATTTTGACCGGGAACATCTAAATATATATTTGACTTTCGACGTACTGTAAGTGCAATCAAGATGGAGAGAGAGAAAAGAACGAATGAATAAGAATATTGAGAGCATATTGAGTATTGTACTTGAGTGTATAGTATAGCAGATACACAAATCAGGTACTCAATAAGTGTATTCAACAAAATGGAAAATCATGAAACGGAATTAAAGGAAAGAAGGCAAGAAGCTGATTTCCTACCGGAAGCGTTTGAAGACACGTTATTTTGAGCAGGCCTTCGCTGAGAACCACGTCTTACAGGTTGATGAAGTGTTTCGCTTTCATCCATTAAATATGGTTCACTTGTAAAATGGGTTTTATTGTCATAATAAAGCGTTGGTGGTTGCTGGGATGTTGAAACTTTTTTGCGCACCTGTATGATAATTAGTCATAACATATGTGTGTTAATTTCATTTTACTCTTTTGTTCATGATGGTTCATAGCGCAAGAAAAAACTTATTAATTAACTTATTCATTAACTTTCATAATTGTTTGTCATACCGTTCGTCCGCTCGGAATTCTAGCACTCTGTGAACGAGCTGCTGGCTTTCGTCGCCTATAATTGGGAGTACCACCGCCATCATCTGGTGTATCAATGTCACACTGTGAATTAATTATTGCTTCTAAGCTCGAGCTTGCCGGAGCTGATATTGATGCGCTTCTCGTTTTGTACTGTGGCTTTGAAAAACTATCCTCAGCCATGCTTAAAGTTTTTCTCTTCTTTCTTTACTCTAGTCTACTTTATTGAATAATAATTCTTATATTTGTAGATATCTAAAGGATACAAAAATACAATAGAAAAAGAAAATGATTATTTTTTCCTTATTCACTTCCTTTTTTGATAGCTGTCATGTGTACAATTTCCTACATTTGTCATTCCTTTATTCCTGATACATCTATCGTAAATTCATGATATATTACAATACATATCTGAATCCCTTGACCTGAGAGTATCGAATGAAAAACTTTCAGTAACTCGTAACGTATAATAAGCTCTCGGATAGAACACAAAAAAAATAAAGCTGTCTTCAAGTCACTCCCCAAAGACAATCGTATGAATGATCTAATTAATGGAAAGCTATACAACGTGTTCTCGAACTAAAACTATACTGACTGCACTTTCGAACGAATCTTGCGTGATTGTGGTTAATATTTTCACACGATTCGAGTGAGTACAATAAGGGGTTGTTCATAAATGACGTCTAACTTGTCTTTATGCAACTAGACTAGTGCATCTTTCAGTAAGTCCACAACTCTTATTCCATCAACATTTGCATGAACTAAACTATACCACATAAATGCACTTACCACATTTATTATGCAAACAGTATACGAGAACCGAGCTAACCCACTAAAGCACCCTATATCCCAATGTTTGACGTCATTATTAAATAAACTCCAATAGAATCAATGAGAATATTTTGTGTAGGTGAAAAGTGTCCGGAATAGAAGTGATTACCACATAAAGTCATACATAAAATCTATGAACTCTTTTTAGAGCTCTTCGAGGATTAATTAAAACTGTTTTGGGAATTCTAGAGGTGACTTTAAAGGCCTCTGTTCTCAAAATAATTTCTTGTTCTCATTTTTTACAGGAAAATTAAAAGAATTTTGCTGTATTTTAATTTTCTCTCTAAGGAGTGCTATACTGAAGGTGGAACATGCAAAAATGTTTACAGTAAGTACATTTTTAGAGGCTCAGAAAGGATGTACTCTACATTCCTTATCATTTAGCACCAACATCATGAAATTTCTCATAAACATTTCATTCCTATCTTGGGTAACGAGTTGAATTCCTAGTTATTCAATATTAATAATTCTTTCTCATATTTTATGTTCATGAAATCATGTTTCAATTGTTCACTACTCTCTTATCATTTTGCAAACACTCTCGACGTATGTTATATTATGTTGATGACATAAATTTTCCAATTTTCAGTGCGAAAATTATATTGTTGAGGAAGTGATGGAAAATAATAAGTTTCAATTTCTTTTTTGCCTTGACTTCCCTCTCCGTTCACAATGTATTATACCAAATATGAATTAGTGCCAAACAACAGCAGAAGCTCACAAAAAAAAAGTTGAAAAATATATTTTCGTATTTTTTTCATTTAAGTTTGCAAAAGTAGCCTGAATAGACATTTAGGAGAGGAAGAGAGAGAACTACAATAAATAGATGAAATAAGTAAACAGCTTTTCTTGTTTGAAAAAGGTATGATGATGTCGAGATGGGGAGGGCGATGACGAGGCGCAACATTGAATATTTTTTTTGTATATAGAAAATTTTGTTTCCTTCTTCTTTACACAAAAAACAATTTTTTTATAAGAGCCATGTTGCAGAAAGCACATTTCGTTATGTATCTAAATAAACATAAGAAGAATAAAGGCGGAAGAAGAAGAAAAAATCAAGTCAAAAAGATATTTGCGTTTAAATTTTTAAAAAGCGAATTTTAGATGACTATATTAAGTTATATGAATGAAAATTAGCATAATGTTGAATAAAATATCGAGTTTAAGATTTTTAAGAATCCGCAAATATTGTAGAGCAGGGTTAGGGGCGAATTCAGGGGTTTTGGATTTTAACCTACCCCGTCCTCGATGGAAATATTTTTCCTTCAATTTCCTTTTGTTTTCTTGCAAAATACACCCCCACCCCCTAAAATTTTTTGAACCCCCATCCTTTGGATACACTCCTGATATATGCTGTATGCCTTTATGACATGAAAGTTTATTCCATGTACTTAAAGTATTTCCTTCTGAAAGTTTCAAGATCCAATATTTTCATCTACCTTTCAGTTCCTACCTAATTCCAAAATGAAAAGTAAATCCCTCCAAAAAATATCCATGTTATAACTCGGAGGGTTTAAAAGGAAGCAAATTTTGATGTGTAAAGCATGCTGTGATAGAAATTAAAATTGGCATTTACAAATTCCATCAAAATCTGAATGTAATTGAAGCCTTTACAAGCTATTGTGTATAGAACATATGTGTACTGGTATAGAGGATGTGAACACATCACTTCCCCACATAAGCTACATTTATCATTGATAGAATTTGCCATAGAAAAAGTACGAGAATTTCCACGTTCATTATGAACAAGAGAATTGGTATGACAGTGATCCGCAAACCAATCAATACAGAAACTTTATCAGAAATGTCGTTGATCGATCTGATGGTTCTTGAGGCTTCCTACTTCAAACCCAACCAGATTCATGTCTGTAGACAATATGGAGAATATGAGAAGCATACATAATAAGATCTTTCCAGAGTTTGTTTAGGAGCATATCGCATTTCAAATTAAAAATAGATACAGAATCATTGAGATGTTCACGAAACAAACAAGGCAAAAAAAATATGAAGCAACGCAAAAAAAGTCTACATTTGCGAATAATCATCAAACAATTGTTTCATCGAATCGAAAGATTCTTAAGAGCCTTCATTATTTTCGATTTCAAAATAATGAATTCAGTCAAGTCAAAGGAAATATGCTTACAAGGAACGTTACGTTTGGAATGGCACAATGTGTAACATAGACGAAATACTCAAGATGAGATCTTTATTCGAGATGAAGCTATGAAGCTGTGAACATTACAATAATGGAAATGGAAGGATGTGGTTTAAAATGCTAACGGGAATATATTCAATTGACATGTTCTCTTTAAGGAATTGTCTAAAGGGTCGTTCTTAAGTAACGTCTAAGTTTTTGTATCTGTAGCTTTCGAGGGGACCTGCCTAGCTAGACACCTGGTTAAGAGAGAAACATTTTCTTTCACGTTTTCAAATAGACGTCATTTGTGAATGACCCCAAAAGTACTCATCACAAAAAAGTAATGTTAACATTAGATAAAAGCAGGAGAATGAGGTTATTATAGTAGAGAGAATGGTACTTTAAATGATAAATTTAAAAGTCATAAGGATTCAGTCTAAGAGTCTTGCCAGAGTCGTTAAACACAAACGGTATTCTATGTAGCAATTACAAGAATGCTCATATAAGACATCATGATGAAAATTGCTAGCTTTCGTAGAGCAGAAAAAAAACTGCTTTTAAAAACGCTAATTTTATTCAACATCAGCAGTGAGGCAATGAACGTTAAAGGAGGAATTTCATTTTCTTTTTTGATAAGATATAAATCGATCGAACGCGCTGCCGGAATCATTTACGGTTTACATCAATATATATTGATATTAAATTCCTAAACGGTGATATGTGTGTGCACATACATTTTTTTCTCATTTATTATTACTATAATTTTGTATGCGAAGCACCTCACACCCCACACAATTTTTTTATATTGTTTTGCTTGAATAGCTGATAAAAATATGTGGTGCCGAGATGCTGTTTTAGTAGGAATGAATGGAAAATGTATATATTGTTTATAATTGTATTAATAAGTATTGAGCAATAAACGAAAGAAGTGCTACTTACCATATATCCGATAAAATATTTTTAATTATATATTGTATATTTTGTCTGCTTTGCTTCTATCTCTCTTTTTTTTATTACTAACAGATTCTTTTAACAGCACAACGAGTTTTTCATCTAGATATTATTCGCACTTTACTCACTGAATTTATTTCTCTAACAAAAAAAACATTTTCATTGCTTTTTCTTATTTAAATTACAAAAGACACCAAACACTAAAATCATTTTATTTATAGCGCATTTTTTTCCTTTTAAATATGTTCTATTTTTGTATGTTGCTCACTGTAGGATAGAAGTGAAATTGAAATGTGAAAGAAAGAAAAAAAAAAAATATAGGTTGAAGAGATGAAAGTTTTTAAGCTTTTTTTTTCATTCTTTTCTTTCTCCGACTACGATACTATAAAGTGTATAAAATATAATACTAATAGGTACTACGGGGTCGTTCACTTATTACGTTACGCAAAAAAACGAAATTTTAGACCCCCCCCTCCCCCCTTGTTACAAATTTTACAAGAAATTTTTTTTTCTTTGTTTGGCCTGTTACAAAACCTCAGACCCCCCCTCCCCCCTAAAAAGCGAACGTAATAAGTGAACGACCCCTACACAATACGACACGACACTCAATGAACGGAATCACAATTTATAGCTTTCTCTCATAATATTCTGTCTATAAGAACATCTATGCCATATATCTTTGCCATTCCATTCTCATCGTTTTATGTCTAAAATTCCAGGATGTGCCAATTAAAAAAATGTCTGCTGTATCTCAGAGATTACTGAGATTTTTTCCGCTTAAATTGCAATGAAAAGAATTCTTTTTTGATATGATAATTTTCATTATGATGAGTTGAATACGCTTTATATTTATCATACAAGAGTGTTGTTACAAATATGGAATTAGCATTTACTTGACGTAGCTTATTATACGAAACCAAGTCCATTTTTATTGAGAATATATCAACGGTTATATTATATTTGAATTGTGTTAGCAACTACAATTAGTTGATTTCCCCTTGTCATAGTTGTAAACCCCTTTCTTTTTATTATTTAGTATTCATTAAACATCGTCTCTTCAATAAATAAACCAAGCAAGCCACAAGATTAGATTTGGAATTGGAAGCAGAAAAAGTGCTTAATTTTCCTAACTTTCCCCGTTGAAGCTTGTGTATGATTTTAAGTAATAAATAAAAAATTTGCTCAATTTATCGTGGTTTGGAAATTTGAAGTTTTATTTACAAAAAGTTGTCTAAACATAATTTTTCTTAAAAAAGATGAAAATAAAATTTTGAAGGAAAAAGAATTTGTAAAACAAATTAAAGCCATAAATTGCGGAATTTTTTAATAAACACAATTAATATTTTGGTCTTTGTGAAAACGGAGGAGGCATTAGTCTTCTCTCATTTTAATTAAGCGATTGTTTTAATAAATGGAATCATAATTCTTTCAGAATTTCAACTAAGGACACAAAAGAGTTGAGTAAATTTATTCAAATTTTAATTTGTAAGGAACGGAGAGAGTTGTAAAGAATGCCGCATTCTCTTTTTAATGTATTCGAGACGTTCTTTGATGTTCGAATAATTTATGACTTAAAAGATAGTTTTATGGTCTATTGGCACACCCTAGCTTTAAGATGAGTGCCCCTTATTCTCTCCCAACACATAATAGATGTGCATAGGACATTGATTGCTACAAATAAAATTTCTTTTCATTAAAATCAATACACTACGATTATGCAATGTTAAAGAGAAATGAAAACAACTTGTTGCAGACCCGTTAAAAAATTATATAGAAAATGGTAATAATAGCAATAATGATGATAATAATTTTATGAGGAAAGAAAAGGCAAAAATTATTGAAATTTTAAAAAAAATCACAAACAAAAAATAGATTTTCTTTTCATTTCACAGATTTTATATTTAATACAACATGCTCTATGATGATATAGTGAATAAGAGTGTTTTCATATATGCGATGCCTTCTTTTTTTCTATGTATCATCAGAAAAATCTTCTCGTCAAAAAAAACAGCTAATGTGAAAAATGAATCAGCGGAATTTTAATTCGGAAAATAAAATAAAGAAAAAAAAAGAATTAAAATGTAGCGAGAGAATTTGCCCGTTGTGTTGTATATGTCTACAATCCGAATGTAATTTTATATTTTTACACTTTATATAGCCAACTTGAAGAATAAAAGTATCGAGCAGGAGTTCTTGTGACACATTTTTCTTTTTACAAAAAGGTAAATTTGTATACAGCAAATATAAATATGTATATATTTTGCACTCAATTTACTACTACTGATAACAAATATTTTTTTTTTCTTTTATATCTTCTACATTTATTTATTTTTTATTTATTTTTATTTTTGAAATTCGATGAAAAAGAAAAGAAATCAAAAATAAAGTATGAGAAAATGTGAGAAAAATTTTCTTCGAGCACACAAAACACAAAGCTTTCAACTTTACACTCAAAATGAAACTGAGTATAGGATAGAAAATTTTCTGTGTTAAGAAGGAAAAGAAAAGAAAAAAATTACAAAATTTGTTCATTTTCATTCAAATGTACGAGGGAAAAGTCGGAAAAACTCTCATTTTCATGCTCACTCAGTGCTCATCAGTCCTCTCAACTCTCTTCGGGGGAAAAAACACGTTGTATGTAATCGTCTCAAATGTCAGTGAAAAGAACATTTTAAGTGATCATCATTAAGTGACAATTAATAATTTAAATAGATACATAGTCTCTTAAACCTTTCGAAGGCCAACAAATTATTATTACTATTTAGCGCATTTTCCTTAAAAAGGATGCGCTTAAAGGTCCACTTTGGCTGGCCCGCTGGCCCGCTGGCCCGCTGGACCGCTGGCCCGCTGGCCCGCTGGGCCGCTGGGTCATCAAGTGCTCGGTAGGGGAAGCACGTGGAGACTTCGGGTTTTTTGCATTTAATAGCTGCTATTTCGTAGGTTTGCAGGCACAAAATAGTTTTTTGATATTCACTACCATTACTTAATTAAATTAACTTTTCTGTTTTTGGTGTAAAAAATCACTGACATTGGATTAGTCAAAGCTGGGCGTGATGATTAAAAAGAAGATTTTTCTTACAATCGCGATTTCAAGGATTACGATCTTCCGACCAGGGTTCGAGCCCCGCTCCGAGCAACTTTTTTTTTGCACTTTTTTACACTTTTTTGATATTTCATGATATGTTATGATGAAATTTTCCATTTTCAAATTTTTTTTCACACATTTTTCGAGTTTTTCATGAAGTTAAATTAAGTAAAGCTTACGTTACGTAAAAATACTTATGTAAAATTACGTAACATGTAAATTTACGTTACGTAAACCTTGCTTGGTGTGAATTGAAAGGGGAAGAGGGGGAGTTGAACGAGCGTGAGGGGGAGGGGGTGTAAAACGAGGGGTATTTTTTATTTTTGAAATACTATTTGACCGTTATTTTTTCAAATATATATCAAAAACAATTGGTGTATAATAATTAATTATTTTTGTTTATTTATGATAATCCAATGACATTGTTTTGAATTTCAAAAGGCCGGTTAAAAAATTTAATAGTCAAAAAACCGTTAAATGAACTGAATCTTTTTAGCGCATTTTCCTTAGAAAGTAATGCGCTTAAAGGTCCACTTTGGCTGGCCCGCTGGCTGGCCCGCTGGCCCGCTGGCTGGCCCGCTGGCTGGCCCGCTGCCTCAAAAACTCGGCGGAGGAAGCACGTAGAGACTTCGGGTTTTTTGCATTAAATAGCTGCTATTTCGTAGGGGTGCGCAACGTATTTAGTTTTTTAAAAATCCTCACCTAAACTTAATTAAATTAACTTTTCTGTTTTTGGTGTAAAAAATCACTGACGTTGGATTAGTCAAAGTTTAACGTGACGCTTAAAAAGAATACTTATATTAAAAAACTCTTCAAGTCGTGGGTTCGATCCTCTCCGCGGGCAACTTTTTTTTACACTTTTTTGATTCTTTTTTACACTTTTTTGATGTTTTATGATTTATTAATGCATAATTAAATTTTTTTGAGTCATAAAACAGCAAAAAAGTACATTTTTTCATAAATTTTATTTTCTCGAAATGTAAATGTATGTAGAACCATACAAATGTTGCTGTCATTACTTGTGAAGTATAAGTGACAGATTTAATTTGTACTAAAACCATACAAATGTTTTGAAATAGCTTCCGGAATTTTTTTCAGCTACAACTATATATTTCAAGCATTTATGCTATGTTTTCAATTCATTTGGGGAAATAAATTAAGTGGGTACTTATTTTTACATTCTGAATTATGGATTTATTTACTGATCTGTGCGGGAAAATGCGCTTAATTCCCTCGATGTATAACACGAGGACTTTCTACATCTTTTTAATTATAATTCTATTAGGTCTATAAACTTTCCTTTCACTCTTTATAAATGTTTTTCGGTCGAGTGGAGGCATGATAAAAAAATTTTCTTCGGTTGTCATTAGATCACTTTGACGTATTTATGGAAAACATATGCGTATGCGAAATGAGATCACTTTGATTGGTTGACTGTATACTTTTTGAGTAGCACACTTGAAAATTAGAGCATTCAAATGCTAAAATTTGGTCGTAAAATATTTGGTACATGTTAATGGAATGCTATCTACGATGAAAAATTGATGATTCTCTGCATATTTTCGCAATCTTATTCATTCTTGTGACTTAATCTCAAAACTATTCAGTGTTTAATTAGCTTTTCTTTATTAGTCACAAGTTGGCAGTTTTATTGTACATACTGTAATTAAAAATTTATTTTAAATGAGCAATTTGCTTCTTAGAACACCTACCTAACGTATTTTAGATGCTTTTTTTCAGAATCTGAAGATAACCAGACAAAAAATTGGAAATCTTTGATTTTTTTATAGAAAATTCGCTTTTTAGGGGTGAGGGGGGTAAGATATTTTGTAACAGGATAAACTAAAAAAACTGAGGGGAAAACAACTCAATGGGGAAAAAGTTCGATGGGAAATTTCCCATAGAGTTATTTTCCCCTCGAAAGAAACTTTTTTTCGTTCAAAATTTGTAACGAGGGGGGCAGAGGGGGTGCCACTATTCTGCGTAACGTAATAAGTGACGGACCCCAAAGATGCAAGCGTTAAAAGTTCGTTAAATTTTCTTAAACTTAATAAATCATTCAATTGAGCTTTAATTCTCCATTCGACATTAAAATAAACCTTTTAGAATTCAATTTGTATCCTGAAAGACCGCTGGAGCTCACAGTTGTTACGTTCAAAAGAGGCAATTAAAAAAAATTGTTTGTACGACTCTATGAGATTTTTAATTGCTTTCCTGATCGGTATTTTGCAGATGCGCATAAATCATTTACCTCTACTGACTTTTAAACATTACTTTAGAAAGGAACAGGACAGAATAAAATAAACTTTTGCATTGAACAAATTTCTTTCTTCCATGTTTTGCATACTAATCAGCTTAAATAGTCTTGATTACGATATCTTTGCCCTTTTTTTCAAGAATCACATGGTTCAATGTTAATGATGCCAATATGCCAGATTGCGTCCTTTTTCTCTTCTTTTGCTCGCTTTTCTTTTCATTTCTATTTGATTCGACGAAAAACAAGACAATTAATTGTCGTCATCTTATAATCTCAATACCATGTGATGATGATGCTATCTACATTTTTTTGGTATAATATATAAAATGATGAAAAAAAAGACACAAGTAATAATAGAAGAAGAGAAAACCGACAAGAGGATGTACATAAAACATGAATATTTCACACAAACATTTTTATATTCTGACTTTTCCTCTCATTAATAGGTTCCTTTACATTCGTCTATATTTTTCAATGGATAGATATGAGTCGTTCACAGATGATGTCCAGCAATAAGAGATATGTGGGGGTATGTGGAGGAGGGGGTCTGGAGCTTTGTAACGCTTTATCAAGGGCGTATCCAAAAAAATTTCAAGGGAGGGGGTTTTGAATTTTTTTTTGTATGGACAGGAAAATTTGGGGGGGAGGGTTATGGTTTGGCATTTTTTTTTTTTAAAAAAACCCTAGCAAATTGAAAAAAATTTCCCAAAAAGTAAGGGATTGACCCCCAAAACCCCTCCCTGAATACGCCCCTGGATAGATAGGAGTCGTTCACAGATGATGTCCAACAATAAGAGGTAGGTGGGGGTGGGGGGTCTTGTGTCACTTTATTAGAGAATAAATTTTTTTATTTAAAAAAGGGCTTCTCATGGATTTCACTTGTGAACGTCCCTATACATGGATAATTTTTATTTCACATCGGCAATTGCAGATCGTATTTAAAATGTATAAAAAATTGGGTAGGAAAGAGAACTCTTTAAAGTAGCTATAAATCCGAAAATATTTGACACATGTTTAATTTTAAATTGATTGTACTTAAATGAAACGTTTACGCGAAAATGAAAATCTCTTCGCTCCCTTGATTTGAGCAATAAATAAAATTGGGAGTAAGAAAAACAGATGAAAAGACTTAGTCTTCGATTTCTACTTTAGAGTAAACATAATTCGATATGCATGATGCTTTTCAATTGTTCAGTAATTGTTTACTCGGAAAAAATGATTTACGTTTTAAAAAAAATTTTTATGTCACAAATGAAAAACTTTTTCATAAACACAAGATTTATGACGGCATTATGGATGTAGTAAATAGATAGAGGTAGGTAGTTAAATTTATGTATTGATCAATCATAAACGGAGTGTTAATTTTATTTTTATTACTTTCTATTTTCGCATGCATTATGTCTTAATTGGATACATTCCAAAATTCATGATTATTCGATAATTAATATTTTTGTGGGCTTATGGTGTTTTTTTTAAATTAAATTAGGATCTGTTTGCGTCATTCTTAATTTTTTTTGCATCGAAAAAAGTTTATTAACTAATGAATGAAACAAACATTTCCTAATTCAAAAAACCAGTTAAAATGCTTTAATTAAGGTTTTAAACAATCATTTTTCCTGTAAAAAACGTAACGGTTTTTAAATTTTTAAAAATCTCACTACACGTCAACTGTCAGAAAAAATTTGAAAATACACATCAACTGATCATTGAAAAGGAAAAAATTCATTCATTATTCGAATTTCAAACAAGACACATCAAAAAGTTATCTCAATTAAAAAGTGTGTTAATTAACTAGTTATTTCAAAAGTTTACGTCATATTTATCTTCTATAAACACTCAAGATGGCAATGACTACACGTTTTCGTACAAAAGTTAGAGAAGAAGTGAGTAAAAATTAAGTTTTTATATTTAACGCTTTTGTTCTCCCATTTAACGGTTTTCTATGGTATCTTGATTATTAAATTCTTCATAAATCACCATTAAAACCTAAATTAAACTAAATAATATAATCATTTTTCATAAAAATAATGTAACTGGATTTTCACAGAATCACGATCCCGCCAATAAATTGAAAATGCTTGATTCTAAATTAAATACACAAAAGACTGATTCTGGATTATTGCTGGATGAAAAACGCAAAGCATTTGGCGAGATTCATAATCGTAGAGAAATTACAAACTTTGATTCAAAGAAATTAGGGTAAGTTAAAGATTCAATGCATGTGTTTTTTGTCAGATGAAAAAAAAATCATTACAACAACAAACTAATTTCATTAATAGTGTTGAGAAGGATAACAAGAAAGCAATTCTTGGTGTTGTATATAAGGATGTGAAGCCTCGCGTTGACACTCGCTGGAAAAAAGCGGAAGCAGCAGTTACTCAAAAGCCGAAAACTACAGTCATTGTTCCGGCGGCCATTTCTCGTCCACTTTCTCGACAAAATTCAATCAAGTCTAATGATGTTAAAAAGGAAAAGAGCGTAAAGACAATCACAGAGACAATTACAATGCAAATAAAGAAGACTACAACACTCACAACCGGCATTGATTTGAAAAAGATCCAGAAACCAAATGAAGTTCAATTTATTCGATCGCCACAGTCCATCAAGAAGAAGGAGAAGCAAGATGGTGGATTTAAGTTCTTTGAAAGTCACTCGACACACTTACTTCAACAGGTAGATATCCTTAAAAACTATTTAAACAACATTAAAAACATTTTTGTTTATGAATAAACTTTTTCGTTTGTAGGTCGATAATATTGATGAAAATGACAGAGGCAATCCACAATTGCTGTCCGAATACGTAAATGATATTTATGCTTACATGATGAAATTAGAAAATATCTTCCCCATCCGTTCCAACTTCTTGGAAAATCAAATGGATGTAACACCTAAAATGCGTTCAGTTCTTTTGGATTGGATTAATGAGGTTCATCATCAGTTTAATCTCGAAAATGAGACGTTCCATATGGCTGTTTCGATGATTGATCGTTATTTGCAAACTGTCCAGAGTACACCAAGAAAGTATCTCCAACTTGTTGGTGTCACAGCCTTATTTATGGCCTCAAAATATGAAGAGTTAATGCCACCAGAAATCGGTGATTTTGTCTACGTTACTGACGATACTTATAGCAAGGAACAAATTCTTCAGATGGAAATGAAGATGTTCAAAGCTCTTGACTTCCAATTGTGCAAACCCCTTCCCATCCACTTCCTTCGACGTTACGCAAAGGCTGCAGGATCATTGGCTGAACGACAATACATCGCTGCTAAATACTTTATCGAACTAGCCAGTACTGACTATGAACTAACTATGTGCAACCCTTCTGAAGTAAGTGTATTTACCTCCTTATCAATTGACAATATTAACGATAATTTTAATTAATTTATAGATTGCTGCTGCTTCATTATACCTGTCCTTGTACATTATGAATGGAATGAAGAACGATAAGGATTTATGGACACCAACACTGCAATTTTACTCGACTTATACGCTTGAAAAGATAATGCCAATTGTGAAGCGCCTGGCAATGATTGTATGTAACGCACAGGAAGCAAAACTTAGATCAATTTACAACAAGTATGGAAATGCACATTTCAAATTCACATCCACAATTCCTGAAATGACAGGCATTAAGATTCAAAACTTGATTCGATCAATCTAAGAATCTAAGTCGTTATTCCATTGTTTTCTTTCTTTCCACCTTCATGCTTAATTTGCATCTCTTATTTTCTCTTCTCATTTCTTAAGTCTAATTTTTTATTAAGAAGATATATACAATTTATTTTATATTGAAAAGTGTTTGAACCTCATCATATTTAGTATGTAATTTATTTCGTATAATTTTTTTTTCTAAAGACTTGCTTTTATGCTTAAACAAAAGTGAAAAATGATATCTCGCTAGTTTAATTATAGTTTTCTCGTTGCAAAAAATAAAGGATAAGTCTTTATATACACACAGAAATTAAGGAACAATAAGTAATGCATGTAGATTATTTTATGTACTTTCAAGTTAATTGTCAATTAACAAGAAAATAATTTTTTTTGTCTCAATAAAACAAGATTAAAAGTTTAATTGTATTATAATAATTCCTCTTAATAGCGTTTTTAATTCTTTATTTTCTCAATAATAATTATATTTTAAATTGACATTCATATTCGATTATTACAAAACTAATGAACATTAATGGGAAAGTAATGAATTTAAAACTTTGGATCCAACGAAAGACAGAAAATAATGACAATTACGTGACTAAAATTACAATTATTTAAGATCCGATTACTAAAAAACTAAAATTATATAAAAAATGAATATTTGAAATAACTGAACGTAAGTAGTTAAAAGTCTAAAAAACACAAGTTCATCCTGATTCTTTTGTGTTGTGTATACAAATTACGAATATTCACTATTTGGCTCAGTTCCGAAATACCGATCTCCAAAATTGCCAATACCAGGAATCACATAAAACTTATCATTGATTTCCGGATCAACAGCTGACGTAACAATTTGAACCTGAAATGGAAGGCAAAAAGACACAATTAGAGATTTAGAAAATGACAGAACAAAGAGAAACATGAACGTGACAAACAACAAAAACAGGCACAAGTAAGGAAGTTGTTCTCAGTATGCTATGTTTAAAGCGACTTTTTTTAACGATCTTTTGAAATTTGAATTTTGTTTCAGAGTTCAAAATTTGAACTTAAGTTTTTCGAAATCTAACGATTTAAAATTCAAATTTCCGTTATTATTTCAAGAGTCACTACATCACTTAATTCAAGTACATTTGACACCAATTTAATGTGAGTAGTAGTCATCGACTATTTGTACACAGCAGCAAATTCGTGTGAAAATGTCAATGAGCTTAATAAATTCGTAAATAATAACTTACTTTCGGAAAAGCGTACGCAATAGAATGAACACCAATTTCGGCCATTAAAAGAGATACTAATAGAATATTTTCTTCAGGAACGTCATGATCAAGCAATACTCGAATTGCCATAATTGCAGCAGCGCCAGTTGCCACTAAAATTAGTGATAAGATAAAAAAATTATGAGTCACGATTACATAAACTAGTAATAGTCATAAAAATACCTGTAGCATCCATTAAGATTACACGATAATCCTTGATATCTTTCGGCAAACGTAAGTAATATAACTGCGCAAAAAAGAAGAGAAGAAGATGCACGATTTTAAAATTTGTATGTGTGTCAATGTTGTTGACTCATTGATAAGAATTATTTTCGGTCAAGTTTAATAATATTATGTATTTTTATTGATGATTACCTCAGGCTCGCCAGTTGACTGATTCGTTTGAATAAGTATCTTTCCTATTCGAATATTCTTACAGACTTCCGATACAGCTTGTTCCATTGTTTCGCCAGCGCGTAAAATTGACACGCCACAAATTCTACTACAAGCCATTCTTTTTCCATCATAGCTGATTGCCTGAGGCGTTTCTACAGCCGTATTTTTAAATGGCATTAAGCCTAAAGCATATTCTAGAACCAGTCGAATGAGACGATTGGAATAAAAGATAAATTCGTCTCTTGATGTATTTGCATTTCGTATAAATGTATGTAAGCCTTTTATCTGTAAGAAATAAACATTAATTGGATTGATTATAAAAGTATGGATTTTACAGCACACGTGAGTGATAAGAATCTCGTGTATAGCTCACCTGAGGTGTTTCGGGAAGTAAAAATAATGAACTTGGCATGGGTAAATCTTGCAATTCTGAATGTGCCAAAGTTTCCCTGACTTTAAATCCTCTCAATTGTAATTGAGTGTTCACATGCTGCACAATTAACTGAATGGCAATTATATTTTCACCACCACGTGGAACAATAATATCAGCATGTTGCATTGAAGGTGCAATATAATTGGAATAGCTTGGTTTCACCATCGTCGAGTACTGCTTCAATACCCCACCTAAATCTCTACCTCGTTGCGATATATCACGCTTTAAACGTCTTGCTAATCTAATGTCAGCATCTGTATCAACAAAAATTTTCATATCCAACATTTCTAAAACCTCTGCACTATGAAACGTTAATATTCCTTCAAATATAATGACATTAGCACCATACATCGTTTTTGTATGAACCTCTCGCGAATGTGTCACAAAATTATACACTGGCACTTCCACTTTACGACCTTCTTTAAGTTTCTTCAATACCTCTAACATAAGATCAAAATCAAAAGCATCTGGATGATCAAAATTGTATTCATTACGTCCGGCTGCTTCGTGTTGTTTATGATTCAATATCTACACGTATTGCAGAAATATGAGGAATTAGTTGATAATTTTGTAATGTCAGCAACTTTATATTTTTTTTGCCACACAAAATATTTTTTGTTTACAAAAAGATCAAGTTTAAAATGTCATACGTACTTTATAGAAGCAATCCATGGACAAGAGTGTCACCCATGGAACATCCAGACTCTCAATAATTTTCTGAGCAACTGTTGTCTTTCCAGATGCACTTCCGCCACAAATCCCAATAACAAATGGCTCCACTTGCTGTCCTTGTGTATTATACCACGGCTATTATGATAATTTGCAAAAATATCGTAATTAGAGATTGTAAACACACTTAAGTTGTTCCTTCATGAATGACGTCCATCAAAAAAAAATGTCTTGGAAATCCCAATAGATCTTATCAAATGATTTTGGGATTTTCCCAACTGTCAGTATTAACCGTTATTTTTATATTAACAATTTCAAAAATATTTAAAATGAAATTTTTAAATTTTGAAAAACCGTTAAATTTACTCATGAAAATTTGTAACGGTCATATTTTTTTTGAAAAAAATTACATCTTCGAAGTTTCGATTTCAAAGAATAAGAACTGATGTCATCCATTGGCTACTTCCCTATAACTATTGGATGCCTTAAAGGTCCTAAAATCTCATAGATACAATTATGGTCAGTCTGAACATTTATGACAAAGAAAATCCCATTTTCATGATGACGTCACAAGTGATTGACCCCTAAAAAAATTGAACATTACTCACTGGACGGCCAGCTGTATAAATTGTTCGCTGATTGCATCGAATGATTGCTTCATTAGCTCTAATAGTATTTTGACTCGTAGACGTTGTCCGTTGACGTCTCGGCTTAGAATTAACAGAATTCAAACGTGGTCTTAAGGATGGCACCGTGATGGGTGATGCTGGGCAGCATTCATTCTCATAGCCGCTATCATGTGAATAAACAGTTCCATTTTCAGTTTCAGGTCTTTCATTTGTATCACTACGAAAAAGTTGGGGGGATTGTTCATGATTGTTTACGAGATGCAATTGTAAGCAACAACATACACATTAGTAATTTGAGGGTAAAGTAATGAAATGAAATCGAAAGTAAGTCATTACTTGTGGTGAAATTAATTGTATAGAGAACATAAAAGAACGTTTGCTCTGTGACACCACGACTAACCGGTATATTGACCTACAAAAAAAAATATTTTTTTCTTCTCATTTCCTACGTGAGAATATATGTTGAGTAGTAAGCAGCAGCAGTCAGTCGGTACACGGAATAATAATATAAAGATGGAAATGTCGGAGAAGAAAAATTAATCAATTCTTTTTCTTCCAAACCTGTCTAAAGTTTGTTCTTTTTCTCTCGATTAGACATTTAGAATGTCTGCCTAACATAAAGCTCTTTATGAGACTTACAGCAGCACATGCATTCATTAAGAAAAAATGACTTGATTCATCTAAATATCTTTTATTTTTAGAAATATTTTTTTTAATGACGAAAACAAAAAAAAATTTTCTCATGTGTTTCAGGAAATGTGCTTTCATGGGAAATCTTAATGTAAGCCATAAAAAATGGACATGCGGTTATCAGAAAAGTTCACTTTATGCTGCCAAATTGTCACTTTTTGTCGATAAAATTAGCACATTTTATTTATGCGTACTTATTTACGTCAAGACTTTTTTATCTCAACTTTTTTTTTGTTCTTTTCTTGCCTTTTGCGACTTTCTAATTTACTACGATTATTCAAATGATAAAATGTGTAACTCCGCACCTTTCTGATGAGCACGAGGATGGTACATCGATTGATTGTGGATTCTCAGACATTTTCACGTATTTAACTCTATTTTAATTCACAAATTCTTAAAACCACGAATGTTCACCTTCATCGAATTCAATCAATCTACGACATCCAGTCGTGCGACATTCGGCTGTATAACTGAATTGTCTTGTTGCTTGAATATCTTACGGCCGTTAAAAATATCAACACACTTATATCGTCTAAAGAATCGTTTGTAAATTGTGGAACTGTTGGATGTTTGTAGCTGACTATTGCTGTTTTGCTAACCTTACTTCCTGGATCTTAGTGGCTTACTGCAATCTTGTAACGCAATTTACAAACGATAAAATCTCTTTGTTCTTTAAGGACAAGCTGAAAAGCTTCTTTATTTTTTAATGAGACATAAATAAATTATTATGACAACTAATTAATTTTAATTATTAGTTAGAAATGCTCAATTTCTAAAATCAAGAAAAATATTAATTAATTAATGCTTAAAGACACATCGTTGTATAAGTCGACAACCATATCACACAACATTATTTTTATCATTTTTTTCATCCATCAATTTTGTAGTTTAGTTCCAATAACAACCATCAAAAATATATTTAAGTGCTGTATATTCCGGCCAATGAGATGAGTCATCAATTTAGTCCCGTGACGCTCCAATAATCGTCAGAATGTAAATGAATATTTGAACGATGTCAAGATACAAGTTCAAAGCTATTAAGGAAGAAGAGAAGAGAACGACAAACGTGAGACATGTGATATTTATAGGAAATAGAAAATTGTTTTCAAACCAGCGAATATGTACTCTTCAGGACTTATCGAGTATTTATGATTGCCACCCATCATAAGTTGTGTATCGTATATCAAATAAATACAGAAGATCAAAGCCCCAACAGATGCATAAACCAGAGTAATGGTTTTGCCAGGAAAGAAAATCGTTATAAGACCAAAGAGCATGAGGATGATGGCAGCAACGAACAGAATACCTGAGAAAAAATAATGTAAAAAAATAATGCATTAAATACATCGTCTCATTGCTGAAACTTAGCACGTCAATCTCTTACCTCCCATCATAGTAAAGTCCCTGAAATAATAAAGAGAAAAAAAACATTTTTATTGCATTCAGGATGTAAAATCATCATAACATACCATTTCGTCTGGAATGCAAATATAGTCAGACCTAAGCAGACGGCTGCAGTAATCCCTACAGCCAAGAAAACTTCAAATTGAGCATAAGAAGCAGTAATCATTCCGAGCAAGAAACTTTCAGCTAATGTAAATATGGCTAGGAAAATGAAGTTCATTGGGAATGTTCGACGGACGCTCTCGCAACATGCCATTGCTAGAAATTTAATTATTTCATTAATTAGAATGGATTTTTCATATAAAATACTAGATTTTATAAATTTGAATATTTTTGACCGTTAAATTTTTGAATTTTTCACATAAAAGTACTAGATTTTATAAATTTGAATATTTTTTGAATTTTTTCAATTTAGGTAATAGAATTTTCATATTTCAAAAATTATTCAAAATTAACGGTTAAAATTAGTTAATAAATCAAATCTCACCAATCATTGTCACCAAAGTCACGCCAAATGCGATCCAAAACATTTCATGATGTTGCCTTGCCCATAATCTAGTTCCTTCGTGAAACACAAATAATGAAATTAATCCTAGCGTAACCAGTAATTGAACCTGTTGATATTGAGTAAATACAATTGATTGAGCATTAAATACTTATTGATTGATAAGGTCAACTTACGCATAGAATTGAGTAAACTTTGCGTATAAAGGCCCTGCGAATCGACTGATCATTAAAGTCGAAATTCTTGTTAGCATCTTCTGGATCGTGATATGGTGCCATATCTGGTTGTGGATTGTAAGGTGCTTGATGTGGATACGCTGGATTATATCCTTGAGGTTGTTGATATCCTGTTTGTGGTGGATAGCCTGGTTGTGGTTGCGGATATCCTGGATTTGGTGGATAAGGAGATTGTCCGTAAAATTGTTGATTCGGATCTAAAAAAGGTCATTTATCGAATCATTAAAGTCATCATAAGACACATGAAGTGTAGAGAAATCAGTGATATTTAATTAACAACGTGATAATAAAGCTAATTTATAAAACGTGAAGTGCTTTTGTGTGATTCATAATATTTCATATTTAGGTGCTTTTCATGAGCAGATAAAAATTACAAATATTTACTCATGGCTTATTTACGTCTAATGCAAGTTTTCTTACCTGTTTGTGGGGGTGGTGGATAGTAAGGTTGTTGCTGTTGTTGTGGATTTTGCCACATGTCTTCAAAAAAACAAATAATAAAAATAAAATTGTCAGTGTTTATTGAGTACTGCCTGCATATTGAGACTTGTCTGTGTTATTTTGTGTTCCTGATAAAAACAGATGACATCAAACAGGCACAAACATTAACGTGACAAGCTTTTTTGTTTTGTTATCGTGAAGCAATTTTAAGCATGTCAGAAAGTCGTATTGAAGCGTTTACATGATATGAACTATACTTTGTCACCTTTTACATAATACATGCTGATATAAAATTATAAATTCTGTATAGAACAATTATATGCAATGTAGAGTTATCATTGCCCTAAATATCTATGATAATATGGCATGTTTCCGTCTTCCATGACTAATAAAAGGTGAAATTGGCACAAGGGTATTTATTTAAATAATGATAATAAAGTCAGGATGCTATTTCAATGTTAATGGCAGATTTTAATGAATTGTGATGCAGCTTTATTATCACATATAGAGCTACAAATGCTCTCAACACAAATTAGCACACTCAAGCACCTCATATAGTTATTCAAATGTGTTTACACGATTGTAAAGATAAGACAATTAAAATAAATATATAATAGCAAGTAATACAATTCCAAACAGTGAGTCACATCCACATGAAAAATTTTTTTCAGAAGCGCCTCGAATATCATTTTCTCGAATCTTCAGATTTTATCTCAAAATTCTTTCTAGAACAAACCACTTGTTGTGGCTTCATGCTATATAATATTTTTTTTCTCAATGCCGATGCGTAGTGCTCGATGCATGTTCACACAAATGAATGCTTTTGAACTCACTTTCAATTTCGCAATAGTTGGAGGAAAACAATAATGTTGTTAAAGGTAATATAGAGAGCTATTATTTCTACATTTATGTGGAAATCATGTGATAATATTTCCGAGCTAATGAACAACAAGCCAATGAGAATCACAAAAATATTAATCGAAATTTAAGTTTTTTTCGTGGTTCATGAATTAATTGAAAAATCGATAAAGTGTATGTGATTGCTTAGTTTATGTTAATGGACTGTCGTTGAAATGTTTAAGAAAATGATATCGATTTTTGTGGATATTAAAATAGAGTTTATTTGGTCACTTTTAATACGCATGAAGTACAAACAATTGGATACTCACTTATTTCCTAGATGATTCTTCTTGTATTTAATTAAATTTATACCACTATGCACCGATTTATTAGTTTAATTAATCACGTTATCTGATATTGCTATTTTTATAACAATTTTCCGTTTTTCCGAGCTTGCTTTGCTTTTGTTATTGAAAACGTTCTGTGGTGAAATTCAATGTTACAAATTTTATGGTGTGTATTTTTTATTCACCACTTGTTATATAGTTTTTATAATCTGTTTGTCACTTATTTGCATTTTAATACTTAAAATTAAAAACCAACGGTTACTAGATTTTCAAATTTTTTGCGCGAGAATAATTTTAATCAAAATATCAAAAACTTAATAAAACATGCTTTATGCTTTAAATATTTGATAAATTGCACTAATTATCATTTAAATGAGTTCTTATTAGCTTACCTGTGTGATTACTGTTACTATTAAGCTGCTTAAAACACTTTTTTTAGTCAATTTTATTTAAATTTCACAAAGAGTAAACATTCGAAATTAATTTCGAAATCCAAATTTTTTAAAATTCTAAAAACCGTTGAAAGTTATTATTGCTTATAGTTTAAAAATCACTCTTTCTTCAGAATAATCAACATTTAAAAATAGAAACTAAGACATATAGTGCAAAAGTAATCACTTCCAAACTCGACAGCTCCCTCTGCTAGTTCTGAAAAGCTTTTTTCTTGTTTGAACAAATTTTTATCTTTTTAAATAGTATTTTTTAAGATTTTTTTTATAAAGCATGTCCTCAAAAAGTAGTAAATCCTCAAAACCATTTCAAAAAAATTCTGGCGATTGGTTCTGTCCAGATAAATCGTGAGTTGTTTGTATTAAATCGTTAATTAATTCTTTCATATTGATTTTTCTGCATTTTATTGCTTACAAAAAAATTCTTCTTTGTCCAAAAGATGCAATAACTTAAATTTTGCACGACGTGATAACTGTAATCGCTGCAAGAAGCCTCGAGAGGATCCATTACAGAAGAAAGGAGGCACTGGCATTGGTACACAGCTAGCAAAATCGAGCAAGGGATTGTTTAGGTATGTAAAATGCATATTTTGATGCAATAAATTAATCACATGCCGGTTCCTTCAACTTTCTAGCGCTGATGATTGGGCCTGCACAAAATGTGGCAATATTAATTGGTTGGTTCCTGACTCTTTCCTTTTAAATTGATTTATTTTTTAATGCTTGCTGGATGTCATTTTGATTAAATTTAGGGCCAGAAGAAATCAGTGTAACATCTGTAACTCAAAGAAATTTCTCGAGGAGGATGAAAGAACGGGTAATTTTTGGTATTTTAGGGTATTATTAGTATGTATTTAAACGCTTTTTCTAATTTATATCCATACTGAAAGTGACAAGCTTTGCAAATTTCATTTAATGCACTATAATCTTCTCGATTAAGCTTTCAACTTCAGTGACTTACTGGATCTTAAAAATTGGCACTTATCATTAATTTTTCACTATTATTTTGTATCTCTTAAAGGACTCGGAGGTGGATTTAATGAAAGAGAAAAGGTAGAATACAAACAGAGAAAGTCATCGGATTCAGACGAATATGATGAGTTTGGTCGAAAGAAAAAATTCACACGTAAGAAAACATCCAGTGAGAATGATTTAAAGCGTAAAAATCGTCGTGATCGTGACCGGTCGTCATCAAGAAGTAGCACAGAATCAGATAGTAGTACAAGCAGCACACAAACAAGTTCCTCAAGTTCCAGAAGCAATTCACCTAAAAGAAAGATATCTCGTAGGTCAAAAAGTCGCTCAAGGTCACTAGATGAAAGGTACGAAAAGCGACGTGAAAAGAGCAGAGAAATGAGTAAAAGCAGGAATGAATCGTCAGAATCTGAATCAGATGGTGATGGTGATTTATCTAAATACAATTTATTTGATGACGATATTGATATTGAAGCTTTAAAAGCGAACAAATAAGCAACAAGAAACACAAATTTATATACATTGAAGCTAAGTAATTATTATAAATCAATTTATTGAAAAATTTTGCGCTTTTAATGTTAATTTCGAAGACATTATTATCAATTTAATCTTTTCTTTCTCCTCTTAAATATAAATTAATTAATGAATTAATTAAATAGAAATAAAATAAAGTGAAGCATGTATAGATTTTCAAAAAAGGAATCAATCTACTTTTTTTGTATTCAATTAGTTAGTATCATACCATTGCTTCTTCATCCATGAGCTCTGCTTGACTTTATTAGCAAGCTGTCGATCTAAAACCACAAATGGCTCTTTATTTCCAAGACTTTCCCTGTAACTCTGCTGTTTGTCAATCTCATAGTTGGGACGGTAATTATTAGCTAGAGAATCGGCAGGAGTTTGTGCAAATTGAATTGCATTCGACGGCTGGACATGATATGAGCGTTGTTCATGTCGATTTGGACGATAGTCTCGTGTATATGTTGTATTTCCTTCAATTACATTCGTTTTCTTTCTTATTTGATAATCCTCTTTCGGCAATGCTGCTCTCCGTCCAAATTTAGGACTTCTCCTTGGATATTGAGGACGTTGATAATTTTCAGCATTCTCTTCCGCTCGATATCGTTGCTGCTGTCTTGCAATATTATTGTTTTCATTGTCAGAATCAATAAAATCGACAGTCTGCATCCTTGGTTGTCCATTGTCATCGTCAAATGATACATCATAATTTTTACGTGGCTTCCTTGACACTGACAAATGTTCACTGAACTTTTCCTTTGGAATTGGATAACTTGCTCCTCGACCTAATGTCAAGCTTGTCGGTGAACGTGTAGGAATTTTGAAATTCGAAGGTGGTTTTAGCTGCTCAACGATTACCTCATTATTTTCATCAAACATTTTTTCTTCCGGTACATTAACTTTATTCTCCGTGAGTATTTTTGTGACATTATTATGGTCGACAACTTCTTTTTCCTTCTGTTTTGCTTCCGGTACCGGTGATGGTCCTCTTGTTGGTGAACGTTCCTTAAGCATATAGTTCCTCATTGCTTTCCTGTATTCTGGTGTCGATTGTAATGGAATTTCATCGCTGTCAATGCTCGCATTTCTGGAAGTCTTCTTAATAGAATTAATCTGACTAATTGGCGGAACATTTATTGGCAAATTTAAATTATCAGGCTTTCTTTCTTGGCGTTCACTCGAGGATAATTGAATATGCGTTGCTGGTTTTCTCACAATTGGACGTTGCCTTGGAAATTCTACATAGTTGTTTCGATATTCTGGATCATAATCCATATCACCATTAAGGCACAAATAATCTTCACGTCCTTTTGAACGTTCAGGCATCGTACTCGAGTCATAACTTTTATATTTTTCACTGTATTCAGGCACTTGTAATGGAAACTGTCCATCTGTATGTAAATTATCTTGCTGCTTAATTGACTGTTGTCGACTATATGACTTCATGTCAATCTCTTTATAACGATCCTTATATTCTGGTCGCATTTGAGTATCTCCTTTAAGGTACAGATTATCCTGCTTCTTAATTGGAGCACTTTTCGTGAATTGATCATAACTTTTGTATCGATTATTGTATTCAGATATAGGATTATAGCCATTGGTGTACTTCTCAAAATGACTTGGTTGAGGAATGAGTGCACTTTTCTCTCCTATTGCTGCCCTATATTTCGAACGATACTCCGGAGTGTAGTTGTTATTTTCATAATCAAGTTTTTCATGGTAACGGTTCGAGCAACTCACTCCATAATTATTATTAAGAATTTTTGCCTCCCTCACTTGCCTCGAGTCTTCCATAATTTGCTCTTCCTGTTGCCTCCTCTCGACAATGTCCTTCCTTTCGCAATCAACTTTAGATTTTCGTCTCTCGTGTTTCGAATGATAACAGGGAATTTTATTAGAGCGATTAATACTGTCCACGGAATATGGGATGTATTTACTTCGATACTCAGGAAACAGTTCAATATTTCCAATTAAATGTAAATTATTGGGTTTCTTTATCATAGGCGGTCGTGCCGCACTTATCACATGATCAGGATATGCACGAAATTGAGATTTCTGTTCAGAACGAATGTCCATAATACCAGCATTTAATTTTATATTTGTTGGCCTTCTTATCAGGCCTATTCGAGGTGAATAAGGACGTGAAAAGAAGTTTGTGTCATATTCAGTTGAATAGTTTAAATTATTCAATGACGTGTCTGATTTGTAAAGTCCAGTTAAAAATGGATCTGTTGTGAGGAAAAAATAATTGATGATAAAAAATTCAGTAAGGAAGTAAGGAAGGTCTTACATGCATCAACTTTTAAATTCGCAGGTCGATTTATTGGAGGTAATTTTCCTATTAACGTCTTCTCAGTATATGCTCGACTATACTCTGTACTCTTTCCATTAAGGAGCGGCTCACTTCGATTATTATTACACTGAAGACTTAAGTTACTTTGGAAGAGATCTAGAACACAATAGACACGTCAATCAGACAGTAAAAATGATAATGAGAGTGAATTAGAGCATGCAAGTGAATATTATTAGTTAAAAATAAAAACAGGTACTACACTCTTCTTGCAATTACATGGCTTTCTTCTTCGATAATAATGCAAATCATCAACTGGGATATACTCGAACGGAAAATGCTTTGGCTTAAATCGATTTGTACAGATTGCTGATTTATCTGTGGATGAGAATTGATGTGTAAATGACTTTTTGAATGGAAATATGAGTTGGAACTAACCAAATGAAATTTCAGGCTCAGAAATAGTTCTAGATCTCAGGTATATATCACCATCGTAATTCCTGTTTGTGTATAAAGGAATTTGTTAGAATTTATAAACGAAAAATTAGTCCGTTGCTATAGAACATCCAATTTTTTTGTGGATGTAAAGCAATTTCTTCGGTCGAATGATTCAGGCATTTTATAAGAATAAACATAAAATCAATTCCATGATGACCATGTGCCAGACGAGAAATTTTCACGAGAGGCCAATTCATTCTTTTCATTAAAACGGTTGCTGATAAAATCTGACCTCCAAGAAATAGCATGAAAATGACCTAAATATTTGATTATCACTCCTAAGCTCTTTTTGGCTCGCGAGAAAAAATTATTATTTTTTGTCACAGAACTTCCACTGAATTAAATATCAATGATATAAAGCTATGCTATTAATTGATATAAATTCTTAAGAAATACCTCAATTACTTTTTAAAAATATTATAAATGGAAAACTTTTTTCTTTTCTTCTTGCTCGTTTGCAGACTTGTTACTTGGTCGAATTCCAAAAATACACTAAATAGCTAGCTACCTAGGCGAGAAGAAATATTCTATTTATTTACTATGGAAAGGAATTCCATTATAATATTAAAAGTGATTTTATGTTTATTTCCATAATTCATGTTTTTGTGAAATTTCCTTAGAGCAATATGCACGGAGGGATATAAAGCTTATTTCTTATTCATTGGGGATGTGGATGTGTTAAAAATGCAATTATCAGGTGGCACATAAACTTTTATTCCCATCAAATCATCGAATGGTAACAAAAATTCAATTTCATGGAGGTAAATCTCTCGACTTATCTGATTTACATTATCCATGGATTTTATTTTTGTTTTTAAGGCTGCTTATTTTGATTTTGAGTGAGGCTTTAAAGGTCATTTTGGCATACATGAATTGAGGAATGATTGAAAATTGATCAAATTAAATAATTTTTTTTGACAATTTTAAGGTTATCGGCGCCAAAAATAAATTTTCAAAAATTTAACGGTTAAAAAAAATTTAAAAATAAGGCGTTTTATAAAATTTGATTTCAAATAAAAAATGTACGTTACAAACTTAATTTCAATTTTTTCTTAATGTTTCTTAGTTTTTGGTCAAATTTGTCAATTTTCAAATTTGTCAAATTTGTCAATTACAAAGCTGACTATAATTGAAAAATCCAAAATTCAATAAATTAGGAATAAGTGCGTCTAGAACACACAAAAAGTCACTCAATAACTTCCCAACCTGTTCATTTTGTGAATAAATATTTTGGTACTACCCATTCAATGGTACGATACCGCGATTCCATTGTGTTTGTTGTTATAAAACGATGAAGATAATCGTACAAAAGCTTCGCTTTCAAGACACATTAAAAAGCTTCATTGAGATTGATTTTTCCCTCCTTATATGTTCAGTTTATTCAACATCATATATTGAAAATGATAATTTAATTTGACAATTAATTCGTTGGAACTTGAAACTATATAAAAATAGCCTAGTTCAATACCACTCACATCATTGAATGGCACTTTAAGGAAGTGCGTACTTGAACATAACGGAAGAATGATTAACAAATAAACAACTTATTGATTATTCATGAGGATGATGATTAGGCTCTTTAAAATTAATTGTTTCTTCTTTTCTTCATCGTCCGTCGCGATTCACGACCGCAAGTGAACAACAGAAGGAAAGTTAATGAAAAATTTACCCCAGTAACCTTCACAAAATCAAATTTATTGTGTAACACAAAAAAAAACTGTTTAATTATCACTTAAAAAGCCTCGTGAATGAATTATGCATATAATCTACATCCGGAATGGCCAACAAGTGTCCTACTTTTGGGATTTACAGCACCACAACTTACTTTCGATTACTCATGTTTAAGACACTTTAATTTATTGTTTTAATTATTCTTGAACTAAATTGGACGGACTTGATTATTCCCTTGCGGTTACTGAGATCTCTTAAGGATTTCTCAACACATAGGGATAGAAAACTTTCTTCTGCTGCTCAGCCATCGTTAAATATTCTCTTGTGAATAATTTTCAAATTTCCACCTTTGCAGCTTAAAGTCAGAACGATACTGAATTCTATTCTATAAATGAAATGCGAATGAATATATTTTCGTACAACGATATTCTCGTGTCCTTGATCTACATTTTCAGTATGAATGGCAAGCTTTCTTCAAAAAAAATATATACAGAAAAGAAGAGAGGAAAGGAAAATTGAAACAAAATAAAAATAAAGCTGAGCGATGGGAAAATAGAAAAGTACGAAGTTCCATTGTATGTGTGGTAAACATTCATTGTAACTTCATACAGTAAATGAGTGAAAGAATCTTGCAGTTGATAGAAGAAATGATTTATTAATGACTCGGATGTGAAGGGTATATGTGTGATGAAAATTTCTCTTTATTTTCAATTTTTTTTTTGCTTTTGTTGCCTTAAGTGAATAATTAATGGCAAAAGGTTCTAGAGAGTTCGTGAAAAAGTATTTTGCTGTGTTAAAATTGATGATGAAGGTTGAATGAGATTGTAATTATTCCTTGGTGGCGATTTGTGGCTGTTTTTGGCAGATATTTTGAAGGTTAATTAAGGAAATGGAAATGGAATAATTTTCGCCAATTTTCCTTCGGAGTGGATTTTTTTGACAGTGGCTATTTGGCGTGGAAATATAGTTGTTAGTTTATAATTGTTTATCCGCACCGTTTTTTAACGGTTTTTGATATTTGAATTTAAATTGCAGCAATTTCATAGTTGTTTTCCTTGTATGAAGCAAATTCGTAGTATTAAGCCCTTTGTCAATGAAAAAAAAATTAATTGCTTAATTATTCTTTTCTCCGTCAGCTTTTCACTAAGCAAGTCGTCTTAATAAAAAGGTTTATATCCGTTGCTATATCTTTTATAAAACCAGCTGTATCTTTATCTTTTCAAGTTATAATTTATTTCAATCTTTGTATTCTTTGTAAAACAAAATGAATGTAAAGGCATTGAAATAATCAAGAGACATCATAAGTGAACGACCTCTTACTTCCAAAAGAAAAATCGCCTCGAAAAGGATAATAAATGATCTCCAAAAAGCAGGTAATCCAAAACTTTTGTAATAAATTACAAAACTTGAAGAAAAGCAGGCAGAAGTGTCAAGTAATTCACATTAAACCCCATTTGAATTCCCACATAAATATGATTTACATAAATACCGTTTTACTTACAACTTACAAGGTTCATTATCCCTAACAAAAAGAGCATCCTAATTCTGTCATAGATTTTCCTATATTGCAACATATTAGCAGTTCACTTCCGTTACATTTACTTTCACTTTGTAATGCAATGTGAATGTCATATAAATTTTCCTGTTTATAGGAGCATATCCACTCGAGGAGTGAAAATGGAAAAGTTTCCGTTGATAGGAAATAATGAATGAGAGTCAACCGCTTAGCGAGAGCCATCAGCACCATCTATCGTAAGTACATTGGCACTAAAAGTATCAACGCTCGTTTCATGTTGTTTCGCTTCCGGAATATGTATAATTTAATGGAAAAAGCTAACGCGATAATGTATTTATATTTATTTTTAGCCATTGAAAAGAAAAATATTTTCATAATGACAAATAATGAAGGCTCTTAATTTTATTATATCCCTCTCTACAGTGAGTTATGTATGAAAATTATCAGGTGTCATAAAGGATTGCACGAATGATTATACACACATGGACATATATGCACGAAGTTAGGAAGAAATTGAAATGAATTGAATTTAATGTTTACAATAGCATACGCGTGACAAAGAAGAAAATCTGTGAATAGAGAGAATGAAAAGGACAATATATGATGGCATGTAATAACAACGATGATGTGTTGACAGAAACTACACATCAGAAATCATTTAATTGAGGGGGGGATCTTTAAAAGCAAGCATTAACGGGAAGCTTCTTGTAAAAATAGTAAATGTTTGAAATATAAACAAAAAAAAATAAAGTTTGGATAAAGAAAGAGGAAGAAGCTTTTTCGGTTATTTACTGCGCATATTCGTCAAATGCTACAGGAATCTGTTTTCGGTTTTCTTTTCTATATTGTACTACCAGTTTGCTGATAACTCTCGTTTCGTTCGGTTTAATATATAAAGTTCATAAAGTGTCCGCTAAATTAAATTAATATAATTAATAAAAGTGAATATAAATTTATTAAATATAAATATCAAGTAGATTGTATAGCATCCTTATTCATCCGTCATGTGCATAACATTCTGGATTACACTATAAATTTTAAATGAAATTTTTTTTTAAAAAAAAAGTGAAGCTTTCAGTTACGAGTGCAGAGAAAAGAAGAAAGAAAAAAAATTTGGGTGTTTTCTCTTTATCCGAAAGATGCTTTTTCCTTCTTCATCCAGCATCTGTGATTGCTAATGAAGCGCTTTATTTAGCTTTCTTAATTTGATTATTAAATAATTATGATTCTAATTATTCCCTTGATAATATTGTGTAGAATATATGCATATGAGAATCCCCTAACGAACGTGACTTTTCACTTATTTTCTGTAATAGTGGATGAATGGATACATAATAATGGTGGAGAGGAAGAGAATGATGATGACGATGATGATGGCTGTGATAAAAAAAGAGTTCTTCACTCGGTGGTGGTTTTGTAATATATTGATTTGACTGATGAAAATGAGACTAATTTTGAGCGGTTGCTGTGGCTCACTGAGATTCCTAAAAAAATCTAGCACTTTCCATTCATCAATTTACAACATCTAGTTAATTAAAATACATATATTCATTTTTCATGGAACTCAAAAATAACGAGCAATTGGATACAAGAGCGAGAGAAAAAAAATTTTATCAGCGTATAGCAAAACTATACAGCACTCAACAGAGATAAAATATATATTATGGAAAAAAAATTTTTTTTGCAAGATTTCAAAGCGCATGGCTGTGAAAACTATATCATCATGTACCAATGTACCACTTTTAGCATTTTTACATACAAATTTTTCCTTTTCGTTCTTTACTTTGATTTTCCTCCTCATCATCTTTCTTCTCTCGAATTTCCATTAAGCGTTCTTCAAATGAATTTCTAAGAGCTTTTATGACATCATATTTCTTATTATGCTCCTCTCCACTAGCTGTATTAATGTATGATTCTTGTTGATATATACAAATTGAGGAAAAATGCCAGAAGCAATCAGCTTATAATGAACCACCTCGGATGTTTTTTTCTTCTTCATCCATTCTGCTTTCTTCCTTTTCATTTCTATTTCCATAATATGCTTTGGGGTCATTCACTTATGACGTCCATGATTTAAGGGGGAGGGGGGGTCTGAGATTTTGTGACACTTTAAATTAAAGAAATTTTTTTGAATTAAAATTTTGTGACAAGGGGGGAGGGGGTCTAAAAATCCCATTTTTTGATGGACTTCATAAGTGAATGACCCCTTTTGTATCTCCTACAATCTACTTCCTTTTATGGAATTTAAAGATTCTATCTCTCAAACAAAAAATCTCCTTTTTTCCAAAAACAATATTATTTAGAGCATCTCACTCAGTAACCGAAAAAAAATATCGAGGCAAAAGAGTCGAGAGCAGTGAGCAAGTGCATAACTAAGTGTGAGAGAGAGTTTTCGTAGTCAAAAAGTTTGAAAAAAGGCATCAAGTTGGGGAATAAGGCAGGAAAAACTTCAGAGGCTGCAGCCGAAGCTGGTGACGCACCACCTATGGATAATTCTGTATCGCCAATGCCAGAAGCACCATTAGCTATGATGGAAGTTGAAAAGACACCAATCTCAACACCAATGCATGATGTTCCACCACCACCAGATAAGTAAGTAGTCTCTTAATCTGCAATTCATAAATTGTAAAAAATTATCTCCCATTGTGTCAACATGAAAAAGTTTTATGATCCAATTAGGATATCCGTCTTATTTCATTATTATATTTGACTGTTAACATGCTACAAATGAAAAAAGTTGTAAAACTTTTAATTGATGATTTGTAAAGTTTATCTTTTCTATGGGCATTCTCTCCTTAATTCTGAATATATGTGCTTGAAGTGTCCTTAGAGACAAAGTTTTCCGGACTTTACCACCTCACGTGTGGCAAATCTGAGATACTCAACACTTTCTGTACGTGCTTATTTAATTCCCAAAAAGAAGAAAATTAATTTTTTGTAACGGTTATTTTTTGAATTTTCGAAATTAAGTTAAAATTTTCGAAAATTAATTTTTTGTAACGGTTATTTTTTGAATTTTCGAAATTAAATTAAAAATTCTTTTTGTTAAATCTTAAACTTTTCATGAACGAAATTTCCACTGGATATGATTTACAACCTTCATGCATGCCATCAAATATTCTTCATATGATAATTTTATGAGCGTTTTGGCTATAAAACTCACATCCCCATCAACAAACATTCTCCCTTTAAATATTAAATGCTGCTTATAGCTCGCTAATAAACGATTAATAGAATGTTCCAATTTCCACGATGAGAATTTACAATAAGTAAGACGAGCCAAGCAGGTGTTTACGGAATAATGTAACACATTCCTAAGCTTATAAATTTTTAATGCTTAAGTCAATCGATAAAAAATCTATCTACTTGATGAGTTGCAATGTACACGATAACTGCGTGTATTTTTATATCGAAAAGTGAAAGTCCATAAGTAGCAATGATATAGATAGAATCAACATTGGTTATATTGCATAAGGCACGCAAAATTGAAATAAAAGGTATTTAGAACAATCAGTAATTTTAAGGCTTTTGATGTCCCAGATTAATAGCGATTATTCACTATTGCCCAAAAAAATTTCGTTACAAAACAACTTGTTGGGCTATTTTTTCTTCTTTTTAAGGAAAAAAGGTTCAACGAACTCGTGAACAACAATAGCGGCGTGCGTACACACATTAAGTGATTTAGAGTAATCAATAGCACTACTGTTGACATTATTTATTGTAATTCTGTTACGATAGGTCATGAATACTTAGAAAGTATCATTCTTGATTCTTTTTTGATTACTCTTGTAAAATATCGGCATTGTTACGTGATATCTGTTTGAGCATGTAATATAATATGAATAATGATCATTAACGAACATTTATGATGACACAATTCATACTTGTAACCTCGTAAAGATTATAGACTGCATGGAATATAATTCATAAAGTATGGTGATTGAATATTAAACGCTCAATTATATTCTAAACTTATTATTAGGACATTATATGCTATTGAATGGTATATAGTTTTCCATATTTTATGGTAATAATCAAAAGTTCTTAAAGAATTTGTAAAAGTCACTGAATATTTCATGAGAATAGTGTAGTTTAATGTTCTTGGATTTAAACTTGTGGTTTTAAAAAATTTAACGGTTTTTGAAAATTTAAATTAGGTAGCTCAAGTTCAAAATTTGATCAATTTTTTTAAAAATTTTATTTAACGGTTTTCTTGGAATTTAACTTTTCAATTCGTAAAATGACAAAATTATGAATCAAAGCAGGCAGGCAATCAACAAAATAAAGTGCAAGTTATGCAATGATATTCAAAAAAATTCTTTTCATCTCCCATCCTTCATTCTTCACATAAATTGTCATTATACTCATATTTATGTATGTCATTCATGATGCTTCTAGTTTTGAATTACACAGAGGATATCAATCAACCCGCAGAGGAAGCATTTAGAAGTATCTTTTTATATTCTCTGAAAATTATTTAGAATTAAATAAATTAAATGAGACAAATGAGCAACACATGGTGATATGTTCATGTCGATCTATATAAAAATACACACATTAAATGATTATGTAGACAGAAAATAAGTCAGTGGAAGTGTCTATATTTATGCTCCTCTCACGATGTACATTCATTTCATTTCATGTCATTCATTCATTCTTTTCTTTCTGTTTTCACATTTGTATTGTTTCATGCTTGTTGACGATAACGAGACTATTCAAGAATTCAATTAATATTACCTGTAAATAGTACATTCGGCATTGAATGTTGTGTCTGGATATGAAAATGTGATTGGTTTTGGTTGACGAGAAAGAAGACAAGAGAAAATAATAAAAGTTTTTTTATGTCCAAAGATAAATTTCAATGACAAATGATGGAAATAAATCAAGAATTGGCTACCATGAAAATCGGATTACTTCCTTTGTAAAGCTTAATGCTTTAATGTAATGGATAAAGTCTTTCAAACTTTTATGAAATTATGGCTTTAGTCATTCGTTGAGTTTTAATTTCAATCAAATAAGAAGCAGCTTTGAAAATATGGAAAGAATCCAGCATTAAAAAGTTACATAACATGCTCTGCGAATAAATGCATTTCCACTAACAATTAAAATCCAGAAGAATAATTCACAATACCCAAATATACACAACATTTCAATTTTAAGCATCAAAACTTCACAATACAAAACCCATTTCAAAATGAAGATTTTCTACCACATTTTACAAATTACAATGCTTCATTATCATCATTTTACTCTCACATTCATTCATTTAAGGTATATAAAATGAAGGAACATGCTTACTTTTCAAGTACTTGAAACATTTACCAAGAAGCAGCGTAAAAAATAAAAAAAATTGAACGAGTATCCAAAATGATACTATAATGAATTGGAAATGGAACTATAATCACTCAGTATGATATATACATAGTGCATTAATTCCAAATCGAAAATCTGGTTTTTCTCTGACTTACAACAGAAGTGAGACCTTCAATTAAATAGGTAAAAATCAATTCGCTCTTGTGATATATTTTCTCTCATATGTGAGCCTTTTTCGAGTAGCATGGCATGTACGAAAAAGTAAATGTACCATTTTGCGTGGATGAAAAAATCGTACGTCATTTCCCGCCAAAAAAAATTTCGGTTGTTTACAAAGGGGTCATTCACTTATGACGTCCATCAAAAAATGGGATTTTTAGAACCCCCACCCTCTCCCACACTTGTCAATTTAATTTAAAGTGTCACAAAATCTCAGACGCCCCCCCCTAAATCATGGACGTCATAAGTGAATGGCTCCAAAAAGATTTTATCAAAATAATACAAATTCTTAGCTGATTGGCTAGGTAGTCATGACAAAGTCCTCACAAGAGCTTAATCATAGTCAGTCATTCAGATAAGTCTTAAGTGTCAAATCCATTAGAAATCAAAGAGCAAATCTTCCAATTGAGAATGTAAACAACAAACTATTGATTTGAATTTTCCGGCACTTGACAATCAAGTAAGTACCATCGACAATAGTAGTTTGTAAGAAAAGAAAATGTATCATGTCGATGGACATAAAGCTAAGTGACCGATACAAAACAACAACGAAAATTGAGCGAGAGAAATTTTTTTCCGCTTCTCTGTGTATATGCATGCATTAATATCACATACAACAAACAACATGTATAGACAACAGAATGAACATCAGACAAACGGGAGAGAGAAGAGATATTTTTTTTGAAACTCACTTTAATTACATTTTTGTCTTCTCCATTTCTTTCCGTTTTTTGCGACTGCTACTTTCGATAAAAAACTATTTTTCCATCGCACTCTCAGTCGTGTTTTGTACATGTTTCGCACAAGAGATCTAAAACAATCACTTTAGTCTGTCTGCTTATTATCATTTGACTCGCGCGTGAAGGAAGAGAACTGAAGAAAAATTTCATATTTTTTAAATAGAATAAAAATTTTTTTTTCGCACGTTAAAAACAGAACTGATTTACCTTGTAGATTATATATATGTGTGTACATGTCTACATAAGTGAACTGATAATTGATGTGGAGAGAAGAGAAGGGCGAATGAAATCAAGATAAACGAAAAGTTCTTGCCATTTCCTGCGAAACGAGAAGAAAAAAATCAATCTGTCAAGCTCTAATTAATGCTAATTGAATCATTTATTTAATTAAAGTTCATTCCGAAAAACACGAGAGAATGCGATAGCCTAAAATCAATTTTTAGCAGTTCTGTGACAAATCTAGTGAGAAAAACTGTTTGTGGATCATATCTTTAACAGATATAAGACGTTAAAGAAAGTAAGAAGAGGAAATTTTTGAGTTGCTGTTCAATTTTCTTGTTTCAAAGTGGATAATAAAAGAGGAAAAAAGTCAAGAATGCCGCGAAACGGTGCTCAAACGTAAGTTCGACACATAAAATTTTTTTATCAATGTGTTTGCTGGTGAATGACATGAGAAGAAGCATAAAAAATAAATTTTCTTTTGATGTCTGTCAATGGTTACACTGCAGATGTGCGTAATATACAACATGCATGCCAAGGCGTGGACACTTTGGTGATTTTCTAGCTTTTGTTGCTTAATGTCTCATAAAAAATCAGGAAATCAGGATTAAATGGCCTCGTAGCCCTATAGCCTTTGATCATACTCTATAGCCCTCGATCTCTTGAATCTGTCGAGACTGAGACACTAGGAATCCATAGTAGGGTAGTCTATACTCCATAGTAGGGGTCTAATGTCACAAAATTTTCATAGAATCACACTATCTCCTTCCTGCAAAGCATTAGAAGTAATAAATAAGCAAACCCACGATATTATGTCCACATCTTGATGCACACATATTGTGTGCGTATAAAAATAAATGCGTTTAAACTTTCATTAAGAAACTAATATATTTTATTAACATGACAGGTGTGTAACTTGAGTTTCTTAGTAAATTGATGAAAATGAAAGTTTTTTTTATCGGCTTCCAAGTCATTCTTACGAAGGAAAGTTTCTTGTTAATCTCGAGATAGCATGAAGTCTAATTTAATTTCAAAAGGGCACGAAATGTGTAGTGAGAATTTTTTCTGCAGCACTTCCATTTTTTTCATGAGAATCTGTAATCATTAATTTGATTTAGTAAATTGAATGGGAACTTAATACGTGAAAAATGCATGAATGGGAGAATGCTGTGACTTAATATATTCTTAATGTTAGTTCCAGTGTGTAAAAGAAGTGAATCAAGGCAAGATGAAAGGGGACGGAAGGTAGTCTGAGAAATTGCTTTATGTAAATTGCAAATTGAGTATACAAAAAAAGGGTTAAGAGCTTCTGAATATGCACAAAGAAGAATCTTGCCTTAAAAAGTGAATTTTTATCGTGGATCACGTGCTTACAAAGACATCAATTTTTGAAATTGCTTCATTTGGGTCATTTTGATTCAGGAATTGTAACAAGTACTGTTATCTGAATCTCAATTTTGGCTGACAATGTTCGTGCTAGATATCAATGTGTGTACCTGATTTTTAGCGATTTCTGTCCCAGACATAAATAATTTCCTATTATGCATGATTTGAATTTAAATTAAACGTTGACTTTCTCAACGCACGATCCTCAATATGAATCATTAATTTACATACTGAATTTATTAATTTACTCTCGACACATTTCAGTTGAATCCCCTTAGCGTACAAATAAGAGCAATTTACATTTGAAATGAGTCTTTTATTATTACTAAATTTAATTTAATAAAAAAATTTTTTTATTATTAAGTTTATCAGATTAAAACAGACTTCTTATTTCGTTATTAAAGATATGGAGTGAAGTCGTTTTGGATGTTAGGTGACGTTGAATTTGGACATTCAAAACTCCTTCCCTTGTTATTAATAGGAGGTGTTCTTCCACCCTTACAGATCAATAGGGAGGGGTCCAATGGGTTTGAACCCCAACACCCCCCCCCCCCCCTTGAAAATTTTTTTTACATGAACGATTTTTTCTTTAAAAAAATTTGCTAAAGTTTTTCCGAAGCTCTAATTTAGAGTTTAATCATTCACGTACCGTTATTATTAACAAAAATTACAAAAATATGAGTGAAAAACAAGAACGAAAAAAATTTTTGGACCTCCTAAATAAGCCAATAGATATGGCTGATCAGGTTCGACTCGGTTCGACCTATTTAATGGGGGGGAGGTTCTTAATTTTTAGGGGGGTCAAAAAAAATTTCAATACAAATTTAAATCTCAGATGAGATCCAGAACACCCCTTCCAGCCTACCCCCATGACTTTTAAGCATGGAAACTTCAAATACGCATAAATAATAGCCTAAATGAGACATACACAAGCTATAGTGAACAAAAGGTAAAGATTCATTGATCAAATCCCTTAACCCTATGTACATTCTATCCAAACGACCCCAAGAAGTTCATTATTAATTGAATGAATTCTCTTACATTAATAATATGAGAGAAATCCTCGCTGAAAGCACTACGTACACAAAGTTATCTCAAAATTACTTCCTTGTTAATTCAATTAGTTGAAAAATCAATTTTTATCTCTGCTGAGCTTTTTACGATTCCCAAATGAAATCTTCAGGAAGGAAAATATTTTTCTTCAAAAATGCTTTCCTCATTTTCATTCAAGTTTCAAGTTTGCCGTGTGCGCGGGCTCATTCTATTATTATTTTGATTATTGAATAATTGATGAAATAAAATGTATAAGTGCCTACCAAGTAGTAACAATAAATCCATCGAAATTAATCATTTTCAATTATCGAATAAATAAATTTCAGTAATGACAATCGTCCAAAAAAAAATAATTTTTTTCTCTCCAAAATAACAAAGAAAATAGAAACAGAGGGAAGAATACATGAATTGAATTATTTTATAAAATAAGAAGTAAATTTCATAAATTGATTTAAAGCACAATGATGCTTCCGCTAAGTTTAACAATCAATGGATGATGGTAATGTGAAGAAGAGCTTAAATATTATCCATGTATATATTTTCATAACATCTCTCTCTCTAAGAAGTTAATTATTGCTTATTTGTGGAATAAAGAGCTATTTGTGTTTGTAAATGTGCAACTTTCTACAACTCATTTATTGCACAAACCTTCTAATCATCGAAAAAGATTTTTCGTTCAATATATGAACAAGCTCTTTTCATTTATTTTTTATTATTATTCGATTCGTAGCACATGCTTGTCAACAACAGCATGAATACGTGTTTTGTATTACATACATGTATATATAGAGCCATACATACCATTATGCATTCATCGATATAGATAATATAATGTAGAGAAATGTTATTGCTGCCGACCGACTGCGACGACCATGATCATGAAAAACGAAAGTAAAATTTCTTTGCCTAATGAATTCATAAAGTCTCTCGATGAAAATTATGTAGTTGGTGGAACGAGATGAAGCGAGAGTCATTTAAATGAAATTATGCTAAATCATCAGAGTTTTGTGGCTCAATTTATGCAATAGAAAGATTTTTTATCACTGATGATAATGTGAAATGACCGTGAGAGTCACTTTTTCTCGGTGTTTATGTTGAAATATTTGGGAAAATTTAATTTACTTTAATGGTGAAGATTTTCTACTGTCTTCGCAGGCATTTTCTAATAAATTTATTATAGTGGCTCTAATTTTACTGGATGTTTTCGTGATTTATTGAGTTAAGTTTTTGGAGTGTCAAAAACATTTCAACTAATTTGCTAATGAAATCTTCGTATTGTTCTAATTATACTTAATTTATTTTAATGATGCGAATTTTCTAATTTAGGAACTTGTTGACTGTAGATTTACGTGTTGCCAATGGTGTTTTCCTCTTGATCTTGAAGAATAATCAGTTTATTTTTATTTTTACGTATTAAGTACTGAGTTTTAGGTCTTTACTCTTCGAAATCTCAAAATTGAATGATTTTTTTCGAGAACATTCTTGTTTTTTACTGAAATTTGGCGCAAATTTTTTTAAATTTTTGAAAACCGTTAAATTTGTTCGAAATTTAAATGAAACTTTGTGTCAAATGATGAACTGACAGCAGAGAAACAGTATTTTCCCCACAATTCTCAACCACTTTCCTTGCTCATCTTTCTTAAATGCCACTAACGAGGTATAAGTTTGCCAAATCTAGATTTTCACACCATTTTTATGTGTTGAAATGAACGATTGCATTCATGCATGTCAATCAATTTGTACATTTTATTGTAGCTATTTATCAATTTGAAAGCTGTATGGAAAAATAAAGTCGACAATCGTCATAGAAATGCTGTTGCCTTTTGTGATGATGTCAGCCAATACGATAAATATATTTAATTTACCGACTGACTTACTTCTCGTACGCTTTCATGGAGAATATTGATATGTATGTAAAGTTAAATTGAAAAATTGGTTCCATTATTTCAAATTTATGTAAAATGCAAAAATAATTTTAATTTAAAAAGAAATTTTTCATTCCTAACTTTTTCCTTTATGGAGAAAAATGGGTTTTTTACAAAATGAGATACAATTTTTAATGTCTTGATCTCAAATAACTTTATTGACTTTGTGTGAAGCTTGGAGAACAACAGCAATTTTAAATGTACAAATATTTAACAAAGATAATAAAAATTTAAAGAAAGTCCTCGTGTTATATATCGAGGGACTTCAGCGCATTTTTGTGTTAGCGATCAGTATTTGATTAGCAAAGTACTGCGTATTAAATTAGTCAATCATGAATATTTTGTGACTTAAATAAATTCGACGGCTCGATAACGGTTTTTTGGCATTCAAATTTTCTAACGGTCAAAATATATTTGAAAATTTCCCGCGGAAATACACTTGAAAATCATTAATTATAGTATAATTAACAATTTGTACAGTGAATTTTCATATAATAAAATGGTTTGTCATTTAACGGTTTTTTGAAATTCAAATTTTCTAACGGTCAAAATATATTTGAAAATTTCCCGCGTAAATACACTTGAAAATCATTAATTATAGTATAATTAACAATTTTGCGGTGAATTTTCATATTTTAAAATGGTTTGTCATTTAACGGTTTTTTGAAATTCAAATTTTCTAACGGTCAAAATATATTTGAAATTATCCCACTTGAAGTTGGCTCTATTGTATTGAAAACAAAAAATCATTAATTATAGTATTTAACGATGGTTTTGAGATTTTTAAATGTCCGGGGGGCCAATAACTCGATAGCACGGAGCTATTGCAAAAAACTAGAGCTCTCTACGATGTCTGGTTAAAAAGTTTTTCGTGTGTTCCAGCCGAACAGCCGAACAAAGTGCATTATTAAGCTACCTTTTTAAAACAAGTTTCAAAAATGCGCTAAAAAGATATGCATCAGACGAAGTTAATTAGTACAAAACGGCAAGATTCTCTCTCATATGACTTGAAACATGCTTGAAAATTATCAGCCGCATGTCAAAATGACGTAAGGGCTGCGGAAAAATTTCCTCTCATCAAGCGCTGCTATCAAATTCATATCCAAGTGTCATCTTTCAACCGTCTGCTCGACACTATTTTAAACTTTTTTAATTGATCTTTATTATGATCTATAAATGCTGAAGTGCTAATCATAAAATGGTGCATGATAAACTACTCTGGTATTTAACACTTACTTTTTTGATAACTCAGCGGAACAGATTCGTGAGCGTCATAAATATAAAAAAGTTTCAAGGGCAATTAAAATTTATGTCGTGCACTATAAAATGTACAATCTTAAAATATGAAGCTTTTTTATGATAATTTATAGTCGTGTATTTTACACGAATTCTGATTTAGTTATGCAACTCTCGTGTAATTTTTATGACTTTCGTGTCATTCTGGGTTACATATCCGTTAGTCTGATCACTAAATCTATATTTTTCGTAGGTACTAGATTTGTTTTTAAGTACTAGATTGGTCAAAATTGTCAATACTAGATTTTTGGACCTTCTAGTACTTTATTTTGTTTATAAAACTTTATTTTTTACAAATTGTATTGAATTAAGGCTTACAAATCATCAATTAATGCACATTAACTTATATAAGATCATGCAAAACTGCTGAAACATCCTTTAGACAGTGGAATGTGGAGATTTAAGAAAATTAACATGTATTATGCTTGTAAACATTGTAATTTCCAGTGCAAATATTAATTTCTCTATTTATGCATAAAATAAGTCATTAAATACCTAAATAAGTCACGGAAAGATAATTAATGCATTTAATATGTAGATTACACAACTTTCCTGTCCTTCAATCGACTTTAATGCACCTCACAAATTCTCCAGCCTTTTTGCACGCTTTTAAAGCTAAATCCAACATAAGCCATGAATATGATCAATACTGTGTGTATCATACACGCGAAACCACATCACAAGGGAATTAATTTAGTCACAGCTCGAGAAATTTTTAATTGTCTTGTAAGCGAAAATGATGATGATCTCTCTTTTATTATGTTTTCATGTGACAATTAAAAAACATTTATCAGTAATTATGATGTGGCTGAACATCATTTTACATGTCAACGAAAAATCTCTCACATTTCTCATTTCATTATTCTATTTGCAGACGTTATGATGACGATGAGAAGTCGACATGGCAATGTGGATCATGGTGCGAATACATTTTTGTCGTGGTGACGTCAAGCATCCTTTTATTATCTGCAATCGTGATGACTGTGTTCTGGGTTATATTCTATCGACAAGGATACAGTCTCGAGGATCCCGCAAAAGAATTCAACTTCCATCCGACATTGATGATTGCTGGATATATCACACTCGCTGGCTTTTGTAAGACAGACCATTAAGCACATCCATCTGCTTTCGATTTTTTCAACAAACACATTTTTCTCTTCCATTTAATTTAGCCGTTCTTCTTTATCGCATTTGCCGATGCTGCTCAAACCTGATTGTGAAACTTTGTCACACTTTCTTCCATGCATGTGCGATTCCATGCATTGTTCTTGGCTTTCTCGCCGTATTTGATTCGAAGAATCAAACAGCAACACCGCACTTTTACTCATTACATTCCTGGCTTGGTCTCATCTGTATGGGACTTTTTGCATTCCAATTCGTCATTGGATTCTTTAGGTTCGTATGCAGATTCAGTCCATTATTGTTAATGGATGTCATAAACTCTTTATTTTTATTTAATTCCATTTTAATTAATTAATTAACAGCTTCCTCGTTTTGTTGTGCTGCGAAAATGCCACATACAAGTTCCGCTCGACTATGGTACCAATTCATGCAAGCGTGGGGGTTGCTACATTCATGCTTGCCATTGCTGCAGCAATCACAGGTTTCACTGAAAAGGCTTTGAACGATATAGGGTAAGATAATTTATTTCTGTAATTTCTTGGAAGGATCAACATAATTTTGATGAATTATTTTGTAAATTTCTGTACTTCCAGCAAAGACTCATATTCCACAATGGTTGAAGAGGGCATCATAATTAACTCGATTGCAATTATCTTGATTGCTTTGGGTATCATTGTTCCATTTGCCGTTCGTCGCACAAACTCCCCAGCCAGCTTTAAAGTCTACGTCACTGAGACCATATGAGGCCAGGTTAAAGTGCAGATGGTGAAGGAGGTTACCGAAATTACGGTAACAGAGCCCGAAGAACCTGCACCAGATGCTGAAAAGTATTAAATTCACACAAAAAAAAAAATTTGTCGAAGATAAAAAAGAAAGAAAAAAAAATTAAAAAAGTATTTAAAAAAGTAAGTAGATGTGTCAAGCATAATAGTAAAAGGATTGATAGGAATCACTGTTTTGCATAACAATATTTTTTATTAATTAAAGTTAATTTAAAGAATTATTTTGTTCAAATGGACTAAAACAAGGATATATTCATAATAATGATAAAAAAATTAAATTTAAAAACTTTTTTTTCTCAATGAAGAACTGAATAAGCTCAACAAAGTATAAAATGAATGCCGTTCGACTTGCTCGAGTGATTCGGCGGGGTGGTTAGGGCTTGTTGCTTAGTAGTCGAATGAAATGTGAATTTTGCACCGAAACGTGACATGTTTATTAAAGCTGATGGGTTATGAGATCAATGATTGAGGATGTAAAAGCAGTACTCGATTGGATTTATTAAAAATTGATGATATCATGTCGTGGGTTAAAATTTGAGCTTTTTTATAAGCTCTTCGATAAATTTTGAGGTTAGTAACCTGAATACTTGAAGTATTGGCATTGAATTTCAAGATAATCTTCAGATAATATACTTTACTCATAGATTTGACTTATATCTATGTTTGTTCAGGATAAACAGTGAAGTTTTCTCAAGAACTACCTAAAATTTGAGCTACTAACCTTTTTTGGTACTAAATCAACAAAAGTTGAACTTTTCACTGACTTTGTTCATTTTAAGGGTCGTGGATCTTTAAAATGTCAAGCTTTACATTATTTAACATGAAAAGATCAAGATTATGATAAGCACAAAGCCTGCTTTACTACTAAATTTATGAAAACATAAATTTTCATTTCAAAATGTTTGTAAACAAAGATTTAAAAGCTCATTCTTAAAAGCCCCAAAATTTATCAAAAGCTCGTAAAATTCGACTAAAAAATAACAATCACTGCCCTATCTTATCGCGAGGAGTTAAACGGCCATAAAAGTAGAAAACATGAAAATTTTCTAAAAACAAAAAACACAAAAAAAAATTATTCATAAACATCGCCAAATCTACGTTTAATGATTCATTAATATAGAGAAAAATTCATAAATTAAATGATATAAAAGAATTAAACATTAAAAATTTACATAAATGGTCATTAAGCATTAAAAATACATAATAATTAGATAATTTTAAAAATTTTACGATGCTAAAAAAAATTAATTCATTTTTAAATTCAGCTGAGTGAAGTGTTGATTTATTAATTATAATAAAAAGGACGTGAAGGAGGTAAAGAAAAAGTTTTTGATGTAAATTCTTTTAATTATTCTTGATTGACGCTTTTCGCAACAGAAGAAGATGGTGGAGGTGAATTTTAGCGTAAAAAGAATTTCTTCATTATATTATGCGCGTATGTAGAACATTTTATAATAATATAATATCAAAATTGAGCTATTGTGCTGCGAGAATTTTGTTAAAGATTGTACCAATTTTGCAAATTTTTATACCTATTTAAATAGAATCAAAAAAAGGGAAAAAAGATCAAATATATTTCTTATCTTTTACTAAGTACATATTTCAGACTCGTTTTGTTAAGTTTGTTATTAAAAAAAGGAAGATTTCATAATATTATATACAAAATAATAAACGAATTACAGTCAAGTCTCCGTTAGTGGAAATGTCTAAAGTTTGAGAACTTTTCTGATTTAATTTTTGATAAAATGTTGAACTTTTTATACTTTAATGAAAATTTTAACGTACTTTTAAATTTTGAAAGTCTATTAAGCTTCGAACAGGGGAAAAACAACCTAATGGAGCTTTTCATCCTTCAGAAGTTTGACTTAAAAGCAACACCAACGAAAATCCATCAATAAACTGATGATCGTCGTCAGGATAAATTCTAACCTAAAAAAGAACTTGAAGGTTGTTTCTCCCCTAGCATAAATGAAAACCGTACAACAGCTTTAAACACATTTGTAAGGTTTTAGAACACAAGCTCAAATAAAAGCTCGAATTGGAAAAATGTCAAATAAAATTAATGAATTTTGAGTTCAAATGTGACACCGACCAATTGAAACGATAACTGATACCTAAAAATAGCAGAATGTAGATAGATAGAATAACATAGCGAACTCACCAAGGAAACAAGATCAAATAAAGAAAAATAAATTGTCATCTAATAGCAATAATTAAGCAGAAATACTTGCTCATAAACATCACTAGATAAATTTGCCACAATGCCAATCCATTGAACCTTACATGTGAAACAAATTAGGCTTGAATTTTAATGTCAAAAATACGTATGAGCTGCAATAATTTTGACCTTAGATAATTTCTTTTTTGAAAACTATATTTTAGTCTAAAATTAAACAATTTCAGGTTGACTGTAAACGCAAAGAATGCCAATTTTTGTATCTAATTCTAATTAATCCTCTCACTATCCCTTAAAATTAATCCCATTAGGAGAAATTTCATGAGATTCTAAATTTTTCGAGTTTTCAAATGAAGATAGAACACGATGGAAGGCGTAGACCGACAAGTTTATTCATGATAAAAAGGACATACATTTAAAATTAATGAATTAAAGTAAATAAAAAAAAACATAGAAATTCATGCGAAGTTTTATAGTAGTGAAGATAAAAAGTGAAAAAATTACATAAGTAGATTAAAAATGTTCAACTAAAAAAATATGGTAAAAAAATATATTAATACACATTTTAATAAAAAAAATCCATTTATCATTCATTCCACTAACGTTTCGAAGTACCAATTTATTAATGATGAACAATGAAAAATGTTTAAAACAAATTTTTTAAAGTATTGCTACAAGCAGAATAACAACACAATTATACCACCGGATTAACAATGAAACTTTTTTGATACAAAATGATGGACATTTTTTTAAACATTTTTTCGGCTTGTTTTTCCGGGAAGACCATCCTGTTTTCGGATTTTACAATTTTTAATATAAATAAAAATAACAACAATCGTTTACAATAAGTATAATAAACATAACAACATATAGGAATGTATTTGTTGATGTTGATTTATGCATTTACATGCTTTCGGAGGTTACATGAAGATATTCAGTCAGTCAATCAGGATGCAAAATGTTCAATTTGCATTGTTTATGGATGTTGAGAAGAGTTTTTCAATATTTGATGAAATTATTGAATGTTTATAAAGCTGTATTGACTTATTTGTTGGCAAATCACCAGAAATACATGGGCTCGAGTTTATTTTCCGAAAATTTCATTGAAAAATTGGAGTTTTCCACATATTAAAAATTAAAAATTTAACGGCTTTCAAAAATTTAAATTTCATTCATTCGAAAAATTTGAACGAAAAAACTTAACGAAAGATTCAAAATTTTTAAAGTCGTTAAAAATTTATTCTTCAGTTTCCTGAAATTTGAAGCATTTATTGAACTGGAAGACATGCCAGTCATACTTTATACAGACAAATCTTCTCATTTGTCATTTGAATATCGACCGTTACCTCCGTCTTCATGGATGCCTAAATAAACATTGATATCTTGTCTTGAATAATAAGGTTTATGTGAAAAAATGTGACAAAAAAAAATTCATAAATACATAACATAAAAAAATATTATGTGTTCATTGATGAAAAGAAGTTTAAAAGTTGGAATAAAAAAAATAACTCAAAAAATACTGTAAAAATGTTCGATTGATATGTTTGTTATGATATGAAGTTCACTCAATGTTTTATTCAGAAAAAAAATTGTGCAATCGATCATCTTTGAGAAGGAAAATGAGCATAAACAGAAACACAAGATTTACAATTCACATCGAGACGTTTTTTTTGAAAAATTTCTCTTAAAAAATGAAAAGAAATCATATAGCTTTAGTGTGTACTCTAAAAACTTTTTAATAAACAGCAATGGAAATAAAAGAAATTTTCATAAACATTCAACATATAAAATTCAATTACATAGCATGAAAAATCAAAAAAGATCAATTTTTACGTCCGCTCATCTTAGTAAAAAAAACACATAAGTAATGATAATCAATTTCCGGAGATGATGAAAAGAGATACAATTATTATAGTATTTGTTTTTAGCAATAGCGAAGAAGAAGTTTGTTTTTAAAAGTCGACATAAATTAAGTATACAAATTTTTATGATTTTTAGACATGAACTTTTGTAAGAAGATTGACCACAAGAACATTTTTTTAGATAATATTATTCATGTTATTATTATTATCATTATAACAGCAGAAGAAGCCACACACATTAATCGTAAATAAAAATGAGTTCAAAAAACAAAATAAATTTTCTTTTAATTTTTAACGGCTTTTTAAAATTTGAATTTTTCAGGAATTTTGAAATTAACTTAAAAGTTAATTTTTGAATCTCAAAAATACGTTGTTTTTAATTCTGTCCATTTTCCTTTGTTGACAAACTCACTCAAAAACACACAAAGACGCTAGTCACTTAATCTGTGCGTTTATTAATATCGTTGAATTTTCTCAATCATTCATCATGTAAACATATTTACTCGAGCATAACATTTCAATCTTTGATGGTCTGAAAAACAAATAGCAAATGAGTGAGTCAACAGCGACTTGATTTTCTGTCCTTTTCTTTAAAACAATTAATAAATCATCTGTTTTATTATAATCGTTATAATATTATTATAGTGTAAGAATTGTTTAAAACCTCAAAATAACATTTTTTTAAATAATATTTTTAATCCCCACATTTAATTATCTTTTTCAGCGATAGATTTGAAGCATGACTCGCAGAGTCTTACTGGAGGTTGACAAGCTTCGTTTGGTAACTGAGCAAAATTGTCACTACAATCTGCACAAAATATCTCCTTACAGAAGCGACAATGATGCTTTCGTCGTCCCAACCAAAACTCAATTTGACAATTTTTGCATTTATTTCGTGCATGATCGGGAATCCAAGGCGTTATAGTAGGTCCGCCTTTCTCCTCTACCGCCTCCCACGAGCATATCGAATTTTCTGAATTGCATTCCGGATGCTACAAGAAAAACTATAAGGAATCGTCGAAATATTCATTTGCCATTTGGCTAGAAAGTTCTTACCGCATCCTCCGACATATTTGCACTATTCGTTTTAGTATTTTGATTATTGTTGCACTGACAAGATGTGGTTTTTAGTAATGCTAATCTCATTAAATAAAGTTCATTCTGAAGTGCTTCCTCTTTGAGCTAGAATTAAAAATTTTAATAAATCCGATGAAAATTTCCACTATGCTACTAAGTAACTACAAACTCACTTTATGTTCATAGACTAGTTGCTGTAGTCGTAAATTTTCTTGACTCAATGCATGTGATAAACCGTCAGGAAGTATAAAGTTACGATCCAATATTGCAGGTGTCGCTGAGCGTAATGCTGGCGTCGAAAGTTGTGAATCATTTGATGATGTGCTAATAAAATGAACAATATGAATTTTATCTGTACACTATAAAACTTTTTAGATCCTCGTTACCTTTCCTTCTTGCTTTTCGTATCACTTCCATTTTTATGTCCATTTACGCTGGGATAGTTAAATTTTGTTCTTTTCAAATGTTGTTCTAAATTATCAATAGTTATTGGCATTGTACATGCTGCTTTCACATTCATATTATCACCACTTAGTTTAGTTTCAATTTCGATTGCCTGAAATGAGAGATTGAAAAAATAACGGTCACAAAAAATTTAAAAAATAACGGTAAAAAACTTTTTGAAAAACAATACTTTTTTGAAAAAAGTAAATACGTTAGAAATAAAGCACAAACCTTTATGCTATCTACCTCATCGTTATTCGAGGAGTCATCGAACGGAGCATGCTGTCCATTTCCATTGATTTTCTCGTCCTCAATCTTATCATTTATAGTACTTTCAGAAATTTTGTCATTGTCAGTTCCATTTTCGGTATCTTTAAGATTATTTAAATCATCATGATGATTATTTCCATTACAATTTATAATTTCTTTTGATTCCACATCACATTTTAATTCACTACTGTCTCCATTCACGACTTTACCTCCATTTTCCATTATTTTAATCACGTCGATATTGTGATTTAAAGTATTATTGATGCTGTTTTGCTGATTAATATTGTTATGATTAATATTATTGTTGGTGGTGGATGACGATGATGAATTTTCTTGAAAAATGCTAACTGTTAATGGCATATTATTATCGCCAAATACTATTGAGGGATCACTAAGTCTTCGAGTAGAATTCTCCTTACTTTTCATTTCCGATACTAAATCATCGAAGCTTCTCGTCTTTATTAGACCGTTCTCTGTGTAAATTGTATCATTGGAAATTTCTAAATTCCCATTATTATGTGGCGTATGAAAGCTACCTAAATAAAAGTCATTCCAGAATACCAAATTGCGTACATTGTGTGACGGCCACAGGACTTTGTCGCGATTTGCCTGATACAATGGATTCTTATAGATTGGTGATGATAGGAAAGGCCACACAGAAAACGTCCTGTCAAAAATTGAATTTTCTATTCTCTCTTTGTATGTATTGCATAAGAATGTCCCAAACAAGCACGAGTGAACATGCTGGGCTAATTTTATGAGAAATCCTTTCGAAAACTCAAAGCTACACGGATACTGATGATGAATTTGTTGAATGCAATCAATCCATTGCAAAAATACTGGACATCTCTCGTTCGTGTCGTCACTTCCCACACCATGACCAATTCGGTCACCAAACTTGTGTCCAAAACTCAGCCATTCTTTCTCAACTAAAATTTTAAAGCCTTCAATTGTCCGATAAAACGGATCTAGACACATCTGAGCTGTGGCTGATATCTGGGGAGTTCTATCCCATCCATCTGTAACAATTTAAAGGAATTAAATGAATAACCGTTATTTTAATTTTTGAAAATCCAAAGTTCAAAAGTTTGAACTTTAAAATTTCAAATCTCAAAAATCCGTTAAAAAGTAAAAAATTCGAAAATACATTACAATTTACCTGAGCAGTGAATTAAGACTGGACGATTATTTTTCTCAATTGCATGACATACAATATTTGTGGCAGATATGAGTCCGGAAATGTGGTGCAGCCAGTTTGTCTTCTCTAATAAACTATACCAATTTGGAATATCCATATCAAGTGCACATAACTGACGAAGACTTTGAAAGGATTTTCTAATAACATGAATATTTCCTAAATTCATAAATTGTATTTCCGCTGAAGGATAGTACTCGGCACACTCTACGCCTCCACCACGCGCCCTAAAAATAATTTCATTTCCAATTTAATATCATCATCATCATCATTTTAAATAAATTCGAGATAAAAATATGCAGTTTTGTTTTTTCGACAAATGTGTACAAAAAAAATAAGAAGAAATAAGAACGAAAATAAACGAACCTGTTTGTAACAGCAGAGGCATAAGATCGTGCATCTACAATTAAAAGTTTCTTAGGTTTATCAATATCTACATTTTCTGTCTGTGATGTGTCGGATGAATCCAGTTCTAAATCTGTCTTTGGTGAAATGATTCCATTATCAAACGAGGAAGCATCGGCAAGTGCTTTCAGTAGCTGTTCATCCTTATTATTTCTCCATCCAAGCCAGCCTACTTCGGGCTGTGATGATCTACAGATAATTGCACCTGAATTATGTCTCCAAGTGACAACCGGAATGCGTTTAGAGCTTCTAAAGCTGGAAACTGACGTGAGAGTTTCATCAGATATACAAGCAGGAACAACAATTTGTTTGGGATACGAAGGGCATAATTTAAAATCGGAATTAATTGTTGACACTCGCCAAGCTCCTTTTAAATCAAACTGTAAGCGTTCAAGTTCACGTTGGAAATATTCATCATAGTCTGTTGCATGCTGTAATCGATTAAACCATTCTTGATCGAGGCATGTTGTCGATTCCGATACCCATGCATGAAAAGGAAATGCAAAAAGACTTTCAAGCTGGTCAGGCACTCCCGTAGCAATGGCGATTCGATTGTACCATTCACTGCACGACTCATTCGATGAGAATGAGCATACGTATGTGACCGAATCTTTACAGCTGATAATTAATTGGAAAATTTCTTTTATCTGAACTGCCTCAATGACACGCAATGGAATTGACGTTTCAAACGATTTTGCAGAATTTGATAAATATAAGCGATAATTTGATATTGCAAGCTTTCCATTTTCACATTTTCCAATGTATTTGACTGACTCGCCAGGCACTAATAAAAAAAAATAAAAAATAATTAGTTATTTAACAAATAATAAGAAGTCAAACTTTTATTTTTTTATTATATTTTTTTGCTTACGTTCATTAAACGGAATTTGCAAATTAGCATCTTCTTTTTCCGTTCTTTCCTTTGGAAATAGCTCTGCTGCTCTTATCATCCACAAAGACGTTGGTGAATCCTCAGTCTCGTCCATTATTATTATTATTATTGGCTAATAATATATGATTATTACTTCTATATTGAAAAACATAAATAAATAAATTTAATTTTATATTCATTATGCCAATTATAATGATTGTAATGGTGTGGTAAATATTCTGGACAGCACATTAAAATGTACTTAAATTACAAATTTCGCATCAGAAAACAATTTTTAAAATTCTGATTATAAAAATGACCTCGATTTGGAACTAAAATCGTTTAAAGTGCAATTAAATCCAATAAATATGGCGAGATAGTGACACCTGCAGTTATTAATACCATCGAGATAGCAGTTATCAATGTTTTTAATACTTTTCACTATTTTTGTTGACTTTTTAAAAAGATTTTCTTCATGAAAAATTTTTAAAACAAAGAAATCTTTTTTATTCCTCACTCTATTTCACCTTTTTTGCTGTTTAGCCTGTATAAAAGCCTTCCATTTAATCTCTGAATTACTTCCAAATTGTTTACGTCTCTTTGTTTCTTGTTAAATAATTTAAATTATACTTTTTCAAATATATAATTGAAATTATAGTAAACAACTTATTATTGAATAACTCTGTTTGAATTCTTTTCGACCGTTAATCTTATTTTTCACATTAGCTTTTATTTTCTTATTGAAAGTTAAATTTTTAGAAAATTAATTTTAAAACTCAACGGTTTTCTGGAATTTGAATTTTAACGGTTTTCTGGAATTTGAATTTTAACGGTTTTCTGAAATTTGAAATTTAGAGATTGAATTTAATTTTAAATATGGGCAATTCCATGAGTGAAGGGAACTGGCGAAAATCAAGTTGTAATATTTTTTTACTTGTTTCAGTTCAAATTTCTGAAAACCGTTAAAAAATTTCTTCAATTAATGAATAAATAATTTTCCTAAATAATTAGTGGAGTTACAGCAACATTAATCAATGAAGTTTTAATCTATCAATATTTTAAAATTAATTCAGCATCTTAATAAGCCTTAATAATATTAATGTGTCGAATCAATGCTGTAAGATTTAACGGATTTCAAAAATTTGAAAGTTTTTGTGTTTTGCAATAATCGGTTGGTTGTTAACATAGTGACACATTTTTTGCGATTTTACGCTTAATTACAGTATGAAAGTAGTAATAAACTACTTAATGTAATGTAATTTATACTTTTAAACATATATCATGTGTTTTTTGGCAATTAAATAGCGTATTTAGTGAAATTTTTGGAAAATTTGAAAAGGATTTTTTGTAGTGTTAACATAGTGACAACACATTAATTAAAATATCTTGGAACAGGCATGTTTAAATCAGATAGCTAATATCTAGGAATATAGATATTTTAATTTTACATAAGCTAAATGTGTGAGATTAAGCTTATCTATATGATTTTAGAAGATATTAACTAAAGTTCAATTTTCGAAGCGTTTTTTCACTCATGGAATTACCCATATTTTTATTTTAGGTATTTAAAAACCGCAATAAGGAAACTCGATAGACATATTTAAATTCAAATAAAAAACAGTATTAATGAATATTTAGTAGCTTCTTCCGAAAAGTGTGTAGAATTTGGGCTTATTGTTGCATGCTGGATGAATGCACTTATCGCTATCCTTAATTTCGGCAGGCTGTTCAAATGGAATACAAAGTGATTTAGCACCCATAGCTGGCCCTTGAGCATCTCCTTCAGCATCCTCACGTGCACTTTCAGCTTTAATTCTCTCCTCGCATGGAATATCACCACAAAATGGTGCCATGATGATATTTTTAGTGTCAAGGAAGTTTGTAAATTCTGTCCATTCCTTTGATATCTTCAAATGATCAGTCAAGTCCTTTGTGGCTTTAGCAAGCATATTTTCGTGGATCTTTTTCAGTAATTTTGGAATTTCAACCTTTGAACTGGCACGACTTATTGTAACTTTCTCACCAGTATCACGTCTTACGGCAACAAATTGCTTAGATTTAAGATCTTTTGGTCCCAATTCGATTCTTATTGGAACTCCTTTCAATTCCCAATGATTATATTTCCAGCCTGGCGAATAATTGTCACGATAATCTCCTTCAACTCGTACATCACATGACTTTAATTCACTTTCTAATTCCTTGCAGCTATCAATGAGAGTTTTTCTATCGTCATCAGTTGTTGTTGCTGTAATTCCGCATGGAACAATAACAACTTGAGAATATGCTACATTTGGTGGCAAAACGAGACCTTGATTGTCAGCATGAATCATGACCATGACACCAATTGTTCTTGTCGTAATTCCCCACGAGTTTTGGAAAGCATATTGTTTCTGTTTCGTTTCTGGATCATCAAAAACAATTTCAAACATTTTTGAGAAGTTTTGTCCAAGATAATGACTTGTTGCTCCCTGAATTCCACGTCCACTAGCTGAAATGAAAGCTTCAACAGTCGTTGTAAAATCACCACCAGCAAATTTCTCCTTTTCAGTTTTGCGTCCCTTAATTACTGGAATTGCCAATAAATCTGTGTAAATTTGCTTGTACAATTCGAGAATTGCATAAACTTCTTCATGTGCTTCCTTCATTGTTGCGAACGCTGTGTGACCTTCTTGCCACAAAAACTCGCGTGTTCTCAAGAATGGTTGTGGATGTTTAAACTCCCAGCGCTGTAATAAAAAATATTTATTTTGTAACGTATTTTTAGGATTTAAATTATTTTTAAGAAATTCAAAATTTAAATTTCCGTTAAAAATACTCACCACAACATTGTTCCACTGATTCAATCGAATTGGCAAGTCACGATATGATTGAACCCATTTGCTGTATGATGGATACATAACAGTTTCAGATGTTGGACGAACGGCAATTGGTTCAGCAAGATCAGAATCACCAGATTTTGTAACCCATGCAACTTCTGGTGCGAAATCAGCAATGTGGTCTTTCTCCTTTTCTAAAGCTGCTTTGGACACAAACATTGGGAAATAACATTCCTTAACACCCATATCTGTGATTTTAGCATCGAACCACTTTTTAATGTTCTTCCAGATAGCAAATGACCATGGACGAAGAATATAACATCCAGAAACATCATAGTATTCAATCATCTCACCTTTCGTAATTACTTGAGCATACCAATCTGGCAAATTCTCTTCCTTCTTAGCTTCCAAACATAATCTAGTCTGTTTCTTTACACCACCTTCATCTTTCTGCTCAGCAGCAACTGGTGCAGCCTTTTTCGGTTCCGGTTTCTTTTCTTTTGCTGGTTTAGCTTCCTTTTGTGGCTGTTGACGTTGTGCTGTTGGAAAATCTTCTCCAGTTACAGTTTTATATTCAGCTTTAAGTGCTAATAATGATTGAACAGCTGAATCGATTTCAGCCTTTGGAGTTGCCTTATTTGATTTCAAAGTACGGACGACACTTCCTTGATCATTAATCTTCTTAGTTAATTCTTCCTTTTTATTGTCACTTGATGGAGGAGCTTTGTCTGCTGGTGCCATGTTTTCTTTATTCTTCTGAACAGAACAGGGAATTAAAGTTTATTGTTAGTAAAGTTAATTAAATAATAATAAAAATTTAACGGTTTCCGAAAATTTGAAATTTTGTTCGAATTTATTTCGAAAATGCCAATTTGAATTTTGACGGTTATTGAATATTTTTAAATCAAGTTCACAAAAAAAAGTTTTCAAGCGATATAATTCAATTAATAGTGTTATCGTGTATTTTAAGTGAAGAATAAAAAGCAAATCAACAGATAACACAAAAACTGGTCTGAAAATGTAAGAAAATGACATTTTTTTCTTCGTTAAAATTGAGAAATTTCAAAATAATTTCGAACAGAAGGAAATTTAATTCAATTAAGGGCAAATCTACAGATAAACTGAAGGGCAAATTCGCGGAAGGCAAAAATCTCAAAAATTTTATTTTCCTAAAATTCTCTTTAATTACGCTATTAAGGTAATGTTTAAGTACCAAATTATGTGTATTTTCAATAAATGTATATGCTAAAATACTTATTTGATGGTAGAAATCATTAGTTAAAGAGATATTTTGATTTTTCTTGTGTTAAACGATCCTACAAGAAAAATTATTTTTGAAAATTGCAAAAAATTACTTAATAAACAATCTAGACAGAATAATATGCATTACTATGCATTTCAAATGTGATTTTATATCATTAATTTTTATCTATACATGCTTTATCTCACTTAATAAGGAGATATTAATGAAAAAAGTGTTAAACGATCCTGCGGCAACAAAATTTGATGCAAACTTGTGTGAGCTTTATTGTTTACAAATTTATTTAACTAAATTAATAGACAAATCAGCATTGAATCGTTCTTAATGACTTATAATGTCTTAATTGTAGTTATAAAAAAGAATGCATTTTGAAGTATAAATTCTTATGTAATCAGCTAAATCCTATTATTTAATAACAATTTTAACGACTTTTATGAATTTAAACCAGTTCAAGTTGACAAATATTGCAAGTCGTTTTTTTCAGCTTCTCTGTTTTGCGGATTTGCCCATAAATAAACTAAAATTACGAAATAAATTTTTGAAAGACGGACATCATTGACACTGGATAATTCAAATTTTAAAAGCTCATTTTTGAAAACTCCACTCATCCAAAGAATCCGCCTTAACTTACTTGTGCCTTTTTATCTTCGACTTTTGGTGCTTCTTGTGGCTTCCAGTCTTGACCAGTTAATTTTTTGTATTCAGCTTTCAGTTCCAGTAGAGTTTTAACAGCAGCGTCAATGTCTTGTTTGGCAGCTTTTTGAGCTTTCAAATTCCTTACAGAATCTCCTTGTAAAATGATCTTTTCGTTCAAGTCACTAGTCTGTACAACTGATGCCTTTTTAGCCTCAACTTTTGGTGCTTCCTGTGGCTTCCAGTCTTGACCAGTTAATTTTTTGTATTCAGCTTTCAGTTCCAGTAGAGTTTTAACAGCAGCGTCTATGTCTTGCTTGGCAGCTTTTTGAGCTTTTAAGTTCCTTACAGAATCTCCTTGTAAAATGATCTTTTCGTTCAAGTCACTAGTCTGTCCAACTGATGCCTTTTTAGCCTCAACTTTTGGTGCTTCTTGTGGCTTCCAGTCCTGGCCTGTTGCAGTTTTATATTCAGCTTTTAATTGTAATAGAGTTTTTACGGCAGCATCGATGTCCAGCTTAGCTGCTTTTTGAGCTTTCAAATTTCTGACTGTTTCGCCTTGAAGAATAACTTTTTCATTTAAATCACTGACTTGTCCAACAGAAGCCTTTTTAACCTCAACTTTTGGTGCTTCTTGTGGCTTCCAGTCCTGGCCTGTTGCAGTTTTATATTCAGCTTTTAATTGTAATAGAGTTTTTACGGCAGCATCGATGTCCAGCTTAGCTGCTTTTTGAGCTTTCAAATTTCTGACTGTTTCGCCTTGAAGAATAACTTTTTCATTTAAATCACTGACTTGTCCAACAGAAGCTTTAACTTCTTTCTTTACTTCTACAACTGGAACTGCGCCTGGCTTCCAATCTTGTCCTGTTGCTGCCTTGTATTGTGTTTTAAGATCTAATAATGTTTTGACAGCTGTATCAATGTCTGCTTTCGATGCTTTTTGGGTCTTTAAATTTCTTACAACGTCACCTTGTTTGGTGATTTTTTCATTCAATTCAGTAGCCTGTCCTGAAGATCCAGTGCTTGATGGTTTAGCTTCTTGTTTTGGTGCAGCAGCAGCAACAGTTGTATTTGGCTTCCAATCCTGACCTGTTAATGTCTTATATTCAGCTTTAAGATCCAAAAGTGTCTTTACAGCAGCATCAACGTCTTGTTTAGCTGCTTTTTGTGATTTCAAGTTTCTGACACAATCTCCTTGCTTATTAATCTTTTCGTTTATATCACTAGCTTGACCAACAGAAGCTGATGATTTTTCTTTAGTCTAGAAAACGAAATTTAATTGTTTTAATTCAAAATCGAATTAATTAAATTATTCGTGATCACTTTTTAAAAACGAAAGTTCCAATGTGGCAAAAACGATCACATTTACGGAAGACATATGAATGAAAAACATGACATGATATACTAACACAAAGATATAATAAGTAGTAAATTTAAAGAAAAACATAATTTACATTTACACGCATATGATCGAGCTTTAGTCGAGAAATACAATAACTGGATAAATAAAGCGCATTTTTGAGTCATTTTTAAATTTTTTAAAATTCAAAATTTAGCGGTTATTTAAAATTCAAAATTTAGCGGTTATTTAAAATTCAAAATTTAACGGTTTTCGAAAATTCAAATGAACGGAATTGAAATGAAATGTCGTTGAATAAGGGCAATTCCATGGATGAATGGAATTTCGAAAAATTGGGCTAATTCGTGTCATTTTTTTTGTTTTGAAAAATTGTTCTGCTAAAATTTAGCACTTTAACTAATTAAACAATGCCAGAAACCCTTGAGTCATGTTTCATTAGCTGATTAATGACCTTATCATTATCAATTATTATTAATATATTAGTAATTAAAACAAAATTTGAAATCAAAATTCTGTATGTTTTTGCGGACTTGCGTTGCTTTGAAATTTTTTTGTATAAAATTGCAATTTTTAGCTTAATTATAGCGTTTTAGGTATGTTTAAGTATACACAGTTGAAGAAAAAGAAGAATTTTACGATATACTGTACAGTAAAGTGTAGTAACACTGTCTAGAAAGCTCGAAATTCTACTCCGAAAGACAAAATTCAACTTTGCGTATCCAAGCAACGGGCCTTAAAAATCGAAATATCTCATTAATTAAAGCATATCAACATATGAATCGCCCATAACTGAATAACCACCAAAATGATTTATAGAAAGCAGCACAAAAGTACTGAGTATATTTTGTTGCCATAAAGAGCGAAAGAAAGCTCAAAATGTCCAATACAATCAAAGAATTGTGGTGAAATGGAAAAGTTTAAACTCACCTCAGCAGCTTGTGCTTTCTTTGATAATCCAGAAGTTGGCATTTCCTTTGTATGTCCGTCAGGAATGAAGAACAAAACAATTGGACGTTCAACTCCTGAGAATTCACTGGCTGGTGCATAAGCTTGATCGACTTTAAAGAATCCTCTTCTTTGTAATTGAATGATGTCACCTTTTTGGCATTTCTTTAATTCTGGATCTCCAAGCATTCTCAATTCAGATCTAGTTTGATGCCCAATGTATTTCTTAAAGTCATCATCTCTTGCAAGAACTGCTTTGCTGATAATATTCTCGAAAAAGACACAGTATGTTGGTGGATATTCAGAATCGTCTTGTTTGCAAAGCCATGTCAATTTCAATGTTTTCTTGTAATCCTTATCATCCAAATTCAAGTCAGCATCAATTGAGGTAATTTTTCCATTTTCTTTGTGAATTTTCTTAATTCTCAAATTTCCCCAATTAATAAATGTTGCATTTTCGCCTTCTTTCATGCACTCAGCATCAGCATAATCGATGTAAATTTGTGGACCAAGCCAAATTGTCTTCATTCCAACATCATTATTCTTTGGATGTTTTGGAACTTGAACAGATTCTAATTTTGCTCCATTTACATTCACAATAATTCGATTATTACTTTCCAATGCTGTATATCGAGGAGCAATTGGATCAACGACTTTCTTATTGAATGCCCAAATTTTATCCCATTCCATGAAAACGACAGACTTGCTCGAACCTTGTGCAATAATGAATTGTTTTAAGCCCTCAACAGTCATTCCTCTCCTTAATACTCCTCGGACTGTTGGGAATCTTGGATCGTCCCAGCCATCAACTAATCCTTCATCAACAAACCAAGTCAATTTTCTCTTTGACAAGACTGTATTTGTCATGTTTAATCGAGCATATTCCCAAATGTATGGCTTTCTTAATTTCAAAGCATCAATGAACCAATAGAATTGGTCATCACGATCATGATATTCCATTGTTCTCAATGTATGCGTCACATCTTCAATAGCATCAACAATTGGACATGCGAAATCGTACGTTGGATAGACCCTATAATAAATTAAGCAAATATTGAATTGAAATTGGCATTAAAATGATGAAATAGCTTACTTATATTTAGTTCCAGTACGTGGATGTGGTTCATTTTTGCATCGATAAATTGTTGGATCTCTCAAGCATCCATTTGGCGATGACATGTCAATTTTAGCACGAATACAGCACTTTTGTCCAGCTTGACTTCCAGCCAACATTTCCTTCCACATTGAAAAGTTCTTTTCGACTGAATTACTGCGATTTTTCGATTCAACACGTTGTTCACGTTCTTGTTTCATCAATTCTGGTTCTGTATCATCAGCATAAGCTTTTCCTTCCTTCATCAATTGTTCACAATATGTCAGCATTAATTCAAAGTAATCGGAAGTGTATGTAAACAAGTCTGGCTTAATTTGAAGCATTTCAACATCTTCCAAAATGACTTCTTCAAAATGGACATTTTCCTTTGCTGGATTTGTGTCATCAAATCTCATAATTAACTTTCCATTGAATGCTTGTTGATAATATTGATTTAACAGAGCTGCTTTAGCATGGCCAATATGTAGATATCCAGAAGCTTCTGGCGGGAAACGAACAACAACTTTACCCATTTCAGCACCTGGCAAATCAACGAATTTTCCTTCCTGCTTTCTATCTCCAATATTTGGATTTGGTGATTCTTGTCTTTCAGTTCTCTTCTTTGCTTTTGCATCTTTTGGAATTGCCTTTAATGCTGACTGAACTGGTTCAAGGGCAATAATTAAATTATACCAGCGTTGGACGTGACTAGGAAGTCCAGTTTTCTTTAAATCATCGTATTTAGCGAAAAATTCATTGAAAACTGCCAAATCAGCAATTGTAAGTTTATTGGACACGAGATAAGTGAGTGGAGCTAGACATTTGTTTAAATATTGAATAGCTGCGTCGATATCCGCATCATAATTCAGACAGTAAGTCAGCCAATGATCAATCTGAGTTCTTTCAATTGGTGTTTTTCCGTACAGCTCATATTTTGGTGCATGACGAGCCAAAGTTCTTAACAAATCATTATTTGTGACACAAGATAATGTCGAATTTCCACACTGGATTGATGTCTCCTTATTATTCCATTCAATTTCAACTGGATCAGTTGGCTTGATAAGTTCCGCAACAACCAGAGCACCTAAAACATTTTTTTTTTCGTGATAAAAATAGACATTTCGTCAGAATTTTGCAATTTTCATATATTTGGGGATCAAAGTGTGAATTTTAGTGAGTTACTAGTTGATTCAACTGAATACTTACCAACTGGTGGATTCTTCAAGTCACAAAGTATCTTAATTACCATTTTAATTGATTTTTAATAGAATTTTAATAAACCAAAAAAAAATTATTATTCCACGTGAAGTTCGAATTCGATATTAAAAAAGTATTCGTAATTTTGCCGCATTCAAATTTTAAAAAACCGTTGAGCTGAAAAATTCAAAAGCATGCTCAATGAAAAAACCGTTAAATTTAATGATGCTGAATAAAATTTTACGTCTTTCTTGTAACATGAACAATCTCATAGGGAAGATATTTATAAATTTTTACAGTCTTAAGTCTTAATTTAGGTATATAGGTATAAATATAAATTAAACTCCATCATACCGTCCATCATCCTTTTTTTTTTATAAAAGTCAATTCGTCATATAGAATTTTTTCTCGTCTTACAATAAATAATGATTTTGTGCTGGCTGGCTGCTGATGATTAGTTTGGAAGAATGATTCACAACATGAAGAATGACTTTTATTTAAGATAAAAATTATTTTTTTTTTGTAGAAATAGAAGCTACTGATTAATTATGTAAATATCGTGCATATATCTTGTCATAAATCCATTGAACATTCATATTTCAAAATAAACACCAAATAAAAAGGTTTTCACGTAGAAAAAATTATAAATTTATTTATTCCTGAGCTCCTGTTAAAAGCATCGAATCTTCTGGCAATGCTTCACGTTTATAGGATTGTTCTGTGACAAGATAAATTACCAAAGATCCATAGAGTGCCGTCATCAAACCGATAGAATTAACTAGTAGAGCTTCACTGGGCATGTCTTGATAATTCTTCATTGTAAACATAGCCTTTTCGGTCAATCCCATAAAAGTAGCAATAAGTGCAAGGATGAAGCCAAGAAGTCCGAAAAATACATGAATAGGCATGTAAAAAATCCTGAACGATTCCTTGACTTTTGGGAAGAGATAGCAGAAGAAGCCAAAAATATACTGGCAGGAGAATACAACAACGGCAATGATTCCAATCCAAGAATGAAGAGAATACAAGTTTGGAATCTTTGGAATTGCATAATTGTGTGAATCAAACACAGCAATCAGTCCAAAAACGGTAAAGAAGAATGCAAGACCATGAATTGTTGCGTGAGTAACTTTCAAGCTTCTTTTTCTTGCATATCGGAATCCTCTGTAGACCAAAATGGCTGAAAGGCATAAAAAATAAAATTAAGTAATAAATTCACACCTTCCAGTTAATAATAATCCAGTTCTACTCACAATTTCCGTACAAATAAATCATTCCAAACGACATACAAATCGGATGCCAATTGAAGATTATCCTTGGCTTATCATAATCATATCCCAATCCATTGAGATGAATAAGAACCCATGAGATTACTAATAACAGCAAAAATGCTCCTATTAATTGTGTTATCAAATAAAGCAATCGAAAATTCACGAGACGTGTTTGTCCAGCTGCTCTGTCCATTTCGTATGAACTACCGGTGAAACAATCACTGCAATTAAATTATTGGAAACAAAATTAGTCAGATTAAGAACTTTCGATTAACTTTTGCTAATTGTTACAATGAAAATGACATGATGATGTTGCTCTGCACAAATCACATTTCCTACTATCTCTGTAATGTAGATTTATTTTTATTCATTTGTCTATCATCATCTTCTTATTGCTGATAACGATTTGTTGTCATTTTTGTTTTATTTTTTTATTCCGATTATTACTCATGCAAAGTCTTATATTATGGAAAGTATCTGTGTTCTTAAAGCGCATTTCGGTTTAATTAGATTTAATTTTCTTAATTTACTGTATTTAGTTTTAAATGGTAAATTCTACCAATTTTTTTTAAAAAAATAAAAATTTAACGGTTTCCAAAAATTTGAAAAATTGGTTTTCGAAAAATTCGAATTAAAATTTTCAAAATTTAACGGATTTTTAGTGAATGAATTGGAAGAATTAATTTTTTTTAAAAATTGAGCAGCTCAAACATCCAGTCATAATGACAACTATTTCTTAAAAATGTAGCTCAAATTGAGCTAATTGAGCTCAAATAATTATATGAGATAACTGGAATGCAAACTTTAATATGATAAGTCACTCATTAAATATAACATGATATGAGCACAATGATGTCAAGAAAAAGAAGATGACATTGTAATCTAGCTTCTCAGGATCATTTAGAATGAATTTGATTGACAATATTTTATCGCAAATATTAAGTAATTATACTATGATGATAAGAAATAATGCTGAGCCATGCTGAGATTACGTTATTCTCATTGAAACAAATGAACATAGTTCCGTAACATAACGGCAATCGCTTATTTTTCTTATGAACATTTTAGAGCATATTTTTTTGCATTATCGATTTTTCAGAGTTTTGCTTTATTGTCAACAGGTACTTATTGCTGGAACATATGGAAGGTAAAATAACATGAAATCACAATACTTACAATGATATTTATGCTCCTATCAGGTCAATAACTTACTATTTAGATATATTTAATGTAAACTTTTAAAGTTTTTATGCTAATTTCATTTTAATAATCTCAGTTCAATAATTTAAATCATTAATCACACTTTAATTGAGATTATTTCTCACTAAATTAACTTAAATATGAAATTAATACTCTTTAGGACTTGAATCTTGTGAGGTTTCTTCAATTTTTCCAAGCAATTTAATAAATAACCACACAAAGATGTTCTACTCAATCAAGAAAAAAACTCATACTAATGTTGTGAAGAAAAATGTATGCGAAAAAAAACAGAAGAGAAGAAGAAAAACTGACGTCACGCTAGCTATGTGATATATATATGAGTGATTGTGAATGCTTTTTGCGCATTTGCATTTTGCACATGGGCAATTCCATGAGTGAAGGGAACTGGCGAAAATCAAGTTGTAATATTTTTTTACTTGTTTCAGTTCAAATTTCTGAAAACCGTTAAAAAATTTCTTCAATTAATGAATAAATAATTTTCCTAAATAATTAGTGGAGTTACAGCAACATTAATCAATGAAGTTTTAATCTATCAATATTTTAAAATTAATTCAGCATCTTAATAAGCCTTAATAATATTAATGTGTCGAATCAATGCTGTAAGATTTAACGGATTTCAAAAATTTGAAAGTTTTTGTGTTTTGCAATAATCGGTTGGTTGTTAACATAGTGACACATTTTTTGCGATTTTACGCTTAATTACAGTATGAAAGTAGTAATAAACTACTTAATGTAATGTAATTTATACTTTTAAACATATATCATGTGTTTTTTGGCAATTAAATAGCGTATTTAGTGAAATTTTTGGAAAATTTGAAAAGGATTTTTTGTAGTGTTAACATAGTGACAACACATTAATTAAAATATCTTGGAACAGGCATGTTTAAATCAGATAGCTAATATCTAGGAATATAGATATTTTAATTTTACATAAGCTAAATGTGTGAGATTAAGCTTATCTATATGATTTTAGAAGATATTAACTAAAGTTCAATTTTCGAAGCGTTTTTTCACTCATGGAATTACCCACATATATTTGTTGATTTCTCGTTGGTTTCACACGGAATGTTTAGGTATTATATGTCTTTTTAAAGGTCTCAGTTAGTACTATAAGAACATGTCATAAAAGAATTTTTGAAAGTTTGCGGAACTGCCAATATTTTGGTTCCAATACTGACTAAAAAGTGCAAATTTAGTTTCTAGAAGATTTCTCGAGCTACGCTTATTTCTTTTCAGTACTTCTATTACTATTTGAAAGTACTTTAAAAACCTAACAATCTATGCCTTACAACAGAATTTTTGGAAGTGCTGTTCACTAGTTATGGACGAAGAAAGATCAGAAATTTTCAAAATTAAAATGCAAATTTCTCAGCAACAAAGCAACCAATTTTGATGAAATCTTCACCTAAATGCTTATTTAAAAGCCTTCTTTTATGAACATAATCAAAACTGGGCTTATTCATTAGTTTTGTCACAAATTTGAAATCTTGTACTTTTTCTATGCTTTCAATGTATGAAATTCTTTCCTTAAAAAAACATTTGTGACAAAACTAATGAATAAGCCCAGTTTTGATTATGTTCATAAAAGTAGGCTTTTAAATAAGCATTTAGGTGAAGATTTCGTCAAAATTGGTTGCTTAGATGCTGAGAAATTTGCATTTTAATTTTGCAAATTTCTGATCTTTCTTCGTCCATAACTAGTGAACAGCACTTCCAAAAATTCTGTTGTAAGGCATAGATTGTTAGGTTTTTAAAGTACTTTCAAATAGTAATAGAAGTGCTGAAAAGAAATAAGCGTAGCTCGAGAAATCTTCTAGAAACTAAATTTGCACTTTTTAGTCAGTATTGGAACCAAAATATTGGCAGTTCCGCAAACTTTCAAAAATCTTTTATGACATGTTCTTATAGTACTAACTGAGACCTTTAAAAAGACATATAATACCTAAACATTCCGTGTGAAACCAACGAGAAATCAACAAATATATGTGCAAAATGCAAATGCGCAAAAAGCATTCACAATCACTCATATGATAAAACAATAATGATTGCGCGTGCTTATGTTCTGCAATGTTCTGGTTTGATATGAGAAATATGTTAAAAAATACTTTTTAAAAAGATCACGCTTTTATACAGAAAACTAAAAACCTCCAAATTTTATAAAAAGTAAAAAATAGAAACGTTAACACGCTTTTGCATAAATTAGAAAAATATTTTAATTTTTTCTCCATTCTGAAATTTTACTAAGAAGCTGGCATTTTGATTTTTGACCGTACAATTATGCATTAAGTCAGCAGCATCAGCATGTCCAATAGGATTCCATGTAGTGACCTGTGCTAGAGATAAATCATTAGAGTGCTAGAGAAGCAGAAAAAGATGTATATTATATTTCCGTTTTTAACACGAATTAATACAAATGCGATAAAAATATAGCATAATGACTATTGTTGATCTACCATGTATTTAGGACGTAATCATTATCATTTCTACAGAAAAAACTATCCGTTTGTCATTTATATCGTGTTTGGTTAAAGATCAAGAAGGATATTTTGCGTACAGCAATCGCATGAAATGTTATGGGAAACTCAAGAAAAATTAGCAAAATCTGTTATTTTTTTAATGAATAAAAACAACTATGAGTTTTATTTGAATTTATAATAGGCTGCAAGTTCATCACATGAGGAAGTATTTGGGGAAAAAAGATCATCCTCTCCCCAATTGTTATTTTCTTTATCTTTGACTTTTGGTGCTTTTTGTGGCTTCCAGTCTTGGCCAGTTAATTTTTTGTATTCAGCTTTCAATTCCAATAAATCTTTAAAAAGTTGTACAGGAGCTGCTTATGAGCTGCAAAACTTATGATCCTTTTAAAAGAGTTTTTAATGAATTGTAAGATTTAATTTTGAATTTGTATATACGAAGGAGAGTTGAACAAGGGGGTAAGAGGGGGCTTTTGAAAGAACCCCCCTTCTTCGTAAAACTCAGACCGTTATTTTCAAATATTTTCTGTCGTTATTTTTTTCAAATAATTTTAACCGTTATTCTTTTTTAAAAAATTTGTGTATATTATGCTTGGAAGTACATCGGTCTAACTTCGAATTTCGAGCTGAAACATGACATTTCGGAAAGTTCTAAAACATTGTATTGTCACGAAAAATCACGTGTGCATGAAAAATTTCAGCTCGATTAGAGCAGTGGAAGTGGTCGAAAAATCGATTGCAAAATTTGATCATGACAAACAAACAAACAAAGAGACAGAATGAGTCAAATAAAAGCGTGTAATAAAATAATAAAAAACACAATCGGTCATGATTTTGTTACCCATGCATAAATCTCTTTGAGAGTTGATGGACCTTAGATAGATAGATGGTGCAATATCCTTATCTTTTTTCTCTTCGGAGGAGCTTGCTTAAAGATTGCTCTTTGTTCTGTACCTTTTTTAAAGCTGAAAAGTTTAAACAAATGGAAGTTAAAAATTTAACGGTAAAATGATTTTTGAAATTTATGCTCTCAAAACTTTTTCGAAATTGGAATTTAAATTTTCGAAATCTGTTAGAATTCAAATTGAAAATTTCCGTTAATTATTGAAATCTTTTGCTTGAAAAGAAAGAAAAAAAACTCAAAAGCATCAATAGATTTAAATTAAGAAGCATCAAGTTTAATCAATTCAATTTATTGAATCAAAATATCGTTTATGAATTACAGTAGAAAGACAAAATAGAGTGGAAATATCTTGAAACTTAATTAATAGGAAGACATAAAAATCATCTTAAATTGGAAGAGTAAAAATAAAAAAAAATTAACATCCAGATATAGCTAAAAAGCTAGCCGAGTAAAATTAATGTCCTTAAGATTTATCATTTTGCTGTATAATGAGCTTATTTTTCTGCCTTGTAACTTTTGTTGCCGGTTTCTTTTCGTTCAATTGCTTTAAATTCTCGTGTGGAATAATGCCATTATGATCCCTATCAACAGTTGCCAATGCATTAGATGTGCTGCCTTGTTGATGATATCGGGTAAAGACGTGAAATTTCGTAAATAGGTTTTTCTTAAAGTCACGTTCAATTTCTGTTTGATGAAGCTGTGCATGTTGTTGATGATATTGATGGCGTGATGCTGATTTCGTTGCTTTAACAATATTCAATTCCTCATAATCTGGCAAGTGTGGAGGCTGAGGAGTTCCTGAATTTGATGTGCTATCAGTTAAGCTTGAATTTGTCGTCTCATTTGCAAAATGTCTCAGCAATAAATTCAAACGTGTCTCATGATTCTTTTGTTGGATTATCAGATTCCTCTCACTTTCCAATCTCGCTTGTCTAATTGCATTTGTTAGAATCTTTTCGCGCCATTCCCATGCCTCCTTATCACGTTCAAGTGACATTAAGTTCTGCTCGAGTTTACGGCATGATTCCTTTAAATCAATAACTTTCATAAAGTATTTATAGAGCAAAATTCTCATTTCTTCTTCCGACAATTTATTAAGTCTCGCCATCAACAACTGCTCGCCTTTTTCTCGCTCCAACTTCTCATTTGTGTCTATTGACTTATGCCCACAAATCAATTCATTTTTCACTTCAATAACATCGTCAATTGCTTCTATTGCCTCGTCACATTCCAGCATTTTACGCTCTTCTTTATATGTTAGCATCTTATCACGTTTTAATTTCTTGTATAATGAGACTCGTTGATCCAATAATGTGTCTCGTGTTCGTCTCAAATTTCTAATTTCATATCGGAGTGACTCCTTCTCCTTATCTTCGCCTGGCATTCCACTAAGCTGTAAATTTGAAGACTTTTCCTTCAATATTTCATCAAGATGTGAGATTCTTGCATTAACATCACGAATTTTGACTTTATCACTAAACTTTGAGTTTGATGACGGAGATGGAGATACAGCTACTAATTTCTTATTATATGACTCATCATCATCATTATCCTCAATACTTTTCATTTGTTTTGTAATATCCTTCTCAATTGATTCTTTATGTTTGACTTCCTTCTTAAGTACCTTATTTAATACTTCAAGTTGCTTTTTTGATTGCTCTAAAGATTTATGTAATTGTTTAACTTTTTTATTAGACGATGATTCAGCAGCAATTTCGTTAATACCATTCAAATCTAACAATTTTTCCTCAAACTTTGTTGCCATTTCCTTGAGCCGTTGAATCTCGAGTGGATTCTTTCCGGCCATTATTGCTTTGCTCAAATCCTTCTTACATTTCTCATATTCTGATTGATATTTTGACTTCTTCTTACTGCACTTGTGCTTGGCAGTCACACGTGTCTTGTTATTTTCAATCAGATCTGTTATCAAGTTTTTCTTTAAAGCTATCGTCTGTTCCACTTCCTTAATTTGTAAGTTCGTTGCTTCGATCGACCTACAATAATAATAATTGAATATTTAACGGTTTTATAACATTTGAAATGTTAAAAATGTAACGGTTTTGAAAAATTCAAATGTATCGATAGTTCAAAACGAGGTTCAAAAAATAAAATAAATACGTTGAAAAATACTTACGCTATTGATTTCTTCAATGACTTCCTCAATTCGTCCAATTTCGTAAGCTGCTCGCTCTCAGCATTCTCCTTAACCGATTCAATTTCCAAGGAAGTTGCAGCTGCCGCTTTCTTGATCAGATTTAGTTCATCACTATTCAAAATATTATTTTCTCGAATTGAACGTCTACGTCCAGTTTTAGCCAAATATTGTTCACTTGTCGATGTGTTTGTCGACAGTTTCATCAAGTCTTGACCGCCAATAGCTTCATCATGGAGATTCTCTTGAGCTGGCTTACTGTCAGACTGATTGCTGCTCAAAATAACTTTGGGATTATTTTCAAAATATTCGTTGCCTTTGTTCTTTACAAGATCATCCGTTTTGTCCTGGAAATTGGACATTTTGTCAGAGATTTTTCTAAAGAGATTATTAGATTGATCATTAATGTCAATATAGCCACTTTCTGAGTCATTATCGTTGGTTTCTTCTTCGTCGTCATTGTGTTGATCATTAGATTCGTCCATTTCAATAATGGGGAGTAATGAGCTTTGTTGCTGTATTATCATAGCTTGATTAGCAGCAGCAATCGATGGTTGTGGATTAATAAGCATATTAGCATTCATATTACTAAAATATGACGGTGGTAATTCCATTGTAGTAGGTTGCGGTGCTATAGGTGAGTAATTATCACATTCATTTTTTAAATACATCCATTCCTGTATCTCTTTTCGTTGATCATCCTCAATATCGTTGAGATTTAATTTTGAGAAAAGAAGCTCTGCGTTCCTTAAAAGTCTTTGATTTTGATGAATAACGAGATTATTACTTGAATTAACATCGAATGCTGGTCGAAAGTTTCCATTAAAGAACATGTCTGCATTATGCTGCATTGGTGGTGGTGAGAGGAAGCAATTTCCATTGAAAAAGTTGTTGCCAAAATTAGTTGGTGGTGATGAGTGGAAGTATGGATATGGAGGCAGCATAGGCTGAGGCTGAGAATAAAAGTTCATTGGCTCGCTTATGAGTTGATTTGTTAATGCTTTATCAGTTCCATAATTTAAATCACAAAAATTGACAGTAGAAAGTTTCTGGATTGGCTGTCCTGTTGCATTATTAATAGCTTGCTGCTCTAAGACAATCGATAAGATATTGTGATTATTTGTATTATTTCTGTTCCTTAAGCCTACAGATACAGTTTCCAAAAGCTGTGACATTGTACATTGAATTAGGCCATTGCCATTTAATAAATCTAGGAGTTGATTCTGTTGATTAATTTCCGTCCATCCAACGGAGAATAAACATTGAGTATCTCTTAAGCTAACTAATTCTTCAAAAATTGAGCGAATAAAATTATAAACGAGTCCAGTTTCCACTTCATTATGCTCACTGTTACTACTTGTGCTACTGTCTGTCGTCGATTCGGATGTGTCTGAAGACGTTGAAATGCGATCAGTCTTAAAAACGGACGAGGATGTTGTCTCATCAGCTGTCTCGTAAAATATGTTCCTTTTTCCGTACTTTACGACATTTATGTCAAAACCTTCAACATAAAATTTTAGTAAATTTTGTTCCTCAAAAACATCCCGAAAAATCTTGTCGATATTCTCCGTCTCACTAAACACAAACTGTCGACTAAAATTCTCTAAAGGTTTATTATTGAATTTGGCATCTTCATTGATGAGATCAATATATCCATATCGTTGCTTCTCGCACGAAATTTTACACGTTACTTGAATGCAAATATCATTTTCCATTTTTAAATTTTTGATTTTTTTTCTTCTCTCTCTTAATTTCTAAAACATCCAGAAGTTATCCTTAAAATTTTTTTATCCACCACTTTTATCCTTATTTTCTCACATTTTACGATTAATTAATGCAATTTTAACTATATTCTATTGATTATCTAACGATTTTTCATGTTTATCACTATGCTGCTATATTTTTAATTGCTTTTCAATGATTTTATGGCCTTTATTTACCAAAAAATTATAGAACTTGAGGGTAGGGTGGATGGGGTCTTGGGATATATTCACACCTTGACTAGATTTTATTGGAATTTACAATTAGGAGCTTGAAAATGTGAGAAAAATTGTTGGAATTGAGGATTTTCTAGCATTCTATAACATTTTAGTCGGATTTAATCATATCAAGGATGATCTATAGCCTTAATTGACAATAAAGTGTTAAGAACCATCAACTATGAGTATTTTTGTATTTTACCATTTTCTCAACAATCATTCACTCAATTTACATCCAGTCTTCTGCTAAACATGGGAAACTTCCAGGTAAACAATCCCTCCATACATCATAAATGACTAACTAACTTAATTATGCCTCAAAAATCAAGTTTATTAATTTAATCTATTGAAGGGCAAATCCGCAAAATAGTGAAACTGGGAAAAAACGATTTGCAAAATTTCTCAACTTGGACAGGTTTAAATTCATAAAATCCGTTAAAATTCTTATTAAATAATCGGATTTAGCTGTTTACAAAAGAGTTTATCCTTCTAATTGTATTATTTAGAACTATAAATAAGACATTATACATCATTAAAAACGATTCAATGCTGATTTGTCTATTTATTTAATTAAACAAATTTGTAAACAATAAAGCTCACACAAGTTTGCATCAAATTTTGTTGAGAAAAATTTTCATAAAAAGCGCTTTTGCAGGAGAGATTGACGCTTTTTTCATTAATTTCTTCTTATTAAGTGACTTAAATCGCTTGCTGATTAAAGAAAATGATAGAAAAGTACCTCCTTAATGCTATGGAATATGTTTTATTCTGTCTAAATGTATAATTATGAAATTTTTTGCAATTTTATGAAAGCAAATTTTTGTTGCAGGAGAGATTTACACCAGAAAAATTAAAATATCTCTTTAATTAATGATTTTTATCATCAGATAAGTATCTAAACTTGTACATTTGTTGAAATTACATGTAATTTGATACTTAAACATTACTTTAATAGCGAAATTAAAGAGAATTTAAGAAAAACAAAATTTTGAGCTTTTTCCCTTCCGCGGATTTGCCCTGAAGACTAATCACGTGTGAGTCACGTGGTGTGAATATAAAAAATTCTAAAAATTCAAATTCAATAAATCCGTTAATTTCATGTTCGAAAATAATTGTTTATAAACGTTTCGAAAGTAAGAAGTATTCGAAAAAAAAAACAATTAGGAATACGAAAAATATTAAATTAACTAATTAAACGATTATTTAGGAGTATAAAAGTAATACACAAAATAAGCTGCAAAGGTAAGTGACACGACACTGCTGTTTTGGATACTCGAGACTGCGATTTAGCACTTTAATTATTGTTTACCGCTAATATTGAAATTGTTTGTGATATTTTGTGAAATATTAGCATTAAATTGATATCTTACTGTGTTAATAAAAGTTATTATAGAATTTCAGTCATAATACAATGGAAGTAGAAGCAGGAACAATTAAAAATAGCCAAAACAACAAACAATAAACATGAATTACACACTAACCTCATTTAAAAATCATTAAATCATTTTAATTTCAGATGGCGATGCCAATTAATCCAAAACCATTCTTGAACTCGTTGACCGGCAAGCCTGTAATCATAAAGTTAAAATGGGGACATGAATATAAAGGATTTTTAGTATCCGTTGATGGATATATGAATATGCAGCTAGCAAATACCGAAGAATATATTGATGGAAACAAGACCGGGCATTTGGGAGAAGTGCTGATCAGATGTAATAATGTATTGCACATAAGAGGTGTAGTCGAAGAGAGTGAGGAAGGAGAAATGGATTAATTAAGAGAGCCAACAGGATCCAATTGCTGATTAAATTTTAATTTTATACTTTATTATCATTGTCGAATTAAGATTATGAATAATAATAATAATTAATTAATTACTTATTTCTCATAGGAATTTAATTAATTTAATTGAAAAAATCCATTTACAAAAAAATTTCATTTAAGGATGAATGTTCAGAATAATGTTGTATATCAGGATTATGACGAATTCCTTTCTTTCATTTTTCCGACGGTCTCTTAAAATAGTTGTGTGTGCTTTCTCTACTACTCTACTCTGTATTTTCAATTCAATACAAATCGTTTATAAAAAAGAACAATAAAAAAATTTACATAAAGCGAGTATGCAAAAATGGAAAATTTATGCTTTAAGATCATTTTTGAGATGTCATGATATTATTTTGAACCAAATTTCCGTAGTAAGCTGTTATTGCGACGAGCTTTCTGTCCAGGAAGTTCTGTTCAATTTCTACAGCATTTCCTTTGCCAGCGAGAATGGCAAGTTGCTTAGTATTAGAGTTTCGTGGTAAATATACAGCAATATTTGACGTAATTTTGCGAGTTTCACTCATAAGTTTTGATGCTGGCACGGGTAAGAGAGATTCCTCTAAATCATAAATCGTATCATGCTTCATATACGTTGGACCCCCCCAAGGGGGGCTTAAGAATACAACATCAGCTTTCAGCTTATCAACTAAATTAAAGTAATTGCCAACAATAAATTCAATCTTGTCCTGCACTCCGTAAATTTTAGCATTGTGACGTGCCATTTCAATCTTTTTCGGATCTATGTCTATGGCAATAACTATACATAAAAAAAAAATAAAACAAAAGCATGTTAGTGGAACAAAGATTTTGTTTCTGTTTCTATACTCACCTTTTTCACAGGTTTTTGCGAATTGAATGCAATTGCCACCAACACCACAAAAAGCATCGACGATTATGTCACTCTTGCATCTCTCGGCCGTAAATGCCGCGACCTTCTCTGGCGTCACCGAAAACCAGCTCTCTATGATTTTGTTTTTTTTTTTAAAAAAAAGTAAATTAACGGATTTTTAAATTTCAAAAATTTAACGGCTTTCAAAAATTCAAATAAAAACTTTTAATTTTCGAAATTAAATTCAAATTTTTAAAATACGTTAAAACTCACCGCGATCTAAACGAATTCCAAAGTCAAAGAGATTAAAGAGCGAGAATCTCTTGTACCAATATTTCTTGAGGACCTTGTCATTGGCAATTTCAACGGGAATGCTCATCTGAAACTTTCCCTTGCGCTTCTTCTTTTTCTCCTTTTTACTCAACGATTGTGTCTCGTTCAATGTCGCTGCTTCATCAATACAATTCGAGTCATAGTCTTGATCAATTGATAAATTGATGTTCACAATTTCTTCCTTATTCTGTTCAATATCTTCGTTATCGTTGGCATTTCCATCGCTAGATAATTGAGTTGTAAATTGTGGAACGATTGATGAACTTAATCGAGTTGCTGGAATTGGCATTTCTTCATCCGAGGACGATGCATGTAATGTATCAGCTCCCGACTGATTATTACTTTCATTAATTTCATTTCCATCGTCATCGAAATATGTGTGCTTTGGTTTCATGGCATTATTATTGGGGAACATTTTCAGCATTCGAGTGTGCAATCGAACATGCTTTTTTCGATAAACAACTTCGCCATTAATAACTTGATTATCATTAATGTGATCGTTAAAAATATATCCCATCAATTCAAACTGTGACTTTATATGATTATTTTCTGAATTAATTTCATCAACATCTAGTTCATGACTTCTTTTCAGATTTACTGGCTTTTCTTCTGGCGGTTCCTCATCGTCTCCATTTCCACCAATTTTTATCGATTTTCCTCCAGGCTTTCCAAACGACGTTGGTAAACCTAAAGATTCCATTAACGATGCTTCTGTTGTATCAATTACCGTTGAGTCACTGTGTGATGGATCGTGATGGCATGAATGTCTTTCATCTCCATCATGTGGTGTTGCTGCTGCTGCTTCCTTTTCAGGCAGTTTATGTGAATATTTCACTAAATCACTTCTTAGATTTAAATTGGCTACAAGACGTTGAAGCGAGTGCTTCTTTCGACGACGTTTATTGCTAAATTTGCCACAACAACCTAAAGTTCGACGAAAATAATTGAAAAAATATTTAACGGTCAACAAAAATTCAAATTATATTTCGAAAAGTTTTTGGTGGGGAAATTCAAATTAGGACGGACCGTTAGAGATTTTGAAAATGTATGAGACTCACCTGCATTTTCGCCCGGCAAAAAGCCAGAGTCTGATTTAAAGCTACTGCTCATTTCATCTGAGATAATACGATGAGCTTCCATAAATTCATTATAATGTTTCACATACATCTCTTGTACATGTTGTTGCCATTTCATTTGCCAATATTCCTCGGAATCCTTATCTTCTGCTGCTGGCGGGATATGCTCATGTTCAGTTTTATGCTCCATTAAAAGTCGTTCACATTCATTCGCTACTCTCGTTGTCATTTGATTATCACTTCCTTCACTTTCCGAAAATGAACTTATTGTATTACTTTCTTGGTCCTCCTCTTCTTCTGAGGACGTTGATGTTGAGTCCGATGTGACATGACTACTGCCAAATCCATAACTTGAACATGTCATTCGAGTTACATTTGTCATGGAATCAGTACCGGTGCCTAAAGTTAATGGAATGCTTGAATTAATTGATTCACAACGAGGACTTAGGAGATTGTCTATTTCGTGGAAACTGACGTTATGCTGATGATTATTATGTCGATGATGTTGATGTTGATAGTGTCGTGAATGCGAATAATTGTGGTAATCTTCTTGCTTTGTAATACTATCCGGTGATAATTGATTCCATCCTTGAATGATTAAATCTTCTGTCGTTTGCTTGTTGGCAGGTGGAGAAATAACGATTTCCATTGTTGAGTCAGGAACAATATTTTTATCATTATCATTGTCATTTTTATTATTAAAGTTGCCGATATCTTTGGCATCAAATGTAAATACTTGTTCGGAACTTCCAGTATCGTCAAGTTTATTTGTATCAGCTGATGTCGTATTTTCATAAAATTGCATATTATTTTTATCTAAGTACTCAGGATTGATATAGTCAATGTATTTTTCGATCCATGTCTGCCATATAAGTCGCTCGCCATTCTTTGCCCAATACTTTTCCCAATCATTCTGATGTGCTTCATCACCAAACAATTCAGGCAAACTGTTATTCCTCTCGTGATGATATTCAACTGGCGGTTCCGTCATTACTTCCTCATCATGTTCTGGACCATTATTAACAGTTAATTCCACTTCATCGTTAATATTTTCCATATGCTTATCAATCATATTCTTTTCACTCAAATCAGCACCAGAATCAGACGAATGGAGTTTTGTGTGCTGGAAAATGTTTTCGTGCTCATCAGTGCTGTAATAATTGTCTGTATGTTCCGTGTGAGATGCACTGTAATAGCAACTATTTGCGTCATTATCGTTCTGTGAATGAAAAATTTAGAAAAAGATAAAAAAATCGATCGCAAAAAAGCTGTGTATACTACATATACGTAGGTTTCGTGGAAATGTACTTTTTTTGCTAATCATTTTACCTCATTTTCATGGGAACTCTTTAACTTGTTAGTATCACGAAAGAGTGTCAAGTCTGCCTTTTCATTAAATACATCATCAGCCTCACTCGTCTCTTCAGCTCCTAACGTAGACGCGTAAATAGGAAACGAGTTTCTGGAAGAAGAAAAAAAAAGTGAAAATTTGTATGACTTGACGTGCAGCACAAAAAGGTCTTTTTTTCAAATTCTTTGTTTTTTACTTACTTGAGGAAAATTCTCGTACATAGGCAATTTATTTTATGCTCAGGAGAGTCGGGGTAGTTTAAGTGAATCTCTGCTAATATTTCACGATCAACAGACATCTTGTGGAAGTCAATTTTTAATAATTTTCTTCCATCAAATATCTTTTTGTTCAAAAAACTTAGAGAAATTGGCCCTTGTAAACTTTTATGCTATATTTTTAGATCTCTGTGATCGAAAGCTACGCCAAACGGTACGAAAATCTACAAACAAAGCAACAGCCTTGAGTATTAAGCGTATTTAAGTCTGTTGAGCATCTGAAAAATCTAAAAATACTGTAAATCACTACAAATGTTTCGGAACCATACAAATCACTACAACTGTTTCAGAACCATACAAATTCAAATAAATGTTTCAGAACCATACAAATGTTTTAAAAACGATCAAAAATTTAATTAAATTATTAATACCTAGAATTTAAGACGTAAAGACAGACAGCCAATTTGGATGTTATATCACTTCCTATATACTAATATATGCAAAAAATCCAAGAAAAAGTCACAGAATGTATTGATTTTCGCACTAAAATTCATAGATAGTTAAACTAACACGATTTGTTTATATTAAAGAGCAATTTTTATTTTGACTCCAATTTCTCTCAAATACATGAATTTTATCGGGAATTTAGCGAACTATTGTTTAAGTTTTATAATTCATATTAATCTTTCAGGTAGAATTTATTTACTTCTGTCCTTTGTATTCCTTCATGTGTGTCAAAACCCAGACTGGAATGGTAAACCAGGAGGCGAACATGAGAGCACCATGAGCAGCTTTCTCCTAAAAAATGATAAAAATTGTACGTGATTATCAGACTTAATATTTCGGCTATCTGGATGTTTACTGGATCTTCAAGAAAATTTTTTATTACGCAACCACTTTATGACTGTTACATGACTTAATAATTCTTGAAAATCTATAATTCACTAGTATTGCACTATATTAAGCATATTATACTTACACCGAATGAGATCTTGACTCTTGGTGGACCTTAAAATGCAAAAAAATTAAGCTTCACATGATTTGATGGAAAATATTAAAAAAACTTTAATTTACCTGATACAATCGAATGTGCACGAGCTTGGACAAGCTGTGGTGTTGATGTTACTGATCGAGTGAGTTGACGAGCAAGCATTTTGATATTTTTTGGGATTAATTTAACTGGAAAACCTGAAAATTACTCTTTGCCTGAACAAATGTCCAATAAAATTCAAGAAAAAGTAAGAAATGTCAGCAAGTACATGTCACAAAAGCGCATTCATTTGTGTGGTTCCAAATAGAGAATTTTTGTAGTTCTCAAATCATGAGACATTGTCACGACAATCTTTTAGTTACAGACCTTATTTGACAATAGTTATAGTTTACTGGACATCATGACAGACAGACAAAGAGAAAGCAATGAAACTAAATCTAGAAAAAATACGCTAAAAAGCGTTGCGATTAGATAAAAATTCAAATCAAAAAATAAAAGCGTGTAAAAATCCGTTAAATCTATTTTCATTTTTATTATTTCATATTGTTGTCAAATTATTATTTTTTATTCCTTTTAAAATTGTCTTAAACGGTAGATCTTAATTAGTTTTATATTTAAAATAATAATCTTGCAATTTCAAAACGACAAAAAAGATTTTAATGAAATACAAAGTTCTTCTACACAAAATGATGATGTAGGTGTTGGATTCATAATCAATTAGTTAGTTAATGGAGAAAGGACAGGTAGTAGCTTGTGAAAGTTCATACAGATTTGAAGAACTATAAAAGATAGTTATATAAAATAAATTTCCACTTTTTTCACTTTCAAATAATGATATTAAAGCCTATTTAATAAAGTGAGGCATCAAGTACTTCATCATGCCAAAGGTTCTAAATCGTTTAACGCCGATAACTTTTTCGAGTTGCTCGTCGCAGATGGCATACTGCTTATTCTTGGGGTCATAAAGATTCTTCTCTTTAATTATTTTCCAAACTTTCTTAACAACTTCATGTCTTGGCAGCTCTTGCTCGCCCATTAATTCAGAAAGTTCAGGACTTAACTTGTATGGACGGGTAAATCCAGTAGCTTTACCTTTTTTACCCCCACCACCCTTCTTTTTCGACTCTTTCCAATCTTCATCTGAATCATCATCATCTGACGATCCACGACGTTTCTTTCGTCCTCCTGTGCTCTTTTTCGGTTTATAGTCACTCTCGTCACTTTCCTCAACTTTTCGTTTCTTAGCCGCTACTGCTGATGTTCTTTTTGCTGGTTTAACTTCTGGTTCAGATTCTTCTGATTGCTCCTCTGCTGATTCTGAGTCTTGCATTGAATTTACAGCTTCCATTATCAACTTATCCAGTTCCTATAAAAATTTATTTCTATTTTAGTAAACATCCAGTTAGTCATAAATGTCTTATTTAACCTTTTTACGTGAACTAAAGTCCACTTTCAGTTTGTTTTGTAGCTGAAGACGAACTTCCTTTGCACTAGTTTTCTCTAAATCTGCATGTTTGAGGATGGCTAAAATTATGATAACAATTTTGTGACATTATTTGCAAACACTCCATTTTTCCGGCAACAAAATTTCAAAAAATCTATTTTCAACACTTTATCACGACTTCTTACCATTGATTTCTTTTCGTAATTGATCCTTAGAGAATGAGGAAGCCATTGTTAATGTTTTCAACTATGTCTATTACTGAATTAAAGTTAAATTTCAACTTTTCACTATTCTGGATTGAATATAAACACAGGGGGAAGTTTCAAAAATTACGTTTCAAAACGGAAAATAACGGTAGGAATTTTGAAAAGTAGACGGCGGGAAAATGATTATAGAGTGAATATAGACTTAAAATTGCTATGTCCTGAAACAAAACTATAGCGTAGATAGAGAATGAGAGAATGTATTTTTATGTGCTACGATAATTGGCGTCCAGAAGTTCCAAACGTAACGGCTCAGAAAAATTTGAATAGGGTAATAATTTTTCCTTCATAAGCCTTTAAGCCGCATCAAATTTTGAATCGAAACTTATTTGAATCCTGTCTTTAACGGTTTTTTCGGCAGCATGGCAAGAACCTAAAACTGAGTGAGAAACTTTTCTTGCCTTCATGATCTTTTTGATAGTTTACAAATATTTTCTAAAGCAAAAACTGAGAAAAACAAAGTAGTCAGTGTTTTTCATATTAAACAAATATTAAAGCTTTTGTGTGCAAAAACCAGTCACAAATAACAGGTTAGTCATCAGTAAAGATAGTCAAATAGTAAAATTATGAAGTAAACTCAAAATTTCCCAGTATTAACGTAAAGTTTAATATTAAAACACAATTTAAACAGAGGATCATAAAAATGTGATCGAAATTTCAAATTCGACCAGCAGTCTAACGTGCAAACCAGTCGACTGCAGTCACGTTGTCTAAGACTATAAAATGCAAAGCAATTAGAAAAAAAATTGAAATGTCCATCGAAAATCCATAAATTATCGAGTTAACAAGAAGTTTGCTAAACTCTATGAATGAAAAAACAAAATAATGAAGAATTGAACGACAAAAAATATTTTTAGACAAGCCATAATGCATGCAAATATGAGTCGCAAATAAAATTACATGCTTTTAAAAAAAATGTTCTGATGTTGCACACACGAAAAAGAGAAACGAAAGAGAAGAGCAGAATGCAAAAAAATTAAAGTTCTGGCCTTCAGAGTTTTTTGACTTCACCATATTATATATATATATATTTTTTCGTCGTTCAAACGAAAACGCCTCACAAAAAAAAAGTTTATACAAGAACTTCATTTTTTCTTAATTTTGTTTTATGCCTTTTTGCGCTAAGAACGTAGTGCAGTGACGAACTGAGGGACGGAGAAGGCAGGCAACAAACAAAATAATAAAAAAAAACATTAATTCATGAACGAGAGAATAAAATTATGCGTTGTGAAAAAAAATTCATGAACTTCATTAAAGAACCGCACATATATATATGTGCATGTATAAATTGTATGCATGTTCTTGTTGTGCAAAAAATGCAACAAAAAAGAGAAATTACTATTTTTGTACTTATATTTAAAAACTTCTCGGTTGAGAGCTTTAACAGCATGTTCACTTGAGACGAAAAAAACTGGCCATTCTTCTTTTTTTGTTGTTCGTTCGTTGCCACACACACAATGCAATGGATGATGATGATGATGATGACTTTAAGAAGAAATCAGATACATTTTTTTTCGCAGATCGATATTAACCAAAAGGCAAAACCGCAAAATAAGTATCTATGAATGCACTTTTTTATTATTTTATTATTTCATTCGAATGGGATTCCTTTTTTGTTCCTTTTGTCTGTACATTCAACGTTGTATAAAAATGTAATGCATCTTAAGTAAATGCCATCATTTTTATGTGTGTAGCATGCTTGCCAGCCATCCAGCCCGCTGCCAATGAGTACGATGCATGATTTATTGGAATAAATATTTGAATACTTACTTACAGACTCGGTTCGGTCATTAAATTTCAGATCAGCGATTTCCCATATATATATTTTTTTTCGTCTACTTAGAGTTACTGACCTACGATGAATGTTTTTTTTATTCGTTTACGACAAACGCGCAACGGAGCTCTCTGATATTTCGGTGTGTAAACTTGGTCGATGAACTTTCAGCGAAAAAAAAATTATTCTGCACACAAAAAAATTGTACTGTGCTGTATATATGCATATATATGTGCACAAATATGAAAAAAAAATGTAAGAAAGAAAGAGTTTAAATGACATCATAAAAAAATTTTTTTTGTTGTTTTAAGAACTACATTCAAGACTTCCTATTGTATGGCTTTTTTCATTCTAAATATTTCGTATTTTAAAGAAGAAACAAAAAATAATTTTACATTTTTTTACTGCCTTCCTCTTGCCTAACATGAAGCCATAAAAGTTTTGCTTAATATTTTTTTAGAAGTAGATTTTCATGTAGGTATCTACATGCAGTGTGGCTACGAGAATATAGATTGCATGCTTAAATGATATTCAATATTTTGTATGCACATAAATGCATAGAAAGGTCTATCTTGAGATTTGAGGAAGTTGTTTAACGGCTTAAAATTTAAATATTATTTTAAAAAATTTCGAAAATGTTTTCGAAATGAATAAAAATTTAAAATTTTCATAAAAATACCACAAAATCAAGTTTCTCATAAGCTGGATTTCGTTTTTTATCATGTTCTATTAGTTTACGATGTAGTCAAGGCATTTGATGACTAAATAAAGTGATTTAAAGCTGAATTTTTAGTAACTTTTGGTTTCAAATTTAGTTTGTTTTCGACAAAATATTCAAAATTTTCGAACACAAAATTCAAATTTTAAGAAACCGTTAGAAAAGATTATATTATTTGCTTTTAAATGGCTGATTCACTTTCCCACAAGAGCCTTTAAATTTTAAAGCTTTTTTAAAACAACCTGAATTATCCAATTTCCTCTTTGTGCTTATACAATTCATTCATTCAATGGAATTCATTGCTCTTCTTGCTCTCTAATACATATCATTTTCGTGTATTTTTGTCTGTATAGCCCACATTAAAAAAGAAGTCTTGAAAATGTATACGCTGTGTATGAACATGACCTACGACAAAAAAATGAGTTTGTTACAAACGTTGCCCCGAAAAATGTTTTTTTTTGTCGTACACTGACCTATCACAATATGAATTTCATTTTCGGTGCTGGCTTTGTTTGATTCATTCGCTTGAGACATACACAGCAGAAGAAAGAAAAAAAAATTTATCGAACGTCCATGAACGTTTGTCATTCGTTAATGTGATTTCTTTCTCTCCTTATCAATTACAAATTACTCAAAAGAGAGAAAGAACGAGAATGTTTCATCATCTATCGGATATCGATTTCATGATATGAAGTACATATAAAAATAATGAAAAATTGGCACATTCAGTATAACTGAATTTGTGTTTGTGAAAGATGAAAAAAAAAATATTAATACATTAAAAAAAATATTTGTGTACACATTCAAGTGTAGAAAGAGAGAAGATAAGTAGAGGAGATAAGGCGAGGGTCAATGTATGCTCATGGATGCAATTTTGATAGTAAAGAACCTTGGGCGATGGGTAATTAAACTTACAAGCGCAATTGCAATGTAAACAAATGAAAATATTTAATTTGTGTGATAATCTTCAATTATGTACCATACAGCAATAACACCAGCCAGCATTCGTGTCAAGGGGAGCAATACCGGAAAAATGTTTGCCTCTTGCCACTCTTATTTTTTTTATGAATGAAAAATCATACGATCTCGTAATAGATTCTCTCGACTCTTACGGTGGAGGCTGAGGAAAATTGCAATAAAATAAAATTACTATTTATAGCTCACTGTAGCATTGGCTTTGACTTTGGCAGCAGAAAGAAGTAGTAAGTAAAAGCGACGGCGATGACGACGTGCACGATATATATGTTTATAAACACATAAGCAGGGATAGTGGAAGTTGCATTTTTATGTTTCTATGCCTTTTTTTATGCCAACTACCTCAGAAATCAACGAGTACTTAGTAATAAATGTAAACCTAAAGGTGCTTCCTCATTCAGCATAAACGAGCATAAACGACTGTACTTTTGTTTTATATTCTCTGCTGCTCTTTTTATTTTTCTTTTTTAACCTTAAAGATTTACTGTGATCATGTAATCGATTCACTTTCATTCATAACTAATGCTTATGTGTTACTGTACATATAAATAACAATAATATGACTTATGTATAACTCACTGCAATTGTTTGTCATACAATGTTTCATGATAATTGTTTTCATTTCACTCATATTGGAGCTTATTGCTTTATGTTTAGAATATATTATAAATTTAACCAAGTCTGTGTGGGCTGATTGATGGAAATATCTTGAATTCTTTTGGTTTCAATGTCAAGGATGGTCGAATTCAACTGTCATTTTTTGAATTCAAATTTGAAAAGTTCGTTTATTTTTAAATGGGCGAATTCAACGGTCATTTTTTGAATTCAAATTTCAAAATTTTTTAAATGGGCGAATTCAAGGGCCATTTTTTGAAATCAAATTTCAAAAGTTCGTTAATTTTTAATTGAGCCATTTTTTTGAATTCAAAACTTAAATGTTCGTTATTCTTGACAAAATTATGTCAATAACTTAATTTCCTAGCAAAGGCAGATGGCTATTTAAAATGAAGACATATGATTATGCAAATTCTCCTCTCTCTAAATTGCTCATCCTTTGTGGTTTTCATACACTACACTTATTAAGTATGAACGTCTTTCCAAGTTCAAGAAAACAAATAAAGCAGCAGTAATAATAGAGTAATCAGTAAGTTATGAAGTAAATATGATGTATGGAACGATTATAAGTTTTTTGTGCTACTGTTTTCATACCCATTTAAGTTAAACATAAATGAATATAATGTTCAGACCTAACAACAAGTTTTCAAGTAAATAGAGGAGTAAGGTGCAATTGTTTCTAATTTCTTTATGTATCTCATTATAAGATATCTGCAATATACAAATTACTCTATTGATTTACTTCTCTCCTTTGCATAATTCTTCTTGTTTAAAAGCATACATGCATAGATCTTATGGATGATGAAGCTCGCGACTCAATAGAATTTCGTGCTCATTGTGTATCTCCCAAGTATGGTGACAATTCTATTATCATGCATGAATAAATCAAAATTAAAGGAATCGGAGTACATTTTTACCAAATACGGAATTATTTACAGAAACTCAACTTCTTCAGGCTAAATGTGTGCAAATTCTTTTCCTTTCTTTTTCACTCAATCTGACTGCAAAAAATCAATCATTTTTAGCCTTCATGTGTTTGTAATAAACGGGCATAAAGAGCTGTAGCAACAGCAGTGAGCCATTTCCCATTTCGATGTGTATATAAGTGCAATTTTAAAAGTGTTAAAGACCTCTCTATCTTTATTTATTTTTTTTATATATATTTTAACTTAATAGTTAATGACTTTTATATTGAGTAAAAAGAGATGATGAATAAGAAGAAAAAAAATGAAGAACATGAAGCGACTATAAAGAGCAGCAAAAAGTAATTTAAGAGGAGCGAACTGTCGATATGTACAAATACTCTCCATTAATGTATGATTGAATTGACTACAAAATAGTGCATAGATTCAAGAGGGGAAACTGGATGAAATTTTGCTGATAATTAGCTTTGATGATACACTAAGACGCAGTTCTTGGTTGCTTTAATGAAGTTTTGAGGAGTTTCGGATTCTTAATTTTTAACGGTAATTTAAAATTTGAAAGTTCTTTAAAAAGAATTTTTTGAAAAATTTGAATTTTTCGAAAATAACGGACTTTTTTGTATGAAAAACGATAATTCCTTCATTTCAACTTCATCTTTAGGAAATGAAGCTCTCTAAGCTTCAGAAAATCCAGCTAAAAATCTAAAAACCCGATTTTCACTCTCCTTCTTCATCATATTCCGTTCAGATACATTTTTTTGTTGATTAAAAAATTATATTGCATTACATCGCGAATAATATGCAATAATTATCTTCATTCTAAAATACTTTAATGTGTTCTCGCATATGTTATGATGCTGCATCACAAACATTCTTCATATGCTCTCCTCAGAATCATATTCGCCTCTATTTCCTTCTCACTCTATCTCTCACCATGTTTTCTGTCCTGCAATTTGATTTTTTTTTCTTTATGATACATGTGATGCATTATGGAGTATGGAGCTATTCTCTATTGCATAAAAAAATATATAACAGATGAAATGCGCGAAATAATAATATGAAAAAATTCCAGAGAAGAATTCAGCAAATATACATTAACAAGTAGCTATTTAGCGATGTAAGTGAATCAATTTCAATTGGGTCGTTGGTCGATGCCCAGGGCTGATGTTGGGAGCGGTAGCAAAACGATCGTCAATAAAAAAATCTCTGTACATACACACATTTTGATGATGGACTATTGATACATGAAAGGAAATGGGTGATTGATTTCTGCCCGTTAGAAAAGCTGTGTGGCGCGTAGAAGAAAAAAGCAGCAGTGGCTGCAGTGCAGCAGCGATAGAGAGTATAGAATTAAGCATACTTTTTTTTATAATAGACTTTGAGAGAGGCAAACAACTGCAAAAGCAACAGCTTTTAGGAATGTTGTCAAACTATTGGTCATTTAGCGATAATTTCTAGCTTGCTTGTTGTACTCAAAAGGTTCTTCATCTCTCGACGATCTCTTCGTAGAGCATTATTTTTTGCACAAAACTTGATATTTTTTTTCTTTTTTTGTTCACATCTCCTCTTAATTTTTACTTCTTCCATTCTCTTTTATTTCGTCGAAAAAATATTTTATACATTATTTTATTCTTACAAACCATCATATATGCATGTAGAGAGAACTTTGCAGCGTTCATAGATGTGCACTTATAAAAAGAACTGTAAGTTTTTTTGTGCATTTCCTTTTAAATAACGAAAATAATTATATCTTTAAAAAGAAATTGAATACAGCACAGTCGTTTGGGTAGTGCATATATATGTGTACATGCATGTAGCTAATGCTATGCGCGCGTTAAAATACAGAAACTATTTAATGCATCCGCACAGGAGTCATTAAAAAACGCATCTTTGATAATGAGACGATATTTCAAAAATTTAGCAAACTTGCAAGAATCAAAAGTTTTAACGGTTTTGTAAAATTTGAAATTTTAACGGTTTTGTAAAATTTGAAATTGTAACGGTTTTGTAAAATTTGAAAATTAAAAATGTTTTATAATTAACTCCAAGTCCAGTCAGCCAACTAATCATCTGACTAGCCATCCATGAGAGACAAAATATCACATCACTTCCACAAAAAGCATGCACAAGAAAACGCAATGCAATTTTAGATACTTTTTTTTGCTTTCTTAGAACATGTTTGAAATTAACTTTTAGATTTTTTTCATCTCTCATTCTCCATCTCTCTTCCCGAGACTGTCTTTCCTGTTGCTGTTGTTTGGAAGAAATTTTAGAATGTTTCTAAATGAATTAATGGACGTAATAATGGGTCAAGATGCAGTTATACTTGAGTGTGTTGATGATGCATGAAATTTAGATTGATCGAGAGAATTGCATTGTGAAGCTTAATCGTAAAAAAGTCTTTTAAGAACAGAAGTTGTAGAAAAAGATTTGCTAATGACGTTCGTCATAAAATTGTAAAGTAATCATAACGGATTGCAGTAGATTTGAATATAAATTTCAAATTGCTTAATGTCTCGAGCATCCAATGGACTCTATTTTGTTTTGTTTACTTGAGATGTTCTCGTCGATGACTAAATGCACGATTGTCATGAGAATTTATATTGATTGTTTTTTGATTTTTATTGATTCTTCTACATGATAATTTCAGTAGTTCCACAGATGTTCTCTTGTTGTTTATCTGATTGATTGGGCTGCAGTTCTGGGCACGAACATCATATTGAATGGAATACTCTGAAGTTGTGCCTATAAATTGATAAAGTTGAGCTTTGAACTCTAATTTAGGAATTTTTATTACCAAAAATGAGGAAGTTCAAATTTTGAACTTAAAAAGTTTAAAAAATTCCGAGGTGATAAAATTTAAAAAGTTCAAAAACTTCCAAGATGACACAATTTTAAATTTCAAATAACCGCTACAAAAATGCAATGTGAGAAAGTTGTTAATTAATTTGATCATTTGCCTACGCAAATATTATGCAACTTTTTTTCCTGAGGCTACGCTAATAATCAATTACCAGCACCGCACATTCAATGTATTTTCACAGAGACACTAATCCTGTACAATAAAATATTATATAAAATTAGACAAAATAATAAACAAATTAAAGATTCATAATAAGCACGATAATCAGTGATCAGCATCAATTTTACGTATCATCACTGTTATTACATATTGGTGCATAAAAGTCCAATAAAATGTCACATCCGCTATAAAAATAAGTAATATTTAAGTTCACAGTTTCTTTTTTGTGCATGCAACCAGTTTCTTGAATTAGTATCACCTATCCTAAATGCTACGACGTCGTTATTCACTATTGCAAGAGTCATTTTTATTATTCATTGATTTGTAATTCCATCTCATGAATCTTGCTGCGAAAAAAAAGAAAGAAATAATAATATCGAATGTCTGCGTAAGTTTAAAAAATATAATCAACTTTTTATATATATATTTTTTGAGAACATATATACTCACGTTCAATAATCTCATGGAAGGTCACATGAAAATTTTTTACTCACATTTATAGCGATATTCATGCGATAAAAGGGAGAAAAATCAACTTTTTTTTACATACACATTATTTAAAAAATGAAAAGAAAGATGAAATAAAAATATTCAGTTTCTGGCGAATATTGAACTCCTTTTAAGCATCCTCTATTTCTCTCCTTCTCTCCTATTATTACATTCGATGACGATGATGATTTTTTTACATGAAGAGAAGTCAATTTATTGCTGTTGTTGTAAATTCATTTCCATATCCCAATTTGTCAATTGCAAAAGGAATCGAGTTATTGCCATTTTTCTCTTTTTCTTTATCTTGCATGCCTCCCATGACATGCCAGGTGGTTTTTCTGTCTTTTCGATGTCTTTCTCTATCTATTCTGTAGCGTGCTTTTCGAGGGCAAACTTACTTTACTTATTGATGTCCTAATTGCTGTTTGATTACCTTTGGTTTCCACTTTTTTGATAAATTTTGGAAAGAATTGAGAATTTTTAATGTCAACAAAATAAATTTTCCCGCCTTTTTAAGTTCAACTTATTTAAATTTGAATAAGCCGTTAAATTCTCAAAAATTCTACAAACATTTTAAGATTGAAAATTAAGCGCTCAATTTCGATTAACTTCAGATGAATATACCATTCTTCCTCACATTTAACTGTTGCTGCCACCTTTTGCCTATTCCATCCCCGATTATTTTTCTCTCCTTCTTTCACATGTAAACCGCTCTTCACTCTATAATTAATTTTTTTTGCAGTATTCTTTTTTTGCGCTATTGCAAGTCTCAAGGCCATTATTTTTAATTAAATATAAAAGTTCACATCTACATACGTGCATAAAGACACAGAAGTAAACAAATATAATGAAGTTTGCCTCTCTTGATAAAAAGAACTTCATTAATGTGTGGGGAGCAAAAAAAATCGCATTTTCAGGAAGGAAGTTTCATCATAAAAGCATTTTTTTGATTCTAGCTTTTTTCTTCTTCAAATGATCGGAAAGAGAAATGAGTCACAATTTGTTGTTCTTCCTTAAGTGATACATTTTTAGAAAAATAATTAGAAAAGGTTGATGAACCTTAATTAACTTTAAGCTGCAATTCTAAAATTTGTAAAGCTTCTTTGAATCTTCTAAATTGATGCCGAAGTGCATCAAAGAAGTTCCGTTAATTCTTGAAAGCATTTGAATGTTATTATAATGACAAATTCTGTTAGCTAATTTCTTAGAACTTGTAGTCATTTCGAATGGAAGAAAAGATTCGAATCTTGTTGGAATATGAGTTTTATTGACGTTTGTTTTAAAAAGTTCTGTTCTGACTCAACTAAGTTGCTGTATTATGAATATTTTATGAAGATTTTTCTGAAGTTGAGCCTGTTTTCAATAAAATTGTGTTAATTAAGGAATTTACTGCAATTTAGGTTGTAGAATCAATTAAATCCTTAAAAGATCTAATAACGGGTGTAATAATACTTTACCAAAACGTTCCAAATATGATTTAAGGATCAATTTCAATAAGAATTTTGATTTTTCATAACCAAAGGGTCAAAAGCTACGAATTTAATTTAAGCAGGAAAATAACTATGCTTCATTTGAAATCTAAATGACCGTTAAAAATTTCATTTTTCTTACCTATTAGACACAAGTTTATATTCATAAAACCACACTAATTTTAATTTCTATAAAGTCAAAAACCAACAACAAAGTTTTCTATTGCATTAAAAACATTTTTAAAACTGTTTTTAACCCAATTTAAATGCTTTTAATATTGTCACATGCAAGGGCTTTTTTTTAAGTTCTCTTTTATAGCCTTGTTGTTAACGAATTTTTCATTCATTCAATGACAAAGTCATAATTTTCTAAATTAAATTAGACAAGGAAAATGAAAAGAAATGTCATTCATGTCTCCACGTGCTTCCATCTTTTATTTTTACAAAAATAAACAATTCAACGAAAAAAATGAAGTCAAACTTACAATTTACATTGTATTAACATTAAACTCGATATAAATAACATTTATGAGTTTTAAAAACTCTCATCGTCATGCCACTGAACTCGGCTTTACTTCTACATACTCACTCACTCCACTAATCTTCTCTTGCTGAGTTTCGTGTATGTTTGGCAACAGGATACTGGCTCTGGGTTGTAGAAAATGTTTGCCCTATGAAATTTGCGTGTATGGAATGAATTAAATGAATTTGGCCTGCATATGTACAGCCAGAGTTTAAATGTTTATACAAAAAAACATCTTGAAGATATACACGAGAGTTTCCATGACGCTGAAATTATTGTTTTTATTATTCTTTTCATCAACATTCGAGTTGTTCCACTCGAATTCAAGTTATCGTAGGTTGTGAATGTTTTTTTTATATTTCAGATGCGATTTTTTGTGGTGCACTACACATATGTGTATATTCGTCGTATTTATGTCACTCACATCTTTTTATTTATATGCGACAAAAAAAAAGCTGCTGGCTGACTGGAGAAATAAAGAAAGAACATATAAAGTTGATGCTCATAAATTTTTTTCGACTAATGGATGTACACATCTTTTATAAAGTAACATGAAACGTTATAGGATGGATTAATCACGGCAAAAAAAACCAGCTTCAAAATTACAAAAAATTCTTCTTTTCACTTCGCTTGTTCTATGAAGCTTTTTTCCTTTTACTTCTTTAGTTGTTTTAGTAGCTTGTCTTGTGCTTTTAAATAGTTTTGGGCTTAGTTTGCTTCAGTTTGGGATTCAGCTAAATACTGGTGAATAAGCTGAAATGTGCTGAATAAGTTGAAATGTGCTGAATAAGCTGAACTGTGCTGAATAAGCTGAACTGCGCTGAATAAGCTGAACTGCGCAAATTTGGATGAAATCTGCTGAATTAGCTGAACTGAGCTGAATAATCTGAACTGTACTGAATAAGCTGAACTGTACTGAATAAGCTGAACTGCGCTGAATAATCTGAACTGTACTGAATAAGCTGAACTGTACTGAATAAGCTGAACTGCGCTGAATAAGCTGAACTGCGCAAATTTGGATGAAATCTGCTCAATAAACTGAATTTAGTAAATTCTAAAATCAAATGCGTTTACCGACGATCTCAAGATACTCACCAACTTACCTATGTATATTTTATTATAACATTTTTCCCATTATTTCTTTACATCATAATCGTAATTTAATTTTTATTTTATGAGCATTATAAAAGAATTTTTTTGTTTTGTTGCTATTCGCAATATTTTTAATATCTACGTACAATCGCAGTCATCATCTTCAATTTCATTCTATTTCTCCTAATGCCTTTTAATTACAGTATTATTTCGCATATGAAATACACACAAAATTGCTGCTTTTGGTTGCATTATTCATTTTGAGAATTGAGTATCTTCTTCTCTGCACACATTAATGCCAATTATAGGAGTTGTTTACATTTTGATTTATTCCCACAGAGGAAAATCTGATCTCGACTAAATGTACATATTTACAAGTTTGTCAACATGCATAGTAAATTTATCACATTAATCGCTAATGTAGATATCTCACAAATTAATGTATACATATATAAATGTATGTGATGCAAAATTTTCATGCAATTACCCCTCAGGTGTTTCCTTTTCCAATAAAAAAATTCAATCGTAAGCAATACTTGGAACCGGATTTTTGCTTTCCTGGGAGTCGAATGAATGGGAATTTATTGGTATTTTATTGCTTTTGGAAGCTTTTAATGTAGGCTCAATGGACTTGAATAGGAGTTTTTTTGGTAACCCATCCCTGACAGCTTGTTAGAGGCCATTTGTCAGCAACCTTCACCCTGAACGATTCAAATAATTCCCAAAATATCAATTTCCACTGAAATTTAAGTTCTTAATCAACTTAGCAGCTTATACCGCTACTTATTTGCCGTAATGCCATCTTATTCAGACAAATGATAAAATTTATATTTATTACTCCCCTCGACAAGAGATTACCATAATAAAGAACTGCACAAGACGTTTTTAACTAAGTTTTAACATCCCTAATTTATTTTATTGTTTTTATAGCATGCTAATAAAATGAAATTAAAATCAATGAATTATGTAAAATTTATTAAAATGCAAGAAGAAATTCCATTTAAGTTATAATTTAATTAACATGCATGAACATCTTGTGTCTTGTTAAGAAAAAAAATAATAGGAGAAAAATGTTTGTTTTGTTGTTCCCCCTTACTGGGAGATTCATCGAGTATTTTTTAATTTATCTGTCTAATTATAAATAAAATATGTTGAAGAAGTTGACGTGTTGTGGACGTGATTGTGGCGCATTTCTGTCTGGAACTGTTTGGTAGACCATTCTTTTTTTCTAAAATTTTAAATAATTTTTTTTGACATCCCCACCCTCTCCTTGGGTCTGTCTCTAACTGAGGTGACTCTAGTTATAAAAATCATTATTTTGGAATGTCCTTTTTTATTACCAAAGCATGTAATGCCAGAAATTGAAATAAGTAAGCAGACACTACCTATGAATGACCCCCAACCCAATCTCCAAGTCAAAATGTACACAACACTGCACTTTCAATCACAAAAAAATAATAATTACGAAAAATGCACAATTTACAGTTCCACATATGATGGTACATGCATAACATAATGCAACAGAAGCACATAAAGCTTTTCTAAACCCTTTTGTGTATTAATGAATTGTTAATTACCATCAAAAAAGCTAATTTGAAATCAAAATTGCACCTGCTTTAAATTCAAATCCACCGAAGTATTAACGAGAAATGATTATAGGGAAAAAAGTACAACATATGTATGTAAATATCAACGAATCATCATCATAATAGTACAATAATTTATGCATTTCGGTGTGTGCAAAACAACGCATTGAGTGAGCGAATAGGAGAGTGAGAGAGAGCAAAACATAAATAATAAAATAACAGCTAATGACTAATCTCTAAACGATCTGTAGCGATGTAATAAGAAGCGGCAAAACATGCATTAAGGCATCAAGCATGCATATTGAAGGCATTAAGCAATCAATGGTCTAATGATGGTTCTTTTTCTACGCACATATGTACATATATGTATATATCCAGCTAGATGCATCTATCAATCAATAATTATTGAATTATGCAAATTAAGTAAGTGGCATTTTAATTTGGTTCTTTTACATTTCGCTCTGTTGCATTAACAACAATCTTTTTCACGCTTATGTCATGTTTTTGTGGCAGGTTTTGAATGAAACTTCCTTCTCAGCAGCACTTTGGTCTTTTTTTTGCATGATTTATCGATTAAATTACTGTAATATTCCTATGAGTTTTCCTGGTTCAAGATTGACTTTACATGTTCTTAATTTTGAAAGGTCTGTTTTTGTGGTAGGATACTTTGGGTTGCATTTTGACATACCTTGATGCTGATGATGTGGTTTTTTGGAAAAAGTTCTACAGGAAGGGTGATCAGACATTTTTTTGGAAATTTATAGGACATTTTAGGTAAAAAGCCAAAAATAATGAAATTTCCTCAAAAAGGAACGATAGAATTCCCGAAAGTTCTATTGCTTTGGTTTTCTACCTCCTTCCTGGGTGGCATAAGTGCATGACTCATTAACCTGACTCAATTAATTTAATTAATATTTAATCTAGTACACTGAATCTAACGCAGTCCATTTTAAACATAATCTAGTACCTTTTTGTCAAATCTTGATTTTTTTCAGTCCAATCTAGTATCTTTTTCTAAATCTAGGCCTTTTTTAGTTTGGATTCAACTAAATCCAGTATTTATTATTATTATCTAGAAAGACATTCAATTCATGACTCGACAAGTAAAAGAATCCAGTAAAAGCTCCAAAATCCCAACTCTACGTCAATTTCTTGTACTTGATTTCTCTATAAAAGTTAAGAAGAAACGGAATAAATTGAGGCTTTGTGTCTTTCAATCTTTTTTTTTCATTTCAGAGCGTCCAGTGCATTGAACTACTTTACTTATTATTATATTTTTCCTTTAAAATTGCATCATGTTAAGCAATCAAGAATCATCATTTTCAAGATCAATTTGTACTCGGCATTTACGTTGAGTGTGTGTTCTACGCTCAAAATGCGTATGTATTTGTACATGAAACTTGATGTGCAAAAAAAATAGAAGAAAAAAATGATTAATTGCAATAGCTTTGGTGTTTTGCGAGAAAAAAAAAGTTGTTCATTTGGACGATGACTTGATATATACGTTCGTGAAAATAAAGAATGGAGTAGGAACGTTTCTGTGCGCTCGATATAAAATATCTTCTTTTTTTGTGTGTAACAACAATTCGATCTTGATGATGCGAAAATTCTCATTTTTTCATTTTATTTGTCTTGTTGTATTAGAGAAACTTGAATGGATAGATAGGAGAGAGAAGAAGAAAAGGCAAATAGACGATGATGGCATCAAAAATATGCTTTATTGCATCAAGTTCCAACTGTTTCGCATTTCATGAAACACACATCATCATCTTTGTACTGTTTTTTCCTATCTTTATTTTGGGTTTATTGACATTTCGTGTGAACAACAAAAAATAGGTATAAAAGTCATGTTCACAAGGTGGCTAGAGCGCATTCTTTCTGTAGTGGATTTCTGGATTGCTCTCGAATCATGGAAGCATGAAAATATCCAAAAAAACATCCAGCAAGGGCAAAAATATGAAATTTTTCATGTTTTATTCATTTGACATCCAGAAAATCTACATAACCCCCAAAATGAGCGCCAAATTCCACAAAAAATTGCACGAATAAAAATTGCTTTCATCATCAATTATTTACCTACAAACAAGCTATACTGCCATACACTCTAATTGTGTTTAGGGAGTGAAAGAGAGAGGAAAGAAAAAAAATTGCGTTTTCAAGCCACAAATTTAATTTTTCACAACTGAAAATTCGAAACCTACTTTTTTTTAATGTGAATGTTTCCATAGTTACAGGAATTTTAAAAACACAAAATTTATTTTATTTATCATAATTCTGGTGACACTCTGTCGACTCTAATGTATTTTTTTCTGTTTAAAATTGATTTTAAATTGGTTGAAATATATCGAATGAATTTGTTGTTAATCAATTTGAGCATCGATGCTCGAACTTTTACATTTCATTAATGAATTGTTGGATTTTAGATGTCAATTAATTAAAAACTGGCAAACTACTTGACTGGATGTAGCCGTATTCATTAATATTTGATGTTTTTCAGCAGGATTTTAAATATGGAGCTAGATTAGAAAGTTCTGCAGAATTTAAGCTAGTACTACGTCAAATCTAGTCCTTTTTGAAGATAATCTAGCAATTTTTTGAGCAAATCTAGTACATTTTGAGATAATCTAGTACTTTTTGAAACAAATCTAATACTTTTTAAATCTAATCTAGTACTTTTATGCCTAAACTATGAATTTTTATTGATCTAGTACTTTTTAGTACAATAAATTGACCAAAACATAATCTACTACATTTTAATGAGCAAACTTTAAATCCTAAAAAATTTAAACCGGCGTAAAACTTCATAAACAAAATATTTCCATGTCTACATTCACCGAAAAGCTTTTGGTAAATTATGTTCACGAACAATTTATATTTTTCATTTCCTTTTTTTTCTTTTTAAAATGTGCCGTATTTCATGAATAATTAAAAATTATCTACGTATTTCCATCAAAACTAGTTTTGTAGCTAGCTCATACGAAAAAAATGAATAAAATAAAAATTGCATTTTTACAATGTGAAACCGTATTCATGATGTAGAACCGGGCATCAGTGCACACACAAAAAGCGGCAGAACTAGCAAAAGAAAAAGAAGTAGAAAGAACGAAAAGACTATAAATTTATGACTTTAGAAAGAAAAAGAGAGAACTTTTTTCAGCTACAAAAAAAAAAGTCGATTTTGCGTAACTATAATTATTATACATGATTCTCGTTGTGTGAGTGCGTCTATGCATCCGCATGTATTGCATGAAAATTATTTTATAAGCGGCTTAAAAAATTGCATTTGTACTTTGGCAGTGAAACACTTATTCGTTTAAAAAAGGAACGAAAATGACATAGAATAATTTTTTATGATAAACGATTGAAGGATTTTTTCATGACACATCTTAAGATATAAGAAATCCTTCTGACATTGCAGGATTATTAATTATTAGACATGCATGATGAATATTCGTGATTTTAGAATTATAAACTGTGTTTTATTGTGGATTAATTGCTTTGTTTTAATGCATTTTAGGATTTTTTTTGAATGGGACATCATTTAGTCATGTCAGGGGTTGGCTTGTTGTTGTGCTCCTGGGATACCCCTTGTATACTTAGAATCCAGCTTCTGAGACATACAGCTTCTGAACGAAATTTAAAAAAAGTGTAATTCAAAACATTTTCTAAAAATAAACCTCAAATTTCAAAGATAATAAAAATTTAAGGCATCTCTAATTGAAAACTATTAATACTTGATTATTATTAAAATTAAAGCAATCGTGACCTATTCATAAATTTTTTAAATGACAACAGCTAATTCTGAAAATTTTAATGACAACTTTACTACAATTGTCCATGCATTAAAGCTTTTATTAAATTTAATTTTTGAATAAAGGCATGAGAATTCAATTTTTAACCAAAATTTCGTGCACTTCCCAAAACTAAAATTTACTGCATTTTTATCGTACAATCAAATTTTTTCACTGCATTTGATTTTATGGCTTTAAAATCTTTATTACATAACAAGTGCCGCACGTCTGATTTTCACTAAAAAGCCTTATTAAAGTTCACGATCGAGTAATCTAAAATAGCTGCTAATAAATGTCTTGAGACTCGATTTCAATCAAACAACAACATGTGGGAAACGCATTATAAGAAAAAATGTAATTCTACAAGAACAGAATAAATTAATCATCATCATCATCATCATCATCATTTTGCAATTCTAAATAAAGCTAATTTTCGCCTGTAGCATACACACAAATATGTATATGTGTGTACTCAAATAAGATTTCATTTATTTATTTTCTACTTATAAAATTTTTAAGCGCGATTTTTGATTTTAAGATCAAAGATTATTGGAGGTTTGGGTGTCTGGAGTAAAAATTTAAATTTTCAAAAAATTGAACGTTTTTTTAAAATTTGAAAGTCGGTTAATTTCAAATTTTTGAAAGGCATTAAATTTCAAATTTTTGAAAACCGTTAAATTTCAAATTTTTGAAAGTCGTTAAATTTCAAATTTTTGAAAGCCGTTAAATTTCAAATTTTTGAAAGCCGTTAAATTTCAAATTTTTGAAAGCCGTTAAATGTAAAATTTAAACATGCCAAAAAAATGCGCTAATGTTCTCAGCATGCAGACATTAACTAAATATTTTTATTTATTGCTTCTTTTTCCTCAGTTATTCTACATATTTTGCTATTTTTTCTCTCACTTCTTTTTTGCGGTAAAGTGAACCGAGAAAATACACAAAAATTATATTTTCGCTTCACATCCGGTGCACGAAGTGAAAGAGAGATATAGATAGATGCATTCGCTGATGACTGAATTTACTGAAGAAGTTGAGTTAACTAACGAAAAATAGGAGAGAATGAATATGAAAAAAATTGTAGAAAGAACACGTCGTAATTGCACCTTCAGATGCAAGATAGCAATTTTCTTGTTTTAATTTTTTTTTTTCATCTTATTTCTGATGCATCAATTTGTTATTTTGCCATTCACCAGTGGCTCTCAAAAAGCAGTGAATATACAATATATAAAAATTATAATCAGAATAATGAAGAAAACAGTTTAAACTAATTTACTCATTCTTCATGCAAAAAATATAGAAGAGCCATGAATATCAATAATCTGTTATTAATCTAGCTGTGTGTAGTTAGATATTGCCGGTCTAGTTTGATGCTCGTACACACAGATTTTGATTGAAATGTAAAGTCATTTTATACCGTTCTAAAATGATATGCCAGTGATGAACATCGTTTGAGATGCAAATTTTTAATGACACGAAAAAGAAAATTTATTTGCGCCACACTTGAATGGAGATTTTAGGGGTTCTGGTGGCTATCAATAAATATTTAAGGTACTAGGTAGATTACTAGGGGTTTCCTTGGATTGATTTTTAATTTCACAATTTTCACAATTTCTCAGGAAAAGTCCTTAAACCCTCCAATGACCCTCCCTCTTCCAAAAATATTTTGAGTTCAATTTTCTGTCAAAAAAACCTCAATTCCTCACTCTGCTTCAAAATTAGCGACATAACCTCAAAATCACAAGAATTATCATTGAATCAACAATATCCGTCCATTTTAATTACATCAAATCAGTTTTGAAAACCCATCGCATTGCAAAAAAACGCACTATTACCGTTAAATTCCCATCGCAACCTCTACGAGTCGATAGTAAAGTATAAGGTGAAGTTCAGTGTTGATTGGGAGTCATTTTGAGATAATAGCATAGGAGGTTGATACATATATGTGCATGAAAAAGAAACCGTAACACACACCTGCATCTACCGAGCACATTGATTTTTTTTATTCACTGTTTTCGCCTTTAGAAAATTGAGTGAAGATGAATAAATGGAAGGAAGAAAATTGACACAACGAAGAGGAAAAATTAGCATGAAAAATATTTTAATATAGAGTTTATGTATACGTTGTGAGACATTAGACGACAGCAAATCGATTAACGTTTTTGATGAAGTGGCTACTTGTAGTTAAATGCTAATATTACGCAATGAAGAGTGTGTGATTAAAATCGACAACAAACAGACGCGATATGAAAATATATAGAAATGTAAAAAAGGCTTTAAGTAGGTTGTGACTTCTGGGGGCAATGATTAAAGTAGAATCTATAAAATAGCTATTAGAGAGTGGGCAAGTCGTGGGAAATCAGTGGTTTTTGCAGCTAATTATTTAAGATTTGGTTAATCTAGCTCGAAAACTTTCTTGACCAATTTACAGCTTAATTTATTTGAGAGTAAATCAGTGTTGTTGTCTGGGAGAGTTTGGACTTGAGGATGTCCTTGAAAAAAATTAGTATACCAGTTCCTGTCTGGATGCTATTAGGGTATAGAGTGTACCACAGAATATATCCAATTCTAGGATACACCAGACAATTTTTTGGTTTCCAACACTGTCACAAATTGAGTCTCACTGACTTGTTTCAGCTTACTACCACAAAAATAGTTTCAATCTACAGACAATGAGAAGTAAACAGGTGCAAAATTATCTGGAAACTGCTAAAAAGCTATTTTTAATTCTCTTTAGATGGAATATAAAGTTCAACGAGGTTGCGTCTGTACATCAAACGGAAAGAATGTAAAATTTGAAGTATTTTCATAATTTTGATGAACCAGCTACTGATTTTTTAAAGAAGATTTATTCATGACCTACGATTTTGGTGCTTCCTTCAGAAATTATATTATCTATGTAGGTGCTTCATTCTCTGATGTCGTAGAAGTTTCTAAACTATATTAATTTTTTTTATCATCACAGACATTCAGTTTCGCTATTATTTACTCAAATGATAATATTTCCAGTACAATATGTGAGTACAAGACATCAATCCCATACACATACACAAAATGAAATAAAATTGTTCATTTTTTTTCGTTTCTATCGCATGAGTGAAGTAAATTAAATAAAAAAGTCAGTAACGTTGTTGTTTTTTGTTCATTTCACGACCATAACGGCCTGCCTCAATAAAATTCGGCTTGACTCGAAAAGAAGGAAAGAAATTTTTTATACGTATTGACTGTAATAACAATATTTTTATTATTCATACACGTCTAACGCACACATTCGTCTTCCTCGAAATGCACAAAAAAAATATATGGAATGAAATCAAATTCATACAAATGAACATTTTTTTCGTAGAGGAAATTTTTCAGAAAAAAAAGTTTCATTTGAGAAATTCTATTTCTTTTTTAGAACGCAATGACCCTGTTTAAGGCATATGTATACGCAAATATCCGCCATACTCGCATCGTAATGTTGATATGTGTAGTTACACATAAATATAAAATGATGAATGAGATTTGCTTGCATATAGCGAAAATAAATAAGAACTCCATGCACTTTTCGGTGGCCATGGGGCGTTATCAGTACGCCTTTCATCAGTAATGTGGTTGTGCTTATTAAATTATGTACATAAATTATGCAAATAGAAGAAAAAAATTAAAGCTAGTTGAGGGAAAAAAACTATTTCGTGATAACGAAAATATTTTTTTTGTTCTGCTTGCCATAATTTTTTTAATTTTATTTTTCGTAGCACAAACAGTTCTTTAAATGCTCTAACCTCAATCCAACATGAGTTAATTAATTAAAATGAAAAACGCAACGATGAAAAAAAATTTAATTGCATTAAAATTCTAAATTAAAAACTTTAGTGCAACACATATATGGGAAAATTTAAAATCTTCTTAATTTTTATTATTATTATTATTGCATCTTCTTTCCCTCTTGTTCATATTTTTTTTGTGTACATCAAATAAATTTTTCATCATTGCACACAGCGAAAAAAGAGTAGTAAGAATTGTTAGAAGAATAAGTGGGTTTGAAATGAGAGAAAGAAAACTGTAAATTTTGAATGCAACGACGTTAAGAACATCAAAAAATAACGCAAATAGCAAAAATTTATACACAAATAAAGTAGAATCTAATGTCTTGCTGAAGAAGATGCGTACTAGAAAGCATGCTCGTTCTAGATTGCATTCTTATCGTTTTAATTGCTGACTTCAATTATGTGCGAATTGATCTTGAAATGGTATTTTATCTGAATCCTGATTTCTTCACTTTAAACTGCTTTAAACATTAATTCCTCGCTTTATTTTATAATCAAAAGTTTCAGAATTAATGCAATTAATATAATTAACATTAAATCACTTGTTATAACACTTGGAACTAGTAAATATTTATAAATTTAATTTTATTGCAAAAACAAGTAAAAAAATGATGCAAAATTTTTTGCTACAAAATTCAAATTTGAAATGACCGTTAGAAGTTAAACTGACATTTTATGAAGAAATTGCATTTTAAATTGTTAAAAGAGTATTAATGATGTATATTAAACAGTTCCTGAAAGAGATTATCTCAACAATCATATTTAATAACCATCTATTAACCCATACCTCATGGATATTCAATTACGACTTTCTAATGCCGAAATCCACCACACAAGCTGCAAATCAAATGCCATTTGAAGACGATAAACAAATTCACAGAACTATTATCTTATAAGATATAAGATTCATTTCAACAATTGCTGTATCCACAAAAAAAACTAACACTGTGTGCAATTTCAAGCGAAAAAGTGCTTGCGATGCAACAATCTTTAATAGCGGTAAAAAATATGCAACTTCGACCATCAAAAAACTGGTTTTTTATTATTTTTTGCACAAAAAGATTTTTCTTCTAAAAAAAAAATAAAAAAATGTATATTATTATTCGTATATAGCTGGATTGTTTGTATAATTGGGAACAATTGGTGATGTTTAGCATCACACACCAACAATAACAGCTAATGATGATACGAGCGCGAGAAGTTAGTGGGATATTTAAAAAGAGAAATGGACATATTTAACAGAAGATATTGCGGACATGAAAATTTGCCGTTAGATTTTCAGCCGTACATGCATTTAGTTGATTTCAAATTTGGTGATTGGCGATAAGTGGACATGAGAAAGAGAGGTGGATATGGATATATGGAAAGTATTGATTTCATCAAAAAGGTGAATGTAGAAATTCATCTGTGATTTTATGGAAATTGCCAACCATTTGTTCGCTTCCATATGGTGGATGTGGAAATTTTTTTTCATTCATATTAAAATTAGGTTTCAGTTAGTGCAAAAACTTTCCATTAAGTTCCTTGAGGTTAGCACACACACAAAAAAAAATCAACTAAAAAATTGAACACGCGCAAGACGTAGTCTTTTTTCGATTTTTTTTCTCTCTCTACTGGCTTTTTTTGTGCAATGACGAAATAAAAAATGCACCGAGTTGTTTTTCTTCGTTCGGAAAAAAAAGCTCACACCATGTCTCTATTGCCACCCATTTAATGCACACGAAAAACACTGAATCGAATTTTTTTTATCCGGTTAGTGATGGGGGATGAATGGATAGTGTGGGGTGAAGAACTAACATTTTTTCATGTTTTTTTTCTTCCTTTACTTACTTCTTTTTAGTCAATCGTTAGTGTTCGTGTAGTTTCCGCTTTTCCTTGAACGAATATGGCTGAAAAAAAAAATTGTGTAGAAAAAAAGCACCTAAAATGCATATAACAAGCAACACAAAAAAATGAAATTGACGTGGATACGAAGGCGATGGATTGGGTGGGTATGAGAATCAAGGATATTTTTATATTCCATACATTTGTATTTGTTGTGGTGGTGGATATGCCATGGTAAATTTTAAAGAGTATGAAAAAGTTCGCACTTGAGGGTGGCGAATTTTTTTCACTTCCATTTCTTCCACCCCCTGATTCACCACCCCAACAATATTTTTTCAGCTAGCAAAAAAAATTTTTTTGCTTGCACTTAATTGCATCATATTTTTAAGGAGTGGAAAAAAATCGATAATGCTCAGACAACTTGTCGTTTCATACACTTCTCCTTTTTGCATAGTTTTTTTTCGCGTTGTTTAAGGATTCTCAGCTTTTTCCTGCTGCTATGATGTTACCGAATGGATAGCTGATGAGATGCATGAACGTAAACTCTCACACTGTTGTTAAATTAGCACTTAACATAATGAATGCATAAGTGCAGCTATTCATGATGTAATTGATTAGAAATAAATGGATATGCATGAGGAATCCTCATTGAGGATGAAATGCTCAAGAATTTCTCACGACGGAGTCAATTTAGTTTTCAGCCTCCAAGGATCGTCTTAAGAATTCCCATTCTTATTTTTGTGTCGTAAGCTAAATTATGGATTTCGAGGTAACAGAAAATATACAAATTCTACTCATGCCATAAGTGACTTTTAGGAAGTAATACGCTTTTCCAATTGACTTACTTAAGACTTTATTTTATTGATTTCAATATGTGCTGGCATTTTCATTTATTTTTTTTCTTTTTATAGAATTTGAAATGAGGTACTTGATTTGTTAGTGTAATGTCGTAAGCATTCTGGGAATCCTTGTCATATCCACAACACTCTATGTAATTATTGAGCTTTATTTCAAAATTGGTCTCTAATGGGAATCGAACACACGTGTGCTCAAAATAGAGAGGGTTTCAGATATCTGGTCAGTTGCTCAACTACTCGGACTTACTCACGAACTGACAGACTCGCCTAGATGATGCCGAGAGATGAAAAAATTCCGGAAACAAGTTTTCACAATCAAATCAATCCAAATTAATGAAAATCATTTCAATTCAAAATAAAAACGCCCAACTGTCCAGTAGTCAATCGAAATCAATACAATCATTCGCATATTTGACTGGAATTGCATTGGAAAATTATATTTATTTCGGTTGGACGTACGGCGCCACCTTTAACTCAATTATTTTTAGAATGTTTATGCAAATTCACTCAAACATGAGCCTTTGGTTCATGGACAAGACATTATTTGATGATAATCATTTTGCACACATGCATCACATAAAAGTTTGCTCCTATACACTACTATCGCGCTTGCACTTTAAAGAATAAGAAGAAGAAAATCTAAATATGCAGCGTTGAGTAAGTAATTGAGGAGAATAAAATGATTTTTTTTGTGTGATTCAATCAAAATTCATTTCTAGCCTTGAGCTGCATTTTATTTTGATATTTTAGATTCTATTCGAGTCATCAGCTTAACTAGAAACATCAGGCTCCGATTTGATTACCATTGATTGACGTCAGAAAATTTATTTTTAAAATAAATGAAATTGATTAAGTAAAATAATTTTTTTTCGTGCATTTTAAGCATCTGAAGGTTTCGAGTTGCAAGTCAAATGCATTCAGTCAGCATCACAAATAATTTTGTTTCTGTAATATTGACGTAATTAATTGTCAAACAAGTTTCTGTCGTTGAACAAAAATAAAAATCATTTTCAGTGATTATTAATGCATAAATTTAAATTTTCGGCTTCGTTTTATTTCTTTGATGTTTGAATTTCATGTCTAGGGTAGGTGACGATGATGTAAGATCATGATCTTATTAATTTAGATGTAAATTACTCAAACTTATCTACCTAAATGACTAAGCAGTATTTTTGATTGTGATTAACACAAGCGGCAGGTGGCATTTTCCAAATTACCAAATCCTTCGACTATTATCAGCTATTAATTCTAAGGTAATGAATATTTTTAAAAAATTTTAATTTGTAAATCACGTTTCTAACTAATTTGCAGCAATTTTTACTGCATGTCATTAAAATTTTTAATCTAAAGTGTGAAAAATGTGTTCTTGAAAAATTTGTGCCTAAAATTGCTTTGTTTGTTCAAGGAACGAAGGAACTGAGACTCTGTATATTTTTTTGGAAACAAAGAAATTAGTTAAATTTTTAATAACGGTTCTATAAAATTTGAAATTTTACCAGTTTTGTAAATTTTGAAATTTCAACGGTTTTGTAACATTTGAAATTTAACGATTTTGTGAAATTTGAATTTTTAACGGTTCTATAAAATTTGAACTTTTCCGGTTTTGTAAATTTTGAATTTTTAACGGTTTTGTAAAATTTGAAATTTTAACGGTTTTGCTAAATTTGAATTTTTAACGGTTCTGTCAAATTTGACCTTTAAAACGAAAATTTATCCTCAGAATGAAATTTTAATTGAAGCTTAAAATTTTCCAACCTACTCTACACGAAACACCTTTGTCAACCAATTAAATAAGCTCCAGATACGACACAAAAAGGTAATTAAAAAAATGTATATTTTTTTATCGAATATTTTCCGCTTACTGACTGCTTAAAAAATGCATTTTAAAATGCTAAAGAGAACTTTTATGACTTCACACCTCAAAATGAAATAACAAAGGTAGAATATGAAAAAGCTCGTCGTGTCGTAATGCTAACCTGCTTGATGCAATCAAAATTCACATTACATCCCTTAAAATGTCACACTGTACAAAACGTGAATAATTGAAATTTTATGGCTAATTAGAATAAAGTGACCATGAAAATAGCGCCTGAAATTTTTACAATTTACAATTTTATTTAAGTAATTTTTTTTTATTTTTCAAATGCATATTTTACAAGATTTGAATGTCATTTTCATGGAATAATTTCGTGCAATTCGTCGAGAGGAATAAAAAATAATTTTTTTGAGGCAATATTGAATTGCTTACATAAAAAAATCTCAATAATATAGTATAAGATTATTCATTAATTGACGTTGAATGCTTTTTTATGAATTTCAAGGTTTCATAGTGCAAAAATATAACAATATATATTTATTATAGGCTCAGTCAATTGTGAATTTTTTTATACACATGAGTGCAGCGTTTTTTGCGTTATCAAATTCGGAAATGCATTTGTGTGAACTTGTACAAAAAATATAAAAGTTATTACTATAAAAATATGAAATAAAAATGAGTAAGTAAGTTGCACATTTATCGAGCCATTATCATTTTACAAACAATGGCACCAATTGCACCGTTATCAGCATTGAACTAAATTTGCACAGTTTTTTTTTCGTGTGGAATTTATTTTTCATTAAAATTACACACATTCAGATAAATTCAATTTTTTTTTTGCTGTTTTTCGACAACGTCTGGATTTTTTGTGCTTCATTCTCATTGATTGATTTTTTTTTCATTTGTAAAACAAACACGGAAAAGTTTTTTTCAAATTTCCTGTGAATTAAATAAAAATTTTAAATTTCCTTCGCATAAACATCACCTCGACATCAATCAGATACAAATTAATTATGCTGATCAATCTGTAAATCTTGTCATCTCATTTGTTATATTAATGATAATGTTTTCAAATAATATTAATTTGCTGATTTTATCAAAGGGATTGCAACTGGTTTTGAGGATAATAAATCGATTTATTGAACTTTCTGTTGAATTTAGTCACTATAAAGTGAAGATGGAATCAATTGAAAGTTTAACGTATTTATTTTATTTGAATTTCTGTTGTACATTTTCGCATCATTTGAAGCAAAGATTTTTCTCGATTTTTCTTAAAAAACAAACATTTCGAAAATTTAATTAGATTTTGTGAGTTTTCATACAGTATTAAGGACTTAATCATAGCTTTTTATGATCTACAAAATGTAAAGTGTACAAAAATAATGAAAATGACATCAAGTGAGTAAAATTAACAGGAAATCCGAAAGTTTTTACGATTATCAATCTTGCATCAGACAAAAGCTTCACATCCCTTTGAAAACCAGTAAAATCGTCGATTAATACAAATATATTTTGCAGTTGTTCCAATAGGAAATTACTCTCACCTAAATCGGATACGAGAGCAATCATAATTATTTATGCAAATGAATTTCTTCATTTTTTCAATTAGTTTATTTTCTTACAATTGTTGCAATAAGCACTGAGAAGAAGAAGAGAGAAAAAGATGATTATAAGAGTGATGGGAGGTCAATGATGCCCATTTGCGTTGAGAATAATGGAATTTTATTAACGAGAAGCGTCAAAAATGAGAATTTCAATATTTTAATATTAAAAGTAGTTCACAAAACTGTACAGCTTTTTTCATTTATAATTTGAACTCTAACTATTACGATGAATGACATTTTGAATCATCAAAACACGCTGCAGGCTTTAATATATTCGTTGTGCTGATTATAATGCGGAAATGTGTATTTTTTATATATATTTATTCCTAACAAAAAAAAAAGAAGAAAATAATTTTTAGTTCAACTACAAAAATTGTGTTGTTCTACTAAGCACAAAGAGTACTGGACATGATGGTATTTGTTACTTGTATGCGAGTGCATTGAGACTCGAATGAATGCACAAAACTTCAAGGTCGAATGCGGAAAAAAATTGAGTGACCATCAGAAGCTCTTCTGTTGCGAACAAGAAAATCATTTTTTAAAAATGTGTTCTTGAGTATTCTAGCTAGTGATACCTGTGTAGCACAAGAATTGCAATTGGAATTTTGAAGGCTAGCATTTTTTAAATAATTTTTTTGACCGTAAAATATTTTTTTTTATGAATTTTAAAATAAAATTAAAACAAACAACTAAAGCTTCCGTCTGTAAACAATGAACATTTACAGCTTTCGTTAATTAAATAAGAGCACTTTTTAAATAATTTTCGTGATTTGGGAATTAAATTTATTAAAACTTTTTACGAGCTTTTTTATGTCACTAAAGATAAATTGAATTTTGGATAAGTTTAACGATTCCGAAAGCTTAAATTATTTTATGATCTCTAAAAAATTAACTTCATGATGAAGACTCCCTTCTTGCTTCTTATCTTGACATAAATCCATAGCTACTTTTCCCAAGAAACTTTTAATACTAATCAAAAATCAACCAGAAGCAAAAAAAAGCACAGCAATAAGAACTATAAAATTCCATTATTTCCCAATAATGCTGCTAGCAATGTAAACACAAAGAATGAAGCTATAAGCATGAAAAATCAACTCTTCGGTTAATATTATTAAATTTAATTACGCTATTTTACAGCATCAAGCAGCAGAAGCAGCATTTTTTGTAAATAATAAAAAATTGCAGTTTTGTGCACTAGCACAAACATAAAAGACCGGAATAGCCACGACGTTCACTTGTTGAATTCCCTTTTTTGCATTTTTAACAGCACATTGGTACAGCATCATAGGAAAGCTGTAAGATCTTTTTACTTTGCTTTTTTGTTCAGTTACTAGATTTTTTTAGCTTACTTTTGTGGGAGAAATGTTGATTGACATGTGATTTGGGAGCTGCTTATTTGTAAAATTAAAGCTGAAATTGAATTTTCGAATTTTTAAAATTCTATGTTCGAAAGTTAAAAGTTCGATTTTCGAAAGTTTAAAATTCTATGTTCGAAAGTTAAAAGTCCGATTTTCGAAAGTTAAAAATTCAAAATTCGATTTTCGAAAACTAAAAATTTGAAAGTTAAGAACTCAAATGTCAAAAATTGATTCAAATTTACAATGACCGTTAAATTTTTAACACGAGGAATTGTAATAATAATTTGTAATGTCAAAGTTAAATTACACTAATATTTAATTTCTATGATGACTCAATCAGAAAACTCGTTACGTTCTATCTCACAATACGATCCTCAACTTGCTTGTTCAATTCATGTTGATGCTATAAAAACCATTGCTGAATTATTTAGCGACAGCAACCAGTTACAATATTGATGGAATAGCCTTGAAAATCGATGAAATAATTTATCTTATATTCCATTTATATTTATATATTTTTTTCGTGTATGAATCAGATGAGGAGAGGAAAAATCATGCCTTAAAATTAAAAAACAATCGACAATTTTAAAATTGCACATTTTAATGCATTCATTTTAGTATTTTTTGTCATATAAGGAAACACTAATGTCAGCTAATGTCAGATTTGATTGTAGATAATTTGCTGGCGAAAAATATTTTACACTGAAAAGATTTGTCATCGAATTTGTAATTTTCCTGCTGTTTTATACTGAAATTATATTTTAAATGTCTTTTGTTTAGATTTTGATTGTTTTGAGGAACTACGTTTAGGGAGATATCTATCCTGATAACATTGTTTACAGCCTCAACTTGTTTATAATATGATAAACTATGAAAAAGCTATTGATTAAGTCATGAAAATTACTGGATTGAGAACTTTAATAAAGTGTCTGTCAATTAAGCATTTACACACCTAGTCATTACATAATGTTGAATTAAAATTCAGAATTTGATCCTTTTGACAACTAAGCATAAAAATTTTCGAATGTAAAATATTCCTAAAAATAAAAATTGTTCATTGCTATCAAATAACGTCCTTCATGATACTCGACACTTAAAGCGATATGATAGGCTAACCTACAAATTATTAATGATATCATCATATTTTCCAATTTATTTAGCGTTAGATTTGGGAATTTTTGACTTTATTTTAGGGGTCGTTCGAAAATTATGTCACGTAAAAATTATGTCACTTTTTCAATACACACCCCCCCCCCCCTACACCCCCCCCCCTGGCACAAATTTCCTATAGAAATTTATTTTCTTTGAATTTTCACGCGATATTCGACCCATCTGTCTTAGAGCGTGACGCAATTTGCGAACGACTCTTTAGTTGCATATAGGATACATAAAAGAGTTGTTCACAATATTATTTTAGACCCCCTGATGCCATTTGTGTAGAGTGTTGCACAGAACCCTCCTAAAAGATGGACGACAGGCGCGTAGCCAAGGATTTGGGGTTCAAATCCCCCCTCACCAAAAAATTCTTCATTTTGCTAGGGTTTTTGAGGAAAAAAAATCAATAAATTTTCTGGTCTAAATTTATTTATACAAAAAATTTGAAAATCACCCCTTCGAAAAATTTCTGGCTACGCCCCTGATGGACGTCGCTTGTGAACGTCCCCAAAACTTAGTACAACGGATTGTGTCGAGATAAATTTTAATAGCTTTTGGTCGCGAAAATATTAATAACCCATAAAAGTTCTCTTCATAAATCAACATTTTAATGTTTAATTACGAAATCTTTGAGAAATATTTTGAAATTTCCTAACCAAAAAAAAGAAGCTTAATGACTTATTGTACACAAAAATAAACGCTTATCAGTTGCAAAGTGTATCAGAAGTGACAATAAAAAAGTAATATAACTGACCTGACTAACATTTTTATTCGTAGCACACACAAATTCAAGTGTAATAATTTTCACATTTTTTTACGAAATTTTACGTAAATTTTATTCAACTTATGACACGAATAATGAGTAATGTACTAGGAAATTTCCAATTCGTTTAAATAAAAGTAAAGAGTCGATGATTCAATCCGCAGTACATTCACCTCTCGTCACTGTCAAATAATTCAACAAAGGTTATTTAACGAAAAAAAATAGCAACAGCAACAGCAGGAGAAAGAAGCGTACAATGTGCAGCATTTAATGATAGCAATGAACTCTCTCAATGCTGTCCAATAATATTCGTATAGTCCTATCCTAATAATAAAAGAGTTGAAGGCTACAATGAAACGTGAGAGTCTGACGAGCCGAAAATTTCAACGCCAAAAAAAACAACAATTTTATGACAATACGCGCAACAAGTCAGCAATCGGATTTTTTTATATTCATTTGCACGGCGTGCTTTTTTGCGAGTTGGCATTTTTTTCGTATCCGCTTTGTCGAAAACAAAAATATTAATACAAAAGCATTTTGAATTGTCATGCACTCAGCGATGAAAGCATTGTTTCATTTTGGATTATCAAATAAAGTACGCTCGCCAAAAACTAGCCGGAAAAGTGGCAACTGAGAGCCATAAATGCAGTTTTTTTTGCTTGTTGGTAAATGGCAAGTGTTGGATAGTGATGATGATGATGATGATGGGATGTTTGAGTGGAAAATAGAGGAATAGGATTGGACAAATTTGTTTTGCATGCAGATATTAGATTTTTTTTTGATAATTTAAAGTCAGAAGTCGTCTACCAAAAAATAGGATTTTTAGATCCCCTCCCCTCCTTCCTGCCATAAGAATTATTTGAATCTGCTTAGATTTGGTCTAAGGAACCAACGATTAATCAACAACTAAATTGGTATGTTCCTAATGTCCTAAGTTCAATGCTAAATTAAGTTTAGTTGAGAGCTTGTTGTTTATTTCATGGATCTAGTCATGAAGCTAGGTCTGTTTGCTGGATAAAGCAGAGACATTCTGTCATCAGGATGTCCTAATTGTGATATCTAGTTAGCACAAACTATGACCAATGGAAAAAAGCATCAAGTTTCGAGTGGGTCATACCTAGGCTGATCATCTGCTTGGTTTTTTGTCCCTATCCTAATGTACTGTCCTCTGTCCTCTATAAAATCCAATTCCTATTTACCGTTATTCTCATCCAATCCAACTAAACGATGATAAATTTCCACATGAATGTGCACTTGTGTGAGAGATATTGAAGCTACAGCAGCAGCAAAAAAAACTTCAAAATCAAAATGCAGAGAGAGAAATTTTACTAACAAAATCAGCCTCAAAAACTATAAATGTAGAAGCAGACTGCACATATTGCAACAACAACAAAAATATGTGCACACAAAAATTTTATTTTCGGTTTATATACGGAGAGTCAAAATAAACTTTTTTTGCTGTTGCTGATGCTGACTGCATCGTTGTTCGTTCATGGCAAAATTTTACACCCGAGAATGAATTTTGTATTTTGTATTTTAGATTGCCGGCACTTTTATTGAAAGTGAAAACAGATTTTCCTCTCCCGAAAATGAAAATGAAAATATGTGCTGTTCTTGTGCAGCTTGTGCCAAAATGTGTGCTTTTGTGCATTCGCATGTGTTTTATTTTTGTTGTTGTTGGACGTGAGGCAAAAATTCTACAAAGAAGGATGAGAGAAAGGGAAATTTAGTGGAAAATGTACAAATGCTGATGCTATGAACCTCAGTCCTATAAAATGCTAAATTGAAAAATGAGATACAGAACATTTTCTGTTTGTATTACACGAAAAGCTGGTTTACATCATTATTCACATTTGTAGCAATTTAGAATGAATTATTTTCATATTAATTTAAAGTCATGCAAAAAAGTTCTTTTTATTATTTGACTGCAAAGAGTGGCGGCTGTACAGTGATGGAATTGTGGATGAACTTTTAGTTTCAGTTGGATAAGTGATTTAATGGATGTAGAACTATTTTTTCAAGGAGAGTTTAGGGATCGTCCCTTCGACCACCTCCTGGGGCTAGCTTCTAGGGGTATAGGGTAGGGTAGGTGGGGGTACCCCGGGTAGTCCTAGAAACTAGCCCCTGGATATCATTAATGACCCCTTAGTGGATTTCTTAAGCATCCAGATTATCTTTTAAGTCTTGATCTAAGATACTTAGAAGTGCATCGTCCCAAAAATGGCCCAAAGTGACACTAATGTCAATGTTTTTCGTCATTTTTTACCAGCATGTTCAACATGCTTACTATTTTCATGAATCACAAAGATTTCCTTAATTTTTAAATTTTCTGAAATTTCCCTCCAAAAATCAGTCATACTAAAATCCACAACTCATGCTCCATAATGAAAATAAATCACCAGATTTGCTCTCCCATATCGACCATGTGCATCTCCACGATTCCTTTTACTTTATTATGCACAATGAACTCCGAATGCTGAAAAAAAATCAATAAATCATCCAAAACTTTCTGAAAATTATTCACCTCAAATAAAACAGTGAGTCAATCTCATTGAAATGAGCACAAAAGAGCACAGCATGTGCAAACCTGACATCATTTATTCTCAGTGTAATTTTGTTTATTCAAATGAAATATTTTCCCTATCAAAAAAATATTGAAATTGTTAACTAAGAATGATTTTTTTTATATAATTTAATTAAATTAAATTTAATGAGCTAAGTTGGATACAAAAAAAATGTTTTTGTTTATAAAATGTGATTTGATAATTTTGATAAATAAGTCAGGTAAGCGACTGATGAACCGTGCTTGTTGCCATTGAAATTGTTAATAAGGGCTTGCGAAACTCATGAAAAATATCAAAACTGATGTCAATAATCCTGTTTTACAATTGTTTGTGCCTTGATCTTTACAAATGATGATGAATTTTAATTGGTCTTTGACATATTTTTGAGAGGTACGTGTAGCTTTGTTCGCGCACGTTTTAGTCCCTTTGTTTACTATTATTGTTATTATTTCAGGTCATTTGCACGATTTTCTAAGCTGGGGAAATTTTGATGAGAATTTTCTAGAACAGATGTTCGAGTTTTGATTCTTGACATGTCCAGACTAGTATAGCACCTGAACCCTATAAAAAACTCTAATTTTTCCTAGTCCTAGTCGACAGTATTCAAATAAAAGTCACAAATGCACGTGGAAAATTAAATTTCTCAAAAAGTTTTTTCAGCGCTAAAATAGAAAAACTACGAAAAATGAGTATAAATAGCAACAAATCTGAGTGTTCGTAATCAACGCATCATAATTAATTAAGGCATGCAATAATTTGCCACTGAAAGAGAGAGAAAAAGCAGCGAAAAATTATTTTCATCTTTATTTTGTATAAAGTTATTGACTTTTATTTATAGAACAAATTTTTCTTTCCGCAGCTTCCTGTATTTATGAATATTTTTGCGAGTGCGAATGAAAGTTATGGATTGAGGTTTTGTGTGTTGAATTTTTCGTCTTGGAAATATTTATTTTTAAATTTTCAAAATTTGAAATATTTTGAAACCGTTAAAAAATTTGAAATTTTTAAATTCGTTAAAATTTGAATTTTTTTAAACCGTTAAAATTTGAATTTTTCAAAACCGTTAAATTGGAATTTTTTAAATTCGTTAAAATTTGAATATTTTGAAACCTTTAAAAATTTGAAATTTTAGAAACCGTTAAAAAATTCGAAATTTCTGTTAAATAATAAACTTTAAAATCAAACTTTAAGCTTCCGTGTAGTGGAATAGTAGTGGAATTTATTCTTGCTCAAGATCTCAAAATTGAAAACATTGAACCCCTCCAGCAAAAAAGGCAAGATTTCCCCAATGAATTCGCATGCATTAATATTTCGAGTGTACATTTAAATACGAAATAAGAAAAGAAACGGAGAAGAAAAGAAAACTTTCGCTTGACGATGCAAATTTTTTTGATTGTCTGTCCATTATTGACCTACGACAACAGCGATATTATTGTTTAATTTTACAATATTTATTCACAAAACATTGTATAAGTGCACTGAAATAATAAATAAACTGTGTTAATGGATAATGGGATTATAAAAAAAGTAAAAGTCTAAAATTGATGATGGTCCATTAAAATGCATCGCGTAATCAGACATCAGATGAAGATTTTAATACAGATTTATCATTATGCCCTATATCAATCATACTTTATGTTTCTTTTTACTCATTTATGAATTAATTAAAGCATCGTCGTCGTCAATGAAACCAGTTCGTTGCTGCTGCTGCTTAAATGCATTTTTCGTGCATAATGTGCGCCTCTATACACTCATATCCAACCATGAACATCAAAAAACATCATTTATACATTTACTTGCATGATACTTGCAATTGCAATTTTTTTTGTTCACTTTTTTTTGCTATTGCTATCCGAGCTGTGTATTATGTATATACACACACGAAAAAAAGAAGTTTTTTTGTTTGCTTTTTTTTCCCTTTTTCCACTCTTTCAATGTAAACGAAAAAAATTATTTGTGCATTAAATGAAACCAACAAAAATGAGTAATTGAGTCGCTGATGCAGTTGGATTGATAGAAGAAGCATTTCTTGGATGGAGAGCTTGTACTTTTTGGTATTTATCCTTATTTGGGAGAACCTCAGGGGCTGTTCACTTATGACGTCCAACATTTTGGGGGTACTGGCATATTCAGAGGGAGTTTTGGGGGTCAACCTTCTGTCATTGGTTTCAGTAGCGTTATTGGATGGAGAGTTGTGTGAAATTCTTCTCCTTAAGTCCATGAAATATAGTTAGTGCCTATGAGCTATTAATTTGGGATGATCAGAAGCTTCTTATACTTGAGGATCTCTTGTAATTAAGGAATATTTGCTATTGTAGCTTTTATAGCAGCATAATCATCCATGTGGTGATTGTGAGATTGATCTTGGATGGGATTCGAACCCACGACTTCACGAGAGAGAAGATTGCATGTTTTTGGTCTGTTGTCTTATGGGTCGTTCGCAAATTACATTATGCTTTAGGAGGGGGGGGGGGGGAGAGAAGAAGAATTTGTGAACACAATACAAATTTTTTTGTTGTTTGGGAAATTTGTGACAAGGGATAGAGGGGGTTGGGTCGAAAAAGTAGTAATTTGCGAACGACCCCTGACACTTCAACCAGCAGATTCGTCAGCATATGGGTCGATATATTTTATTTTATTTTACTACTACTCTACAGAGAGGAAGTTCCAACGTATCTGATTAAGAAAATTATCAAAAATCAGTATAATCATGATAAGCTTAAGGTCCAACAAAATCCAGTCAGTCAAAATGCAACTAGACCGCTGACATCCCCACAAAAAACACCAAAATAAAAATTTATGTTGTAGACATAAAAAAGTGCATTGAGAGATGGATATAATGCAGAGAGAAAGAGAGAGAAAATATAAAACTTCCAGTCATAGCAATATTTGAGTCAAAACATGTACATACATACGCATTAAATGCAACCAAGGCCATTTTGTGCATTTTGGGTGCTATTTTAAAATGAAAAAAAGCTTGGTATAGCATGGAATAGCTTCGTCTTGCCACAAAAAGAAGAGTGAAAAGAATACTCGAAAAAATATCGTATATGTAAGTGGCATGGTAAAATACATCTTCTGTCTGTGTTTTCGGGCTTGGGCGCGACATGCCATAACTACAAAAAATAAATGAACAAAAAAAATGGAAGAAGAAGAAGAACTGCAACGAAGAGTGCACTTTAATGCTCTTTCAGAATTGCTATTATTCCATTGCAATTTTTTTTTCTCCGTAGGCCTTGAAGTCTCTCCTCGCTTCTTCTTCAATTTTGGCTGGATGCTTCAATAATTTTTATAAATGCAATGCTGTGAACCCAAAAAATGTTTCAAGGATTTTCGCTTGTTGGTAGCTTTTTTCATGTTTCGTTCTTTTGGCAAAGAATACGTGACTCAATAGCTTTGTAGAGTTTTTTAATGGCTGAAGATTTGTTTGGATAGAATTTTTGATGCTGTTGATTTTTTCTAGAATTTTCAATGCTGTTGCTTTTATTTATTTAATTTGGACAATTTTCAGAATTCTTGTTCGAGCTTTTGGAATTGATTCAATTTTATCATGCACTAAATTAAATTAATTTTAAAGTCTTTATTGGAATCTAAAAATGGGATCTACAAAATATACGCTAAGAGAATTTGTATTCGAAGATCATTTGTTTACATTTTCAAAATAAAATTTTGTTTCCTATATTTTGGTTTAATTTCATACCTATCAACTGAATAATAGACCAAAAAGTATTTAATGAGTATAATCAGAGCTTTTAGTATCAATTAATCACAACAAATCACACTAAATAGTCAAAAATTGCCAATTTTCGAATATAAAAATTATTTGTAAACAAACAAAAGAAAAAGTGCGGGAAATTTCAAATTTTTGAAAAAATAACGGAAATTTCTGTCGTTGTCTTGTATTGAATTTATTTTAAAGTTTTGGAAAAACCTTAAAACTCCAAAGTTTGTTTGTAGATAAAGTCTCTAAGTGCTGAACTTAAAAATTTACTCCTTGAAAATAAACCCTGAAAATTATACAAGAGTTCAAATTGAGATTTATCCATTTTTAATATATGATTTAAATGACATTAGTGGTCAAAATAGTAAAGTGATGGATTGACCATTTAACGTCCTTGGGTTCGAATCCTATTGAAAGCTAATGTAAATCATTTTTATATGTAGATTGATTTTAACCATTTTTTTGATAATTTTTCCAATTTGAATCTTTATTTTTACATCTTGGCTGCTTCTAAGCCAATTAAATATTTATATTTTTGAAAATAAAATTTGAATATAGAATTAAAAAGGAAGCGACAACTACACATCTATATTATTAAACACTTAAACGACCATGTAAAATCACGCGATATAATTTTTAAAATTTTCATATCTGCATATTTACATCTTTTTTATCGCATAAGCTTCCTGCAATTATATATTTTTTTCGATAATCGCTTTTCGTCTCTTCTCCCATTTTAAAAAAGTGCATTTTTTGTCTGTAAAATTTTAATTGTCAAGGCATTCAACTTCAGCTAGACAACAGAAAACGCTTCATATTCCATACCAAAAAGAACTTTTCATTTTTGTGCTTCTTGCTCGGTTGTTGCAGGCAAGTTTAACAACCCAAAACATATTTTCACATTCAAGGCCTCTCAAATTTCGTCTCGGATGTTATCGCAATTATTTTCGTCTCTTTACACAATAAAGAAGAACTTTTTCATGCTCTTTCTTCTTCATTCCTCCCTATATTCTTGTCTCATGTCTGGATTTTTCTTCTTTTAATCGTACATTGTGCTTTGAAGGCCTTTTTGTTAAAGTTTATTTTTTTTACATTTTATAAATATATTTTAGCTCCAAATGGTTTTTTTTCGGAGCCCCTCTCGTTTTCGTTGTACATGTGAAAGCATTTAATCAATTCATATGGGAGGAAAATGGCTGACTGACTAGCTCATTGTTATGCATGGTGTAATGATTCTTTTGTCACAGAATAATTTTTGCTGTGTTTTTTTTACATTCTGTATTGAGATTTAATGATTCAGATAAAGTGAACAATGTAAACAGTACGAAATGTTGTCGAGAGATTGCTGTGGGATGGATTATTGAAGTGAAAATTGGAAAATTAAGTATTGTGGATTTTAAGAAGCTTTTTGTCATTTTTTGATTCAAAATTTTTGTAACGGCTTTTTTAAATTTGAAAATCTTTTGAAATCAATAAAAAAATTTGAACATTTCTAACGGTTTTTTAAAATTTGAAAATTCAGTTTTGAAATCAAGAAAATTTTTGAACATTTCTAACGGTTTTTTAAAATTTGAAAATTCACTTTTGAAATTAATAAAAAATTTGAATATTTTTAACCGTTTTTTAAAATTTAAAACTGACAAATGTTTCAAAATTTAACGTTTTTTCTTGAAATTTCACGATTTTTGAGTCAGACTATTGTTATCATCCGAAAATTTATAATCCCACCATCCAAAACAATATGAATTTTATTATGCACAAAAAAAAACTGCATCAGAAATTTTAATGAAAAATGCAAAAAAGCGAAAATTGGACAATAATCATGCGAAAATGTGTCGCGTAAAAAAAGAAAACAATTGAATCAGCTCACATGCATGAAATGAAATTCATTTAATTAGGTCAAACAATACACAAAATGTAAGTATTTCATTTTGGATACAGGCACACAAAAAAAACAGAAGAATAAGAACTGACAGACATAAACAGTCGTAATGATGACGCTCTTGTCGGTCAAAGACACACATTCAACCATATTACATCGAAAATGAAAATGAAAACGAAAAGGAAGCAGCCGAACCGACAAAAAATTCACAATTACCCCGAAAAAAGCAAAAAAAAATTAAAAGCGAAAATAAGAAATAAGATCGACCCATAAAGAAGTGCATCAAAATGGAACCAGACGGCAGAATCGGAAAGTAGGTCAAAGCAATTTCATTTTCGTTGCCTTTTTGCGCGTTCAATGTATGTAGTTTTTTTTGGCTCTTGCATTACATTTTCGTGCATTCTGCATGGCCTCTTGCACATTCAGAGGAAGAAGAATTTTTTTTGAATGCATCACATGATGGCCATAAAAAAAATTTCAATGAAAAGGGAAATTCTGACATAATAATGCAATGCAATGTTATGAATAATGCAATATTATATTGAATACAACTTTTGGTGAGGCTTAAAAAATGAATATTTTTATGATGTCTTTTCGCTTGCTTCGGATACATTATGAAGGTAATTATGTTGAGCATTTTTGATGCTTGTTTCATCTTAAAAGTGAAGAAAGGCTTGCTTCTTGGATAATAACAATAATTAATTTTGTCATAATAGCTTGTATTTTTTGGTGGCCACCATAAATAGGTCATAAAAGTAAATTACAATATAAATATAATGATAAGGGTAATGAATTTTGCGGACGGTCCAACGGCCAATTGATAAGGTTTGAATATTTTATGCAGCTGTATATTAAATATTGTTGAAAATTGAGTTTGGTACTAAAGTAAAAAAACCGTTAAATTTTATTTTGAAATTTGTCAAATTCATGCAATTTTTTCACTGAACGAACTTTTGAAAAAAAAAATTTGTTCACTGAACAGATTATCCTTTAAAATATTAATTTACAGCCAAACTAAGCAAAATTAATCCTCCTACATTTCCAAGACAAAGTAAACAGCACCTCATCATTTCTCAAGCTAAGTAATAAAACACAATATCCATCACAATTTCCTGAATCTTTCAAAGATATCACATAACAACAATAAAAGCGATTGCAATCGCTAACAAAACAACTAAATTCCAATAAATCTTTAATAAAAAGCTCTTTTATGATTAAAAGCTAAATCAACTCAACTTCTTCATTTGTCAAATTCTTCATTATTGGCATCAATAGCAAGCAATAACAACACACTTCAAGACAAATGCTATTTAAAACTTAAAAGATTTGAAAGTGCAGATATGAAAGTTAAACGATAGTTCATTAAATGATTAATAACACTTAGACAGATATTGGTTAGTTCATGTCGAGATGAGCATCGTCGTTGATTTCAACAGCAGTGCAGCAAAAAAATTATTGATGCAACAAACAACAATTGGTAAAATTTGTTGGGGGATATGAAGCTATGTTTGACTTTAATGACTATTGAGTTAGAGTCTGCAAAGTTTTGCTTCCTTTCGCATTGAAATAATTTTTCATTTCTATATTGCAATAGATCATGCATAGTCCCTTCACATTTCAATTCAGTTTTTTTTCTCTCTCATTTTTCTCGCTTTGGAAAACACACAAAAATGATTTTTTGTTAGGCAATTGTTGATGGAATCGTTTGGGATTTGGTCACTTTGTTTGGCTGATTGGATATTGATTGTCAGTGCATGTTGAGTTTCAATTCAAAATTCAGTTAACTTTTTAAAAATTTTAACGGTTTTCAAATTTTTGAAAATTTTGTTTCAAAATAAAATTTGAATTCCCAAAGATCGTTAAAATTTCAAACTTTTAGAAACCGTTAAATTTTGTATTTCTTTTATAAATGTTAATCACAGGCTTGAGCAAATCGATCACAAAATACGCTGTAATCATCAATCCAGTAGAATTTGCCTTACCACATTTTCGCAATGTTTAGTAAAATGAAAAACACAAATTGTGTAATGAAACTTTTGACTTCAATGACTATACAAAATCCTTTCGATTGCATTTTTTTTTTTTCAAAAACGCACTGCCTGATTAAAAATGGATAAATAGATACGGTGGAAATTGAAAAAAAGTATACACACAATTTTTTTATGTTCAGATGTTTTTCAATAAGCATATTTAATGAATGCATCCGAAAGTGCATCCTCCACATATGTCAGTCATTGAAATTTTTTTTTGTGTTTGCTAAAGAGGAAAAAAACTGGAAAAATTACATCGTATGGTTTAAAAAATGCTATATATATGAACCATTTTCAATGCAAAAAAATTGAAAGCTGAAAAATTTATTAATTCAAGGCAAGAATGTGTGTGTGTGAGTGAGTTTGATGTGCGTAGTTCTCTGGTTTCATGTTTGCCATGCATTAAAAATTATAACAAAAAAAAAGAGAAACGAAAACTGCTGTAAATATACAAAGTTTTAGTGCTTTTGTGCATGCGGTTAAGAACATTTTTAAAAGTTAGGTCTACGTCAAGGATTTTTGCTTTGTGCTGAACACTCAGCTAGCTTTATATGTGTTACTCAATTAAAAATAAAAAACTAGGGAAAAAGTCAAACTTATTTTGAAATTTTGGCGCCAAAACTTAATGTTGGGTACCACACCATGTCCTGTAGACATCACTGATATTCATCCCAAAAAGCACTCATCCTTAAACACATTACCCTAAAATATCTTCATCCAGTGTCTCAATCATCATCTCCCTTCAATGACAGACAGTTCCATTCAAACACTAAACAAAAAAAAAGATTCTACATAAAGCATTCGCATGTTTGTATCGCACATATGCTAAATTGTAAACTCAGTAAAATATCATCATCATTTACATCTCATGAACTTTGCAATGTTGAACTTTTTCATGCATACTGCATATGTGTACAAATTTTTTGTTTTAATTAATGTTCATCGAAAAAAAAATAATAAAAATGAGATGAGGGAAGAAGTATGGAACTAAAAAAAATTCTATGCGTTCTTTTTTATTTACTTATGTATGTGGAAAAATTGCAATGTAAAGCTTTAATTGTTGTGTTGCTAACATTAAAACCATCTCTTTTATTTTTTTAACCACAAAAGTTTTGCTGTAGTTTTATTTAAAATTTCGCAATAACTTTAAATTGTGATTTTTTTTAAAGTTTAATTATGCTGGTTGCTTGTTAAAATGACTTTTATTACTGGTATTAAGTTCTTAGAATATATAATAATTAATGTATTTTAAAAATGTAGTGCTATCAGGTTAAGGAGTAGTGGTTAGCATGGCATTCAGGTGGATGGGGTGGGTGGTATGAGGGTACGGAGTGGTTTGGATCCGCCTTTAAGCTTCTTGTACACCTTTTCTCTGTAGGAGTCGTAAGAAGTTGGATATGGTTGGTTGTTAGCCTTGCAATTGCTACCTGTTTGCATGGATATTGCCTTACACCCATAAAAAAAAATTTAAAAAACCGTTTTTAAAAAGTTTTTAGAAGTCAGTTTAAAAAATATTTTTAAAATTTAAAAAATGTTTTTAAAGTTTAAAATTTCGTTTTTAAAATTTAAAAAGATGATTTTTAAATTTTTTCAATATATATTGACAAATTGTCATATAAATTTATATGCTTCGGTGGCCTAGTGGTTAGAGTACTGGGTTACCAACCAAGAGGTCAATGGTTCGATCCTCACTACGAGCAATTTTTTTCAAAATATTATTATTTTTTTAACGGTTTAAAAAAATTCAAAAATTTAAAAAATATTTTTAAAAATTTAAAAAAAGTTATTAAGAGCCCAGTTTAAAAAATGTTTTTAAATCTCTTCATACAAATTTAATAAGGTTTTTTAAATCTTTTCTATGGGTGTACTGATTTCGGTCGAGAGATGCTTATGACCGCCAACCCATTTCCCCACTAAATAAAGGGGGCACAAAATTGAAACTGAAATTAATACAAAATTTCCAAAAGAGCCTAAGGGGTCGTTCACTTATTACGTTACGCAAAACAACGAAATTTTAGTACCCCCCCTCCCCCCCTTGTTACAAATTTTTTTTTCTTTGTTTGACCTGTTACAAAATCTCAGACCCCCCTCCCCCCTAAAAAGCGAACGTAATAAGTGAACGACCCCTAATCAAAGGGTCTGTCAATTAATTTTATAATTAATAGAAAAATAACGGTTTTTTTTGGAAATCTTTTATGAGGAAAAAACTTTCATTTCAAAAATTTCTACTTTAAGTAGAACAAAAAATATTCAAATTCAAAAAGTACGTTAAAATTCAAATTCAAAAAGTACGTTAAAATTCAAAGGCCATGAAGACCATAATCTTAGTCTGTTGCTAGTTAATTGCCTTAATATTCAAAATACTTCCCTCCCCCCAAATAATTTTAATCACCATAAAGGTAAACCCTCACAGATAACCTTAGCAAAAAAAGAGCAGACATACTTGACTTTCTCATAAAACATTAGACACAAGTATATCCTTTCATATTCACCCCTTATTTTTCAAAAATGAAAGAAATCTAAGAATCAACTATAATCATAGGAAAATAAATAAATCTCATTATCATCAGCATCATCAACTCAATTATAAATAAAACAAAAGAAATTATCATTAAATCCTTTGCCTTTCTCAAATGCTCCTGTTGTTATTTCTGAGTACGGCAAAAAAAAATTCTAACAGCATCTTTTAATAAACTTTATGAATCCTATTTCTACATGCAAATGGAGAAAAAAGAAAGAAATTTACGGAAATGAAAAAATACTTAAAAGGATCATCATCACAATTTATATTGAGCCCAGGAGGTTTTCCTTTTCGTGAGTAACAATAGCTAGAGTTGCAAATGGAATAGAGAAAAAAATGTTGAGACGAAGAAGACGGAGAAGTCATTGGAATATTTTATACGGAACATGTACTGCAATGAGCTAAGTTGCATGGAATTTTCGAGGATAAGGATGGGCGCATGTAGCTATAATCAAACACATCTGCCAATAACAAAGGCTTGATGTCTGTGACAGACTGGTCAATTCCAACCCAGGGTTCATTAGTCATTCTATTATTGATTGACTGTTGATTCCTTCAATTTCAGCCTCAAATCCATGCCTTCTATAGCCAACAAGACAAAACAGTAAATCTACATAAATTTTCTATCAAAAAATGTGAATTAAAAAATAATAAAGAATTGAACGGGGGGATGAAGGATCTATTTAGAATAGAATGAAATAAAAAACAGATTCAACTCATTACATTGTTGTTATTTGCATGAATGAGCATACGCACATTTACGAACACAGCACAATAGAACTTGAATGCTTTAATTAATTTTACGCATTGCGATACTCATTCAAGTATAAATGAGGATTCAAGTTGAATATTTATGCATCATATATTCCTGTATGATTTGTTTAAAGAGGTTTAAAAAAAATGAAATAAAAATTACAGCATACATGCAGTCAATTATGTTGTTTTAAGAGTATCCTTTTGTGTATCTTGATGTTCAATCAAATATGGATTCGATGATGCAAAAAAAAGTTTGATTAGGAATCTCGAATGTAAATCATGTGAAATTTTTCATTTGATGATGGAAATTAATAAGGAACAGGAGATCTGGACAGTAATAATAGTGGAAATTATTAATATTTAACGGTCAAAAGATTTTTGAATATTTAACGGTCAAAAAATATTTGAATATTTAACGGTCAAAAAATATTTGAATATTTAACGGTCAGAAAATATTTGAATATTTAACAGTTAAAAAATATTTGAATATTTAGCGGTCAAAAAATATTTGAATATTTAACGGTCAAAAAATATTTGAATATTTAACGGTCAGAAAACATTTATTTAAAAATTCAAAAACCGTTACATTTAAAAATCAAAATTCTTCGAAAAAATTGATTTCACAACTTTGTACGCAGAATAAGACTTGAAGAATCATCTCCATTCAATTCTAAATGACTTTTAATTCATCCACAAAAACTAGTTTTCATCTCAGTAGATTTCTTCTTTTCATGCACATATTTTGTGCAATTTAAACGTCATAACAAAGTTCAAAAGATTATCACGTTCTGCAAAACTAAAAATCCATGAAATATATTAAAATGTGTGTTTACATTACAATCTTATTTTCATGGAGGAATTGTAATCAATCATTTTTTTATTTTATTTTTCATATATTTTTTGTCCCTATCAAATAATCATTAGAGTTCAGATCTATTCATGTCATGTAATCGCATTCAATTTCCTTGATACAATTAGAATTAAAACTTACTTAATCAAATTTCCTGATATGATTTTCGTTGCCCTGCAAAAGGCAGCGCATGCAGCATGACGACTATTGTAGTTTCACTTCGTCTAGCTCATAGAATTGTCTAAATTATAATACAATAATCTTTTTCATTACCCGACTGACATTCAACTTGAATAAATTTTATTATTTCGTGAAGTTTTTCAAGCTTACAGCGACATGATACATAAGAATAAGATTCTTAAGTGCATTTTAAATGCAATTTTTGTTTTGAATATAAATAAAAATATGAAAAATCTACAAAATAGAGGCCTTGAGCTCGTAGGTCAATGTGTATAGTTTCTTAATACAGTTTTTATAAAGTTGTAGACAACTAAGAAAATATTTATTTGTATGGCTGGTATTGTCTGGTTAGTGAATGATGTGTCTTATTGTGATTGGAGATGAGTCTTTAAAGGATTTTACTTATGGATTGATATTTGGGGGGTCTTGGTGATCTACAATCTGTTTTGATCAAATAAATAGTTAGTCAGAACTGTCTGTGATATTTATGAATCTGCCATGGGTCAAAATAGGTTAATATGTCATGATTAGACTAAGTCAAGACTGGTCAAGACCAAGAGCTGGTTTCTAGGGCTACCAGGGGTAGGGTACCTAGAAGCCGATCCCAGGATCGTACTTAATATATCCAACAAGTCTACAATCTGTATCTACATCTAGATTTTAGGGTACTCGATTGAAATAATTAATTTGGAAAAAGATATTTATTCAAATCGAGGACCCCTACCCAGGACCCATACCCATCTATCCTAAGCTTAATCATCCGATGCTAACACGAACAATTTACTCTAAAAAAAGTTGACTATTCATCAATCTAGTCAGTTTACATGATTTAAATAATAAACTTATTTCTGACACAATTCTCATAGTCAAAATGTACATACACGACCACATTTGTTCCACAAAATATGAGCATTAAAAATTGAGAGAAGAATAAGAACAACTAGAATAAGAAAAAAAAATAAACGCACACATTCGCGGCATAAACATAATAAAGTGCAATTGCATTTTGCGACTTGCAATACACCAAAAACAAAAATTTACTGCTCTATAATTTTTTTTTATTTCCATTGCATGCAGTTTCAACGAAAAATTGCATACAGAAAAAAAAACTGAAACAGATGAAGAAGAAGAAGAAAAATTCGATAAACGCGAAAATGCACTTTTTTTGAAGGGGTTACGACGAATTAAATGTACTGAACAACACACAAAAAAAACAGTTCTTGGGAAGTACAATGCCATTTTATGTCTGGATGGATGTACTTATGAGAAACGCATTGTATGTGCTTCATATTTTAAACATTAATGTCGTGCACTTTTTATGATTTATTTATGTACGATGCATCGCGTAAGATAATGCTCATTGCGTCGCTGTTACTTATTGCTTTTAAGTAAAGACCGACTCGAACGGATGGGAGGATTAGAATTGGATTTTCATTTTCCCGCCATTTTTATGGACTTTATGTTTACAAAAGTAATTGATGAAAAATTTTGTTTTAAGAGTAATTTGATGCTTGATTTTGATAATGTTGCCTTTGCTCACACTTTATTGACGCTTATTACTTATTTAAATCCGTTTTACGCCATTTCATTTCGAATTTATTCGAACTTAATTTCAAATTTGTTCGAATTTAACTTCGAAAATTCAAATTTTATTTGACCGTTAAAACTTTAGAAATTTAATTCACTAGTTTTATCGATTTGCACATTATAATTTGAAGTTTTTTAAACTTAAAACCACAAACTAATGCTATTTAAACACATTAAATTTACTTAACAACAGACATTTGCAAAATTCAGAGAGTTTTTGCAAGAATATTTCTTTTTACTAACAAATTCAGAGTTTTTTTGATTACATTTTCAAGTCTTCAATTTTAGTCCAAATTTCACATGAAAAACAACTCAAACTAACTTTAAATATATCAACACTGATTTTTCTCCATGATCTTTGTTAGTTCAATGTTTTAGAAAGCTTAATTAAGCAAAATTCAGTTTTATTTTTTAACGGATAAATAATTTTTGAATTATTCGAATTTTTCTGTAACGGTCGATTTATGAAATGGCGTAACTCGGATTTAAATCTCAGCAAAATATCAATTCAGAGAGAAATTTGCCAACAAAACTTCGAAGTGATTGAAAAAATATTTTTTGTAATTTTTTCCCGCCTAAAATCAAAATTCAATCAAAGTAACCTGGTCAAGAACATAACAAATGTAGTTTTGTGAATTAAAATAAAGCACTCAATGAGACGCATGAAGTTATTCCATTCTGCTTTTATTTTTGGGGTTTTTTTACTCACCAAAAAAGAATACATTTCTGTCTTGTGTCGAGAAGAAAAGGAGGAAGAAAAAGATTCGCAATGTGGATTCGTAAAGTGGGTCAAATTTTCAATTTCATCTGCCATCGAAACAAAAACGAAATGAAAGACATGAAAATTTCATAAAGTCAGTCGATGTGTGCACATGCTATAACTGGATGAGACTTAAATAACGATATAAATTTTACGTAATATCTGTAATGCTTATTAAAAATGATATTTTTTTACATCGTACGTCAATTTTTCAGTACCATTCAAATTAATGCTAATGAGATGTAAAAACGCCTTCATTTACGAAAATTACTTTGGCAAATGATTAGCTGGAAATTGCCAATCGCTTACAATTACATTTATGAACATTAAATTCATATGTTTGCAGCCTTGTAACGACTTTAATTTTAATGGCTTTGAGATATGTGAACTGGATTTATTTGGACTTTAATGGTTGGATACGTTTTTGGGCTTTTTTGAACAAAAAGATCGTTAAAATTTGAATTTTGATCTAATATGGAATTTTTAACGGAAAATTTTGAATTTTTAACGGAAAATTTCTGAATTTTTAACGAAAACTTTGATCAAAATTTGAAATTTTTAACGATTTTTTTTGAATTTTGTAGAATTTTTGAACAAATTTTGACATTTTAGCGGAAATTTTTGAATCTTGTTGAATTTTTGATCAAAATTTTAACTTTCTGGAATTTTGAAATCAATCTCGAAGATAAATGTCGTTGCTTGCACTGACTAATACGTTTGGAATTTCCTAATTTCCATTTCCTTGATTTGTTTTCATATAACGATCAAAGTTCATAACTAGCGTTAATTTCGCAAATGAAATAAATTTCAATCCCTTTCTTATCATAACAAAGAACATTATCGTATCTGAATTAATACACTTTCATTTCCAGACAGCTTAAAGCGCAATTATATTTTTCGTGACTTTGGTCATGGTTATTGATGTCAAATTCAGTATTATTTCCAAAATTTAGAATTTAATAAAAATAAAATCAAATTTTTATTTCAGAGCCAAAAACCTTTTCATGATTCATGGCCGTCTATTGAACTCAAGCTGTGACTTTTCATTCACACAAAAAGATTTTTCATGATTAAAAATAATTAGACACATTCTATGACAAATAGAAATAGCGATGAGATCATCACCCAAAACTTGTATATAGTCATAACTATATTTTCATTATTCTAAAAAGAAACAGGCCTCTTTCATGAAAAGAAATGTTTTTTATTCCTAATACATGCATGCAATTGTGCAATTGCACTTATACCATGAATTTTTTTTCGTATATCCAAAAAATGATGGAAATAATTGTGAGATGGGAGGAATGAGACGCATTTGTTGGTGGATTTTGGTAAAGGAAGTAGATTATTTGTAAAATTCAATGTAAAAATATAACGGTTTTTTGTATTTTGAATTTTGAAATTTTTTAAGTTCAAAAAGTGTAACGGATTTCTAAATTTTGAATTTTATTTCCTATAAAGTTCAAAAAAATTCAAACTTCAAAAATAACGAACTTTTTGTATTTAAATTACGAATTTTTTTGAACTTTTTCAAATTTTTCAGCAACGGTTTTTTGAACTTCAAATTCAATGATTTTAAGAATTTTAATTTCGAATAAAAATTAAAATTTGATCCCATCAAGCCAAAACAACCACAGCAACGTAGTCAATACACGAAAAAAATTGCATTCAAAAAATGCCTCGCATTTTATCTACGATTACACTGCCAGCGTCTATTTTTCGCGTAGAATGAGGGCCTGAATAGACAAAGACTTCCTCATATATGTCTGCGTAATTTCGTCTTTGTGAGAAATTTTTTGTGTCAATTTTTTTAAAGGAAATATCAACAACAATAAAAATAATTTTAATAGTTTCTCATTTCCTCATAAATGCATTCATTTTCAATTTCATTTTCATTCATCCTTCACAAAGATGACGAGAAAAATGATTTTTTTAAGGAAGCAAATTTTCCTAATAAAATGAAATTACAAATAATAAAAATGCACCCATATTGTGCAATAATAATTTTTTTAGTGAAAAATTCTACAATTTTTTTCTTTGTGATGCGTAAATACACTGCACTGTGTACTTCAGCATTTTTTTTCGGCTTGCGAATTTTCTCTCGTGTTTCTTCACAAATGAAAAGAAATGTGTTATTTTAAAAAAAAATATAAATATGTGTCTCGGGCACACAAAAATAATAAGCGAGTAAACTGCATTTTTTTTGCATGTGTTCCTTCTTCTCCATAGATATGCACATGCATATGTCTAGTTGGAAAATTTTTGTTCTATGAATGCAATTTGCTGGCTGTGTGAGTGAGTCAACAACAGTAAAGAAGAAAAAAAAACACGAAGAGAAGTGCATGCAGCACACATATATTCCCCAATGTGACTTCGGCATAAACGCACGAGAAAAAGATTGTATTACATTCACATGCAGTATGCAATTTTTTTTAATATAGTATTTGCTATTGTACTATCGTGTTGCATTTTACAACGACATCATATACATTAAAAAAAAATTGAGAGAAGTAAAGGAAAAAAAAGTAAAAACACAACGGCTTCGGCAAAAAGCAGCATTGAAAGGGGGGAGGGTGAGCGAGATTTTTATTTTTTTTTTGTTTTTGGGGAGCAGAATGGCGAAGGTTGCAGCTCTCTCCAGTATGATACTCTTTGACTATATACAACTTTCAGTTACTCAGTCGCTTCAAAATTGTAAAGAACAGAATTTTGTACTTTTATTACATAGCCATCCCGAAGTGCATTTTTCCAATAATTTTTTTTTCTTTCTTTGTATTTTTTTTTATTCTTCATATTTTATTTTTGTGAGATAGATGAAAAAAAAACAGAAAATAATAATAATACTAAGAAAAAATATTGCACATCTATTTTTTAATAATATTTTTTCCATCACTTAGATGTTATATATTATGTAGCTATTTTGCTAGCACTAATGATATGAAAAATTATTATCGCTTCTGAATTGAGAAAAATGTATATTATTTTTTTTCGCGGATAATATTGTGCCCCCGAGAGGAGAGGAGAGAGAAAGAGAATTATTGGAAGATGCAGTTCAAGTGCTTTTCCTTGTGTGCTTCAAACGTGTTTTCTATTAAGGAATAAATGCAACTTCTATTTGCAGGTTATAATCAAAATTTTTTATAGTTCACAAAACAATTTGAACATTCAAAAAAGAAAAGAAAAAGGATTAAAAAAGTTATTTTTGTGTGAAAATTGACAGTGAGTGAGGAAATCTGTTCAGCATTTATAAAAAAATTATTAAACTTACTAGTGCCTTTTGAAGATTTCATAAAACATAAACACAATTGTGCAAAAATAAAATTGTTTTTGTGAAGCATATGAAAATTATGATGAGCGATTTTCAAATGTAAGTTGTTTTGTTTGTCAAAATAGATTAAACTATTGTGAAGATTATTCTGGAACAAAAATATCAAATGAAAGTGCAGTTGATGAGAGCGCATAACGAGCACATGCAGTTTTTCTGCGTACAAATTCAATGAAACGGAGAAAAAATGATCAAAAAGTTACTTTTAAAATCAATAGTTATCAACGTTCATTTCAAATTTGAATGTTTGTCGTGTTTAACGGTTTTCAAAAATTCAAATTTCCTTTCGAAAAATTTCAAATTTGAAAAAACCGTTAAATTTGAATTCAAAATGACCGTTATATTTCAATCTAACTTACTGCTAGTCACCAAACTGTCAAATTTCCAATTTTTAACGATAACAACAAAATACAACTTTTTCTATGCATTCGTGATTTTCAACTGAAGTTTTTATTTTTCATTTTTATCCAGATTGCTATGATTGATCATCTTCATTTGAAAAAAAATTTGAATTCAAAATGACCGTTATTTTGGAATTTTAACTTACTGTTAGTTACTAAACATTCCACCTAACCGGCAAATTCCATTACAAATCATACATTTATTAAATCAACTTTCCAACCAGACACCCACCCAGACTGTCAATTTATTTTCACAAATCCATTAGTTCCTACAAAAAAAGTGCGCAAAAATTGAACAAATTTAAGTTTGAAAAGCTTTCATCTTCTTCTTATTGCTGCTGTTCTTATTATTCTTTCTCCTATGCACTCACACATAATGCAGGAAAAAAAATTCTTTCTGAGTGCGATTTCGTGTACACATTTGCTCTATCTTTTCTTTTCTTCTTGTCTATTCCTCTATTCTTTACTACTTTAATTCAATTATCAGGCTTTGGCTGAATGATATGGAAGTCACTTCCAAAAATAGTTTTTCTATTCTTTTTGAGAAGCTTCGAGTAGTTTGCATTGAAGTTTTTTTTTGCTTATGAAAAGGAACGAGAAAATGACGCGGGATATTTGAACAGCCTTGAACCTTTTTTAATGTACGAAGATGTAATGGACGGAATTTGGAGCTTGCAACTTCTTTATTGATGCAACAGCTTGTTGAGGAATTTGTTGGGAGTTTGAAGGTTAGGTTGGGGACCATTTAGTATAGGAAAATAGGATTTTTGGTCATTTGGATTGGTTTGTCAAAAATGTGAGACAATCCTTCAATGTCAGACGTCATTTTAAAATTCACCCCTTCCAGATTATTCAAGTTAAATTAATCAGATGGCGATATTCACTCATTTTTTTATTATTTTGATCTCAAAGAGCAAACAAAAATTTTAAAAAGTAAACAGTCATTTTTGATGCACATTGTTGATAATTATTACTGAGGATGTAGCAACAACTAACTTTAATGAGCTCAAAATTCTCGAAAGATTCTGTAAATATTTTTTGTCATACGAGATTTGGAAGATTGCATTACAAGCTACTGGTTTTTGCACTGAGGAATTAGTTGCATATAAAGTGATTGGATTTTGTATGTGATGAGGGTCGCAGGGGTCATTTGCTTGTGTTTCGTCAATAATTTGAGGGACTGGGGTTTAAATTTACGGTCTATTTTCTGAATATAACCTCAAAATTTCATTATTTTAGATCTGATATTTAAAAAGTGTCAGAATAAGGGAGATTGAAGGGGGGGTGGGGTATGATGAATCAAACGAAAAAAAATTTAAACTTTCCGACCTCAATTTTCATTTTTCATTCCCAAATTCCCATTTATGACATTAAAACAATCCTTCCCAAATTTAATTTCGGGTGGTGCAAGCAAACTGTCGCCATTTGGTCATGAATGTATATATTTAATAAACTTTTTTTAGCTCTTTTTTAAATTATTCACAATGAACCGCTCATTCGTCCATTTAAATTTTTTTATATCGCCAACACATGCAACTATCATCATCATCATGTTTTTTTTTCGAATAGATAGCTAGATATGTGGATAGATGGATGGAAGTGCGAGTAGGATGGAGAAGTCAAAAGAGAGAAAGAGAATTTTTTTTTGAAATGGTGAAAAAACAACAGTCATCACTATCACTATTGTTGCTACTTCTAATGCATCTAAAATTTATAACTATTTTTTTTTCGTTGTTGTTGTCTTTGTTTTCCATTTACTGCTTGTATTATTATTGTTATTGCAACTTGTCACATTTACCAACACATGCAATTTCGTAATTTAATTACTTCGAAAAAAAATGATGGATTTTTTTATACAATTTAATTTTTTTTAAAAACTTTTATATAAAAAATATTTTTTACGAGGTCACAACTATCGAGATTAGATTATTATTATTATTATTTCTTTGAAGCATTAATTTTATTTATTTTTGCAATCACGAGGAGGTAAAGTGATTGGAAACAAATGTGTGCACAAAAATGCATTTCGGCTCTATTGATTGTGCAATCATAAAAAGCCATAAAAGTGTTTTGTGTTTAAGATCTTTTTTTTTCCTTTCTGTAGTTTTTGTTTTACGTCAATCGTCGTGTTTTAAACTGGAAATTTAATTGGTGACAACAGCACCAACTACTTGGAATAATTATGGATGGATTCGTGGTTATGGACTTTTTTGTTGGGAGACGAATCCTTCCAAGGTTGCTCTCGAAAATGGAATATCTTTAGAATGAGATATTGAGTTAACTTTTGAGTAAAATGAATTTCATTTTCTATTGAAGAAATATCGATTTTTTTTCTTGACAGTGTCGTAATGTTTGAACAAACTTTGTAGATATTTGTTATGGAAAATTTAGATTATTATTTTCGTTATCTGAATGCAGAGACGTATCCAAGGAGTTTATGGGGTCGGAATTCGAAAAATGAGGACTTCATAATTTTGAACTTTACATGTTTGAGGACATGGAGCTGGTTTTTTGGGTGTAACCTTGCCATACTAAAGACAATAGATGGGGTATACCGGGGTCGTAGCTAGAAATTTTTCGAGGGGAAACCAGAAATTTTTTGAATTTTTTACTTGAAAATTGAAGGATTTTTTGGAGAGGGGGATTTGGGGGACGCGTCTGTGGTGTACCCTAGAATTATATTCAAGAAACCGACACAGGAAGTCGAGAAGGATCAGGAGATTAAGAATACCTAACTCCAATGTATACCCTTGGGATAGGGGTGTCCTATGATAGGAGTAAATACCAAAAAGACCCACTGATCGCAAATTTATTTTAAAAAATTAAATTATTCACAGAATTAAACTATAATTTATGCTTTGCATAACTATGAAAAATAGACATTATTATGATATAAAGAGCATATTGATTATAGTCTTGGTACTTATTCGGTAAACGATTATTAAACTATTTTTAAAATGATGTAAGAACTTAAACTTATCTAAACTAAAAATATTTTGTTAACAATTGAATTTGTGTAATCCTTTTTAGTTAGATAATATATTATGTGCTTATTTATTTGTTTTTTTTATTGGGGTGTTCACAAATTACTTTCAATGGTTTGCGGTAGGAGTCTGGAGTTGTGGTCCTCACAAAAGTTACAGGGGTACCCCTAGGGTAGGGTAGGGTACCAAGAGAACCCCCTAGAAACCGGTCTCAGATTTCTGGCTATTCACTCGACCACAGAAGCAGCATATAGCTTCATACCCTAGATACTATTAATTTAGCATTTTGCTCCTTGTAACCTTGATGGGGATCCTTGATGATTAAATTCCACTTCAACCAAGAACAACTCGTAGTTCATTTACTCAGAAAAAAAAGAGTCAAAAGGAACTGATCTTCATCATTATCATTTTACATGAGACTCATTTTCAGGGCACGAATGTAGGCCAAGGTTTACGACAAGCGAATCTTGTTTTAAATGCAAAACTGACCCACACAAGTAAAAGTAAAGACCCTTCGATCATAAATCTTGAAGATGCAAAAGTCTGGCAACTTTCACTCGAATTTTTTTGGGTGAAAAATAGTTCATTGAGTCAGTAAGTCCCTCCATATATTTTCCATATCAAATGACTTAATGTCTGAACATTCAAATGTAAATGTTTATCGAAAATCATCACAAAACTCCAACTGGTTAATTCATTCAGCCAGATTTTTTTTTAAACTCGTGAATTTTAATTCAATGAATACACAAAAAAAGAGAGAATTCGATAACAAATGAAAGCGAAATGTGCATTATATATTTTTTTGTGCAAAAAGTACGTGCACAAATGCCCTTTTCGTATTTTTTAATATATTTCGTTTGGCGCTGCTGCTTCGCCTCCAAGCCTGATGACCTCAATAAATTCTCTTTTTTTCCTCTCTTCATTTTCATTTCATTGCTATATTACGTCCAAAAAGTGCATTTACTCTGTGTGTGCATCATCATCATCATCATCCAGCCCAAATGTATGCAATATATGAGGTAACATTGAACTGACTGGGTTATATCTATATACATCATGTAATGTGAAACTGAAGATATCTCATTGTCAACTGCAATCCAACTTCTCTTCAAATTCCTACCCGAATTCATGTCTTATATCACTTATACTATTATTTTATTTTTATTTTTGTTGTTCACGAAAAAAAAAATCTTATAAATTATGCATTATATAGAGAGAGAATAATTGAATCATGTCCTTGAATTGAGATATACGCCGAAAACCAGTTTTTTGTGTCTGAGGCACAACGAAAAAATGCAATTGCAATATTAAAAAAAATCTACTTATATGCGATGTGTTTCATGCACGAAAATTGCATTCAGATTTCGAGACTTTTTAATATTGTTTTTGTTGTTGCTAGCTTTTTTGCTTACTTGCCTGCCTGTGGCTTAATAGACACACACAAAAAACTGAAAAATAAAATCTAGTTGAATATAGCGAAAATACTAAATTATACATTATATATGGCTCTTAGATTCAATTTTGTGCATATACACGCTTCCATATAGAAGAGAAGAAAAAATTCGTAGAAATGACTGGTGACGTTTTGGGTGCCTTGAGCGCAATTGTGGACTTTTTGAAGGAAAAATGCTTACGACATGAATGAAATGCTTTGAAATTTTATAGCAATATGATAACGGTCATCTTATATTTAAATTTATAAATATATTGAAAGTTTTGAATTTTAACGGATTTTTGTAATTTGAAATTAAAACGGAATTTTTAAATTTGAATTTTGACAGATTTTTTAGATTTGAATTTTAACGGATTTTTGTAATTTGAAATTAAACGGATTTTTAGAATTTGAATTTTAATTGATATTTTAATTTGAAATTTAAACGGATTTTTTAAATTTGAAATTTTACAAATTTTTAAAATTTGAATTTTAACGGATTTTTGTAATTTGAAATTAAACGGATTTTTAGAATTTGAATTTTAATTGATATTTTAATTTGAAATTTAAACGGATTTTTTAAATTTGAAATTTTACAAATTTTTAAAATTTGAATTTTAACGGATTTTTTTAATTTGAATTTTAAGAGATTTTTTTAATTTGAAATTTTAAGCTGGATTTTTTAAATTTGAACCATTTATTAATCTAACAATCGAATCATCCAGTCAAAAAGACAAATCAAATGCGTAATTTCATCAAACATCCAAAAAAGCAGCTTAAAAATAGCAAAAAATAACTTTTTATGCAATTGCATTTTCGAAGAAAAAGTATAAACAGAAAACTTATCTCCCTTCTCGACCTATTCGCGTGTGTGCATTTCTCAGTTTTTTTGCGGTCGGTCTCGATTCTCAAATTTCCAACTTTTTAGAATCTCGACTCGCTCATCTAGGCAATTCATATTCATCGTTCTTATGTAGGCGGTTTGTTAGTACATTCTTTCTCATATTTATTCTTTTTAAAACTATCTTGATAAAAGTAATAAAAAGAAAAAGTCGGCGATGATGCCACAGACAGAATAATATCTACATAAAGATTGCATGAATGTATGCACGCTGACAAAATAATTTTTTTTTCGTATGCCAATTTGAAATTTGTTATTTTTTTTTTCGGGAAATTGAAATTCAAAGTAGCTCCACCGTCTGAAAGATTCACCTTGAGTCAAAATTTAAATGTTTTTCATCAATTCCAATAACACACAAAATAAAAATATGTTCTTGATCTGATTTTTTTTTGTCTCAGACTGAATCAGGCACTAAAAAAATTGATAATTTTTTTAAAAAAATACAATGAAAAGCTGCTAGAGAGAGAATGGAAATCGTCACTTGATATTGTAATGCATATGGGTTGGTAATAGTTATTTTTATGAATTGACCTTGATCTCCTCTAATCGTTTATAGAGCATTGGAATTATTGTTTCATTTAATGAACTAAAAAATTCATTTAAAACTTAAAAATTGCAATTCGTTTGGAAAATTGATGGAAATTTTTTGATTTTGTTTTTTATAAATTTTTAATATAAATGCTGTAGCTATCTGACAGGTATATCCTGAAAATACTTTCTTGTATTAAAATCAAAACTTTTATTATTTTTGAAAAATGGCGGGAAATTTTAAAAATCAAAAACCTCAAAATTAATCATTTAAACCAATTTATACTTCACTTAACCTTCACTCAGTAAGCATAGCCCGAAAAATTCACGTTTTCCGTTCATATCCATCGCCATTCTACCCACAAACAATAATTTGCACTTCAGAAAGTTCTCGTTGCAAGAAATCAAGGCTAAACTTGAAAAAGTGTTGGAATTTCAATTACAAGAAAAGTTTTTTTTAAAAAAAACTTTAAGTCTCCTTTAGGGTGTTTATTGCAATTCCAATTTGTGTCAAGTAGAGAATTTTTTGCCTTAGTTTGTTTACGGACATAATTTATTTTTAATAGATCAAGCTATTTTGAGAGAGTATTTTGATTTTTCAGCAGCAATTTTGTCTTAATTTGCTATTTTAAGTTCCAATTCCTGTCTAATCGAATCTCTAAACCTTTAAAATATTTTTGTAGGCGCAAACAATCTATTTTTTAAAAAATCACAAATTTCGTCATAAAAATTATAATAATTTGATTTATTTCGTAAATTGCTTAAAAGCAACAAGTTTTGTGTGCATTTTAATCGAAAAACAACACAAATTTAGTGACTATAGAAAAAAATTCCTTTTCAAATAAACAGAACAACAAGATTTTTGTTTTATTGAAACACGATAGATGAAAAAAAATTCATCTTAACAATATAAAAAAAAACTTTCAATGTGTTGAAATAGCTGTTGAAAGACAATACTTGGAAATATTGTTTATTAAAAAATTCCTGATTTCTATTATTACTCGAATCTATTTATCTATTGAGCTAGACTGGGGGGACTTGAATTGGAGGAAAGAATTTGATAGTGTGTGGAGGTTCAAAATCGTTCTATGAATTTTAGTTTTTTTTAAATTTGAGCTTTTTCAAGTGGGATTCGAACCTGCTGCGTGTCTTGCAATATATGGTCGCATGCTACTTTTTACCATTATGCTTCCGTGGGACTGGCAGAGGATGTTAAAAATGCTTGACAGAATGCCAACTTGAACTATTACTATGGTAGTTCCGTTCCTTAATTTCAGATCAACCCCAAACTACTACTTGATCTCGTGTCCAGTCACCTCATAGGTACTCACCTCTCTTTCCTTCTGTAAATCTAACGCGTCTGAAGTTCAAAATACTAGATTCTGAGTGCAATGCACTTCTATAGACCAAAATAAGCTGACAATATCACACTTCAGACTATTTGTAATTGCAACACAATTTCAATTTTTTATCACAATACTTACAAATGACTGAATTCAAATTGACGAATTTTAAGCCTTCCATTTTCACCTGAGACAAAAGTCATAATTGCTTCATGCAATAACAAAAACAGTAACAGGATGTCTATAGCAATATTTTCATACTAAAGGCCTCTTAAACCGACAGCTTTTCCTTTGAATCTTTTCATGAGATTAAGCCGTGAAAAACATTTTTTTGTTGGCATTTATGAAGCACAAAAAATGCAGTTTTGTCTGTCCTTTATTTTTTGCACATTCACGAAAACAAAAATCAGCGATATGAAATAATACTTATCATTAGTACTTACAATCGAGCACTTTTTGAGGATTTTTGTCGCGTCTGGTGACAAGCGCTTTTCACAAAAATGCAACACAAAGAACATCATATCGACATAAAGGATGTGCATTGTTGATATGCAAATTTGTGATACGCTCGAAAAAAAAAATGAATTGCAAGTACACAAAAAAAATCATCTCTTTCCATTCTGTAATTTTCTCTTTTTTTGCAATGCCAAAAAGGATGTAAAGAATGAAGAGTAGCGACGAAAAAAACATAAAGACTCTCTTCATGCATGTAAGAATACTTGACAAACGTGTTACATAAATGCATTGCTAGCTATGCACTGCACTCTTTCATGATGCATTACACCCGAAATATTATGGATTTTTTTATGTAGTGCAATGCTTTTCATCATCATCGTTGTCGTTGTCGTTATGGCAATCATCAAAAGAAGCAAAAGGAATCCTCAGAGGCTTAAAAATCATAAAACTGAAAAAAATGACAGAAGATGGAAAAAGTATGGAATTAAAAGTGCATTTTAAGATTGCTTTAGTCTGTGCAACTAGATTATCTTCAATATGATATAATGATAAAGTCAGGCAAAGTGCTATAATGAAGGAAATATTAAATTTCTGGAAACATATTAATTCGTACTTCCTAGAAATTTTTAAATAGGTACATTGAAAATTTTCAATTAATTATTGGCAATTAGTTTCAATAAGGCTTAAATTTTAAACTAAAAATAAATAATTTAAAGCTCACAATAAACAGTAAATTTAATTAAATACATACTTTGAAAAAATATTGCAAAATTTCACGCAAAATGTAAACAAAAGGGGTGTGAAACTAAGATCGTCAATTTTAACGAATAAAATTTGAATTTCAAAAGTCCGTTAAACCAAAAGTCAATGTTTTGTAGCAAAATTGAATCAGCAAACTTCTAAGAATGAAAATTAGCAACAGAAATATAAAATTAATCTTAGTATTCTATGACATTCAGACAAAAATGATGCTAAAGTTGGAATTTTCAATAAGCAGCTCCACAAAAAAAGTAATTTCACCTCATGACTGGACTATTTACAACAATCAAACTATTTTAATTTTCTCGTCCATACCATTTTTTATCATAATTTTCTTTTTCGTCGCAAACCTCTTGTGGTTTATCCATTTCAATCTTATAGCATCATTTCACTCACGTATTATAGTGTGACATTAATGTGATGATGCTGATGCATAACCTCTTTCCATACTTCATGAAATACATAAAAACATATTGCACTAATGTTATCAAATGCTATATTTTTTTCAGTCCTTTTTTTCATCATCGTAGTCGTCGTCGACCCTTTCCTATAATTTTATTTTTTAATCTCCACCTTCTGAAAAGTCCTTGCAAGTTCTCAATAGTACAGAGAGCTAGTTTGAAGAATAAGAAGAAGAAAAAAATCTATGAATCTTATTTTATGCTTCTTATGATGATGTTGTTGTTGGTGCTTTTGCATCCTTACGAAAAAAAAATTATTATTGGGTATGATGAAGAAAATTTTCATGGATTTATGTGTGCATATGGTACAACTAACGATGAAGATGCGTCATACTCACATTTCCCACTGGTACTATTTCCACTATGAGCAAGCGACACGAAAAAATGCCCGGGTCTTTTAAAAAAATACTTTTTTCCCTCTTCGTCCTCCTTCATTCACGTACTTATATTCTATTCTATGGATCCATGTATTTTTTATTTTTTTATTTTAATTGGAAAACCCCATCAGGCTATAACTGACGTTCCCGCATCTTCCCCCATTCCACAGCACATTTTGTGTATCTCTCCACTTTTTGTGCAATTTTTTTCCTATATATCCTTCCTTGCCTGCCAACATTCATTCCATGTTATGTTTTATTATTTCTTTTTTTTCCTCTATTTGCCATCCACTCCACACAGCTTCTGCCATCGACGATGTCTCTCATTCCTGGTGTGTCTTCCTCAAACACGAAAAAAAATTTCATTCTTTTTTTGTGTGTGAATGTGTTGCTTGCCATGTCTGAAGATAGGAGGAAAAGATGTATACATAAGCTTATAATAACAGCACACAATTTTTTTCCTGATGCTGTCTCTGCGCCTTGCTAAAAAAAATGCTGTTGCACTAAAACAATCTCAAATTTCTTTCCTTTTTTTTGCTATCTCGCTTTTTTTGCACACCAGCATTCGGATAGTCGCGGTAGATGCTTGCTGGAATAAAAAAAAGTTGCTCCATGAGGATGAGTGATTGGAGATTGGGGAGTTGCTCGGGAAATTAAAAAGGAAAGGAATTATGATGTGCAAAAAATATGTATAAATTCATTCAATACCAGCGAACAGTAAAAATAGCAAAAAAAATTGTTATTTATTAAAATTCTTGGTTTTGATGAGTTCTGGCTATGTTTTTGATGGAATTGGTTGTTTTGATCGTTTTAGGTTTTTATTAATTAAAATTTTGATAGTTATTCTCTTGGAAAAATGTGGCGGAACTGGGAAAACATTGAAGAATTCACGAGCAGGTCATCTGTAGCTTCTTCAATGTGCATTGCATTTTAGTAAGGAGAATATACTTTATTATATCCATCTGTTGATTCCTTTTGTCATTTTTACAAGCGAATCTTATCTAAACAGTCTGAGTTTCCCACATTCTCTTTTGATATTTGAGCACCTGGATCCAGATTGTCGTCTGTGATAAACAACGTATGGGTCTGAATTAGAAACTAAACCAAAACATCCCAGAACTTACCATTGATCAACAAAAACTGGCTAAAATATTAAATTACCAATCTGAAGTCATTTATTTTATTTTTATACCTAAACAAGATTCCATTAAAATTCATGACATCCACAAAATTCATTCAGATCCAAACTATAGCGCCATAAATTCCCCCAAAAGCTCCATTTATTCTCAAAATGAAAAAATTCAGCAATTTTTCGTTCGCAGAAAAATGTCAATAATTACCAGAATGAAGCATCAGCAACGGCATGGAAGCAACAAAAGAGGAAAAATTATTGTCACGCATATCCATAACATACGGAAAGCTTGTGAATCAATTAGATTTCATAGGCCATTAATTCCATTTGCATTTCCTCTCTCACTCTCTGCTAATACCTCACACACAGATACACACAGCATAGGCATCTTCCCATCTCACACCAAACAATTTCCATTCAATTCTGATGTACAACAATAAATATTTATTGTTTCGTCATCATCGAATGCAACAGATGACCATTTAATCCATTATTGTTTGTTGACAGAGTGTCGCACATGTGCGTATTGCAAACTACAAACATTTTGCAGTAAATGAGAGTGAAAATCTCCTCATGCACACATTTTTTCAGAATGATGATGTTGATGATGATGATATACACACAAGTGCCGAGACGGATACATTCTAAATATTGAATATGCATGTGCTTTTTCCCGATGATTGTCAGGGAAAAAACATTTCATTTTCATTCAGCTTCTCAGTTTTTCTCACTTTATGTACCATATAACCTCATGCATTCAGTTCCCCCCTCATCATCATAAACATTGAAAAACATGTGATGCTAGCTTACACATAATATAATATTTATATTCTATATATATATACAGTCATCCACAACTCGTCACAACTCATATTCAATAATATTGCATTTACATGGCATGCAATTCATCATCAATAATAAATAGATGTTTCGTATAGTGAGTTTTATGATCAATTTTATGTGTCATTTATTGCTTAATTTCTGTGCTGTCTCTCTCTGTAGCTTGGTTGCTAACAGTAATGTAGGTGAACTCACGGCATGATGCATACAAAAATAAATAAGGAAAATGTCTTTAAAAAGTTTTGTTATCAATTTTTTGATTAAGATAGTATGGTTGGAGCTGGATGGCTTTTTGTCCAATTAAAATGAGGACTTTTGAGTTTTGAGTGAGATAGTTAGATTCGATGTGGTTATAGTATTCGACACGCGGTAAGCAAGCTGCCATTTTGAAGATTTTACAGGACACTAGAGTCCCAAAAATTTATTTTTGAATCAAATTTCAAAATCAACTCTATTTAAGTCGACTTGAGTGACTCTACTTTATTCAATACAGACTTTAATAGACTTTGGATCAATTCCTCTCAATTTCGAGATCTGGTTGGGTTGTACTTAACTTTAGTTGGTTAGGTACCCAAGAGTGTGTCCACTAGCATCTTGGAGTTCGAAAATTTTTAAGGAAACTCTTGACTGAACAAAATGAGGAAAAATTTCAAATTCATAAAAACTTCGTGACACATCAGTAAAACTCTTTTAACAAATGTATCGTGGCACACAGTTTGAGGGACACTTCTAAAGGTCGTCCTTCAGTAGTTGGGATGATAAATAATAATAAAAAAATATGTTTGAAGCGTGAGACCTGTAGCCGGTTCCTTGGGTGTACCCTTGCCATATAAAAAACAATATTTGGGGTATACCGTTAGGGTATGCTCGAAAAACAGGCACAGAAACCATCTCTTAATAGAAATTACATGGGTTCGATTCCCACTAGAAACCTAAACTTCCAGTTCTTCCAATTTAAGTAATTTACTCAAGAATAGATAAATTTTTCTCAATATCCAACAAGCAGTCATAAAATAGTGCTTCTCTTACCTACCAATCCATAAACTTCCTCTCGAAAAATTCACCTTTATCTCTCAAATGGTAAATAAATATTCCCAACATCATCATCATTCATCTAGTTCTTATTTAAACGAAGAAAAGTAGAAGAAAATCCACAAACGAGAAAAGAATCGAAAATTCAATAGAAATTCTTATTTGGTACAGAAAAAAATTTCGTTTTTAATGTTACAATGGGAGAAAAAGAAAATAAGAATGAAAAAAGTTTTCTGAATTGTATATGTGTATTTTATTTACGCTACTATATAGTTTCGAAGTAGCTAGAATAGCACATAGAAGCAACACAATAATGTAAGGAGAAGAAAATTATTTATCTTGACGTTTTCGCATTATATAATTCTCACTTTATGTGCTTTCTATCCGACTTATATAATATAAAAGAAATGGAAACGAGAAGAAAATACAATCAACAGGTAGAACCATGAATACTTTCTACAAACGTGCTATACAGTTGGATATTTTTTTATATTTTAAAGTTTGTCTATATTTTGATTTTTTTTCTCCTTTTCTGTGTGAAATTTTATTTATTTTCCTCACATTTTTTTCCTATCGAGAAAAACTTTTAATGCAATTTTTTTTTCACAAAATGGCAGCAAAAATATTTTTCTCTCGTTTCGTAATTTGATGGAAGGGAAAAAAATGAGAAAATTTGTTTATGAAGATTGTGTTTGCTTCCTTAAATGATGATAAACAATCTCGTGTTGAAAATGAGCGGAAGGATTTTAAATTTAAATGAGAAATAAAAGAAGAAGATTGGAATACTTTAGGGATTATGGAAACTATTTTCAGCAGAAAATTTTTCAGCTTTTTGTGATAAACAACCTTGGGATTGTTTTTGAAAGATGCTTTGTTTTTCACAAAAAGCACTTCAGTTGGATGTTTGTTGTTAAGATTATCAAAACTCAAATTGGATTGCAAAAGCTTATTTTCAGTCTTTGTGGATGGAAATTCTCATCAAATTATTATTTTTGCCATTCAGCTTGTTGAGTTCTTTGTGAATTTTTCAATACTTCTGAATTTAATAACGAAGTGGAACTTATTCAAGGGTAGCATGGGTGTACCCAGAGGAAGGGGGGGTCCTGATTTTGAAACTCAGTATAAATGGAACCCATTTGAAAAACTAATGATACATTCTAAGTGATTACACCTAATTAACTATAAATCAAACAAAAGTCTGAAAAAAGTTGATTCAATCTTCTTGAAAAAAGAGTTTGAAAACTCCGGACCCTCCTCCCCCCCTCTAAGCATGCCCATGAAGGATAGCAATAGTCATAAAGTTCTCAAATTTAGATTTCAATAAGCTTTCCCGCCAAATTTAAACGTTTTTGTTTTAAACATCAAATTTTCCAAATCTCCGTAATATGACTGACAGATGCGTACCCAGAAAATTTTCTTCCTCCTTATGCTCATGGTTTTGTACTAGTTGCTAATTCTAAAGAGAAAAAACAATTCCATTTAAAAAAAATTTTCGAGAGGGGGTCAGGTGGGGTCTGGACCCCCCTTGAGTACGCCCATGGTGACAGAATTTTAAGGTTCTAGAGAGGTGGAATCGAGTCCTACCTTGGATGAATCTTGTTTCACTTTTATTCATGTATAATGAGTGACTTACAACCTCAAAAGTCAATTGATAGCTTCCACACGACCAACCTTATTGACTTTAGCGACCAGGATGAATTAATTTTCATCCTTAATAATATTAATCAATTTAAATATTATTTTCATCATCAAATTTAAAAAATCACAATTTCATCACGTGCCATAGACATTGTACTTCAATCAATGCCTAAATTATAGCAATTTTAATATTTACGACTTTTATGAAATTTATGTGAAAATTTCACAGCTTGTAAAAATAAAAATGAAAAAATTCTCTCATAAATTGAAATTAATAAATCATAAATGTCGCCATATCCAAAGTGTCAAAAATCTGACGTATAAAAAAGCAATTTTGTTCTCTGGATTTTTTTGATGATTTTTTTCTCCTCCTGCTATTGTTGCCATAGCTTCACAATGCCAACTCTCTCAAGAGACAGAGAATGCACACAGAATAGTGGCAGTAAAAATTTAATTGAATCATTTATAACAATTTTTGTCTATTTTTTATTTTTTTTCAGGCACTGGCAATGCTGCCCACTTTACCATTCCTGGTGAGCTTCATAGTTTGAGTGGAATAAAGGAAGAAGGTTTTATGTCATAATAAATTATCTCACACCAAAATAAAGCACCCCATTCTGATGTATAATAGCTCAACACTTACATCGAATCATCCCTATCACAGTGTCTATATGTATATATGTGCATAACAACATCAGCAGCATATAACACACAACGGAGTTAAGCTACTGCACATTGGAGACGACGTCAAAAAATGATTAAAAAATAAATGAAAAAAAAAATTCAATATATTTGGTGTAAAATTTCCCAAGCAGCAGTAGCAGCAGAAAAAAAGCTCTTGAAGCGAAGTACACAAGCAGCAACAAACAAAATAGATTGCATTCGAGGCGTCTTAGTGTCGCTATCCAACGATATGACACATTCTTGCTAAAGTGAAACAGGACAACTAGTCAAGTGAAATAGCAATAGTTAGTTGAAGGTTCTTTCTATTTTTTTTGTGCTCATAAAAAAAGAGAAGAAGAAAAAAAATTAAAAAATACGAAAAAAGTATATAAAAAAACTACACAAAGAACCCGGAGAGCTTTCGGACTTGCAGCCAACAACACAAAAAAAATAGTTGCATGAAAAAAAATCTTCCGAAACTTCGGTTTTTTTAAGAGTGGGTGGTAGAAGAAGAAAATACATAAAAAAATTCGAAGCAGCAGCAACAACAACAACAAAAGATATCAGTGATCCAAAAAGACGGAAGAAGTGTGTATACATGGACAGAAGAGAGTGAGAGACACTTGCACATAACAATATTTTCTTCTTTTTTTTGTGAAGCTTTATTTTTTTTCGTCCTTCGATGCACATCACGAAAAAAAAGCTCACCACCACACAAGTGCTTGCACATAGCACACAGTGAGTAAATAGTGGACGGTAGGATGAGACACGAGAGATACTTTTAAAAAAATTAGTGCATTTATATATATGCTGTTGAATGGGGCAAAAAAAAAAGAAGTGAATACACAGAGTTGCCAGAAAGAACAATTTTTTAAGCGAATATTATTTAATAGAGAACTCCTTTTTCCCTTCAAATTGAGGAAACTTTATTTTTTTCGTCGGGATTTTTTTTTCTATGCTCAGTGTTCATTCTTTTTTTATTTCGGTGTTCGTTGAAGCAGAGTTTCCGTTAAAATAAAAAAAAAATTCGGGAGTTGAATGTGAAGTACACTTGTAGATTGACTGTCCAATTTAGTGGAAGAAAGTATTGAGAGCTGTGCTGATCAGAACAAGAGAATAAACTTATAATTTTTTTGTCATTGCCAGGAAAAAAAAACATAATAATCATTGAAAAAATAACAAAAAGACACAACAAAACAGTTTCGTTAATTTGCAATAGAAATAAAGGAATGAAAACAAACAATTGTGAAGTCACAGTGTCGTTTCTATAAGTTGAACTATATTATATATTTATTTATTTATTTTATCGGTGAAGAGAAAAAGGAGAATTAAATAAACGAATAAACAGTGAATGTAATCAAATGTATTTATCATCATCAATGCCAATGTTTCTGCAATTACTTGTTGCATCGCACGATCCTGTTTACAGGAACTGTTTATGTGAATTTAAAAACGAATTGAATTTAATGAAATTGGACAATTTTAATCGCGTTGGTGAGAAATTTAATTTAAAGACAATTGAAAGTTTTGATTTTATGCTTTTGGACACTAAAAAATGGCGGATTGTTCTTATTTTCGTTGTGTACAAGAGCGACGATTTATAAAGCGTGAACTTCAAAGGTGGTACAAGAATATGGTTTATATTGTCGGTGAGTAATGCTCTCTCTTTTTTGTTATATTTATTTATCGATACATTTTCATATCCTTTACTGACTCTTTATGGTCATTAATGCAGGGCAGTTATTTTTAATTTATATACTTGAATGGAAAAATTTCAAAAATATGTGAATTGAAAAATTTTGAGATTAAATTCAGAATTTTATTAGGATTCTATTAAGTTAATTTGAAGCCTTTCAAGTTTATTTAAACTTTTAAATTGATCTTATTCCAAAAAAATCGATGTACTTTAACGGATATTAATAATTTAAAATTATTTGAAAATTTTGTCAAAGGGACTGCAACTATGTAAGATTTAAACATTGAAAAATTGAATTTATTCAAAGATTCAACTCTGATTACTCAAAAACATGGACTTAAAAGCATATTTCATGGTACTTTAATTGCTAAATATGAATTAATTAAGAATAACTTTAAATTGACAATAATTTAACCAAATTTGACATCTTTTTACATTATTTCTTAAAATTCATACTTGTTTATCCCTTAAAATTTAAAAATTTCTGAATTCTAACGACAATTTGAAATTTAAATTTATCACAATTCAAAAATTGTTTTTGAATATTTAGAAATTAAACTATCTCGAATTTTCATCGAATGAATTTTTCCAATAATTTTATCCTCTCCCAAACTTCATAAAAATCCCTTTCTTCATCAATAATATTGCGCAATATTTGAAAACCTTCATCTCGACTTAACTATAAAGTGCATTTATTTGAAGCAGCACATAAAAAATTCTCCCCTTGTTCCTTATTTTTTTCCATCTCAACGCCAAAACCAATCTTCTCATGCCCTCATTTATCTCCCACACTAAAGCATCAGTGCACACAAAAAAAAGTTTATATTCCACTACCCTCACCCCGTCTCCTCCAACTCCATCTAAAAGCTACTGCCACAGCTGCCTGTTGCTTCAAAACTATTTATTTCTTACGTTCTGTGCATCTCTTTCCCGTATTTTACAATTTTCATCTCACTCGGTACAGCACACAAAAATACGAGATTTTTATTTTATATATTATTTTTCCATGTTGTTTGCGAGCAAAAACCTGTTGCCGAAAAAGAAATAACAACTATAGAGTTCTCTAGCATTCGACTATGAATAAGCGAAAGTCCTATTTACAAATGAAATTCCGAATGATGTCTACAATCCCATACTTCTATCTGTCTGGTTATTGTCTGCCGAATGAGGCCCACTGCCGAAAAAAACGATGCTTTTCCTCATTCTCTCACTTTCTCCCCTTCCCCTTTTTTTATTTTCATTCTCTTCGTTCTGGCCTGATAAATTTAATTTTTATCGTTGACGCTTTCATATTTCGCATGGCATTTTCCAGACATGAAAATTATAGTCACCGAAAAAAAGCAGTTAATACGTTTCTTCCTTCGACAATTTTATTTTTTCTACAATATTTAAGAGAATGAGAGAAAAAATTCATATATCGAATTGCAATATAGGAAACGACAGCATAAACATTTTAATCGGGGTGATCGAACTTTATGTACTCTTTTTTTCGATGGTAAAAAATATTTTTTTATATCGTATCCTGTGGTGATTCGACATGAAATTGAGCGAAATGAAAAATTTGTAGAAAACTGCTTGAATTTTTAATTTGTTTTGTAAAATGAGTTCCTTATGGGTGATGTAAGGAAGGTGGTGGATATTATGCAATGTAAATGATTGTAGAATGGTAGGTTAGAGTTTGTTCAAGGGTTGAAGGGATTAGTTTTGGTCTGCTTTTCAATTTTTGGAAGTTGATTGGCGTCAGTTCGAATCTCAATTAAAGTTAATGTTCTCAAATTTTGTCTGTAGAGACTCAATTACCATTTAGTTGTCAAATAGAGATTCTAATTGTGTTTTGGACATTATTCGTCCTTTTTCACTCCCTGTACAATTCTATTAAGGACACAAAGCAAGAATATATCTCTACATCCACAAACCTTCCATCCCAAAACCCATCCAACCTATAAAATCACAAATAAATTACCTAACCTGTAAAATTACTCTTCTTTTGCCCATAATGACCACATTTTTCAACCATGACGTGCTCATAAAAGTTTAATGTCTACAGCACAAGAAGAGGAGAGAAAAGAAAAATTCTCCACTGGATACTTTGAAATTTAAATCCAAAAGCCAACAAAAAGAATAATAATTCCAGGCCTTTTTAAATTCATTCCTCGATTCTACTTTCTATATCAATTCATGTAGAAAATCTATAGTACAAATAGCAAAAAAAGAAGCAACAACCAGAATACTCTTTTTTGTGTGTACATGCTTGCTTGGCGTACATAAAAGAATTATATCGAGAGTTTTAAATTTGCGAGAAGTAAGAGATGAAAAAAAGTTTTTGCTCTCTGTGTGTCTCCCTCGTAGCCAAAAGAAAAAAAAGGATAAAAGGATGCAAAAGCTGAATACATTTTTTTGTGATGTTCCCACCTTCATCTCATCCCTAAATAGTCCTTCGTGCTGGAAGAAGAATAAAGAAAATAACAGTTGAGATATAAATATGAGCTGGGTGGACAGAACAGGGAAACTTATGAATTTTTTTTCTTCTTTCATCCTCTGTTGCTTCATTTTTTTTTCTTCCTTTCTTTCTCGTTCCTCTGCTACCGAATATTCAGCTTTTGCTCTGTGTGTTCTCGAATAAAAAATTTATTTTATTTATAGCATGATTTTTTTAATGGAAATGTGTAGCTTTATGAGTGTCTTATTGTCTATGGCCTTTTTTATGGGGATTAATATTGATTGCTTGGATGTAGGAGCATGGGCGTACCCAGAGGGTGGGGGGGTTCGGTGTTTTCAAACTCTTTTTTCAAGAAGATTATAACAACTTTTTTTTTAAATTTTGTTTGATTCATAGTTAATTGGGTGTACTTAGTTTCAAGGAATCATTAGTTTTTCAAATGGGTTCCATATATACTGAGTTTTCCCCCCTCTCTGGGTACGCCCATGTTTAGGAGTTATCAGTTATCCAGGAGGGTTTAAGGATTGGTATTTGCTAGGGGTTACCCTAGAGTAAAAAATGTACTTTTTGGATGAAATCCAGTTATGTCCTGGTCGTATTTCTTTGATTGACAGACTGTACATTCTATGAGTGAGATCAGAGATGTAACTAGTCATGAGGATAGAAATCAACAGTTTTTCGATAGTTTGCCTCAAAAATCCCAATTCTATAGCTTTTCAAACTTACTCTTTTCTCATCCCGGTTCAATGTTCTCATTTATGTCCTTTGTTGGCATTTTGTGAAGAGGAAAAATTCATTTTTTGTGCTTGCTCTGTCTCATACTTTTTACGGACAGTTGACAGTTGGGAATGGATGGTGAATAAATTTTTTGCATACTTTTTCAATATCCACAAAATAAAAAAATTGTATGTCTCATAAATGTCCATTAATGTATGGAGTGCATATTTTTTTGATAATCTATGGATGGATAGACGAACAGAAAGGAATCTCCCAACAAATGCTATTCTTATCCTTATATTCTCTGCATTTTTTCCTCAAAACAACCAGTTGAATGTGAACTTCATGGTTACGACTATGTATTTATATAGAAAGAGAATGTTAAACTTCTATTACGGAGAAGCCACATCGTCATGCACACACATGGTATTTGAACAACAACAATTCTAATATATATTCTACCCCATTATGTACACTAGCTTCCCATTCCCACTTTGTATTTCCTCCAACATCCCAATATCTCCGGAATCTGCATGCTGTTTGTTTGCAACAAGTTGGTGGCATTAAAATTGTATGTTGCAATTCATCCCATTTTTTACTTCCCGTTTTCATGATTGTTATTTTGTTTTTTAAGCTTCGAACTTTTAAATTTGTTTGTAACGGAACATCTAAGGATGTTGGGTGTCGGATGGTGTCTTGGTGTAGGCGAGAAACTAAATTTTTAAAGTTAAGTGCATCTTAGTGGTGTTTTACTTTTGAAGTTGGTCATTTAATGAGGCAGAGGGGGTCTGCAGCTGTGTGGCACTTAATGGACACTATGACAAGGGGAGGATGGACTTAACTTCTATAAAAAAAAATCTGCAAATAAATATTTTTTGGAAGAAAAATTTTTTTTGGGTTCCTAAAATTCAAAACATGCCAAAAGAATCCCAAAAATAATTTTTTCATCCCCAAAAAAATCCTCAAAATTCATGAAATCATCCCAGCCATTAAAATCCACTCCATCAATCACCTCAAAGCATCATAAAAGTCACAAAGCAGTTCAATGACTCAAAAAGTATTCCAGATGCCTCACAGGCTCAAAAACTTCACAAAACAGCCTATAGGCATGAAAGTTGATGCGAAAAGAAAAGCTCAATGAAAGCTCTTGACACGAAACTTTTTTTTTCTATTCCTTCATTGTCTTACCCTTGATAGCGTCGTTGAGCTGCAAAGAAATTTTTAAATTATCGAAAAAAAAAAATCGCCAACATATATGTGCTGTGCTTCTTTCGAGGAACTTAATACAATTAAAATAATATTTATTTGTACTCGAGAAATTCTCATCAAAGTGCATGCGCTCGTCTCTTTTCTCATTCTCTCATTGAATTTGTTTTAATTATTATTTTTTTCTTCTTAAAAAAAATTCCATCGACACTAGACGACGACGACGACGTTTGAGTTTTTCGGATGCGGGGAATAATTTTTTCTTCTTCTTCTTTTCTCGCAATTGTAATTGTGCGATAGTTGTAAAGGAGAAAAAAAGTCCAACAACAACAAAGAGAAGAAAAAAAAAGTTTTCCGATCACAAACACAACCAAAGATTTTTTTTTGCTATTTACATGTGTCTGTGTAACGTCGTTCAAGTGCAAATGTAGTTGAGCACACAAAAAAAATACATTCGTATTGCACTTCGTGATCGTGTGTGCAATTTTTCTTGTTTTCTGTGGAAAGTGTGTTCTCAGTCGCGAAAAAACACTGCACCGGAATGCAAGAAATAGCAACGGAGAGGTCTACGATGCGGCGACCTCAAGTGTCATTAACAAAAAGTGTCTAAATCGTATGTTAATTTTTATTAGTTGATAGTTTTTTTTTGTTTGTGAAAATTTTTAACACCTCGTTGTGCAAATGAGGACTATGATCATTACGAGATGTTTGATAAATGCATTAATGCATTTTTGTGAAAAAAATAAATATTAAAATAAAATAAAATATTTTCTGTCACACACATGACTTGGTCGCGTAACAAATTTTTTGTTGAGGATATTTTTTTTTATTCGAACTGCAAACATGAGGAAAAAATATTTTTTTATTTGTTGTGCTGTTATTTTGGATAAAATGATAGACGTAAGGAACTGAAACAGACATACCCGAAATTGAGTGTTTTTTAATGAGAGTGAAAAAGAATTTTTTAAGTTTTTATATTTTTAGACAAAAAACAGTGTTTTAATTTGTTTAGTTTTGATGACTGTATAATAAATTTAATTCTTCTACACATATGGGGATTATGTCAAACTCGATAGACGTTTTTCCTAGCTACGATTTTTTTTTTATTATTTTCATATCGAAAATGCTTGAATAATCATTAATAAAAAAATAAAACGTTTTACTTCCTTTCGCGGCAGTGTGAATCAATGAAAGTGTTTTCCAATGCAAAAAATTAATAATATTCTACACAATTAAGACTGTACAAGAAAATCAATAATTTGTCATTTTTCCTTTGTTTGGAAATATTTTTAAGTGTTTAAAATTATTATTCTTATTATTTTTGGTTATGTCTAACTCGATTATCGCACATATTCATAAGAATGAGACGAGAATAATTTTTTAAGCTACAGTTTATCAGCGAAAATGTAATTCAATTCCAGTGTTTGTATTAATATGAATGTCAAAAAAAAGCCTTAATTATCGCAAAATAAAAATATCTCAAGGAACGAGCAAGAAGAAGAAAACAAATAAATTTTGTGATGCATATGTATTGTGATGCAGGAAGAAATTGAAAAATGGAATTACATTTTTATGTGCAATGAGTCGAGGTTTCAAAGTGCAATAAAACATGGTGACATGAAGACTATTTTTTTTGTCGATGCTGTTGAGAACTTTTTTAGATGCGAGTGAATTTTTTTTGGACGTTCATGCAATTTTTAAATACCATGAACAGAATTTCAATTTTTTGTGACTATTTGTAAGAGTTTGAAAATTTGAAGGACATAGCTTCATAAACAGACATCCAAAATATTCCCAACTGATCAAATAATCATTACAATTCTGTTAGGAACAAGATAATTTTTGTAGTTTTTCATGTAATAAGCACATGGCATGCAACATGCTTTTTGGGGGTTTTGATTCAATTTTCTTAAAAAATCACATTTTTAAAGTGCAAAATTATGGACATCCTTTCCATGACCGACCTTAAATTTCAAAATACAATCCCTCAATATTTAATCTGTTTCACACAAAAAAAGTCCATTAAACTTTTCATTCGTCCAATCCACCCAAAATTTCGTAATGAATTTCTCTCATAATGACGTCAATTGTGTGATCTTTACAGCAATTATGACAAATATTACAGAAAGTCCAGGTGGTAAATGACTTGTCATAAAAAGTCGCGCTAAAAGTATCGTAAAAAAATTTTTAAGTCTTAAAATTTTCAATTTCTTAATTGAAGGCTTAGGAAGTGTCCATGAAGGAGGGGTTGAATAATTTTGTTGGGAACTTGATGGATATTTTGAAGAAAATACAGAAAAAAATTATAAAAAATAGTCACAAAAATCATGGAAAATTTCAAATAAATCCACAACTTCCTAAATTCTCACGTGGACTCAAAAGCACACGATATTGCAACTTTGTAACCTCAACAAGTGTCCAACAGCAAGCACAAGTCGACAATTGACTAAAAGAAAAGTCCATCTCATTCTCGCACTCTCGAAATGAACAAAGAATGGCTGTCGAGTTGACTGTTAATGCCTCAATATTCATATTATTGTAAAAAAAATGTATATTAATTGTGTGACAGAGAAATGAATTTCTTTAGTTTATGACCGACCAGCTTAAGATTAATAACAGCGCTTGGCTGACTTGTCGATTCTCGATCAATCATACGAGCATTTTCTTTCTCTTAAATTCCGCGCGTTCATGTGTGATGCAGAAAATATATATAAAATAAATTTCTAGTGCATTTCTTTCAACTTTTTTTTTCTGTCCGTAGATCAAATTTACATTAATCATCGTAGACAAGTAATAAAAAATAATCAACTTTACATAACACACGCGATCTTAGTTTCAATTTATATACCAAGGGAATACATACACACACATAATAAAAAAAATAAAAAAAAGTTCTTTTGAGTTTATGGCACATTTTAAAAAAATAACATAAATGAAGAAACAATTGTGATATTAAAATTTAAAAAAGAAATTGAAGTTTTGTTGAATTTTTTATTTTGGAATTCTACCAAAAAAAATGGATAAAAAAAATCATGAAGAAAAGTTTTTTTTTTTGAAAAATTGTGATGTGAAATAATAAATTAAACAATAAGCCAAAAAAGAGAGTATTTTTTTTAAAATAAATGGATAAATAAATTGAAGAGTTGTTGAAAGATTAACTACAAGAAGAGAAGAAAAAAAGGTTTTTTTTTGTTTAAAGAAAAAGTTAACGAACAGAAAAAACTCAAGGACCCGGTTCATGGATACAAGAAACGAACGTACGTATGTTATCATCGCATTACTTACATTTCTACTTTACGCAAACACGTATTTCTCTCACTCGCTCGCTCCTTCTTAAGTGATCACTCGACCCTTTCGTTGTGAATTTTTAGCGCGTTTTTGTAAATGAAAAATAAGTTCATGTCTGCTGTATGTCCGTCTGTCACTGACGACTACATTTTGACATTCCAATGAAGGTGGTAATGCAAGGTTCCGAAGACAGAATTTTTATTTTAAATTGGTCACTTCCTTAAATGGCAATAGCCAAAAAACCTGCAGATTGACTTCCTACAACTAGAAACTTCCTCTTGTGAAGTATATAATTTCATACAAAAATCTTTAAAATTTTTATTTTTTCTTCGATTGCCACTTTTATGCATAAGAATATGCGTTCATGAGCAGCATGCTTCATTACTGACTTCCATTTTAATTTCTTTTCATTTCAATTTCGTTTGTTGCCTCAAAAAGGGCTGCAAAAATGGCTTTCAAGAGTCCTTCTTCATTTCCTTTAAATTTATTAAATGTTGGTATTTATCGAACTCCTTAAGTGTAAATAATTTTTATTATCAACTTAATGTCTTCACAGTGCACACAATGCAATTAGTCTTCTCGTTTGCTTGAGGGAAATGATGTTTCGAGGTGATTTTCAGTCTTGAGTTGTTAATGATTCGTAGGAAATGGAAATTATGAAGTTGTAAGAGGAGAAGCTCTCCAATTAAATGTGATGCATCTTGATTGCTTAATTTTGTTTGATTGGAGGTAAATTTTTAATATTAAAAATGGGAATTTGAGATGAGAGCTTGTATGTATACATAATACATGTCTATGATGTCTATGATGATTCTTCAAATTCGCGCCATTTTATTTGGGATACCCAGATACGTAGTCCTAGTGCTACACCACTTATTTTATTCAAACGAACCTAATTCACAGCAATTTCTTAATTTGCAATACCTTTTTAAACTGTCCTTTCTCTCAACAATATCAACTGCTTCGTCACCGCTTCTCTTCTGGCAAGAATAGGAAAAATAAATTTTAATGAACATCTGTTACCCCAGAATTCTGCTCGTAATTACTTTTTTATTAAATAAATAAGATATGGAAATAAATCAAATATATGAATAACCAGACATGACATTTTGATATGATGTCTGTTCGTTGCCACGACAGGTCTTAATTTTTCTTGTTGTACATTAGATTAAGTTTTTAAAATTTATCAATTTTTATGGGTTTTTTGGAAGTTCCTTGTGGACAGTTCAGTACGGTCTTGAGAACAGGAAGTGGAGTCGTGTATTTTAATGTTCAGTCGTATATCCTTTCTACTATTATATTGAGACTATCAGTCAGAAGCATAGTCAGAGATAGTCACCATCTACCCTCCACCCATCTTAACTCCTAATTTGAAACTAAACTGCAAGTAGTCATCACAATCACTTCCCAGAATTCAACCAGCAGTATAAATTTTTGTGTCATAATTAAATTTGAGAAAGATCATCAGATAAACACAATACGGAGAAACTCAATCTTTTGTATCTGATTCCAGTTTTTATTTAAATATTTTGATAATGACTCACTCGAAATATTGAGTTACTTGATGTAAATTGTTTTATTTGTTGCCAAAAGTTCATGGCTGTGTGACATTATTAACCAAGTTCAATGCTTGAATTAAACGTGACGTAATTAATTTTAATGCACAAAATTTATTAATTTCTGTAGCGAAATCACTTCCCAATCGCCAGACGAGATTTTTAATGCATTAATTATATTCTAAAATCATTTAATTACTTTGGGATTGGTGAAATAATTCCAAGACATTAGACGAGCTTATTAATAATTCATAGTCCAGTCTTATAGTAAATTGGCTGTAAAACTGCACACAGAAACAATTTTGTAACGAAGGAATTGATTTTGATCATAAAAATAGACACGAACAATACGAAAATAAATGGCACAGAATTGGATTTGTCATATTTTTTTGGGTGTCATTCACTTATGACTTCTATCATGAAATGTGATTTGTGGAACCAGGCTTGACTGAATAAGCTTTATAAGAAGTGTAATGAGGATGAATATCATAGAGGTAGGATTGATGGGGATACCCTAGGGTAGGATTGATGGGGATACCCTAGGGTTGGATTGGTGGGGACCCTGGGGTTGGATTGGTGGGGACCCTGGGGTTGGATTGGTGGGGACCCTAGGGTAGGATAGGTGGGGGTACCTTCCCCTGGTCTCTAAATATTGGACGCCATAAGTGAATGATCCTCCAAAATGAGCTATGAGCCTCCAAAAAATTCCCAAAATAATTCAATTAATCCGATTACAAAGCTTTTTGAACAGAACCAGTCAGAGCATCCATAAATTGACATTTTTTTGTTCATCAATTTGAAAGTCATCCAATTGAACGACATACAAAAAAATGTCAAAAAAATAAGACTTTATCATATAAAAAATATTAAAGCCACAAAAAAAATAACTCAGCGATTGTAAATTTTCCAAAAAGAAGAATTGGCACAATTAAGAGTGCTGAGAGAGCATCAGGGCATCGACATTGGAATAACCAAAAACAAAATGTATGAGAACACATGCAGTCGTACTCATTATACTGTTATAATGCAATATTGTATGAATAAGATGTGCCGAAAAAAACGAATGAAAGCGATAAAGAAAGAATGCCAAAAAAAACTGCCGAAATTGCATGCACAAGCAAAATAAAGCGGCACAGACATAACATTATCAGTTGATTCATTCTTTCAGTTTCGTCATGGCGAAACTTTGCCGTTGTTGTTGTTGGAATATCCGAAATATTCGGCTGTTTCACTTTCTCATATCTCTTTTTATATTATTCTTGCTCTGTTGTTGTTTGGATTCGACGTACAACTTGCGATAGGTCAGGTTTGTTTTAATACATTATACATATAATTTTTTTTTGTGTTTGGCCCGAAAATATAAATGGAAATTGCTCTTTGACTCTCAATTTTTTTTGGTGTGTGTTCTTGTTTCGGTTCGTAGTCATCGTGTGTGCTGTAATGAATTTTGTACATTGGCATGCTGCACTTTTTCAACTCCATCCATAAGTTTAATGATTGTAGATATGATTTAATTAAGAATTTTAAATTGGAATGAGATAGAAAAGGAGTGGAACTTGTAAATGAGTTTGAGGTTAGATGGAAGATTGGGGCGCATTTTTATTAGCATTATCTGCTGGATTACTAAGTTTGAGATGTGAAAAATGGAAGAATTTTAACGGATTTTAAGAATTTAAATTTTTCCAGTTGAATTTTTCAAATTTGAATTTACCGTTAAAATTTTGATCATTTAGCCAGCCAAAGAAATCCAAAACCACACTCATTTACCAAGAAAAAATGTGCTAATAAAACTTTCACGTAGGATAATAGCACGTGTTATCGAATAGAAGAATGCAAAACTGGAAAGGAGAGCAAAAAAAATTAAACAAAAATTAAGTCACATCTTAAATTTAATATGATGAATAAATTGTGCTTTAATATTATCATTCTGACACCATACCATACTAAGTCCTCATTTCTTTGTCTATATTTGAACAGCAGCAACTGCATTTTAATATATTTTAAACTTTTTTGAACTCAACTTATGTCAGAGTTTATTATTTGCCAAAAATATAAAAGAGAAGTACATTTTTTTGCTGTACATTCGTTTCATACTGATATTGATGGTCTTATTCTTATTATTATTATTTAGTTTTATTTAAGTCGTATGTATTTTTTGCGAAACATGTGCATTTTTGTATCGCTTGTGGGTTTTATGCCTCTCTATCCCGAAAAAAAAATAAAAAAACACAGAAAAGCGAATGAACTTTTTGGAACGACGGAGAGTGTGTTTCATATATGAAATTGCGTTTACTCATGAATTATGTGCCCTTTGTACGCTTATGCACATTTGGTTGAAGAGGAATAAAAAAAAATTGCTGCTTAGCATATTTTTCTGTTGTGGATTTTCTTTTGTTTGATCACATTGATTGGTGTGGGTGGGCTGGTATTGTTATGAATTGTTGAATTATTGCTGAATGTTTTTGGATTTAAATATTTTCATTATATCCTGATTCATTTGTATTTGCTGCTTTGTTTCAACTTAAAGTGCGGAATTTTCAAGGATTAACTGCTGAATTAAAGAATTAATTCCAAGTTGAGTTCGAGTTCGAAAGTTTGTCCAACAAAAATTCAATTTCGAAAGAAAATTCTCGAATTTCGAAAAACTTGTCTTAAAAAATTTAAATTTTCGAAAATTCCACCGTTAATTTTTAAATTTTGAATTTTTCCCGCCTTTTCCTCAGGAATTTTTTTTATATTTTTACAAACTTTATCTCTAAGCCTGTCTCCTTATAAACCAAAAGATTGCGCCTTTATCAACCAAATAGCACCAACCGTACATTCATTACTCATTTATTATTATGTGCCTGCTTTCAATACATATTTTTGTGTGTGCAATAAATGCACATTTTAGTTCCTTTTTTCATGCCTTTATTGACTTAATTTATGAGCAGTACAATTGATTTTTTTTTTCCTCCTTCGCATATTACACACATACAAAAAAAAATTGGGGGTGAAAATGCATTTCATATAAAAGAAGAAGAAAAGTAAAAAAATAAAATCATTGAGTTATTACAAAATAAAAGAAAAGTACGTGCACATTTGTTTGTTAAAGTATTGCAGTATTTTTTAACTAGAAATCCACTTCAAGGCCTTTGTCTACAAATAAGTGATGAAAAATAGAAATTACAGTTTTTTTTCTTATCAAAAATCGTTTATTAAATTTATTTTGTCGCTCTTATCTTGTAAAAAAAAATATTACAAACAATAAACTGCAATAAATGTATGTAAATACTTGCAAAATGTGCTCAAATAAAACTAGGACTGAAGAAATGCAGATTTTATTGATGGAAAGTTTTTTTATTTAGCAAAAAGAGAAAACGATCCCAAAGAGCATGTTTTTTCATAGAACTTTTACGGGACTTGAACCCTGGACTTTAATAATACTGTTCTGAAGCAAACTCCATAACCACTACGCCACCAATGCTTCTCATGTCTTTAACACAGCATTGAAATTTTCCCAATTTAAACTTTTACAACAACAACTCATCGCAATAATTCGTCAAATCCATCCGCTACGACCACAACAATGAATCATCAATTTATCAACTTATTTTTGATTTGTCAATCGTCTGTTATAGATAAGATTTTATTCAGTCAGGCGAATATTTCCTGACAGACCGAATATGCCCGAAAAAAAAAGTTGTGGAAAGAAAAAAAAATCATGAAATTCATTTTTATGAAAAATTATCTACATGAACATGTCTGTATGACATTTTTTTATTCCTTTTTACACATATTATATGGAATCTGGTATGGAAGGAATGTAATTGTAGTGGTAGAAAGATACATTTCTTGCTACTTTAAACGACATACGAAATTTTTTTTATTATATATATTAAACCTTAAAAAATGGCAAAAAATGCATATTTATTGATTAGTGGAGCATTCGCCCACTTACACACACACCATTCCTTATGTCCCCCTCTCACCCTCATTTTGTTCTTCTTACCAACCACCCTTTGCCAATTACTTTTTTCTACTCGTGAAAAAAATACGAAAAAGTTCCACCGAATGAGAGACGGAGAGAGAAAAGGTTGATTCGAGGTAGGGAAGAGGGAATTGGGGTTAGTTATATTTTTTTTGTACATAAAATATAATTTGTGTGTGCATTTCCTTGCTCAGTCCGATCCCTGTCTTTCGTCGTCAGTCATTTCTCATACCACCCACTGTACATTTTTTTTTCTCAATATTTTTATGCACTTTTTTTCGTCGACGAAGGATTTTTTTTCGTGTATTATCTATTTTTTTCTCTACTTTTATATACATTACTGTTGTATAGTGTGCGACTGTGTGTGTATTAGTGAGCCTGAATTTTTTTATATTATCATCATCGAAGGATGAAAAAACCTTCAAGCTCTGCCACATACACTCTAGAATTTTTTTTCTTCTCATCTCAATCTCCATAGTGTATTATACATTTTTTTGTGTTTAATTTATAGTGTACATCTCTATGTATATCCTTGTATACAATTTCGAGGGAAAAAAGCTCTTCTTTGGCTTTTTTTTTTATTTCTCATCTCAGCACAGCTTCTCGGTTTCATCTGTATGTGGCTCATTCTTTTATTTTACGAAATAAAAATGTTTATTTTGTTTTTTTTTCTTCTTTCTCCTCTGGTGCTCTTCTTTATCCTCTGCCTGTGATTTTTTTAAACGTACATTCTTCTTTAGACGATGACTATGATGGCAAAAAAAATCAGTAACAGTCACAGGAGCTGGAGTTAAGCTTTGAGATGAAAGTCGAGGAGAATTATGACAGTGATGTAGCGTGCAAAAAATTTCCTGATTAAATTTCATGTTCTTAGCAACAAGCGCTTTTATTATATTTATTATAAGGTGTGGGAAAGTTCATGAATGTTCAGGGATGCCAACTGAAATGGTTATATCGAGATGAAAATTCTGTGGAAATGCAACAAGTCTTTGAAGATGTATTGGAAATTTTAGATAGGAATGAGGATTTTGTGAGAGTTGTCATGATGGTCTTCACTTATATCATTGCCATATTCAATGGATATTTTGGTCCTAATTTACAGATTCTACAGTTGCATTCTATTCGAAGGGTTCTTGTCACTTCTAGACCCCATTTTATTTTAAGGAATTCAAGGAGCTTTTTTCTTTAGGATTCGAACTCACTATTGAGATGATTTCCAATTATTATTAACCACTCTATCCACAACCTCGATATCAAAACACCACAAAATCTCGTTGACAACCCTAAATCTCACGTCGTACATTTAATAATTGCATTTTGTAAAGCTTTTTCCTTGTCATCACTTCTTCTTTCATTTGCATCATTTTTTTTATTCCCCTATAAAATTATTTTCGCTATGTGTAATCATATCTATCCACCATCACCCGTCTACTGCCAGTAAACCCCTTTCCCATCTATTCTTCTCTTGCTGGCACTTAATACACTCGATTTCAAGAGAAGATGAATTTTTTTGCTATATTCAGCAACGAAAAAAAAATATATAATATGAAAAAAAATCCTTGACGAAATGAACGAGAAGAATGAGGAAAATGAAGGAAAAGAAGAAAATAATTTCATCGCTGCCACCATCAGCCAAAGTTCATTGGAGTCAAAGCTGCTGCTGCATGCTTCAGTTTGGTTTTTTAATAAAAAATTGAAAATTTGATTGGAAAACTATTACTTCAATACACCCCCCGTCCGCAAACCATCTCATTTCTCCCACACCCATTTTCATTTCTTTCTACTAACAATTGCCTTTAAGAAGCAAGGAAAAAATATTTTTCAAGGAAAATCGATCGATTGCATTTTGGGGTTACAAAAATTTTTTTTTTATAAATATATATTATTTGAAATGGAAGCATTTTGTGTACGAAAAGAAGGACATGAAACCGATGTCGTTGCACTTTTTTTTCTATGGAAAATGTAATCTATAATGTCCCATTCCTCATACATGAAAACGAAAAAAAGGGTGGTGAAGATTTTTTTTTATTTTCATATTTCGGATGGGCAAAAAAAACTGAAATGTAAAAAGTTCAATGTAAGTTATTGACTTCGTGCATGTCATTGATAATAAAAATGTGTGTGGTAATGACTCTCGCTTTGATCTTTTACTTCTCTTTATTTTCGTAATTTAAACTGAAATGTAATTTTATGGTGATTCATTTGTGATGATCTGGTTGCAAATTGTTTTAGTAATTGATGTAATTTTCTTCCGCAATGTGAAACAATACTTACAGTACAGTCACTATCTTTCTTCTAATTTTTTTTCTTCTTCTCATAGTAATGATAATAAACGGTGAAGTATTGGAATATAAAAAATGGAGCAAAAATACAAAAAAAAAGTTCTTATTAAAAATGGATAGAGGAGGAGCAAACACATGTTCAGCTGAATAAATATCCTGTGCATTCTTTCCGAAACAATAAATATCAGTAAATGCACAATAAATTTACATGAAAATGATGTTTTGCCCTTCTTACCTTAACCATGTGTTTGTGTTTAATTTATTGTAAATCATTTGGAAAATTTAGAGCTTCCAGTTGATGTGATCCGGGATCCTAAGTTGATTTTGGGGGTTCAATTTTAAAAATCAGAATTTTAGGGAAATAAAATGTTCACGATTTTTAGTTTAGCTGTTGAAAAATTCATATAACATTAAAAATTATGAAATTACTTCTGACTTCTAATTGAATTATTAACTACGTCAAATTGTTATATTCAAAACAAATACAAATAACTCTGAATTTAATCAATTAATTAAATTACAGTAGGGGTCGTTCACTTATTACGTTACGCAAAAAAACGAATTTCCAGACCCCCCCCCCTCCTCCCTTGTTACAAATTTTTTAAAAAAAATTTTTTTTGCTTGACCTGTTACAAAATCTCAGACCCCCCCTCCCCCCTAAAAAGCGAACGTAATAAGTGAACGACCCCGTAGTTCATAGATTTCAAATCATAAACTTCAAAAGTATGAGTTCAAATCTTAACAATCAATAATTTCTATTAAGAAAATTTCATTAACTAATTTTTTTTATATTTTTAGTTTACAAATTTATTTTAAATTTCCGGGAAAATAACAAAAAACCCAACAAATAATTTTTTGTCTCTCCAACAACACATGTACATCCACATTAAGCAGAATAACTTATCAACCCATATTCCATGCATTATGGTTAGTTTTGAAAGAATTAGAGAAATGAAATAAAGCGTTATTATGGATAATTTCCTAAACTCTATTATGGCCTCAACAAAGTTCCTTTTATTACATTACAAAAAGGGGGTGGCAAGGAGTTGGGGGTTTATAAGGAAGTTTTGATGGCTTTCTGTTTGAGGTTGCAAAATCACTTTGTCAGATGTTTGTGTGGGGTTGGATGGTAGAAATTTGATTAAATATTAATGCGTTTTACAACTTTCACATGTGCAATTTATGCATACATATGTATGTGAATATAGTTGTGCAATATGTTGAAATGTAAATGCTCTCTGACGCCGGCAATACGCACGATTTGAATAAACCGCTTTACTTAAAAACCGCATACATAGCACATATATACTCAATTATTGATCCAATAATAAATTGAGGTTCTATCATCAAAATATTTTTTTCCTCCTCTATGCCTCACAGTCGTTCATGTTTGTGGCTAAATTTTAAGGTTTTCTTGATAAAAAATAGAATTATGAGAATGTATGTACAGGAAAATTATAGGAAAAAGTCATGAGAATTTTGTCTAAAATTAGATTCATAAATTTTGAATTTCAGTAAGCTAGACTAGACATGCAATGAGTTTCTAAGAACTTACTCATCGTTTATGATGATATAATAAAATTTTGAGACTCATAGACTGATAGCTTTAGATGATAGAAAATTTTGTGTCATAATTTGAGGCTCTAGATGTATCCTTGAGCCAGATGACTGTTGGGGATTAGTAATTTTTGATATGTGTCAAGTTGTATGAATGTTGCTGTGAGGTTTACTCAGTATATCCTTGATCTTAGTCATTTTTGGGAATTTTTTAGAAATGAATCTTTTTTTGAGATGAAATAGTTATGCATTTTTGTCAGAGAACAGTTTATTTCAAAAATCCTTTGTTTTTGAATTTTTGGCATTAACTTCTTCCAAAATGCAAGCAATTAAATCATTTCTAGTTCACAATAATCAGTAAATTTAATTAAATACATACTTTGAAAAAATATTGCAATTTGTTTCACACAAAATGTAAACAAAAGGGGAAGAAAACTACACCTCATTAAGTTTAACGAATAAAATTTGAATTTCAAAAGTCCGTTAAATATTTTGACGAAAAACAGAGAAAAGAACAAAATCTAGCTAATTAAGTCACATACTAGTCAAGTTACCAATAAAAATACCGAGCAATTCGATACAAAATTTCGTTTCTTTAACAGCAGCACCTTCAATACATTTTAATAGAGCAGGCAGCTTCAAAAAAACCTTATTGAATATTACCATAATTTTCCAGTTCACATTAAAGCCATTCACAAAAATAATTATAATTCAGTTCAAAACTGTAATTAAATAAATGATCACTTAACATAGTCCCTCCCCTCTCCCTTCCTTTTCAATGGTAATTATAAATATATGTGATGCATTAATTGACCTTAAAAAATGAATTTAAATCAATTGATACAGTTACGTCCATATCCTTATGGTGAATAATATGTGTGTATATATTCATAAGTGAATGCACATCCATATTATCCATCAAATTAACAACAAACATTAAATTATAATTTGTCCTTTGATATTCTAATCATGTCAATGTTTTTCTTCTCCACATTTATTCATCAATAAACCAACTGCAATTATAATTGCATTAATTATAAAATCCGCAAATTGTGACGATGGACGATGTTCGTGTGCATATTGGACAACTCAATTACATGCAACAGGATTAGAAAGAGTAGCTGAGGAATTGATGGGACGAAGAAAATGGAAGCAGTATCAAGAATCTTTAGCACAATCACATGCAGATTTACTTACAAAACAATCGCCTTCAATTGGTAAGCCTTAATGATTTGAGTGTTACATTTAATACACGTTAAAATAGAAAGAGAACTGGAAATTGTTAATAGCTTCAAAGCATTTCCTCTACTCAATCTCTTATTCACACAATCACATTGCTTGATGATGATGATGATCCGAACGTGTAGATTTAAAGATCTATTTTGACGTGCGCAAAATCTTATAATAATTTTTTAATGCGTTCTTATTTCTACTCTCTTCCCATTTCATTCTTCTTCTTCATCATTCTTATACTTTTTTATGATGAAAAAATTGCATTATGTACTTATTATTTTCGCATGATGTGTAATATAATAAAAAAAAAATGAAAATTGTATAGAACAACAAGAAACCAGTAATAAGCATCAGCAGCAGCAGCAAAATAGTGAAAATAATAAAACTGGAATTAAAACGGAAACACTAGATATAAAGGAAGAGAATAAATTGATGACTACAGAAGACGTTAGCGAAAAATTAGGTACGGTGGTAACCCGTTACTTTTAATGTCAATAAATATCATCAATTCATAGAATTTTTATTTTGCTTAATCTCATCATCTCTATTAATTTTATTCAACATCTATTGCATGTCTTTTTTGAGCGCCAATTTTGATAGTCCAGTCTCGGATAGTCAGTCGTTTTGACTGAGACTGTCACTGATTGACTCAATAAGTTCAAATTGACCGTTAAGTTTTCGTAAATTTTAAATTTGAATTGACCGTTAAAATTTTGAATCTTAAATGACCGTTACTTTTGATAGTTCTTATTAAAGAAGTTTAACTTCCATTCATAGAGTGAATTTAAAAATTAAATATCCAAGCCATGTTAATAACCAAAAATGCGCCTCAATGCCCATCCCATAAAAATTCCCCCACTAATTTAAGCACACATGAATGCATGAATTTTCATTATTTTTGTTGCATCTGCAGATAATAAAACAGAAATAAAAGCGGAAGATAAAGAGAATCAAGAGAAAGAAGAAGAAATTGAATCAAAGGAACAAATTGAAGTAAAAAGTGAATCATCGTTGACTGAAGTAGGAGATTTAAAATCACGACCTGAGCCAGTCGATTGGAAGCCACAAGATAAGTGTTACTTTTGTGTCGACGGCAAACTATTAAAAGTGAACGAAATAGGCGAATTAGTCGTTGAGACAGGTCCGGTGCAACCGGAAGCTGAGCTCAACAAGCATGTAAGTGCAAACTTAAATCATGTCAAGGAAATGAGATTTCTTATAATGAATTATTTGATCTCATTTATAGATTATTGAATCGGAAGATTCGAGCTCTAGTTCTGATACAATTCAGAAAAATAACAATTATTCGTCACATCAACAATCACAGTATACATCGCCTTTAGTACAGAAAAATTTGGAAGCACTGCTAAAGACAATTGGCTTGAATCCAAATATGACTTCCTTGGAATCAGTTGCTGCACAACTTGCAGCCTTTCAACGACTACAAACACCAGAACTCAATCAGTTAAGCCAATTGAATCCATTTTATCAAAGTAAGTTGAGAAATTCTAACCTCAAAAAAAATTCTAACCTCAAATTTCCCATCCTGCAGACCTCTTTTATCAATTTCCACAAATATCACCAACAACAACTCCTGATCGTACGTCAAGTCCGTCAGTAAAGACACCATCAAGCATTGAGGTTCCATCGCCATCTCCGACACATCATTCGGGTGATGTTCCACTGGACCTTAGTGCAAAACCGAGTGGCTCATCAACAACTCCAACAACACCGATTGACTCAAGAAACATATTCAGGTGAGTTGTGAATTTCAATTATCAATATTTGAGGACTTGATTCAATTATTTTTGAGCGATAATTTAAAAAATTGGATCAATACACATACAAAAAAAAATTGGAACCCGATGAAAATTTCATCAAGAGCATTTAATTACAATTTAACTCAATTTAAATTTTTTTCTGTTGTGCTGTGCTGATACATCAGAATTTATTTCTTCTCTTTTATATTCATGCCAAATTATCTTACTCAGTTACCATATTTCAATATTTTTTGGAAAATTTGCAGCTGCTTTTAATATTAAAAAAAACGCGTGGCCTAAAAAAAGTCTCACAGATCAAAAAAAGTTCTTCTCGAAAAAATGAGAACAACTAAGAAGAAATTCTTTCTTTACAACTTGTGAATGACATGCCAAAAATAAGAATTTTCAAATTAATTATGCATAAACCTTCTGTCGCTGTATATGTGTGACTGTGTCTCTAATGCACAAAAAAAACCCTTTTCATGTACAAAAATAATAAAAACTGCAGTCAAATAATTTGAGAGTACGCACTTACACAGAACGACGTGTAATTACATTTTTTTTGTCATAAATATTATGCACACATATATGGCATGTTGCATTGAAAAGTTTATTAACCTTTCGCATATCAACTCTGCAATTTTGTTTTCGTGTAATGAGAACTGAAGAGTTATACTGCCACATATAAAAATTCTGCTTTCTATATGCAATTTTTTTTCGAATGCAAAAATAAGAAGAAAAAATGGGCTTTGATGCATAATGATATATGTGTGCATTAATAGAGGTTCTAACGGAGAATATTGGTGGGGATTCTTTTTGGATAATTTGTTATTGAAAGGAAATTATGGAAAATTCTTGATGTTTGTAATTTTTGTCAATAATCATAGCAGTGCCTTTCTTTAAAAATGAACTTCAATGTTAAACTTTGAGCTTAAACTTTTAATTTTATTACAATTTTGAACATTAAATTCAAATTTGAACTTTAAATCAATTTTGAACCTTAAACTCAAATTATAAAATTTAAACCAAATTTTAACTTTAAATCAAATTAGAACTTTAAATCAAATTTTAACTTTAAATCAAATTTTAACTTTAAATCAAATCTGAACTTTGAATTCAAATTTGAACTTTAAATCAATTTTGAACGTTAAATCAAATTTGAGCTTTAAATCAAATTTGAACCTTAAAATCAAATTATAAAATTTAATTCAAATTTTGAACTTTAAATCAAATTAGAACTTTAAATGAAATTTAAATTCAAATTTTAATTTAAAATTTAAATTTTATAATTTGAGTTTAAGGTTCAAAATTGATTTAAAGTTCAAATTTGAATTCAAAGTTCAGATTTGATTTAAAGTTCTAATTTGAATTTAAAGTTTAAAATTTTAATTTAAAGTTCAAATTTGAGTTTAAGGTATAAATTTGATTTAAAATTCAAATTTGATTTAAATTTAAAATCAAATTTGAATTTTAAGAAATCCAAAACAATAAAATCATTAAAAACAAATTTCTTCCCACCAACGCTAACAGAATCCCTAAATTGCAAGCATCAAACACTCTTCTCATTCCTCATTTATCTGCAGAGACAAATGTGTATTATCATTCTTTACAAACTACGACAATGTAAGAGACATGAGATCAACATTCATTCAGTTCATTGTTTCAATGAAAGTTTCGATAAACAATATTCCTCAAAAAAAATGTGTATCTGTATGTGCATTATGGAGTTGTTTATGCATATGCTCACTTACTTCTAGGAATGCAAATTAATTCCAAACTAAACACAACTTCTTCATTCATTCGGTCTATCTGTGCATCATTCTTTCTATATTAATATACACACACATAATATTGCCTACTCAAATAGAACTATAGAATGTAAATAATGAGAGTGAAAAGTGTAAGTGATCCAATGGCAAATCCCACACACAAAATTTTTCTTTCTTTTTCTTCAAATATACATATTAAAAGATGATGCTGATGATGAGATAAATAGTCGGCAATTACTTCATTTCTCTTAATCTGACGATGAATGACAAATATTTTCGAAAAAGTATATTCACTCCTTCGGTGCTGCACATCAGACTAAATATTTTAGTTTTTTTTTTGAAACATAAGAATAAGAAATTTTTTAATATGAATAAATGAGATAAATAACAATTATTGTTTACGAATAAAATTGCAAGGTATAAGCAGTGTAAAATGAACAAATAAAGTTTAGTGAACGAAAAGGAAAATAGTTCTCTTATCACATGCAATGCACAAACAATGAGCAAATCACATGCAATTGCATAAAGTAAAGAAAATATTAAACTTTTTACTCTGTGCAATAAAAAAATAATCAATTCAATTTGAAGAATTATATTTTTTGCTATTTTGTCGTTGCGATAAACTTCTGGGTGACAATGCTGACTATTTCAAGGTGTGGGCTTGAAATTAAAAGAATTTTGCAATTAAAAAGCTGGAAAGATTCTTGAAATAATAACTTCACGGTTGATTCCAATGATTTCGAGGAAATTTCTCGACAGGTTTTTCTGGATTTAAATTAATTAGTTGAATTCTTAATAATTATAAAGTCAGAATAATCAACTGTAGAATCGACCAAGTTCTTTTAATTTATAACGTGCCATGCGTCAGCTTACTATAGTCTTTGCGACTAAACAGGAAAAAATCTAGAAGTTTTTTGAGAAAGGCATTCGCTTGTACTCATGAACTGGACAGCACGCGGCGTAAAAATGATCAAAAAGTGGCTCAGAATGGCATGAATGTGACTTCGTTAAAAATGGGTTCTCATCCCGAATAATTCTAGCCAGCCATAGTTAAGTCCGTTACTAACCATGACCTCTAGAACTATTTTTGCAGTTTAGGTATCCAAGTCTCACTTCATTCAAAATTATAAATGATATAAAGCTCAGAAAGCTCCTATAAATCTCACATCCACAACTTTCCAACTCCCATTTCCATCAAAAAAAAAAGTCTTTAATCACCATGATCTTCAATAATTCATTGCTAATGACTTTTTAATTACCAATCTTCATCCAATTTGACCTCAACTTTGAGTCATTCACAAAATGCGTGGAAGTCGATGACTTATGATCACCAGATTGCAATTTTTTTGCATTCTTATTATTTTCATTGCGTTTACAAGTCATGATAGTCGTGTTTTGTTTTCGCTTTTGATTTTTTTTTTCATACTTTTTATTATTTGTTGAGTTGGGTCAGTTAACCCTCATTTTTTCAATTTTTTTATCATCATCATGCTTACGTCTTTGTTGTTCGCACTAGAAAATAAAAATTGCTTAAGTAATTTCTTTTGAGACGGAAGAGAATGAAATAATTTTTCAAGTGAGCTGGATTGTTATGACAAGTCAAATAGAAATGTTGCAGTTTGTGCAACGTGGAATGAGTTCAGGATAGTTAAAGACTTAATTAATGCTTTTAACGTAACTGGATTAATCATTTTGTTAAAGTTATGCCTTTGGGGTTGTTATTGAACTGAAATTATTTGATTAATTACTAGGTTGGCTATAGAATTTTTATCGTAGAGCTTAATGACTATAACAATGAAAAAACATCGAAATCCGACTGGACTTGCTTGATTTCAAACTCAAGATCGCTAGCTATGAAGCCGACACCCTAGCTTCTGATGCCTCCCACATCCCTCGTTAAAAAAGTTCACAGATGGACACCCTTGAATGATGAACAGAAAATATTCGGAAATTAATTTTCCTATCCGTTCTGATAATCAGATCAATTAACGAATTTTTATTGGGAAATGTGATGAAATTCTGATTGAATAATAATTAAATTTTTTTAACAAACTTCAGCTGATCTTGATGAGAAGGATCACAATTATCTGAGAATTTTCTGCCAATTAGCATCCAAAAAAACCATATTCTGGATTTGGTATAGCAGCAAACTTCTTTGTTCAAAAATTAAATAAAAATCCAAAATATTGATTCCTCAATTCTGATTCCAATTGAGCAACAATCGAATTTCTGCAATCAAATCCAAAGCTGTTAACAAGATTAAGCCATTAACACAATAAGTGTTCAATTAAATTTCATTTTTTTCTAAATTTTAATTTTCTCAATTTCCATTGCAACTGCTGCTTCTCGACCCTTTTCAGTTCACAGCTTCAAATAATGCAGTATTGAATTTAAAAAAATAACAAAAAAGCTGCTGAAAAAGTTACAAAAAAAAACTTTTGAACTATAAAAAAAAAGTTTATCATTGATTCAGCACTCGCCCAGCACTCAAAGTTCATTCAGTGAATGTATTCACTTAAAAATTACATTATTGAAAATATTCCAAGTGGCACTATAAAAAAAAATTGGGTTGTATTGCTCTCGATATTTTTTTATTTTTTTCTGTTTAATTTTTGATAATCGCTATCAGCTATCTGAGCAATTTAAGTTACAATTGTTATGTCCGATAAAAAAACTTTTTCAATTATTTTCAATTTGCTTACTGATTCGTAAATTTCTTTATTTTTGTCATTTTTTAGAGCAAAGCCACGAATATCGACAATACCTGGACGTCGAACGTATACGGAAGAAGAGCTTAATAATGCATTACAAGATATACTTAGCGGTAAATTGGGAACGAGACGTGCCGCTCAAACCTATGGAATTCCACGATCTACACTACGTAATAAAGTCTACAAGCTTGCTATCGAGCAAAAACGTGAACTTTTAGCTAATCATCCACCAATTGCAGTTCTTGAGGACGAAGATGATAAAGATTCAGGACCGGAAGATGAGAAAGACTCAATGCTCAAATTGGGAAATTCGAATGAGCAACTACAAAATTATTTGAAGATGCTTGCAAAGAGTTCTGAGACTATAAAGTCAGAACAGAAGGAGACGGCATCAAACAATAGTCCGATGGGAGGACCATCATCATGGCCAATAGATCCAGCGGCGTGGATTCAAGGTTTGATGATTGCTAATGGGCTTCATGGTCTTCAAGGATTACAAGGTCTCGCTGGTTTTCCAGGATTACTGCAGCAATCAGGATCATCTGCGTCAGCCTCATCGGCATCACCAAAAGAAGAACTTCCGGAATTTCTTAGGAAACTTTTAACACAGCCACAAGACATGAAACAAGATGATAAGATGGATGGTCGTGGTGGAAGTAATGGCATGCCAAATTCCATTGATCCCATTATGATGATGAACTTACTACAGCAACAGCAAAATAGACACAAGTCACGATCATCAAATACACCTGAGATGGATATGAATGACGGTAGTGATGATTCAAGCACTATTCTCAAAATTCCGTCCATTCCAAAAACAATGTTCAATTCTGGCGTTCCCTCGTCAGCATCGTCAACGCAAAGTAAGAATGGTGACATAACGCCTTCCACATCACCGCAAATTTCAGGACTCTCAATAAGTCCACAGCTTCATGTCGGTGGATCAACTGGTCAACAAACACCGACGTTAGCAAATCGTTTAGCTATTCCATCACCATCACTCATGCGCCAAAGAAGTGAATCCGAATCATCGCAACCGACAGCAAAGTTCAATTTGCATGATGTCATACGTGAGAGTATTAGTAAAAACTTTCAAACAAGTCTCCTTGATGATCATAATAAACATTCCATGCCACCGTTGACTATTGACACAATGGATGTATATCAGAAGCGACCGACAATATCAGTTATTAGAAATCTTGGTGGAACTGATATATCAAAATTTGGTACGAATCCAAATATCTCACAACTTCAACAGCAACAATTGTCACCAAATACAGGAACGGGTGGTAAGGGTACGCGACCGAAGCGTGGTAAATATCGTAATTATGATCGTGATAGTTTAGTTGAGGCAGTGAAGGCTGTACAGAGGGGAGAGATGTCAGTGCATCGTGCTGGAAGTTATTATGGTGTTCCACATTCCACATTAGAATATAAAGTTAAGGAGCGACATTTGATGAGACCAAGAAAACGAGAACCGAAACCACAGCCACTTGATTCGTCAACTTCCTCATCGGCGACGACGACGTCAGCGATAAAAAGACCGGAAATTCAAGCGATTGATAAGAATAAAGCATTGCCCAATGCAAAACCGCCATTAAAGCCACCATATGGCACAAATCCAAATGGCATTAAAATTCCACCATTTATTGATCATGCATCAATGGCAGCGCAATTACAGCTTCAATCACAGCTCTTATGGCCACATCCGAGTGCATTTTCAGGCTTGAGTGCTCTAGATTTTGCAAGATCATCGGCACAAAATAATTCATCGCCGTTTCCACAAAATGCTGAGAGCTTCTTCGCTCAACAAATGATACAAAAATTTCAAGAAGAACAGCAACAACAGCAGCAGCAGCAGCAACAGCAACAACAGCAGTTTAAATCACCAGTGAATGGTAATCAAAATTCCAACAACAGTGGTAACAAGCCCAGTGTAAGAGATTTAGAGAATTTATATAATCCCGTAAGTACAAATGGCTCATTTCTTGATGGCATCATACGTTCGACATTAGATAAAAAGCCCAGTGAACTAACACATAGTACATTATTTGAGCATTTGCTTAAGAAAAGTTCAATGCCCAATTCTGGTCCATCCGATGATGATGAGTACTCATCAAAATTAACAAACAATAAAAGACCTGGTAGTCCTCTAAATTATGCGCACCACGATATTAAAAGGGAGCGAACTAGTCCGTCTCCAAATGATAATGATGTTGATTCCGATTATGCAATGCATGAGCATCAGCAGCAAACCTCAAAACTACATGATAATTTGACGATAAAAGAGGAGCTTAATGGCTCAATCAATAACTCCGATGACGTTAATTCATAATTGATAGCCAAATTAAATAATTTTATTCATGTATAGTCATGAATGATCACTCAAAAAAAAAAGAATAATAAGATTAAAAGAATAAAAATATGAAAAATGATTAATGGAAAGAAACAAAACACAAAAAATACATATACAGAAATACACACATACACACACACACACATTTTTAAGTCATAAAGAAATGAAAAATTTAAGTAAATTAAGTAAGTCATCAGAGAAATTGATGAAAAAAATGAAAATATTGAAGAATGAAATGTATACGTAGCTAAGGAAGAACTTTTATCAATTTATATAGCATTTTGTGTCGCAATCTTTATTTTTTCTTTTTTGAAATGATATGAAAAATGATGAACAGATTGACGATTCATTGTTTTGTAATTAATTAACTAATAATAATTATTACATATATATTTTTGGTTAAATTTTAGGAAAATTTTTCCCCAATGCTCCCCCAAAAAAATATGAAGATGAAAATTTAAAAATAATAATAAAAAAACATTATTATGCTTATTAATTAGGTATAATATAAATTTTTCCCCTAATACCCTCAAAAACTGAAATTAAATTATTCACTATGACATATCGTCATCATGTCACATGCAATCACTATCTAATGTGTGAATAATTCTATTTCAAAAAATAACAAACAACAGAGAAAGTTTTGCGAGAAAAAAATAATAAACAACACATATGAGAAAAATAATCAAATAATGAGAAAATATTGTTGTAATATTTTTCATCATAGATTTAATTTGACAATCGACAGTGAATAACACAAAGGCTTTTTTCAAAGAATCATAAAGAAAGAGAAAAAGAAATAACTAACTGGACAAAATATTTAATAGAATTTCTATTAAAGCAGGAACTTATGTACATCAATCATTTCCATTCATTTTTACACATTTATTACTTACAAAGGAAGCTTTTGAAGGATTAAATTGGTTTCTTAAACAACTTTCTTGCATTTTTTTGTTTAAAAATTTTCAATCATTAAGGTTTTACATTCAAAGTTATAACTAGTTAGAAAACAAATTTGAAAAATCTAAATAATTTGAAGTATTTCAATTTCGAAGATCAAGTTCGAAAATTTCACTTTCGAAAATCAAGTTCGAAAATTTCACTTTCGAAGATCAAGTTCGAAAATTTCACTTTCGAAAATCAAGTTCGAAAATTTCACTTTCGAAAATCAAGTTCGAAAATTTCACTTTCGAAAATCAAGTTCGAAAATTTCACTTTCGAAAATCAAGTTCGAAAATTTCACTTTCGAAAATCAAGTTCCAAAATTTCACTTTCTCAAATCAAGTTCGAAAATTCGAAAACTGCATTTTTGAAAATTCAAATTGGATTAAAATTTCCAAAAAAAATTGCATTTTTAAGTAACAGTCCAAAAAGTATTAATTTTAAGTAAAAGTCGTTAGAAAACCAATTGAATCCCTCAAACTATCCAAAACAACACAATCTAAATCCAACAACATTCTCAGAAATATTTTTCAGCTAAATTTTTCCCACAAGTTAAGAAAAATAAAAGATACAGCATTGATTCACCTCGAAAAATTAAACAACAAATAATTTTTCCAACTTTTGCAAAACTTTTTGAAATTGCATTATTAAAAAAAGTAACAAGAAAAAAACTAAAATGAAAACTTATGTAAATTTCGTGTAATTCAAAATTTTTATCAAAAAAAAAATGAAAAACATTTCAATGTACCCAAAATCCAAAAAATCACTTTAAATGCAACAAGAATAATCAACCATTTTTGAATCTATATTTCGTGTGTAAGAAAAAAAGTAAAAAAAGTCAAGGTAAAAAAATTATTATCGATATTTGGTGTTCAAAATTTATATACTAATTACCTAGTGATGAAAAACTAAAGAAAACTATTTAGTAATGATGAAAAAATTGTAACGAATGTATACATTCCAAAATTCAATAAGAAAACGATGACATTTTTAGAGAAAAAATAATAATATGTGCATTTATAAGCCTTTTTCGGATGATAAATATTCAGGATTTTTTAATGCATTTTCAAAATATTGTCTTGATTTTTTCCCCATTTGTATTAGAATCGTTCTGTGATGTGCTCTGTTGGTTTTTATTGTTTTTTTTTTAATTTTCGAAATTCAAAAAATTTTAATATTTAAATTTTATGAAATTTAAAATATTTCAAAATTTAAATTTTTTGGAATTCAAAAATTCTCAAAATTCAAAACAATTTGAAATACCAATTTTTCAAAATTGAAATTCAAAAATTTTTAAAAATGAAAAAAATTGAAATTCAAAAGTTTTCAAATTTTAAATTTTTTAAAATTCAAAACGTTCATGCAATTTGATTTTTAAAATCATTTCAAATTCATTTTTTAAAAATTTAAATCATATTTAAGTTCAAACTTTAAATTCAACTTTAATTTAATATTTTATTTAATTATTTTAAATTATAAATCTATACAAAAATTTCAAAACATTAAAAATTAATCAGAGCACATTAAGTGAACGATAAAAAAACTTTACAATCTAGCTATCTTTACCCACTTTTTCAATTTACAATCCCGATTTTTAATTTTTTAAACCTCACGAATAAAAATAAAGTAAAATCGAAGTGTGCATTCACACTAAGTATCTATACTGAATATAAATGAAAAAGAAATAACAAGACTTGAATATTTAAAAAAAAACAGAGAAATGGAAATAGAAAATAAATGAAATTCGAGGATGAATGAATTAAACAATAATGCATCATAAGATTAACTATAAAAAATTGCTGAATTCGTTGACTAAGTATAGCGATTCAAGAACAATAAATTACATTTAAAAAATATGAAAAAAAAAATGTTTACGGAAATTAAATTTGATGATACTTTTGATATACAAAATATTTTTATGAAAAACTTTTTACACAAAAAAGAGAGAATAAAAAAATTAAGAACACAGAAAAAAAAATTTCGATAAAAAACTAAAATGTTATTCTAGGAAATAAATGAAAAAAATTGAATGAACATCCTTTTTAAGAGAAAAAAAAATGTCGATTTACGCTATATATTGATGATGATGAACTTTATATTTTAAAACAATATAAAAACTGATAAAAAATGGTAACAAGAAAAATATTAAAAAATTATTTATATACACATTATATATACATAAAAGTGAAAGATGAAAAAATGAAGAAAAAAATGATATATGTGTGTGTCTTCACGTGTTGCATTATTACCTCAAAAACGAAAAACATATTTAATGAGAAAAATAACAAGAAATGTGTAAAACTTTTATTCTTATTATTTCATGTCTATCACTTTTCCTAAATCCCCACCATTCGTTTTTTGGAATCACTTTTGCAAGAATTTAAGATGAAATAATTAATATTTTCTAAAATATTATGTCAACAAGGCTTTTTGTGTAATGCTAGATATATTGCATATCAAATGATAAAAAAATCTTTATTATGATACATTATTATACTATCCATATACACAAGGGAATATATTTTGGGGTGATTGGAGGTGAAATTGTGGATTATTTTTAGGAACAGTTCTAAAAAAATCTATTTTTTAATTTGTGATTTTGATTTTTTAAATATTTAAAATTTAAATTCAAAAAATTAAAATTTAAAAAAAATTAAAATTTTTTGTATCGGTTTTTATTCTTTTCTACGTTAATTAAATTTCATAATTGAAATCAGAAATTTTATATAAAATTTCAATTGAATTTAGTAAGTCAAGTCATATTATGGTCAAAATAGATCCACAAACTCACAACAATAACCTCAAAAACTATATTTTTTTCTATCAAAAACGACGTCATATGCAGTACCGCATCACAAGAAGTTACAAAAAAAAACTTTTTCATCAAAAATTTATTATTCATATGTCATTAAATCGACACAAAATAATACCAAAATTATTATTATTCTCATTATTATTACTCAAATCTATTTCATGTGCGAAAGAGTAAGAATTTTTGGAAAGGAAAAAAATTCATCTTTAATAAGAGAAAAAGTCATAAAAATATATTTTCGGTGTTATCATAAAAATTATGGAATTTATAAAAAAAAGTGAAAATATTTTTCATTTTTGGTGCATTTTTGCCCACTTTAAGGAAATATTCAAAATTCCAAAAAAAATAAATGTATAAATTAACTGATATACCTACTAATGAAAAAAAAAATATTTATAACGAAACAAAAAATCATATTTGGCTATTTTTAGGGATCGTAAAAATCATATTTGTATCAAAATGAAAAATATTGTAATGAAAATTTGCTTTTTGGACGTACTTAAGGAATTTATTTAACAAAAAAAAATAAAAGACATTTCTGTAGGAATTTTTGGAACGAAAAAACGATAAATTTTTGAAAATCAAAATTCTTTTTGTTAATAGATGAGTTTTATGGGCGCAAGAAATAAAACACGTGACACTATCTGTGATTTACTTACTCTTGAAAGGATAAAAAAAATATTAAAGAAAATAAAATCATCATTAAGTTCCCATCATCAACCTGGATTTTCGGGGGGGTCTTGAATATTTTTGGAGGTTATGCCACTTCCACTGCATCTTAGTCTATAGGATGAACCCTACTAATAAGAGCTATGGAAGTGATTCACCCCAAAAAACAAAATATTAAATATTCAAGCCCCCAAAATCCAACACATTTCAACTATATTTTGTCAATGATAAAGAATTTGTCTTTGAGTTAAATGCAAGCTTTAATAGGAAAAAGAAATGATCAGTTCCAATCCTCAAACAGAAGAATAATGGAAAATTGATGTAGATATGAATAAAAAGAAAAAAAAACTATTATTAAAATAAATTGAAAAAGCCACAAGTTATGAAATCAAAAAAATAATAATAATAATATAATTTTATGAGAATTAAGAAAGTCACTCAAGTTCGGACTCATTATTATAATTATTATTATTGGACGAACTAGAGATCTAGTGGAAATTTAAAAGGAAACATTTTTTTAAATGAAAAATAAATAATATTTAATAAAAGAAATGAAAACTAAGTGCAATTAGAACTATTTAAAAATTATGAGATGATAGAATATTATGTGTAATTTTTTCCCAAAAAAAACAAAGCTTAAGTTTAATGAAACAATTTTTTTTCTTTGCATTTTTAAAGAAAATTTTACATTCAAATTTAATTCCTTTCAAAATAATATTGATGTGATTTTTTATGTTGGAATCAAATTAGGAGGTAGTAAAGGAACGAAATTTGAATATGAATTTTCTTGTTATATAAAAAAAATAATTAAAATGTATACGACTCGTAAATAAATCAAAATTTATTAATGTTCAATCTCTTAATCTCCACCTTTTCTGTTTTTTGACAATGCATCAATTGTGATGGAAATTCTGTGAATTATGGACTATTTTAGAAAATATTTTGGATATTTTTTAAATATTTTAAAATCAATTAAATTTTGGAAATTCGTCCTTAATGGACACGATCTTCAACTTAATGGAACAGAAATTAATTTTTTTGCAATAATTTAGTGTTAGGAATTGAACCCTTTACTTCAAAATACTTAATACTTAAGTTGAAACTAGCAGATAATCTAGTTAAAACGATATTTAAATAAAAATATTGAATTTTAAATTTTGGACAATTTTTAACTTCAAAATTCCATTTTATCATACTAACTTGTATCTATGACCAGATCTAATTTCAGAATAATTTCACAATATCTACCAATGATGCATTGTCATCTGAAAATAATTCTCTCTCTATAAAATGAAAAACAAAAAACAAGTCTTTTGTAATAAGAAATTTTTTCCGTTTTGTGAATTGCATATCGTTTAGATAAAATTTGCAATTTTGTACTATTTTTTGTAAAGAAATTGATTATTATAAAAAAATGAGCATACATTGGAGAGATATAAGATTGAATAATCTAGACAAATTTTAAAAGAAAAAAAAACTTACAACATACACAAATCTCTATCTAATGGTCCAAAAAACAAATCTAGGAGCGATGAGCTAGACTAAAAGTTTATTGGCTTTATATTTTTTTGTACTTTTTTAAAAAGTATATTTCTCTATTCAGAAGTTAACTTCTTTATTATTTCCTGATGATTGTAAAATGAGTGCAATTTTTTTATATTTTACTTCTTTAATTTAAAATAATTGGCACATAGAAGAGAAATATCAAAAACAGCATATCCATATTGTTACACAAAAATGACCAAAAAAATGTTAAAATCACGGAAATGAAATAAAAAAATCTATGAAATGAAAAATTCTTAATCAAATTTGCACATAATTACGTAAAACGAATCATCAAAGTTCCATCAAGTTCAGCACGTCTAACATCGTCGAACGTGTTGAGGACATAAATGAATGAAAATATATGCAACAACAACAACATCAATAAACCAATTTTTTTCGTAAAACTCAAGAATGAATAATGAGAAAAAAAAATATCAACAGAACGCAAAACCACAAATCCCCTTAACTAAACCTATGCCTACAGTCGATTGTTACAGTAACCAAACATATAAAATACTACAAAAACAAAAATTAAATACAGTAAGATTGATGAGATTTCTTCTGTATGAATACACAAAAAAAATTAGTTTGTCATTTAATTTAAAATTACAATAGTAAATACAATAAACCAACCATAATGTAAATAATAGTAATGCTCCCCTTTGCAAAAATACACACAAATACACACATAAATATTAAACACAATTTAAAAAAAGTTTTAACAAAAAAAATGATGATAAAAAGCATACACAGTAAAATTTAAGTAAGAATTAACCGTGCATCGCATGGAAATTTAAAAGAAAAATACTTAAAATTAAGTCCATTTGAGAATCGTCACAGAATTTTGAGGAGAAGACGTAGTTAAGTGACATGAGATTATGTGTAAAAAATTAATTGAAATTTAATTGATTAGAATTTGATCCACACATTTATGAAATATTTAAACAGGCTACAATATAAAATTAGAAAACATTTCTTTGTATAAAAAAAACTTGAAAAACATATTAAATGCTAGATTTTTGAACTTTTTTTATGTGCTGAGAAATTGGCAATAAACATATAACTTTATTATATGTACTTTCTTTTAGTTTCCTTTATGTTTTATATATTTTTTTACATTTTTCTATATTAAGATATTTTTGGGGTGTTTTGTGAGGCTTTTTTGTGTAAGAGTTAACTTGATTTGATCAGATTTGATTAAAGTATTCAGGCACAGCAAAGGAACCTACATACCAATTTTCAGCTCATTTGGTTAAAGTTAAAATGAGTTTGGCGTAGTTTCTTTCCCCTCAAAATCCAAAATGGCGTATACTCCATATTCAGGCACAGCTTATGAACCTACATTACCAAATTTCAGCTCATTCTGGTCCCTCGATTCTAAATTTGATTTAACCACAAATTGAAAATATCAGGACCAGAACTGTTTCCCTAAAAATATAAATTCTAGACTTTAAAACTTGAGATGAGCTATATTTTCAAAATTCACATTTCAAAAAAACAGAGCTACAACTTTTTAAATTGAACAGTCAAAAAATTCAAAAATTGGTTTTGAATTCCTGAAAATCTTTTTTGGGGAACTAAATGCCAAATCTGATTATATGTCCTTAGTTTACCATTAAATGACATTAAGTTTATCTTAAGGAAGAAAAATGCATCATTTGCTTCTCAAAGCAATCTAAAGATCATTTTTATTCAGCTTCAAACATGCATTACACAAGAAAATCTTTAAAAATCCCCAAAACAACTTTACACTTCTTCCTACAAACTTTTTAATTATTATTTTCGTTAATTCTATATGTTTTAGTTAATTTCTACTTGTTATTAAAATATCTTTAACTTTAAATAAACTCATTTACTTTGTTCTATTACCTATTCACCTTTTTACCAGGAAATGAACACTTTTCATAAACGACACACACACAAAAACAAAAAAAAACTTGTTCAGGTGTTTAAAAGAAAAATTTATTGAGAATGTAAAACAAATTATTTTCTGACTATTAAGTATTAAAAATCACCCTTCAAAAACGAATGAAAAAAGTTTATGAAATCTAAATCACTCTATCCTGACAATCTTCTTATAAATTATATAAAGTAAAAAAAAAAAACAAAACAAAAAACAAGAGAATGCTTCTATTTACTAAAGAATGATAAATGAAAATTTTCTATTTTGAGATCAAAATTTTCTTCAATCAAAAAAAAATATGAAAAAGAAATTCAACTTTTTCCTTCCTTCTTATCTGATTGGATGGAAGTTTTGTGGTGGCTGCTTTTGGGAGCAAAAACTCCACTTATTGCAAGGGCGTAGCGAAAAGGGTCTGGACCCCCTCCGAAAAAATTTGAACCGCAGCGAGAGCACGGTTTTTTGGATGGGGTCCAGACCCTTCTGGTTACTCCCCTGACTAATTGATTAAATATTTTGATACTTAGTTAATAAATGGATATTTTGGTCCTCAAACTAGAACCTACAAATCTTCTTACCATGCCAGATCCTCCTCCTGTTTATAATTAATTTTCTTTGACAAATCATCTACTTCTATTACTCTATCAATGTTATGTTTAATCTCTCACTCAAAATATTTCATACTTGATATTTTTTAGGGCAGGTATGAGATAACAATAATATAAAAATAATGTAATTGCAGTTATAATTTTTTTTGTGAAACCTTTTGAGCTATGAATTTTTGTAGATTTACAAGATGGAGAAATTTTTTTATTTCATAGAGATAAATAAATAAAAAAATGGCTATGACAAAACATTTAAAAAAACTTGTATAAATATATGAAAATATTCAATCCACCATATACGTGCCAGAAATACAAAAAATTAATGAAAGAAATTTAATTAAAAAAATTCAATCTCGGTTTTTTGCTTAGGAGAACAATTTAAACTACTTATGGAATAGTTTGTTCATTTTTTCCCTTAAGTCATTCATCACGGATAACTCACTTAATTCAGGCATAGAAAAAAAATCATCATTGAATTTTTCACCGTATTTTGTGTATCCTCACTTTTTCCTATACCAAAATAGTTATTTAGAGTGAAAAATTAAGATCACGGAGAAAAAATGACTCAAGGAAAATTTCATACACAGCACATGATATTTTTGTTAAATCAAATAAATAATGGTATGCTTAAAAATGAAGATTTTTCATATTTTCGAAATGTTTATTGCGATTGTAGAAAGAAAAAAAGGATATAAAATCACCAACGATCCTACTGCGGCATTTTTACTAGGCAAATTTATATTCCGGTTGCTTAAATTTAAACTTTCATGACTTTGCTGATCGACTAAAAACAATAAAATCAAAATTTTCATGATGAAAAATGCATAAATGCAAGCAAGTTAATACACGCCAAAAACAAATGAAAATCATGACGACAAAATAATTTCATATTTCATGCCTTGATCACATAATAGCGATTGACTAGTGAGAGCATAATCGCATCTTATTAAACAGTAATATGGCACATAATGACGGATTATCTGAAGTTTTTATGGAAGAGATTGGTGTGAAAGTTTTAGGTGGGCTTCAGTTCTAATGGTAATAATTTTAGAAGGACATGTTGACCTACAGCATTTTTGTTGGCTAGTTTTAAATTCAATTTTGACAAACCAGGCTTTACATTTGCAAATGTCATCCTTTAAAAATTGAATTTTCGGATTCATTCGTAGGAACGTCCTTTTTTGTCAGAAAATTTTCATCACGATATTTTTGGGCTTTAAAGTTAGTCTCAAATTTGGTACTTTGAAGAGCTAACACCAAACTGAGCTAACTTGATAAATTTCATATTTAAAAATAATAAATTTTGACCTAATATGGTAAAATTAAATTAATTCAAAAGTTGCAGCTAAAGTTGATCATCCTACAGCATCCACGTCAATCTCAGTAATAAATTCTTTAGTACCAATTCTCCTTCTTTATCTCCTCCCAATCTTATATACCTAATATTTATTATACAAAAATTCAAGAAAATCATGAAGAAAAGAAAATATTAATCAAACTAAATTTAACGGAAGCTCATGAATGAAAAAAAGAAAGAAAAAAAATCAAATCACAAAAAAATTGTTAGATGTTGTATTTATCATGACGATGAAAAAAAATATATATTTATACTATGTGTCGCTTGCAAAAAAAATACCATTTTTTAGAATGTCCATCATAATTTACATTCATTAAACGTTTTATATATATAGACGATTTAAAAAGAAAACAAGAAGTGTAAATTAAAGCGAAAAGATGCTATTTTTTCTTCTTTTTTTATATTTTAATGAAAATTCCCCTACACTTTTATTATTAGAAGTGAAGTATTGGAGAAAAAAAAATTGTTACCGATTATTTGGACGATAATGTGAAAATTTATCTAGTCTTTTCAAAAACCCATCATTTGCGGTGATTTGAAAAGAGAAATAATTTGACTGTGTTAATAATAATTTTTAGTGATAAGAGAATCGAGAAGGCAGAAATTTGTCTTCTAAATTTTGTGTCACTTAAAAAAATCGGAAAAGAATTTTGATTTCTTGTTTGACATATTAAAAATTTAATCTAGTGATATATTTTTCCCAGAAGACTTTTTAACAAAAAGGAAAGGAAAAGAACTTCATAGTTTTTTAAAATTCTTATGAAAAAATTGGCTTTAAAAAAAGAAATCGAAATTCGTCAAAGTAAAAAAATTGTGTTCCTTATTGTAATATTATTGAAAAAAAAATGTTTTTTAGTAATCAAAGTAAAATCAAAGTATGGTGCTGAAAAAATTAAACTAAAGAGAAATAAAACTAAAAAATTCGTAATTTATTAAAATTGTGAAAAAAAAATATTTAGAAATTTTTTTGAGGGAAATGACTGAGGAATAAGAAAAAATATTTAAAATTAAGGAAAGAAATTTTTATTTATAATTCGTAGGACTTGAGAAAAGTTGTAGATTTGTGTGATTGAAAAATGTGAAATATTTACATTTTTCAATCACGCAAATGACAACAAATTTAAGATTTTTTAATTTCCCCAATTTCCCTCCCCCAAATACTAAACAAACCAACTTTCAATAAAAGTTAAATCCGTCAAAAAACAAAAGAATAAAATCACATAAAACCATAGTAAAAAATGAGACAACAACAAAAAATCAATAATCATGATTAAAACAAGAAAAAAAATGAAAATATCAAAAATGTCAGTACAAATCACAGGTTTATAAAACAAATGAGTCATGCCAGATATTTAAAGAAAATTTCCATAAATGCAAAAGTTTAATGAAAATTATAAAAAAATTCACAATAGTAAACTCAAAATAACTGCATTTTTGAAACTTGCCATGTAATTTTATAATTTCAACTTCAATAGTGAAACATTCCGATTCAATATAAAGAATAAAAATGCTTTTGTGAAGTTAACAGGAATTTTTTACGTCAAGATTTTTTAGATTCTGACTTATCCGAAAATTCAAAGTAGCTTCATAAAAGAAATCCTTACTAAATTAGCAATCGTCCCAGTTTAATTCTTCTCGATTTCAAAATATTTTTTGAATTACGTAAAAATTTCTAGTTCAAATTATTCTTATGATTTTTTAGGCTTTATGAAAAGGATCCCATCACTTTACATTGTAAAACAGCTTCCTTTTTATTACTATTTTAAAGGGAATTAAAATTAGGTATTTTAATTCAAATCCTTTTTTAATTTATAATTTTAGCTATTATTTTACATTTTTTTGCGTTAATGTATGCATATATTAAGTATAAGAGGCTTTAAAGTTCATGCATTTCACAGAAAATCTTGGCTTACAAAATTACTGTGCCACATTTTTTTATTTAAACTATTATATTATCATTGCTTTTATTAAAATTAAAAAAAAATATTTTTAAACTTTTATCATTTCATTATGTAACATTTAGATTATGTTAGGCAGTTAGATTTAAAATTCATCAAACATAAAAATTTTATGTTGAATCAAAAAATGAAAGAAAATTAATTTTGTTAAGATTGAATCAATTGTGTAAAGTATGAAGGAGCAAATGAGAGACGTTTATTGATTGCAGAATTTGAAACACTTACCTTGAGTTTTGAGTCCTATCTGGATGTTTTCAAAAGATCCAGTTCCCAAAAATCTAATTTTTACTTTAAATTCTGACTTATCCACAAAATTACTGTCAGTTAATTTGTTAAATAGCTTCAAACTTACCTTAGTATCATGTTAGAATGCTCTTTTATTACTTTTCTGGCTTTAAACTAAGAAATTCACTAATTTAAATGAAAATTTGAATTTTTTAGAAAATTTTCACTCCAAAGGGAAGTTAACTATGATTTCTTGTAAAATTCAGGGTGTGAAAGTATTTTCAAATTTTTGAAATCCGTTAAAAATTCACAAACCAAATTTTTCAATCAATAAATTTCATTAAATTCACCATAAACTATTTCAAAATGAGCTTCAACTCATTCAGAATGTTTATGTTGCATAGTCCCTCAATTTGTAGTTCAAAAACTTCATGCTTTACATTTAAAACATAAACATGAACTTGAAAGTTCAGATAAAAATAAGAAAAATAAATCTACAAAGTCACATTTTCCGTTAATTGAGTTAAGTTTGTGTATGGTTATTATTATGTATAGCATTTTCAGTTTTTAGAAACACAATAAAAGTTAAAACAAAGAAAAAGAAAAAAGAACATTGGACGAAAAATCACCATTTAATAAAAATTATTATAGTTTATAATAATTTTATTATTTCTTCGCATATATTACGCATACATGATGATAATTTCAATTTTAATGAAATGATTTTCATCAATTTAGTTATCTTTATTGAAATCAAGGAAAAAAATAATATTGAAAAAATAGAAAAAAAATATGGAAAATGACTATAAAATAGTTTTAATATGTTAAGAACTTTTTATTTGTAATTAGTTAAGATAAAAAAAGCTTAGTTGTTGATTTTTAACATTGTCTTCTATCTCTTTATATCGTTTACCTTCATTTTAGATGGCTATAGATGGAATTTTTGACAAGGTAACTTCTTAAATTTTTGTTAGGCTCTGTTTTGAGTCAAAATACAGCAGAAATTCAAGGAAATGCTCTGCAAATCATCTAAAGTTATCTAAATTGAAAAAATGTTCTACAAAAAAAAATATCACAACCAACATAATCTTCCCTCGACTATAAAAATTAATGTTTCGTTTGTATCATTCCAAAAACAATCACAATTTTTTCCACTCTTTTAATTTCTTCCCTTTTCAACTCTTTGGGACCAAAACACAAATGAAAATAGACTTCAGATATAAACGAAAAAATTTCTACTATCTTTTTAAAAACGGAAATGAAAAAAAAAATCTACTTTTGGAATATACAAAAAGGAATATTATACATATATTTATGTCTTTCTCTTACTTCCCCCAACCCCTTCTCATATCACTTATACTCTTATTATTTTCATTGCCATTCCAAAAAAAATCTTTTTATTTTTCCCAAAAAAAATATATACACAAAAAAACGAAATCTTAGCGGATCAAAAAGCTAGCTTATTATGCGATTGTCTGAAGATATTTGTTTCCAAAAATGGCAATTCCTTTGATCCGCTATCAAGAGATTATAAAATCATGAAGGATTCAAGAACAAATAAAAATATTAAATTAAAAATGAAATTTGGAGAAAAAAAATTCCTCAAATTTCATTTTCAATTTTAATTTTAAAAAACTGTAAATAGAAAAAAATCCAAATTTATTTGTATTTTATACTGAAACAAGATGAAGAAAATAATGAAAGTTGCATACATATTTTGAATGCCTTCAGTGTGTAAAATCGTAAAATTAAAGAAAAAAAATTAAAATACATACAATAGTGATGAGGAAGACGAGAATAAATTAAATTAAATTAACTTGTACGCTCTTTTTTTGTTTATATTAGAAATCACAATAGAGTTCAATTGATAAGTCATCAAAATAAATAAAAAAAATTCAAGACTACATACTTTTATTTCTTATATTAATGCAAACAGAATGAGAAGAGAATTAGTTATTAGACATTTTATTTTGTACTTAACAGATAAGTATGACCGATGATGATGATGGTTTAATTTCACATCTCTTTTTTGTAAAACGCTAAAAAAATGTGCATTTTTTGAGTTGATAGAAAATTCCAATTGTAATCGAATGTTTAATTGTAAATCAACTGAATGAAGAATGATGAAACAACAACAAATATTTATAATCATGTGAACTTTTTTTTGAATATAAAATATATTATTAACCAGTATTTGAGAAAATTATCAATGAATAAAAGAAAAATTAAAAAATAGACTTTTATTATTTTTTCAGGCTAATAAATTATATTTCTTTCAGGATTTTCAGCTGCTTCACACTTACGATCATTTTTCAATTATCCTGATCTACCTGTGAAATAAACGGTTATTTAAATTTTGAAATTATATCTACAAATTATTCAATTTAAATTTCACCACGTTTCCCTCAAAATTTTATAAAATATTCACAAAAATCTATATTGAATGCTAATAAAGCATTCATTTAACCCCTAACCGGCTTGTTTATCCATCAAAAATATTTTTTATTAACGGTTTTGAAATTTTCAAATGAACTGATCTAACGCATACACACATACAAACCAAGATTTAACAATAAAATCAAAACAAAATACTATTTTTATCAAATTTAACGCTTAGAATGAGTGATATAACTTTAAACGACTGGCAGGATTATCACAATTGGTGTCGGTTATGTGGTAGTTTTGATGCCACTTTAACACCGGATAAGGAAATACACGAAATCATACATCAAATAATAGAAGTAAGAAAAGTAAACAAAAAATTTTTTATTTAATTTAATATTGAAAACTATTAATTTACAGCCATCAGATTATGATATACTAATATGCCTAGATTGTGGAAATATTCTAAATACATATAATGAGTTCAAAATGAAATCTAGGCACATCCAGAAAATGTTTGGAGAATTGTGTGGAAATAAAAGTTTAGACGAAATTAATTCAATTAGGTCTCGCTATAATTTAGAGCTTGGAACTATAATTGAAGAGAATCATGACTTAAGCTATGGACAAATTCACTTGATAATTAAGGATGAATGTGATATTCATAATGAAAGTATAGAAATTGATGATTCAGAGATAATTGAACAGGAAGTGATAGAAGAGGAATTTATCATTGAGGAGCACTTAGATGAGGCTGATCATGTTAAAGATTTTAATATTATAGACAAAAAGGCTCTTAAAAAGCATTCAGTTAATAAAACAGAATTGGAGAAACTTTACCAATTTAAATGTCATGAATGTAATGAAGAATTTATGAAAATGCATCCACTAGCTGCTCACTGCAAGCAGGAACATAATACAAAGCCTCAGGTTGAATGCTTATGTGGAAAGAAACTGAGCACTTGGAAGCGATTGATGGATCACAAAGCAAGACATTTTAAGGATGAAAATCCATTCAGATGCACAGAGTGTAACTTACATTATAAAACTATAGCTGCTTATGAAAAGCATTTAGAGAAAAAGCACGGTGAAAATGCTGAAAAGTTCATTTGTTCGCGTAAGTATTTTGGAGCTTTATTTTGTATTTTTTTAAATCAAAAATTATCTCCTACAGAATGTGGAAGAAGCTTTAAAGAGAAACAAATCCTAAAGAATCACGAGAGAGTCCATTTACCAGATGAACAGAAACTCAAATATCCTTGCTCGTATTGTGATAAAAAATTCGTGAATAATCATTGCCTTAAAATACATATCGCAAGGATACACGAAAGAGGTAAATCATTAACTTTTCAAATTTCATCCATTCTAATCAGCCCAAAAATACAAATTTAGTTGCCTTCTTCTTCTGCGAGATATGTGGAAAAGGTTGTACAACAAAGTCAGACTTATTATGGCACATGGACAAGCACACCCAGGAAAGAAACTTTTCATGTGAGATTTGCTCACTAAAATTCAAAAGCTCAAACTCACTGCGTATCCATAAACGTCGTCATATGGCAGTTGAGGCAACAAAACCCTGTACAATTTGCGGAAAGGAATTTCGATCAAGTGCCGCATTAAGTAATCACAAACTCGTACATTCGAATGAGAAGAAGCATAAATGTGTCGTAAGTCTAAGAATTTTACTATTAATCAATTTATTTATTTCGCATTATTTTTATACAGTACTGTCCCAACTCCTACAAAAGGCTGGAATCATTAAAATGCCATTTATCTTCGCACACTGGAAGCCGTCCGTTCTCATGTCAGTGGTGCTCAAAAACATTTGTAAACTCAGCAAATTGTCGTAAGCATAAATTAAAGGAACACAAGGAAGAAGTGGAAGCATATGAGGCAGTGCATGGAAAGAAAGGCGTTTCCATCTCATTAAAAGACTAAAAATATATTTATTTAATAAAAATAAAAGCAAAATCAAAGCAATCTAGTTTATTTTTAAAAAAATTACAGCATAAAATTTGTACATTTCAGAAAGGTCGTTTGTTTGATTAAGATGGAAATTTATAAAGCCCATGAAAATTTATTATAATTTTCTTCAGTCTGATCAGACTACTCAATAAAACAGTTTCGAGAGAAGGCGAAATGTTTAATACAGCAATTTAATTTATATACATCGACTGAGATACAAAATCGATTGATGGGGAGACGACACAAGGTGAATATTATTAATTCTGTTGCGAGGGAACAAATCCTGATTGTTTTTATGGACTGAAAATATTGATTATTCTAACGGTTTTTAAGAACCTTATAAATTATTTGGATGTGGGGAAACATTTGTAAGGTTTTGAAATTTGAATTTAGAAGAAAAAAATTTAAAGAAAGTCCTCGTGTTATAGATCGAGGGACTTCAGCGCATTTTTGTGTTAGCGATCAGTATTTGATTAGCAAAGTACTGCGTATTAAATAAGTCAATCATGAATATTTTGTGACTTAAATAAATTCGACTGCTCGATAACGGTTTTTTGGCATTAAAATTTTCTAACGGTCAAAATATATTTGAAAATTTCCCGCGTAAATACACTTGAAAATCATTAATTATAGTATAATTAACAATTTGCACGGTGAATTTTCATATAATAAAATGGTTTGTCATTTAACGGTTTTTTGAAATTCAAATTTTCTAACGGTCAAAATATATTTGAAAATTTCCCGCGTAAATACACTTGAAAATCATTAATTATAGTATAATTAACAATTTGCACGGTGAATTTTCATATAATAAAATGGTTTGTCATTTAACGGTTTTTTGAAATTCAAATTTTCTAACGGTCAAAATATATTTGAAAATTTCCCGCGTAATTGCACTTGGAAATCATTAATTATAGTATAATTAACAATTTGCACGGTGAATTTTCATATAATAAAATGGTTTGTCATTTAACGGTTTTTTGAAATTCAAATTTTCTAACGGTCAAAATATATTTGAAAATTTCCCGCGTAATTGCACTTGGAAATCATTAATTATAGTATAATTAACAATTTGCACGGTGAATTTTCATATAATAAAATGGTTTGTCATTTAACGGTTTTTTGAAATTCAAATTTTCTAACGGTCAAAATATATTTGAAATTATCCCACTTGAAGTTGGCTCTATTGTATTGAAAACAAAAAATCATTAATTATAGTATTTAGCGTTGGTTTTGAGATTTTTAAATGTCCGGGGGGCCAATAACTCGATGGCACGGAACTAATGCAAAAAACTAGAGCTCTCTACGATGTCTAGATCAAAAGTTTTTAGTGTGTTCCGAACGACCGAACAGACAAAGTGCATTATTAAGCTACCTTTTTAAAACAAGTTTCAAAAATGCGCTAAAAAATGAAAAACCGTTAATTTTGAAAAACATTTGTAAGGTTTCAAAATTTAAATCTTAAAAAACCGTTGATTATTTTTGAACTTATCTTTAATCCAATCTCCCATTGAACTCTTTAATCAAGCATAAAAACTAATTATTGTTTTATTTTACAGGAGAATATTGCAGATGGAAATGGGTTAAATCAAGCATATCGTGCGTACACGTGATGGTTGAATAATCAAAGAGATCCAAAAGTTCTGAAGAATGAAGTCTTTCTAGAATTAAATCTGACGAGTAAGCAGCTGTTCTTCTTAAATTTTAGCCAAGTTTGGTGTGGCGACATCCGTGAAGAAGTAAATAAAAATAAAATGTAATTTAAGGATCCTCATTTAATTCCAAAGTTATAGACGCATTATCGAATTTTGATGAATTTTCCAGAATATTTAACTGTCCAATAAATCCGCAAAATATATGCAAAGTATGGTAATTTTGTTACCCCTCATAGACGAAAATATTACTATAAAATAATTATCATCATAGTAACCAATCAAATACTTTTTCCATGGCAATTTATTTAAATGTCAATAACAAGTTCTTAGTCATTTAGATCAAACAATAAAGTTTCCTAAAAGAAACTAGTTTTTGTTACTTCAAAATTATTTAATAACTCTCATTAAAGACAAGATGATGAAAAGTATTTTATCATGTGACCGTGACTTGAAAGAAGCCGCAGTCATAGAAAAACGCAGACAAGCTGAAGAGCAAAGAAAAAAACGTTTTTTTAACGAGAAGAACAGAATTTTGGGAATTGATTCTGATGGCTTGAATAAGCAATTGCTTGAAAAGGAGCAAAAATTGGAAGCAGAAAGAGAAGAAGCTCGAATTGTAGCTGAAGAAATGAGACGAAATTTGGACTTGGCAGGTCAACGTGAGCGTGAATTTCGTGATCAAAAAAAGCAGTCTGAAATTGAATTAAATGAGTTCCGTAAGAATTGTCAGCAGACTAGAGATGGCGTTGATTTTGACTTGAACGATCCTGATGGTCAGAGAAAGGCATATCCAGGTCGATTAGATGATAATGATCCACGCTTGAGTATTTCTGGAGGTCAGCAGTTCATTGGTGAAGACTTAATGAACGAGAATCGCATTCGTGACCAGAAGCTTCTTCAAAAGCAGTGGCTTGATCAGCAAATTGCCGAACGCAAGCAGCTTGAAGGCAACCAGAAGGAAGCTGAAAAGAAAATGTCTGATTCTTTGTGCAAGCATGACGCGCATGCAGTTTTTCTCGGCAATCGTATGCACGATGATAAGCGTGGACTGCAAAGGCAAATTCGTGAGTACAATGAGTCACTTGCACTACAGAAACGTGAAAATGATAAGAAAAGAAAGGAAATGGAACAGCAAGATAATCTCGCTGAAATTTACAATTTCTTATCGAGTGACTTGCTGAAGGAGAGTCAACCGAAAGGAAGTAACCTTGGACCGAATCGTTGTATTCCGTACATGTATAAAGGTAAATTATATCCTGTAGATTTTGAGCGTGTAAGTAATAATAAAATATTTAGGTATGAACTCTGAGCAAATCGAGAAGCATAAATTGGATCAAGAAAGACAGATGAATGACTTAAAGCAGCGCAAAATGGATGATCAGCATCACAAGGAGGAATGGGAAAAATTGACTGACGAAATGCATCGTCAAATGACTTTAAAGGAACGTGCATTGTCCAGAGACATCCGTCAAATCAACTGCAAGATTCGCGAGGAAAATGAACAGTTGGCTAAGGAACAGATTTATCAAAAAGAACATTATGATCGTGTCGTCAACACAAATCCACCGACTGAGGAATATTTTGATCAGTTCAATACATCTTCTCGTTAGTTTGTATGAATTTGTCAAATTTATTAAAGTATTGAGATGTCATTATATTAGGAATGTCTACATACATGATTTATGCCGCACAAAAATTTATTAACATTTTTTTTCTTGGGTTTAATCGATTAATTGCTTAAAAATTAAATTATTATGATCGTGAGTATCACATTAGAAATTCTTTCCGCACAAGCATCCACGCACACTTTATGTAGCCTTCTAGCATTGAGCAGGTAGTGACTCGCTATGGAAATAAATAGAATTAGCATTTTTTACAATTTTAAAATTTATGTTTTTTAATATTTTTTTCATGCTCGAAAAATGACCGTTAAATAACGGTCAAAATTTGAATTTCTTTAAATAACTGTCACTCCATTTACTTACTGTTCAGCGTTGACAACCTCACTAAATAAAATTTCAGCCTTTGATTTAACGAAGTAGACGAGCAAAAATGAGATGATCATGACAATTAAGCCTACAGAAAAAGTAAAGGATTCATGAACTACAGAAGGACGGAGAAAAATGCGTGCTGATAAGTCACTCCACGTTGATTCTGTCCACGTTGAATAGAGATTACTTTTAAAATTGTAGTCTTCCTCCTCAAATGCTGGACTGATTGCATAGCTCAAATTTTGTGTCGTTAATCGACATTCGCCTTTCTTTAAGCTTCCAGGTATCCAATATAATGGCAATGTTGTACAATTGTCTTTATCCTTATCAACTTTCTCACTCAATACGAATCCAAAGACTCGATAAGCCCATCCGGTAGCCTCTAAAGTAAGTGATGCTTGAACACTGATGTATCTTTGGGGTGGATAATTACTTCCTCGATAATCGTCGTTGAATACAAATATTGAGTCAAAAAGTCTGCATTTTGTAGCAACCAAATAGCAATAAAGAAATTCATCGACTAAAGCTGCATTAGCGATTCCTTCTCCTGTATATTTTTGGTCTGTTAATATATCGTAGACTCCTAAAGCTAACAAGGTTGCTATGTTACGAATTTTAACTTGAACTAAAGCTTCAGATAATCCTTGATTCTTTTGGACGACATCAAGTGCATCAAAATCTGAGCTCTTATTTTGATAGCTATACTTTAAATTTCCAGCATCATCAAAGACTGAATGATAAAATTTATTTTCTGGCTTCTTTGCAGCTACAATAAATGCTGGGAAGCTTGAATTCTCTCTCAAAAATGACTGTGCTGAAACTGGCGGTAAGCTCATTGTTTCACGAGTTGTGATGTTGACATCCAATCCATATTTCTCATTGTAAGCTTGAACTGATGCTGAAAATTTATTTGCAATTCCATTTGCTCCATTTAAGGAATAAATCGATAAAGTATCGAGTCCATCAAGTGGACCAATGTCAATCATCATGATTATATTGTCCATAGTCAGTGGCTTTCTATAAGATGCAGGCGATGGAAATGCATTATGCTTCTTCAAGTCATACACAAATCTTTGTGATCCAATATAGTCATAAGACTCGCCATTAAAAAGCACGAAAAGGACATTCACGTTATTTTTCTCATAGACATCATTGGATACGATTTTCCTCAAGTAATGTGCGGAAGTGATTAAAGTTGCAACAGAAGCTAAAGAATCTAGTGCACCTAAGGCGATTCCATCAAACATTGATGTTGTGTCTAATCTCGCAGATATTAAAATGAATTTCTCACTTGGATCATTTGTTCGATTTTCAGGATCAACAATTTTACGCGGAAATAAAGTTCCATAGACATTCTTGCCTTGTAGTGGATCACAGTAAGTGATTTGCTTTAAAAATCCAGCAAACTTTGATCGTCTTATACAGACTTCAGAATTTCCAGCAGCAGACATAAATGAGTTAATTTCTATGCTGCATAATGCTCTTCCAGCTTGACCTTCTAAATCTGTATTGAAATCCTTAAAGCACTTGACGACCTTTTCTGATTCATTCTTGTTTGCCAAGAAAATGATGGGGATGTCAAAATTCTCATGCAAAAGTCCTGTTCCATAAGGATTCCATACAGTTTCAGGCTTTGTGACATCACAAACTGGCTGATTCATGTGACGGAAAAACTGATTTGGACATTTTGATTCCTGTGAAAAAAATGTCATGTCTGTGGTGTCGTTAACTAAAATTATTGCTGATACAAATTTAGAATCTCTTAATTTTAGAATGTTTTCTCTGGTAAAAAATTTTGGCTTTAATATCGGTGCATACGGAGGTGCTGGAGGATCCTTAATTATGAAATTTATGTCCTCTTCCTTTTCTATGTAATGCAAAACACCGACAGATCCAGCGGATTTTCCTGCAGCTATTTAATTGATATCAGAAATTAATTTTTTTATTACTAATGTATTGGAAATAAGGGCACTTACAACTACATCCAGTCTGATGAGTAGAATTAAGTCTTCTAAAGCACATATTACCGACTACATTTTCGTAAATCTTATCTTTTGTTCTATCGCTTGAAACTGACATTTAAAGTTAAATTAATGATTTATTTTCAACATGAATGAGTGCATTGATATATTGGTACTTACCTAAACTTACAAAAACTACAGTAATAAGTAAAATTATTAAATATTTTAACATTTTATTATCTGAATATTTTTTCTATGTGAATCATCAGAAAAACAAAACTAGAATAGACGTAGCATCAAAATAATTTAAGTAAACAGTTGTAGCGCATTTCATTTAAACTTTCCTAAATCTACCTGAATTAAAATGATCACGTGGTTAAATGTTAAACTTATTTTTAAAATCTCAACGGTTTTGTACAATTCAAATTCAAACGGTTTTCAAAAATTTGAATTTTCTGAGTTTTATTAATTTTGAATTTTTGAAAAACGTTAAATTTTGAACTTTAAAATCTACTGTATTTAAATACTTATTATTGCCTTAATAATTAAATAGATTAACTGTTTCGATAACAGACATCCAATGTGACCCACAAAGCTGCGATATCCATTAAAAATAAGCTAAAACGTGAAATCCAATCAGTTAAATCCCATATAATCTGTGAAATACAATAACAAACAAATATTCGTCTAAATAGTGATTTTTAATTAATTAAATAGTATGAAGAAGGTGTCATTTGAAGCTCTTAAGCTAAAAACTTTCCTTGAGAATCTTGAAAGGTCGCCAACAATAGACAATGCATTAATATTATTAAGTGAACTGGATTCTATGAAAAATGAAAATTTTCAATTCATTCAAGATGTTTTCTTAAGCCGGCTGTTAATTATGATGGATCCTGCCGATGGATTGTATGATATATTGACTTATTCTCTATATTTGAAACTAATCAACTTTTATTTACAGAAAGAAGAACGAATTTAAGACTGTACTACTGAAATGCATGACAATAGTTTTATTTGGGTAAGTTATGCTGCATTTTTATAGGAATCAAGCTTAATCTCACAATTTTACAGGTCTCGGATCATGAAAGACCTTCCTTACAAGACGATCTTGTGTATAGTATTAAAACAAATCTTCGACTATCCAACAAACAGCTACAAAAAAGAACTTCCAGAAGAACTAAAAATTGCGATATTTAAATGCTTTGAAGCAGCATCATGTCAGCTGGAATTTGATGTCATCGAGAAGTTTATGGTCAACGAGAATAAGATTCTCTTAGGTCAATGTATATTTATTTGTAAGGAAGCTATTTCTAAGGAAACTTATTTGAAATTAAGGTAAAAATGTTTACTGGATGTTCTTAATTCTATTATTAATGCTTTGGATTTATACAGAAAATCAGCAGTTGAAGCTTTAATGGCTCTTACACAATGTCATGACAAATTTGACGAGAATGATTGCGTGCTAAGAGAACAAATATCCAAGATTCTCTTTATTGTCCTTCCACAAATCGCTACAGTGTTAATTAAAGTATGTCAAGAAGATTGTTTAAGAGGACCTAATCTCATCCAAATGGCTCTGAAATGTCTTGGACGATTTTTGTGCCTTATTCTTCAAGATTATGAAAAGAAGAATTTAAATTCAGTTTTAAATGAGGACTTTTTGAAATTAATCCAGTCAAATAGAGACCAAGAAGTCGCGGTAAGTCCAAAAGTGACGAAACAAAACGTCGAGAAAATAGAAAAGTCAAAAGAATGGATGGAAACAGCGTCACAGAAGCTATCAAAATTAATTATTAATTTAAAATCCCTTCGTGGCAGTGAATATAGTAAAATCAGGAATGAACTAGCTGTTCTAAGTTTTAATCTACTATTTAAATGCCTGCCAAACTGTAAATTATTCATGAGATTTCTTCTGGAAAACTTAATTTTATTTTCTGATGATTCCAATGAAAATATCCAGAATTACAGTCAAAATGGATTAAAGGAACTAACATCCACAATTCCAAACATAAATCAAGAAATATCTGAACTGTTTTCTATACATCTAGCGACTATGCCAAGAATTATTATGACTGGATTGGAATCTGAACAATTTGCAGGAATGGCATTAATTAATAGTTATTTGAAAATTTTCTCAAATATTGAAGGACATTTGGAAGGATTATTTGAGAATCCAATGATGCTTGAGAAGTTTATTAATATTATGGTCAGTTGTAGTGAAATTGACGCACCAAAGGAACTGATTTTTCACGAAACAGCTGGTGTCCTTAATGATGAATTTTATAAAATGAAAATGCCTTGGAAAAAGTTTAACAATTTCAAAAATGATGAAATTTCCAAAAAGTTTTCAGACATTTGTAAAAATATTGGAAGTTCCAGATTCTCGCATGTATGTGTCAATTTCTTGTTGGATAATATAAATTCCGTTGAGTATCTCGTCTTCCTGAATGAAATTTTAAATTGTGATAATGATAAAATGACATTAAGCACCGACCAACTTGACAGCATTATGGAAGAGTTTTTAAATGAAACTTACTGGACAATTCCAACAAGGGCAGTTTCACAGCTTCCAAAAATGGTAGGAAGAGAAGAATGGTTTGAAGATCACACGCCAGGACTTTATGAATCAGCTATAGAAGTTAGATTAACTGACATTTCATTAAATGATAATAATGAGGAACAAAAAGACAATTTAAATCTAAAGACCATCAAGTATAACATCCTTTGTACATGCACGATATTAGAATTGACTGGAAATATTGCTTTAAAGTTAGAAAACAAATTCCAAAGATATATTCTGCGATGCCTTCATTTAGTTCTCGAAAAAGCAGGAAACTCTAATTTTCTCATTAAATCAGCAGGTTTATATGCTCTGGAAAGTATAAGTCAAGCTATGGGACATAAAGAAGTGTCAGAACTAATTGATGCCAATTCTGATTATCTCCTATTCAATATCCATAAACTTTTAAGGCACGATCATGAGAATGAAGCAATTATTGACATGATGTCTGTAGTTTTCAAATATTCTAAGGCTTCAATGACAGCTTATGTTGAGGACATTGTAGTAATGGCAGCTAACCAAATAATTAGTGACAGACACAGCAACAAAACTGCTTCATACTTGAAATTATTCAAGCTTTATGTCCAATCAGTAAGACAATGGAGTCCACAAATAGAAATGGAAGTTGATGTGAATATTGAGACAGATTGGAATGACTTTTATCAGCAATGCCTGCATATTCTTGAGAATGATGATGAGATAGACATGCACATTAAAAGTAGTGAAGATCCAGAGGATAGTTCTAAAGATCCAGTAGACAATCCAGAAGATCCAGTAGACAACGATCAACAATCTGAAATTAATAAAGAAGAACTTCCACAGCACATTCAATTGGTCATTAAAATTCTCACATCCTCATTGCCTTACTTTGCGTCATCAAATCCAACAGAAGTGATACTTGTTCATGAAATATTTCAAAATGGATTTCCAATTCTACAATTTTATGAAAAGGAATTTCTTCCTTTAGTCCATCAAATGTGGTATCCATTTACAAAGCAAATTAACGGAAAGGATTATGTTGTTCTACAGCATTCAGTTCGACTATTAAGCACAATTGGAAAGTATGCTAAAGATTTCATCTATAGACGGTCAGCAGATAATGTCATTCCAGTTATTAATAAATTTTTAAATTCATCATTCAGACACACAAATAAGAAGGAAAATCTGTCATATACTCAGGAATTTAAGCTCCAGAAAGAAATTTTAGATGTTTATGGTCAATTATCTGTGGATTTAGGTATCGTTGAGAAAGAACAAGACGAAATAATTGACATATTGATGCTGTATTATAATCAAAATTCAAATATGCAACTTAAAACTTCTGCCAAAAAATCTATCGATGCTATAGCCAAAATCGATCCATATGTTATTAAATATAAGCTTAGTTTTCAATAAATTAACTCAGGAATCATTCAGCTATGACATTCAGCATTGTTAAGATTTTAACGGTCAAAAAAATTTCAAATTTAACGAAAAAGTTAAATTCCCCTCTATATGAAATTTGAATTTTAAATGACGGTTATTTTTTCTATGAAGCACGTGGTTTAAAAGACCTTCCTGTCACATGTTAAATGTCATTTATGAACAACCCCTGATTTAAGCTGAATATTTTTGTACGCATACAAATTTTGTTTTATTTAATTACATCATATCCATTTAATCGTCTGCAAGTTCGAAACTAACATTATCCAAATTTTCTTTCTGCTCAAATCTTGATAAGAATTGACCTGGTGACTGTACAGGCAACTGTTGTGGCAAATTACTAACTGAATCGTACATTTCATTGAATGAATCTGAGAACGGCATGCTGACATTCTCCAAATCATCTTTATAGCTGTATTCATTTATAGGTCCGTCATCCATCGATGCTGAAAATGGGTCACTAATATTCTCCAAGTCTTCCTCGTCATTTTCAACTTGATTTGATCTTTGATTCTCTTCCCATGCTGCTGTGAATGACTGATCCATAGCTGGTAATTTCTCCTTTCTTGGTGTCAAATGTGATGGAAGTGATGTGTTTCTATTGTCAAAACTGCTATTGCCTGAATCGTCATAAAACGACCGAGAAGCTTGTGGTACTTGGAGCATGTTATTTGCAAATGGATTGACTGTAGTTTCAAGCAATCGATTTATTCTTTGTGCTTCATGCGGTCTCAATGGACTTAAGACTTCACGTGGTCGATCAACGCTAATGAAAATTAAACCACAATTAAATATATTCTGAAATTAAGTTAATAAGTATGTAACTTACACCACAGTCGTCATTGGAATCAGAGCATCTTCATGGATTCTTGATGGACCTACTCGAGGGGGTCTTTCAAATACAATTCTATTTGATGTTACTGGCATTCTTGTCGGAATACTTGTATTCATCATTTTACTTACAGATCTTGGTTTACTGTAATGAATTAAATAATTAATTATGCTGCTTCCTGTGGTTTTTATTGCTTAATCAAATTCGATTCAAATTTTCTGTTTTCAACGTTCAAAAAGTATTTGAATTAAAAATATAACGAAAGAATTTTTTACACAAAATTTGAATTTCAAATGACCGTTAAAAAATGAATGGATTTCTCAATCAGATTTCTACTCATTATTTATGACTTTATGCCAATTAAGATTTATGATTAATTACCTGTATGGAAGTGAACGATCATGAACTTTTTCCCTTCGTTTCAATCGTGTTGAAAGATCATCATTCAATACATCATGCAATGTTCTCATCAATTCTTTAAGATTACCACTTCTACGTGGTTGCCGAGATGCACTTTGTCTTGCTGCTTCATTGTCAAACTGAATTAGGTTTCCGTCATTAAAGACGACATTTCTTTGTGGCGTTTTTGGAGGTGTACTTGTAATGTCTATCAAAATTCCCTCTGCTGGTTGTTGATATACAGGATTTCTTGGTGACTGTCTAACTGAAGTCTGCATTTGTTGCTGAGGACTTCTAAAGGAGCTTTGTTGATTTCTAATCGATTGATTTTGGTAATTTGGGCCTGATAAGTCTGCATACTCAATCTCTGAAACGTCCTCCAAATTATCTCTCATTGATGCCTCCATTCTTCTCTGTGGACTCTTTGGAGACATAGCAGCCATTTGATTTCTAACAGATTGATTTGGATGGAACGAGCCTGACAAATTAGCATACTCAATTTCTGATATATCCTCAAGATTGGTGCCTTGTCTCATCATTGAAGCATTTATTCTTCTTTGAGGACTTTTAGGAGACATGGGAACAGACCGATTCCTAACTGATTGATTTACACTTGACATGTCAGCATATTCTATTTCAGATATATCCTCCAATCTACTTTCATGTCTTCTCATTGAAGTTTCAGGAATTCTTCTGGGACTTGCCATAGACATGTTATTTCCTCGACTTCTGTTAGATTGATTTGGATGGAACGAGCCTGACAAATTTGCATACTCAATTTCTGAGATGTCTTGCAAGTTTTCTCTTGCAGAAATGTTCAACCCTCTTTGAGGGCTTTTTTGCATGACCGTCCTTTGTGGACTGACGATAACATCATGTCTAACAGATTGATTTGGATGGAACGACCCTGACAAATTTGCATATTCAATCTCTGAAATGTCCTGCAAGTTTTCTCTTACAGAAGTTTCCATTCTTCTCTGACCAGGACTCTTTGGAGACATAGCAGCCACTTGATTTCTAACAGATTGATTTGGATGGAACGAACCTGACAAATTTGCATACTCAATTTCTGAGATATCCTCAAGATTGGTACCTTGTCGCATCATTGAAGTGTTGATTCTTCTTTGTGGGCTTTTGGGGGACTTGGGAACAGATCTATTCCTCAATGATTGATTAATACTTGACATATTTGCGTACTCTATTTCCGAAACATCTTCCAATCGACTTTGTTCTCGTCTCATTGAAGTTTCAACTCTTCTTTGTGGACTTTTCATGGACACATTATTGACTCGACTCCTATTGGACATATTTGGCTCATAGACGCTTGATATGTTAGCATATTCGATCTCTGAAATGTCTTCCAAGTTTTTTCCCAACGAGATGTTTGTTCTATTAGGAGTTCTTCTGATTCCTGAGGTATTTATCACCCTTTGTGGACTAGGCATCGTTGCATTTCTAGCTGACTGATTAGGATGAAATGAGTCTGATATATTAGCATATTCAATTTCAGATATGTCCTCTAAATTTGCTTTGCCAGAAGTCTCAACTATTCTGTTAGAAATTCTTTCAGGCACAACACGATTAACAGATTGATTAGGGTCATAGTAACTTGATAAATTTGCATACTCAATCTCAGATACATCTTCCAAATTGCTTTGGTCCTGAATAATTAAATTAACAATTTTATCTGCAGCATTATCAATAAGTTGGTCCATAGCTTGCTGTCCAACTGGTTTTCCTTTAAGACTGTAGTTTAATCTGTCACGTCTGTCTCTTAATGGTGTGTAGTATTGTGACATGACTTGTTGCCTTACATCTCTGTTCTTTCTTGAAGGTGTAGCGTAATGAAGTCCCTTCATTGGAGAGTCTTCCTTGAATGTTGAGTTAAATGACGGCATCTCAACTTCGTCTAGAATTTCCGTTTTGTCTTTTTGCTCAGTCATTGGCTGTATTTCGATGATTTTTCCATGAATTTCTTTCTCTGGTGTCACTGGGACTATTTGGATTGGAACCTTATTTAAATCACCAGTTTGGCTGTTCTCGACAATTGCCATCGCTTCAGGTCCTTTGCTCATTTGATATCCTTCAGTGACGCAGATTTCAACAATTTCCACATTCTCGTCTACTTCACCGTTAATTTCAATCGTGGCTGACAACTTTACATACTCTGAACTGTTTGCAATTCTGGAAAATTCCATTAAATTCATGGAATTATTTGCTGGTTCAAGTAATTTCAGCTTCACTTCTGTTCTGTCTAAATCTTCAATCAGATATCCATTTAATGAGTTTCTAAAGACAGCTGATTGTGAACTAGATAGTCCTGTACTTGACGGCAATGAGCTTTTTATTATCACTTCCCCTAAATGCTCATAATCTGTGCTGAATGACATGCTTTTACTGTTATCGTCTCCAATAATGAACAGCTTTCGATTTTTCTTAAAAGTTATTCGAGGAATATCAATTTGTGGCAGTTTGAAGAACTTTGGAAGCAGTGATTCTGCATATTTGAGGCATTCGACTATCTTTCGGTTCCTTTCAATGAGCACAGTTAGGAAATTTCTTCCAGCTTCATCCTTAATTTGTGATATGTCGGTGTCACTTATAATTTTCTCAATTTCCTCAAACTTCTTCTTGACCTTTTTAGCTCCTGATGAGGCAACAGCATGTGATAATTTAACAATCGTATCATTCGATGCAGTTTCCAGTGAATTAATGACTTGTCCAAAATCTTCTCTCCATTTCTTGTAGTCATTTCCATCAGCTGACTTTTGCAGGTCATCAATCATTAAACTCAGCTTCTCAATCGCTTTTGTGTCGTCTACAATTTTATCGACAAGTTTCTTGAATATTGGATGGGATTTAATTGTTGCATTCGAGCACTTTTCACATAAATTTTTAATTTCATTGCCATTTTTAATGCATTCTGCAAACACTTCCAACGCATCTTTAATTGCACTATAATTTGAAGGCTGCGACATGTCCGAAAAATAAATACTTTAAAATTTTGCTGTAACTGATTGAAAAGTCAAATGTAAAATAAAATCAATGCTAACTGAGACAAATGATTGATTGATTAATTAATTTATTTCTAAATATTTTGCAATATCCATTCAATGTATGAAGAAACTTGTGTATAAACAGAAGGAAAATTTGCCAGGCCACATGATCGTGGTCCAAATGAGACTATTCCCAACAGGACGTATCGTCCACCTGTTAAATCTGCATCTGTCATGAGTGGACCTCCAGAATCTGTTGATTTGAGAAACAATTCAGTTTATATTCCATAAATTAGGGGTTGTACGCAAATTACGTCACGCTTTAGGGGGGAGGGGATGGGTAGAGGAATTAGTGACAGTCTAAGCACAAAATTCTTCTTTCTTTTGAAAATTTGTGACAAGGGTGAGTCGAAAAAGTCGTTTTTTGCGTGACGTAATTTGCGAACGATCCTTTAGCTGCTACGAAAAAAATCTTACCTCCTGCACAAGTATCACCAGCCTCCCTTCCTTGAACACATAACTGGAAATTACTAATCATTATTCGTGTTCCTAAATTAGCTGAGTAATTTGCATAAAACGAAGCACATTCAGATGTACCGACAAAAGGTAATCGTATCCATTGAAGTCTCGGATTTGGTGTATTAGACGTACGACTTGATGCACCTGTTGTTGAGTAAACAAGTAGACTCGATGTAGAGTCTAAAACTTAATTAATCGACTATTAAAAAACATACCAAACCCAGCAATTATACCATTACTTCCGACTTCAAATTTGCCAAATCTTTCATAGTTCGCAACAGGTAAGCAAATCGGAGCTACGGATTCTGAGAAAATAATTAATAAATTATTAATAATATTTAGTTCAGTCGACTATTAAAGGCCGCAATGGAGCGTATCGAAACTCACGAGATGAAGCTGTGGATTGAAGAAGTTTAACGAGTGCTATGTCATTTTGATATCGAGGATTATTGTAGCTAGGATGTACAATGGTCACCTCAATTTCGAAGTCTTCTTCTTTGACGCAAAACCCATCATCATTACATTCATTTTCTTGGTCTACATCAACATCGCCGAGGCGCACTAAAGCTCTAATTATAATTAAAATTTTATGTACATTTATAATGAGTCTGTAGATTCATTAAATTGAGTTATTAATTGGGGGTCCTCGATTTGAATAATTTTTTTGTAAGGGATCGTTCGTAAATTACGTCACACCCCCCTCCCCCACTTGTCACAAATTTTCCAAAGAACAAAAAGTTTTGTATTTGGACTGTCACAAATTCTTCAAGCCCCCTCCCCCCTAAAGCGTGACGTAATTTGCGAATGACCTCTAACATTAAAAATTTTACTTTTATTTTTATAAACCAAATTTATTCAAACCGAAGACCCCCTTGCTTTATTAATTAGTCAATAATATGCTTACAGTTCGAGTGAGTCAATCAAATTTGATACACAGTGCCCGGCAGTGAGGATGAATCTACTAGAAATAACACTTCCAGCACATCGATAAGATACAGTTCCTGAGGTTCTATTTCGATATGCGAGACGTGCTACCCACAAAAATCGACCAACTCCTGCATCCTCACCTCCTATTATCCTTGTTCCACTGGACTTTCCACAATCCTGATTTATTAAATTCAGTTTATCTTGGAGAGCTCTTGGAAGTGACGCTACGATTGGAGTTTGTGTACTTGTGGATGTTGTGACTACTGGCTGGGCTGTTGTTGTGACTACTGGTTGGGGTGTTGAGGTCTCTTGATAAAATGTATGATTACTTGGAAGTTTAAACTCTCCAGAAAATGGCTGTGGACAATTTTTATGGGTTGCTGCATCTTCATGATTGACATAAAATGTTTTTGGCTTTTGAACGTTTGATCTTGTAAATGGATAAAATCCTTGAATTGGATAGCTGACATATTGAGGCACACTGTTGGGTTGGACGTACGATGTACGAGCTTTTAAATGATCAGTCTGTTCCTCTGAATCATCCTCATATCCACCACCAAAATTCCATTTTCTTGCGAATTCTTTAGACTGCTTTTGCCACTGCTCTTGATAGTTGTATCCATGTCCATTATAATAATTTGGGCAGCAGACATACATCTCACCTTTCACATACTTACATTGATAGACTTGTAACTGACTATTTATGTAATTAGCAATAATGCCACTGTACATATTTCTAGCCATTTCCATGATTGGATCGCATTGCTTTAATTTGACGCAATTACATGCTCTTCGGAAATTATTGACTTGCACATTACCGTTCATCTGTTGAAAATGAAAATTTTGTGGTGCAAGGTCATGGTCATCGTAAGTCTGTCGTCTACGTAAATGCATATTTTCACTTTCTTGGTAGTAGAAAGGCCAAGTGCTATCACATGCTGTGTGTTTTTATGGAAGAATAAATTTTGTTTTTAAATAATAAAGTTTATTGAGGTTCATTAATATGCGGAAGTTGAAGTTGGTTTAGAGGAAATTGATGGAATATTTGAACCTTACAAATTCAAATTTTAACGGAATTTCCATATTTGAATTTTTTGAAAACCTTACAATTTCAATTTTTGCTTCTGTAAGGTTTTGAATTTTCAACGCAATTTTTATATTTGAAATCAGAAAACAATACAAATGTTTCATAAATTAATGAATTTGTAAGGTTTTGGTTTTTTAAAAATAAAAAATCCGTTAAAAAATCATTCAACTTCGACCTCTGCATCATCATCAAAATTAAACGATCAATTAAAAATTTTCACATTATAAATTCACACTTACTGACAGCGGCCAGCAAAACAATTAATATCACAGTTAATCTCATGATTAATCTCTTAAAAATCCAGTCTTTGTCAATTCTATATCACTTCCTTTAATTTATATTTTGTTTGACTTTACAAAATATTGCACATTTATAATCACAATAAGCAACTTCTTCACCTTTGTGATGACACCATCAAATTGTTTTTCATCAATTTTAATCTCTTTTCACGGTTCAATTGAATTTCATGTATTAATCGGATTAGTGCCAATCTTTTTCTTTTCGACTGACCACGCGGACGATTAAATGAGAACTGATTGAGTGCTAAATGTAGTCAAATAATTTTGGATGATGCTCATTTGATCTCCTTCTCTTTTCTGAGCGAATTTGGCATTAATTCTCTTGAAGTTTATACTGTAAACAAAACAAAAACAAAATTGTCGCGAGATGAAAATGCAAATGTTTGGTAAAAGTTTTCGGGCCGATGTTAAAAGGGGATTTTTACAAGTTTTTCAAAAATTAGTCATGAATCGCTCTTTCGTGGTTCTTCCGTCTGCGTCACGTTGATTTGAAGCTTCATTTTCGCGGGTTTAAGATTAAATATTGATTTGTCAGTTAGTGTGCTTATCTTCTAACTCATTTTGACAAATTGTTGGATGACCAGGTAGACAAATCAATCAATTCCATGAACAAACCTGAAAACCATCATCCAGCCCACAAAGATCCAGTGAAACAACAGATTCTTAACTACATATCATATTTGATTACGATATCGTCTTTATTTTTTGATAATTATCATCATTTAATTACATAGATTAAAATCTAAATGGGATGTGTGAAGAAAAATATAGAGTATTCCACATTAATGTTGCTTAATTGACTATCAACATTCATTAAATCTCTGACAAAATTTTTTAAATGACTCAAATCTTTTTTTTCTCTTTTTTTAAATGTATTTTTTATGTTCAACGTTTTGAATAAAAACTAATCCTTGTACTCACAAAAATAGTTTCTTTATGTTGTATATGCTTTTAGTTACTTTTGAAATCATAGATATTTATGTTTGGGAATTTAGATGAATAGCTACAACTCATTCAGTCTTAAATATTTCCGTTATAAGGAATGCATAGTTTCCATTTCATTAAATAAATGCAAATGTGACGTAATAAGAGGTCGTTCACTTATGAGGTCCAAAACTGAGTTCTGGGGGGAGGGGTATATTTTGTAAGGATAAGGATGTTTAATTGGGTAGGCGTAACAAGGGGGGGGGGGTCTGATTGGGTCCGGACCCTACCCTCGAAAAAAAATTCTGCAATTTTTTTCGAAACTCTACTTTCTTAGTTAATCATTCATGTATAAGCACCTTGTAGTAACCTTGAGTATAAGAACAACAAAAAATATTTTGGACTCCTCCTAAAGAAATTTCTGGGTACGCCCCTGGTGTGACCCTTGGTCATTTTTTGAAAGATGTCTGAGGAGGATAAGGATGTTTAATAGGGTTGGTGTGACCACAATTCTGAAAATGTGTCTAAGGATGGAGGTCTTAAAAATTCCCATTTTATGATGGACGTTATAAGTGAACGACCCCTCATAGAATTAACAAAAATAATAATTCGAGATTAAACTGAGATTAATTGAAAATAATAGAAAGAACTGCACAAAAATGAAGGGATTAAAAAGTTTACATTGCAGAAAATAGAATGTAAATTGTGACACATTTTTAGTTCTCCTACAATTAACAGTAGTTTCTTTAATGCGATTAAAACGAACGTTCTATATATTGGCCTCATGAAAGTTACAGTAAATTTTTTTTTCCATTTCACTTTCCACATTCTATTCTTCCGCAGCAGCAGCTGCCTGTTCGACCGTCAATTCTATCATACCGTTTTGAATTGTCTCGACCTCTTTTGACTGAACATCGTCGCCTTGTTCAAGACGTGCCTCGAGATTCTCATTTAGTTTCTGTCCAAAATCAGAGTCGAGTTCGTTGAGCTTATCAATAAGCTTTGATCTGAGCTGGTCGGGCCATTTTAGTGACCATTCTTTGAATAATTTCATCTGTATGAAAAGGAAACCGCAAAATAATGTCATTCGATGCTGGATTTATATTTTTGGGGGAGGAAAAAATATAAAGAACTTACGCGACAATAAAAAATTGTTGGTTTTTGACTTGACTCAGTCATTCCATTCATGTGAATTTCATTTGGCTTCAATAGCCACTGTATGAGAATTTCCATAAAGTCACTTCTTTCATATTCTGAAAACTCTCGGAACCAAGAGATTAAATATCTAAATTCGACGTCTGGAGATAGATGTGAATTGTTCATGTTATTTTCAATTATTTTGTTATTTTTGTGATTGAACTTTGTGTTATTTTTGATGTTAGTTGAATGCTCGACTAGTCTTGGAGATTTAGCACATTTGTAAAACTTTTAAAATACTTTGATTTTTCATTAATTTAATTCGATTGATTTTTTTTCCCGTCAAAAAACTTTCATTTATTTTTGCAAACTTACGGAGACTGACGTTGGCGAGACTCTATTCACACGTCGACAGTTGCTGAACATTTGATTTCTAATTTTTTTTAAATTTTTTGTAAATTCATATTTTTATTTTTATTGAATTTAGTAAATTAATCCCAAAATATCCGTTAAAAAGTAATTTAAAAAGTAACGGAAAAGTAAATTTCAAAAAGCCGTGTGAATATTCAATCTGTAAAATCCCTTCAAAATTCAAAATAAATTTAGCCGTTAAAAGATGATTTTATCTTAAATTCATTTTATTTAATTCTCATGAAATTATAATTTTTGAAAATCTCTAAATTGATCATCGAAGAACGAATTCTTAATATATGTATAATTCACCGAAATATATATATATAATTATTATGATTGAAATTATTTACTACATTATCAAGTTCATTAGAGAATTTGCATACATCATTGGTTTAACTGGAAATGAAAAAAAAGGAGATAAGAGAACAATTAAAATGCATGTTACAGTGTTGTACGGAATAAGAAGAAGAATTTACTGTTTGGATGAGGAACCGCCTCATAAACCTCGTACTGAGGTTTCATGTCTTTGCCGTTAAGAATTATATAAGCACCTTTATTGCCCATTGTGTCTGCATAGAATTGAATAAAAATAAAATATTAAATTTCAGCATGACACCGAAAAAATCGATAAATACATACCGCAGTAATTGGGCGCAGAAAAAACTGTGATGCATTTGCCATTGTGAGCAACTTCATATCCCATGTCTTTTACCTCGTGCGATCGAATTACATATTCTAAGTTGTTCTTTTTCAAGAAATTCTCAGTAATATCAGGACCAAATTGACATCCAACTCCTCGTTTCGAAGGCGACCGTCCATTTTGTGGCTGCGGATCAGACCACAATAATTCACACATGATTCCTTCTTCAGGTGGTTGTCTATTTCTCTCGACATTCCTTAAATCATCTATTGTAACTTCGTCAGAACTAAACAAACCGCCGTGCATTACAAGAACCTTATTATTTAGTAGATGACATAGAGGCAAGAAATTGTAGACTTGGGTAAACATATCTGCCATTGTAGAACTATATTTTGCTGTTACTTCGCCAGTAAATCCATACATTTGATTCATGTTTATTGACTCGTGATTTCCTTCATAAATAATTATTATTTTATTAAAGTAAAATATAAACAAATTTATGTAGATCATATATAGTTACCTCGACTAAGATAGAAGTGATTAGGGAAGAGTAGTTTAAAGCCGAACAAAGTAAAAATACACTCGACACTAAATGAGCCGCGATCGACAAAATCACCGTTGAATAAATAAGGATTTGATTCCGATGGAAGACCATTTTTCTCGAAAATATTTAACAAGTCATAAAATTGTCCATGAATATCTCCGCAAACAGTGAATTTGCCATCGTCCGGAATAGCAATGTCAACAAGTGAGGGTTGCTTCCTTAAGTACGCATCAATATCATAGAGAATCTATAAATAGAATATTATCGATAAAATTATAATCTGAAGTTGTTCAATTTTAGGTTGGTTTGGTCACAAGACTGTAGCGCGCTTTTCCCAAGAATATCGATAATTAATATACTTTTGTAATCTATTATAATTTTAATTTAAAAATAACGGTCATTTTGAATTCAAATATGAAAACCATACAAATGTTTTCAAAAAATTCAAATCAAGAACGACCGTTAGAAGCGAATATTTTTTAAAATTTGAATCTCAGTCAAAGTGAAGATTTTTGTGCACATTATGCATAGTAATTTATGGAAAATGGGCTAAATGAAAAGGATTTGGAGTGAATGTGTAGGTGGTTGGAATCAAGCAATGAAAAATCGTTATCAAACATACCTTGTAGGCGTATTTTTTGTGTAGCTTTTTCTGATCTTTGTACCATTTCATTAGTTCCTTCATGAATTCCAGCGTCACTGTCTCTTCATTCTCAAGTTTTGGACCTGAATAATCGTCTTCGATTGAGATCGATTCCAAACTTTGATACATTTCAGCCAAAGTCTTTTCTGGCCTGTCGACAGCAATAGCTCTTTCAAAGGCCATCTTTTTGACTATCTTATTACATTCAACAAACTTTTTCTGGAATGAACGAGGAAGCGAGCTTGATTAAATATTAATACTTTCTCATAAATAAAACATTTTCGCACCTTTGCATCAGCATCATTTGGTCGTCGTTTACTCACTACCTCGAAATCACTTAATGCTAGCTTAAATTTTCCTAGCGACATATGAGCTGCTGCCCTTCTATAATAGGCTTTCAGATACGAGGGATCAGATTTAACAGCACTGACGGCATCATTTAATGCATATCCAAAAAGTTCTGTACGGAGATTTGCAAGCGAGCGATTTGCGTAGTATACAGCATTTGATGAATCGATTTCAATTGCTTTTGTGTAGAACTCAATCGCCTTCTCATACACTTTTTCTAAAATGACACGGAAAATGAATGAAAATTATATATTCTTTCTTAATGAATGAGGTAAGGTTAAAATTTTTTGTGAAATAAGTACTTTTAAAGTATTCATTTGCTTCGTTCTTATATTTTTCAGCTTCCGCTATCTGCTCCGGAGATAATGTCTTGCCATTCTCTATTTCCGCAGCCATTTAAAGGTAATAAAAACAATTTTTTCTTTACGATATTAAAAAAAATATAAAAAATTCCTTTTTCAAAAATATATTGAGGATTTCACGGATATGTGCTCGAGGATTTTGCGGATACGTGCTTAATCAGTTTTCTATTCTTTCACTTTTTTGTCTGCACTTTGTTTTCGAGTGATTTTATGAGATTTTCAATAATTAATCAAAGCTCACTTTGTTCTTATAACAATGATAGTATTATTTTACACTTATTAAGTCATTACCACAGATTCTGTGTCAGTTCATCTACGTTCATATGACAAATCTTCCCAATTTTTCTGTCCGCCCCAAACTATTGAGGATTTCACTGATTTCGACATGGATGTAAATAAACATAAAATTGTTAATTAAATTTTCTACGGTAATTACTCATTGATTAAATATTTTATCCATTCCACAGCCTAAAGCAGTCATTGAAGATACAGAAACGCAATTAAAAAAGTATGTTCTCAATCCAGATCTGCCGAAAATTCAAGAACCAGAACCACACTATTTTCCACGTCAAACAAAGTCATTTGATAAGCTATTTCATATCCCGCCGTCTGCACAAAATACACAAATTGTAGCCCAACGAGATCCACAGACGGGTAAAGTTGAAAGCTTTGTGGAAATTGAGACTGACAATGCTGGATCAGATTCAAAAAACTCATTTTCTATGCAGAGAGCACCAAATCGTGAGTCTCAAGCAAGTGTTCGTGGTTCCGCTCAAAATTTTCCATTTTGGCCTGGCGGTTTTGATGCTATAAAAGAAGATATAAAGAATTTAGAGATTGATAATCGTGATTTTGAAGAGAATTTATTGGATGTTGCTCCAGGATTTCCAAACGGAATCGATTTTAGTCATTTGAAGAAGAAGAAGGCAGAAGAAACAACACCAGTTACAAGCATTGATCTATTGTCAGTAATTGAAAACAGAGGAGATGATATATTCAAGCTTGATGAAGCCCCAAAAATCACAGATGAGAATGTTAAGCAAAAAGATCCAGTAATTTCTCTTAGTAATATTAAGGTTGAAGATTCATTGCTAGAAATCAGTAAAAAGACTGAAAGTAAAGTAATTAAATTGGAAGATGTTAGATCGCAGGCTAAATCTACAGAATGGGCAGAAATAATTGACATTTCACAGCCAGTCAAGAACTTTTATGAAAGAGTTGCTGACATGGCCCATCAATATCCTTTTGAACTTGATAATTTCCAAAAACAAGCAATTTTAAAGCTAGAAGATCACAATCATGTATTCGTAGCTGCTCATACGTCTGCTGGCAAAACAGTTGTGGCTGAATATTGTATTGCACTGTCCAAAAAACACATGACAAAGTCAATTTATACATCTCCAATTAAAGCACTCTCAAATCAAAAGTATCGTGACTTTAAACAGACATTTGGTGATGTTGGACTTATTACTGGAGACATACAAATCGATCCAACAGCTAATTGTCTTATTATGACAACCGAAATTCTTCGTTCTATGCTTTATTGCGGAAGTGATGTAACACGTGATCTGGAATATGTGATTTTTGATGAAGTTCATTATATTAATGATGCTGATCGTGGACATGTATGGGAAGAAGTATTAATTCTGTTGCCTGATCATGTCTGTATTGTTATGCTCTCAGCTACAGTTCCAAATTATCTTGAATTTGCTAATTGGGTTGGACGAACTAAAAGGAAGAAGGTTTATGTCGTTTGTACGCATAAAAGACCTGTACCTTTACAACATTTCCTTTATACTGGAAATGGTGGAAAATCTAGAGATGACATATTCCTACTAGTCGATGAAAATGGCAAGTTTATTCAAGAAGGATATGAAAAGGCAAAGTCAACAAAAGCTGCACGTCAAAAAGACTTCCAGAAGAATTTTGGCGCCAAAGTTTCATCATACTTAAATCCAAAGCAGGAACAGACCATGTGGGTTGGATTAATTGAGCATTTAAGGAAGAATAATAAACTTCCAGTTGTGGCTTTTACACTGTCAAGAAATCGATGTGATAGCAATGCTGAGGCATTAAAATCAACAGATTTGACAACAGCACGTGAGAAATATAAAATTTCATCCTTTATTAAAGCTTGCATCCAAAAATTAAAGCCAGAAGATCGAGAATTGCCACAAGTTAAAACAATTCAAGACTGTTTAGAACGTGGAATTGGTGTTCATCATTCTGGAATTTTGCCGATACTTAAGGAAATTGTTGAAATGTGCTTCCAGTGTGGATTAGTTAAGCTACTTTTTGCGACTGAAACGTTTGCCATGGGTGTAAACATGCCAGCCAGAACTGTCATTTTCGACTCTATCTCAAAGTTTGATGGCAAGCAATCGAGAGTTTTGGAAGCTGCTGAATATACTCAAATGGCAGGACGTGCTGGAAGACGAGGATTGGATTCTACAGGTATGTAATTGATTTCAGACAAAAAATATGCTCTCAATGAACATGCTCTCTTAAATTGACTGACTGAGCATGCTCTTTGCCTGTTAGGGCATGTAATTGACTTTATGAGCAAATTAAATATTTAACGGTTTTTGAAAATTCAAATTTTAACGGTTTTCAAAAATTCAAATTTTTTTGAACAAATTTTTAAATTCAAAATCTAAAAGTCCGTTAAATTTCCATTTTAAGGTACCGTTATTATTCTGTGTAAGACAGACATTCCCGATGGAGCAGTACTCAGACAAATGATTCTAGGAAAGCCAATGAAATTAGATTCAAAGTTTAAACTAACTTATGCAATGATTTTGTCCTTACTTCGTGTGGAAAGAGTTTCTGTAGAGGATATGATGCAGGTAATTAAACTATTTTAGCATATAAACATTAATTATAGTATATTTTCATAATAATAAAATTTACAGCATAGCTTCCGTGAATTTGGGAAGCAATTGAAGATGCCAGAAAATCAGGAGCAGTTAAATCTAGCTGAGAAGAAGTTGGCTGAATTGACAGAAATAAGCGAGCATTTGGCACCAATTTGTAACTTTTATACAGCATGCCGCGAATATATTAAACTAAATGATGAAGTCATGCCAAAATTCGTTATTCAGCCTAAAGTATATAATGAATTAAAAGCTGGACGGGTCGTATTAATTAGCATGGATATACATTATAATAAATTAGGAATAATCCTTAAAGATAAGTCAACAGATTTATCCTTCAAAGTTTTGGTTCTTGACGAATTAAACAGTAAGGATGAGAATAATCAAAAGAAGAATGAAATGTGGCACAGAATGATTGCAATGTCTCAAAAGAAACTTTACATGCCGACGGGTGAGATTGGAGGACATACAATAATAACAATTAAGCCACAAAATATTATTGAAATAACAAAATCAATGATAAAATGTGAACCTGATAAAATAATTCAAAATTGGGAACAACGACAAATTCCTCGATTTAAAGACTCGATGCCAGGACAGAGTGTTATTAAGGCTGTAAATGAATTACATGATTTAACTAAATCAATCATTGAGAATCGCACACAACTTGAATATTTACCATTTACAAGTCAAACAATTGAATTACATGAACAGCTACAGAAATTAAGTGACTTAAAGGAAAATGTCGCCATTTATCAGCCGTACACAGATGTTCCTAATTTCCAGGATAAATTCTCACAAGTATTTGATCGTAAGGTTTTGGAAGAAAGGAAGGAAAGCTTAATATTCCAATTATCTAATCAAAATCTCTCATTATATCCTGATTACTGTAACAAGTTGTTAGTTCTACAGGAACTAAAATATATTGATGATCTTAATCAAGTCGCAATGAAAGGCAGAGTAGCATGTGAAATGGGACAAAATGAATTAATTATTACTGAATTAGTATTACGAAATATGCTCACAAATCTCGATCCTGCTGAAATTGCTGCCCTATTGTCTGGTCTAGTCTTTCAAGCTAAAACTGATGTTGATCCGAATGTAACTGAAAAATTGAAGAAACTCATGCAAGACTTTGTGGATGTTGAGAATGATATAAGGGAAGTTGAGACTAAATATAATGTTGGAAAAGCTGATGAGACTGTTGAGAAGGACCGATTGAATTTTGGACTTATCGAAGTAGTCTATGAGTGGGCAAGGAACAAGGTAAGCTGATATTTTAATCACAATATTCCTTAATTTATTGTGCTTTTCATTTCCTAGCCCTTTGCTGAAATCATGCAATTGACTGATATCAAGGAAGGAGTTATTGTTCGATGTATTCAGCAATTACATGAAACACTTAGAGATGTTAAGGATGCAGCACGAATAATTGGGGATCCAGTGTTGCATTCTAAAATGGAGGAAGCATCAAATGCTATTAAACGAGATATTGTATTTGCAGCATCTCTATACACATCTAATGATGCCTTAACATTAACAACATAAGAAACTTTTTAAGAATTAAAAATATGATTTTGTATGTCTGAATTTTTTAATAAAGTTAATCAGAAATTTAACGGTTTTCAAAAATTTGAATAATTTAACGGTTTTCAAAAATTTGAATAATTTAACGGTTTTGCAACTTGTCAAAAATCAAGTTTTCAAAAAAGTTTTTAACGGTTTTTTGAATGATAATACTTAGATCCAGCTTTGCAAGAATAAATGGAAACACGTCGAGGAAAATTCGTACTTCAAATATTCATATTCCAAAATGGTGTTTATTTATATAAAAATTCATTTATAATTCAGCATGATTTAATTTAATGATTTTAGGCATCAGCCATTTCAACATCGTCGAGAACCAAATCGTCCAGCATTTCTTCCAATGTGATTTGTGGAGCTGATGGATCGTCCATATCGTTTACATCGACTGGAATTTGTTGCTTTCTGCTATCTTTATAGATATTAACTTTCGTACGCATATCTGGATCTTCTTCCAAATCATCCAGAAACTCGTTGTAGTCACTAAAATATTGGAATCATTTATTAGTAATATTAGAAATAATATAATGAAAAGAACACTTACTTTTCCATGTCAGTATCTCCATCTCCAGAATCTTTTGCAAGATGTTTCAGCTTCCATTTTCTCATTCTACGTCTCTTATCCTTATCAGCGAAATATTTCTTAATGACAATAACGTCTGGAATATTATCTGGATTTAATTTCTCGAAATCGGCATTATTAATTACAGTATCGCGTAAATCAAAGCCTAGAACTTCATCGCCAGGTCTCAATAAATGTCCAAGATGAGTTTTTGTGTGAATTGTTGATTCCGTAATGCCCAATTCTGAAGACTTGACGAGCCAAATGTCAGCAACAACGTGTCTATAAGAAACTGGACCTTGACCAGGAAATTGCTTCCTTTCCTTCATAATTTCAATGTCCATAACTGTATATTGAATCAATTGTTTTGGATCACAAATTGGTAGAAATGGATAACGGAAGTAATTGGTGCCAGAAATATCAGCCATTTGAGCAGTTAGTGGATCAATCAAATGAACTGTACTGGCAACATTCTGAACGAGACAAATTGGTGAAATATTTCCAGAACTTTGTTGTAATTTCTTACTCAGACATACTAAACTTCCTTTAGATACAGGAACGATGTCAATAACCCAAGTAAACTTATAATTATAGACGTTACTGCGAATATCGTGGCTAATAAGCTTTTTGGATTGCGTGAACTTTAATGGTAATATTGTATGAAGGAAATCAACCATTTTTCTAGCATGATTTTCACCAGTATAGAAGAAATCCAATCCACAAGGTGCATTCTTAATTCCCAATGTATTTTCATGTGCTTTATGCTTAAGAATCATTTGTTCCATATAGTAGAGTGTCTTCTTGTTACTCGCCTTTTGTCTAACCTGAGAGAATAAAAATTTAACGGATTTTCAAAATTTGAATTTAGTCGATAAGAATTTGAATTTTTGAAAACCGTTAAAATTTTCAAAATTTCAAAAACTGTTAATACTACTCACTTGAACCATGCACTTCCAGAAATCCTTGGCTTCATGACGGTGACAATCATCGCACATTTGATTAGCTACAGTGAATTCAACGACAAAAACTTGTTCCAGGACAATTCCACCTTGCACTTGAGCATGAACTGTCAGCTTAACTTTTATTCTTTTCGAATGAGGCTCTGTCCAAATAAATCCTGCATCTACCAACTTTACTTCCTTCAAGCCTTTGATTCGTTTAAGACATAACGAAAGCAATTCTCTGGATTCTAAAGTTGCTGTAATCCAGTCATTTGGAGGATTCAAATATCTCTCACAGTTTCTACAGAAAAGCAATGTTCCTTGCTTTGGGATATTCTCTGTTATGTCAACTTGTGTTCTTAGACATGCTGCACATGTATTCAATGGATTTGGATCAATTAAGGTACCACATGAACAGCACAATCTAAAATTGATAAATATCGATGAAAATCTTGAGTAATTTAATGGCTTTTAAATTCACTTACATCTGCATTGTGCCTGACTGCGGACCTAAGCTACTTCCAGCGCTCACATATTCCATTTTACCTTAATTTTATTAATTTTGCACAATTTCAATAAACTCACGTTGCTTCTGGGATTTTACTGATATTTTGAGGATTTTACTGATCAATTTTTTGAATTTCAAAAATACGTTAATTTTACGAGAAATTTAAAAGCACATAAGTCGTAGTTTCATGCTGAAATAAAGGCATAAGCATGTTGATCAAATAATAACAAAAGAGTAAATTTCAAGCAAGCTTAATCTGATTTATTATTCTTAATTAATCCGAAAATTACAGCACATAACTGGTTCACTTCCTTTCCTGTAATCTCATCCTTCAACTCGTTGCTGATCTTCTCGAATAACTCATTATATTTGGAAATGTTCAGGATCTTTAGCACAACGAAAAAGACAGCAACAGCTTGCAACTTTTGATTTTTAATGATTTTCATTGCATCTTCGCGGCTCATGAGTTTTAGGAACCTGTAAACAAAATTATCATTATTTGTGTTAATTTAATGTAAACTGTAAGTTGCTTACTCATCGTATATGCTATTCTTCCAGGAGTAGACCAGGATCAATACATCATTAGCATACTCGAAGGCCTGATTCTTTTCTTCATTTGTATCCAAATTATTCTCAACTAAATCATAAATCTCTTCCAGGACAACTGGAGTCTTGACATCAAATTGCATCTGTACATATGACTCTAGTTCCGATAAATTATATACGTTTTTATTTATGCCTAGTTCCTTGAAAATGGAATCAATATTCTTGACAAAGCTGGATGTTGCATCATTGAACTTTTCACACAACCTGATGATGTTTATAATGAAGACATACATTTGTTCTTGGGTTTTAAATTCATTTTTACTTGTAGCTTGCTTAAAATCATTAAATAATGCAAAATTTAACGTGTCCAATATCGAAAATTGATTGTATTTTGAAATCTTATACTTTATACAAATTTTTTGGACTAATCTCACTAATGATTCTGGCAGGAAGAAGTCTTGCCAATCAATTGCACTATTTTCAGAGCCTGATGCCATATTTTTGATGAGTTTTTTCCAAACTTTTTATCTGCGTCAATTTTTAGGTTTTATAGAAAGCAACTGAAATCAACGTACTTTTGAGATTTGAATTTTATAAAAACCGTTATTTTTTGAACTTTCAAAATCCGTTATTTTTTGAACTTTTAGAATCCGTTATTTTTTAAAGCAACTGAAAAAGAAGTAGCTGAAAACATTGATAAGATACATCTTAAAGTTAGTAAAATTGACACGTTAATTTTATAAACTAATTATTTTATTTGCATTTTAACTTCAAAAAAATTTATTTCAGATTTGTGAATTATTTCAAGTTCTTATAGAATGGATTTATGGGACTTGGTAAAGCATTTGATTTTAACAGACTTTTGCGTGGTTTTAATAATAGATTGTTGATGGGTAAGTTGGGTGAGCTACGGACTTGCTTAATGTAATCATTTTCAGTTTGGGCAATGTTTTTATTTAATGCAATAATTATCTTTTTCTTTTGTTTTTTGATTTTTCTTGGAGGAGTTTCTGGATTTTCTTCTGTGACTTTCTTCTTCTTCTTTTTGATTTTTATGTCTACAACTTTTGGCTCTTCCTCGGTGTCCTCATCTGGCTGAGCATTTAATGTTTCTTGAGTAAAATCTTCTTCTTTTGTCTTGAAAAATCTCTCATTGTGAAGTTTTGACAATTTTTGCTTCTTTTCTGTGACTTTTTTTGTTACTGTATTTTCATCCTTACTTTTCCTCTTCAATTTTCCATGCTTCCGATTGTCCAAATCTTCATCAATATCAGAGCTTTCTGAATCAACATCGCCGCCAATTGCTAATTTCTTTTCAAATTCAGCTAACTGAATGGCTTTAAGGTCTAATTCTATTGCAGATTCATCGTCATTATTTTCTTGTGGCATAATTTTAACACCCAGTGGGAAAATGTCATTAGCAAATTTACGGAAATGATCAGCCATTCGTGCTAATCCTTTACGGCTTTTACTGGTTGCAAACTGTTTATATCTCAAATTTTCTATTGTTTCTGCGAATTTTAATGCATCAAAAGCGATTTCATTTAATGAGACATTAACACGTCCTGCACGTGGATCTAATGGACGTTCTTCCAAGTCTTCTTCCTGCCCATCACTCATATCATCATCATTACTGCTCTTATTGCCACGAACTTGATATTTGATCTCTAAGTCATCAATCGATCTTGTTGGGAAATTTGCTCGCTTCCAAATATCAAACTTTTCTTGATAATCTTGTCCAAGACTGCTTTGAAATAGTAACTGATTTACTACTGTGTTTTCGACATGCTTTAGTGCAATTGGATCATTTAATTTTGTGTAATAAACAAGGAAGGGCTCAATTAAAAGATGTGTGCGATCTTCAGCTAATTCTCCGTCGCTAACTTTTGCAATTTCTTCAATATACAAATCACAAATATGGAAAATGAGACTTTTTGGGCATTTGTTGACTTGAAAAACTGTCTTGTTTAATGCATTTGAAAATAACTTTAATGCTTCATCTTCCCACTCTGCGTTCTTCATTGCAAACAGGATCTGTCGAGTTACTCGACGCACCAACTGAAAATATTAAAATTTGTAATTATTTAACGAATTTTTAGAACTTAAATTTCAACGGTTTTCAAAAATTCAAACAAATTTTGAATGTGTCAAAAATTGCCAGTCAGACAAAAATAATCAAAATATTGATAATTAAAATGCTAACTTTTTTTCTCTCGTTTAAAATGGAGATCAAGGTCATTTAGTTTGCTGATTTATTGGTCACAGTAAGTCAGTCAGTCAGTACTTACCATCATAAATTTGTCGATTCTCCACTGATCAATGCCGAACCATTCTATGCACATAGTTTCGAGAAAGTTTTGGAAGAATTGAATGGCAATTTTGATGTTTGGAAAGCAATGCAGCAATGAGCCAAGTTCCTCTGATAATTCCTCCTGTACTAATGGCTTGTCACTCATCCACATACAATAGTATAATCCTTTCCATAAGCGAAGAAAATCACTGTCACTGAATTCTACAAAAGAAAAATGAGATTCACAAAGGATTAATTAATATATAAAATATACAGTATAGATAGGTGGAAGTACTTATTGATAATTCTTATTATTGCTTCTATTTATAAATATGTACCTATAAAAGAGGGTTATCAAAAGGGAAAAGCCATGATGTTAAACTTAGTTTTTGTAATATGAGAAATTTCAATTTTCTCCTTGATCTGAACATGTCTAGTTCCGTCTAGTGTATAAAGCTAATGGAAAATTCAAGGATACTAATACGCATAAAGGATCTTTTTGTGATAATAAGAAAAATCGAGACTGTAAATTTTCATACAAAATTAAATTAATTTTTTTCTTCATTAGACATTAATTCTGTTGGAAACTTTCGGATGTAGTTTAACTTTTTGTTTTGGATGACGCATTATGTGAGGAATACGAAGAAAAAAATGCTACTTACGATAGGATGATTGAGAACGTGTTTTGAGCCATTTTTTCAAGCTTTTCAAAACATTATTTCGTATTTTCTGGTCATTACTTGCTAGTAATTTAGCAAACTTGAGCTCCTGTGCTAGCACGTCCTTCTTATCATTCATGTTACACTCTGTATTATTATTTAAAAACAACTTTTATAATTAAATTACTTTTTTTGCGATCTAAATCTTAAAATTTTTTCCGGAGCTAACTTTGTGACATTCCGACATTCAAAATTCTGTAATTTTTTTATTGAAACTGTTTTTTAAAAAATAATTAACCGTTAAAATAAAAATTAATTTTATTCTTGATTCTGTCGAGCTATTTCAGGATTAAACTGTGAGTTGTATTGTTGCTTATAGTTTTTAACTTCTGGTGGCTGCTGTTTTGGCTCTGTTTCTCCTCTCAATTTCCTTAATAAATTTTCTGCTTTCTCTCTTTCTATTTTCTCCCTATTTAATCTTTCAATTCGTAGCACTTCCAATTTCTGTTGCTTAAGTCTTTTTAGTTCCTCGTCGGATGAATCTGAGCTGTCGGATGATGAGTGTCTGCTTGATCTTTTGTGTTTCCTTTTCGATTTTTTCTTTTTGGACTTTTTACTGCGTTTTTTGGATGACGACGATGTGTCTTTACTGGATGTGCTTGATGTGCTGTATTTCCTCTTCTTTTTCTTTAATCTATAACTCTTAAGTGATTCTGTTAATAATGATTCATATTTCTTCACTTCTGGTTCCTTCTTTTCAGGCTCAACTACTGTAGATTTAAATGAACTGGATGTTCCCATATATTTGTGCATTAATGTCAGCGGATCTTGCAGTAATTTTGACTGTAACGAGACTTCTATTTTTGATCCATCCTCATTATGTTTGTCAGTTCTGTCTGGAAGCATGTCGTACCAATCTCTTTTCCTTAACATTTCATTCGTATCTTGTCCAAGATATGTCAAGTATCCAACTTGCTTCTCATATTTCTCCTTCTCTTGCTTTTTTTCTGCCGTCCGTTCTGCATTTTCCGTCGTTGATGTATATTTACCATCCTCAAGTTCCTTGAAGAAGTTAACATGCTCATTGGATTCAAATGACGTATTTGTTGGATGTTCACTGGATGTTTCCGTTTCTATTGGTCTCTTAAAACCTGCCCGTTCCCTTAATAAATTAAGTTTAGCTTCTTGCTCGGCCAATGCAGCTCTCCGTTTAACTTCCTTCTCTTCCTCAGCTGCTTTACGTTCATCCTCACGTACTCTCGCGATATTTTTCTTCGTACGGACATGCCACGATTTGTGAGGCAAAATATTCATGTTTTAAGATTAAATTTTTGTGAATTTTTGTTTTATTTATCAGATATTTAAATTTGTAAACAAAAAACATTTGTAAGGTTCTTGATGAATTTTTTTAACGGTTTTTTAAATTTCAACATTTTTAAAGTTTCCCGAGATTTAAATTCTATATTCTCACCATATTAACTTAATTAACAATAATTTATGAATGCTATTAATAAAATAAAGGAGTAAAATAATCAAAGAATTAATCATAGCATGCATAAAATAATTTTGCATAATTTTTACAAAGTGACCGTTGACGACGGTGTGACTATAATGTTTTCAGTAAAGAGAGAAAAAAAGTGAATCTCTCGCAATTTAATTAAAATCTTGTAATTACGGAAAACAGTTTGTTAGTTTGTTAATAAATGCTGTTCAAGTTACAAATCGCTCGTCAAGTGTAAATTTTCGAGTGCAGCAATGGAGTTATACGGTAATTTTTCGTTATTAAGTCGCATTTTCCATTAGAAGAAAAGTTATCCTTGGATAAGAAAATTGAGCTGAAAGAAAAGCCTGTGAAAATTGAGTGATAATGTGAAAAGTCTCGGCAAAAGTTATTTTTAACAATAGATTAGTGTGTAAAGTGTATGATTCTATAGTCAAACCACAAAACATGACTGATACTTGGTGATATAATAATAATATATATAAAGTGCGATTAAAATATTTTTGGAAAATTTTTCTTTAATCATTAATTTTACGCCTCGTTTAATATTGGCTTTTTTTTGTGTAAATAATAGCATGTTATGATAATAAATAGTTTATGCAATTGAAGTAACGTTTATATCAATCAATTTAACAGCATACAAATATCTCTCTTTTTCCGTCATTCATTTAATACGTCTAGTCTGCCAGAACCGCAGCAAAACTTCGACAATTCACGGAGAAAATTAATCAGAAAGGGCTTAACTTCCTAATTTTCCACTATGCGAGGTAAAATTTCATTGATTTTTTCATTACATGCACCGGAAGGGTCTTCGTTTTGAATAATTATTATTATTGGAATTCTGCTCAAATCGACATTACATTTAATTATTAAAATTCGATCTCAGAAATAATAAAATTAAAAAAAAATAATTTATTCAAATCGAGGACTCCCCAGTAAAGCAACAAATTAATTGGTGTAAAGGGACTAATATGATGTTTCATATTTCATAAAATTTGATATTAATTGTTCACTAATTTAGCTTATCCACCATACACGAGTAAGAGGAAAATTCAGTTGGTAATTTCGAATACTCCATATACTATTTTAGCAAGACGGAAGCAACTTTTACTCATTCGCATCGCCATAGCTCTCTTCATAATCATTTTTATAGTCGTACAACTTAATGTTATCAATTATGGTGAGTACTCTTGCTGTATTTCATTATCAAATTATAGTAAAATTGTGCGTACTTCTCCATTCATGCTATGTTTTTTTTCATGCCTTAAATGTAGATTTCCACCCGCCTTCCAATGTCGAATCTTCTAGTAACAGTAATGATACAACACAAGCTATACTCCAATCAATTCCTCAAGTTCTTCACAAATATCTCAAGCCAAGGAATAATTCACAAGGTAAATACGACTTCCATTACTTAATCAGCATAAAAGCAATAAAATAATCATGATTTCACTTGCTACACTGTAAACATTGAAATCAGTAACGATGTTGTGGCTAATTTATGTTTGCTTAAGCGCATTGAGTGCGGTTGAATTAGTCATTTGGGGATTTTTTCATTGTGGTCATGTTTAACGGTCATTTTAATTTTAAATTATTTTTCTAAACCGTACAATTTTTTTCTCTTCATGAAATCATTTGTAAGGTTTTGATGACAAGTGCTTGAAAAACATACAAATTCATAAAATCTCTAAAACTCTACAAATTATTTGTAAGATGTTTGAAAACCATACAAATTATTTCAATTAGTCAGCTATGCAAAGTGATTTAAATACCGCTAATTAACACAAGAAAATGTGCTGAGCAAAACAAACTTACCTAACATAACGCGATACAATGCTAATTATTGTGTTGTTATTATTATTTTATGTTTTTTTCTCTTCTCTTCTTTTTATTTCGCATGATTAATTCTCGAATAAAACAAACATATACGAAAATAGCAACAAACAGTAGTCAAGCGACAAACAACGACAGATATCAGGCGATTAATATAAGTGATATTCAGCGGTCTATTGAGCGATATAATGAATATCAGACAATAATAAATGAGGACGTCTTTGGACCATTGCAAAATGACTCGATCGTTATTGTGGTGCAAGTTCACAAACGAATAACGTATTTGCGACATCTAATAGTCAGCTTAGCTCAAGCAAAAGACATTTCTAAGACATTACTCATTTTCTCACACGATTTTTACGATGAAGAAATTAATGATTTGGTGCAGAGCATCGATTTTTGTAAAGTTATGCAAATTTTTTATCCATTTTCTATTCAAACACATCCAAATGAATTTCCTGGTACTGATCCCAAAGATTGCAAACGAGATATGAAGAAAGAACAAGCGGCAATTGTTAAATGTCAAAATGCTGAATTTCCAGATCTTTATGGCCATTATAGAGAAGCATCTTTTACGCAAACAAAGAATCATTGGTGGTAATAATATTGATACTATTTATTGACGATAAAAAATCCTGTTATTTTTGACATCAGACCCCCCCTCCCCTATCTTAATTCGCGAACGTAATAATTGAAATATCCCTCATTTTTCCATTGTGCTCATTAATATAGGTGGAAAGCAAATCGCGTATTCGACCAACTGGAAGTGACCAGATACCATACAGGTTTGATGCTATTTCTCGAGGAAGACCATTATGTTGCCGAAGACTTTCTCTACTTATTAAAAATGATGCAATTGAAGGCATATGAATTATGCTCAAAATGTAACGTAATGTCTTTGGGGACGTACTTAAAGACATTCAATTACTATACATACAACAACAATCACAAAAAGGTGAGCGAAAGCTAACAAATTATATTTTTGCCATTCAAATCAAATCATTGAGGACAAAAAATTAACACATTTTTTTCACATTATATTAACAAATTATATTTTTTAACAAGGCAGGAAAGAGTTTCATACTTAATTTATTTTTGTGGAAACCATAAACATATTCCCTATTATTCTAGCTTTTACATCACTGACCCAATAATTTTAAATACAAAAAAACATTCATTCAATCTTCACTCTCATAATATGCAGCAATAAGCACGCAATAAGAGTATTTGAGAATTCACATTAATTTTGTTTCTTTTGTGTGTTTATTTTTGTTTTTTTTTTCTCTTTTTTTGCCTTCCTCCTTTCATATATGTGTGTCCATTAACCAATATTAACCACACTCAAAAAAAATAATATACACACGAATCGCTGATGCAGGAAAAAGCTTTATTTGGATCATTTTATGGCAGTAGTTTAAGCAACAATAATGCATTTCACTCGAAAAATACTCAAAATCATAATTCCTTATCGAATGGAGCAAATTTGCGTGCAAATCATGTTGAAACGACAACAACTTTAACCTGGGCTTTTCAGGCGGTCCCGACCCTTTATTCTGTTTATCAGAAGGTAGAACAAAAAAAATATCATAAAATATACAATATGTACAAAGAATTTTCTTTTTTATGCTCTTCTATAAAACGTGAAATCGTCTTTTACGATTTATGATACTTTAACTTTAACTATCTTGCTCCATTTTGTATCCGTTTACTTTATTTTCTTCTCTTTTTTATGTTCCTTGTGTTTTTCATTCTTGTTATGTCATGTCAATACTTTTTATTCTGTTATATATATTATATTATTATGTCGTTTCATTTAAATGAGCATTATGTTCTTAGATAATTTACTCCCTTCTACTAAGCTCTTCCTATCTTTTCTTCAATTCTTTCATGTTTATGAGTGACGATAATTTTTCATAACAAGTTATGAACGTGCACTTTACCTTATAATTTTTCCATTTTTCATCTTATTTAAGCATTTATCAACAATTTTCAATGTCATGTGAAAAATGTTATTATTATCATTCTCAGGGTTGAGAAAAAGCCTCTTTAGATCCCGCATTAGTCATCGATTTTTTTATTTTTATAATGAATTTTATTGCTGAGAGATTCTTGCTTCTTTTATATTCTTTACAATACATGCTTAAATCAAAGTTGGCATAATCTTCGGTAGTGGATGTGCAATACATTTTTTTATCTCCGTATATGTGTCAAGTGTGACTTGAATGCGACACTTACACGTTTTTTATGGTAAAACTGGATAAAACTCAAAAAGTGGTTTTTAATTTCTTAATTTGTTTATTTTTTTGTAAAGTTTATCCTATTTGGCGCTTTTTTGAGATCTGAAAAATAAATAATTGATTCAGTGAATTAAGTTTGTAAGCTTCTTACCTTTCTGATGCTTGTTATTCGACAATTGGAATCGAAAATGACCGAAATTAATAAATTTGCTGTATTTCTTTTTTTGAGATGCAGATTTGATAAATTCAAAGATGCAAATTCAAAGATGCGAAAAATTTAAATTCTAAAAAATCGTTTTTTATGAATTAAGTTTGAACAAATCAAATAAGAACTGAGTGTACGTTCAAATTTGGATAAATGAACACCATTTTTAAGCTCATGTTTTTAATCTACCCGGAACATTGAGGAAATGTAAAAATAATTCCCTAATTAGATTTTGAAATATTGTTGATAACCATCACTAAAGGCAATTTAACGGATTAAAATGCACGTAGATTGAATGACATTGCCTTTGACTGATAACATTTCCCATTCGTCGACAATTTTCAAGCTACCAGCAAAATTTTCCAGCCCTGATTATTATATAACATAAAAAAATTCCCTTCATGGAATTGCGTGCTTTAAATGAATCAAATGTAAATGCTAAATTGATAATGTAAATGTATATGCCTACTTGAATTCAATCAATATCTAATAATATCCTCGTTTCCTTCATGAAAATTATTTTGTCAATGTAGAAAATGATAATAATAATATTTAATCACATGTCACAGAAAATTCATTAATAAATTATTTATTAATTAGCTCGTTTATGTTGTCTGCATTTCTATTGTTTACTTACAACACCTTATCGTCTATTTATAATGTTAATTTTTCACATTTATTGACTTGCATTCACACAATATTTTTGTCATTATCATGTGGGAAAAAATTATTTTTAATGCAAATTTTTCCTTAATTATAATTTGCCATTGTTTATTATCGCTTTATGTTCTTGTTCGTGATATAGTTTCCTAAAAATTATTACTAGCTGGATGTCGCATAATTACAATAATTACTGTCATTAAAATTAATAGCCCATTCCATCATAAATACGAAATTTTAATGACTAGGACACTGATTAATTGAGGAAGAATTTCAGACTAGGATCTCGAAAAAATATATTTCGGATATTTAATTATATTAAAATTGATCGTTAGGCTTTTAAAAGATATTAATAACTCAAATATTGGACATAACTGCCTTAAACATTTTTTGTTTGTAAGTTCAAAGACTGGAAGCACAGTTATATCCTAGATTGAATTGAAAACTTGCTACTTAAGTTTACAATAGATAAAACAGCAAGCAGAGTTGTAGCCAGGGAGGGGTCCAAAAGGGTCCGGATCCTCCTCGAAAATTTTTTTACATGGAGAATTTTTTCTGAAAATTAATTTTTCCTTTAAAATTTTTTTTTGACAATTTTTCGGAAGCTTCAATTTATAATTTAATGATTCAAGTACCTTTAGAATTAGCAACTTGAGTAAAAAGTTAAAAAAAAAATTTTAGACCCCATCTAAAAAATTTTTGGATCCCATTTAAAAAAATTTTCTGGCTACGCTACTGTTTGTAGCAGGGGCATAGCCAAGAGGGTCTGGGCCCCCTAAAAAAATTTTTGAACAGCGAGAGGTTAGGGGGCCTAGACCCTCGGGTTGTAGCCTCGAAAATTGACAAAAAATCTTAAAGTTTGGCTTAATTACGTTAACTGGCATGTAAGAGTCCTAAAAAACTACCTTTAAACTTTTCATGCATGCCAATCTCATCTAAACGACTTTCTTAGCAGTCATATTTATTTAGACCCCAGTACCTCCTCTAAAAAGTGTCAAAGAACTTCAAATCCCATTCCATCACTAAATATTGAACACCATAAATGAACCACTAAGATAAAAAATCTCCCAAATGTCCAACTCTGCAGCTATCAACAGTACCCCAACATGCTAATTACAGTTTCTTTAATGAAAATCTAAAAAAAAGAGTTAACAATAGTTAATATGAGATTTACAGAGAAACTCAAAAGAAACCGCGGTCAAAAATCTGTTTGATAATTAATTAGTATCTGGAAGCTGTGAAGTGCTAAAACCCAGACAAATTTTTTGTGCGTCTGGAAAATTTCCTGTGCAGAAATAATGAAATACATTTTAATTTTTAAATGCATATGAAGCCATATGCTCTAGAAATAGATTATGATAGATTGTCTGTTGAGAATTATGCCACATTTATGGAATTTTCATGTTTTTGAAATGCAGCACGAGATATTGAGAATGTTTCTAGATGAGATACAATTTGGTTTCTTTACATTTTAAGTCAGATAAATTCGTTCAATAAATAATAATCTTGTATATTGAAACTTGTGGGATTTTTAATGAAAAGTTGCTAATGGAAATTCAAGGCTAGAGCGGCGCAATGCAGACATAACTTAATAAAATCTTTGGCAAACTTAGTCTTATAGGCATTCTATTACATCGCAAATATTTACAAGATTGTATCGATTACATTGCTAGTCACACGACTCGAAATCATAAATTAACTTTAATCTCGATAAAAGTTATTATCAGAACGACTGAGTCAATAAATCTACGCTACTGTATTATCTGAATTGTATCAAATTTGTTCTACATACAAGATAACATCATACAATGTAAGTTAAGTAACAATATTTACCAGCACAAACAGCTTCATTGCCATTGACCATAAAAAAGTGGTAATTTTTAGGAACTATATCTATTCGTTGTGTTATTTATTCATTTGCATCACACATTATGCATTTATTACGTTACGTTCTATTCACTATCACTTTTAACATGTTTTCAAATTGCATTGAATGTGAATGATAATAAAAATAATATTTTCAATATATTAATATTTTTAAAAAGATATATTAATCTAGCATGTTTGTATATATCAAAGGTTGAAGTGACACCATGGATATCCAGTAAGCATAACATGGGAATGGCGTTTAATCGAAGTACATGGCATCAAATAAAGAATTGTGCAAAATATTTCTGTTCATATGATGGTAAGTCACAGAACTTACTATCAAGGGGGAAAATTAGTGACTTTTTGAAAAATCAGTTTCTTGGATCTTGTGCTTCAGCCTTTAACAATATTGGAAAACGGTTAAAGGCTTAAATGTACCTCTATCTAACGGTATACAATATTATACATAACTTCCATACCTAAAATAGGTAAAGCTAATTTTCAATTTTTAGGTTTTAAATTTTTCGTAAAAGAATGGTAATTTTTTACTTATTTGACTGTAAATTCTGTTCTACTCAATGAATCTTACTGAAACTTTCACAAATTATTCATCCTATTTGTCTCTTTAAATGCTGTCACTTTCAGATTTTTTGATTTTTTGCCACTGTTATCAAACTTCCGTGCTAAAAACTTCAACATAAAAGAAAAAGTTAAATAATTTTTTCTTCTTGATATCTGCTTTAGTAAATTTTATCTTTATATAAAATCTGATAGAATTTTAAATGAGCTTTAATTTGGTATATAACTGATTAGAAAAACATTAGTGGTTATTGAGAAAACTTGAAAAAAATCCAAGATTGCCAGCGCGGAAGTTTGATAACAGTGGCATCAAAAAATCTGAAAGTAACAGCATTTATAGAGACAAATAGGATGAATAACTTGTGAAAGTTTCAGTAAGATTCATTGAGTAGAACAGAAATTATAGTCAAATAAGTAAAAATTACCATTCTTTTACGAAAAATTTAAAAAATAAAAATTGAAAATAAGCTCTACCTATTTTAGGTATGGAAGTTATGTATATTATTGTATACCGTTGGATAGAGAATTGTTTGAGATATATTTAAGCCTTTAACCGTTTTCCAATATTGCACCCTTGAACCCTGAAGCACCCCAGATCGAAAAAAACTGATTTTTCAAAAAGACCCTATTTTTTTCTCTTGATAGTATATCGATTAATGAAATTTTCTCTTCATTTCCCAAAGATTATAACTGGGATTGGAGTCTACAGCATACAAGTCATCAATGTCTAAAGAAGAAATTATTTGCGATGGTTGTGCGAGGACCACGTGTTTTCCATATTGGTGAATGTGGCGTGCACCACAAGAAAAATAATTGCGAGTCAAATCAAGTGATATCAAAAGTTCAACAAGTCATTAGTGTTGCAACAAAAGCAGGTCAACTATTTCCAAAGAATCTGATGTTAACGGTCGCGAGTGTTGTGAAAAAGCAAAAAATTCGTAAAGGGAATGGGGGGTGGGGTGATAAAAGAGATCATTTACTGTGTCTCAATATGACATTAGGTGTAAGATAAAATACTTTTCATTTTCTAGAGTATGTACGAGCGGGATATCCATAATTAGTTATTAATGGATTAATGATTGAATTTTATGGAAAAGATTTTCTCTTAATGTTGTGATAAAAAAGGAAGTAATTATGTCTTTAAGGTGTAAGAAATGATGAATTTAGATATTTTTTTGGTTTTTACAAATATTTTAATGAAAAAATTCAGGCAGACACAGAGTAATTGTTGTCTAAAAGGTAAAAGGAATTCCATTTTCAAGCATTTTTCAAGTAATTGCTGAATTTTTTCTATAATAATTTTGATAAAATGCTTCAAAGTTGAGACAATTCTTTTCGAAGTAAAAACCGTACAAATTCATTAAAAAATATTTCAAAATTGTAAGCTTCTATGCTTAACTTTAAAATTATCTCAAAAAATTTCAATTAAGATTTCAAAACAGCATAAACAAAATCAACTTTGAGTGCATTCAAAATTCACTTTTTAATTATTTTTAAAACCCCAAACCAATGAAACAAAGGACGCATCAAAAACAGATGAAGCGATGCAAAAGTAAATAATCCGTCTAGAAAAAAAATGAAAGCATTTATATCAATTTAATCAACAATATGCATCACTTGAGAAAAATATTATTGTATGATTGGGGGTGGCCATCTGCGGACTGTGTCATTTTGTTAGAAATGCTCCGTTTTGTGGCGGATGTAAAATGTTGGATGGTCACCCTTTGTATGATTGTCATAATATTTTTTTTTGAATCATCAGAACAAAAAGTAATTTAGTAATGTAATATACATATAGTTGGATCTAGTCACATGGAATTTTCATCCCATATCATTTTTAAAGCGTAAATAATGAACAAAGTATAAAAAAAATCTCACAAAAGTTCTTCTTTCCAGTTAATGAAACCTTGTTTTCCTTATTTATTAGTTACGCTTAAAACACAGTAGATTAAAATGAAGAAATGTTTTCCTTACAACCTACAATAAATTTTAAGAGCCATGAATTATTCAATAGAACCAGAACGTTGAATAATCTGTTTAGTTACCATGTCATAAAAATGCTACCTTGAGAAGAAGTGATTAATGCAGTAATCTCATAGTTTTAATTAAAATTATTTTATTTTTAAAGCAAAAAAAGAAGGCAAAACCTTGAAGTTACCAAAAAAAAAAAAATATGATAAAGAGATGTTATATCACTTAAGCGATAAAGCTCACTCGAGTGTAAAAAAACAGCAAAAATGTTTTAACTAAAGAAATATTAGAAAATAGGATAAAATAAAATTAACACACATTATGTCACCAAACAAAATAATAAATGTACGCAAAGTATGAATAACAGTTGAATGGTGACTAATGTCCATGATGATACGATCTGTCAGAGAGATCTGCTATTCTATGATTATAAGTATTCTCTCTTCTGTTCTCTCCCTTATCCTATGTATTATGTTTCCCAACACATTCGCACGTATATGACTTTGTTTAAAAATAATAGCGAGAAAAAAAAATTATTATTTCTGCTGTTGTATTTATTATATATGCACAAACAGATATGAAGAAGTGTTAATTTAAAGCAAACATCATCCGTTCCTCTCTCTTTCTCTCTATGTTTTCTTTCAAAACAATTGGGCGGTTCGCTAAAATTGGATAATTTTTTAATTCAATTATTGAGAAATTGTAGATTCTCTTATAACTCTTGGAATCATATCCAAACTCAATGTTTGTAGATTAGCTAGAAAATCAGTATAATCTTAAGGTTCGTTGTCTGGATGATTTTCAATCTTACTTCATTGATTTTGATTGACATTAATCAGATGGAAGGCTGATAGCTGGATTACAGGATCATTTCCTCCATGAGCGTACCCAGAGGGGGGGGGGGTCCAGATTTTCAAACTCAGTATAAATAGAGCTCACTTAAAAAACTAATAATTCCTTCAAATTCAAAACAAAACTTTGAAAAAATTAGTACAAGCTTCTTGAAAAAAGAGTTTGAAAATCACGGACCCCCCCCCCTTCTGGGTACACCAATGATTTCTCCTGCTTATTGATGGATCTTGATAAAAGATTTGAATTTTTGAAATTCTAGTTTAGAATTCAAAATTTAAATCATTTCAAAAAAAGGTTCAATTAAAATCAATCAAATTTAAATTCAAAGAAGAAGATTGTCAATCAAATATTGTAGATATCTATAGATAGTTGACAATTATCCAATTTTAGTCGAACAAGTCTGTTATTATTAAAAAAAGAAAATACTTCTAAGCGATCTTATGAATGAATAATCGAATAGCATACAATGTAAATTAAAAAACTACTGGATATAACCAATTTCTTTTGATGATGTCAATTGAAATGGTTAACGTGTGTGAATTTTACAAAACAATAAAATGAAAAGAAGAAAAATAAAAGTTAATGAGAAAAGGAAATAAAGAAAGAAAAAAATAATAATGAAGATATGGAATTGAAAATTAAGAATCTATTATTTCTGTCGGCATTGGGAATTTGATCATTCAAGTTCCATACTTGATAATAATTTATTTGTTTTTCTACATTTTTAGTAGACATCCGTTTTTTGTTATATTTTCAGCACTTTTTTATTCAAATCAATTTGCGTATATCGACAGTATTGGCTTCTTTATTCATTATATATTTCAGCTAGAAGTCGTCGCTTACACTTTTTGTGCATTCATTCGCTCACTCATCCATTCAAAAGATTTGATCATTTTCGGGAATATTTGATCAATTAAGTAACGTTCAACTGTTCACACATATGTTACTGTCAATATGTAGTCATACTGAGCATGAGTGTCTATTTAATTCCCACTTGCTGTGCCTGTCCCTTCTATCGACTTTTCATTAAATAAATTTTCTCTCAATATTGCAGGATATGTTCGAGGGTTACGACACTTTTTGTGAATAAAATTCAATGACTTCGATTCAATTGCTTTTTTTGCGGTTTAAGATGTTCACTGTAAAGCTTAATGAATGTAAGCTAATCATTATTACCTGTTGTTCCGCAATTGTGCTGAAAAACTTTGATTTTTATTCATTGGTGATCTTGAGTTTTAATCTGCATTAATTAACGGTTCGATTTTTTTAATGTTTAACCCATACAACAGTTATAACTGCTTAAAAAATGAAACTTCTGTAAAATTTTTTGGAAACTCTTGAACAGCTGAAAAATTTCTTAAAATTTTAAATTTTCAAAAAAATATCCTGAAAAACTTACAACAGCTAAAAAATAAAATTCAAAAATTTCTGTTAATTTTCAAAACATTCAAAAATTTCCGTTAATTTTTAAAACATTCAAAAATTTCCGTTAATTTTTGAAACATTCAAAAATTTCCGTTAATTTTTTAAAACATTCAAAAATTTCCGTTAATTTTTAAAAAATTCAAAAATTTCCGTTAATTTTTGAAAAAATTCAAAATTTTCAAAACCTACAACAGCCAATAATTCAAAATTAAAATGTCCGTTGACAATCTATGAATATAATCAAAGATGACACTGAAAAATGTCACGATAAATATGCGTGCTGCGATGATGAGAGGAAAATCTGTTTAATTAAAGCGCTGCTCGCTGCATTTGCCAAAAAAAATTATAATGAGTAGAATGATATGTATAGGAAAATTCGCAATGTCATGGTGAGAAAAATCAGTGTGTATGCATGTATGAAGTAAAGAGAGAAAGCATTTTCCCATCTATTTTTAAATAGTAGAAATATTTCCGAGAAATTTTCAATTTCAGCATGCTTATGATCAGAAGAAGAAAAGAAATAAAATAAAAAGAATAATTCTACAACTAAAAGGCGATCGGTCACACAATGTGAGTGACAGCATTTGCACACACAGCTTTATTTTTCATCCAGAGTCCTCGTTCGCTTGCTTACAATTAATACTTGTTAGTTTTTAAATAAACTTGCACATTTCAAGCAGTGCCTAAGCACAGCACGGTCAGAAATATTTATTTTGTGTAAAGCTTAGTGGAAAAAATTTTTTTTACCTCGGTCGTTTAGTTTAGTGCTCGTTTGGTGTTAGCCCCCTTAATAAAATTAAATAATATTTTTTTTATTTGTTATCATCATCTAAATATGATTTTGGTTCAAAGAAGCAACGCAAGAAGAAGTGTATAGGCAAAAAGGAGAAAGAGAAAAAAAATACATTTGTTTTTTTAATGATTCCGATTCGAATAGGAGAAATACAAAAAAAATTTATATACTCAGTTAAGAGGCATATGTTCGAGAGTTAACACATGCCGTTTATAATTAAGAAGTTATCAAGGCGAGTTACACTCTTCGCTGCAGTTTTATTATGTACACTTTGTTTTCTTGCATTTATTAACCGACTAATATTACTCGACTATGGTGAGTTATAGTGAATCAACAGATATAAAATTAAAAAAAAAAACAAAACATAATTTTTAACTAACAATTCGCATCTTGAAACAAATTTATTTTCATTTATCTGATAAAGTGAACATTTAAATGAACAGAGTTAATAGAGACTCAATTAACGAATCACATACAATCATCGTGCGCATTTAAATGATCAATATATATTCAGAAAAGATATATATTCTGTGAGGCGTGTTAAGCAAAAAAAATAAAATAAAATAACTATCAAAATATTCAATTTTGTTGCCGATTTTTTTATATTTGTGCTTGCTTCTCTCTCTCTCTCTATTTTCATTTCACATACTAAACCAGATTTACAAGCGACGATGACGCAACCTATGCAAAATCCCGACTCAAAAAATGACTCGAAGATGATACAGAAATTGATCGAAAGAATAAATGACGAGCAGGTCGTCTTGAATGACATGAAATATGAGGCATTGCAGAATGACTCGATTGTGATTGTGGTGCAAGTGCATAAGCGAATAACTTACTTGAGGCATTTAATTGAGAGCTTATCACAGGCTAAAGATATCTCAAAGACATTAATTATTTTCTCACATGACTTTTATGACAACGAAATCAACAATTTGGTGCAAACTATTGACTTTTGTAAAGTCATGCAGATCTTCTATCCATACTCAATACAAACTCATCCGCATCATTTTCCAGGCACCGATCCTCAAGACTGTGATCGTGACATTTCTAAAAGTGATGCAATCAAATCAAAGTGTAAAAATGCACACTTTCCTGATCTCTATGGACATTACCGAGAGGCAAAATACACACAAATGAAACATCACTGGTGGTAAGACACATATTTGATTTGGGATGGGTCGATTGGCGCTTCCAATGGATTCGAAAAATGTCAGAGGAAATAACTTTGTTATATTTATGGGGAATTATTCAAAAACTGGTCAAGCAATGTTAATTAGTACGTGATTCTAAGCTATAATTGGGGGTCCTCGATTTGAATAAATTGTTTTGAAAATTAATTGAAATCCAAAAATCGAATTGAAATTCAAAATTTCCGTTACGGAAGAAAATTTCAAAATTTATTTCTAAAAATATCTAATTATTCAAATTGAGGACCCCCTTAGAGTTGCAAAATTTAATTTAGTATAACTTGTTAATATACTGAATAGTCGATTTCTATGAACTTGAGAATAATACCGGATAATTTCATATCTTCAAGGCCAGGATTTTTGTTATTTTAAAGACTTAATTTTTCATTCAATTTATGTTGTTCATTCAAAACTGGAAGTTTTGAGACCCCTATCTGACTATGTTTACTATGCATCTAATAGCTGAAGATCGTAAGTGTATGAAGCACCCCCACCCCCAAAAAAATATTCAAGTAGGCTCTGAAACAGTGGTCAACACCTTCCAATCTAAGTGGGTTTTTCAATAGACTTTATTCGTGACGCACAGCATATTAGATAACTTTCATGTCTATCACTTAACACTTCTGAGCCACCGAGGGGATTTTTAGTAAAATGCCGTATAATGAAATAAACAATTAAAAGTACACAGAAAGAGTAGTTTTTTGAAAGTTGGATTCAAGTTTAATGATAACTAGATAATTACATTGGTTCATCCTTTTTACCTAGCTGTCTTAAAACAATCTATACCTCTTACTCACAGGGTCCTTCACATGTGACCAAGGGGGATATATTAATTTGTAGATAGAACATTTTGGAACACAGATGTCTTGTCTAAAACTTAAACCTTTTACGTTTGAACTACCCATGGCCGTCTTCTCAATATACTCACTCTGCGGCCGGCTTCTTATTCGGTTTTTCAAGTATGTTCTCAAGAAACCAAACTATAGTTCTAAAATCTATGCTCTAAAGTCTCTGAATTAAAGCAAAAAGCCGACAAAAACGGAAGCGCTAGACGCACCCAAAATTATTTACTTTTTACTCAAACATATCAAATTTATTAATAGGTGGAAACTAAATAGAATATTTGATGAATTAAATGTGACGCGGAATCTAGGTGATATGCAACTGTTGCTACTCGAGGAAGACTATATGATAGCACCAGACTTTTTACATATTTTAAGACAAATGCAGACATTATCAAAGAGGAAATGCTCATACTGTAATATTTTATCGCTAGGTACTTACGTAGAAAGTACAAATTATGATAGTTATAATAAGGTTTGTATTTAATCTGCTGCTGCTGCTTCTTATCACTCAGAATTCTTAGTCTTTTGACACTTTATGCTGATAATCTCTGTTCTCTATCGCATCATATTTTAGGTAGAAATATCTCCATGGCTGACAAGTAAGCATAACATGGGAATGTCATTAAATCGTACAACATGGAACGATATCAAAAGCTGTGCTAAATATTTTTGTTCATATGATGAATACAATTATGATTGGAGTCTACAAAATGTAAATTATAACTGCCTTACAAATAAGCTGTTTGCAATGATTATCAAAAGTCCCCGAGTATTTCACATTGGTGAATGGTAAGTATCAATCAAGTAGTCAAGCTTGCTACTTGTACGATGTAGGCGAAATGTCATAGGCACTTTTCTGTGTTCGATCAATCGGTTGTTGTTAGTGTTAAAGACATTTATGTGCTGGTGCTGAAAAATGTGTGATAAGTGTGGTGCAATAATAATATATCATGAGCTATTCAAGGCTCCGGAAATGTCTCACGAGGAGAAAACAGTTCGAGAAAATTTGATTTTAGTGAATTTGTTAACGAACTTTTGAAATTCAAATTTTTGAAGCTGTTGTATGGTTTTCATGTGAAATTGAAAGGTTTTGTATTGGAACACTACAAATATTTTCAAAAATTGCAAAAATTTAAAACCACACAAATTCCGAAAACAATACAAATGCGCCTAACTAAAACCATACAATAGTTTCAAAAATCAAAGTGAAAACCGTTCAAATGTTTTTAAAAACTGATTTTAATCTAAAATTCGTATGGCATTTAAAAATTCAAAAAAAATAATTTAAAGTCACATTGAGCAGATCAAAACTAATGAATATTACAAGCATGTGCTCATAAATTAGACAAACCGCATGAGAACTAATGCACAAGCTGTATGCAAAGTAGCTTGTAAAAATTTATCGTTGCCTACACCATTAATGCGTAATATTTATTATTCTCTCATTTACATTTTAGCACATGTATAACAAATGTTTCCATCTATCTCATTTATTTATTTATAGTGGAATGCATCATAATTCAGAAAACTGTGATCCGAGTCAAGCCATAAACAGAATACAATATGTGATTGAGAATGCAATGATATCGAAAAAATTTTATCCAAAGAGATTAAAGGTTACCAAAATATACGATGATTATGAATCAAAGGATAACTTAAAGCCGAATGGTGGCTTTGCTGATTTACGTGATCAAGTTCTGTGCCTTAATATGACAACATTTTATACTTATTAAGTCGGTTCTGTGTCAATATATATTTTTACAAAATAATTTATCTCATTTACTCGTCCAAAGTAACAATTTTAGAGAGATTTTGTTAATAATTTTTTTTACATGTATGTATGTAACTGTGTCATAAACGAAGTCAAATGAAAGATTCTGCTGTTTTATAAATCATCTCATTTTTAATGCCAATAAAATAAAGCGAAAATAAACAGGAACTACCAAGTATTGATGTATTCATTCATAAATAAATACAGCTGATTGATTCAATATAAATTTTAACGGCTGAAAAAAATTTAAACAGTAACGGTCGAAAAATATTTGAAAAACTGGCACAAAAATATTTGAAAAATGACGGTTAAGATTTAAAAAAATAACGGTCACACGTCCGTAACTTCCAGATGACATCAAAATTATTTCAATTTCAGTGCTCTGTAACGGAAATCAGCTAAAAAAATCACAAGCAAGTCATGCATAATAAAACTCTCATCACGTCCTCAAAAATTTATGTAGATCAAATGGTTGTATATCGAAAATTCATTTATTTATTTCACATTACAGCAAACATTAAAGATCAGACCCACAAAAAAGAAATCTTTAAAATTTGCACAACAAATACAAATCATAGGAAGTACATGTACTCGGTCGTTATTGGAAACAAAAAAATGACTTTCAATTAAAAAATGACTCGAATTTTCTAAAATAGCATCTTTGGCTACATCGTCAGAACGAAAAGTTTATGACATATGAAATAAATGACACATGTGTGATTCAAATGAATAGATTAATGTTTTTTTGGTCGAAACATGTATAAAAAAATGTCGTGGGGGTAAAATCCTTAACTATATTGCACTTCAATTATTTTTTTGTTGTTTAAGTTTGTTACGTTAATTTGCTTTTTTAGCATCTTTACTAGCCTCTTCTTTGACTTGTCCCTTGCCGAAGAGCTTGGCAAGTGAATCCCAAATTCCTCCAAACAAGAATGCACACATGAGATTTTCAAATGGAATAAATGGATCTGTTTAGTGAGTAAAAATAGATTCAATTAGGTTTAATGAACTTTTAAGCATGTCTGAGAATGTTCTATGCAAAATAATCACATAGAACATGCTCACTGGATGTCAACAAATTGACTTACCGTGAATTCCAAGCAACAATGACGAAAGCTTGAAGTAAACCAGGAAAATGACAATTCCAAAGTAAACAAGTGCATGTGGAGCTGAAATCCAGTCTGTTTTCTTATCTAATACAAAAATAATTGAAGCAACAACTGACGCTTTGGTATAGCTGCAAATTAAATTAAAGTTCATTAGAAAAATGTGTTAAATATGAGTGTGTCAAGTCACAGCTGGATATTGTAAATAAATTAAATAGCAATGTCCAGCTGTAAATTGATATTCTATTTTGTAAAGGCTCTCAAAACTGTTGTATGGTTCTAAAAATTAAATGTACGGTTTAAAACCATACAAATGAAATCCAAGGGGGTACACAGACATTTTTTTAGGGGTGTCCAAATTTTTTTCTTTCTTATGCTCATGGTTTCATACTAGTTTCTAGTTCTAATGATACATGAATGATTAGCTAACTAATTTTAAAAAAATCGATATACATTTTTTTTCGAGAGGGGGGGGGGGGGTGTGGTGGTCCGGACCATTCAGACCCCCCCATGAGTACACCAATCTTAAAACCATACAAATTTCAAATTAGTCACTCAAAGTAAATTAACTTACAAGCTTGGCTGCATGCATTCCATGGCTGTTGGTGTCCAAATTCCTCTGATCAATCGCTCAAGGAGTTTAGTAAATCCAGCACCGTTGCCCTTGATGGTACCAATGACAATCATAATAATGTAGGCATTTGGATAAAGTTTGGCAGCGTGAACTACTCCGTCATGTACTTTCTTTGCTCTGTAGACTTCTTTCATGGCACTTGCGACAAGTTTGACGGGCAGGAATTTGCTGACTTTATATCCAATATCAAATGGCGTGTAGAAAACAACGTACCAGCAAGCTGTGGCAACAAGTAATTGTGGGGTATTTTTCAATGGTCCTAAAACAGGTTCACCTAATAAAGCAGCAGCGACCATGCCACCGGCAAAAATAACGAGCATTGTAGACAGCCAACATGCTAATGGATGTTTGCGACTGAAAGCATGTGCGCCAACTCCCAAGTCCTCCTTTACAGACAATGCACACAAAAGACTGTGTGCGATGTCAAAGTATGGAAACATTTTGAGCTTAATCACTTGATTAGCGATATCGAGGAAGCTTTCAGGATCCATCTTTCACGTCTTATTTATTAAACTGTTAAAATATGTATATCTTGAACAATCAGTTACGCTCTAAAGAAGAAAGTCGCGGAAGAATCTAAAAATAGACAAAAAAATTTCCTATTAGAAGAGGAAAATCTGTATGTCCCGGGTTTTCAATTTTATGTCTGTGCAATTGTTGAAATTTGAATGTACTAAAATAATAATAAATGAATATCTTATCTGAATGAGAACTCAATCGATAATTTTAAGCCAGTTGTGTACGTTGCATAAATTTATCGATCTTGTAATGTCATTGAGAAAATGGAAATGCAAAAATAAAATGTTCTTGAAAACTCAAAGTTTACTTACAATCGTATTTACTGTCAGTTTTTTGAAATATCCTTCAGTATCAACAGGATAGTCTACTTAAAATATTGTTAATAATGCCTTAAATATCGAATTATGTTACGTCTTATACATAATTTCAACCAAAAAAAATTAATAAGAAAATCTTGAGCAATTTTCCTGAAAAACTATTTTTGTCGTCTATAATATCTATATAGGGGGAGCATAGCTCGTAGTACAGCATATATACATACATTTCAATCATCCTTTCACTTTTTATTTTTTGTTTATATTTATTTTTTTACATTAGAGGTATTTATCCACATCAAAGTTTGCGAAGCATGAAAAGTCATTAGCTAAATTATTTTTATGTTGTGGCTTAAAATTTGATTCCTTTAATCCAAGTTTCACTGCTAAATCTCTCTGTACACTTCCAGTATTGAGAATAATTAATGAATTTTCTTTTTTAATCCGGCTAACAATTTGGAAACTTTTTGTCAAGCATTCTTCCGATAAGAACGGTGGATCTAATATAATCAGATCAAAAGATCCAGTAAACTCCTTTAAATAATCCTCACTGTCTCCCAGATTATAGTCATAATGCACAAAATCATTCTCGTACTTTTTAAACCGCTCGTCGTACTCAAATATCTTCACATTATCTGCAATTGCTCTTATTGTCTCAAATAATGATGGACATGACAGCAGTGCTATTTTAATATCCTCATTATATTCTTTAATTAACTTCTTGCAGATTTTCCCAAATACTTTCTGTGTCTCTTCATTATACCAAAATTGAGACAATCTAAATAGAATTAAATTTTTGTTAGCTGATTATTTTTATTGGATGTTCTGTATTTTGTGTTACTTACTGCCAATTCTCTGTAACTTGACCGACTTTCTGATTATCATCTTGCTCTTTAAGGAATTGATTTAGAATTGCTTGTGTTTCAGCTGATAACTGTGGAATATCATCATCCTCTAGTGACATTTTCAATTAAATTTATTGTTTAATCTAGTAAGATTTACAGCCATGTGTTTGTTTACTTCCTCAAAAATAATTTTTAATTTTTCATAACGGTCAAAAAATATTTGAAAAGCAGAGTTGTCAAAATTGTCAAAAAATAGTTTCAAAAAAATAAAAACAGCACTAACAGCGCACTAAAGGCACAGACAGCATAAATTTCATAAAATAATGGAACCAGCGATTGTTGAAATGAATACAGAAGATGTTGAGATAAAGGTATGAATTTAAATAAGCTTAATAAACATAATATTAATAAAATCACGTTTTAGGAACAAAAAGAGGCAATAATCTTACAGCATTCAGCTGCATTAAGTCTATTAACTCAATATTCAGATTCTGAAAATGACAATGAGGAGAAGGAGCCAGAAAATCACAGTAATCAATACAGAACAGCCGAATTAGACAGTTCATCGAGTAGTTCCAGTGATTCAGACGAAGAGATTGATGTGAAGGAAATAAAAAAGAAATTGGAACCTGTTGTATCTGACGATGATTCTGAGAATGAGACTGAAGATCCAGCTAAAGAAAGAAAGAAGAAGCCACCATTAAAAGTTCGAGGAGAGTTTTTATTGGTAACATCCACAAAGATCCAGTAAACGAAACAAAATTGATTTAATTAAATTTTACAGGAAGACTTGCCTCCAATTGAAGACCTCGAATTGAAAGTTGATGAGAAGGAATGTCTCGAAATAGGAACAATTACATCAATTGTTGATCAGCTAGTTCTTGTCGAAGCATATCCACATTCAGCAGCTCTTGACATTGATTCTGTTTTATTTCTGGATAATGGAAAGAAAGCTTTAGGTCAGGTATTTGATGTTATAGGTCAGGTATCAGCACCAATTTATTGTGTTAGATTTAATAAACATGAAGACATTGTGACAAAGAATATAGCTGTTGGAAGTAAAGTATTTTGTGCACCAAGAACAGAATATGCAAATTTTGTAGTAATTTCAAAGATTATGGGTAAAGGATCAGACGCAAGCTGGAAGAATGATGTTGAAATTCCTGATAATTTGATTGAATATTCAGACGATGAAGAGGAGAGAAGTGCTAGACGACAACATAAGAATCCAGACAGACAAATTGCAGTACCAAGACAAAGGAATCAGTCACAAAACTATAGCTGGCATAATCAGATCAATAACCAGCCAAACAATTGGCCCATTCAACAGCCACAACCACCGCAATTTCAGAATTATAATTATTATCCACAAAATCCATATAGCCAGTAGTTAAATAAAGTAAATCAGATTTTATTCTCTTAATGCTTACTATTGTGGTAAATAACAATACTTAATTAAATTAAATTATCTTATATTATTGGGATACATGAATGATCGATTTCGTTTGTTGTTTCTTCCTTCAATTTGGAATGTGTGTCCAGAGAATGAATGTCTGTTGGGTTGACGGTCGAAATTATTATCATAAATACGAGTTCTTTGATGTGCCATAATTCTCGTTGTGCTGGTCATTGTGGTTTCTGTTTCCGTTGCAAATTCTTTTAGTGAATCTTCATAACTGTTAAAACAAATAAATTAATTAAACTCACTTATGTTATCAGCCTTAAAAGCATAATTAAAGACAATCAATCAATTCCACCTATTATTACTTGAAGCATCTTGTTTGTCATCAGAACTGCAAGAGCATCCATTTGTCTGATAATGTTTAATTATATTATTTTTTGTTGGCATTATGTATTCATTATATCTCGCACATTTTGCCTCATGATTATGTAGATTCATTTGGAGGGATTTTGGCAATGGAATGTCTATATACTCTCTTTTACTACCACCTCCTTGACCTACATGCTGATTCCCACTTATATGATTATTCTTCCTCGTCGGAATTAATTGCTTAAGTACTGGCTGATAAACGTCAGTGACTCCCGTATCATCACTGACTGGATCTGTTGAGGAATCTCCTGAAGGTTGTGGTAGAAATAAATGCTGTCTGATAATTTGTGAAGGTGCTCGACTCGGTACGCGAGGTGATATTCGGACGGGAGCAATTGCATTTTGAATTCGTCTAGATTGAAATTGAAAAGATTATTGAATTATGATATTTATGATATCTACGTGCATATGAGTTTATTGAGAGAATTTTCTTTAGATTGCTGAGGTTTAAGCAGCATTTAGTACTTAATTTTCAATTCTTTATGAAATTAGAAAAATTTCCGTTAAATTAAAATTTGAAATAGGTAGAAAAACCATACAATTCCAAAAATTCAAAAACAATTGTACAGTTTTAAAAATTCAAATTTAACGGACAATTCAAAATTTTTTCTAACGTATTTTTGAAATCTAAACAAAGATGCAAGCATAAACTCATATGTCTAGATATCAATTGATTTTTTTCAATCTAGAAAGAAAAATAAATGTTATGCAAGCAAAAAATATTTATTGTTATTGTTATTCTATATTTCTCCATTACCTTCACATTCTTATGACTATTATGCAATACATTGCATGTTATCAAACATGATCTATAGGAGGAGGGGTGATTTCGATGCACTGGTTAATCGAGTTAGAATTTACAGTTATTTGTTAGAGTTCTGCAGAACAAATTAAGTAGGTAAGCAAGTTTTTTTTTAAAAAAAAATAGAACGTGGATGCAATCGAGCAGGTATTGAGCGTATGTTGAAAGGAAGTGAAAAGAGATTTTGCAATTCATTTTAATAATAATTTTTTATTAGCACATAACTTTGTTATTGATTAAATTTTGGAAATTCTATAAGGAATTTTATCAGCTTACATTACTATAAATTAATTAATCTTTAATATTCATCCATCCATATAAATACTTAATAGATTTTTTTTATTTGCACATGAAAAAAATGCATAAAGGCACGACATTTAAGATATGCATTAATTACATGTAATTGCCATGTCCCGAAAGGATTAACAATTAATAAAGCATCTTACTAAAAACAAATTTTATAAATCTCATTAAGACAAGACAAGAAAATGTGATTGGAAATTCTAAGTTTACTTCCAGTTAAAATTGCCATGCAGGCATTGAAATCTCCAATCATATTTTCCCACCTTGGATTAATCCATAAATTTTTTAATTCAGTGCTTTAATCAAATCGTGAGTAAATCCAATTTTCTGCTAGGGTTTGTTCACTTATGACGTCCAATATTTGGGGTGTATGTGATAAAACTTAAAACCCACTTAAAAATTAGGAGATGGACGTCATTTGTGATCGAACCCTTTCTACAACAAATAAATATTAGCTTAATATCTACTAAGTAGGACAAATTGAATTAATTCTGATAACTTTGTGATGTTGGGCAAAAAAATGCTTTTTTAAGGAATATAAAAAAATTTGTGACTGGTGTTAAGTGATGATATTAGGTTTTTTTGTGTGTTTAATCATTCCTTTTGTAGCTCACCGTTTATATCGAACACAAAGTATACAAATAGCTGTGGACACGCCACCTATAAGTATCGTTATTGACAATACTATTGATGCTAGTTCTCCTGATCCTTGCTTAATTTTCGGAGCTAAATGCGCTGGCACACCTAATTTTGTTAATTCTACCACTGGAATTGACGGCTGGATTTCCTGCATGTTCACTTGCTCCATGATCCTAAGTGACGGATATATATTTGAATTTAAATAAAGGAAATTAATGAAATTATAATCAGCACTTACTCTTGCAACTCTTCCATATCCACGACTGTATTCGTCTTCGGATCAATTGCGTATATGTACACATTCGTCCAAAACTCACGACTCGTCTCGTGGGGCTCTAACATCCTTATCTTCACTATTAAATTTGTGGCCTCTGAAAGACTTCGAGAAATTGCTTCTGCTTGCTTCTCAATGTCCATCGTCGTTCCACTCATAATGAATTTAACATGCTTGTGCTCTTCCAATATGTAGACCTGTGAAAAATCTTCGTTAGTTCCAAAAATTCTAAGAACCAGCATAATTAAACTTACCAAGACATTAATGATGCTTGTTTTCCCATTTTCTGACCCCTGTCGATCCGTGGCTTTTACATCAAATCCAAAAACTTTCTGGTGACTTCTCCATAAAGGCCCCAAAGTCCTTACTTGTCCAGTTAGTGCATCAATTCCAAAGAAATTTGTTGGTTCATTAATTAATGAATATCTGATATCTCCATTCAATCCAATATCTTGATCATCAGCTGTGACTTTAAGGACATTATATCCATAAGTTACAGTGTCAGGAATAACAGCAATAATTGGACTCTGATCTCTAAACATCGGTACATGATCATTTACATCAACAACTCGAATGACAACTCGGACTTCATTGTCTTCTAAATTTTCTATACGATCATCTGTGACTGGATACATAACTTGCATACTTTTACCATATCTCGGTCGTCTTGGACCTGTCAAATCAGCACGAATTTTGAGTGTATATGATGAATATTCTTCTCTATCAAGTGGCCTTTGCAGCCACAGAATTCCATTGTCTATGCCAAAAATATCGGATATAACTGGAATTGAATAGTTTTTATTTTCCAGTACCAACGACCAGACATAAACATCGTTCTCATTTGTGGTGTTAAACTGAATTAATCTCATCGGCGTGGGACTATTTTCCAAAACATCAATCTCGTAATACTGATTTACAAATAAAATTGGTTTTGTTGCCACATTCTTCTTCGGGTTAGTGAGCTTTGGTGGTGGCTGTGTTGGCACAAATCTCTTTTCGCCTGTCAACGTTATTAATACAATAGCGTATGAACTTTTCACTGGATTTCCCAAATCAGACGCGACAACAGTGAGATTCAACAGCTCATAATTATTCAGGTCCCTTAATTGTTCTTGATGTGGCGTTGTCATTATGAAGCCTTCGCGTGCATCAATCTCAAAGAGATGTGAAACGTTGTTATGCAAAAAGTTGTAAAATACCATTCCATTGAGTGCATAGTCCACGTCCGTTGCTTTGACTTCTTTTATTAACCTCCGTGGACTAACATTACGATCTAGACTAATCTTGTAAACTGGAGTGAAATTTTGTGGTGTAATAGCATCGTGTATATCGCTATTAAGCTTTCTACCACGTGTGGAAATCTCATTAATCATTACATCGTCGTAGTTTATAAATACTGGTGCATTATCGTTCAAGTCAATAATGTTGATTTCGATAATTACCGTTGAGTTCAATTGCTTATATTTTCGGCTATTATCTTTAGCCATTACACGGAATTCATATAAAGATCTCTGCTCGCGATCTAGTTGCCCAGATACCTTCAATAAACCTGTTTTGGGTATGATACTGAATGGAAATTTCGATTCATCGACATTAACGATGCTGTAAGTGATATTTGCATTATCATCAAAGTCATCATCGACTGCTTGAACGGAACCGAGAATTTTACTAACATGAAATCCTTCCTCGATATCAAACGAATAAAATGGTCGTAAAAATACAGGTTCATGGTTATTGACGTCGCTAATTTGAATTCCAATTTGGATTGTGTCTTTTAATCCACCAGAATCTTTTGCCGTTACGTTGACTAAGATTTCAAAATTTGGAATTAACTGTCTGTTGACTTTCAACTCTCCAGACATTCTATCGATAAAGAAGAATGAATGCTTCTTGATGTGATTTAAATTTCCTTTGTATGTTGGCATTGCAATAATCTGTTCTGATGATATTTCATATGTGACTTGAGCATTCGGTCCATAATCATCGTCAGATGCTGTCAACTGAAGAATTGTCACTCCTGCTTCTAGAGATTCCTCAATCATGAATAGTGGATATTTTGAGAATGAATTTTTATTGACAACTTCTGGTGATGTGGACTTGAATGACCGATCCTCAGTAATCATAATCTCATCATCATAGCTGTCTGTTAATGCTCGAGGACTTCCAATTGGATGTTTTGGTCTGATTCTGATTTTATTCAACAATGGTGGTGGAAGCTTGATATTTGGCAATGAAGTTGATGAAGCTTCGTCTGTTATTTTACTCCTTTGAGTTAGTCCATCTGCTTCTGTTCTCTGTGCAAGTGGCTGAGCAGGAAGTGCATTGTCAATAAAATAAATTTCCATTTTATCAGAATATTGTAAAAGTTCTATTCCTGTCTGCTTAAAGACTGCCAATTTCTCAAATGATGGTGGATTGTCATTGACATCAGTCACGAAAATCATCAGCTGTGCTTCCTCTTGTAAGCCACCAGAATCTTTAGCCAATAATCTCAATTTATAAAAGTTTTTCCTCTCCCGGTCCAAAACACTCGGTCCACTAAATTTGATGACGTAATGCGATTGATTGGCTGGAATTTCGCGTGAACTCATCATCATTAAGTGCAAATTAATATCGACCATGCTGCTGTATTCATCCAAAACTGTATCGGAGAATAACGCTAACGCACTATTATTGAGATTATTAAGCGGAGATGTACGTTCTGATACATCATTACTTTTCTCAATTGTGAATAATCTATTTCCATCGCCTAATATGCTCAACTGAAATTCAGCATTTTTCCCAGCATCAGCATCATTAACGATTATTAGATTGTTCAACAGCACCTCCGTACCGAGAGCAGAATTTTCTGATATGATACCGAAATAATTAGACCGCTCAAATTTGGGTGAATTGTCATTTTCATCCTCAACAATAACATTAATTTGATAAATTCCAGCACTTTCAATTAATCCATTTGTATACTCAGCAATTACACTCAATTTGTATGAATCTTTCTCTTCACGATCTAATCCGTTTATCGTCATTAACTTACCATCATTCGATATGTACATTTTGTTTTTCAGATCGTAATCATTAACAATGAAGAAGTTTAGATTTTTTGTTGCTCTCTTAATACGATTTCTGCTCCGCAGGTATTTATTTAAACCTGTTAATGGTTTCTCTTCCGATGTGGTATTACTCGTACTTTTTAAGGTGATTGGTGGCAACTGCTTTACAACTCGTCCATTTGAAATTGCTTGTCTGCGTGCTGTGCTATTAAAAATATTTGTTCTAGGCTTTCGGGTAATCATGCCAATTGTGGACGGGGTTGTCACAATTGCTGTAATGTTCTTAGGTCTAGAATGCTCGATTGAATGCTTCCTGAATTTTGATGAGCTCATGTTTAGCATTTGTCGATTTTCACGCGTAATTGGACGCTTCTGAACTGTTGTTGTTGATTGCGTCGATGGCGATGCTTGAAGATTTTTATTCATGTCAGTGAAATTTTTCGATAATAAATTTCCAATAATCGCATTTGGCAGATTCTCCATGATTTTAAACTCGATAAATTCATTTTGTGAGCTCTTCACAAAGACTCCATTTTTCGAGGTGCTGCTTGGATTTACAACATTTATTGTTACATTTGCGATGTACATACTTGCAAAATTTAGATCCGAAACAATTCCCTCATCAACCTGGAAACCCAGTTCCTCTGGTAGAGATTTCTTTAAAGATCTTGATTGATTTTTGACATGCTGGTGTGGAAATACAAAAATTTAATTAATTTAATTATAAAATCTACAAATCTACTTACTTCAACGGGTGAATTAACAAACGTGGCTACTGCCTCAAAATGATACGCATTTCTGTTGAAACTATTTATTGGTCTGATGACTGTAATTATTCCAGACTGTTCTTCAATGGCGAATGGAACACCCTCAGAATAAGAATGCAACAAGTCAAAAATAATGTCATCACGATACACAACTCGTACTTGTCCAACAGAAGTTCCAATCGGTGCATTACTTCCAATCCAAAATTCATACGGTGATCCCATAAATTTGATTTCTGATGCATCAACAGCTTCTACAATATCAAGCGTTAAAACTGCTAATGTACATCGCGTTTCTGATGGATTAATTGGCTGATCGCATGCTTCAACAAACAATGCTATTCTTCCCGTAGCTAATTTACCAGTAACTTTAAGAATACCAGTTTTTGAATCCAATTGAAATGGAACTGCTGTTTCCTTCCGGTTTTTCATCTCATACGTGAGCTTTCCATTCGGTCCATCGTCAGGATCATAAGCTTTTATCTTGCCAACAACAAATCCAATTGAGACATTCACGTCAACTTTAAATTCATACAAATTGCCCATCTCAAATATTGGACTATTGTCGTTGCTATCAAGCAGTGTAATGTCTACAGCTACTGTTGATTCGGATGTTGATTCACGCCTATTATATGGCTTAACTTTTTCAATGGCTTCTATAATCAGCTTCACGGTTGGTCTCTCTTCTCGATCCAATAATGATTGATTTTTAACAGTCATCCATCCCGTGATAGAATCAATGGCAAAAGCACCTTTTGGTTCTTCTTTAAATATCTTGTAAAAGAACATGGCATTTTCGCCTTGATCTCTGTCGAGAGCATTCACTTGTAACACGGAAAATCCATTCGGAAGATTCTCAACAATTGAAATGTTATAAAGATCCACTTCAAATTCTGGCTGATTATCATTAATATCAATTATTTCAATTTCTACTCGTGCCATTGCCCTTTTTAATGGATCATTCTTTTGCTTCACATCAATTTGTAAATAAAATGAATTTTCTTGAAGATTTTCAGATTCCAAGTCAATTTCTTTCTTTAGATACAGCACACCAGTCGTTGGATGTATCCAAAACACTTCTCTGTCATTTCCAGACACAATGCTATAGATTAACGTTGAATTCAATGAATCTTGATCATATGCTTCAATTGGTGGATCAATTTTTAATGGTTTATGGATGGACTTGCCAGTAATTGTAAAGAATTCTTTAACTTTTGTGTAATATGCTTCTTGTGTAAATACAGGAGGTAGATCATCAACATCATCAATGAAAATTGACAGCGTTGTGTTTGTTTGTTGTGGTGGAACTCCACGATCTCGAGCAATTATGCTAAGATCAAATTGTCTGATGCCATGATCATAATCTAATGATCTTTTAAGTATAACATGTGGACGATGTGGACTATCGAGCATGAAAAATCCACCTTTGGTGTCTGATGTCTGCTGTCCGATAAAATATTGGATATCTGAATTTGGAGTGTTTGGCTTATCACGATCAACAGCCTTAATACCCATAAACACACTCGATCCCAGTGGTGTGGTTTCGTCAATAGTCAGCTCATATGGAGTGTTCAAGAAGACAGGCTATTATGTTTTGGAATAGAAATTAGTCATGCATTATAAAAGTAAATTGAAAAAAAAAACGATTATTGCAGACTTACTTTATTATCATTCACATCTTCAACATATACTGTAACCATAAGAAATGATACCTGCGAATATGAAGAAGAAAAATGAGTTTGAAATTTCACACTAGACAGGGCACGTGTGCAAGGTGTTTTAACGTGTGGTCAGTTATGAATTTTTAATTAAATGAATGAATTAGAGGAAATAGTTCATTAAATGATCATGTTGTTTTGATCAAATTGCTCTTACATCATGATTCCTTCTGTTTCCATGAACTGCACTATTACACTGAATTTTGAACTTGAGTACATTTTGTGGATTATCATTATCAACTAGATCATCGAGTGTTTGGCTTAAAATAATTTGTATTGTTGTTCCGTTCACTTCATGAATACGGAAATATTTGTGATCATCGCCGCTTGAGCGGTCAATTGCTCTCAAATCTATGGATTTTCTATTTTATTTGATTACAGAGAAAGATAAAACTTATTAATTTTACGGATTTTTGAGCAAACAAAGCGTGCTGGGGGTTATTTGCTAATGATGTCTTTTGAAAAATTAAATTTTTTTACTCCAACCCAGGGGCATATCCAGGGAGGTGATTTGGACAACCCACCACGGAAATTTTCTTAAATTTTCTAGGAATTCTTGATAACAATATCCCAAAACTGGATATTCCTGGATAGACCCCTGCTCCAACCATCTAAACTATGGGTTGCCAAAATCAAGCTTCAGATCACGAAAATCCATCCTCCCTTGTATATAATTTTTTTTGGAAGGGGTGTCATACAGCTCCAGACCCCCTAACCGCTAAATGTTGGAAGACATAGTATAATGCCCAACATTTAGGACGGTCTGGTCTGGTCTGAGCATATAAAAATATAATTTTATGGACATCATTTGCGAACGACCGGATAGAATTGACAATAAACTTGATACTAACCTAGGAAATACATTCATTGTAAGCACAACATCATTCACAGGACGATCTTCTTTGAGTGGGATGTAAATATTCCCTGATTCTGTATCTGTTGATGAATATTCATCGCTTGTGGAATAGAATGTACAGCCTGCATTGGAAAAAGAGAAGAAAAAATAAATTCAAATCAAGGCGAAAAAAAGTGAAATTCTCATAAATTGTTGCATAATTTTTTTCATGATGAAAATGAGATTCATTCTGCATTATCGTAAATTTAAATCGTGGGGAAAAACTTGGCAAGTTTGACGTTGACAGCTCTATTATTAATATTTTATGAAGCTCTTGGATCTCAACCTTCAAAAACTCATAGAAATATTGCACAAATATTACAGCCTTAAACAAATATTGTCCAATTTTTCAAGATGAAGTAAGAGTCTATACAAAAAATAGCTTATGGGTAGACGGTAAGTGACCCATAGTGCTAAAAGAGATGATGATGATAAAAATCATTTTCCCATCGCTCGCGCGCTAAGTATATCAATTGTCTCACTTCTGTCGACTGCTAGCTGTTGTTATGGATTTCAACTCATTTTCTTCTAGACAGTCTGTCAAGTGTCGGAATGAAAGAAAAATATGGAGTAATTTATGACTAGATTTATGGATTATGGAAGCTAAAAGCATATATGAAGTGTATTATACAAAACTGTAATGTAATTCATTTTAATTTAAGTAGATTTTCTTAATAAACAAATTAATTATTTTTTATTGCTTTATAATCCATCTCTTTAGTGCTTGGCTCGAGGTGAATATGGCGTTTTGGAAATTAATTTTTAATAATTGAACATTTGGGTGAGTTTTTCGTTCTGTAGCTGTTAAATTTATTCATTCTATTAATTTACAACTCAATTTGAAAATAGCTACGTAGCAGGGGCGTAGCCAGAGAGGGGGATTGGGGGATTTGTCTCCCCCTTTCACCCAAAAATTCCTCATTTTGCTAGGGTTTTTGAATCTCTCCTCGAAAAATTCCTGGCTACGCCACTGCTGCGTAGTAAAGCTAGTCGCTGATAATGTCTGGACTTTCTAAACGATTTATTGCTGAATCCACCTACAATTTTAATTATTAAATGTCTTTAGATCAGGAGACGGTTATTTATGTGTGGGTTCAGATGGTCTGCAGATAGTTTTAAATGCAAAATCAATAAATGCCTAAGGCAGTGCAGATTGTAATCAATATCCGCAAATTACCCTGAATAAAAACCGATGAAAATCAATAGAAATCTTTGAAATTGCAAAGCCTACTACCAAATATCTAAACGAAGAAGTTCAATACTTCAATTTTACATATTGCGTCATTTTTAAATGAGTAACTAAGTTGTTTTGCATGTAAAAGCTGCTAAGGGGTCGTTCGGATATTACGTAACTCAAAAAATGGCCATTTTTGACCCTCTCTCCCCCTCTTCGTAACCAATTTTGTGAGAAAATTGGAACATTTTAATATGAAGTGAAACAAAACGTTGATCCCCTCTCTTCCTAAGCGTTACGTAATATCCGAACGACCCCTAAAGGTCTGCATATTTTTCCATTCTAGTTCATGGAAAATTTAATTGAATATTTTGCATTCATATAACTGGAACCATAATAACACCTCTTAAGTCTCTCATCAGTTTAATTTAGTAGCTACGAAAATTAGCCTTATAACAGTCACATTAGACTTGCAATACTCGGAAAAAATAAGCTTTCATTTTCATTGAATAATTGACCATGCAAAAGAGGCAAAAATAAATAAATGATCAAGATAAAGAGGAGAAATGGGATGAATAAGAAGAAATTATTAATGAAAATATTGGTAATAGATGTTATGTAGTCGTTGCAAATTGAAATAAAAAGTGAAAAAGCATGCCAAAATTAAGATGCAAAATTGAATATTAATATCTCTTGTTACTTAATTTTATGAATTAATAAATTGAGTTTGCTGAACTTTTCTTCTTCTTCCTTCAATCTTTAAGAAAATTGGCATAGAAAATTGACAGAGTCGAGACGAAAAGTAAAATGATTAAAAACGTGATCTCTGTGCAAAATTAAATAAATATTAATTCCTCTTTTCCGCAATGTTGCGAGGCATGAATGGAACATAAGAAGTTTTTTTTCGTTTCCCTAGCTCACTGACATCCAAATGCTTATAAGTGAAACTGCACAAGAAAAAAAAAGATTCCCACAAAATGGAATTTTTCACATGCATTATGCATCATATATTTATTTGTTGTAATTTTCGTTTTTCAAAAACATTTTTGCATATGTAGCATATAGGAACAACATAAGTTCATACTTAGGTGTATGAATAACTTTTCCGCTTAGCGAAATATTAATAAGTTGCGTCATATGAGAAATTAAGTTTTTGTTATAGATGAACAAGAAATATTGCAATGTAATCATTCCGTGCATGTCAGGCAACAGAAGCAGCAAAAACGTAGTCTTTTGTGCCTTTTTTCGTGCTTATTTTCTTGTTTTTTGTCAATTTTCTGAGCTTTTCAGAAATTTTAATAAAAACTTTTCATTTCATGATTTGGAAGGCTTCTTTGGTACATTCAGGTTGTGGCGTTTCTATTGAGATCCATCAAATAATCTTTTGATAGACCGTCACTTTCTGTATCTAAATTTTGGATTCTGAAGAGTACAATTTAGAGTGATTTCTCGAAAATCAATTCTATTTGTGTCCAAATTCTTCTAATTTTTATATAAAATGCTTAAAGCTCATTTTACTTTCGTACCTTGTTGATTTCTATATCAATTTTGTCGATATTTTATGACTTTTTGAATCTATTTCAAAGAATTTTCACATTTTCATTGTTTTGTTGTACAAATTTATGTTTTTATCTACAAATCGGCAGATTTTTGACTATTCTTGTTGCTATAAATAAACTGCATGATTGTATTGTAATTAAAAGTGACTTAATGTTTATTTATCTCAGAGACGATGTTCTCTCTATCGAGTAATAATGAATACTAAACAATAAAAAGAAAGGGGATTACAACTATGACAAGGAGAAATCTATTAATTGTAGTTGCTAACACAATTCAAAAATAAAATGATCGTTGATATATTCTCAACAATTCTTTAACCTGAACTTGATCTATGATAGCTACTTAATCGACTTCTTAGTGATTGCTTCACAATTTACTTGTTTTAATTAAAAATTTCAAGAAATTACTTTTCTGTTCATTTTTTTAGGTTAAAATCTCTTTAGTACTTTTAACTAATGATCAAGTTATATAATGAACATCTTTTGAGCACTAAACACACCTTCTGCATATTCATAGATGCTCGAAGAAAGTAACAAGCAAAAAATTTTCATTGAATGAAAATTGAAAAAAAGTGAAAACCTTTAAAGTAAACAAAGTAAGCAGCATCAGTAATGCAGCGAGTCTTTTGTGAAATGGTATATTAGATTACGATGTTACTAGGTCTGAGAATGCATAAAATTCTTTCCATCATTGTTCGCTTCTCGATGCCGGAATAAATGTGGAGAAGAAAATGAAATTAATATAATATAAACAGCATTTTCATTTTCATTTCATTATTTTTTCGTCAAGTTTCATTCAGTTTAGATGATAGGTATGTAGTAAAAATATGAAAATCACTTTCGCACGTTTGTTGATGAGACATGCTAGTTGCCATTGCGAATGAAGAGCAATTTAAGAGTAAAAAGAGAGATGATTTTTATTTTATTGCCTAGCTAAGTAATTAATTATCGTATGAAAAAGAAAATTTGAATGCAATTCATCCACAAAAAGGCTTATTTATTACTTCATTGAGATACTCGACGGATAGTCAGTCTTTTGGAAATTTTCGCTCGAAAATTTTCATAATTATCTTGTCAAATGTTAGAAAGTCATTTGTTGTGGATGAATGGAACGCATTTGCTTTATGCAGCCTTTGTAGCTGGATTGAATAGACGAACGAGCTAATAGCTCAAGCACTTCTGTCAAAATTTAACGTACTTTTCAAATTTAAATCTTCAAAATCTCATATCTGGAATTTATAGGGTTTTCAAATTCAAATTTTGCAAGTCCGTTGGTATTAAAATAATTAAATATTAGACATTGCAGCATTGCTCAGTCATTAAGTCAGAAAAAGCATCATAAACACGTTTTTCCAGAAAAATTACTTTAATAACAGACGTATGGAAATCACTCGACATTTCCATGAAAAAATGTTAACGTTAAAATGTGAATAATTATCAAATAATTAACAAGACTAATTGCTGAATACAATTGAAAAACTGATGGCAATACAAGAAGAAATGTAGATGGTAATTTCTTTTTTCTTTCCTCATTTCATCAGCTTCATTGAAGTCAAGAGACATTTCATTTTACATAAAAGATGCAGTCGAGTGACTTAATTTTATTTAATGACCGCATTCATGAACAATACTAGTCATTGAAGTGAACTTTTGGGTGAATAAATAAAGTAACGATCTCTAAACATGAGAATTAATGCTCTTTTACTCAAATTAATTCCTTTTCTTTGTCGACGGAGAGGAAAAATTGCTGAAAGATGCTAATGATGTACACTCTAAATCACTTGCACTCGAAAATTATTCAGCCGTCGCCCTGTTGTGCTCTTTAGGTGAATTTATTGTGTAGCATCTTCCATTATTTAAATGATAATTATCCAGTAATTGAATATTATGAAAAATAACGGTCATTTTTTGAATTTCGAAACCTTACAAATGTTTTTGCAGTCACAGAACAAAACCATACAATTCCCTTATTATTCATTATTGATTTTTAATCAGCACTGCGTAAAATGCCATTTTCCTCTGTTCTCATTTGTTTAGCAATCTTCTGTTACACAATTCTCAATAGAATCGCAACCGTTCTGTATAGAAAAATCAAGCAATTCATAAAACATCCAGAAATAATCCATATTTTACAGTCTATCTTCATTCTTGACAGTAATTATGTTTTTTCTACTTAATTTACTCGAGAGTCAGTCCATTCAACAAAAAAATCTTCAATCCACTTCACTTAATATCGCACCTAACTGTTTCAATCAATTGAGAAGAGTTTCATTCATTCTTGTTCTACATCTGCTAACGCACAAAGAAATGTAATAAAAATACGCAAGTTTTGAAGCTTAATTTAAAGAGCTTTCTTCATCAAATGTTGCTATTAACATGTAGTCGTATTTATTAATTTTCTACAAACTCGAGAAATGATGAAAAAAAATCTTGTCTTTGATTTGAAAAGAAAAAGTCAAAGAAAGTTAAGTGATTGGAAGTAAAAAATGTGTGCATAAATATTGTATTTTACAAGCTGCACTTCTAGTCATACATGATGATTTGCGCGGAGAGAAGTGAAAGAAAATAATTGGGTCATGCGGTACTCTTGCTTGACTCTTGGACTCTAAGGAACTTGAACATGTATGAATGAATACAGAATGAGAATGTTTTGTATTAAAGAATTTTTCTAAGTAGAAAAAATGATGCTAAAAATTTTTTGCGTCCAAAATGCGTTCAGTGAAAACAATTTGCATCAAAAGTGACTTCAGTAAAACAAAATTTTAAAAGCAACGGTCAATTTTTAGTCAAACTTGCAGCTTAGAAGTCAAATAAAGATGCAAAAAAATTTCGCATCAAAAGTGTGTTCAGTAAAATTTCTCACATCAAAAGTGACTTCAGTAAAACAAAATTTTAAAAATAACGGTCAATTTTCAATCAAATAAAGATGCAAAAATGAATTCGCATCAAAAGTACGTTCAGTAAAATTTCTCACATCAAAAGTGACTTCAGTTAAACAAAATTTTAAAAATAACGGTCAATTTTCCATCAAATAAAGATGCAAAAAAGAATTCGCATCAAAAGTACGTTCAGTAAAATTTCTCGCATCAAAAGTGACTTCAGTAAAACAAAATTTTAAAATAACGGTCAATTTTCAATCAAAACTTGCAACTTGGAAGTCAAATAAAGATGCAAAAAAAAAATCGCATCAAAAGTGCGTTCAGTAAAAAAATTTCGCATCAAAAATGCATTCAGTAACTCAAATTCCAATTCACAAGCTATGAGAATAAGTAATAAAATGATTTATATCTTACAATTGCACAGATGATGCTCTAGAATAGTAATCCAAACTAAAAATTTTATAATCCAATGGAGATTCATCGCTCTGGTTACTTTGTATGCTTCTTCTATCAAATGCACTTTCAATTTTTTGCTAATTGTGTAATTTATCATGTAGAATTTAGAGATGTAGATTTTTTTTTGGAATATATACTTTTTTGGTGTAATGACTATTGATTATTGCACTTTTTACTATTATTAATTATAATTTATTGCACTTTTGAATTATGTCTCTTATCTGGAAGTTTCACATTTTTTTCTTTCCTTTTTTGCTCACTGCATGTACATATATTTTTTATTAATTCATTTAATAATGATAGAGACAACACTTTCCAATACGTCACATATTCGAATTCATATTAACATGCCTTTAAGACTTTAAGTGAGCATAATAGTAATAATATTAAATTTTTATTAGCCATCATTTTAATCTCAAAAATTACACTTTACGGATGATTATTTGCTGTGCTATAGTTTACTTCATTTAACTATCCAAAAAAAAGTTTTTTTTTGTAATTTGCACAAAAAATATTAATTTTCACTTTTCATTCACCAAAATAAAATAATAATAATAAAAAAATCAAATTTGATCGAGAAAAATCAAATAAAAATGTAACGGACCATTAAAAATGTTTTTCTTCTCGTTTGATTATTTCTAATGCCGGAATCGCATGTTATTGAACTTATTGCAGCTGGACTTTTCTTTTCCACCTTTATTTTCTCTCACTTTGGTACCGCTTACTATTTCCAATTTACACGACTGCCACGGACGAGTGCTGAAGAAAGACTGAAGACTGCTGCTGCTGCCTGCCACTCAACACATCGCACCAACCCAAACACATTTTCTTTTCTTCTCTGAGGATACGGGAGACGGATTGTATGAGGTAAGTGAGAAAATAAAAGCTTTTTCTCCCATTGCATTTTTAGCGCATTTTTGAAACTTGTTTTAAAAAGGTAGCTTAATAATGCACTTTGTCTGTTCGGTCGTTCGGTCGTTCGGTCGTTCGTTCGGTCGGAACACACTAAAAACTTTTGATCTAGACATCGTAGAGAGCTCTAGTTTTTTGCATTAGTTCCGTGCCATCGAGTTATTGGCCCCCCGGACATTTAAAAATCTCAAAACCAACGCTAAATACTATAATTAATGATTTTTTGTTTTCAATACAATAGAGCCAACTTCAAGTGGGATAATTTCAAATATATTTTGACCGTTAGAAAATTTGAATTTCAAAAAACCGTTAAATGACAAACCATTTTATTATATGAAAATTCACCGTGCAAATTGTTAATTATACTATAATTAATGATTTCCAAGTGCAATTACGCGGGAAATTTTCAAATATATTTTGACCGTTAGAAAATTTGAATTTCAAAAAACCGTTAAATGACAAACCATTTTATTATATGAAAATTCACCGTGCAAATTGTTAATTATACTATAATTAATGATTTTCAAGTGTATTTACGCGGGAAATTTTCAAATATATTTTGACCGTTAGAAAATTTGAATTTCAAAAAACCGTTAAATGACAAACCATTTTATTATATGAAAATTCACCGTGCAAATTGTTAATTATACTATAATTAATGATTTTCAAGTGTATTTACGCGGGAAATTTTCAAATATATTTTGACCGTTAGAAAATTTGAATTTCAAAAAACCGTTAAATGTCAAACCATTTTATTATATGAAAATTCACCGAAAAATTTTTTTTTTAAATTGTTAATTATACTATAATTAATGATTTTCATGTGTATTTACGCGGGAAATTTTCAAATATATTTTTATCGTTAGAAAATTTGAATTTAAAAAAACCGTTAAATGACAAACCATTTTAAAATATGAAAATTCACCGTGCAAATTGTTAATTATACTATAATTAATGATTTTCAAGTGCATTTACGCGGGAAATTTTCAAATATATTTTGACCGTTAGAAAATTTGAATGCCAAAAAACCGTTATCGAGCTGTTGAATTTATTTAAGTCACAAAATATTCATGATTGACTTATTTAATACGAAGTACTTTGCTAATCAAATACTGATCGCTAACACAAAAATGCGCTGAAGTCCCTCGATCTATAACACGAGGACTTTCTTTAAATTTTTTCTACCTTCTTATTGTTATGTCTATGTCTTAATATGCATGCTTGATGCCTGATCGTGAGAAAAACCGCTGTTTATGTTGTTTACTTTGTGGTCAATATTGTTTTTCATTTATTTTCTTAATTTATTGTTTTCATCTTGCCTTTATTTCATTTATTCTCATTATTAGACTGACTAGCTTTAGATCAACACATTAATGATTTTTGCATAATTATGCAGCAACACGTGGGTCATTGTGATGTCATATTTATGTCTAATTATGACGATTATTATGTTTGTTTAATAATTTTCAAGGAGAATTTTCCACTAAATGATCAAAATGATTTGAAATAGGACATTAAAACCTTAAATAATCTATACTGTAATTCATGAATGACGAAAAATGTTTAACGGTCAAAATTTTTTTAAAAACATGCGCGCCCCTCTAACTGACGGTTTGGATTTTCAAAAATTAACGGTTCTGTGTTTACTTCAGACATTTAAAAAGTTTCCGGAAATTTTAATTGTTTTAACTGGTTGTTAGTGTGAAATAAATTAATTAGAGTTCTGAATAATAATTATAAGAGTGTATAACGTTTATTGAGTGAAAAAGAAATTAGTAAAATAGCGTAGAAAAGACAAAAATCGATGTAAATTATGGACGATCTAAGGTAACTTTGGAAAAATTCAAAAATATTATAATTTAACTAATTTATGCTTGATTTATAGACAAAAAATCACAAAAGGAGTAAGTGAAATAGCAGAGGAAAAGATTAATTATCTTACTCAGCTATGGAATGAGTTATTTGAGAGAGATATTGGCATGCAACATATGAACAAACTTCTAAATCATGTCGATGCATTTTTTACGGATATTATCGTTGAAACGGAGAGTCGCAAGGAAGCTATTCTTGAGAGAATTGATGGTAAGATCCTGAATATCATAGATTTATAATTTTCTGGATGTTAATTTTGCTGTATTTTGAATTTCAGATTTGAATAGTGAAAAAGAGAATTTGAAGCGCTTGTTGAAGGAAGACGTTGACAATGTGCCGGTATCTCATGTTCCATTGTATACACTACAGATGAATATCGACGAGAGCTTGAAGAATCTGCGAGAAAAATTGCGTCGTCGTCATGAACAAATTGAAAGTTTCCTGCAAAAACAAGATGCATTGTGCTTTGGTAAGGAAACAATTGGATTCTAATTAGATTTCCTGAGCTCCTAAATTTCATTGAAAAAGGCACTAGCTACTTCCTGGAATTAGCTCAAAATTTAAACGTTATTTTTTAATTTCAAACAATATTTTTGATTGTTATTTTTCAAACTTCTTTTTGACCGTTATTTTTCAATCTTAACAGATTTGGGCGAGGCAAAGAAAGCACTTTGCTCTGATCCATTACCATCTGAAAATGAAATGAATCAATTTGCTGAGCATTTGGAAGCATTAAATCATTTAAAATTCCAGCGCTATGAAGAAATTATGAATATTCGGGAAGATATAAGGAAAGTTATGGCAAAATTGGAACTAAAAGTTCTTGGAGAATTGGACAATAATCTCGTCAATTCAGAAGATTTAAAGCCAACAAAGAATAATATACAGAAATTGCAAGATCTTTATAAATTATTCGAAAGTCAATTCCAAAAGATGAAGTTCCAAATGGAGGATATGAGAAAACGTTTAGGTCAGCTATGGAAATTTTTGGATGTTCCAGAATCTCATCAGAACAAATTCAGTAAATATGCGGAAATAACACAATCAAATTATGATAAATTGCACTTTGAAGTCGAGAGATGTGAACAGATTAAAAAGGAGAATATTCGTGTATTTATTGAACGTGTTCGTACTGAAATTGAAGAATATTGGGAAACATGCTTAAAATCAGAAGCTGAACGTTTACGTTTTCGTACATTTACTGCCAATACTTATAATGAAGATGTCCTGGAAATGCATGAAGATGAATTGCGTGAATTAAAGTTGTTTTATGAAAACAATGAGCCAATATTTAAATTAATTCAAGAACGACAAGATTTATGGAATCAAATGGAACTTTTACAAAATAAGGAACAGGATCCAAAACGTTATGCTAATCGTGGTGGACAATTATTAAAAGAGGAAAAGGAACGCAAAATGATCAGCATAAAGTAAGTAGCTGATATTTTAAATCCTAACGGTTTTTGAAAATTCTAATTTTAACGGTTTTCAAAAATTCAAATAAATGTTAAATTTAAAATCTAAAAGTCCGTTAAATTCCATTTTCCACAGATTGCCTAAAATTGAAGCAAAACTTATCGAATTATGTCAAGATTTCGAAAAGGACTATAAACGTCCATTTACTGTTTTTGGCGTTCCTGTTCAGGACATCATTGAGAAAGATTATGATAAGAAGAGACAGGAAAAGTTGACAAAGAGTGGTAAGAAGATTACGGCAACACCATTAAAAACACCATCACGTGGAAATATCACAGGATTGAGAACACCTTTAACTGTTGAACAGACAATAATAAACAGAACAAATGTATTAAAGTCATCTAATCGTTTACAAGTACCAAATTCTGGATTACGACTTAAAACTCTCTCAACAACAGCATCATCAACGTCCTCTGTTAGATCTATTCGTACTGAAAATGGTAAACGAAAAGTTCAATGTCCAGTAACATCTGCTCAACCTGCAAAACGTAGATTATTAGGAGCTTTTGTTTCTCCATCAGCTAGAAATGTCTTGAAACCTTCAAATAATAATACACAAAATAATGCAAGTCGCGGCAATAATAAGAGTGCATGCCTTAAAGTTTATAATGTTGGATCTATAATTAAGCGACGATCAAAGTCACGAAAGAGCATTGGCAAGAAGCGTAAAAGTAGCGTTGCTCAAAAATGCAAAGAAATTCCAGAAATTGTATTATCTTCAGCAGATGAATTGAATTCAGACACGACGAGCTACGAGGGATTTGAAGTAAGTAACGATTATATTTTAACGGTTTTATTTTGAATTTTTGAAGAATAATGAAATTTTGAATTTTTGAAAACCGTTAAATTTTTGAACTTTTGAAATCCGTTAATTTATCATGTTCATTAATCTAAAAATTTCATTACAGAATTATGTTTATGCTACTAAGAGCGTGATAAGATCGTCGGAAGTTCCTCGACCGCACTTCGTACCTGTCAATCATCATGGGTTCGCATCTCCATTAATCCGAAAAACTCCAACAAACAATAGGCGTCCAGCCATTACGCCGTCTAGTTCAACTCCAGTAAGGAACGTCCAACCAAAAGAACTGGAGTTTTCGATGATCATCTAGAGAATATATCTTGTTGCAATTATTTAAGATCTTTATAATTTTCATTAGACATAAATCAAGTAACAACAAAAAGAAGGAATCATCAGTAATTTTAAATCGTTTTTTTAAATCTTTTATTTTGGAACTTTATATTCAGAAAATCTACTTCATTATCTATTCCTTTTGTTGTTTCTAATTAATATAAAATTCTATGTCCACAATTTTTTTTTGAATAAATTAAGCTTTAAAGATTTACTAACAGAGATTTTTAAACAGCTTAACGTATTTTCACCTCAATATTAATGGAACTATTTGTGATGGAATTTATTTCTTGATTCCAGTGATAATAAGCTTCCCGAGAAGTAAACAAAAAGTCGTTTCCTCTGCTGTACGAGTTAGTTTGTTAAAAAAATTGCTAAATTCGGAATGATTCCTTTAATCCGTGTTCTTAAACCAGTCAGGGCATTGACTAGATGCAATTATACGACATCAAGTGATCAATTGTCAAAATTAGGACATAATGTTGATCCTTCAGAATTGTTGAGTGACGAGGAAATTGAATTTGAGGTAAACATATTAATCCGGATGCTTTTATCAAGGTCTAATTTCTGTTATCAACTATTAAAGGTTGAAGAAGTAAGAATTGCGGCACCGTACAGTGGACATATTGCTGGCAAATGGTAATTTGATGGATATTATTAAACAAGATAATAATTAATTAATTTTAGGTGGGGTGATAAATCAACAAAACCGTTCTTATTACTCCACGGCTGGCAAGACAATTCAGGAACTTTCGATCGATTAATTCCAATGTTACCAAGGCAATTTAGTTATCTTGCTATTGATCTTCCTGGTCATGGATTGAGTAGTCAAATTCCAAATGGGATGCAATATCATACAATCGATAAGCTTCATACAATTAATTATATTTTAAAGGAATATAATTGGGATAAGATATCACTTATTGGCCATAGTTTAGGATCCGTTGTAAGCTTCATGTTTTCTTCTGTATTTCCATCAAAAGTGGACTTTATAGTTGGCATTGATGCACTTAAACCGATGGCATTTGATTCCAATAAGGTTGCACATATGTTGGAGGAGAAGGTTGAGGATTTCATGATTGCTGACATGAGGAATCAAGAAAAATCTGAACCACCAGCATATCCAATTGAAGAAATGGTCGACAAGATGGTTAAAGCAACAAGAGGAAGTGTAACTAAGGAAGCAGCACGATTCTTACTTAAAAGAAATATTAAGCATTCGGAGAAACATCCAGGAAAGTTTTATTTTACACGAGATAATCGATTGAAGCACAATTTTAGTCCAAGTTTCTCTCAGGACTTGTCTATTGAGTTAGCCAAGAGAATCCATTGCCCATATATGTTCATTAAAGCCAAGCACAGCCCATACTATGAAAAGAAGGAATATCATGAGGAAGTTGTTGAAGTTTTAAAGCAAAACAAGAATTTTGAATATCACGTAGTCGATTCCACTCATCATTTGCACTTAACTGAGCCTGAAAAAGTCGCTGGACTTATTAGTGATTTTATTTGTAAGCACAAGCGATGCTCGAGTCCAGTTTGATTTTTTCCGTTATTTTTCAAAAATTTTCGCTGGATTAAAACTTCCAATTAAATAAATTCCATCTACAACCACCATACCTGCCTCAATTAATCTATAGATTTTTTTGTAAATACTTGTAATAAAATTTGTTTTGATACCGAAAAAGAAATTGAAATAAAATGAAAGCATTGGTGAAAGGACCTAGACGGATTTATAAATTCTTTTATTCAAATCCTCATGCAAGGAAGACTAGACCAAATGAGGAACCAGAACCTTATGATCTCTTAAGTGACCAAGAAATTGAGTGTGAGGTAAGATAATTAGACATTTTGGAAAATCCATAGTTCATAGCAATTAATTTTCTATTTTAGGTTGAGGATGTGACAATTCCATTGCCTTTTGGCGGTAATCTCAGTGCAAAATGGTGGGGTCCAAAGTCTGTTCGGTAAGTTACGACAAAAATTATGAAATAACTTTATCGCATTGCTAATTTTTTGTATTTTTCTCTCAAGGCCAATCGTATGTATTCATGGTTGGCAAGATAATTCAGGCACCTTTGATCGTCTAATCCCATTATTACCAAAAGAATTCTCTTATCTAGCTGTAGACCTTCCAGGTGTGCAACACATGTTGTTTTTCAATTCACAAAATTAAACTTAACAGATTATTTTTTTAGGTCATGGATTAAGTGATTTTATTCCTTCGGGCTTGCAGTATCATAATATTGCTGACAATCTGTATGTCCTAAATCATCTTATGAAGGAATACAATTGGGATAAAATATCATTAATGGGTCATAGCATGGGATCTGTGTTGAGTTTTATTTTCTCATCCGTTTTTCCTCACAAAATTGACTTTGTTATTGGAATCGATGCATTGAAGCCAGCAGTCTATAATCCAGTATTAGTTGCACAGTTTTTAGGTGATCGTGTCGAAAATTTCATGATTGCTGATAAAAGGAACCAAGAAAACTCGGAACCACCTGCTTATACCTTAGATGAAATGGTCGAAAGAGTTGTTGAAGGAACTCAAGGAAGTGTCGACAAAAATTCAGCTCCATACTTACTTAAAAGGAACATTAAACGTTCAAACAAGCACCCTGGAAAGTTCTATTTTGCTCGAGACAGCAGACTAAAGTACAGTTTTGGTGCCGATTATCCTCAACAAGTTTCAGTTGAATTAGCAAAAAGAATCGATTTTCCGTATCTGTTCATCAAGGCTACACAAAGCCCATACTATGAGAGAAAAGAATATCATGATGAGATTGTGGATATACTTAAGAAAAATCCAAGATTTGAATACCACATGGTCGATTCGTCACATCACTTGCATTTAACGGAGCCGGAAAAAATTGCTGGAATAATTGGAAGCTTTATCGAAAAGTATCGTAAACTCCAGAGTAAATTATAAGAACACAATTGATTTGATTGTATGCACTGCATTCCACTTTAACGTTTGCAAAATGATTGCTTTATTTAATTAATACATCTTACGTCAAAACATGCTTCTATACAATTTTCTCTTTTTGCTTAATATCCAAAATGGCTGTTTTATAAATAATTTAGGGTAATTGGATTGATAAATAAGAAACTTTGTGCGCAAATAAAAATATTCAAAAAAAATGGCAAAGCGTCGTCCAATTTTACATATTCCTGGAAGGGGTTGTTCAAAAGGGGTCTCAAGTTTGAAAATGATTCGTGTATTAAGGTTGCTTTGATCAAAATTGTTATTTTTTCATTTTTTGTGTGTCAAAAAGAGTTGATACTTCTCTGATTGTCTGATGCAGATGAAATCTAACCCTAACCCATGAGCGTACCCAGAGGGGGGTAAATGGAACCCATTTGACAAACAAATGATTCATTCAAATTCTGTACACCTGATTAACTGTGAATCAAACCAAACTTTGAAAAAAGTTGGTACAATCTTCTTGAAAAAAGAGTTTGAAAACTCCGCATCCCTCTTCTACGTACGCCCATGACCCAGACTGACCTAAATGCTCGACCTGACTGGTTTAGTTGTCTGAGACCAGACAGTATCTAAGTTACACTAAAGGATTTTGTCTGAAACAGACTAAGACTTGATTATATGTTGTCTAGTCATGACACATGCTTTGTATCTGTCCTAGAGATTTGTGTCAGACGATTTTGATCACAGCAAGCTTAATTCTAGTAGATTTTCATGCTTGAGAATCGATAGAGTCATTCACAAATGTCGTCCATTAAAAAAAAATTATTTCTAGATCCTCCTACCCCTTAAAAGATGACGTCATAGGTGAATGACCCTTATATGTCTTGGGATAATCCTCTTCTCGTCTCTTTTTTGGTTACAATACATCACATTTAAATCTTTGTCTGGTACTGTCTTTAAAATAATTTGCGAATAAATAAGCTTCAAATAGAATTAATTTACCAGAGTTTTGGTGACTTCTTCCAGTCCTGATTGGCTTTATTTTCCCAATAGTTTCCAACGTACTTCCAAATAAAAGTATCACTGAACTGTTCAGGCTGTTTTGCAAAATACAATGGAACCACATCCTCGCCCTGTTTTCGTCTGTCTCTTTGCATCTCTTCGATACGAACTTTCTCATGATTACTTTCATCCCAGGCGCCTTCTTCCATTAAACGCTGATCAGGACGAAGACGTGAGTCTGTTGGCGCAACTCCTTCTTCAAGTTCATTTAATTGGCAAGCAAAAGTAGTAAAATGGTAATAATATTGTGATTCTGGTGGCGGCAAGCGTTTTCTCCAAATTTCAATCGGCTCATCTGTGTCATATTTTTCAATTCTATTCTCATGATAGACGGCATTAACACGAGCAATTGTAATAAAATCATTCCAATGTCCATTGATGACTAATCTTATATTATTTTGTATATCCTGAATTTTACCGCGTATAATTCGCTGAGGTTGTTTTGAAAAGAATGTTTGTGGTATGTAATTTAAGGTAGCCTTATATCCCTTAGCTGGATTATGTCCAATGACATGCACTTCACCGACAACGTCTATGTACATTTTACCGAATATTATATTATAAACTTCAAAATTGGGACGACCGAAGGTGTAAGTAGCACCAGTATTTTCAAAATCAATACGGAAATATCCATTGGGTATGGCTGAAATGTGTTTCCCGCGGAATTTTGAGTCAATTTGGAGTTGCTGATAAGCTTTCCATCCATTCTTCGACTCAACATGTTGTGCTAGTATCGGTGGATGATGGGACACTTGTTCACTTACTAATCTCCATTTCATATCTTCCATCCGATCACACTCATATGTTTCACCGAGCAAAGGATTAAAAGGCTTTGCTACTCGTTCCGAACATGTGGAAAATGTTGTAGTTGAGAACACTGTTACGTAGGCGAGCTGTTCACAAATATCATTACATTTAGCTGCCTTATCTAGTAAGTCAGAGTACTCAAAATCCTCAGCATTACTAAAATTGCAGTTTATTAAGAAAAAAATAATTTTTAGTCTTTTTATCAAGCCACATAAAGATAATGATAAGATTTTGTGCGTTACCGTTGTAAGATTGAAATGGGTTCATTAAAATGTACAGGCATTGCGATTTTTGTTAGATCTCGTCCGATACAATTCTTCAAAATGCCCCATAAACTGATCGAATGATGTGGTTTGTCTGGTATTCTTGTTCTTCGTTGTCTCACTACGACATTCCCATTCATATGATCAGCCGATTTTTTGTCGTTGTGCTGCTTTTTATAATCCACGACTTTTGACGTTTGCTTTTTATCGCTGCTCATGGCTCAGTGTTTTTCTTTTGACGGCAAAAAAGTTTTAACACGAAAAAAGGCACCTAAAATGCACAATAAAAAAGGACAATGAATAAATAATTAATTTAGGTCATCGATCGATGAGAGTGAAAATGGCGAGTAAAGGGACAAGGCTGTCACATTAGTCACTTACATACTTCCTGTTTATTTAATGTAAAGTTATAACTTACAGCTTTTTTAGAAACGAAAATCATTGATGACTTTCATAAAGCTTAAATACGACTAATCTGAATACAATCTTGTTCTACGTTCTAATTACATGCTGTCCGCTTAACAGGGGTGTGCCTAGGGATTTGCACTCATGTACTCAACCCCCGTAAGACGACCAGAACCCCCTAAATTTATCAATCAATACAAAAATACCTCCTCACTAAAAAATATCCAGCTACACTCCTGTCGTTACACTAACGCTTTATTTACGTGAGACGAAAAATAGGCAATGTAAGCAACCTCACTACCTTAATAATTGTTTATTCATGATTGATGAAAATACTACGAAAATGACTATGTTGAGAAATCAATGTCTTAATATTTAAAGTGTTTCTTTATTATTTATAGCGGTCATAAAGGTTTATCGAGTTCTCGTGCACTGAAACTCTAAACACAAAGAATTTTTTATGTGGATAAACGCAAAGACTGTGTTGTAGTAAGTAAATTGCCTACAGAGTTCAATTTTGGGGCTCGATTTAATGTTTTGTGGAATTTAGAGCTGTTGTATGGTTTTCAGTTTGAAAATTAGAAAACCGTTAAAAATTTAAAAACAATTATTAAAACCCTACAAATGTTTTCAGTTTGCAGCTGTTGTATGGTTTTGAATTTGAAATTTAGAAAACCGTTAAAAATTTAAAGCAAATTTTCTTAAAAACCCTACAAATGTTTTCAGTTTGCAGCTGTTAAATGGTTTTGAATTTTTAAATTGAAATAAAGCTATGAATATTTGAAATTCATCACATTTCTTTGAATTTACTTTCTTGCTTCTAATTAATACTAATTATATCTTGTGACTATATTGCAACAAAACCCTTAATTAATTAACGAGAATTTTCTCTCTATTGTCACCAAGCATAAAAAAGCGCAAAATACATTCATAATCACGGCAACTATAAATGTATGCGACAATGATTTGTGATTTTTTTCTTCATCACTATTAATTTTTTTCGAATTTGCACTGACGAGCACAATAAGTTATATTAAGTAATAAGAATATTTCTGTTTGTATTGAGCTGAATGTTAAAGTTCTCGTCGTGCCATGATTCAATTATTTGGAAATTTTTTTCTTCTTATTATCTTCCTATTCAACGAGGAGATGATTAACTTCACTTTAAATCACATGAGGGTATGTAGACATACTTTATTATCATAGAATCTTACGATAAAATGACACACTTTTTCATGTTTTACATCAGATTCATTTTTAATTAAGATACAATGAGGGAATTATTAAAACACCTGTTAATTGTCACTTACTTTGAAAAACTTGAAAATATTTTTTTTTCCTTTTTTATATCGCGCAAAACTTGAACGATTAAGAAATATCGAGATTTAACGAATTGGAATTATTATTAATTGTTTAATACTTTTTGCATAATAATCTATCTGAATCTAATATTTCATAGAATTTGTGTTACCTCTTTGTATAACTAATAACAACTGAAAAAATGAGTGTTCCTTCTCTTATAATTCTTATCACATAAACTTTTCGCAAAAGGCAGAGAGGGACGGCAATAGTAATGTTTTTAGTCCATATGACTAATGCGCTGTAGCATTTTAGTAAAATTGCGTTTGTTTTTATATGACTGTATTACACTTTTATGATTCATGTCCTGATTATTCATAATTATTCTTCTAATTATATTCTGAGGCAATATTGAGTAATCAGTTGAAAATATTATTTTAACGGAAATTTTTTATTTGAATTTTTTCGTATTTTGACACCCCTTTGATGGATTTTTATTTTTCAGTCAAAAATCATCTAAGCAACCAAATTATTGTTAAATCATCAATTTTCGAGTTTTCATAAGTTAAAATAGCAGGAATTAGATTAGTTGCTAACTTATTAGCTTATTAATACTAGCTGCTATTAGAATAAATTGTAAATTAAGCTGTAAGTTAAGTAAAAATTCTAAAGAAAATCAAGTTCACTCTTAAAAACTTACGTCAATTGTAAAATACTCAAATAACAAACAGGTTCAATTCTACGAAGACCTTATCTAATCTCAATAAATTCCGACACACTAAAGTCAATCCTTTATAAAGCGCTTTTTATAGACAGCAACTCCTCTAAACTTGTCGCGTTCCTCTCTCGCCGCTCTCTCAAAATTTATAACTCGTTTGTATACATAAATTTAATACCAGTCGCTATAGTGAGCACATTCAGTCCATTCTTTCCTTCGATATTGAACGTACGTAGATATTTATTGCAGGCAAATAAGGAGAAGAAAATTGTAGAAAAAAAGATTCTTTTTAACATTATCAGAAAGGAATTGAAGTGGATTTTTTAAAAATACTTGTGAATTATACTAAAACATATGTAGCAGATAGTATTTAAATACATATCATTATAGCGGAAAAGTGTTATTTCTCACTTGTTTCTCTCCTTTATCATATCGAGTAAGAAAAAAAAGTTTTTGTCGCTATCGATTTTTTCTCCGTTTCCTATTAAACAGTTTTTTTTGTTTTGTCATGACATTCTGAATAAGATACAAGTGAATATTACTTCGACAAAGGCAAGTTAAGTAACTTAGCTCACATATGTATATGGATATTTTTAAAAATAGTCAGTGTGTGATAAGATATCTTTAGCATTTCCACTGTAACTAAACACAACAAAACATATATATAAAAATAATAATAATCAGTAGAGGCATAAATAGCAGAGATTTTTTCTACACAATTTACTCGTGGCTGAGCGAAATTGCAGTTTTATTAATTTGTGTTCGACATTTATTGTTTTGTGATTGTTAATAAATCAACAGAAAAAAAGAGTTTAATACAATTGTGAAGAATAGTCTATAATAATCAGTAATTTCACACATTTATAAATCGCACTTGAAGTATGAATAGCAACATCAATACTAATAATTGAAAAGAAGTAATAAGAAGAGGTTTTCACCTTAAGAATAATGTTAATAAGAGGAGAAGAAAGCAACTCATGAGTGCTATAAAACTGTAAAATCAACATTTTACAACATTTCGCCGAAGTCTATAGGAAACATAACAAATAGCTACGAAAGAGAAGGCATAAAAAAGCGAAAGAAGTAAAGCAAAGAGACTCATCATCATCATCATCGAACTGGACGTGGCGAGTCGGTGAAGAAGAACAATAATAGACACACGAAACAGGTAAGATTTTTTTCTTTCATTTCTTTTTGATTCGAGCTCACATATGTGTGTACGGTTGCTTATTATTATTTACTTTTTTCTTCGATGATTGCAATTATACAGCTATGGAGCGTCCATCGATCCATTAAGATACTTTTTTTTTTGCGATTCTCATTATTAATTAATTGATTCAATCACTGTTATTTCTCTTCTGTCGTTTATTTATCATCGCATGATGATGGCCATAATGATATACTTACTTTCCTCAACTTCCGTATAAGCGTAAACTAGTATCAACAATAGTTTTGTGCTGATCTTATTTTGACTGAACTAAATGGACTTTTTTCAGCGCGATTTTTTGAGATTTTGCTAAAGAAACGATGTTATGGCTACTTTGTCTGACTGTACTGTCTGATCTTGGAGTAGGTTAGTCTAATCGACTCTATTTGTGGTGCACTAGTAGCTTTTATGTCTAGATCAAGTATTATGGGATGTATTAGTTCCTTCTTAAGCTACAATTATTAAAACTGACTGATGTTCATGCTTTTCATACAAAACTGGAATTTTTTATTCTAAAGTTTTGCGTCCAACCAAATGAACAGATAGTTGTCATGTAGATAGTCGCTTTCAATAGCAACTTATCTCCTTGAACCTAAAAACAGAAGATGCGCTTTCAAGCCTTGTCCAAATTTGCTGATTTCTCTCAAAATTGCGAATGAGTGAAGAAATTAGATGAAAGTTTCTACTGCTGTCGATCAGCATAATGAACATGCGATGCAATTGATGCTCTATCATTAAAAAAAATCATATGATTAAAAAAATTGTTACAATTGATACCGTAAGTGGATGGTACGTATGCATACTTATTTTTTAAAATTAGAATTTCATGGGGGTTTTAAAAAAATTCAATCAAGAAATCCAATTATCATAAAGTAGGTGTTGAGGATTTGTGACATGTGATAAATTTTTGTAGGGTTTTGTGGACTATAAAAATTTAATTATTCTGAATTATTTATGACTTTTTGTCACACGTGCGACGAGCCTCACCATTTTTTTAGTAGCCGGAAAATCCTTCCAAAAGCTCACAAATGGCTCATTGTTTTCGAAAATTTATAGTCCATTCCACGACACTAAAGAATTCGTTTCAGCCAAGAAGCAATTTTAATCACGAAATTCTTATTAGGTGTCATTTAAAAACGCTTATGCAACTCTAAACCTTTTGAGAAACCCGACAGACTGGCATTCTGACAAATTACTAAAATATTTGCCTCGAGCTCTAAGTGGGCATTAACTTATGACGTCAATTATTAGAAGAGAATGTAGCTGGATGTGCAAAACTTTATAGACATCATTTGTGAACGAGTATTAAACTCAAAATATGGAAATCCGATGAAACTTTTAATGTTAATTGCTTGATATTTGCCGAATGTTGCTTTTCATTAACATATAAGCATGTATCATCCATTCAATTCCTCACCACAATAGCTCTGAAGTTTTTCTTCTCCTATTCAGTCCGAAATGATTTACAGTTTGAAAGTTTAACAGCTTCGGTGCTGAGTTGAGTATTTATCTATATAAAATTAATTTATATGTATACATAAAGTTTATGCTGTAAATTCATTCACTGTAGTTTTCACGGAAAGAATCTCAGTAATGTAAAAAATGGATGAAAATTGGATGGATGGATGAGTGCACAGTGGAATGTTTTAACATTGGATAAATCTAATTAAAATTACAAAAGCAATTTTGCTCTGTTTCTTGAATTAAATTTCAATCTGTATTTGCACAATTTTAAAATGTAAAAATATCTTTCTGTGCTGTACCAACCTACCCATCCCATCCCATCTTTGCATTGATCTCTTGACATTTTCGCATATTCTTTTTTTTTCGTCGATGGCAATCAACAACAATCATCAGCATAAGCATGAAAATAAGAGGTAGATGGATGTCTGAATGCTACAAAAAAAATAAAGATGATGATGACGATGAAAAATGTTTGGTCTGCGCCTACATAACGTACTATTTAGTAAAATTCAATTCAATTCAATTCCTTTCTCGCATTCAAAATCCACGATCTTAACGTTTTAAAAGATCACGAAAAACACAGCAGAAATGAGACACGTCAGAAAATTGCAGTTTATGGTTATTTTTTAAACTTCTTCTTACCATTGGATACGGTTGTTCCTCTCTCTTTTTTTTCTTTCCTCGTCTTGCGAATGTATCGAACGACACATAACATACATATCAATATCGATGATATCAGAAGATTCTTGCCTTGTTTTACTTCCATTATTTCTTATAAATTCCATCATTTCTGTTCACTGAGACATTAACGGCAATTGTTCTCCTTAAAATGTTTATCTTTGGACGTAATGAGTTTTATTGCTCGTTTTAGTTTATTGACTGACTGAGTGTGTTTAATTAAACATTGATTAGGGCAATTATTTGTTTTGTTGGAGGTCTGAATTTCAAATCTTGGCAGCTTTTAGGAAATAGAAGCAGATGTGTGTTGAGTAATCATTTACTTTTGATACTGTCTTATTTTTGAGAATTTAGATACTGTGCTGTGTTTATAAAATAGATACAGAACTGAGAAAATAATGTGTTAGATTGGAGCACTCGATTCAATTTCTGGGAACTCAGTAGCTCCTCATATACCCTGGAGTGACCTAGGGGTTGTAAAAAGTGTGGTTTTTCAGAAACCCTTGACGTGACCCTTCTCCATAGTCTTAGGGTATACACTAGTGGCAGACCTATGGTATGCCCCTACCATACCATAGGCAGGGTATACCAAGCAACCATTATCTCAATATATCGAGTATACCTTGCAATGCTTGGTTACAATATAAGAGTAATCATGAGATATATTGGATGAATCACCTAAAGGTAACCAAACCCTATCTTAATAAATGCACATACTCCATATATGGACCAAGTACCGCAGCATTTCAATCTATTCCAACTTTATACTGTAGATTATACATCAGCATGATCTCTTTGTTTCTGTAATACTGCCAATGTACATAAAATAGATAATTGTTACGTGAAATAAAAGCCAGTTACATTCATTGAAAAAAAATATTGAACTGCTCATTTGCAAGCAATATCAAAATAAGAAGAACAGAGAAGATAAACTCTTTTTTTTGTTGACGTCGTGCAGTCACAAGAAACCTGTTTTTTCCTTCTTTATTTCATTAACTTCATTTTTACATTTTACATATAAACTGTTTTGGCTCACACAATCTTATATCTTACACGAAAAAAAGAGAAACATTAATGATGATGATACACACGTTAGTAATATTAATATTGTGTGAACGAAGAGATTTTTTTATGTACTTTTGTGTGCTGTTAAAGACAGTAAAAAATAAAAGTGAGTTTGAATAGATCAATTAACTTTATTAATCAGTTATAATTTGCATTATTAAATATTCACGGACTGAACAGAAAGTTTTTTGCTCTCACTTAAAAATAGATGCATAACAAAAAATGTGTGAGGTACAGTAGCTGCACAAACATGCTTGTCGCGTGAATATTTTCCTATTTACGGTTTTTAGAATGTTTTACGGATCTCCAGTTATTTATTTAGCGATCACGACAGACGCTCACTGTCAACATTAAGCCATGTGCAATTAATTAACACAAAAGCATTGCTTTATTTTCGTCTCACGACAAGCATTAAGATTCACTGATTTTTATATAAATATCGTACATCTCGACTTGTGTTTATGTTCCAATGGAATAAGAGGCATCGACGACGAGGACAAAAAAACCAGTTTGCAAACATTGACATTGGGTTGGATTATTTTAGAGAAGATTCCGTTTGAATAATCTGATTTTTCTGCAATCTAAAGGACATTCACTCGAATGACTAATCGTCGTTGAATTGAATTCCACAATAAAGTAAATGCTGTCAGCGATTTTTTGGAAATTTATTTATAAGAGAGTTGTTGCAGTCGTTTAGTCTGTTAGTGACACACGTCATACTGACAAAAATCGTTCAATCGTATAATTGGAAGCTACTGACCCTATTCAGTTCGAGAATTAAATTTCAAGAGTTTACAGTTATGGATCATTCACTTAAAACGACTATTATTCAGGAGGACTGTATAAGGCTGCGAGTTTCGAACCTTTGATCGATGTGTCGGTGTCTTATGACTTTGAGTCATTTGAGCTCACAAGTTTTTAGGGGTGTATTCAGTGGGGAGGGGGTTTGTGGGTCATACCCCCATTTTTTGGATTTTTTTTCAATTTGCTAGGGTTTTTAAGAAAAAAAATCCCGTCCATATAAAAATTTGATGGGTTATATTGCGTCATACTAATGCTTATTTAACCCTTTCTAGCAGGGGCGTATCCAAAAAATTTTTTGTATGGACGGGAAAATTTAGGGGGGTTTTTGGCATTTTTTTCTTGAAAAACCCTAGCAAATGTAAAAATTGACCCCCAACCTGCCCCCTCCTGAATACGTCCCTGCTTTCTAGAATAAAACATAAAAAGCGCTCCCATAAAATAATTAAATAACAATTTTTACTCATTTTTTTCAATCATATGTTCATTATTTAATTTATCGTACTTTTTTTATTTTTGTAGTCGGAAGTTTTTATTGCCTAAAATATTCCACGTATTATTTGATAACTTAAACAGTTTTTTTGTTCACTTTATCGCTCAAAAGGTTTTCTACGTCAAAGCATTAAACAAGCATTTCCAATTTATTTCTAAAGGAAAAGTGGTAAAAATATTTTTTTAGTGAATATTTCTTAAATAAATAAACTGATCCATTTATGAAGATATATGAGATAACAGTGTGAGTGTTTGCAAAAGAATCTACTAAAAAATTCATGTTTAAAGCCTTGATCTGATTTATATGTGTATTATTTTTTGAAACGCATTTTCTCTTCATGACATTTTGCTTGTTACGTATTCAAGTAATGCTTTTCTGTATTATCATTGCCTTGGGAATATGTTAACATATATTCAAGTTATTCAAGACTTTTGTGCACTTAATTATTGATATTGGGTCTTTTATTAGAACATTAACATCTTCGAAGACAAAGGGAAAAGGTTAAATTCAAAATGTCAGGTTGTTTTATGGCTTCAGAATTCGGAATATGTTTGTGGGTCTTTCATAAATGACGTCCATCAAAAATTGGAATTTATTCTTGTACTATAGAGTTTAAGGCTGCTCCAAGCATCATCCAAGCATCATTTGCGAACAGCCCCTTTGTAAGATTAAAGAATTTAATGGTTGGGTACGGCAGCATTAAGTACAAGTCAGGGAATTTTATAAATAGGATTTTAAATGTGAATTGTGTACATTTTGCGTTGATTTTTACTGTAAATATCAGATAAACATAAATGTCATGAAATATTGATTTTTTTACTCGAAACAAGTCATTAAATTGCAAAAAATGTCATTGAGAATCTTTGAATCTCGACAAGAATCAGATTTCCAGGTAAATCGTTACTCGTGGTACATTGGTAATAAATATTTGATGAGCTTGTCTGTTTAACAAAGCATTTTATATTTATTTAAATTATGTAGCACAATTCAAATTCTAAATAAAATTACCTTCACTTTAGTTCTTGAATACTTTAATTCATTTTAATTTTTGAATATTTTAAAAGCAATTATGAAAAAGTACTTTAGAATATTTACTAAATAGCATTTTCTAGGAATTAGTTTTATTTATTTAAATTTTTTTTTGACAGCGTGGCTTTGTTTTTGGATTATGTTTTGTGCTAAATGAGTTGGTTTGGGGTTTAATTGAAGGTTTATAAATGTTTCTAACATATTGAATTAATTAATGAATTTTAGAGTTTTGTTGCTACTGTACAACTCTTAGTTCCTGTAGGTTTTAAGATTAATAGCCAATTTTATTAAATTCTTGAGAATCGATCTTACGTCCTCATAAAAGAGAGGGTTTCAGACTCTTAACTGTTGCTAATTGTCTACAGAGAGTTTTTTTCTTTCACATATATAGATTTGTCTGCAGATGGTTCAGTATCCTAGATTCCACTATTGCCATGACACCATACCTACTTACCTCTTAATCTAAATCTAGGAAAGAATTTCTCTAAGATTCAATTAAAATTCCTTGAAAAAAATTTAAAAACTTTACATCGCAAATTCCACACCTTCTCAGGAGGTCTAAATAGTTAACTTGATACCCAAATCAATCAATCTTTGAAAATTTTCTTCTTTTTCAATTTCCAATTTTGTGTATCATTCAAACGGTGAATGATATTATTCAAACGATACCACATCTTGAGTATTTGGAGGTCACCTGTGCTTACAACTACTAACAATAATCTGTAGCTTATGTAAATAGCAGATGATATATATTACCTCACTGTGAGAAAAATGTGTTGTGGATAACATTGAGAACCCCTCTTAGATTTCAAAATTCTCAAATTATTAAGTAGTTTACATTCAAATTGCGTGGCTTTTTTAAAATATTCTCATTAATTTAATTATAAAGCTGCTCTCAAATTCAATTGATTGTCGTGCGGAAATATTCTAAAAAAAAATTCGAAATTTGAATGACATTGAAAGTAACTTTAATACTAGGAAGCTTATCAATTAAACCTACAAACAAAAAAAGTTTTTACAACATTTCCTTTCCATTCTCTGTGACATGTCGCTATATTCATTCGAAAAGTTGTTGACAACGTGTAGCATAGTTGATTAAAGGAGTGTAGCCAGGAGATAGGAGGGGGATGAGGTGACAACATCCTCAACTCTCGCTATAGTTTTCATATCAAAACAATCTCGTCACCTTCTTTCCCCGCCAAATTCTGGATACGACTCTGGTTTTTGGAAACATAACATTCAATAAAATTGATAAAATTTTATGACATCAGAACGTAAGAGTCGGAAACAATTTTTTTTCTCATTTCAATTACTTACTGACATTGTCAACATGTAATACCATAAAATTTAACTGCCAAAAAAAACGAGACTGCCAGAAAAGAATATGTTCGTTTGGTTATGATGAAATTCAATTTATCATTATCAATTCTTATCGTGTGCCTGATAAGGCAGAATCACAAGCTAAATAAAGGGAAAATTTCACAAACACCGACAGATGCTTTTTTTTAGCAATTGTAATTATTTAATTAATATTCAATAAAGCAGCGATAATATCTGTGATTATGTGTATTTATAGAAAAATATTTACCTAGACAACTCACTTAATGACGCAATCTGTAAATATTTAATTCATTGTTCCATATTTTATTGTCTTCTTTTTCTTTTCTTCTCGTGCCGACTATAAAAAGTGAAAATTGGTGTCCAACATAAAGAATAAACGAATATTTTTCATCTTACGTCATGTCTTGCACATTTTTGAGCGCAATTCGCAAGATTTTTTACTGTTTGTGAGTTATTTTGAGTGATTGTTGGTTGGCACTTTGGGTTTGACTTAAGGTGAATTTTGTTGGCGGTTTACTTAAGCTCTTAATATTCTAATAGAACAAGTTTTCCACCAAAAATAAAAAAACCGTTAAATAATTTTCAAAAAAATTTCTTTTTTCAAAAAATTCAAATTTTAAAAAAACCGTTAAATTTTGAACAATATTCCTAATAATTTTGACAAACAATATGCGCTACACTGAATCAGATTCATTGCAATGTCAACTATTTTCTCAATTCCTTCATTGTAATGCCAACAGTCAGGGTGTGCAAATGGGAATGTTGTACTGAATCTAATTATCATGACAAAACGAACAAATGGTGAAAATAATACTCTTCAAAAAGAACATTAATTACCATCGAATAACAAAAAAGCAAAAAATAATGAACAGGCAAAAATTATTAAAGCGGTGTAGTCACTAATGATTGCGCTAGAGGTGCTAGAAACAAAACAAGCTAAACATTAACGAATTAAATGGTCACAGAGAAAACTAGAGATACGTCCACGGGCTCGCGGGACTGAAGTGCATTTTCCTGAACTACTGCGCAGTGCGCACAGACCACTAACGTAAAAAACTAACACAAAAATAACTGACGCAAAAAATTTGTCAACTAATCCTTGTAAATGATGAATGAACTTTTTATCATGGATTAGATTCGTATTGAAAAAATTTTTCTTAAAAATAACGATCAAAAAATATTTGAAAAAATAACAGTCAAAAAATATTTAAAAAATAACGGTCAAAAAATATTTGAAAAAATAACGGTCAAAAAATATTTGAAAAAACAACGGTTAAAAAAATATTTGTAAAAGAAAACAAAAAAATTTGTACCCCCCCTCGTTTACCCCCCCCCCCCCCCCCACCTTCTATCAGTCCCCTCGTACCCCCTTGATCAACTCCCCTTCGTTCCCCTTCAATTTACACCAAGCAAGATTTACGTAACGTAAATTTTCATGTTACGTAATTTTACGTACGTAAATTTTTAAGTAACTTAAGCTTTAAGTAATTTAACTTCGTGAAAAGTTCGGAAAATGTGAGGAAAAAATATGAAAATGGAAAATTTTATCATAAAACATCATAAAATATCAAAAAAGTGTAAAAAGTGCAAAAAAAAAATTTTGCTCGGAGTGGGGCTCGAACCCTGGCCGGAAGATTGTAAGAAAAGTCACGTTTTTAAGGGCGACGTAAAAAATACGTACGTAAAACGTAAGCAATTTTTTAAAAAAAGTTAATTTAATTAAGTTCTACTGCACCGATCAAAAAAATCTCTCGTCATTCTTGCCTCAGACCTAGTCCACACATTTTAAGCCAAAAACCGCATCGAAAAAGCTTAAACTGGAGGAGGAGATACGATACAGACAGACAGACAGACAGACGGACAGACAGACAAAACGCGGACAATAGTGTCTTTTCCCTATGGGAAAATGCACTAAAAATTAAAATGCTTAATTATTTAAAGCGCCAAAATTTCAGTAGATCGTGCAACTGTAAACTATTGTTTATTTATACTAAGCATTAAATTTATTTGCTTGCTTTTTTCCATTGTGCAATTGAACATTTTGATCATTTTGATGAATGTATGGAACTAAGTCAGATATAAAATGTGCGTGTGCTTTTAATTCAAGAGCAACAAAAAGTGTGTCCGACAATTCATTGACTATATTTTTTTTTGTGTACTAGCTTTGTCTCTAATTCACAAAAATGTAATTTCTAAAAATTCATTAACTGTAGTGAAATGTGATTATATTGTCCATTCGATAGGAGAAGTCAGTTGATGGTGAAAATGTGAAAATTAAATTATTTAATTAAGTTGACAATCAAATGAAGTTATATTGTGTTGCTTTCTACTGAAATGGAAGTGAATATTCATAAATTTATAATTTTGTTAAAATAAATTATCTGCATTGGAGTCTTCTACCGCATTCTTGCAGTATATTATTGTATAGCTGTGACTTGCAAAATATAGAAATATAAATCAAGTAACATATTTTACGGTAGCGTCAACTAATTTATGCTCATTATTGAATTATGATTCCATTATGAGCAATACAGTCATGAAATAATGTATCTAAACTTCTGAGAAGTTTATTGCACAGTGAGATCATTTTAACATATTGGGATCGTGTTCCCGAGCGGCACAATGTAGTCGTTAGGACACTGCTAAGTCGACGTTATAACGACAAAACGTCAAAAATGCGTGGTGGTGCCCTGACGGTTGCTGTTGTCCTTGTTTTCTTTTGCTGTTTTGATGACTTTGATGAGTTGGTGAGATGTTGATCTTCCTGTACGGAAGCCACATTGCTGATTTGGGATGATGTTGTTGTCTTCTATATGTTCATTGATTCTGTTCAGCAACACTCTCTCCAATATTTTGCTTATCGAGCTTAGCATACTTATTGGTCTGTAGCTGTTTACTTCGTTTGCTGGTTTTACAGGTTTTTACAGATTGGAATTACTTTTGCGTGCTTCCAAATCCTTGGGAAGTGATTGAGTTTAAGACAGGAGTTGATGATGAACTTCAGGTATTCAAAACCTTTAGGTGAAAAGTTTTTGATGAGTATGTTGTGGTCCGCCTTGATGGCAAAAAGTACGGTTTGCTGTAGCGTGTCACTCGGGGTTGATACATGAATCACACTTTTTATTCTCATTTTCAACACGTTTCGACTACACCTTTATGCTATTAAAAATTGTCTTCCTGCAATTGCTCGTTACTGGTAACATCTCTGCAATTATTAAAATATTCAATGATGTGCAAATGCTGATATGTCATGTGAGTCAGAAATTATTTATCCACGTAGACACGTTTTTATTTTTTGTATAATTTTTATATCTGAAATTTATAAACTATAACATTTGTTAGCTGTTTTGTTGGGCTTGATAAGTTATTTAATCAAATGTCTGAATAAATTTAAGATAAAAAACTTTCTGGACTTAAATGTCTCAAATAATTATCAAGTCTTGATATAAACCAGATCCTAGTTCAAGTTTTGAAACATTTTAACCATAATCGTCTGACATTTCAAAAGCTTCACGCTTCGAACAAAACTTTAACCATAAAATTGAAGTGTTTTGCGGTATTTGAGGTATTTATTTACTTATTGTGAAAACTAGGCTTTAAGAATCATCGGATTACATATATGCAATATCAAACTTTTCTGTGGCTAATCCCAAAAACAACATCTTTTCGAAATAAATCAATTTTCATCGAGATAAGGCAAGTTCTAGTAATAAAATACCAACGGCCTTGAACAAATCTGAGAAAAATCAATAAAACAGATAAAGATATTCAAGGTAAAGAATTTGATAAAAATCGTTCTAATTCTCATTTTTATAGCTTCAGAAATATCATGATAGAATCGACTTATCTTCAACACTAGTCAGTTCCATCACAAACACAATATGCTAATTGAAAAATTACTCTATAACAATGTAGAATATTCTAAAACCTGATTTCATATATATATATTTAAAATGCGAATATTCATCCACTTACTAGAGCAAAAAGAGCTGCTTCATATTTAGTATGAGTTTTAAGTCCCCTCTGCTCTAAAAACGACTCATTCTAAATTCCAAAAATATTTACGGATGGCATATTAAATTTCAATAAAACCGGAAAAATGTAAAAGCGACTAGCAATAGGCATCGAGAAGAATCATAATACGGTGTGGGAGAAATGTTAACGGTTTATGGATTCGTAATCATTGCAAAAAAATATTAAACTTAGGAATTTGACATTTCTTAAATCTCACAATGATGCTGTCATACGACCTCCAATAGAAATAGTTTTGAGCAATAATATTTTAATGATGAGAAAAAATTTTTTCATAACATTTTTATAAATGAAAAAATTTGCACTTTTAGCGCTTTGTCTCTGTTTCTGTTACTTACTTCATTTGCTGTATTAATTAAGTTTGATACATGACATTCTTTAGAGGTCACCAGAAGCGTTGGCTAACGTCTGTTCAATTTTCAAGTTCATAGTTTCTCTCCATGAATTCTTTGTCATCTGACGTGATCCCTAGCCATCACCTAAGTCCGTCTATCTTCAATTTTCAACCTCATAGCTTCCTTTCATGAATTCTTTGCTATCCGACGTGATCTTTAGTCATCACTGAAGTCTGTTTATCTAAATGGTTTCAGTCATTATATTTTTTGACAATAGTCAAACCATCTTCTCTGACTGACCTCTAGAATAAGCTTTTAACTTCTCTGGATGGCACGTGGCGTAAAAATAGCCAAAAATGTGACCCAGGACGTCATGAATGTGACTTCAAATTTAGCTATTTTCGGTACGAAGTTACATTCATGCCATCTTGGGTCACATTTTTATGCCACGTACCATCCAGCTTCCTTTTGTATATTTTTTAAGAACTCTAAGTATAAAAAATGCGCTTTTGAGCTTTGTAGTCAAGTTCTTCATCCTGGTTTCTCTTGGATTCACCTCAAATTACAGAGTATAAATTTCAAGGTTAGATGCAATCTTTTAGTACTTATAAATTGCGCATTATGACAGAAAATATGGACTCAAAGTGTGAAGAATTTTGATATATTTTTGTCGTATTTCTCACCATTCATTATCACAAGCGGGGGTTTAGTATATAAGCTTACAAATTTTTGTTTTACTGTATTATTTATCGATTTCGTGATGAGCTTTGGTAAAGAATACAAATTTCTGCTCGGTTTTCATTCCATTGTGATAAACCTTTTGATTTATGATCGTGAACTGTTGAAAGGGCTTTTGTCTGCAATGATTTTTAATAGCTTTACATGAATAAATATTTTTTATATAAAAAACAATTCTTCGATTTTGTCACGAAAATTTCATTAAAAAATAAATATTTTTGTGCTCTAAGCTGAATTAAAATTAAAATTGGATTTATGTGATTCTCGATAAGATTTATGCAAAAAATTGTGATTTATTGCATGAAAAAGCTTTTGTTTTACAGTAATCCAGGAAGAGAGACTCGTGCATTGAATCAATATTGATTGGTTAAGATCAATTAACAGCAATCTTCTTTTCGTAATATTATATTGGCAATATTCAGACACTGAAATTGATAATTGAACCATTAAAAATTGAGATTACTTTTTTGCGGTTGATATTTAATTTATGTGGTAGTTTGGCAGATTGATGTGCTTGCATATTACATAAACAAGTTGTAAACATTTGAAGAACTTCAATCATCATCATTTACTTGTTTCGAATGATATAATCCTATAATTAAGAATAAATATTTTTTTCTCTTAAAATAAGCAGACTTTGAAGGAATGGAAGAAAAAAATGTTGAAATGCATTCGTGTGAATGAATGGGGTGTGACTTGAGCGCATTTAGCGATGGATGTGTGTAATATTGAAAAGTTTTGACAAGCTTAAAATGTTAATTGTGTTCTTTTGAAATGAAAATTTCACTTCTCGCACTGTAATACTAATTTTTCTAAGGTAGCACCTTCTAAATGTTTCCATGTGTGGAAATCGTAGTTGCTTGAAGCAGTTTTTGTATGACGAATCGCCAACAAATTAAATGATGAGGACTAGCAACGAGTTTTTAGACGTTCTTTCTCCTTGTCATTCTTGAATTGCTTAAAACCCACCAGACGCCCCCTTAATAATTGATAAATAATTTAAGAATGTCTGGGTGTCCTGCTCGAAAGGATGGGTATCTAGGGTTCGGATCAAAAAATAATCCCAAGTCTTCTGGATTAACGTATAATACTTATTTTTGTACTAAAATTTGAATTTAGTACTACTTATTTGTGAACAAAAGCCGTTACAAAATTATATCCATGAGAAAAATACAAAATAAAAAGAAATATTTGATTTTTGTTGCTATTTTTCCTTACTTTGTCCCAAAGTCAAATTAAATTATGAATAAAATTGTCTAAATTCTATAATATTAATTAAAAAGAATCATAATATTGACGAAAAAAAGAGAAATTAATTGTTGCTCCTAATATGACTTTGGATTAGCTGTTGAAAATTCAAATTCAAATCGACAAAAATAACTGATTTTTTTTCTATCCAGAGGACTTGGAAATAATCTTTTTCAGACATCATTTGTGAGCAGCCCCAAAAAACATTTTTTAAAAAAGTGTTTGAAAATAATCTTACAATAAACAAATATTATGAGTTAAACCAGACAAATTGGGAGCAATTTCTACACATCCAAAAGAAACTTAATTCAAAAAACAATTTTTCTTAAAAGTAAATTTTTTATGAAGAAAATGAAGGAAAAAAGAGTTAAATTGCCTAATTTGTAAACAAATGCTCCGTATACATAAAACAAATCAATGCTCGCTTGTGATGAAACTCAAGAAACAGATACACACTGATTTGTTACCTTTTGCCTTCATGTCTCATCATCTCAAATGTCTGCGTAATTTCTTCTATTTCATTTGTTCGCTAGCTTGGCTAAATATCATTTCATGCATTAATTCCAGCTGACCTTTTTATTAAATAATTCAATTTTGATGTAAATATAAAGAATGGATGACTATGCATATTGTTGAATTAGACACAGAAAGAGAAATGTGTCTTTGAAAAGCAATCAAATTGTTCAAATTATTCATTCATATTTTCACTTTCTATGCTTTGGATTGATCTTCTTCATACTGTTGTAGATTTCATGCAATCAATAGAAATGAATAAATTGTTAAACATGCTGTCAAAAACAATGACTCGTTCACTGGTGAAGGAAATGTCAAATATTTAATCAATCTCTTAGATCTGTTTGCATTAAGCGCATTTAAATTAATTTGTTTGATTTAGATTTGTTCATAAATTGTTTATACAAATTTATTTGTGTTAAGTGTCATACCCCCTCCCCCCCCTCCTATTTTTTGACAAACCAATATTAGTTGAAGGTCATGATGTGAAAAACCCCTCCCAAAAACATCCTGGATATGCCTGACCAGATTCTAACAGGATACAAGTGGGTCCCTCTCCCAAAATATTGAACATCACTTTTGAACAACCCCTTCCATAAATCACAAAGGGGCTGGATAAAATCACCGAAAAAAATTAAGTCCACAACACAAATAGATAAAAAGTCCGAAAAAATGAGAAATCATTGGGAGATAATAAGTCCACTTACAAAATTTATAGTTTCTCAGGTGGCCTTATTATTTGCACGTGAAAATAATAAACCCACTTGGAATAAGTTACTATTTCAGGTGAAATAATTATATTCACGTGTGTATAAGAATACCACTTACAATTGTATGTGGGTATTTTATCTTCACGTGTAGTTAATAAATCCGACTATATTTTTAAATCCGAACTTAATAACTCACAGTGAGATAATAAGACCACTTAGAATCATTAGTGGATTTATTATCTCACAGGAAGATATTTATTCCACCTACATTTCTTAGTGGACTTATTATCTTTTTGTAAAAACTATTAATTGACATTAATTAACATCAAAAAATTTACATTTTTTACAAAAAAAATTTAATCAGGTTAAGAAAAAAATTTAAAACTTCTCATTTTTCCATAAAATTTGCAAATTTTTAAGACAGATATTTTTTTAAAAAAAGTAGTAAAAATATTTAATCCGTTCTAAATTGGAATATCCCAGATAAAACAAGAATAGTGTATCTCTATACTATTAAAATACAAATTTTGTGCTTCTTTTTGAGCTTTTTTAAAACTTTTGTCGATTGGTTGAGGATATTTATGTATCTAAATGCAAAATTTATCTGTGTAAGGTACGAAACTTTGAGAAATTAGCTTGCACCAGTTAACAATCAATGCACTACGATGGCAGCAGTGATTAAGTTATATACGAGTATTATACATTTTTGTAAAGATAATAACATCAGTTAGTAAATTCTTGGTAAATTCAGGAAACAGAAACAAAATATATTGCCTGTGCAAAAAGTTATGGGCTACTAAATACTCTCAAAAATCGCCTAGTCGATAACCAGCATAGGTAGCTAATACCAACTTTTGAGTACTTTGTGGTAAAATTTTAATGGGTTTTGAAAATTTAATAATTTTTTTTGTAAAAGAGCGATTTGGTCTTTAGAGCGATTGAGTTTTTTTTAATAATTAATTTTATTTCTGTATATTAAGTATGTACACAAAAAAATTTAAAATACATATTCTTGAGGTTGGTTTTTAAGGAAGCAGACTTGAAGTCTTTTCGTCACTTAGTTTTGGTTTTCGTTTGAATTGTTTTTGCTTTATTCAGAATTTTGAGCTGCAAGACGACTGTCTTTAGAGCACTTTTTAGAGTTTTCAAATGATTATATCTTAAAAATTTATTCATTTTTTGAAAAATTTGTTTAATTCTTGTTTTTTTCTACTACTTTTTTTTAAAAAAATATCTGTCTTAAAAATTTGCAAATTTTATGGAAAAATGAGAAGTTTTAAATTTTTTTCTTAACCTGATTAAATTTTTTTTGTAAAAAATGTAAATTTTTTGATGTTAATTAATGTCAATTAATAGTTTTTACAAAAAGATAATAAGTCCACTAAGAAAGGTAGGTGGAATAAATATCTTCCTGTGAGATAATAAATCCACTAATGATTCTAAGTGGTCTTATTATCTCACTGTGAGTTATTAAGTTCGGATTTAAAAATATAGTCGGATTTATTGACTACACGTGAAGATAAAATACCCACATACAATTGTAAGTGGTATTCTTATACACACGTGAATATAATTATTTCGCCTGAAATAGTAACTTATTCCAAGTGGGTTTATTATTTTCACGTGCAAATAATAAGGCCACCTGAGAAACTATAAATTTTGTAAGTGGACTTATTATCTCCCAATGATTTCTCATTTTTTCGGACTTTTTATCTATTTGTGTTGTGGACTTAATTTTTTTCGGTGATTTTATCCATCATCATCACAAACACGCTTTGTTTATCTTTTGCTTTTTTTTTGTGGAAAATTGTTTTTCACACATCAAACAAGAATAAATACAATACATGCCATTCAATGTACTTCTTATGGATGTATCTCGTATTTTTAGAATGATTTCAATCTCAGACTGATTGAAATTGATTCCATGGCAACACTTTTATGTGTAGGAATTTAACTTTGCTATGACAATTCATGGTTAAAAGTCTTCTCACTTTGTGATGAATTTTCTCGAAAAATCAACTACGAATATTCTTATAGTCGTATTATTTCTTCCCACAATTTGTATTTCGTAATTTCTTGGTATCAATTTTTGGTGTTATTTGATGAGATTCTTGTATTGCGTGCTAAATTTTGAAGTAATTTGGTTAAATTAAAAGAGGAATGAAAAGATGCGTGGGATTTGAAAATTTAATAAAAAAATTCTTTTCGTTTGACATTTTTGTGAGTTAGCTTTTTTCAGAATTTTTCATTTTAATTTGAATACTTTCATATGTAAATTTCGAGCTTTTAATATAAGGTTGTGTATTTAACCCCTTGTTGCCCTCTTCTTGCTATGCCATGTAGAATCTAAACCATTTTTTGAGTAATTCGACAAGAAGATACGTCAATTTCCAAACATATTTTAGTCAGTCACAAAATAGAACAGTTTCAAGCACCAACCATCATTACTTCAGTTCTCAAACTAAAAAAAATTCTCAATTAAAAAAATTTCTTTGTCAAGTCGATCATAAAGACATTCCCATGCTTTTGTGGGAAATTTTGTGCTAGAAAATAAATTTGAGCCGTAAAAAATCGATTGAGTAAATTACAGCATTTCCCCTAATTCCTCACCGAAAAAAAGTGAGAAGCAAGACAATGTGTGATTTTCGTTAATGAGTATGATTAAAAATTTATTACAAGTAAAAAAGGTTCCTTTCGTCTTGACTTTCACTTGATTGATTTCTTTTGAAAATGTCTTGCTTCTTCCTCCTCACTGACTTTTTTCAGACATGCACAAAATAATAAATCCACATAAAAACCAACGCAATCTGTTAAACATCATATTAATTACCTGTCATGACATTTTAGCATTTTATATGGCGACATGGATGTGCTGCATTGAAGCAACTCGTATTTCTTTTTGTTCATAACTCCTCTCATAATTTTGTTCACTGACAAGTTTTAACTCATCGTCGAGTTGGTATGCGTTAAATATCATTGAGAGATGCTTAGAAATATCATTTTATTGGATGTAACATCCAAGGCTTTTATCGTATTTTTATTTAATGATGAAAGAAGTTTAGCTAGGAATTTTTAAATGTTAAAGGGGAAGTTTGTAAGGCTTGGAAACTAATTTATGGATCAGGTTTTTTTGGTCATCATTGATGATGTTCTTAGAATTTTTGAATTCTTATTAGCATTAATATTGGTTTCTAGTCTGAACTAGAGTGGTGTCACATAGTAGCAGAATCTTGGGTGTCGAGCTATATGTAAGCGATTCAAATAATGACACAAAATGGTCTCTCTTGCCAAGTAGCTAGTAATCTTCAATAATCTTAGTATGAAGGTTGTTTGATGATTATAATTTGCAGGAGTAATGCTTGTGATGGATTATTGGTTTAATTTCTACTAGAAACAAATCTCACAGTCACAGAGTTGCGGTTACCCAGTGGCGTAACAACAGTTTTCGTTGCGCGGGGCCAAATTAAAAAATATAAAAGCATGGTCCCTCAAAAAAAGTTTGTTGCACCCCATTGTATGGAATATTTTGACATTCTTAAGCAGGGCCCTGTTCAATGACCCTCTTCTGCGGATACCAAAGGATTTATAGCTTCCCTCTAAGTTTCTATTGCTTCAAAATTTAGCATGATTAAAGATTAGAAGTTGTGAAGTCTGATATCATACCCACACCCTTAAAAATAAGCTCTTGATCTCAAAAATAAATTCGTTTCAGTATTTCAAGAAACTTTTCTTCAGAATCATTTTCAAAATAACAAGATGCATAATAATAGCAACCAGCAGCATGCCACAAATCTTCCATGTCTACAAAATACCACTCGAAAGTTTCATATTTTTTTAATACGGAGAAAAAAATAAATTTTATTGAATCAAAAAAGAGTGAATAAAATTTCACAAGCCCATCTTAAAAGCCTCATCTCGTTTCTTCTTATAAGCCTGCTCTTTTTGTGTGAAGGTGAGAAAAGTGTGAAGAGAAAGAAATAAAATAAAATTAATAGAAAAATTTAAATTGCAAAAATAGATACAACAGTCAAATGTAATGATCACGCATAACATAATAAATAAAATGGAAAGTTACTATTAAGAAGAGCCAGGCATCAACTTTTTTTGTCTGTGGCATTTCTCTCTGCAAGTCTTTATAGGATACATTATGATAATATGATACAAGAGAAATGCTGTGAACTATTCATAAAGCCGGAATCGATAAAAGCTGATGAAAATGTGCATTTTTGTTGTATACACAAAAAAAAATATTTATGTTCATCCATTATGCCTTTGACATTATTCTCGTTTCTCTTTCGTTTAGGGGTCGTTCGCAAATTACGTCACGCTTTTGTTGAACTTGTGACAGTCCAAATACAAGTTTTTGTGTTCTTTGGAAATTTTGTGACAAGAGGGAAGGGGGTAGGGGGGGGGGGGGGGGTTAAAAAAGTCATTTTCTTGCGTGACGTAATTTGCAAATGAACCCTTATGTATTTAATATTATTATTTTTTTTTGCATAAAAATTTCTGTTAAGGAGGAGTAAGAAAGAGTTTTACGGAAACAGTATTTTTGCATTTTTTCTGTAGGAGCTTTAGCATGAGTCGAAAAAATTATGAAATATCACATCGACGGTGTTTCTATGAAATTAATATAAAAATTGTATTTTATGAAAATTAATGACTTTATACACTCATTCATGACATGCTGACATTCCATTATCCTCAGGTTTGATTATGCTGGTTGAAGATTCATATTTAAAATTGGTGCTGCAAAAACATTTTTATTGCTGCTGATTTACAAACAATTTTCTTGAAAAATTTCTCCATCTGCTGAAGATACAAAATTTTTATTTAAATAGCCTTTTGTTGTAAAAGGTCAAGCTCATAGACGAAAATATTCATTTAAACAATTTGTCGCCTCAGGGCAATTTTTTATGCCATCTTATAAAGTTAACAATTCAATTTGACATCAAAGAAGTAGCATAAAAAGATTGATGGGATACTTATAAGCGTTTTGCGGTTACCTTTTTATTGTTGAAATAAAATTTTTTAAAAATCAACAATTTTAAATCGATTTTATGATGAATAATGCATGCGGAAAGGCTTCATTGTTGGAAGCCTTTCAGGAAGAAATAATTTTTAAACATATTTTATTATTAACTAGTCTAAATGGACTTTTGATGATCTATTGAAGGTTATTGGTGCATACTTCATTAAGGTGGGACTCAAACCCATGCCTAAGAGGTGGATGTCCAAATTATGGTACTTTAGTAGCCTCTGAGGTCATCAAACCCAAAAAGAAGGGGTCATTCACTTATGACGTCCATCAAGAAATGAGATTTTTAGAACCTTCTCCCCTCCTTGTCACAAAATCTCAGACCCACCTCCCCTCTAGATGTTGGACGTCATAAGTGACTGACCCCAAATCTAAATTCAAAAATTTGGAAACTAACGGTTAAAAAAATGCTTCAGTCACGCAGTCATTTAGCATCAGAAATAAGAAATCAGCCAGAAGGCATGCATTTACATAAGATTCTTTGGCAGTAGTGTTCATGTTTCTGACTATTCCATAAAAATTCATAAAAATCCATTCTCATCAAAAATCACATAAAACAAGCCAACTCCCCATCAAGAATCATCATGAAAAGCTCAAGATTTACAGCATTATTCTCACCAAAATCTGATATTCAATTAAAAGATTCATAAAACTTCTCGACATAAAAAAATATCAAATGATTTTTAATCGTCCATAAATCTTACAATTATTCGTATTATTTACCTACACGACCTAAGGCGGGGCGGAGAGAATGAAATAAAGTATTCATTGTTCATTGCTTTCATCGTTTAATTGATTTCTTTTCTTTCGCTGATACTTACTTCAATCTTTTTATTGTTTCTGCTTAGTTTTATTGCCCTCACTAAAGCCTTTTCATTTCATCTTTCTCATGATGCTCAAAAAGTCGTCTCTCTTTTTTTATGAACGCGTACCGTTTCGAATACAGCAAACTGTCTATTCCTAAACACGATACTGTGTTGCACAATGATGAGTTGTAAATTGCAAGCATCATCCGAAGATGATTAAGAAACATTTCATTTATTTCTAAACAGGGAAGGTCAAAGCGGTGCTGCTTTGCATGTCATAACGATTCTCATTAAATTTGTGTTGACAATGACTAAATAATTACTCTTTATTATAGTGATGAAGAAGATGATCGTCATCTAATGTTATATCGTTGATGCTATAGATGAAAATTGTCAACTAATTAGCAATGTCTGAAGCATAATAAAGATGGGTTTACTGGGGATTTGGAAATACCGGGGATTTAGTGACAGTTGCTTCTGTTGCTTTTAAGTAAGAGGAGCTAAAGATTAGTTATTTTAACCCAAATATGAGTGCTGATCAGAGAAGCAACTGGAATTTTTTTGACAGGGAAAGGCTTAACACTGTTGCATGATCCTATGTAACATGAGCATCCCAACTCATATTTCAACTTTCGACACAAAAAAAACCCTAAAGCTTAACATATTGAATAAGAAAAGATGAATAAGAGGAAAGGAGTGATGAATAAAGAAGTAAAATAAAAAGTTGCACACGATGCACTTTTACTTGCTAACTCACTTCGTTCGCTTACATAAGCATTTACTCACTTCTCACCCGCCAGTGATTGTGTTTTTGTTTGTTTTTGTTTGGGATTATATTCATTAAAATTGCAAAGTTACTAAATGAAATCTCTTTGCATAACAGACACTAATTATGTTATTCTTTCTCATTTGTGCGTTTCTTTACAGACATAAAAAATAAAGACATCTGAAAATGACATCGTGAAAATATCTTTTTTTATCGTCGATAATTCGATAAATCACAATACAGTAGCATATCTTAAATATCCAATATCATTTGCACATATCCTCGCACATTCATAATATTATATCTGCAATAATAAATCTCGACTGAAAATCATTCCTGAATTGAAGATAACGTAGAAGAGCAGACAAGACATATAAAAATGATTTGTAGACGAAAATCATCACTTTTTAAAATTCTCTTAGCCATTCTTGCAATATGGTTCACAGTTGTGTTCTTTTTCTCTGATAATAACCGCTCATCAGATGCCAATGTTATACTATCGCCACAATTATTACAACAGCATGACGAACATAATGCCAAATCATATGATAAAACAAATAAGCTTAAAAATTTCATCATTGATAGTTATAAAGATGCACACGAAGGATTTGCTAATGCAGTTGTAAATAAGAAATTCCCACAAGTTAATCCATTCGAGAAGCCGGAAGTTGATGAGAATGATATGATTAATGCAATAGCTGGTGAGCATGAAGAGGAAGTGAGAGAAGAGGAGCAAGAACAGCATGAGGAGAAACGACCGTCGACAAAGTCAAAACTTCCGTCAAAGAAGCGTTTTGGACAGAGGGATGGTGAGGATGTTGGATTCATCCCACCGCCCAATGATTTAGGTTTAGAGAGTCCTGGTAAGCACAATTCTCTTGCGTGCTTTATGACGCGTACAAATAATAAATAAAATTTATTGTGGGCTATGTTATATTTTCTTTTCGCAGGCGAATTGGGTAAGCCAGTGACATTGCCAACTAATTTAACAGCTGATATAAAAAAGATGGTGGACGAGGGATGGGTGAAAAATGCATTTAATCAATATGTTTCTGATCTCATCAGTGTAAGACGTAGTCTTCCAGATCCACGTACGAAATGGTGTAAGGAATCCGAGAAGGATTATAATAAGGACTTACCCCAAACATCTGTGATTGTTACATTCCATAATGAAGCCTGGTCGACACTTCTTCGGACAGTTCATTCAATTTTAGACAGATCACCAGATCATCTCATAAAGGAAATTATTCTGGTTGATGACTTTTCTGACATGCCACATTTGAGGAAGCAGCTTGAGGATTATTTACTAAATTATCCAAAAGTGAGAGTTTTGAGAGCCAAAAAACGTGAAGGTCTAATTCGTGCCAGACTTTTAGGCGCTGTTGAAGCTACAGCACCGGTATTGACATTCTTAGATTCACATATTGAATGCACAACGGGTTGGCTTGAGCCATTACTAGATAGAATTGCTAGAAATACAACAACAGTCGTTTGTCCTGTGATTGACGTTATTGACGATACAACTCTTCAATATCATTATCATGACTCCACGGGTGTTCAAGTTGGTGGATTTGATTGGAATTTACAATTCAACTGGCATCCTGTTCCTGAAGTTGAAAGAAAACGTCACAAAGATCCATCAGAACCTGTTTTCTCGCCAACAATGGCTGGCGGCTTGTTCTCAATCGATAAAGTATTTTTCGAACGTTTAGGAATGTACGATCCAGACTTTGACATTTGGGGTGGTGAAAATCTAGAATTGAGTTTCAAGACATGGATGTGTGGTGGAACTCTAGAAATAGTTCCATGTTCTCATGTCGGTCACATCTTCAGAAAGAGATCTCCTTACAAATGGCGAACAGGTGTTAATGTTCTGAGAAGAAATTCTATCAGATTGGCAGGTAAATTATTACTTTAGGTCATTAGACTTGAAGAGTGTGGGTTGAATGAAAGTTCTTTTTACAGAGGTATGGATGGACGATTACTCAAAGTATTATTATCAACGTATTGGGTCAGACAAAGGTGACTTTGGTGACATCAGCGACAGACTAAAGCTGAGGAAAGATCTTCAGTGCAAGACATTCCAATGGTACCTCGATAATATCTTCCCAGAATTGGTGAGTATATCCTTGATATATGGGGTGCACGTGGGTTTTATTTCAGACACCATCCCTGCCTCGATAGATTCGAGAAGCTTTCTAGCAATTTTTCTGCAAATTCAATGAAAATTTCCCAATTTGTCAACAAAAAGTGCATTAACTAGTCATTAACTCGACAAATTGATGACCTTAATTACAAAATTTCGTCATGAATAATGCTGATGCTGCTATAATGCATTAGCTCTAACCTCTGAAATAAATTATAAGCATTTGTCATTTTAATCGCATCATTTTACTAATTATGTTTAAATCTGCAGTTCATTCCAGGTGATGCAGCCGGACAAGGAGAGGTAAATTTAACTTTTCATAAATTTCTTAATCCAAAATACAATTTTACTTGATCATTTTAATCCGCAAAAAAAAATTAATTAATTATTAAAAAAAAACAATTAAAAGGTGAGAAACTTAGGATATGGAAATCGCTCATGTCTTGATGCACAAGGTGGTAAAAAAGGGCTACGAAAGCCTGTCTCATTATATCCCTGTCATCGTCAGGGTGGAAATCAAGTAAATATGAAGATGAAAAAAAAATCCCTCGAAATTGTTTAGTAGCAAAAATTATTGGTTGTTATATCCATTATTTTTTGAATTTTATTTATTTTCCACCTATTTAGTTATTTTTATATTTTGTTGTTTTCACTTAGTCTATTGGATTTAAATGATCAGTACGTGATTGTGGTGTCAGAGCAAAGTGGAATCTGAGGTATCGATGGGTATGTAGGTGAATCTGTGTATGTAGGTTCGATTCCCACCAGAAGTCGATAAGGATTCACACAATGCTCACGACATTACATTATTTGTTGTATTTCTATCTATAATTTTTTGTTCTTTTCAAAAAAAAAACATTTCTCAAAATCTATTCAATCTATAGATCAGAAATAATGCCTCAAATATGTGTGTCGATTCTGCTGTTAAGCCAGATGATTTACAAGGGCCGGTTGGGTTATGGCCCTGTCACAACCAGGGTGGCAATCAGGTATTTCAATGAAACCAAAAATCTTTCTCTTACTGCTAGTTCTATGTCGATACTCCTTAAAGTATTGCTGGTGAATGAACCCAAAAAAAATTTGCTTAACTCTTCAATTGGATTTTTTTTATGTTTTAAGTTTTTTCTTCCATTTTATGGTGTTGGATGCTTTAATTGCCCGAATGTACTATCTCTCATTACTCCCATCTTAATTCACCTAATTCTATTTTTTTTCTCGCTACATACAAATAATGGTGTTGGATTTGAAAGAGTAATTAGTAATAATGCAATTAAAAAAAACAGAAATAAGTATAACTATAATAATTTTTGCTGCTAACCCATGAACCATGTATTTAATTGCTAATTCTTTTTAAATAATAAATATTAGTGCTTTAACAATTCCAATCTATCTTCAATTCAATTTAACAGTACTGGATGCTATCGAAAACGGGTGAAATTAGACGAGACGAAGCGTGTCTGGATTATGCAGGTGCTGATGTTATTCTGTACCCTTGTCATGGCGGAAAAGGCAATCAGGTGAGGAGAATGCGATAAATTTTCATGATAATAAATTGGACTTACAAAAAAATTTCAATATTGTTTTTCAGTTCTGGACGTATCGTGCTGATACAAAACAACTTCATCATAAATCATCAGATAGGTGTATGGAAATAAGCAGTGACCATCAAAAGCTATTAATGTCCGAATGTAGTCCTCACAAAGAAGCTCAAAAATGGTTGTTTGAAAACTACGATCCAAGCAAAATGCTGATATAATCAAGGATTCAAATCTAAAGTTTTTACTATTTTTGAATATAGTTGTGATAAAATGATAGGAGTGAAAATGAGAGATGAAACTTAATTTTATATTAATCAATGCAATGTTGAAAAACGAGGGTTGAGAGAATTTTTTTATTCGTTTTACATACTTAAAAAAATCAAGTCCTGTACATTCTGTAATTTTTCAATTTAATTACGTTCATTAATTTGAAATAGTTAGGATTTTTAAAGGATATTACAGCAGGTGGGGAGTTTGTGGTTTTTATTGTTGTTTATTCTGGTCTATCCTAAAGGGATAACTCAAATTTTGAAGTGATATACCAGTTGGTTGGTCAGGAATATTAGACTGTCCTCAAAATTTCCTTCGGGACCCATTTTTTGGGGATACCCAACCATTAAGCAATTTTGAGCAATATCCTTTTAAAACTCCAAATTTATTAGCTCAAGATCCAAAAAGACATCACAATCAACCACAAACCCTCACTTCTACACACTACCCCCTTTCCAACTGCCGACTTAGTCTTCAAAAAAAAAACAACTGATTAACTAATGCATATTATATACATAAATTCAAACTTTTATCAGGTAGTCAGTAGAATTAAAGAATTTTTTCCAATACATTATCATGATATACATATACAAAAATGAATAGAAAATGAAACAATGATGATACACTAGAGATAATGCATCAAAAAAAAAATGATGGAACACAATTTAATGTTTGCTCAACAAAATGAGAATAAAATTAATTGAAGATCGTACAAATTTTTATACAAAAAAGAATTACTGAAAGAAAATTGTAGACAAAAAAAAGAAGAAAATTTTGCAATGCACATTTGCTGTGTTTTTGCTTTCATTCTGTTCACATTCTTTATACTTTTGAGAGTTGATGAATGAGGAACAAGAAGAAAATTGTTATTTACACATATCTAGATATCCAACTTTTTTTCATCTTTCCCAGTTTTTTTTCACTTCATTATTAGAGGATGAAAAAAAATAGAAAATGTTAAGAGAGGAACAACAGCAGCAAATAGAAGCAAAAAGCATTCCATTTTTATTTCACACAAATGATAAGTCTGAAAAGGAAAACATTTGTTTTATAATCCTACATATTCATGCTGATTTCTTTACTCTTCATACAGGCATAGGCAGTGTTGTTGATTCTGATGTCTGGGCTAGATCAGGTCATAGATATTTTTAAGCTGGATTAGATAAAACATGATGACTGGGCCTAGAGGTTGTCAAATTTAGAAGCTCAGATACTAAAACTTGATCTAGATTATGTCTGAATATTTGAGCATTTGGGACCAGACTTCGTTTAAGTATCTAGAACTAGGTTGTGACAAGTCTTGTCTTAGGCAAAATTTTGTTGGTCTGACCTTGTCATATCTTTGTCATACACAGGTAGTGGCTTCCTCCAAAAATTTTTTGATATGGCTTTTTTCTGAATTTTATTTCCATCAAGTCGTGGCACCCCAAACCGCGAGTCCAGTCACCCACCCAAAGCCACTCCTCTGTAGTTAAGTCCAGCATCAGATTTTGTCTTATCTAGACCAATAGCAAGATAACAACACTGAGCATAAGTGACAGTTTTGTCTTTATTTTGTATTATCTTTTTATACCAAGCTTTCTCTTCATTTGTGCCACTAAGAATTTAAATACTATGAATATAGTCAAAGCATTTTTTTAAAAAATAAATATATAAATATGATGGCTATCAAACTGATTCACATAAAATGCATAATAAAATTTATTTATTCACATGAATATGACTTTTATCATATGCATATCCATGATTGTATGAATTTTTGAGAAGTTGAGTGCTTAATAGAGGTCAATTACCTATCGATTGAATAGCATGCAATGAGTGTGTGTTGAGCATTTCAAATAATGATGGATGAAGTACTTTTTGAAAGTCCCTTAGAGAGGATGTAGTCACAAAATGGATAAAAAACAGAAGAGTTAAAAATACAGTAATAAATAATTGAATTGGAACAACTTCCTGTCATGAGACATAATCCAGATACATTTACATAACACAACTCGACCAAATTTCCAAGAAGGATTTTGTTTATAGAATAAATGTTTTTGCCCTGGGAGCGAATTTATGGAAAAAATTGAAAAAAAGTGGAATAATCATGCGACTATTTTTGGACGCTATGATATAATTGATTGATCCACGCTTGAGTAATTTTGAAGCACGTTTATTAAATGATATGAAATTATGTGCGTACAGTGTTTTTTTTGTGGGATTTAATCAACCACATTTACGCTAATATATTGAATTGAATTTAATATGAATTTACTTCTCATTAACTCACATAATCGTGATTGAGGTTGGCAAAAATCGGAGTGGATCAGTGTTGTCCAACCTGTGTGCCGCGGCACACTGGTGTGCCGTAGAATTTTTTTGAAAATAACACAAACCGCACGCTGGTCATGGTCATGGTTTACCATCAAGGTGTGCCGTGGCTCAAAAAAGGTTGGACAACACTGGAGTGGATGCTCAAAAACTTCGTGGATTTCTTCTAGGAATGTAAGTTAAAATTCTGGAACTAAGTACTCTGAGACTATCCTGAATACACTAATGATGACATTCCAATTCACTTCCATGTGGGGTCGTTTACTTATTACGTTACGCATTTTATTTCAACCTATTACAAAATCTTCGACCCCTACCCCTAAAATGCGAACATAAAAAGTGAACGATTCAATATGGGGTCATTCACTTATGACGTCCATCAAAAAAATGGGATTTTTAGAACCCCCCTTCCCCTTTTTGTCACAAAATTTTAATTCAAAAAAATTTCTTTAATTTAAAGTGTCACAAAATCTCAGACCCACCCCCCTCCCCCCTAAATCATGGACGTCATAAGTGAATCATCAACATGAAGAATTTTGTATTTACTAGTAGGATCAAGCCATTTAAAATGCATTCATTTTTTCCTAGATAAATTAATAAAAAAACAAAACTTTTCCTTACTAAATCTTCTTTAAAAAGAAATTAAAATGAGAAAATACATAAAAATATCATTCGAAAAAAATGAAGATGATTAAATCTTTGACGTGCCTTAAAAAATATTATCAAATAAATAAATTTAAAGTGAATATTGTAAATATCAGACAAAAAACCTTACATATCCGTAAAACTTATTTGGGTAAACTAATGTATAATGAAAAAAAATTCTACTATATTATATATATTTCCTACCTTTCCGAAATTTACTTCTAAAATTATTATATTATATAAATAGACTGTTGCAATTGTAATAAAAGTATCTTAATTATTATTTTTTCATATGTGGTACTTAAAATAATTAATTTTATTAGAAAAATTGATTAAGCAATAATTAAAAATTTTTGTTAATTTTTTGTCAATGTGTATTATTCAAGTGCGAATTTTCAGTACTTTAAGAATTAGTTTGAATTTTATTTGATAATTATTATGCAATACAGGCAAATTCAAAAGAAATATATTAAAAATCAGTATATATGAAGATGAAAATTTTAAAAATTTAGCTCTTCAAATTGTATGATTGATCAGAAATAATTGACACACAAAAAAATTGTGAATAATAAAAAAAAATTAAAGCACAAATATTGATTATTAAAAATTCTAAAGTTTTTTCATTAATTTCTATGATTTGAATGATTTTTCAGCTCGTACACTGTCAGGAAATGGATTAGAGTCATGTCACAAGGATTTTTGACTTCTTTTGAGAACTGTCTTAGATGTCACCTGAAGCTGGTTATCATTTGTTAATGACCTGTTCCTTTGCAGTTGGTGGTTCCAGTTACTTTGACAAAAAAAGACATATTGCTCTGCCAAGTCCCGAATCCATGAATTTTATGTCAGCCTTGCAGTTTGATGGCAAGAGATCACGTGGGCGGCTGAAAAACTCATGGAAGGATGCTGTGGATAAAAACAGTATTGCACTTGTTATTGGAAATTGGCTGACGGTAGCCAGCGATAGAGCCAGCTTTAGGCGATGTCTGAGGGAGGTCATGGATAATAATTGATCTGTACGGCCAACGGAGTAAGTAAGTTGCAGCTTTTATGTATCAAAAACCAATACTCGTCCATCTACATCCCACTGGGAGCTTCAACTACAAACATTGAAGTACAAAATAATTCATTACTCAGCAAAAAGCATCACACAAGCCATGCGGTACCACATTATCATTTTAATCAATAGATGTATCAGTTATAATTTATACACAACTATAAAATAAGTTTTATTTTGTATTTGATAACAATTATTTCAGTTGAATAAATAAATTCTCATCTCTTTAGTTCCAGCCTCACTATTTAATTCAAATTATTCTCAGTATCACATTCATACTCATCTTAAAATGATCCATAGACGATTTAAGAAGCTTTTTATTGTTTTATTCTTCATTTTCTTCATCTACTTTTTTGTTAAATATGGATTTGAGCAGAATGAAGATGCAAAGTCAGTATTTGGACAGAGTTTAGACAGAAATTTTGAGCGGATTCGAGTGAAGAAGCACAGGGTACCAGAAGATAGTAGTGAAATTCCTGGAGAAGCTGCTATTTGGAATGTCGTTAACAAGCAATCGACTACAACTGAAAGTGAAGATGATAAAATTTTGAAAGAATTTTTGGAAAATAAAAAGAAGAAGTACGATGAAGAACCAACAGAACCACCAGTCAAAAATTTGCAAAGCTTAATCGAAAAGCACAGAAAAAACCAGAAAAGGAATCGAAATAATATTCAAAATAGCCCAAAAGATGACCAAAATAAATTTAGTAAGGTCGAGATTGACAAGATGGTTGATGAATTAATGGAGAAATTTAAGACTGGACATGTCAAAAAGACAACTGAAAGTGACACGCCAGTAGAGCAGAAAGTGTATGAAAAATTGGATTCCTCAGATAATAAGGATGCTTCAAAAGAAAATGCAGAGCTAGATGAAGCAACTAAATCCGAAATTTCACTGAAAACATCAGAAGCAGAAGCTACACAAGATGAAATCGACAACCAGGAAGTTATAAATAATGATGCTGAAGAACAAGAACCCAAGAACGAAAATTCAGAAGATCCAGCAGATGTAAATCAACCTGAACAGGAAGAACTAGAAAGAATTCAACAAACAGAAGAGGAAAAACCAAACACAGAAGAATCTGCAGACTCAACTAAACCAGAAAAGTCAAAAGAATCACAAGAAAAATTAGAAGTTTTACCTGAAGCAGAACCTCCATTCCCACCAGACATGAAGACCAATCTAGGTGAACTTGGAGAGCCTGTCACACTTCCACCAGATTTACCTGATAACATTAAACAATTAGTCGATGACGGTTGGAAGCATCATGAATTCAACGAGTATATTTCAAACCTAATATCCGTGAAAAGAAGTTTAATAGATTTTCGCTCAGATTACTGTCATGACAATCATAGAAGCTATATGAAAGACCTGCCACCCGTTTCAATTATAATTGTATTTTATAATGAGGCATGGAGCACATTGTTACGGTCAATTCATTCAGTGATTGATCGAACACCATCCAAACTCATTAAGGAAATAATTTTGGTTGATGACTATTCGAACATGCCGCATTTAAAAACACAATTGGATGATTATGTTAAGGAACCGGAATTTGAAAAGATTCGAGTGCTTCGGAATGCCAAACGAGAGGGACTAATTCGAGCACGTAATAGAGGAGCAAAACATGCTAAAGCCAATATTTTAGTATTCCTAGATTCACATATTGAGTGTATGAATGGATGGCTTGAGCCTTTGATTGATAGAATTGCACGGAATAAAACATCGATTACAGTTCCAGTCATTGAGAAAATAGATAGGGAGACATTTGAGTTGAAACCTAGAGACAGATCTAGTTTTGTGTCTCTAGGTGGTTTTGGATGGGATATGCAGTTCCGGTGGATCTACATGAAATCTACAGACAGAAAACATCCAGATGCACCAATTAGCTCACCAACTTTAGCTGGTGGTTTATTTGCAATTTCTACAGAATTTTTCAAGCGTGTAGGAATGTTCGATCCGGGTTTAGAGTTTTGGGGTGGTGAAAATCTAGAATTGAGTTTCAAGACATGGATGTGTGGCGGTCAAATACAAATGATTCCATGTTCTCACGTCGGTCATGTCTTCCGTATAAAGTCACCATATGAATGGCCAGGTGATGGTCATGTAATCAGAAAGAACAGCTTCAGAGTAGCTAATGTTTGGATGGATGATTATGTGAAGTTTTACACATCAGCTACAGGACCTAAAGACGTTGATTTTGGTGACATTAGTGACCGAATTCAATTACGTAAAGATCTCAAGTGCAATGACTTTTCATGGTACTTAAAGAATGTTTATCCTGAACGAAGCATCCCATCTGAACAAATTGCTTATGGACAGATTCAAAACTTTGGTTATAACAAAACTATGTGTTTGGATGGAAAAGCTGATAAGAACACTCCATTCATGACTGTCTTCAAGTGTCATGGTAACATAAATTTTATTTTTGAGTATGCATGATTGATGAGACTGCTGATTGATTTTTCAGGCAAGGGTGGAAATCAATATTGGGAATATAATGGAGAAATTTACAGAGACAATTATTGCATGACATATGATGCTCATGATTTGATGACGAAACATTGTCGAAAAACTGATAAGCAGGTAAGCTTGTGGACCGATGACCAATGGTCAATTTGATCCCCAGAAATTCTAATTTTGTCTATGTCTCTCCCTCACAGCGCTTCAAATACGACCCATCAACCCAACAACTCATTCTCGAATCCAACAAAAAATGTCTCGAAATGACGAAAGACTTCAACCTCAGCATCGAGAAATGCGACAAAAAAATTGAAGCACAAAAATGGAAATTGGAAAATTTTGACAGCAAAAAATTGGAGAAACTTTGAGTACGCGTAACACTTGAGTAAACAATGTCTCTATTAGCCAAAGATAAAAATGAGAATGTAAATTTTTTTTGTGTATGAAACGAATTTTAGAGCATGCATGTTTCTGTTGTTGATGTTCAATACTCAGTTAAACATCGATACGACATGTATCGTTTAATAAATTGTCGCTGTTTTAAAAGAAAATTTATCAAGTTTCTTACTTATTGCTGCTTACTCTCATTAGTCATAGTTCTTTTAGTTTTCCATCCAAGATCTGTGGAAGTAAATAATTATCAAGAAATTAATGACGATGAATTAAGTACGAGAAAGGATGAATTGAGTCCAAGAGGATTAAGAATTTTGGAAGTATTAGAAGATGAAATTTATACGATAAAACCTCCAGTGAATATTTTCGGTGAAAATGTGAGTGTTGGGGAATTTGGTGAGGCTGTAGTGCTGCCAAAAGATATTCCAATTGAAATCAGAAAGCTTATGGACAAAGGATTTAGGGATCATTCATTCAATCAATATTTATCTGACATTATATCAGTCAATAGAACACTCAAAGACGGAAGAACTGAATATTGTAAGAGCAATGCTAAAAATTATTCAAGTTTACCAAAAACATCTGTGATTGTGACATTTCATAATGAGGCATGGTCAACATTATTGAGAACAATTCATTCAATATTGAATCGGTCGCCAGATCATTTGATTGAGGAAATTATTCTCGTGGATGATTTTTCGAGCATGGGTGAGTAGTGACTGATTATGATTTGCTATTCAGCACTTACAATTTAAATTTACAGACCACCTTAAACGACCTCTTGACCGTTACATCAAGAAGATCCCAAAAGTCAAAATCATCCGTTGTGATGAACGAAAAGGCTTAATCAAAGCCAGAATAATAGGAGCTGTAGCTGCAAAGGCACCAACACTCACCTTCCTAGATTCACACATAGAATGCTCAATTGGATGGCTTGAGCCTCTCCTAGATAGAATAGCAAGAGATCAAACAAATGTCGCAGTTCCAGTGATTGACATGATTGATGATAAAAATTTTGGATATGACTGGCTAGATGCAAAAATGACTCCAATTGGCGGATTTGATTGGAGATTAACATTCAAATGGATTTTAGACATGAAGCCAAGACCAAATCCATCACTTCCAGTAAAGACACCGACAATGGCTGGTGGACTGTTCTCAATAAGTAAAGAATTCTTTCAGAAACTTGGGATGTACGATCCAAATTTTGATATTTGGGGAGGTGAAAATCTAGAATTGAGTTTTAAGACATGGATGTGTGGCGGAACTCTTGAGATAATCCCATGTTCACATGTTGGACATATTTTTAGAGAAAAGTCACCTTACGTATGGCGACCAGGGGTCAATGTGATACGAAAGAACTTAATCAGAATGTGAGGAACAATTTTTTATATTAAACTACTTAAAAATTGATAAAAAACGTCATTTTTCAGGTCACAGGTATGGATGGATGAGTACGCGCAATTTTATCACATGAGAATTCATGCGAGTGAGAATGATTTAGTCGACGTCACGGAACGTAAGCTTCTTCGCAAGCAGCTAAATTGTCATGACTTCAAGTGGTACCTAAATAACATTTATCCAGCACAGATTGACCCATCAAAAGCACTAGCGCAAGGAAAACTAAGAAATAAAGTCATTAAAAAGTGCATTGAAGTAGAATCGTCAGCAGTCAGACTTGAAATTTGCTATAAAAATCGTGACAATCAATTTTTATTACTAAGTGAGGACAATGAATTACGACGGGAGAACTTTTGCTTGTATTACACAAAAGGAAAAGTGATCACAAGTTATTGTATTAGAAATTTAAAAGGAAACATTTGGAGCTATTTGACATCATCAAATCAGGTCTTTCATAATGCTACAAATAAATGCCTAACGGTCGACCATGATAATGTACTCAAATTAGATGAGTGTGATTCATCGATTGCGCGGCAGAGATGGTCATTCGAGTATATTAAAAATGTTCATTATTAATAATTGAATGTTTCAAAATAATTTAATGTGTATTGAAAAAAAAAGTTTCAATAATATATGTAATACATGTGTTCGTGATATTCACGTCGTAAAAATTACTTTATGACAACATATTTTTTTATCAGTGTGTTTTTTATTTTTAGTCATAAACTGAATTTTGACGAATTAAGACACTTACTAGGTAGAAAAATGTCGACGTCAAAATTCAGAATATTCAGAATTCTTATTTTAGCCGGTTCCATATGGCTTTTCACGGTCATATTTATGTACATGAGTTGGGAATCGTTTATGGAAAAGCAAGGAAGGTCAAGAAAGTTTTCAAAAAATCCAGAAGATGACTTATTAGTCACAAATCAGCCGCAAAGAGTCTCAGAGGAAATTGTGAAGGAATTTTTACAAAACATCGAATCAAAAGAGCTTCAAAAGAATCTCATAGACAATAAAATAGAAACTCAAGAAGTACAAATTCGAAAAATAATTTCCACAGTCTCTCCAGACATTTACACTCGACTTGGCTTATCAATCAACGCCGGTGAACATGGCGGTGGAATAAAACTTGGAACTGACATACCAGAAGATATACACACAATTATTAACGATGGATGGCATCGTCATGAATTTAATGAACTTGTCTCGGATTTAATTGCTCTTAATCGTTCATTGCCAGACCCAAGGTCGTTCTACTGCAAGAGCGTTGAATACTCATCAAATTTACCCAAAACATCTGTTATTATAATATTTCATAATGAGGCATGGTCGACTTTATTGAGAACTGTTCATTCGGTTATTAATCGTTCACCCGATCATTTAATTGAGGAAATTCTATTAGTTGATGACTTCTCGAATATGGGTGAGTGGACTTTGTTGTCATTATCAATTTTTTTCTACGAAATTTTAGCAGCTGTGTATGTAGAATTATTTTAAATTAGTGATAAGAAACATCAAACTACCTACTTGACTACCTAAAGTTACTTCATTTAGTAGTGGAAGGTTTAAAGTTTCCTAGTTGGTATTTTTTATTTTTATTAAAATTAATATGCGTAATTTAATTTTAAAAATACAATATTTCATTGATTAAATTCACGTGCTTAGTTTGTTTACTGATAAAAGAATAGTTCAAGGTCATGTGTCGCTCGGGTTTCTAGTAAATAAATCAAATTATTTGCTTGAATCTCTAATAAATCTCTAATAAATTTCCAGATCATCTCAAAGAACCTTTGGAAGCGTACATGTCCCAATACCCAAAGGTAAAAATTCTACGCACAGAGAAACGCGTTGGATTGATAAAAGCCAGAATTCATGGAACATTAGCAGCGAAAGGTCAAACATTGACATTCCTTGATTCTCATGTGGAATGCACGGATGGATGGCTTGAACCATTGTTGGACAGAATTGCCAAAGATCCAAATTCTGTTAGTTCACCAGTGATTGACGTCATCGATGATAATACTTTTGCATTTAGTTATCAAGATGATTTTGGACTTCAAGTTGGTGGATTTGATTGGGAAATGACGGTGAGTTAAGCTGGTCTGTGCTTATACATGCTCAAAATTCACGAGGCAGGGTTGTACTTAGTGCAAAAATACCAAAATAATATTTCTTTCTCGTTTAATAATTAATGTATCTTTCGTTACAGTTTGACTGGCACATGATACCAGAAAGAGAGCGAAAAAGAAAGAAGAATCGATCAGATCCAACAAGAACGCCCACAATTGCAGGCGGACTATTCACAATAGACAAAGAATTCTTCTTAAAACTTGGAATGTACGATCCAGGCTTTGATATTTGGGGTGGTGAAAATCTAGAACTCAGTTTTAAGACCTGGATGTGCGGCGGAACTCTTGAAATAATTCCATGTTCTCATGTTGGACATGTCTTCAGAAAGAAGTCACCTTACAAGTGGCGACCAGGTGTTGATGTTATTAAAAATAATTTAGTAAGATTAGTGGAAGTGTGGCTTGATGACTATGGAAAATATTATTACTTAAGAAGAGGTTCAGACAAGGGAAATTTTGGTGACATAAGTGACCGTGTGAAGCTAAGAAAGGACCTGAATTGCAAGAGCTTTAAATGGTACCTTGAAAATGTTTATCCAGAGATGATTATTCCTGACAATCTTGCTGAAGGTTGGGTAAAGAATGGTGACTTCCCACAAAAGTGTTTGGATCTAAGTGTGCAAGACAACGAGTCTAAAAGCTATTTACAAAGTTATTCTTGTCATAATCTAGGAGGCAATCAATATTTTGAATACACGAAAAATTTAGATCTCAGAAAAAGTGGTCGATGTCTAGAATACAATGTAGATTCAAAAGATTTACTTTTCTATCCATGCCACAACCAGAAAGGCAACCAGGAATGGATATACAAATTAGAAACAAAGCAGTTAGTGAATAGATTATCAAATAAGTGTTTAGTCATGAAATTAAATAATAAAACTAACCGTCCATCTAGTCCATCAGTTGAAGATTGTAATGAAAGCAGTGATAATCAGAAGTGGGAGTTCCAATATGTCTATAAGGATAAATTTAACGTACAAAATTCATGAATATGGAAAATAAATTTTTTTATTAATTTTTAAGCCATGACATTTTATTGACTGCTAGAAAATTGCTGAAGGATATTTGTTTGTGTCTTTACTAATTTTCTTGTTTGGTGTACAAAATAAACTTTTTTTGGGGTTGTCTATGATTTAAAAGTCTCAGGCTGTGAGAAAATCCAATTATTTTATTTGACGTCATTTGTGCATGACCCCAAACATGTCATGCCCCTTACTTCTCATTCCGTATAGCAATAAACAAATTAAAGAACACATTCAATGCCCGTATGTAGTCATAATGATTTTCAACATTATCAATCGGTATATCAAGCAAATTACAAATAATTTGAACATAATCACTGAGTGTACAGTCGAGATGAGCAGTCGGATAGCAAGCCTCAATTTTTTTCTCAACAGCATTCGGCCACTCGCTCATCAAATTATCAATATTAATTTGTGTCTGTTGCTGTTGCATGAAATTCTCATGAATACGATTAGCATGTAGTGAGGATATTTCGTGTATCCATTTGTCAATGTCTTTTGGTGACTTTGCTAGTGCTGATGGTGCTGCCAATGGTTTTGCGAATATAGAACGTAATTTGATCTGCAATAGAGCTTCCTCACTTTGTTCACCAGGCTCATCAAGGACAATCAGTCCAAGTCTATTGATGTCATTCAACTGAACATTTTCGATTGACTTCATTGAGTTTGGTGTGACAATCTTCAAGAATGCATCTGTGTCACCAACACTTGGTATGAAATCAGGTATAAAAACTTGAAGTTTATAGTCAATATCAATACTTTGTGGTGTGTATTTAGGGATATACTGCATAATTTCCTTTAACTCAGCTGGAAATGATGAATCCAAATTTTCAAATTGCTTCAAATTAAACTCAAATTTCGGCGGCATGTGCTTATCTGACAAAACACCTGCTTCATTTGGATGACTCTTTAAATATTGATCTCCATCCTCGTCATCATCGTCTGACTTGCTACTTGAATCTGTCGAATTATTTGTGTCCTCAATACTGTCAATGTTTAACTTACGAAATGGCTTTTTAATCTGTGAATCAACTTTTTCCAGTCTTGGCTTATTATCCATCTGCAATGGTCGCTATACGGCAAAATAAATGAAGTCAGTCACTAAAAATTATTCAATTCTGCTTACCTCATTTGGGATAAAACTCCTGTCATCTTCTCGTTCTTCATCCTCACTTTGAATAAATTTTATAGCACTACTCACATCTAAATTCAATTCCTCTGAATTGTCAGGTGGTGTTGCGATATTTCTTCCATTCTTTACATCGTGAACTTCATCGTATGAATCCATTTTTGATATTGAATACATTTTTAGCCGAAAAGTGAAAAAAATTTGAAATAAAATTGTTTTGTTTGGGTTTTCGCTCATTACCATGGGAGCGCATAATAAGTTTTAGAAGGGGTAGAATAGGAAGCCAAAGGTTCCAGATGTGAGCGATGCAGAATATTGAAAATAGTTCAGGGGTTGATGACTTATGAGGGTGTCTTGAAATTTTTATAAAAATTAATAAATATTTAATAAAATTCGAATTTGGACATGAACTAGCTTTAAATAAAAACTCAAAAAATTTTAACTGCAGTTGATTTTTATTTTATATAAAATATTAAGTATAATTTAGCCTCAAATGGACAAACAATAACATGAATCCCCAATACAGTAACCACCATATTTTCCAATCTGCCTACAGATTGAGCTACAGAAAGAATTTGAGCAAGCATATTTTTCCTGAAGTCCCAACATGGATAGATCAAAAATAATTTCTAACGGCTCACTAGCTGGTTGTTCGTTGTCTTCTGTAATTTTATTCATTATTATTATTTTTTGATTTAATTATGCGCTTTTACAAAACTTACCAATTGGGGTAGCGAGTGTCAATGCGACGAATGCAAAAAGTGCAACAAGGAAGAATGTGAAACGCATTTTGAACTTTTTATTTTGATTTTTTTAATAACTTTGTAATTTTTAAGGATAGGAACTTTTGTTTCTTTTAGATTTTAAATTTTTGATTCGTTGTGTTTGCTTTGAAGCTTCTTAAAATTCACTGATGATATTTGTTAGAAATCTTCTGATTTTTATACGAAAATTTATTGTACAAAACTTTCGTAACGAGTCACAGTAACCTAATTAACTTTTCGCTACAATTTCTTGAAAATTTCATAATATTATACGTTGAACCTTATTTGATAAGAAAAACGTGCTTGTCAAAATTATTTCAAATAAAACGCAACAAAAAGAAAAAGATTTGTCCATATTTGATAACAGTTAATGAAAAAAATATATATCTAATTTAAATAGGTCAAATCCTGTAGTGGGTTTCTCGGTATACCCTACCCTACACCAGGTAGGGGATACCCTTGGGTAAAGATAAGGGTAAGGGTAGGAATACCGAGAACTCCGCTCCTGGGTCAAATTTAATTAAAAACTATAACAAATCATTTTAAAATTATATTTAAGATCATAAAAGTTTTATTTGATTTTAATAAATATTTCTATAGTTCTTACACCAGTTTGATTTATCGATTTCAAGTGAAAATTTCAAAATTGAAAGTTAGTCAGTTTGATAAATTAACCAAAATTTTGTTAACCATATTTTATTTGGACACGAAATTATTTGCGTAACTTTTTTTAAACTAATGAAATATTTGACACATATAATTTAATTTTCCAGGAAATTTATATCAAATAAGGACAATCTTTTTATTTTATTGCCTTTTTGTGACACTTAGTTGAAATAATTTTGATAAGCACATTTTCCTTATCAATAATAAAATTTAACTTGAACTAATTTATAAAATGCTTACTCAATGTTAAAAAAATAATTCAGAATAATCAAATAGATTTCAAGGATTTGTTCTCTTATTTTTTTTGTATAAAAGTCTGAAGATTTCCATTGGAAATCATCAGTAAAATTTGACAAGCTTCAAAGCAAACAAACCAAAACAAAATATTCAAAAATCTTCAAAAAACTGTAAAGTTTTTAAAAAATCAAAATAAAAAGTTCAAAATGCGTTTCACATTTTTCCTTATTGCACTTCTTGCATTCATCGCATTGACATTATCCACTCCAATTGGTAAGTTTAAAAATTAAAAAAAAAATGACACAATTAAAATTCAATAAATAATTAAAATTATAGAAAATGACGATCAAGCTGCAAATGAATTCGGAGAAATTATTTATGATGAGTCTGAGTTTGAACTGCTTCAAGCTGCAAACGGTTGTTCTTGGTGTAATTCATACTGTATAAGAAAAAGGTTCAAAGGAGGAATTTGTGTTGGAAAATTGTGTCGTTGTGTTTGAATTAAAATTATTTTAAATGGATAATTTGTACAATTGACTTTAAATTATGCTTAACATTTTAACATGTAAATAATAAAATTTGACTGCAGTTAATTTTTTTATTTCATTGAAATTTAAATTAATACTCTCTAATTCTGAATGACTACGCGGTCTGAAGCATTGTTTAGAGTTTTCTTTTTGGTTTGGAAGCCCGTGATGGGCCTGGAAGCTACCCTGCTTTAAGAAAAAAACAAGCTTTATTTTGCAATAATCTTTTATTACTTAAATTTAATTTGGAAACTGAAGAAACAGGTTCATTACTAAGTATTCCTGGATCTTACTTTAATTATATATAATGGTAGAATACTCTCGAAATTTATCCCAAAACAACGGATGCATCGTTATTTATTCTGAAAAATTATCATCATCCATAGAAACACAAAGTGACTTACAGAAAAAATTGAAATACATAATTAAAATATAGTTTAACAACCATTGCAACATAAAACTTGTTTCTTTTCTTGAACTTCATGAACTTCCAAATTAAAAAAACTCCAAATAATAGTTTAAGGGACACAAAATTAAATTTTTTTGGACAAAAAATTAATAACATGATTATATTTTTTCGGATTAATAATTAAGGCATTTTATTTTTTTATTTTATCAACAAATATAAATTAATCAATCATCCAATATTGTATGATTGCCATAAATATAATAATTTCATTATGATGAATTAACGACGGCAGTTGCAGACCTTTCGTGAATCACACCAGCCTCCTTTGAATCCCAAACGGTAGCAATTTATAGTACACCATCTTGTGCTTCCAAGAAAGTCACATGTAAATCTGGGCTGACGATCAGGTGTCTCATCGATTAGATCAGGGGTTAGATCTTCTTCAGCTGAAATATTCAATATTTTATTAGTTTTATTGTTTCGAAATTCCAAATTTCAATAATTTATTACCAACTGGATTTCCAACAGCTAAAGCTATGATGACGAAAATTGCAATAATAACAATTGTAAAACGCATTTTGAACTTTTTTATTACTTTTTAATAACTTTGTAATTTTTATAGAACTTTTAGTTCCTTTAGATTTTTAAGTTTTTATTTTGATTAGTTTGCTTTGAAACTTCTCAAATTTTACTGTTGATTTTTGGTGGAAATCTTCTGGTTTTTATACGAAAACAATACGATTTAAGTACTTTGTATTTATGTTGTTGAATTTTGTATTACCTTTTATTAGTAGTTGAGTTCTTTAATTTCCATTAAGATAAGGAAGCCGCGTTAGTCCAATTTAACCCAATTTATTATCACATGCAGTCATATGCAGATTGATTATCAACTCTCTTGCATTTATCAATTTGGAATGTATCTCGAAAGGCACAAATGGAAATAAATATGATATTAAGAGACTTGCATTCAAATTAAATGATAATTTGGCATTGATATAGACTTGAAGCTAGATTAGTAGGCATCACTAAAATAATTTATAAAAAAGGTTGCAACTGACTTAATTCTGAATTTCTAAAATAAAGTTTTTTTTGTGTATTGAAAATTAATTTTAAGTTAATTTTTCTTTGAAATGTTTATGGTTATTTATTTATTACTTGCTACGTAAAAATAATTTGGGAAGTACATTTTCTTCATCGTTTATTTATTGAACTTTTATTATTATTTTATCATTTTTTTTAAATCCGAATTGAATGGCTCCGACTTGAATAGCTAAAGAAGTGGATGATAAGGTTATACATAGTAATAAACAAAATTCTGACGTCCTTATTCTTTGCATCACACTTATACTATGTCTTGTATTTAAAATGTTGCATGAAATTTTTACGATTTTTTCAATAGAGAAAGCTATTGGTTGGGTATTGTATTAATAACTGTTGCTCTAACTTAGAGTATATCTGACGGATGTTAAGTCGATTTCAGTAGATTTTTCACTTGTTCAGACATATAACTCGGTGTAAATTATTTGCTAATGGAGTATAAATGGCATTTTTATACGCATCAAATTGGAATTTTTAATTCCAATGACCCACATTGTCCATCCCATTTGAGATGAATAAAGGATAAAACGAATATTCTTACTAAACAAAGTCAATCTGACAACAAACTTCCCAAAATAGAAACTAAAGGAATGATCAAGAGTACTTCAAAATAAAGTTATTGTTCGTTTCTTCCGAGAAATGTTAATCCAATAATAACAATCAATTAGGTTATGTGATAATAAATTGTGTTAAATTGGCGGCTTCCTTATCTTAATGAAAACTAAGGAACTCAAATACCAACAAAACGTAATATAAAATTTAATAACATAAATACAAAGTACTTAAATCGTATTGTTCCATTAAATGTTTTCGTATAAAAACCTAAAGATTTTCACCAAAAATTAACAGTAAATTTTGAGAAGCTTTAAAGCAAACAGATCAAAACAAAAAGTTAAAAATCTAAAGGAACTAAAAGTTCTATAAAAATTACAAAGTTATTAAAAAATAATAAAAAAGTTCAAAATGCGTTTTACAATTGTTATTATTGCAATTTTCGTCATCATATCTTTAGCTGTTGGAAATCCAGTTGGTAATAAATTATTGAAATTTGGAATTTCGAAACAATAAAACTAATAAAATATTGAATATTTCAGCTGAAGAAGATCTAACCCCTGATCTAATCGATGAGACACCTGATCGTCAGCCCAGATTTACATGTGACTTTCTTGGAAGCACAAGATGGTGTACTATAAATTGCTACCGTTTGGGATACAAAGGAGGCTGGTGTGATTCACGAAAGGTCTGCAACTGCCGTCGTTAATTCATCATAATGAAATTATTATATTTATGGCAATCATACAATATTGAATGATTGATTAATTTAAATTTCTTGATAAAATAAAAAAAATAAAATGCCTTAATTATTAATTCGAAAAAACATAATCATGTTATTAATTTTCTGTCCAAAATTTTTTTTAACTTTGTGTCCCTTCAACCTTTATTTATAGTTTTTTTTAGTTTGGAAGTTCATGACCGACCTGTAAGCATTAAGAAATGGAACAAGTTTTGTGTTGTAACAATCGTTTATTATTTTAATATAGCAACTTATAAAATATGAACTTAGTTTTCTAATATCCAAATTAAATTTCTTGTAATATGCGTTACATGCTGTTTTTATACAAGCGGGTTTGATACCTCCGAGCTTAGTATCAGAATCATCATCAATAGTCAAATTATCATCATCTGTGAATTGAATTTCCACTGACATTTTTATTAAGAATGTGAAACGCGTTTTGAATTTTTTATTTTGATTTTTAATAACTTTGCGATTTTTGTAGAACTTTGAGTTCCTTAAGATTTTTGAATTTTTTGTTTTTGTTTGTTTGCTTTAAAGCTTTTCAAGTGAGCAACAAAATGTGAACGCTTAAAGACTAGCCATGGACTTTGTGCACCAATGGAACGAACTTCCATAATTTTTTTCAAAGAACAAATTTTAAGAACAAAAAATGTTAAAGAAATTTTTTTAGTTGCAACAATATTTTATTTCTTAAACTTAATCGGCCTGTTTCACTAAAGTGGATTATCCTCGATTTCGGATTATCCACTTTAGTTTTTTGTAAATATCTTGAATATTTTGGGGGTTGCAATATTTCTGATTTTGGTTTATAGTACTGCAGGATAGGTGTGAAAATTCTATGTAGATAGGATTCTGGTAAGTTTTACAGAAGTATTTATTATTTAGCTTTTTTGTTAAATCCAGAAGATTAACTACAATTTTTACTATAACTCTCTCACTAGTGAGAAGAGAAATATTCTTAATAAATGGAATTTTCACACCTATTCTGCTCTATTATAAACTAAAATCAGAAATAATGCAAATCCCAAAATATTAAAGATATATCAAAAATACTGAAGTGGATAATCCAAAATCGAGGATAATCCACTTTAGTGAAACAGGCCGAATGTATTTAATTTATTATAATATTTTAGTATATAAATAAATAATTATTTAATTATTATAACACTTGCATCTGAAATATAAAGTACATTTGCCATACTTATGCCCCTTTTGTAGGCAATTTGTGTTACATTGTGTTTTACTACAAGCGGGCTTTTGGCCTCCGTATTGTAAATCAGAATCGTCATCAATAGTGAGCTCCAACTGACCATCATCAATATTTTTGTCATCTGTGAATTGATTAAAATTTTAATTAAATTTTTTACTGACATTTTTAATTAAACTTTTGACCTACCAATTGGAGTGGCGAATGTCAATGCGATGAATGTAAAAAGTGCAATAAGGAAGAATGTGAAACGCATTTTAAGCTTTTTTATTTTATTTTTATTAACTTTATGATTTTTATAGAACTTTGAGTTCCTTAAGATTTTTGAATTTTTTGTTTTGGTTTGTTTGCTTTGAAGCTTTTCAAATTTTACTGATGACTTTTATTGAAAATCTTCAGGCTTTTATACAAAAACATTTAATGGAACAATAGATTTTGTGTTCTTTAATTTTCATTTAGATAAGAAAACTGTGTTAGTCCAATTTAATTCAATTTATTATCACATAACCCAATTGATTGAAGATTAGTATTAAATGATTAGCATTTTTCGGAAAGAGCAAACAATAAAATTATTTTGAAGCATTTCACTAATTTCTATTTTTGTAAGCTTTTTGATTTATATAGGAACAAACTGATGCTCCCTTTTCTATAACCGACTTTCTGTATGAGCAATCAATTTTGTTAATTCACAAACTTATTTGTAGGCTAATTGTCAAGGCAATTTACATTAGATCGGAATAAGTGCCGAAAAAACGATGTCATAAAAACTTAAATTATTTCAAAATTAAAAATAAAATTTGACTGCTGAATGACTGAAAGGTACTCTAGTTAATAATGCATTATGAAAAAATATTTTCTAGTTGCAACTATCTTTTATTATTTTAATATATGCAGTAATTTATAAAATACAAACTTATTTTCGTAATATCCAGCTTAAAAATTATAAATTATAAGTGAAAATTGTTATTGGTAGCACTTGCAGTTGCCAAATAAAGTGCATTTGCCATAAGCTTGTCCTGTTTTCTTGCAATATGCGTTACATGCTGTTTTTATACAAGCGGGTTTGAGACCTCCGAGCTTCATATCAGAATCATCATCAACAACCAATTCGTCATCATCTATGAATTGAATTTTAATTGAATTTTCACTGAAATTCTTACATTATTAAAGTGTTGACTTACCAATTGGAGTTGCGAATGTCAATGCGACGAATGCAAAAAGTGCAATAAGGAAGAATGTGAAACGCATTTTGAACTTTTTATTATTTTTGATTTTTTATTAATTTTGTAAATTTTGTAGAACTTTGGGTTCCTTAAGATTTTTGAATTTCTTGTTTTGGTTTGTTTGCTTTGAAACTTTTCAAGTTTAACTGTTGACATTCGATGGACATCTTCACGCTTTTATACAAAAAAATTTAATGCAACAATACATTTGAGTACTTTGTTTGTCATTACACGTGCGTACCTTTTATTGTTGTTTTTCTTTGACTTTTATTTAGATAATGAAAACTTCTTTGTCCAATTCAATTCAATTTAATATCACAAAACAACACATGACATATTAGATTGTAGATTAAGCTTGTATCATAAACTTTTCTCAGAATTATATCTTGTAGGAATGAAAAATCAATTTAAGGACTTCTTTTGCTACAAGCCGAGATTAGTGTATGCACCATTAGGATGTTTGGAATTATGATTGTGTGTTATGATCGGAAGTTGAACATGTCAGATCACGACAATTTTTACAAGCATTTATTTATTATTATTTGTTACGTTTTATGGCATCCAATGGTTGAAAACAATTTAGTAAACACATTTTCTTTATCGAAACGAGTATCATAAATACCTAATCACGAAATCATAATTTACATGTAAAAAGTACGTGAGAACCGAATTGAATGACTAGAACAATGCGCATAGCTAATGAAGCGGATGATTGAGTGATAACTAGATGTATATGATCGTTTTGAGTCTATAAATTAAAGGCACTGGAAAAACAAGTCCATAACATAAAAAACTTCTGAGCTAGAAATCTAGAGTCCAATCCAAGCATAATCCAAGTATAAACTCCTCCTTAAAATATCTCAAAATAAAATTAATTAATTAAATTAAAATTAAAATTATTGTTTTCTCCTTCCGAAAAATATTTTTCAAATAAGCTTAATCTACAATCTAATATGTCATGTGTTGTTATTTGATAGTAAATTGAATTGAATTGGACAAAGAAGTTTTCATTATCTAAATAAAAGTCAAAGAAAAACAACAATAAAAGGTACGCACGTGTAATGACAAACAAAGTACTCAAATGTATTGTTGCATTAAATTTTTTTGTATAAAAGCGTGAAGATGTCCATCGAATGTCAACAGTTAAACTTGAAAAGTTTCAAAGCAACCAAACTAAAACAAAAAATTCAAAAATATAAAAGAACTCAAAGTTCTATAAAAATCACAAAGTTCTTAAAAATCAGAAATAATAAAAAGTTCAAAATGCGTTCCACATTCTTCCTTATTGCACTTTTTGCATTCGTTGCATTGACATTCGCCACTCCAATTGGTAAGTCAACACTTTAATAATGTAAGAATTTCAGTGAAAATTCAATTAAAATTCAATTCACAGATGATGACGAATTGGTTGTTGATGATGATTCTGATATGAAGCTCGGAGGTCTCAAACCCGCTTGTATAAAAACAGCATGTAACGCATATTGCAAGAAAACAGGACAAGCTTATGGCAAATGCACTTTATTTGGCAACTGCAAGTGCTATCAATAACAATTTTTACTTAGAATTTATTATTTTTAAGCTGAATATTAAGAAAATAAGTTCATATTTTATAAATTATAACATATATTAAAATAATAAAAGATTGTTGCAACTAGAAATTAATTTGTTTTGATTATTCTTTGAATTTGTGTTTTTTTCTTTAATTTTTTTATTTTAAGGATTCAAATTTTACTTCCGAACTTATTTAATTGTAGTTAAATTTTAGACCCCTCTCGAGAGCTCTTCTTACTAAATAATAGAAAAGAAACTAAAAAATTTTCATGGCAAAAAATCAAATTTAGTTGATTAAAAAAATATTGAATTTTTATTGATTAATAATTTTGAATCTTTAACTTATAACTCAGATTAGTAAACGTTTATTTGTCTTTACAATGACAATTGCCAAATCGACAACGACCATAAACATGTCCAATTTCCTTGCAATAGTCATCACAGGGTCTACGTCTACATTTGGGTCTGAGAGCTTCAATATCTAAATCAGTATCTTCATTGATGACTAATCCGAACTCATCAGCTTCAATTTCATTTTGCTCATTATCTGTGAAATGAAAATTTTTATTTTTCTATTTTTTGAATTTTTTTTAACTTACCAATTGGAGTGGCGAATGACAACGTGACGAATGCAAAAAGTGCAGCGAGGAAGAATGTGAAACGCATTTTGAACTTTTTATTTTTTAATTGGTTTTAAAGAACTTTCAGATTTTAGTTTTATGAATTTTTTAATTTGATTTGTTTGCTTTTAAGCTTTTCAGGTTTTACTGTTGATTTTTGGTGAAAATCTTTGAGTTTATGTACAAAATTAAATTCTTCCTTATCTATGGTTTTTGCAATAATTGGAATTGACCTAACAGTTTAATCAATTCTTTCCTATTACCTTGACTTATTTAAGCTACTCTAGTGATAACAGAAGTGTGTAATAAAATATTGCAAAAATTCAATATCAAACGCACACTTGAATTATGTTGATATGAAATTAAAATTGGGTCAATTTTCAATTAATAACTAGATTTTGTAATATTTTATTGCACATTGTTTTTATCACTAGATTACTTTCAATGAAAATATTACAAATAAACTGATTAAAATTATTGCAAAGTTAAAAAAACTAAAAATTAATTTTGTATATAAACTCGCTGGATTTTACCAAAAATTATCAGTAAAACTTGAAATCTTCAAAGAAAACAAACCAAAACAAAGAATTCAAAAATCTTAAGGAACTCGAAGTTCTATAAAAATTACAAAGTTATTAAAAAAATCAAAATAAAAAGTTCAAAATGCGTTTCACATTCTTCCTTATTGCATTTTTTGCATTCGTCTCATTGACATTCGCCACTCCAATTGGTAAGTTAGAAAATTTTGAGAATAAAACTAATTGATTAAAAATCCAATTAATATGTAGATAATGAACAAATCGATGAGATTGGACTTCTTATCAATGATGACACTGATTTAATACTTAATTGTCAACCACGACCCTGTGATGCTTATTGCAAGAGAATTGGATTGGCATATGGTCGCTGCCAATTTGGCAATTGCCACTGCAAACGTCGATAATGGTTTTGAGTCAGATTTTATTATTGCTAAGCTGGATTATAAGAAAATAAGTTATAATAATAAAAAGGTTTAAAAATAAAATATTAATGCAAATTAAAAATAATTTACTATCTTTTTTAAAATTATTTCAAACTAATCTGTTAAACTTCCATTTTATTAACACAAAGAAGCTTAATGTAGGGTGACCAGAATTTTTCCAACACAGCTAGAGACCAAAAAAAATTTCTTACAAGATATTAATTTTATGGCTTTATTTTTTGTTCGTTACTTGAGTCCATCTTTTCTGATGTAAACCGGCTAATTTTCAGACATTGAGGAAAAATTTCAAAAATAAAAGACAGTCCTCTGAAAATCCAAGCAGATGATCCTAGCTACACAGGGGCATATCCAGGAATTTTTTGAGGGTTTTTTTTAAAATCTCAAAATTGCAAAATGTATACTATTTTGCTCGAAATTGGCTTTTTTTGGTCGTCAGACCCCATAAACCACCCCTGAATACGCCCCTGTAGCTACATATATGGAATCCACGAGAATTTTAATTAATTCTATATGGAGCTTTATGGTTAAAATTAAATTATTTTTGACAAGGACGTTAAAACTTGGGATTAATCCTGAAAAACCTTAGAAGGAAAACGGTTTCGTTGTTGAAAGAAATTGAACCGGAGCTACATCTTTCGTATGCTATTTGTGGACTTGAAAAATATAATAAATTCAGAAATATTACCATTAAAAATATTTTATAGTCTTTGATACAACTCTTGAGGCTGATTAAAGCTTCGGTTGCAAATCAAATTTTATTTATTACAGATTTTTAGTGGATTTACTAATACAAAACTTTATCGAATTTACAAAAAATTAAAAGACTTTTTGCCTATAGTTTGAAGCTGTTTAAAACTAACTGTTAAGTGAAATTTACTACAGTTAACGAAAAATTAAGCCCAGATATTATTTTAGTTGCAACAAAATATTTTATTTCTTAAATTAATAGTTTTTAAAAATTATAAATTAAAATTGCATCATAAAAATGCATCATTATAATCCATCTATAAGCATATGCTTATCTTGTAAAGCAAGCACATCTGCCTCTGATGCATCTACCATAAATATGTTTTGTCTTTCTACACATATTGTTACAATATTTTGGTATGCAACCGAGCTTCAGTCCTTCAAAATCAGAATCATCATTGACAATTAGTCCCAACTCATCCGTTTCAATTTCATTCTCGTCAATTTGTTCGTTATCTGTGAATTGAATTTTTAATTAATTTTCACTCTCATTGTTTAACACCTTTTTGTTTTTCCTAAACTTACCAATTGGAGTGGCGAATGTCAATGCGATGAATCCAAAAAGTGCAATAAGGAAGAATGTGAAACGCATTTTGAACTTTTTATTAACTTTGTGATTTTTATAGAACTTTAAGTTTCTTTTAGATTTTGAAGTTTTTGATTTTGTTTGTTTGCTTTTAAACTTTTCTGGTTTTACTGTTGATTTTTGGTGAAAATCTTTGAATTTATATATAAAATTTAATTCTTCCTTATCTGCAGCTTTTGCAATAATTGGAATTGACCTAACAATTTAATCAATTTATTCCCATTATCTTGACTTATTTAAGCTATTTTGGTGATAACAGAAGTGTGTAATAAAATATTGCAAAATTCAATATCAAATGAATTTTGTAACATATAAGTTTAAATTTATTGGGCCAAACCTAACCGAAAATTTATATAATACAAAATAGAATCCAATGTTTTATGTAGTGTTTTATGACTAAACTAAATTTTTTTTGAGCTATTTAAAATATTTTTATAAAGGCAACATTAATTAAAGTAGAATTTTTTTGAAATATTACGAATAATTTTGCGAATATTTCTTGGATTAATCTAATCAAATTTGGTCAATTTTCAATTAATAACTGGATTTTGTAATATTTTATTGCACATTGTTTTTATCACTAGATTACTTTCAATGAAAATATTACAAATAAACTAATTAAAAATATTGCAAAGTTAAAAAACTAAAAATTAATTTTGTATATAAACTCGCAGAATTTTACCAAAAATTATCAGTAAAATTTGAAAAGCTTCAAAGCAAACAAACCAAAATAAAAAAATAAGAAGAAGAATTAAGAATTTATAGTTCTATAAAAATTACAAAGTTAATTAAAAAATCAAAAATAATAAAAAGTTCAAAATGCGTTTTACATTCTTCCTTATTGCACTTTTTGCATTCGTCGCATTGACATTCGCAACTCCAATTGGTAAGTCAAGGAAGAACAAAAAACAACGTGTCAAGCAAAAATGAGAGCAAAAATTAAATAAAAATTCAATTCCCAGATAATGAAATAATTGACGAGAATGAAATTAAAGATATTGGATTGGGACTCGTTATCAATGATGATTCTGATTTAGAGCTCATTGGTCATAAAAACGCTTGCATTCCCAATTTGTGCATAGCTTTCTGTAAAGCAATGAAATTCCTTTTTGGTAAATGTACCTTATTTGGAAATTGTTCCTGCTTCAGCTAATAGTTTAAAAAATTAATTAATTAAATAAAAATTGATTACAACTGAAAACAAAATCTGTTTTAATTTAGTTTTTAAATCATCTGTTGTAAAATAAATAATTATTCAATTGTATGAAAATTTATTATTTAAATTGATTGACTAGAGAAACAATTTTAAAGGAAACAATAATGATCGAAGTTATATTGTAGTCGAGTGATAGAGGTTTATATCAGGAGTGTAGCCAGAATTTTTTATTGAGTCCCGAATTTTTTCATCATTTTTAGCGCATTTTTGAAACTTGTTTTAAAAAGGTAGCTTAATAATGCACTTTGTCTGTTCGGCTGTTCGGCTGTTCGGCTGTTCGGTCGGCTGTGAATCGAGATAGAAGCAACCAGACATCGTAGAGAGCTCTGGTTTTTTGCATTAGCTCAGTGCCATCGAGTTATTGGCGTATCGATTAGTTTGAAAGCTCAAAACCATCTCTAAATACTATAATTAATGATTTTTTGTTTTCAATACAATAGAGCCAACTTCAAGTGGGATAATTTCAAACCAATTTCAAATATATTTTGACCGTTAGAAAATTTGAATTTCAAAAAACCGTTAAATGACAAACCATTTTGAAATATGAAAATTCACCGCAAAATTGTTAATTATACTATAATTAAAGATTTTCAAGTGTATTTACGCGGGAAATTTTCAAATATATTTTGACCGTTAGAAAATTTGAATTTCAAAAAACCGTTAAATGTCAAACCATTTTATTATACGAAAATTAACCGCAAAATTGTTAATTATACTATAATTATTGATTTTCAAGTGTATTTACGCGGAAAATTTTCAAATATATTTTGACCGTTAGAAAATTTGAATTTCAAAAAACCGTTAAATGACAAACCATTTTATTATATGAAAATTCACCGCAAAATTGTTAATTACACTATTATTAATGATTTTCGAGTGTATTTACGCGGGAAATTTTCAAATATATTTTGACCGTTAGAAAATTTGAATGTCAAAAAACCGTTATCGAGCCGTCGAATTTATTTAAGTCACAAAATATTCATGATTGACTTATTTGATACGAAGTACTTTGCTAATCAAATACTGATCGCTAACACAAAAATGCGCTGAAGTCACTCGATCTATAACACGAGGACTTTCTTTAAATTTTTTATATTTTTTAGTTAATTAGTTTCATATTTTCAGTTTTATCTGAAATCACCAGATCAATTCTGTTTTTAATTTGAACTTTAAATAGAATACTAAAGTAGAGAGCGAGGGAGAGAGATCAAGGGCGTAGACAGAAATTTCTCTCGAAAATCCCAAGAAAATTGAAGAAAATTTTCACCTAGAGGGGGTATTTTGATACCCAATAGTTTGGAAATCAATACAACCCTCTGGCTACGCCCCTTGTCTGGATCTCCTCCAGATATGCACAAACAAATGTTGTGACTAAAAAAAAGTAAACAATAAGCTAAAAAAATAAAGAAAAAACAAAAAATAATTTTTTGTTACAACTTTTTTTTATTAATCCATATTTTCTTAAAAATTTACAAATTTTATCCTCACAAGTATAAATTATGAGTGAATATATTTAATAATTAATTATGACACGAGCAATTTCCAAATAAATTACATGAGCCAGAAGTTTGTCTTGTCCTTTTGCAGTATGCGTCACACTCTCTTGTCACACAAGTGAGTTTTTGACCATCTAATCCGATTTCAGCAGTTTCAATTACAATTTGTTGTTCATTATCTAGGATAATGAAATTTTATTCAAGCTTGTTATTTTTTTAAAAATATTTTCTTGACTTACCAATTGGTGTGGTGAATGTCAATGCGACGAATGCAAAAAGTACAATGAAGAAGAATGTAAAACGCATTTTTTAGCTTTTTATTTTTTAATAGCTTTGTGATTTTTATAGATTTTTGAAGATTTTAAATTTTTAAATTTTTTTGACTTTTGGTTTGTTTGCTTTGAAGCTTTTCAAGTTTAACTGATGACTTCTGATGAGAATCTTCAGGTTTTTATAGACAACTTTTTTGTTTATTGAAACTTTTGAAATATTTTTACTTGACCTAATTTATTTACAATACCTTTAGTTATTTTATTTAATTGCAAAATCTCAATTTATAAGTTCTATGAAACATTAATCTAATTAGGACAATCTTGTTCTTTCTTTTTGCGTATGTGACATTCAATCAAAAATAAATTGATATAAACAATTTCTTTATCAGTAAAAGATAAACTTGGACTAAATAATGAAAAAATTGTGTAATAATTAAGAAACTTTATGGCGATAAATTAATATAGTTACTGTGTCTCTTTTTAATTGTCTTGTTCTATTGAAATTTGTATAAAAGCTTGAGAATTTCTTCTAAAAATCAACAGTAAAATTTAAGAGGCTCAAAACAAACAAACCAAAACAAAAAAATATTAAGGAATTCAAAGTTCTATAAAAATCACAAAGTTAATAAAAAATCAAAATTAAAAGTTCAAAATGCGTTTTACATTCTTCCTTATTGTATTTTTTGCATTCATCGCATTGACATTCGCCACTCCAATTGGTAAGTCAAAAAAACAACAAAAAAGTGTTGAAAATAATGAAAAATTTAAATTAAAATTTTTAGATAATGAACAAACTGAAATTGAAATGGCTGAAATCGGGTTGGATGGTCAAAAACTCGCATGTATACCAAGAGAATGTGATGCGTATTGCAAAAGGATAGGAACGATAGCTGGTAAATGTACTCCATTTGGGAATTGCTCGTGCTCTTAAAAAAATAATTTTCACTTATAATTTATTATTGCTAAGCTGGATATTAAAGACATAAACTAACTTTGTATTTTTTTTTAAAAAAATTAAGTAATAAATAAAAATATTGTTGCAACAAAAAAAATCTACTTCATTTTTTCTTTGAATTTTTGTTTTAAAAAATTTGCTCAGTATCTAGTTTAAAATATGAATGTTTCAAAATATTCCGATTTCAACAATTTTCATTCATAATATAATATAATATAATATTACGTTACTAGCACAACTTTCGTTTAAGATTGATTTTTATTGGTCATGTGAGAAGCCCTTTCTGAAAGAACAAAAAATTAAAATGTTAAAAGTTACGATTTCAAAATAGAAACTTCAAAAGCGTATTCGTATTAATCAGCAAAGGGTTTTGATATATACTCCAATGACATTCGCCACTCCAAGTCGTTGGTAAGTCAGAAAATTTTGAAAATAAAATTAACAGATTGAAATTTATGGATAATGAACAAATGGTATAAGAAATAAAATATTTTTGAATTAAAAAATACGTTTTGAATATAATTTGAAAAATGTTTTCTATTGTTTGTTTTTTAAAAATATATTTTTAAAGCAATAAAACTAAATGCTAAGAGACAATTACATTTGAAAACAAAAATTAAATCAAATTTTTTTTCTTTGTTGTAACAATATAATATTTTTTTTTTATTTTTGTATTTATTAAATTCATACTGCAGAAATCTGAGTGTCGAAGTATTTAAATATATCGAAAGAAAGTCGAAATTTTGAATTCATTTTGACCGTTTAAATTTTAATTATAATTATAAAAAAAGTTGTAATTTATGTCAATCTACGTTAGTATTAAGTATTATCCAAAACGACATCTGCAGATTTTAAAAGGATCACACCAACCACCAAGATATCCTTTGAGTAAACAATGCAATGCGCAAGCCTCATTACTTTCCAAAACATCACAAGTATATTTTAGATGTTGATCAATTGAAGCTGATTCATTTTCTAAATCTGTAAAATTAATATTATTTATTTTTATTCTAGTGACTAGTTTGTGAAAAAATTCTAGTATGTGAAATAATAATTTCTTACCAACTGGATTTCCAATAGCCAAAGCCATAATAGCTGCAATGATGACAATTGTAAAACGCATTTTGAACTTTTTATTTTGATTTTTTAATAACTTTGTGATTTTTATAGAACTTTTAGTTCCTTTAGATTTTGAATATTTTGATTTGATTTGTTTGCTTTGAAGCTTCTCAAATTTAACTGATGAGTTTCAGTAGAATTCTTCACGCTTTTAAACAAAATTTATTGAACAAAATAGTCGAAACTAATTACAGTAACCTGATTTATTTTTTCTACAATTTCTTAGAAATTTCACAATTTTTATCTTTTTTAGTCCACGTTGAACTTTATTTGATAAGAAAAATGTTGCTAAAATTATTTCAATTAAATATCACATAATGCAGTAATAAGAAAAAGGTTGTCCTTGTTTGATAAACGTTTCTCAGAGAAATCACTATTGTAAGTTATAATAAGCTAGGTGAGCTCAAAGATCCTTCTCTTTCTAGATCAATCTAAATCGGTCAGATTTAATTTAAAAAAAATTCTTTCAAAATTGTATTTATCTTCAATATTTATTTACAAAAGTCGATAGTATGTTTGAAAAATATTGACAATTTATATATTTATGAACTTAAAACTCGTCTTTACTCACAAATAAAATTAAACTAATCTACGACTTAGTTTTAGGGCAAAGTTAACTGCGAATAAGTTGCATTGACATTCGCCACTCCAATTGGTAAGTCAAAAAAAAACAACAAAAAAGTGTTGAAAATAATGAAAAACTAGTAATGAAGCGATCACGCTTCATGGGTATATTCACACCGTTTCAAATTTTTCATTCACAGCATAGTATCATGTTACTAACAGGACTTACGAAAAATCGTAATGCTTCAGCTTATTTAGTCAAAAATATCAAAAATAGAGAAAAAATGAGTTTGACGTAGCTTTTAACCCCTCTAAATCCAAAATGGCGTCAGTTCCATATTCAGGCACAGCTAAGGAGCCTACATACCAAATTTCAGCTCATTTGGTCAAAGTTAAAGCAAAAATCAATTTGGCGTAGCTTCTATCCCCTCGAAATCCAAAATGGCGTCGGTTCCATATTCAGGCACAGCTAAGGAACCTACATACCAAATTTCAGCTCATTTGGTCAAAGTTAAAGCAAAAATCAATTTGGCGTAGCTTTTGGCCCCTCGAAATCCAAAATGGCGTCGGTTCCATATTCATGCATAGCAAAGGAACCTACATACCAAATTTCAGCTCATTTGGTCAAAGTTAAAGCAAAAATCAATTTTGCGTAGCTTCTATCCCCTCGAAATCCAAAATGTCGTCGGTTCCATATCCAGGCACAGCAAAGGAACCCACATACCAAATTTCAGCTCATTTGGTCAAAGTTAAAGCAAAAATCAATTTGGCGTAGCTTCTAGTCCCTCGAAATCCAAAATGGCGTCGGTTCCATATTCAGGCACAGCTAAGGAACCTACATACCAAATTTCAGCTCATTTGGTCAAAGTTAAAGCAAAAATCAATTTGGCGTAGCTTCTATCCCCTCGAAATCCAAAATGGCGTCGGTTCCATATTCAGGCACAGCTAAGGAACCTACATACCAAATTTCAGCTCATTTGGTCAAAGTTAAAGCAAAAATCAATTTGGCGTAGCTTTTGGCCCCTCGAAATCCAAAATGGCGTCGGTTCCATATTCATGCATAGCAAAGGAACCTACATACCAAATTTCAGCTCATTTGGTCAAAGTTAAAGCAAAAATCAATTTTGCGTAGCTTCTATCCCCTCGAAATCCAAAATGTCGTCGGTTCCATATTCAGGCACAGCAAAGGAACCCACATACCAAATTTCAGCTCATTTGGTCAAAGTTAAAGCAAAAATCAATTTGGCGTAGCTTCTAGTCCCTCGAAATCCAAAATGGCGTCGGTTCCATATTCAGGCACAGCTAAGGAACCTACATACCAAATTTCAGCTCATTTGGTCAAAATATTCCTTTTCTATGAAAAAAAATAAAATGTGTTTTGCAATAATCGGCTATAATTTGACCAAAAATCGCACCTTTTCGTTCCGTGTGCCTTACTGGATGCATCTCATGACTCCAAAAACAATACAGTTCTTGCCATACCCGATATCTATCAGATGCAAAAAACCAGAAGTCTTAATATTGAGTTTGAATCGAGTTATCGCACCGATTAACTAACTAACTTGCTAACTTGCTAAAGGACAGAAAGTGTTTTTTTGCGATTTCTCGGCACTGGAAGCACCAATCGAGATGCGGTTTTCACTATTAAACTGGTAATTTTAGGCACAGACTTTCCATACTGAACACTATGGGTCGATTCCATAAGCCTGAAGCAGCAAGTCCAAAAAAGTAGTTTCACTGAAATACCAAAAACAATTTAAATTAAAAATCTTAGATAATGAACAAACTGAAATTGAAATGGCTGAAATTGGGTTGGATGGTCAAAAACTCGCATGTATACCAAGAGAATGTGATGTGTATTGCAAAAGGATAGGAACGATAGCTGGTAAATGTACTCCATTTGGCAATTGCTCGTGCTCTTAAAAAAATAATTTTCACTTATAATTTATTATTGCTAAGCTGGATTTTAAAGACATAAACTAACTTTGTATTTTTTTTTTAAAAAAAAAATTAAGTAATAAATAAAAATATTGTTGTAACAAAATTTTGTTGTTTAAAAATTTTAAAACTTAGAATTTCAGCCTAAAAACTTCATAAACTTATTCGCATTAGCTAATTTTACATTCTAATAAATAATTTGTTAGGTTTTAGGGAGAAAAATTCTTAATAATAAAGATGTCTTAATATTAAATGATATTAAGTTTGAATCGAGTTCTAACTAACAGAAAGAATTTTTTAACAATTTCTCGGTAAGCCTAAAAACGTAGTTTTTCTGAAATACCAAAATAATATGCGGCCTGTTTCACTAAAGTGGATTATCCTCATTTTCGGATTAACTCATTTTGCAGTGCAAGGAAATTTCAAATTAAGTTTTTCTGACGTAGAATTTCATGACTAGTCCTAATCCGATGAGTTTGAAAAAATATTTTTTTCTCGAAAAAAAGATATAGCAAAAAAATAGTTTTAGTTAAAAGATTATCCGAAGATTATCCTGGGATTATCCTGTAGATAATCCCAAAATTTTAAAACTGAGGGGTACCAGGATTGAATTTTAGGATTATCTACAGGATAATCCCAGGATAATCTTCGGATAATCTTTTAACTAAAACTATTTTTTTGCTATATCTTTTTTTCGAGAAAAAAATATTTTTTCAAACTCATCGGATTAGGACTAGTCATGAAATTCTACGTCAGAAAAACTTAATTTGAAATTTCCTTGCACTGCAAAATGAGTTAATCCGAAAATGAGGATAATCCACTTTAGTGAAACAGGCCGATGAAAATAATTAAAATTGCTGTAAATATGAAATTTTTAAATTATAATTATTAACTAATTATTTTAATAAATTTATTTTATTAATAATTAATTATTTTAATTAATTTAAAGGTTAATTTTTATTATAATAAACTACTTTCAGTAAATAAATTAAGTTAGTAATTTTAAATTAATTATAACAACGACAATTATCTCCATCACAACTTCCTGTTCGCCATCTCGAAAGCCAACAATCAAGGGCACATCTGGTTGAATTGCATTTGGCTTTTTGCTGAACAATTGGTTCTAAATTATCATTAGCTGTATTATTGATCATTTCTTCGTCATCTAAATAGTTAAATTAAATAGTTAAAGTAGAAAAATTTGTATGAATCCTTTGAAAGTCTGACCCTTCTGCCCCCCCCCCCAAAATTTCGTCGAGAGTTAGGTAAAAAGGAGGTGAAAGATGGGATTTTAACTCAACAAGTATCATTCAAGTCAAACTTACCAACTGGAGCTGAAGAAACTAATGCTAGGATTGCAAAAATGGCAACAAGTAAAATTGTTAAACGCATTTTTAATAAAATGTTTAATTTTCTTTCGATATTGATTTGTGTGCTTTGAAGCTTCTGAAATTTAACTGATTTCGATAAAGTATCTTCGTATTTATATAAGGTACAAAAACTGAGATAGCATGTTGACGAACGTGATTTAAACTAGTTAAAATTGTCATGTCTTATCATTTTTTAATTATATCACACTCTGATAAATTCGTCACCTGTTTACTGTCCCAAATTTGTCATAGTTTTCCAAGAAATGTTTTTTTTATCAAATAAAAGTAATTCCTTTTTATTTTGTAATAATTATTGAAAATTAGATCAACATTTTTTTTAACACGAAAGAACGAGTAAAGTATGTGATGATCAAGGTTGATAAAGATTTCTGCTCAGTTACTGGTGTATTCAGAATTTTTTACTGGTGGAGAGGAGGAGGAGGGGGGGGGGGGGTTGTTTTGGTTTGATTCATGATGGATGGAAATCTTCAGAATTATGATTAGAGAACCCCAGCAAATTCCTTAATACATACTTGAAAATCGATAGCTTGATACTCACATTAAACCATAATCTAATCCATTTTACTGATTTCGGAGAAAAAAATAATTGTTTACTTCTTAAGCTCATTTGTAAGATAACTTCTTATCTTTAAAGCCATTAAAGTCGGAAGTACGCATTTCACCATATACTTTATCGGGTAGTTCCCCTTCGTTCCTTTTGTTTTACGTCAAAATTAGATTTGGGGTCGTTTATAAATGACGTTCAATATTTAGTTGGGGTGCCTCCTTAATCGCAGTGCCTCCAGCTCATAAGACTGGGCTTTTCATGCATAATTATTATTATTATAGTTGGGGAGGGGGTCAAAAACTGTAAAACATTCCATGCAACAAAATTTTGTGACAAAGTAAGAAAAAAATCCTGTTTCTTCTTGGACCTTATTTGTGAATAACCCCCTTAATAGGTCTATAAATGATCAAACTCGTAAATTCCTCTTTATCAGAATTAATAAATTCATTATCATGTTATAATTGAGTTATAATAATAACTCAAGTGTTTTTTGTTGATAAAATTCAATAAATTTTAAAATTATTTTGCAATAATTTTTCAGTGAACTTTCAACAACTGAAGAATTAAGCTAAATATTGTGAAAAAAATTAATATTTTCTTTAAAATCATGCATTTAAGAGTAGTTTTCATTGCATTTTTTGCACTATTCGCATTAGTATATGCCACTCCAATGCGTGAGTTAATTTATATTTCGAAATCAAGAAAAAATGTATAATTTTTATGAGGATTAGGTTCACTAGCCGATGATACTTTAGTTAATAATCGTTCTGGTCGAATTACATGTGACGTTTTTGGAAGCAACACTTTATGTGCATTACATTGCATCCAAATGAGCTACAAAGGAGGCTATTGTAATACTAAAAGAATTTGTATTTGCCGAAACTGAAATATTCTTGTAAATTGTAAAATTGCAATAAAGCTGAAATATTTGTAAATTTTTGAGCTGTGCTTAATTTGAAAAACAAAGCAATATTTCAATTTGAATTTTAATCTTCTAAGCTTACATTGTTTTCCAGGTAATTTATCTAAGTATCTAAATATCAACAATTATGCAATAAAAACAGAGTTGCTATGGCTGGAACTGACGACTAGCCTACCTACCGTGCCGATCAGCTATCAGTTTCTTTCCAAAAAATTGTTAGTCGCCAATTTTTGTCGGCTGCTGGCTGTCAATGGACGCTGATATGTTGCTGTTTTGCTACTCTGAAAATAATCGTAAACAAGATTGCTTTATCTTTTTTATTTTTCTGAGATCTGCGCAACAATAACTTTACACGTGTGTCTACCACTCTTTGCTTTACTTATCTGTTATAATAAAATTTCTAAAATAAGAAATAGCAAATAAATCTACGTGTTTATCATCATTTAGTAATTTGGATATAAAAAGCTGTTGTTTCATTTTTCTCATTAAAAGCTGTTAAGAATATTACTTGAAGAGAAGTCTTGAATTAAGAAATTAATTTTTATATTGAAAAACACTGTCGATTTGAAAAAAACTAAATAAAAATGCGATTAACAATTTTAATTTATGTTTTTGTTGCAATCTTTGTATTTGCTCTGGGAAATCCAATTGGTAAGAATTAAATTTGGAATTATAAAACTTAAAACTCAAAGTTTTGGCATTTAGTGTTAAAAAATCTTTAAAAACATTTGTTTTACAAGCACATTTTAACTTAATTATCTTCAATATTTCAGCTGAAGGAGATTCAACCGATGAGCCACTTGGACGTCAGGGAAGATTTACATGTGACTTTCTTGGTAGCACAAGATGGTGTACTCTAAATTGCTACCGTTTGGGACACTCAGGAGGCTGGTGTGATTCACGAAATTACTGCCACTGCCGCTAATTTGATATTAAAAAATGATTATATTTGTGGCAATTATACAGTCCTGGGCACCTGATTAATTTGTGTTTAATGATAATTTTTAATAAAATATAATTGTTGATGTGATTAAAAATTTGATTATTTAATGAATTTTTGGATCTTGTCAAAAAGTCTTCAATTTTGTGTCTCTCTATCTTTCTTTAAACTGGTAACAAACATTTAGAATATTTTCATAAACAAGCAAATATTTTTGCAACTTCTCAATCTTAATTAAATTCCTTGCACACGATTAGAATTATTTCTTTCAATAATTCAAAACAAACTCAAAACTGATCGGTGATCTTTTTCTTTTCTGTACTTCACATTATTTTTGTTTCTTATGCAAATTACGGGAATCACTTACGACATGCTTGTGTTAGCAGATTAATATTGAATTAATAAATCATTTTTTTTGTTCAATGATGTTTTTCATATATAAAGGAGCACGAGCAATTGATTTGCATCAACAGAATTAGTTAGAAGTTTCAACTTGAAGGAAGTCTTCTGATAGAAAATTTATTATTTATTTGAACAGAAAACAATTGAAAAATGCGTTTGACAATTGTTGTTGTTGTGTTTTTTGCTGTCATTGCTTTGGCTGTCGGAAATCCCGTTGGTAAGTTCAAATTAAAGGAACTAAATATTGAGGCTGAAAATTTATAATTTTGACCATTTAGATTTTGATGAGCAAAACTTTGAAGATGAACAATTTTTCGATGAACCAGCTCCACTTGTTCGCAATAAGAGACTTACCTGCGACATTATAGGAAGTACACAATTATGTGCAGCTCACTGTATTTCTAAAGGATATCGAGGTGGTTGGTGTGATGGAAAATCCGTCTGCAATTGCCGTCGTTAAGAGTGTTTGAAGATAGTTTTTAATTTCTAATTTTTATGTACATCCTCACTACAATATTCTCTTGGTACACAGACGAATAAATTGCAATTGATTTAAAATTTAAACAATCAACATCATTCACGGTGATTTTTTCAGCACTTGACTGAAATTTGTGTTTACTGCAAAAAGCTGATAGAATGATAGAATCATTTCCTTTGTTCTTGAATGTTTTTTAATTTGATAATTTATTATTGACAATTTACTTAGAATTGTGATTCCAAAGGAAGTGAGTTTGATAAATTCTGAGTATATAAATGCATTGCACTTCTTCATTATGATCAGAAAGTTTTAAAATTACAACAGAAAGAGAACTTTAAATTAACAAAAACAAAATAATTTAAAATGCGCTTTATATTCATTTTTGCTGCAATTCTTGCTTTTATTGGTTTTGGATTCGCCAGTCCAATTGGTAAGTAAATAAAGTCTTAATGGAAATGGGGTCATTCATATATGACGTCCACAATTTAGGGGGGTGGGGGGGGTCTGAGATTTTGTGACACCTTCATACAAAAGAAATTTTTTTGTATGAAAATTTTCTCAAGGGGGGGGGGGAGGGGGTCTAAAAATTCCATTTTTTGATGGACGTCATTTATGAACGACCCCAATGACTATTTTATGTTTTTTTTAAAAGTAGGTTCTAATGATGAAAACATCGTGCAATCTGAAAATAAAATAATTTATGGCAGCAAACAACTTACCTGTGGTTTAATGGAAAGCCAACGAGCATGCATCCTTCATTGCATTGCCAGAGGATTCCGAAGTGGATGGTGTGATGAAAGAGCAGTCTGTAACTGCCGTAATTAAAGAACCGCGAATATTTTAACTAAAACAATGCGCATGCTGTTTGTTTATTCATAAGAAGTGTGATCAATTTTAATAAAAATAAAAATTTTCAATCAAATTTAAATTTATTTTCAATTTTTCCAAAAATATTGCAATATTCAATTTACAGGATAATTTTTATTCAAGTCTATTCTCAATCTAAGTCTTCTAAGAATTTGAATCTCAAATTTTTTTAAAAAATATTTACTCTGATATGATAACTTCGTTTTTTCTGTCAGGTTTATTTTTTCTAATTCTATGATCTAAATTATAAACTGATAAATATTCATTTAGATCTACAGTAATATTCGCATGTGATGCGTACAAAAATATTAGAACAGCGCATTTACTGCTTTAGTTTTAAGCTTTAAAGGATAAAAAAATTTTAATAATAAAAATTATATTGAAAATCACAAATTAGGTTGAGGAATTTAATCAAATACTTATTGTTATATTGAAAGTTAAATTATTGAATATTCAGTAATGATTTAGGTCATATAATGCATGTTTGAAAGAAATCATAAAGAAATATAAATTTCTATATAAAAATAATTTCAATTTTTTACACTTTAGATTATATAAAATTTGAATTTATATGGTTAGAAAATGCTTATTGTCATATTTTTTCAAAACTTTTTTTTTAAAACCTTAGTTTTTTAAATATGAACTTTATAATTTTCAGTTAATTATTAGAATATGCATATATTAATTTGATGCATAATTTGTATAACATTATATCATTTTAATATGTTGGTAAATTTTCTGTCATATTGGTCATTAATATCATATAAAATACTAACTAATAATAATTTTTTCAGTGGTATAAATAAAATAATAAGCCTCATCTTTAAGATGTTTAATTTTTTCACATGTTATGCCTCCTGAGTTGTCTCCTCATCTTCAGTGCTTTCTGTTAAATTTGCTGCTGACTCATTTCCTGGTATGGTGCGGTATGGCTGTAAGTGTCTAGATGAAACGAGAGTTAGAAAAAATTAGTATTTATTTTTATTAAGGTGCTTCTACGAATATATTAGTTGTTAATATTATTTTTTATAATTAATTCAAATTAGGTTTTGTGCAAAAGTTAGAAAGACAATGTTGTTGATCCATTTTATGCGAGAGGTTTTAGATTAGAATGAATATCAATGAAAATTTAAAATTTTGGTAATTATCAATTTTAAGTTAGAATTTAATTTTTCTTTAGATCGAATAAGTCAAAGTTACTTTATTTTTGTAACTTTTATTCATTAGGGGTCGTTCGCAAATTACGTCACACTAAAAAACGACTTTTTTGACCCCCCCTCCCCACCTTGTCACAAATTTTCCAAAGAAAAAAAAATCTTTTGTTTGGACTGTCACAAATTCTTTGACCCCCCTCCCCCCTAAAAGCGTGACGTAATTTGCGAACGACTCCTTATGAGAATATTTTATTCCGGTAAATTTTTAATATTTTTACAGACCCAGAGAAATTCAAATTTAAAAATTTTCAGTAAATTTCTATAAAAATAGTTGTCTACAAAAAATCTGTTTACCAAGTTTGAAAACTGGCAAATAACTTTATATAAACAATTCTTTGAAAATATCAAGCGTGGCAATCAAAGTATACACACTTGTACTATACATAGGGTTACCAGACATTTTCAAGAAAAAAAGAGGACATCCCACATGTCGACTATTTTTTTTCGTTTTCTAGCCGAATTAGAACATTATAAATTTTTTTATTTTTGAAAAATGAAAAAAATAGAGGACTGTCCTCTGAAAAACCAAGCAGATGGTCAGCTTAACTATACATGACATGTAAACAAAAATGTTGAAAGGGGACAATCATAAAATAGGTAAAGTTTGATTTTTTAAAAAAATTGCATACAAATTTTTGTCTCATGGAAGTTATAGTAATGATTGAACGACTTCTGAGTTTAAAGCAGTGCAACTCAAACTAAATTTTGCGACACTCTAGAAGTGAAATATAAAATAACACAGCAGTTGTTTATGTGGTTTAGTGTGTCGCGTTCAAAAAAATTTGAGAACCACTGTCATAAAGCCTTAATAACGACAATTACAAAGCAGCTCCATACTAAATTATAACGCAAAACAGAAATCAAGATTTGTAGAATTTAACAATGTTTATCAAAAAAAAAGCAAAAAAAAATATTTATTTTAAAGCTACATCCTTAACCATAAATAAATAAAAGCATCACAAAAGTTAAGATAAATTCCTTTATTTTTTTCATAATTATATCCATAGTACGTAAAAAAATCAGATCACTATAACAAACATTTAAATATACATACAAATAAGATTCACTAAAAATACTAATTTTTTTTGTCCAAAGTCTAAATTTTGCTGTAAAATCGAATAGTAAAAGATTCAAATATTTCCACAAAAGAGATTGCGACAGCAGGTAAATATACATAAGTGGATTCGGATAGAGAGAGACAAATTCAATATCTTTGGGGTTTATCGGCAGCCTTTTCAACTTTCGTAAGATCAGCACGTGAGCTATCTTCAGCGAGGACTGACTTGCTGTTGTTGTGCGTGTAAAAAAAAAAGATTTAAAAAAGAAAAAAAATTGACGTTTTCGATCTCAAAAAATTAAAATTTTCCCACCAAAAATTTAGAAATTTTCATGCTGTTAGTTTTTTAATAGAAAAATAAATAAATATCATACATAATGGATTTTAAGGAATCCATGCTTTCAGTACTGTCATTAAAGTGTATTATTAGGTCGTTGGAGCTAAATTAATTTTTGGTATGTCAAGTTAAGGGTGTTAAAAAATATTTACATGCGATTACTAGCTATTTTCTAAGGATGTGTCTTTAATAATTGAATACTGAAATACAAACCTATACAAGACGTAATGTTGGATCATAAAGAGAATATCAAACAATACTGAGAATAATCCGAGACCGAATTTTGTTGGATCACCAAAAATTGACTGCCAATCGTCTAAAAATTAAGAAAATTTTATCAAAATCTTCCTGCAAAAAATATTCAAAAAATATTTACTATAATTATAAGAATTAAGCATCATTTGAAGCATTGACAAAATTCCGCCTGTAAAGTCCAATAAAATATTTCCAATACTCCATCCAACTGTGCTCTTCCTTCTATAATTGAGAATTGCCTGTGGCACATATTTTACTAAAGTTATTGCAAGTTTGATGTAGCTGCATGTGTTGAGGAAGTCCAACCAGTGGAGATTCCCTAATGATGACATGATTATGACTACAATTAAGACTGTTGTGAAGATTCCGAGAATTCCTCTTGCGATGTCAGAGACGCGTTGCTCACCACGCTAAAAAAGTTTGATTATTTTTATGAAAAATTTGTTTTAGGTTTCAGGAAGTGAGTAGCTTGGGTTGTTGATGATTTGGGGTATTATCAGAGCACCATACTTAAATAGATTTGTAAATTCTGAGTATTCTGACTCAAGAAATTAATTTGTAAAATTCCTTCTCAAATCTACTCAAAATCTACTCAAGTTCCCCTCAAATCTACTCAATCTACTCAATTTTACAGCAATTTGCTTTAATTTTTCTACCAGTTCCACTCATCTCATTACCTCATACATAAAGCATTGAACAATTGTCACAGCGGTGATCACAGATGCATGAATTGAGAAGAAAACATCATTAAGCTCGACAGGATTTGTTCCTCTTGGGAATCTACTAAAATATTCTTCTTGGAAGAATGGCACAAAGTACAGGCAGGTGTTGAAAATGGCATAAAGTGTGTGTCCAACAAAGTTCAATGCCAAGAAGTCAAAACTAAGTCCAACGACGGACTTTCTGTTGTAGTTGATAACAAGTTGTGGATAGAATGAGACCGACCATGCTACAAAGTATATCCATCCGACGATTAATGATACGTAAATGATAAGTTGTGAATTTGCGACAATGATTCTGAAGAAAAGTCCAAAATCATTGACAAGGTTTGGGGGTGTTGCAATTCCTGTGATATCCACATGTCCAGGACTGATACCCAATACTGAAATGTTGAATTTGCCTGAAGCATTTGCTGCTATTGTAAATATTTCTGGTGTCACTGTCACTGAGCCTGGATGATTCTCGGTGAAATTAAGTTTGATACTCTCATTGACTGGCTTGCTGTAAGATTTTTGATGTGTTATTGCCAAGAATTCTCACTTGATAAGGATATTAATGCTGAAACTTACTCTAACCACAGCGTTATCTCCTCGACTTCATTTATAATTAACGTCAATTCTGGCGCCGATACAGTGAATTTTGGTAAACTGTTTTGGCAATGCACGGTGCCTAAAATATTTATTATATTTGCTTATTTTTATTTTGATTACAAAATTGTTGCTGATTAAAATAGAAATTGGATAGTTTTGAGATTAGATGCGAGGATTATATTAACATAAAATCAATTTATTGACATATGGTTCTGAATAGGATTTGAACCCACGCCTGATGGTTACTACTTTCATGATCTATCGCCTGGTGCTTCAAAATATTACAGAATGATTATTTTAATCATTTTGTTACTAAGATCACTCAACTTAACTTTTGAATCCCATCCTCATTGACTTCTATATTTAAAAGTCAAAATCAAATTTGAATTTCCTTAAACTTTGCCAAAAACAATGTATAATCCAATACTCATAATCATCTCTAAACGAAATTAGTCTTAAAAGTTCAACGATCAGTTGAATGAACACATGACGACAACATCAATAATCTATTATTGGCAATTAAATCTGATCGTCAGCACGTGTGTTTTTGTTTGTAACATTCTGTTATGATTATAATGCTCGTTATTCAAATAATCGGAGGGAAATTGTGATTAAAGTACTGAATGTATTTACTATACTATATTTATTTACGTAAGGAATAGATGTAAACATTATCGATGTTTGTTCTATGACGTGAGGGATTTATGGGAAAGTTCGTTGTCATTGTTTATGGGAATTGAGGTTTTTCTGGATGGTGGATTTTTTTAAATTATATTTTTTAAAATATTTTCGGAAATTCTGAAATTTCGATTTTTTTTTGAATTTTTGATTTTTTTTAAATAAAATTGAATTTTAAAAAATTCAAAAAATTGAATTTTTCATTCCAAATTTTAAATTTTGCAATGCAAAACTAGAAAAAATTCCACTCAGGCTTAAGTTTTATGTCAGAAATCATTTCGATCTCAACAAAATCTCTTCCGTTTCCGCAATCTAGTCAAACAAATTAAAATCTAAAACTTTCCACTGCAATTTCTATTTTAATCACTCAATTTTTCTATCTACTTACTTAGAAACGCCACAGCCACAAGAAGCAGGAGATTTAAATTACGATGCGACATTCCTAAAATATTCTTACTTTAAAGCCTCAATGTTGTATACTGTTCTGTAAGTCGATGGTGCCTTAATAATTTTATTTATTTCCTTAATTTTCAGTCACACGAATAAAATGTTTATCTTTTGTACTTGTTTATCAAATTTAAGTAGAGTCTCAAATAAGAGTCAGATTGAAGAGAGAATTGCAATTTATTGTATTCGAGCAATTACATTAATAAATCCGAATTACGATGATTATCACTTTACGAGTACGGTACGAGTGTCTGAAAAATAAAATTAGTTTTTATAATATTTATTTCGTAGTATTTCGATAAAGGCTTGGTGGGTTTTGAAGAGGTTTCAATGATGATTTTTCTAGTGAATTGAGAATTGCTATAGTTTCAAGTTTTCCCAAGCCTGTATCTCAAAACAACCACTTCCAAGTATCAATCCATAATTTAATTAAAATAAACCCTGACTTTCCTGATAGCATCATCAATGAAGTTTACTTCCCATCCAAGACCACACAAATCACATCGTGAGATCGTCTCGAAAAACTCAATGCATAATTTACATAATATTTGCACAATCGCGGCTTATTGTTCTTGAAAATCGCGGAAGAAGAGGAAGTGAAAAATTTCATCAAGCAATTAGTTTATTTTTTACAGTTAGATGATTTTTTTAATTAAATTATTCCGCATACTTTGATTTTAATCATAGAATGAAATTGCATTAGAAATGTACGTTTGTGGCTACATACGTAAGAATGAAAATACACATGTGCGAGTATGTCAATGAACTTTTCGTTTTTTTTAGTGTCGTGATTTTTCACTTCTTGTTGTTGATTTAATCAGTTCTGATTGCTAATGAAGGAAGAACTCTTTTTTTCAATTCAATATCAATTAACTTTTAATGATCGAATTGTTTACATGGAAAGTGAATATTAACTGGTTGTTGAGAACTTCACATGAATTAATAATTGATGTTGGGTGATTTACTGTCGAGATGTTCATGATTCTCATGGGAAGAAAGTTTTGTGATGGCTTTTATGGTGTTTTAATGACAGCTCACTTAATTTATGGCTAGACTAGATGGAGAATTTGAGAAAATTGGACGAGATTTTTTCTAAGGGGTCATTCGTTTATGATGTCCAGATATTGAGGTATGGAATTCTCAAACCAACCTACTTCTACTGAATTTTTGATCTATTAACACCAACGGCATAGCTACATGCCCAATAAACACTAAACAATTCAATATTTTAATCTTCTTCCTATTTTTCCCCAACAACTTTATTCATTCAAACGAAAGAGAACACTAAAGGAAAATCATGACCCACATCTGTGACTGAAATCTGCATTACAAGTGCTTCGTCGGCTTTTTCAAACTAACATATTAAGAAATATTGTAGGAACAAAAATTTATTGATGACTTTATAACTAAGAGGATTACAAACATTATATTGTGTTCTCTTTTATGTGAGTAAGCATAAGAGTGAGGGAGCAAATAAGGAGGTTATTAGCATGTTACATAATTCTTGGATGTCTGAATAAATTGATTTTTTGGTGCAGTTGAATGTGAAATTGGTATTTTCAGTTTCTTGGAAGTCTTTCTTGAATTATTTCTATTTTTTTACATAAAAATTCGTATACTGACCAGCAACCTGATAGAAAGAACTCGACAGGATGGGGTGGTATATTGGGATCAGACCAAGATCATTAAAATGTCAAAAAAAAATCACAAATTTATATAAGTTTATCAACAAGGGCTAATTCCAAAACACCCCCTTAGAAACGCCACAACAAACCATAATTCACGTCAAAATACGATTAAGATAGCAAAGATTAAAACAAAAACCTGTCTAATTAAGCTGTTAAATCTTTGATAATCCTAATTTTTGATTAAATATCAGACATGATAAGATATAATTTCATTCACAGCTTATCTCCGCGATAAAATTAAATAAAAATAGAAATAAAATTATTAAGTAACAGTTATCGATAATCAGGGTAGACTGATTTAAATAACTCAGAATATGCAATCAAGGGCATGTTCGCTCTATATTGATAAGCATATCAATTTAAGTAAAATTACCCCCAGACTGCAATCATATATAAATAAGCCGGTATTAAAAGGTCTTACACAGGCAGACGCTTTCATCATATCTGCTCGTAAATGAATGAGTAAACTGAGCCAATTTAAACGTGACAGTCGGTAATCACGAGATAAGATTAAATTGTTACGTCAAAGAGAGTCAGAAGTGATTCGTATTAAAAGCTTTGTTGGATTTACTTAATCAATTCTTACTAGTTTTATTTCTAGTTTAAAGATTGAATTTTTCAAACAAAGCAATCAATATATTAGATTTGATTGCGAATGTCTCAAGGTTGTTCTGAGTTTGAGTCAATCATAAAACTAGGGTAAGTGCTTTGTCGTCTTTTTTATCATCTAGATTTATAGCTATACATCCTAGGAGCTACAGTAAAATATGAACAAAAATATTCTAATCAGCATCATGTTACGTACCCTATTAGAAGTGTAATTAATCTAAGTCAATCCTTTTGCTTGAATAAGACATAAATTTACTACCGTTAAGAAGTTTCACATGTTAACAATTAAAGATAAAATGATAAGAAATGACGACTTTCTTTTGTTTGTGTGAAAAAGACTAATGTCAAGCTTATGTTAACCATGAAAAACTGGTAATGAACTGGTGTGATTCTACTGATAAGACATTCTGAAACATACTGAGTCAATAAAATAAATTTGAAATCCCTTAAAGAATTCTGGTTTTATGGTCCTGAGCAATATTGCACTGTGCAGGGGCGTAGCTAGAAATTTTTCGAAGGGTGGTCAGATATTTCAAGGGGAAGGGGTCCAGAAGAAGGGTCCAAAAAAGTATTTTCCATACAAATTTCAATTTCGAAGGTAGGTGAACCCTTCCTGGCTACTCCCCAGTCACTGTGGCTACAATAACTATAAATTCACAGCACTAAAATATTGACTATTCAAGTGCTCTCAATAGAACTATAAAAATTCTACTTAAATACTTAATGGCATTCCTTAACAACTTTGTATCCATTTTAATTAGCATTTAAGCACGTCTATAAAATATTACAATACAGAAGATATATCTTCTGACAATCTGGCTAACCTAAACTATTTTCACATTTTTATGATATTTTGATTTGATGGTCAAGTGAATTTGACTACAACATCATCTTAAGTTGCAATAATTCATCTCGGTCACGTAAAAGTAGATTTAAGTTTTCAAATGAGATTTGAATACTTTTCATGTCTGAGATTTTTTCGCTCTCCCATGTATTTGAGATTGTTGAACTTTTTCATACATAGAGAAGTAAAAAAAGTCACTCTGATGATCGCATAGCATATAGTTTTTTGGGTCAAGGTTGGACTTTTGATTTGTTCAATCTCATTTAAGAGAAAGGAATCGAAAAAATGTGTACTTTTAAAAAGATCAATTAAAGACAAACTCGTCAATGCTGTGGACAGGCCGAATGTGATCAAAACCGATAAAAATTAAATATTTACATTCATCCACAGCTAATTTAAAATCAGTGCATACGGAAAGAAAATTTTTTATATTTCGAGGAGAAAATTTGAGTTCAATGGAAAAGTTTCTGAATTAATAAAATATGTACATATGCATGCGGCAGTCTGCAGAGAGTGATTTTGAAAAAGTCTATTTTAAAAAATCCAACCGAGTGATACAACATATTCGCCAAAGCACCTTGTTAATGGCAAAATGTCAGAAAGATTTTCCGCATGTGCTCCTCGGCCTAAAAGTCCCACCAAAATATTTTCCTATCGTGAACAATTCAGTAGGATGAATGACTTGGTGTGACATTTTTATGTCTCGATTTTTGGCTTGTAAATAGGAGTGATGAGGATATTGCTTTTAAATTTGAAGGTTTTTAGAATTAAAAATTCAAGTATGAACTATAAAATAGGTTTGGCCTAAAAATCTAGAATTCTAAGGAACTTCGATTAAAATCTAGAAAGAATATTCCAGAAAGGCATGCGATCTGTGAGTATTAATTAAAAATTCACGATAACAACACTTTTCTTCTCTGGCAATTCTCCGAATAGCTGTATTTAAATTCTCATCACCTTTCTTAATGACGATAATCACAGAAAATGTCAAAAATTTCTCCATAAATTCTCAAAAAATTAGGTCAGTCGTACAATATTCCTTTAATTAAAAGCATGCCATACACATATTAAATTAAATTCCCAACTACGTCAAAAATCTTTCAATTCCGCTGCACTATGCGAAATTTAAATTAATAATTTTTATTAAACGAATGAAATTGAAAGTCATGCTGACTAGAAATCATCATTTTCAGATCACTAAGGTCACATTTTTTCCGTCAACAAAAAAGTGTTTTTTTCATTGACTGATTTTTATCAATTTGATGCCATAAATTGTGCGAACAGTCATTTAATCAATCTTGTCTGAATCAATTCAAGCTAGTTGTCGGTCAAGCCAGACTACATCTATCGTTATAATAATATAAGAAAATTAATTAATAAACAAGTCGCGGAGAGATAGAAGATTCTTGCAAGTCACTCGCGTCTGCTGACCAAGACTGATAATAAAGAAAATACGTAACTTATCATCATCATTAGACACTTGATGCGACGCGGACCATTAATTCAGACAATTAAGCGTCGTCGCGTATGAAAATTTATGTTGGAATCGCGGAATCTGAATCTCCTTTAAGTGAGCTAATTATGTTCATTAATTGATGCTGTAATTGCTCAATCCTTCAGAGATAAATTAATCGAGATTGTGGATGTTTATTAATCAAGAGTGTTTTACGTCAGTCGGCATTGCCTTAACATTGAAATAATGATATTGAATTAGATTCAAGTCTGCAAGAAGCTAGTCATTTGTGTAATTTCATACGGAAATGGATTGAAAAATTATAGAGTTCTGTGTAAACTTTTTTAACAAGTTCTGTGGTCATTTTTTTCTATTGACAATTTATTTTAAACCATGACAAACTTTTTATGTCACTACAATTGTTATTATTCGATATGTTTACTACTTTTTTCATGGTCCTGATGATTGAGTAATTTTTGAAGCTTTTCTTTTAGATGTAAATTTGCAAATGACGCCGTTTAATTACCGTAAAATGAGTGATGTAGTTTTATTAGTTACTTGGGTATTGATTAGTTTGAAATGTATTTTTAATGCTGTAATTGGATTGAGTTGTAGTACTTGGTCATTATTTTTTATGGATATTTTCAGAGCAGATGTTTTTTTGTCAAGTGGAAATGGTTAATGAGGTCCTTAAACTATGGCATATTTTAATAAAACAATCAAGAAAGACAATCGTTATTTTAAGACAATGAAAAAGCAGCTTTTTGTTTTATAATTTTGATTTCATGTAAATTTAGTAAAGATTTAAAGAAGCTTCAGGAAAATGGACTCTCAAAGAGGTATGAGATTGGGATTTTTGTCCAGGACGTCACGAGTCAACCCTTCATTAGGGGCGAAGTAAGCGACACTCACAAAAATCATTACTGTACTTCCTTCTATTTTGGTGACAAAAAGCTTTAAACACTTGTCAATGACTCACTTCTCAAGTAAAATATTTGAAAAATTTTACTATTAAAAAATATTCTACGTCGTTGTTAAAATAAGCTTCTGATAAGGACATTTTAGCTAATTTTGTCTTACACGTCACATTTTAGATTAATCTTTAACTTAATAAAAAACAACAAACATAACTGATAACGTTTCAGGCTTGCCTCCCGCAAGCAAAGTTCTTTTTAATTTTAGATGCAGCGCAGATTAATTTTTATTGAAATCACTGGCACGAGAGTGAGTTCGACATATTTTCGACACGACGAATTGACATTGATAATTTGATTTGAGATTGACCAAAAATAGAACAAAATAATAAAGTTTGAGGAAAATAAATAAATAAAAATTTGTGATTTAAACCTCAATTTTGTGATTAATTTTCAATCAGGAGTTGTTAAATTTATGTTTGTAAATAAATCTTTATAGTCTGAGCTGTTGATGTCTGATTTTATGGCCTTTGAAATTTTTCATTTCGTGAGATTTTGTAAATTACATAAAACTGATTAAATCTTGTTTTTTTGAAGAGTTTTTAAAATTAATAAAATACGACCTAAACAAGCGCGTAGCCAGGGAGGATTTGGGGGACAAAGCCTCTCCCCTTGACAAAAATTTTTAATTTCCTAGGATTTTTGAGGAAAAAAAAATTCTAGTATGAATTTTTTCATACAAAAAATTTGAAAGTCCCCCCTGGAAAATATATTCTTTCTATCTTGATAAATTATGGTCACACAGAGGACAATGTCCGTAGACTTTGTGGTGCTGTTTATAATTATGAAATCAGGTTTTAAGAATGGAAATTTATAAACAATGATATATTATTGGCGTGTGGCTTGTTTTTAAAAACAAAATGTATTTATTTTGAATTTTTGAAAGGAATAACAGTCAATTTCGAATATTTAAGAATGTAGACTGAAAGTTGTGAATTTGTAGTTCAATTATTTCGTATTATATTGCTCCAGACCCCCTTAAACTGGTCATGATATGAAACATTAATATCTGTTTGTATTTTCATTTATTTTCCTTAAATTTTCCATAAACTATCAATGAAAAAATCCCATAATCTCATTTATGCCCAAAACAAGTGTCAAAACAGAAGTATTTAGTCATTAAAACTCTATTGAATTTAAGTTTGTAAACAAATTAAGCGTCACGATGAAGTCGTTAAATAAATAAAAACAAATAAAAATTTGCAAAATCAATATTTTTGTCAATAAATTACGCATCAGTAAAATATTTATGCAGCACGTGGATTTTTAAATATTAAATACTTTAGAATGATTTACTATTCACAATTCAGCTTACATAAAATCTTCGAAACAACAAACTTTCCCAACAATTCAAGTTAATTTTGTTTACTTTTTTATCCTTTTTGTTTACAGCTTCCAATGAAAACAACCTGTTGACTACTCAGTCATGAATTAAATTAACATCTTAAGTTGTAGATTCAATGAATAAGGCAATGACTTTTCTTTAAATTTATCATATTGTTTATCACACAAAAGTTCCATTTTTGATGAAAGGATTTTTAAACAGATTGTAGCTCTTGAAATGAAGCATCTCCACTTGACATCCATTCAGAAATTTCATAAATCAACAAGAAGTCACAATTAGAATTTTTTTGGAGAGCATCTTAAATATTTTTGAGTGGTTTTAATCTTTTTGATGAATATTTGCTTTAAGTTTTTTGGAACTTAATTCTAAAAAATTTTTCATTTCCTTATCTCCAGACTATTTTATTGCAGTTTTTGAATTTTTCATAAAGCTGCTAATTTTTGGGTTTAAAAATATTTTTTTGTGCTGGTTATGAATTTTTTTGTTTCAGTAAATAATTACCCAAATTAACATTGACATATGTAAATTGATTAATTAACACTTCATTACACAACATCATTATTGTGTCTTATTACGAAAAATTTAAAACGAATTTCGTCATTTTCTGTGCAAATATTTGCGGAATTAAAGTCAGCAAAAAATGACAATTTTGAGTAATGAGAAACTGTTCTGAATTGTTTTTTGCGAACATAATAAAATTGTTTTTGGTGACATTTGAGTCACTAGGTATCACATGTTGATGTGATGATACCGTGTTGAATGGTAATTAATTTCTACTAAATTTTATCAATGTAAAATCTAGCTGACTGATCATTAAGCACTTATCTTTGTAGAATCTTCTACAATTTATTTTCAAAATTAAAAAGAAATTAATTTTTGTAAAACTATTTTTTAAAATTATTTTTATAGTGAATTACTTCAGATTTTAAGCTACTTTCACGAAATTCTCCGACAATTACTTTTTATAGCAAATTCCCACGTTTCATTTAAAAAAAACTATTTCTTAAAAATAATCGTGGTTCTCATATGACAAATTATTGCATAAATTACAGGTTTTTAATTATAAACAATTTTTAATTTTATAAACTGAACTTGTTTCTCGTATTTCATGATTTTGATTATACTTTTTACTTCTGTCAATGTTTCTTACTATTTATTAAAATAATTCAATCCAACTTAATGAGCAAAATTGAGCAATCTTTCTAGTTCAACAACCTTTTGATGCTCAGTCAGTATATTTGAATATTATTGATAAAAAAGTTAATATTTTTTGCTTAGTTAAATATTCTTAAACAAGACATTCACTGATGATGTCCAAAAGAAAAGAGAATAGTGATCTAGGTCACTCTATAATTTTTTTCTCATCAAATATTTAAAAAGACAGTAAAAACTGATTTTTGAACAACCCCATTAAAATCTTGCAAAAGAGAGCGGAAGAAGGTCTGAAAATCTATTAAATTTAGATCCCCAAAGTTTATAACATTTTTATCAACAATCAACAGTCAGGAATCACCAGTAAATATTTAAAAACTTCATAATATCCATTAGTTGATGATTCTTGTGTGAGAATCTCCATCAACAAAACAAAAGTCAATAACTGATGAAGGAGACAAGACACGCGATGCAAAAAAAATCATCTTAGAATGAAGAAGATTAAGAATTTTGTTGACACAATACGCGTTTAAACTTTTAAGTTGGGGGTTCAAGGTTGCGGGATTTCTAATTCTGAAGCTTTTTGATTCTGAGAAAATTTGAAGTTTTTCTCTGATTGGGAATTTTAGAGTTCAATGAACCTTTTGTTGTATTGTTCCATTTGTATGTCAGTTTGAAGTTTATTTATGCAGAATGAAGCTTCGAAAGACTATTCACTTTAAGGCGTAAAAATGGAAGGGACCAATTTTTTACCTCCCCCCCTCCTTTCACTCCCCTTTCATAAACCCATGGGTGCACCATGCGATTTAAATACTTCAAATGAATTAAATTAACAATCATAAAATGATGAAATGAATGAAAAAACTCTGGAAATCCCTGACATTCCTAATGGAACATCACATGACATAACACTCTGATGATTATTCACTAAAGACTATAAACTGGAATATTTACGTGAAAAGATGTGAATTTTATTAGCAGACATCGAAGTCAGTCAGTTTAACTCAGTTGAAGTCGACTCGAATAAAAATCATCTTGTAAAAAAAAACAACTGACTTCAAGTCGACTCGACTGACTTCGATCTCAACGTGCCACACAAAATACACTGCTCAAAGCAATAAAATCATCGATTAAAAAATATTTTCATCATCATATCAATGCATGATCAGTACTACAAATTAATACTTGGATTTTCCCACGTGACTGCTTTCAAAATCCATACCTATTACAAATCATCTGTTGTCATTTGATATTAGAAACTTTTCCTTTCTATCGTCTTCGTCTCATAATCTGCTTAGTTAGTATTTTTTCACTTGAATTTTAATTATCAATATTTCACATTCAGCACTGCACCAGCCGGCAAAAAAATATTATGTGTTGAAATGGTAAGAAAGTTGTCTAATAAAGCGAGTTTCTTCTGCTTGCTTCATACCGAATGTGTAAATCGATCGGAGCCGAAAGTGAAAATTGTCCGTACCATGTGCAAATGTTATGCAAATATCCATTCAGTTACAATGTTCCCGGACGACTTTCGATGGATTTGCAATTTAGATTTCTTACTTACCTTTTTTAAATTTTCTTTTTCGAATAATTTTTGTTGAATTCTGGGAAATAAATTTAATTTTTTAGTAATCTAGCTGCTGATAGAATTTTAAATAAAATTTGTTTGAATGCTTAAAAGAAGTTTTCGTCTATTTTTGTACAAACGAGTTTTGAATATGAAGCGTCAGCGTAACTTTATTTTTTTTATGATTGCACGTTGCAGGCAGCAAAATTGAGCTTACAATTTTCGGCCTTCAAATTTTTTCAACTGACGATATTGAACTTGTTAGCGGCAATTTTTTTATTGCATGCTGGCATTTAAGGCTCACAAAAAAACTATTTATTATCAAATTGGGGATTGACTTTTATCAGAATTGAGATTTTGTTTGTTGTTACTGATTAAAAGTTATTTTTAAAATGATAAAGCAAATTGTGAATTTTTGAACTTTTTCACTTAATGATTTTTAATTAACTTTTTAAATTTGTAGTTTCAATCCTTGACAAATATTTGATTAATTTAGTCCTAATGATAATTTATCTTTAATTTTGTAGCTTAAGCTGTAAGGTCACTGATTCCTGCTGCTATTTGAAAAGCTAGTATTATGCAAAAATGACTAATTTGTTTGCTTTGAAGATTTATTTGCGGGGATTTGTAAAATTGTTGAAGTAAAAAATTTGAAGCTCGTGGTTTGTGTTTATATTAATTATTTTAAATGTAAAGTTGAAGGAAGTTTTTATCAAGAATTTTGAAAACTTTTATTAAAATTAATTTTAAGCTTTATTCTTGTATTTTCAAAAATTTAAATTTCTTTCGAAAATAAATTTAATAAAAAATTCTAAAATATGAGTTTTTTTTGAAAAAAATGAAAAAGTTCAATTTTAAATGCCTGATTGAAAAAAAGAAACTTTTCTAGTTTAAAAAAATCTTGAAAAATTTAAATTTTTTCAAAAAATTAAATTTCTTGAAGTTTGCTATTTAAAAATAATTAAATGTTCATGTCCACAAGTAAATTTTGCAATTTAAAATTAAACAAATTTTTATTTCCTAAGACACATTATTCTAAAGTCTATTTAATTTTACCTTACTACTTAATTTATTATGTATAAACTTTTTAATTTCAATTTCTAAAAATATTCTATTTTTTTTCCTTGTAAATAAATTTAAATTCGATCTGATCGGAGCTATCGTGCAACTAGATTACTCAACTGTCGATGGCAAACTAAAGTCTCGCAGTTTAAAATGTTTTCATCAACAAAAAATTAATCGCATTCATGTATCTTGTAGCTGCTATAATTGTGTGTGTGCGCGAGCGAGTAAATCAGCTTAAAGGAAGACTTTTCTCTCACTGCATATTTGTTTTGTAAATTGAGAAATTATTTTACTCTCAAAAAGCTCTCAAGAACATGTGTTGTTTATTTTCGATTCAAATGTAAATATCAATGACTGAGGCAAAAGAAACAAAGTGACGAAACAACAGAACGAATTGTACATGTATGCAAAATTCAATGAGTATGATTAACCGTTTTGCTGATAACAAAACAAAAGCTGTCACGAGAATGATTAAATTTAATACGAGTAGATTAATAAACTTTTTTTTATCATTATCTTCAGATTATCTGATGAGGATTAATTTAGAAGTTATCTAGAAATTGCCTTCACTCACCTAATTACGACAGGTCCTTGAATAATATTTTTTTTCACAGATATCACAAATAAATTTTTGCTTTTTTTAACACAAAAGAAGCCACAAAAAATCACAAAAATGTCCACAACACTTTAAAATTGTTCTTCGAGAACTTCACCGGCACATGCCTAAATTATTTGCGTATTAACACAATTTATCCACAAATATTTGACTACCTGTCTGTTTTACTGAAGGCTGAATAATATTATTTTTCTATTTTTTTCCACCTATTTAAATATCGAGTGTTGTTTACATCACTTCAGATGATCCTCGACTGGAGTTATCGCATGAAAATATTAATAGCTTTGAATTTTTGTGGAATTTGTGCAATTTTTTGATGTATTTTCAGTCAAATTTCATGTCGGCTTTGAAGATTTAGGAATATTTTTTGGTATCTGAATGCGTAGAGCTGTTTCGCGTGACTGTTCATTGATAAACTTTGATGTAATCACAAAGTTTCTTTGTTGTGGTGAAAATTGAAAAATATTGCAAAGCTATGAAAAAAATTTCAACAAGTTTTTGAAATATTTTTGACCGTTAAGGATTTTTAGCTGCAACAGGTAGTTTTTTAAGGCTCAAATTGTTTATTTTCAAACAACTGATTTTTTTAAAAAAATAAAACTTACTTTTGGAAATTTTTTCATAGAAGCTAAAAAATTGTTTTGAATTTGTAGATTAATTTTTGTTTTGTTTATTAAATATTTAAAATTTTGTTGATTTTTAGTAAGTTAAATTGTGTAAAAAAATTATTTTAGTAAAAAAATTGTACAGTGAATAGAATTTTTTAAAAAAATTTATTTCAAATTATCATTAAACTTAAACTTTTATTCAAATTTTCTTTAAAATAATAAATATTCAACTAGTCAGAGTCATCAGGGATGGATTCAGCTCCCTTTTTGGAATTTTTTTTCAATTTGCTAGAGTTTTTTAAAGAAAACAATTCCAAACCCCTCCCCTTTGTTTATACAAAAATAATTCAAACCATCCCCTCCCCCCTTTGAAAAATTTCTGGATTAGCCCCTGTGTAACATACTTGCATTAATCACCGTAACTTGTATCATACCATACCGTCCAATTGACGATAACAGTGTAGATCTTATCAATAATTTGTCAAAAGATTTTAAGCATTAAAGTCAATTAAATTCATCAATTATAACTTGATAAGTACAAATTAAAAAACCAGGTTTTAGAGTGGATAATAAGTGTATACTCTTTTTGAGGTACTTTATTTCAAACTCTTCAAATATGAACAGGACACACAAATTTATCATATTAAAAATCATTTGTTATCAGTAAAGTGTCGCATTTGACGCATTAAATTGTTTATGGTTCAGTAATATCAACGATTTAAACACAATAGAAAGATAAGTTTAACATTTTGTTGTGTATAATTGGCTATTTTTAAGACGCGATAGCGAATCACTTGATAAATGCGCGAGTAAAAAAACACAGAATTATTGGATAGGTCATGATTATTGAGTGATTGTGATGCAAGAAACTGAATTTTAAAAACTTGTGAAATGATTCAGTCTTTTGAAGATTTTCCTACTTATTAGACGTTGATTGCCTTCCTAGCATCAAAATTCAATAATTGCAGTATCAAGTAGGAATATAATGGAACATTGCAAAAGATGTGACGTGGCTTTTTGAAAAAAAAAATCTATAAATTGCAACGTCTTAAACCGATATGAATAATTTTTGAATTTGAGCCTACGAGATTGAATCAGACATAGCTAGTTTTACGTCGTACATTTTCTTCGCGTCTCAAAGTGAACATTGCATACACAGGGGTGTAATCAGTTGAAGACTCCTTTTTTTATTTAGGGGCCTTTCACTTATGACGTCCATCAAAAAATGGGATTTTTGGACCTCCTCTCCCCTTGTCAGAAAATTTTCATACAAAAAAATATAAAAAAAATTCGTTTTGTATGAAAATTTGAGAAAATCTCAGACACCCCCCCCCCCTTCCCCCCCTAAATGTTGGACGCCATAAGAGAATGATCAAAACTATTTTTTTTTAAATTTACTGAAAATTTCAGTCGAATTGAAGAAATTGAGCAAAAACCCTTCCTGACTGCAATTCCGTGCATGCACAATTTTAGAATAAATTCCATCTAGTGTGACACATTTGGCGGTCTTGGCCATAGCAGACGAAACCTACAGTCGAATGTTGATCGGTAATTTTCCGACTCGTAATGTTCCTTCTCGAACAGAACATACTCAACATAACCGATCATTCGGCTGCTTAGTTTGAACTCCATTACAAGTAGCTTTCTATTCAGTTTGACAAGTTGATAACGTTAATAATTATAACATTTAATTTTCGATACAATTAAATAATTTTTTTAATTTTCATTTCTCGTGTAGATTTTGACCTGAGTAAACGTTTATTTGTTGAGGATTTATTAAACGTCGCCTTCCAGTCTGGTTGTTTAATAAAGGTAAGTACAATTGACTTGATAAAATGCTTGATAAGAGTTGTAAATCATTTAATTTGAAATTGTTCGTGTGGATTTTTTTGAAGAAATTTTGATTTTTTTTTGAAAAAATAATTGAAATCAAAAATAGAATTTTCCATGCTTACTATGATATAAAATTAACTAAAAATGAAATCATAGTAATTTAATTAAACACGCGAAAGGGATTTTTTTTCTTATCATATAAGAAATTTTATTGATGTTCGGTATTATCGTATGATTAACGATGAATGAGTCATGATTAACTAGCTAAAATCGCAATTTTTGTAGATGAAAGGTGTACATGACTTTTCTCAAGTAGTAATTTACTAATTGAGATTGTTTGAAAGTATCTTAAATTTCACCATATTCAAACTTAGTGCTTTTACTTTTTGATACTGTTAAGAAAATAATTTAAATTCTTAATAGGTTGTCAGGTTGTATATTATTTTGGGGGTTATTCACTTGAATATTTTTGGGAAATTTACGACAATTGGAAGGAGTGGGCCAAAAATCATGCTTTTGTATAACACAATAGTTGAAGGATGCCTTAATAGGACAAGTAAATTAATATTTTACCTAATAATCATCTAATCTGTGTAAAGCTGCTTGCTTGAAGCTATATTCAATTTTTAAATGAAATAAAGGGAAAACTGATGATTCAAATAAAATAAAATAAAAGAATGAAGGCACAGAGATGTCTGACGTCAGTGAAATTTAAAGCGTGTGTTTCGATGGTATCGAAATCACAAATCTTAAATTTTTTCCATTCTCGCTGCCTGAATTTAAAGAGGTCATGATCATACGATGAAAAGGAATGATGCAATAAATGTATTATATTAAAGGGTATGAATGAAGATTTGCAAATGACACACCCACAAAAATTTTCTTAATGAGGAAAAATTAATAAGGGTTGTAAAAGGTGTTAATTTGTGGTTAAGGATCAAAAAAGATCTTGCTATGGACATAGTTTGTTACAAGTATTTATTCTATCAAGCATGAGGACTACTAAAACCTCTTTCTGACAGGGATGAGATATTTAGAGCCTTAATTTAGGACACAGGTTTTTAGCTTTTTTCAATAATTCAGAAACTACCTCCTTTAATGTATAATAAACCCCAGAACAAACCCCAATAAACTTAATTGCCCAAAAAAAATTAAATAATTTCTTCTCTCGTTCTTAGACAAAATTCCTTTTTTTATATGAAAATTTTTTATGGGGTGATGTAGGAAAATGACAACGTGGAATGTCATATTGATAACTTGTTAGAAAAAAATCGAATTTGAAAATTACGTCAGACTTTTTTTTACTTCTCGATCTTTCCTAGTTCATCAAACTTTACTTAACATTTTAACAAGCCTCAGGCTATTATTTATTATCGAAAGCACATAAATACTAAAGATTTTATTTGAGATAAAAAATGAATTTTTAAAATCTTAAATGGAAAATTCCTTGAAATTTAATCAAAGTTACATAAGAGTTCTATAATTTTCTACACAAACACAATTAAGATTGAATATTTGATTTTGATAGGAGTTGTGAAAAATTCAACAAATACCTTGTTATATATAACATTTTTAAAAACGAGCATGTTATACGTACGGTTAAATGGTGGATTTCTGATAATTCTGTTGCGCAATTAGGTCAAATTAGTACATTTAAGACAGTTTTGTGGTGATTCTTCATTAAATTTACTCAAATTAGCATCATTCTGTCATAAATTTCAAGAATTATCCAATTTTATACTAAAATTCTAATTTTTTTAAAAATTAAATCTTCAATAAATCACAACGGTCATAAAAAATTCAAAAATATTTCGAACCGATTGACAAGTTGTATCCATCAACTCCAACCACTATCCATTTTGTTTTTAACAGTGTAGAGGTGAAATCGTCCATATTTTGTAACAATCCATACGCTGTTCATGTCGTCGCTGCTTAAATTCAAAATTATTTGAGTAAATTCTAAATTTAAATGGATTAGTGTTGCTTTAATTTGTGCATATAGCCGTGTTAATTTATTTTATGGGAAAATTGGTAAGTTTTACAATTTGAAATGTACTTTAAATGATGAATAAAATTTCTTACTTGGTTAAGAATTTAAAATTTGAATAATACTGTTAAATTATTGAAAGCTTTGCACTGAATTTTAGTAGAAATTACTTAAAGGCGTCGTCTATTGTGATTATAATTGGTATAGTAGTAAAAACTAATATTTTTCAACAGATTTTTAAAAACCTTGAACTCCAACACCAAACATCACTGTGAAATAATAATAATAAGAAGAAACAAGCTTCAAAAATGGTTGAATCCCAAGATTCGTTGTATTCTTTGAGCTCAAAGTAAGAATTTCTTTTAATTATTTTTTAAGATTTATTTTCTAATATTTATTTATTAATATTTCTAGTGAGCTTGACCTCGATCGTTTTGACACAGGCGAGTTAAACCTGTTGAATGGTCCGCTCAGTCAAAACAGTCAATGTAGTGAAATTAAGGGTCTCGAAATTGACTCACAGACTCTCGTCAACAACTTGTTCACTCAAGAGGAATTTCCTCAATATTATCATGAGATTATGGAGATCCCTCCATTGCATAACATAGAGCATTTGCGTCAACTTCCAATTTTAGAGGACATGCTGGAAAATAATTGGAAGTTTGATATGCAATTGAAGAGTGAATCCGGAAATAAGTCATCATGGTTATATTCTGGACCACTCAATAAAGTATTTGTGAAGATCAACACGCCACTGAATGTCTATCCAGCATTTGTCCGTAATGATCCTCATTCAGAACTGTTCATTCGTGCCATGATCGTTTATTCATCACAAAATGACTTACCAGAGCCAGTTAAGAAGTGCCCAAATCATAAGGAGCAATACACAGGCTCCCATCCAGATCATATTTTAAGATGCGACAACATTGGGTCTGCTTATAGTGGAAATGAGAATGGAAAAGTCTTCGAAGAGAAATTAGCCGTTATTGTTCCAATGAAGAGCATCGCATCAAATGAGCCATTGAAGTTGACATTTACATGCCAAAATAGCTGCAGTGGTGGCATGAATCGTAAGTCAACATCATTGATCTTCACACTTGAGGATCAATTCCAAAATGTTTTGGGCAGGAAGTGTATGCACTTTAAGGTATGCTCATGCCCACGTCGTGATAAAGATAAGGATGAACAAACAACAAAGACGCTCCCAAAAAAGCGTAAAATTGAAGGAAGTAATGCACCATCAACATCCAAAAAGCAACATCTGATGCAGAAGCAAGATTCAACTGAGACAATGATGATGGATCAAAGTCCAGTTGAGAGTCCATTAGCAACAATCCCAGGAACTTTTATGAACATCAAGCAGGAACAAGACGCTCAAGTTGAGCTCAAAATCCTATTGCCTAATGATGCCTTAAAAAAGAAGGCATTGGAAGCAGTCTACAATGTTATTGCAGGTGAAATGTCTCGTAGTGGCAATTCAGCCTACAATTACTATCTGACTGAGCTACAAAAACAAATTGGTAAGTAGGATTTTTAGTGAAGATGAACAGTGATTGAATGTATGTGATAAAAAAATTAATAATTAATAAGTGATAAACTGCCATAGTACAATAAGTAAAAATAATTATTTTTGCACATATTTTTACAGATGACAATGAAATGTTATGAAAAAATAATCAAAAAATCAAGAAAAATATGAAAATTTTATAATGTTCTCTCTAAGATTTAACTCAGTGAATGTAATTACTATATTTTTTTTTCAAACATAATAGTTTGCTGATGTTTAAGAATATATCCACAAATATTATTATTTTTACAAAATATCGAGCAATCAGTATAAAGTTTATGAAGGGCTTACGCATTTTTGTTGTGTGTTGGGGGTCTGATAAAAATAATTTGGCATTTTGAGTGAAAATTAGGGCAAACTGTAATGAATTATAAAGCTGGCTGTGATGTCGCGTCATCCAGACAAAAAACTATATTTTTTTTGGTTGTTTTACTTTGGGCTTAATTTGAAAAATTAAGACAAATATTCGAAAATTTTGAAATTTTAAAAATTGATGTTTGAGGTTTTATTTGTGTCAAAATTTTCCGCAGTACGGTCAGTTTGACTCAAACTCGTGGAAAGTCGTCAGAAGTTTCAAATAAACCAAATTATTCAATTTCATATATGCAGTATGATTCATTACTCTTAATAAATTGCCTTAATTACAAAAATACTTTTTTTTCACATTTTTATAAGCAATTTTGAAGCTATTATCGACAAGCCCAACAAAAATGCCTACTGCTCTTTTTTGTAATTTTTAAGAAACCTTTTTTTATTATTCTACAAATAAATGTTCAATTTATAATTCATCCAAATATGTTTGTGCAATTCTATAAAAAAAATTTTGCAATCGAAAATCATTAGCAAAAATTATTTTTGTCAACAAAAAAGTGACAAAATCTTTTCAATTTCTAAAAGTACAAACATAAAAAAATTCACAAACGCATAAAAAAATTTTTTTATTTCAATTTATTATTATTATTTTGCTTCTATTTTATTATTAACTGTAAAGCTGTGGCCTTGAGTGATACGAGACATTTTGTTTTATTTGCTGAGAGAAAATAAATCATAAATTATGCGTTGCTCACGCAAACTTTGCGGAGGTCAAAGTCAAGGATGAAAACTTAATAAGTTGTCATATTTATTGGGCGGATTATTGTTAAACATGACGACAGTATTGAAATAATTTATAGATCGTGATGTAATAATTTATTGAGCATATTTGAGACGCTATAATCTAGATTATCTACTAATGTGTTCTGTAATTAATCAGATTTGGAGGGTTTACTTCTTTATTAGTTAGATTGAGCATTTGTGAAGTTGCGTCTTAATTTGATGAAATTTTATTGAAATTTTTTAGTTTTGAATTTTGTTAAATTTGAAACTAAATTGATTTTTTTTAAAAAAAAGTTTTAAATTTCAAATTTTTAATATTTCAACTTTAGTATTAAATTTTTTAAATATTCAAGCTATATCCTTTATAAATTCATTTCAAGCTTCATTAAATATAAAATAAAAACATATCAATTTTCAAGCAGATCTAATGAACGCCTACTTTAAGAACTCAATTTATCTTAAGTATATCACACCAACAAGAATTATTTAAATTCACTTCAAATTTAAATTTATTTAACGCTATAAACTCTTTAGTCTAACAAAATTATATAATTTTCAAATAAATGTAGGATGTAGCAAATTTTTTATTTAATAATCTTCATCAAATTACGACCTAATGAACTTGAGTATATTCAGATAAATTACGGCGGTTAAAAGCTGTGAAAGAAGAACAAGTAGTTGATACTCGAAAATATAATTTGCTTATTCAGACGCCAATAAAGAAGATGAAAAAGTAAACAATAGAATGGAAAATAAGAAGATAGGTCTCGGTTTTTAAAGAGATTAAATCTCTAAAAAACAAAATTTATGGATCTAAATAGAAATTCGTTACTAAATATGACATCATCTTTTGTCTAATTTCATTTCATTCACTACTTAAAAAATCTACTTAATAAACTCAATTCGATCTGCTTCTCATAAATCTACTTAATTAAAATTTACATTGTAATCCTAAAACGGTTCATAAAAATCATGCAACGACATGAACAGCATTAAAGACAATGTTAATGAGCTCTCGATATTGTTCAAGGTTGATAATATCCCGAAATGTGTCTTAAAAGATGAACAAGTGAAGACACGAGAAGACGATAAAATGAAATGAAATCAATTTAGTTAAAAAACAGGTAGAAAGATACAACCATTTACGCAAAAAGAGGTTGAAATTTAAATTGCGGATTGATCTCATAGATATTTCCTTTATTTAAATGGCTCGTATGGATGAGGTTGTTTATTATTAATTTAAATCGAATTAGGGGTCGTCAATAAATGATGTCTGTTACTAATGGTATTTTAGACTCTATTTTGTTAAGTAGCTAGAATCTGTGGAGTGTTTTGACCTGGTAGGGGTGTCCTTGTAGCACAGGGAGGGTGACTGGGTCCTGAACCTTACCTCCTCAGTATTTTCATACTTCACCTTCCCAAATATTGGACATCACTAGCTAATAACCCATTAAGAATTTTCTGAGAATGCCAGGGACTATAATAATTTACAAATGACTAAAGATCCTGTTCCAGACATCACGATTATCAAACTATAATTTAAACAGAACCCAAAAAAATTTTATTCATTCCTTATCTAAAATGACCTCGCAAATAATTTGCCGCAAACATACCAAGATTATATCCAAATTTATTTAAACAAATATTTAAATGTCTATGATTTTTTTTTCTTCGATCATCAACCTCAAAGGCCGCAGCACACGCATATATATCCATAGCTGTTAAGTGTTTAAGAGAAGAATAATGAAAATAATATTTTTAAAGAGATATAGCTAAAAATTTATTGATTAAATTTGGTGATAGAAAAATTTAAAATTTTTAATCGAAATATTTTCAAAATTTATTTTATTTTTTATTTTCAATTACTTTTTACTCTTAAACGTTTAGTGTTAAGTTTGACTAGAACTTAAGTCATGTTGTCTTAGAAAAAAAGAAGTAACAAAATTGTTTTAAGGAAAACGAAATTTAAGAATTTATAAAAGAGATAAAATTGATTAATTATTAAAAAATTAAAATGTAATGGCAGAGTTGGAAACTAGGTTGAAGTCTATTTTAGAAAATGTGCAAGTAGTTTGAGTAGAATTTGGCTATTTGTTTTGTTTTTTAGATGGCTATCTCATTTTTTTGAGAAATATAATACGACACAGGCCATTTTTCATGACCCTTGAAAGGGCAGACTATCCTAAAAATTAAAATGTCACAGATGAAAATCTAAAATATTGATTGATGATCGCCATATTACTTCTCAATTTTTCGAGTCAACAAGAATCATTTATCACATCCACACGCTTAAAACTTCAAAGATTCCCAAAGTTTCCATCTCACAGCCCACTTCCAATACTTTAAGATCCAGTGTAAAACTTAAGAAAAAAGAATATTGCATTTTTAAATCTAATTCGGAGTCGCTTCCTCTTACAATCCACACTATTGCACTTAAGCTTTCAAAAATTCTAATGATCTCAAAATCGAAAAATGAAACTCACCAAAAATGATACCACAAGAGGAAGCTCCAAAGATGTGTGATAATGTTTCAATCTGATTGCGAAGCTAACGACAAATTTTTCACGATCCAGCATTCAAATCATCAGCAATTTGGAGAAAATAATACAAAAAATTTTCGGGGGTCAGGCCAATTGAATAGGTCTTGAAGACTATCAATTGGGGGATTTGATGTTACTTTATTTTATTAGTGCCTTAAATGATTAAGAATTTTGATTATTTTTGGTAGTATTTTAACCTCAGGAGATCTAGAGGTGGCCTTATTGGGGTATTACTTAGTTACGTAGCACCCCTGAATGTATGGAGCTAATTTTATTGAAACTCTGATTTCTGGGGTTAAAAACAGGCTTTTCAGCTATAAAATAAAGATAATGTCAGTGAGTTTAAGTGTGATGCTGGGTTGCTGAAGCCTCCATTGAAACAAAATTTCATTTGAGCAGGAATAAATTAAAATTAAGGAAAAAATTATTAATTAAGAAAAATAAACTCAATCAAAAATTTTCTAGAATTAAAAAATACACAAAATTGAATTATTTTTGCTAAGAACTTAAACAAATTTAAAACTTTCTACTTTTTTTTTTGAAATTATATGAATTTTATTTTGATAAATATGCAGATGGAGAGTCCCATCTGACAACATAAAAGACGAAAAGAAAAAATTTAAAAAAACAACAACGAAAAAAACAAAAAAGAAAAATTAAAAAAAAAAAATAAAAAAAAACTTTTCCATTTATTTTCAACAAAGAACAAAAAAATATATTTTTTCATTCTTTTACCTTCTTTTTATCCAATTGTTTATTTATTCCAGCTTAATTTCATTTTACAGAATTTTATTTAAACAATTCTCAATGAGATGCACGTCGACTTGATGCACAAACAAACAAATTTTAATTAAGACAAATCCAATTTAAACTGAGAAGAATTATTTACAAGTCACACTTCGTCAACTCATAATTACATAGACTACAATGACGATGTTGATGACGATGTTGATTGGGTTGCTGAACGCGTGCTAATTTGTGTATTTGTTTTTGAATTAACTTTGTATTTTTACGCAGTTTTTGGGGTTGGTGATTTTGGATTTTTGGGGTTCTAGTGACATTTTTGTAGGAAATTTAAACTCTGATGAATTTATGACCCTGAAAAATAGTAAAGAAATGGGTCTAGAACTCTATGACACTCTGTTGAATTTAAGGGTTCAAAATCATACTTTCCATTCAAAAAAATCTCACAAATTGACCTTAAAATTCCAAGTATTCTCCCTTTTGACAGTTCCAAGTATCCGAAAATCACTAAAAAGGTTAAAGCAACAAATCCTCGGTCATATATGTGAACGAGTACGACATTTTCATCTAAAAATCCTTTAATATGGTCCCCTTGAAACTCATCATTTGTTTATTTATTTTATGAAGAGTCAGTTACGCATGGAAAATTTCAATTTGATTTTTTTTGACGTCAAGTGAGACTTTGTGACAACAATCCTGGGGTGTCCCAGAGGATGAGTGTATATACAATTATAAGGACTGCATTAAAGATCTTCATAATAGCACTTAATTAGAATGAACTGTAGTGTTTATGTGACAATAAAGCTAATTGTTGAATTAATATCTGGGGATGCATTTTATGGAGAGTTGAAGGAACAAAGGAGTTCATTATTCGTGAATTATTGTTATGTAGGTCAAGTCTTGTGAGTGAATTTGATTTTATTTGAGAGGTTTTGCTGCATTTTTGATTTGTTTTAGGATCTATTTGGTCTAAAATGACTTGTTAAGGTCCAAACCCCCTCCCTGAAACAAAATTTGTATGAAAATATGGACCGACCATCACATTACACCCAATCGACCCATCACCCTTCAATTCTCATTCAAAATATCTATTTAGCATTTAAACCAGCTCTCAAGAATCATTAAAACTGAAAAACAATTAAAATCTCTAAATGAGTTTGCAAACTGACTTGAATCTTACGAACTGAAAAGTGGAGAATCTCTTCAGTCATTAATTAAACAGAGAAAAAAAAGTTACCCTTTTCGAATTCAGATTTGCATTCAAATTACCTTCATTTTTTCTGCAATCTTCACTCATTCGTTTCACTCGTGAACTTTCTACTTCTCCACGGGAGATATAGTAAAAAATTCTTAATCACAAAATGATTACCGTCATTACTTCTAATTATCAGTCATTATAGTGATTTTAACTTTACAAATTCATTAACGAGAGGAAAAAAATCTATGTGAATATCTTCTTTTTTCAAAGTAAATCCACTGAATCATAACTTCCAATTGTGATATTAGTGTGGATTTATATCTGGGGGTCTTTTTTATAATTCTCGTAGTATTTTCTCTTACTAATGTACGTACATACGAGATCTTTTGTAGCTTTTCTTTAAGCCATAGAACATTTTTCTACTTAATTCATGAAATGAAGAAGACAACAAGTTGGAAAGGCTTTAAGAAGTTGTGTATAAGGCGCATTTTTCAGGAAATTGTTTCTTTTTTAATTTTTTGTATGAATATTGTGTGTTAAGAGGTAAAAATCATCATTTTTTAAAACAGTAGTTCAATTGAGACTCAATTTTTTTCACTTACAGTAACAAGAATATCCAAATCCACAGAATATTTAAGAAAATGTCATCAAAAATATTCCCGTCAACACATAAAAATGCATTTTTCAACCACACTTACCTCTATTTATCCAGCTCCAAAAACCAACTACAATTCCTCCACAAAACACCACCAATAAGAAGAGGAAAAAGTCATCGAGAATAAGAAGAAGTTGAGAAATGATAATGAGCATTGTGACATAAATTTTCATTTTCTCTATAAAACAGATATTTAGATGACGGCAGAAGTCAGAAGAGAATAAAAAGAAGAATTCCTGATATGGGGTAGGAAAAAAAATTAATTTATTGCGGCGTGATTTCAACTTAAAGAATGAAAATTTATCAGCTGGGCAATTTAAAGAGAAGCAGAGCGACATTTAAAGTTGTTTAAGGAAGAAACTGCGTTTTTGAATTGAAAAAGAAGTCTGGAGAAGTACACTGACACACACACACAGACACACACACAAAAGCACGCATGTGTTTATGTAAAAAATCTGTCTCCTTAATCTTTTACGACTCTCATAAGTGTGTCGTCGCAATTTACAAAATTGACCTCCTTAGCGTAATTTTTTTTGAATATTTTTTTTTCATCATCATCATCAAGAAGAAGAAAAGTTCTTAAATTTTTTATTACTCGAGGAATCGACGCGTGAATTATTATTATGAAAAAAAAACGTAAAAAATTATAAATCAAGATGAAAAAATTTTTGTTTTAAATTTTTAATGTTTCTGTTTGTTGTGCATAAAATGTGTTGCACATAAGGGGCTCCAGCATTCCACAAGATAATCATAAAAATAATATTCCGCAAGTTCACTTACGCCTTCTTTAATTTGCATTTGCGTTTTTAATTTAGCTGGAATTTTTATGAGTTGAAAGAGAGCATGATTTGGGGTTGGTGCACTTTGCTTTGGGGCTGTGGCCGATTTTTTTGGAGTTTTTGTTCGTTATGGATTTCTGTTAGGGGTCTGCTAGAAAATATATAGTACCAAGGGGTTTTCTAGATAGATTACGGTTCAATTGGATTCGCAGTGCCTTCAGCTTGTCTCAACAAGTCGGTGATACTCTTTATTAAGAGGTTTTCTACCTCAAGCTCACGTCCATACTTCTTGGGAACTATTTTATAGCTTGTATATCTGCTATATTGGCTGAATATACTTGATGGTGTAGTTCATAGGAGCGTGTGGTGTATTGGAACTGATGATCAGCGTGATCATGTGTTCAAAACTCATTTCAGCGAAAAAGATAAATTAATTAGACGATATCTGGCTCAAATCATCTAGTTTAGCCTAAACAAGTCAAAATTTTCAAATTTCATTTCCAATTTAAATCGAACCAGGTCAGAAAAGATGAAAAATCCTGTCCTATTCCAAATAACAACTATAACTACAAAAATATGAATCAGCTTGTCTCAATATACTGATTCCTAGTTTAAATATTTCAACAAACAGCCTTCCGTATGCTATTCAACTCTGAAGTTCATTTCCCTCCTATTATCTACCAGATTGTTATCAGTCGACAACCTCCGAAAAATGCGTTCTAAATTCCGCTCATAATCAATTAAAATTTCGCAAAAAAACAAATTTTTTCGTTCATAATTTTAATGTTAATGCACTTGATATGTCGCTTGATGCATTTCCAACATACGTTATTTAATTTTTCATAATATACGGTAGAATGGAAAATGTTGTGAAGGGTCATACCCATGCCTTCTGTTTATGTTACTTTATGCACTTGCAGTTTGCATTGCCACTCCAAAAGGTTCTTCAACTCTCTCTCATTTCCAACCATATGGCTTTGCCTTCTTAAAAAAAGAGTTCTTTTTTTCGTGATTTCATTTTTTTTACCCCAACTGCAATTCACGCAAGTGTGTTTCATTTCAATTTTTTTTCACTTACTTTTTAAATAATTTTTTATGAGTTTTTTTCTCTCTCTCTTTTTGTAATGAAAATGTAATAAAAATTTTCATTTTATTTCACTTTTGCTACATTGTTTGGATACGTTTTTATGATTCTGTTTATTTGATATATTTTACATATTCAATTGCTATGCTAACATTTCTTATGATGCATTTACATCAATTTTTTAATCGAGATATTTTTTGTTTGTTTGGATTGTCTGTTGATAGAGGTCTTACGATAGTTTTTGGAGATTTTAATGGATTCATGTATTATTTTTGAAATAAATGAATGTTTTTTGATGGGGCTTGGAGATTTTAATGCATTTTATTTAGTTTGATGATTGTGGAGATTATGTGCTTGAAATTTGATGATTTTAATGGATTTGGAATTGTAATAATGCAGATTTACCTCAAAATTGCTTGAAGAATAAATTTAGGTTAATTTAAAGTCAGTCCAAGCGACAAAGTAGTCAAAAATAGATATAGGGAATCCTAGTCATTTAAGGGTCGTTCATAAATGACGTCCATCAAAAAATGGGATTTTAAGACTACCTTCCCCCCTCCCTTGTCACAAAATTTTCATAAAAAAATTCTTTTGTATGAAGATGTCACAAAATCTCAGACCCCCTCCCCCCTAAATTGTGGACGTCATATATGAATGACATCTTAGGGGTTAGGGGTCAACCCCCTTTTTTGAGATATTTTCAATTTCGAAGGGTATATAAGGGTATCCCTAGTGTATCCCTAGAGTAGGTAAGAGTGCTGATAGGGAAGAATTAGGTTGGGTTCTGCGGGTAGCCCCCTGTCACTAAGGTATCAAAATCAAAGTATTAAATTGCAAAAATGAGATTTAATGCTCGGTCGAACATCAATATTCAAGGTTTGCCATGAATATTGATGTAGTTTTTGAATGATCCTTAAAAATTTTAAAAAATGCTCTGAATATAGCTCAAAATTCCATAACCTTTACCATACATAGCAAAACTCTATCCGCAATAAATTCAAAAAACTTCCAGCTCAAATTCATTCAACAAACTCGGTTTATTGTCCTTTCTTTGTAGCAATAAACAGAAACTTATCTAAACAAATTTGACTCGCAATTAAAAAGAGATTACACAGAACTTAACCGTCATTCTATTCATGAGAAGTTCACGACATCTATAACAATGCAATTCTTAACTTTTTTAACCCAATTCAGCTTTTCCAGCACAACAAGAATCAATTGCTGCAGCTACACAAAAAGGGACAACAAAGGAAAGGCAACAATATTTAATTACAGTTTAACAAAGTTTTTAGCATCAATTTTGTAGAAAATGTGATTAAAAGAAGATCAAAGATTAAAAGTGGAACTTAAGGATCAACATTGAAACTTAACCTCACTCTCTTGACATTGTTGAGCATCATTAGTTGTGGCAGTTCAGTCAGGACATGAAGGAAGAAAAATAAAAATTTTTTCCCAAGCATAATAATCCACTTATCTAAATGTTTGTCATCGTCATTCAACTAATTATAATCCTGTTTGATTATTCTTTTAATGCTTTTTGTCACGCATTTGTGTCTCGATAGATGCTTACCGATGAAATTACATAATCCCATATTGTACGACACTATTTACTCCTCCTATTTTAATCCCTTTTCCATCATCAATTATCTACTTGAGATGACGATTATGACGATCGTGATGTATGGGTGATATTGTGCTTGTGAGACAATTTTTTCTTCTTCGGAGTCACTAAATTGAATAACGTAAAAATGCATTTTAATTTATTTTATATTTTTTCCCACACCCCATTACACATGCATTGAATATCATGAGCAATGACATCATAAATTCCACTTTGCTCTCTTAAGGTTGTCATGCTTTTAGGGGTTCTTAATTAAGATTGACCTGTCTAGGAAGTATTCTTAACAATTATCGAAATTTTAAATTTTCATTTTCAAAAATTTAAATTTTTGACTTTTTGAAAATATAAATTTTGGAAAATCTAAATTTTTAACTTTCGAAATTTGAAATTTTAACTTTCGAAATTTGAAATTTTAACTTTCGAAATTTGAAATTTTAACTTTCAAAATTTGAAATTTTAACTTTCGAAATTTGAAATTTTAACTTTCGAAATTTGAAATTTTAACTTTCGAAATTTGAAATTTTAACTTTCGAAATTTGAAATTTTAACTTTCGAAATTTGAAATTTTAACTTTCGAAATTTGAAATTTTTAACTTTCGAAATTTGAATTTTTAACATTATATTTTCAAAAACTTAATGTTTATGTTCAATATTTTTAATATCCGACTTTTGAAATATTGATTTCTGATATTTGAATTTAAAAAGTTTTGAATTATAATGAAGAATTTTAATTTTTTTAAACTTCAAGATCAAAATCATTTTTAAATATCCCGAACTACCATAACCCCTCACAAAAATTCCCATTTAACTCTCGGTATGTGTTTCTATCTTGATCATATTTTTCATCCTCTAAAATGTTTTCCAATCATATGCAGTGTTTTTACTTACTTTAATATATGTATTTTTTCATTTATTTAAAATAACAAATGTGTCACTCCACTATACAAGCATTTGAGCAGCGCATAGATGTACGTAACTAATGTGTTTGTACATACACAAAAATATATATATATTAGAAAAAAATTCTCCTTTCGCTCTTCATTTTCCAGTTGTTATATGTTTTATGACAGGTCGCGACAACGTTATTTTTTCAATGTTTCATTTAAAAAAATTTCTATATTTTTTACAGTTGGATTTATGGATTCAATGAGAAACAATTTTCATAGTTGGAGGTTTTTTTTAAAATTCTTTGAATGTTTGACAATAATTTTCATTTGTTTTATTATTCTTGTCTTATTTTTATTGAAAATAAAATTTTTTGGTTACATATTTTTTTAAAGAATATTTTATTTGAAATCTGTGTTCCACGTGGATGCTATTTTTAAAAATTTTGATGAGTGATTTGACGATTTCTTTATAAGATTTGATGACAGGAGGTTAGCCAACGCGTAGTCACTTTTAATGACCATAACTCGGAAAAGAAACTGGTCAGTTCTATAATTATTTTATAGTCCTATTCCTTCAAGATCAAATACCAACCCACCACCCCCCCCCCCCTCCTTCCTATTTTTTGAACAACTACACAACTCCCAAAAGAATCCTGGATACGCCCCTCATTCATTGATATGGAAGCTACCAGAATATCAGACAAAGTATTGGCAATAGCGCTTTTCAAACTGAAGTTCTAGAGAATTTTTCAAACATTTTTTGTTTTTACTTCCAAAAAAATGTGATGCATGGGTCTAATTAACTGGAAAAAATTCCTACTGAATGATGCTGCATATCAACTCAAATAATCCTTAATGAACCATGAAAAAATAATGTTCTTGAATTTTCTTTTCATAAAAAATAAAGAAGAATTTAATATTTCGTTACAAAGTGTGAAGCCAGCCTCAACGGTATCGTCAAACACTCTCAATAGATGAACAGTATTAACATCTCAAAGGCAGTTTAATAAAATTATTCTAAGGTTAATAAGATTAACAGCTTCGAAAAGCTAGAAAAAGGCCACAGAAAGTGGAAAGAAGATGTTAATAAGAATTCAAGTCAAATAAACGCACTAATTTATGAACTGAAATTAGGACATAAATAATTCTCGAAAAAGTAACTCAATAAATTATATACAGCAAAAATGTAACATAATAACGAGTAGCAGCAGCATCAGAAGCAATGGAAGGAGAAGAAGAAAAAAGATTTAAATGGGACTTGCTGCAATTATGACTATTTCTTTTTCCTTCTAATCCCTCGGCTTAAACTTCTGTAAACGTTTCATTTTCTTTTTTTTCACGGAGCATTCAGTAAATGAGAAAAGAAATATGATCGCAGCGAAACAAACGGTTTAATGCTGCCTTTTGTTGCTCTCGTACATAATTTGTAGCCAATTTTTATATCGTGTTTCGGGATAGAGAGAAAAAATTTCCCACGATTCATCACACTTGTGAACGCATTATGTCCAACAGTCGACATCAGTCATACACATGAATTTAGAGTAGAGTCACAAATTGTTTCTCGGTAGTAATGTAAAGCTAGTCCCACAAAAAAATAAAATAAAGAGATTAAAGTGTGAAAAGTAAAGGGGATGAATGGGTTAATAAAGCGCATGATGATTGAAGGATATGGAGGAAGGCACTTAAGGATCTTAAAGAGTTGAAACATTTATTGGTGATGTAACTGATTGGAATCTTCAAAAAATTAGAGAATCTGTATTTTTGTAGGGTTGGTGACATCTTGGTATTTATTAAGGATTGATGAGGTTTAAGTCAAAACATGTTCACGGGATTTGATGTATTTTGAGAATAATTTGGAACTGGAAGATGAGAACAGTCTAATTGTTGATGATCTACAAGCTTAAATGACGTTGGAACCAGGGGCGTATGCAGAAATTTTTCGAGGGAAGGGTTTTGAATTTTTTGTATGGAAATTTAGAGGGGGTTTTGGGATTTTTTCATGAAAAACCCTAGCAAATTAAAAAAATCTCAAAAAGGGGATTTTTTTGACCCCCAAAACCCCTCCCTGAATACGGCCATGATTGAAATGATGTCTGTATAGCTCCTTACCCAAAATTCTAGTCCAATTATTTTTCACGAACATTTTAGCCTTATTTTCTAGGAAATTGTACTTCCTCATCCACAAACTGTAAACAAATCCAACAGACAGTTCAAAACTACATCCCCACATCCACATCATTCAGCAAACAGACATTTAAATGCACATCTACTTCTGATAAATCATCAGAGATTACTCATCATCATCATCGTCGTCATAATGATTTTTAATTACTAACAATGCGTTGTTTATGCGACAGCAAATAGAATAAATATACACAGATCGCAGACAGTCCACGCAAATATGGAAAATTGCAGAGCGCGAGCAAACAAAAAAGTCTCACGGGAATAATAAATAATTTGTATCCATTTATGAGTCATTTGTTATATTTTCTATTCAATCTGCTTACGCCATTATTCATGGAAAAAAATATTTTTTTTGTTAAAAATCATAAAAGAGAGAAGAGAAAAATAAAATTGATCGATGATTCCTCGAGTCATGTACATTTTTATTATTTGACAAATAGCTTCGCTCATTCATTCATTTACTTATGCCTCCTCTTGATTCTAAAACTTTTTTTTTCCTTCTCTTCAGCACATAAAAAGGAAAAACTTTTTTTTTCTTACTTTTTCAAACAAAATGAGACGAGAAATTTATTTTCATTGGGGTTGTGCAAAAATGATGTTTATAAAAGAGGATTTTTAGACCCAATGTCACAAAATTTTCGTACAAAGAATTTTTTTTCTATGACCCGGCCCTTGTCACACATCTCTTTACCTCAATTGTACCAAAAGTGGAACACAGAGGCGTATCCAGAAGGGGGGGGGGGGTTCAAGGTCAACCCCTCCCTATTTTTGGACAAACCAATACTAAGTTGATATAAAAAGGTCATAATTCTCCACAAAAGGTCCTGAATACACCCCTATCTGGACATCATTAATGAATGACTCCCTTTCTGAATTTATTTTCTGGTTTTATTTATTTTGAATAAATGATGAACTGAACAATGAACGAGAAGAAAAAGTTATTGGATGATCTAAGAAACAGTCAGAAGAATTGATTATTATGGAGGAGTTTTGGGAAAATATTTGACTTTAATGATGGAAAATTATTGGAAATGCTTCGATGAGATGTATTTGAGCTTTTTCTGGTGAAAATTTAGGATTTTGATGATGAACAGGCGTGGGTAAGAGGATGGGATAGACAGGGAATTTTGACCTTTAAAACTCCTCTTTTGGTCACGCCTTCTCGTTAGAGTACTAACTTTCTGAGCTAGCAATCAAGTAGTTTTCCTCCTGGATCACATGAAAGTCGAGTCAGATTCAGAATGCTTTGTATGATGTACCATTTGGACAAGAAGCACCAAATAAAAAATAAAAACAATAGCTTAAATTCACAAGTTCTATCTATAACTTCTTCGTCACATCAAACATCAGTAAGGCATCACTCGAGTCAATATTCATCAATATATTCATCCTCAACTCCAAGTGCTTCACTCAATAAATGTACAACAGATACCCAGTAATAACGCCGACACGGAATAACTTCACAACATCAAACCGGAATATTGTCGAAAAATTTTTTTCTCAGGGCGGTAATAACTTCACCTATAAAATGTAGGTGAAGTTATTCCGGCTCCACGACGGAATAATTTCACCTATACAATATAAGTGAAGTTATTACCGTTCCATACAGGAATAACTTCACCTACATTATATAGGTGAAGTTATTCCGTCGCGGCGACGGAATAATATCGAAAATATTTGTTCTTCGACATTATTCCGTCACGGTGCAGGAATAACTTCACTTCTAAATTTCTAAATACTAATTAATATAGATATATATACTAATATTATATTTTACTTAACGCATGTTTTATTAATTTTTTCAAATATAGTCAGTGAATAAGTTAACTTTTTGAAATTAGTAATAAGCTTACAAAAGGTTGCTACTGTTAAAAGATTATATGAAAAATTAAATCGAGGCATGACAGGACTTGAATTTATTGAAGTGATCTACAACAAAAATTTCGAAGAGTTTCTAATGAATACTAATCATTCGGAAGATGGATCAGCATCGCATTTAATAGCCGATGACAGACTAACACAATGTAAGTTATACAATTTTAAATTAATTAAGCAGTAAGTCCTCTTCACTTGTTTCATTCTTATTTATACTTCTAGATGTGCTTGATAAATGTGCATTATGTTTGGAATTACGACCTATAATGGGCATTTATGACTGTCGTCACGCTTGTCTTTGTGAAAATTGCATTGAAGGAGTTAGACTCAACGCTCAGGGAAGCCAAACTACACGGTGTGCTGTATGTAATGTGCCAAGTAGATTGTAAGGCAGACTTTTTTATTCCTAATATTGATTAATGTTAATTGGTTCACTGACTATATTTGAAAAAAATTAATAAAACATACGTTAAGTAAAATATAATATTAGTATATATATATATATATATATATGTGATGTACTGAGAAAACTAATACCGACTTTTTATAATTTGAATTGTTTCGTTAATTTTGAACGAAGTTTTTCCGTTAACTTTTAAGCGTGTGTAAAAAAGATCTAAGACCGAAAATTGGAAAATAAAACTATAATTAAATAGCTTAACTAAAATATTTTGACTAAGGCGAGACATTACAATATATATCATTATATCATTTAATAAAAGAAAAAACATTTGTTGCTCATAATCTTTGTTATAGAATCAGAGATCGAAACAACAAGAAAGCCTGTTAAATAAATTCTTTCTCCCACTTTTTTTGTTAGCCGTAAATAAACTTTCTAAATTAATTAGTATTTAGAAGTGAAGTTATTCCTGCACCGTGACGGAATAATGTCGAAGAACAAATATTTTCGATATTATTCCTTCGCCGCGACGGAATAACTTCACCTATATAATGTAGGTGAAGTTATTCCTGTATGGAGCGGTAATAATTTCACTTGTATTCTGTAGGTGAAATTATTCCGTCGTGGAGCCGGAATAACTTCACCTACATTTTATAGGTGAAGTTATTACCGCCCTGAGCAAAAAAAATTTTCGACAATATTCCGTTCCTGCGGATTTCTCAATAGGTGAAGTTATTCCGTGTCGGCGTTATTCCTGGGTACCGTACAACACTCAACAACAAGAAGAACATCAAGAAGAAGAAACAAAAGCTGAATGAAAAACTTCAAGAAAGTGAATAAGAAGTGGAAACAAATAAAACACAATAAATCATGCAAAAAGAGCTGATGAAAATATAAATTGATTTGAGAGGGCAATTATGCCTTATGAGATTGAGAATGATATATCGTTTATGTTTCTGTCGTGTTGAAAATTGACTGCCAAACTTCTTTAATTTTTCCATGTCTTCCCCCTTCCTTTGCAAGACACAAAAATTAACAAGTCATTCCCATTGTAAAATGACAAAAAGATTTTCATTTCCAATTATTTTTCAATAAGCATGCTGTACACATTGTGACATCATAATGTCATAATAGAATGCTCCCGCGAGAAAAAACACACGAATAGCTGTTAAAATTCTCATTTCATGCTCATAAACATTACGCACAATTAGAAAGCAATAAAATCTCCCCTAATTTGTAATTTATCATCTCAGCTCACGCACATTGTGTGCAGCTTTGTCTTCAATCGGGTCTATTTTATTAATCATATTTTCTTTTACATCATTGAGTTCTTCATACCCTCTTGTTTCATGCTTAAATGTTATTTTACATCGTGCATACAAAAATGTTAATTTGTTTTCATGCATTTTTAATGGAATCGACATGAAGGAGGAAAACTTTTAATGAGAACAAGTGGAAATTAGGAGAGAAATGGGTTTTTTTAAATTTTTTTGGGAGGGATTTTTGATGGCAATAAATAAAAGTGGACTTAAAATTTTTTGAATATTCATTAAGATGCTAAAGTTCTTGAGGATTGACAAAATTACCTTTTATGAATTTTTAAATCGACAGACAGCAGTGCTATTAGGGGGTACGACATCCAAAATTTCCAAAAATTGAGGGTCTTTAGGAGCCTTTTGTTCATATCTAGGCTGACCATCAGGTTTTTCAGAGGACTGTTCTCTATTTTTTTCATTTTGCAAAAATAAAAAAGATTTGTAATGTTCTAATTCGTCCAGAAAACGAATAAAACTAGTCGACATGGGGGATGTCCTCTATTTTTCTTGAAAATGTCTGGTACCCTATTCATATCCCTACGACATTAATGTCTCAAAATCACATTTTAAAGCTGGACCTTCTGTGATAAAACAACTCAAAAATACTGTCCAAAAATGACATTTGAATCCAGATAGATTCTCAATCTAACTCAATCCGTCCTCAAACATCTTCAAAACAAATAAAAATCAACAAATCCCGTCAACTTTTTGCATCTCATTTCTCATACACCTAACATAATCCCCCATCTCCTGTCTCATACTTTCTAGAATTAACATCCTTCATCAAAATTAAATACAAGCAATCACATAAAAAGTTTTCCACTTGTAAAACTCCTCTTGCATGCATAAAAAAAACCTTGATGTACTTTTAATTTTCCAGATGGAATTACTAGGGAGGATTTGTATTTTTTTATTGCAATGCTCTCGTGCAACAAATGCAATTGCATCATAAACTGTACAAGTTGTAGAAAAAGAAGTGAAATGACAAATAGCGAAATGTGAAAAGTAAATCCGTTCATTGGTGTACTTGTTAGAATAATAATCGTTGGATTGTGGAAAGAAATGGGAGATTTGTACGGTAATGTTGAGATTGCTATGATGAGTTGTGGTTTGATGATGCAATTGGAAATTTTATAGAAAAATTCGAGTTTAAGAAAATTTTGTAAAATTACAAGTAACTCAGTGATCGAATGGCTAAGTTGTTTGACTTGATATCAAGCAAAAATAGTAAATAAATTAATTTTAAAATTAACGGTCAAAAAATATTTGAAAAATAACGGTCAAAAAATATTTGAAAAATAACGGTCAAAAATATTTGAATAATAACGGTCAAAAAATATTTGAATAATAACGGTCAAAAATATTTAAAAAATAAAGGTCAAAAAATATTTGAATAATAACGGTCAAAAAATATTTGAAAAATAACGGTCAAAAATATTTGAATAATAACGGTCAAAAAATATTTGAAAAGATATTTGATTCTAATTTAATAAGAAATAGCAACGAAATGATTCAAATTCAACAAGAACTTGGCAATTGAAATTCCTGAAAAAAATCTATAGCAACAAACAAAACAGCAAATTCCTAAACAACTTCCAGAAAAGCATCTTTCTAAAATAATTAAATTTTCTTCATACCGAAACCCAAAGAATTTTTAATTTTAAATTCTTTCTCAATTACATTCCCATAAATTATTAAAGTTTTTCATAGAAAATATTCTTCATATTTTTCACTTAAATTGTTTTTCCGTTCCAATTTTTTATTGTGTCTGCTGTAAAGACGCTAAAAAAACTTTTTCTACTTCTGCAGGAAATTTTGTCGTGTGATGCAAGCAGAATAAAAAAAACTTACATAATTTCCACACATAACCCATAAATTCTTATGCAAGAAACATAACATAATACACAGCACTGTCATATTCGCATATAATACGTTTAATATGCACATTTAACTTACAACAAACTTCTGTGCTCCATTTAATTATAATTTTTCTTCTTTTTGCTTGTTCATCGTGCAGTTGTACGGTGATATGTAGTACGGTATGTATTTATATGACTCCAGCACGAAGCTTCTATTTTTCCTTGACTTATACTTATTGTGCCCCCATACTTGGAAAAATCATATTCACATTAGTTAAACGAGCATGATGAAGAAGATGTGGAATTTCGAGAAAAATGAAAAATTAAATTACGAGATGAGATAAGAAAAGAAATTGTCAGAAGGATTAAGAGAAAATGTCACCAAGTTTGATGTTTGAACGAGTTGATGACTATAAATAGTTGAATTTTATGACTTGACTGAGTTTTTATGATTTCTTTTTGTCTCGTTTTTTTTTCTTCTCTAGAAGCAATTTAAAGATGATATTGTATTCATTGAAATTGTTGTGAGTTTGAAGGTTTGTGATGTGAAAGGCTAAAGAGCATTTTTAATAGTTGATACATTGCCTTAACTCAATTATGATGTGGGATGGCTAGAAATAGTTGGAAATTAACCTAAGCAGGTGTCTAAATTTTGTAAAAGTGTGGCATCTAGTTTAAAAGAATGAAACGAGTAGCTCTTGGTATGGTCTTCCTATGTTAGTGTCTATAGCTAGTAGAGTCATGTTGAGGAGGAGTTTGGGAGTCAAACCCTTTGAAACATGTTATGATTATAAAAAAACCATGGATACGCCTCTAATAGCTAGTCAGTGGCTTTCGACACAATAAAAACCACGGTCATACCCACAAAATTCTACAAAAAGACGTATATTCAATTTAAAGGGGGGCAATAGTCCATATGAGGGGGACAAAACTTTTGAATTTGAGTCTAGGCTCCAGAAACTCTTGCTAATATGGGCGTAACCAGGGGGGGTCCGATGGGGTCCAAACATCCAACCAATATTTTCAGCATATCAACCGATTTTCATCATCTTACAAACTAATTTCCTAGACATTCAGACAAATCGTATCCCACCATAAAAATTAATTAACAACCCAAATGAAAAACTAGATCGTAAAAAATAAAATAAAGAAAAATATTTTTATGCCTCATGTTGCGGTAATAACGCGTAAGTGTTTATGTAGCAAAGAAACTGTTTAAAGGTTATTAAAAAAAGGAATGATCTTCTCACTCAATTCATCTTGCTTTGAACCTTCGTGACACTTATGATGCACTCATTTTTTAAATAGACACAGCATCGATGAACACTTGTGCAATCGTCACATGCACACTCATTTTCATTTTTTTTTTCGGTGGGAACGTTTTTATGGATAATTAAGGAGATAAAAGAAATATTAATTGATGACGGTTAGGGCTGTAAAAGAAGTCATAAAAAATTAAAAACACAAAAATTTATTTTTTTCTTCGACAATTTTATTAAAAAAATGAAAAACTTTTATCTTATAAACAAACTTAATATTACTTAAAGTTATTACATTATTTGGCCTAGAGTTTATTGGCATTCATTTCTTGTAATCTCCTTTGGAGTTTCATATAAATTAACGTCTTATGCTTAAGTACGAAAAGATATAAACATAACTTTGCCTTCATTCTACTTCCTCATAAAAAAATCCTCACACTCTTTTTTGTCTTTATATCTTGGGAGTCGTTCAAAAATGACGTATACTAAAATATTTGAATTTTTTAGACCCTTATTCCATGCTTTGCTTAATTTTTTTAAATATCTTCTGATTCAGAAAAGTTGGATGTCACTTGTGAACAACCCTCAAAAGAATCCTCGTTTCTATTTACTTTTAAAAAAACGTAAAGTGTAAAGGGAAAAAGTATATTCAGTATAAGGCTAGGATGGAAAGAAAATGAAAGACATAAACTATGTTTATAGAGGTGAAGGAAGAGATACACAAGGAAAAAATGTGAAAAGTTCTGATGGGGATGAGTAACTTTGGGGATGAATATGTCCCTTGAAAAGATATCACGGAACTAACGTGTGTCTTAAGGTGAGGATGGAGCAAGGGCGTAGCCAACGGGTGGTCCTTAGGTGCCCGGCACCCCCGGAACATTTTTTCTACATTAGAAGAAAGAGATTATTTTTTTTACAAAAGATATTAAAAACTACTCGCAGAATCTATCTAAATGCCCAAAGAAATATAAAAACTTAATACAAAGATTATGTTTCAATGATTTTTTCAAAAATGAAAAATTGAGTACCCCTCTTAAAAAATCCTGGCTACGCCCCTGGGATGTCCCAAGAAGATAAAAGTTTCCCCAGTTCGATTCCTAGTCCCTCACATGAAAATAATCTAGAGCTCAAAATTTTGAATGAACCAAGTCATCTTCGTGCTTTGAGGTCGATATACCCTAGTATATACCTCAGGGTAACCTTTAGGGTAGTGTATACCCTAGAGTATACCGAGCAACCAGCCTCTGATCTAAACTAGCTTCAAAAAACCCACATTTTGTTAAAGTTACTCATCCCTTCTTAACCTTTATTCATCTCTTCTTTTTTCTCCGAGCTATCAAGTATCTGTAATAAACTAGAACATCAGAAAAACGAGAGAATGAGAGATCAGAAAAGAAGAAGAAGCTGAAAATTATTACATTACATGTTTCATAGAAAAAAGTTTCCATCCACAATTTTTTTTACTTTTGTTCTACATTTTTCATCCAATGAAAAGTATCATGCTTCATGCTATGATGAAAATGATGATCATTGTGATGAGGAAGACTTAATCTTGTTGCTATGTAATAGAAAATGAAAATTGCAGTTTTGTGACATAAAATTTAATTTAAAATCTATTTTCGGTTGAAAGAAGCTTGAGAAAGAAAAGTTTGTCGTAATGGGAAACTTTTTATTGACCAAATATGGTCAATTTACTGCTTCATGTCATATTTTAACAGTTTCATGTTTATTTGTTGACGAACTTTTTGAGGTTTAATTTTTTTAATAAAAATTATTCATGTCTTTTTTTTGGATCAACAAGCTCAAAATTCGAAATTTTTCATCGTTAGTAATTTTTTTTGCTGTTGCGGCAAAATCACAAAAGAATTTATTACTATATTAACACAACAGTAATGAGACCAAAATGAGATCTGAATAATTTTTTTGTTCATTTCAATTTTTATCAAGAGATTTATATTTTTAAAATTATAGAGTTTTATTGATGCAAAATTGCAGATTTTATAAATTTTATATTTGCTGAAGTTTTTGTATAAATTCTTGAATATTCTGCAACCTTTCTTAATTTACCAGCATAAAAGTGCTCATCTAGCATGAAATTCATGTCAATAATTCCACAAACTTTTACAATTTTGCATCTAACTCATCAATTTCCATTACAAACTACTCAACTATGTACACATAAATTTATATTCATCAATTTAAAAATGTTTATTCAAAAAATATATATATTCGAGATCACTAAAGCATGATGAGATTCATTTTCAACGAGAATTTTCTACAAATTAATTGCATAAAACTAATTAAAACTTTTTTGATACATTTCATATTTTAATTCTAACATTTTTTTATAATTGTTTAACTCTAATTAGTTTAGTACAAAAATTTTCTAATGGAAGCCATAAAGTTTTGTTGATACATTTTAAATTAAATGATGTGAAAATTGCAGAATTTTATGAAAGTTTTTGAATTTTGCATACACAATTGTTTCTATAGGTTCAAGCCTTAGCAAGATACTGCAGCATAGTGACATTAAAAGCGTTATTTTGGAAGTTTAAGGCAGATTTTGGATAGTTATCATTATTAGCATTATTCATGGTTGTTTTCAGCTGAAAAGGTACAAATGGAAAAAATTTGCCACAAGATCGATATAAATCCAGGTTTGGCATGGAACCAAGAGGTGGGGAATTCAGGGGGAGGGAATGGGGGTCAAAACCCCCCTTTTTTGATTTTCTTCAAACCCAAACCACAATAAACCGGCAAGACTCTAGCTTAACAATACATTTTAAGCTTTATGGTACCATGGACCAACCGTCAACCCCCCTCGATGGAGACGACCTACTAAAATCCATCGACATCACTTCTTCAGCATGTACAGCTAAGGACGAAGATCATTAATTATACAAAATTATATCATGTAATTTTTGCAACGTCAAATCTATAAAATAATGCAAAATCCACAATCTCTTCCTACTCAGAAACTTTATAAGTCTCAAGCCTTCAATTTCACATCATTCAAAGTCAATAGACACAAAAAATAATATTCTAACAAGAGTAAAGTTTACGATTATCTATCAATCTAAAGTCTTTCCCTATTTACACGATAAAGTTTCACAATAAAGCTCATCACAAAATCACAAGAATGTTACATGTTCCCATGTAGGAATTAATTTTTATAGAGTTTAAAATTTTTTTTAATCTGCAACATTTTCGTGATATTGAATTTCTCTTCGTCTTCATGGTTTCCAAAAAATGGAGAATAAACGAGAGAGAATTTTGTGGTAAGTAAGTAATGAAATATCTAGAAGTCTTGTTCATCCAAACACATATCGAGTGAACAGCATGTAGCTAATGATAAAAGGCGCCTCAGGAGCTATTTTCATACATCCATATGCATCAATGTGCCGTATCCTATTCTCTCTATCTATGTTGTTGTTTTAATAATTAAATTTTCTGGTAATCATGGCACATACAAAATTATTTGCTTGCAAATTTTCTCATCCCAACTCCCAACGCCATACTGACGTCTTTCTCACATCCTCAGCAGCTTATACAAATACATAAGCACAAGTAAGTGTGGTGTGGTAATATTTCAAAAAACCTTAACCATGCATCATAAATGGTTTCTATCTAAACTGTCGCTTTAATGGCTGATGCCATAAAGCAGTTTAATGCTAATCTTAACTATGCCTTGGGTTCCATAAAAATATATTTTTTTCTCCTGCTTGCCTTTTTTTTCTCTCAGCTTGTTTCTTATGTGTGAATGCTTTGTGGGTGGCTATAGGTGAGAGTTTTAAGGTATAGGGATTAAGTTTTGGTCAAATTAAAATTACTCATTATTGCCTTGAATTGACTGTAGAAATTATTGATTTATTAAGAACAGATGCTAAAGTTTAGGTTCAAATCTCAAAATTTTGGATTTCTCAATGAAATCATATCCAAGAGGCATCCAAGGACCTTTATTTTGAAGAAACTTGTAAATTTCAGTTTCAAACCAGTCTTAATAAATTATTTCCCTACCACCTAGCCACCCCAACTCACCGCATTCACCACATAAAAAAGTAGGCGTACATAAAATGCTACAAAATACTTCTCATGTAAAATATTGTGAAATATTCAACGACTCCTGCTCATTATAATTTATCGCACTATCATAATTATTATCGCACGGCTTATAACCATTTCCGATATTTTCAAGACTACTATTGCCATTAGTCACAACAATATTATCGCCGTTTATGGTTGAATGATCCATTAGGGTAATCAGGCAATTTGACATTTCTTCAAAGTTCATCGATGTTTCGGCTGTTGTAATTTTACAGTGCTGTGTCGATGTCGAGGACGCTCCCTCAAATACATCGTCGAAATCAAATTTCTGTTGTTTATTGTGTGGCGTTAGTGGTGTCGCACATGTTGACGATGATTCAGAAATCTTTCGATGTGATTTATTTTGTTGCTTTGCTTCCTTATTCTGTGATTTTCTTCTTCCCTTAAAGTCATGATTCTTAACATGTTTACGCAGTGACGATGGATCTGTATAACGTTTTGTACATCCAGGTAATTGACATGCATATGGACGCTATTGTGTACAAATAGAGGGGAAATTAGTATTGACAACTTGACATAGACATTTAATTAATTTACCGTATCAAAGTGTGTACGCTGATGCTTTGCACGATCGGAACTGTTCGAGAAGGCTTTTGTGCAATTTTGGAAGGTACAGCTGTGGATTGAAATAATTTTATTAGTATGTTGAGTGGATGTTGTGTACATGATTGTGTAAATGTTCCCAGAGATGAATGGGGTGCTTTTGGGGATGATTTTGAGCTCGCTCGAGTAAATTTAATTTTTGGAATTTTGAATGTGAGCGGCAGCAGTTTATAACCTTAGCAGAGCATCCTTAGAAATCGTGTGATTTTAAGAGCTTACTGCAATTCAGTAATTATTTACCAACTGGGACAAAATAAATCCTTTGTGCTTAATCTACTGCTTTTATCGTCAATCTACTATCCTATTGTCTCAATTCCAATCAATCAGTTCCTATCTACACAATCATTAACAAGATGATAATATTATTTTATAATCAATTCAACTCACCAATAGGGACGCTCGCCCGTGTGTGAACGCTGATGAATCTTCAAATTTTCCAAACGTGAAAATGCCTTTGGACATCCTGGGAACTGTAATTAAAAAAAAGCGAGAAAGAGAAAATTTTTTTAATGAGGAATGAAAATTTTTAATGGGATATTTTCTAGGAAAGGAAAATGATGTGCTATAAACATTTATTTTATGGCCATGTCTACTTAACATCTACTCAATAGGGGCTTCAAAACATAATCAGCTAATGATTTTTATGTGTTTTGAAAAGTGGCATTTATGAGTGTCGTCGATGTTATTAACCCCAGAAACCTTTTTTTTTCTTCATTATGTCTTCATCTTAAGATTAAATAGTAAGTTGAGAAAGAGTCAAAGGGAAAAAGTATCGAGTTTATGAGAAATGGAAATTTAAGGGCCCATGCATTCCGTGATTGAAATATGCATGATATGTGTGACAAAATAAACATTTTTCCTGACATTTTATAGCTTTTTCTAGTTTCTGAATAATAATATACTTTAAATACACAGTCCCTACATCATAAAAATATTTTTATTATTCTTCTTTTTTCGAGTGCATTAAAATCTTTAAAGAAAACATAAATATATTATGTTGTACATAGCATGTAGATCATGAGTGGTGATATCCTTTTTTTTTCGTGCATACTGTACTGTAACAACAGCAATAGCTTTGTTGAGGATAAAAAAAAATTGTAAAACCGTAAACACAACATAAATTGAAACTGCATGAAACTATTAATTTTTGATGTTATGGATTAACGGCTTTTATGTACACTTTATATGATGTGTTTAATTTTATGAATATGGAAATTTAATATTTTAGTTGTTTTCGTTATGAATTCGTGAATGAGATTTTCATTATTTTTTTTATTATCGATTGCGTGGAGAATTATTTGTTTTATTTCTACTGTAAATATGGAGGCGTTCGTGATTTTTTGGTGTTTGACTAATTTGATGAATATTCATTGGAATTTATTTGTTGCTGGATTTACATTTTGCATGACGATTTATTTAATATTGTTTAAGGCTAGACTAGTATAAAGGGGTGCAATGTGGGTTAAGGAAGCTCTGTAGTGCATTGGTTTGATGATGAGGTACCTGAATTCCGACCCAGCATTCTTTGGTTCAATACTCAGGATACCGAATTATCCTCCAGAATCAACTATATTGATATTGAAGCTTACAGCTACAAACTAGCTATTTGTGATCAAAAACAATCTAAATTCTCGCTTCCAAAATGTCTGTCATCACTATGGACAAATCCATCCACTTAAAAGTGTGTATCCCAGACTTCAAGCATTAAATAAATGTCTTTCAGATTTTCAACATCCTCAATTTCAAAAATTTTTAAGAACTTCACTAATTGCAGTCACCAACCGTTAACCACTTGACTTAACCTCTCTTATCTAAATGTCCCAAGAAAAATAAATAAATTAAATCCAGCATCCAATCCATATCACACTCCTTTGCTGCCGTAGTTTTTCATTTCATTCCTCAAACTATTTCTTTTCATTTCTCCTTTTTTTGTTGCAGTCATAAAAGTTATTAAAAGCGAGGTTAAAACATATATCATGTGTGTATAATGTTCCTTCTTTCTCCCATTCTTCTTTCTTTCTTATTCCAGTTATTATTGCCGTCAGAGTTGGATCGTCAATCGGTCAATAGACTAAAAAATTCCAGTCGTCTTAGCAGAACTTGTCCTCGGTCGCAGAAGCACAACCACGGCCTTTATCTTGAGCTACTGGTTGCTTTTGTACTCGCAAGTGGCCATAGACACAAGCCGTCAATAGACACCGGTAACAACAGATACTTTCGACCATTACCAACTCTGATTGCCGTACTTGTACAGAGGAAAAGCAGAAAGTATAAATTGAGAGTCGAGAGTTCATATATATCAATGGTATGATGATAAAGATGAACACATGTGACATAAAAATTACATAAAGTAAAAAAGAAACATTGAAGATTATGGAACTGATGCTCCTTTTATTTTTTATTTTTTAGAGACAAACAGACACATGTAATTCATATTTATCCACACAAACTCTCCTTTCCACTTCTCTCGGGTGCGTTTCTGTACTAAAGTGTGTGGTTTATCTCAAACAGGCAACAAAAACATTTCTGGTTGACAATTTTTCTTTGCCGTAACTGCAAACTGTTAGTTTTGCTTTTGGTTTGTCATGATATCCATCATAAAATGATGATAAATTTCATGTAAATAAATGGGGACATAAAATGCACTTAAGTGACTTTACTTTCACCGTTGCTTAAGGTTTCCTTCATGATTTATATTTTGAATATTTATTTGTTTATACATGGAATGGCAACTGTGACAGATTGCTGGAAAATATTATGTGTAATAGGAAAAATGAATGTTTATATTTTTCCATGGGGTGCAAAGGGGATTTAATGTGTTGTTTTATGGATATTGTAATCTCTAGTAAGTTATTAGCTTTATTGGTATTCTTTTGGTGCACGCAAGGTGTTTTCATGTTTGAGATGGAACAGAGAAGTCGCATTGGATTTAAAAAAAAATCCTTTAACTAACTTCCAAAGATGGAAGTCAAGGCAAATTATAGTTGACCAAGAAAACCATAAATTAAATCAGTTTCTAGTTGCACGCATAATTTGAACTTCCATCCTTTAAAAAAAGCCTTGAACCTTTTTTTCGAAGATTTTGCAACCTGCTGTTTTGGGTCAAAAATGCTAAAATATGTGACATCCGAAATGATCTATGCAAAAGTGATGCATAACAATTAGACATGGACACATGGTGTAAGAATGTGCTGTAAAACAGGTCATTACATGACTTTTTAAAATTAGCATCATGTTGCAGCTGCACCATTAAGTTAAAACGCAATTACTTTAAGCAAAAATTGATTTTTTGTAGATCATTAAATTATTTGGGAAGGTATAATGAATTTTATTTACAAAATGACACATTTTATGTCAAAAAGTTACAAACTTTGAATCATTAAAAATATTCATGTAGCTTGCAAACTAAAATATAATAAAAATGCACACAAAGCACATAAAAATGAACAAAACAAAGCCCCTAGAAAAAAATAACTTTCAGAACCCCCCTTTGAGCTTCATTCATTCATTTCTCGTAACTACCCATTAAATGCATGTTTGTATATCATTTTTATTACAAAAAAAAATTGAGATTTATTTCCACGCAATATAAAATATCTCCACATAAACACAGACATAGTGAAAGTCTAGAGCTGAAAAACAGAAAAACGACCATTTGAAAGGGTGGAAAAAAGTTTATCTGCAGTCAGTGATCTCAATAAGCCACATATGTATTATAAAAACTAAATGTTTTATTGTCAAAAAAATAACATTTTTAAATTTCTGTATTTTTGGGGGATGCAATATGCATGATGAATGTTCATAAGGTTTTCATGTGACAAGTTCAATATCTCATCTTTTAGTGTGAAAACCAAACACAATAAAAGGGGAAAAAGACGCTTATAGGCTTGCATGATTAATTGGCTAATTTGTAACAAAAACAAATAAAAAAAATTATTTCCTTTTTTTTGTTCATCTTTTTAATCCGATTTTCGTGCACATTTGTTGATTTTTTAATCTCTTTTTTGTTCTCGAATGTAAAACTCTTTTTGTTGCTTTTTTTGGAAATAATTAATTTTTCCTGTGGTGATTGTGGTAAGCGATGGCATTTGTGACATTGGAATGAATGTTGGAATTAAGGGTGAAAAGGATTAATTTAAAGGTTTATACACAAAATTTGCAGGAATTTAAATTTTTTAGTGAATTTTTCATAGTTTTTTTTTGTGCACATGAGATCCAATTAAATTGGAGTGGATGAATGGGAATTATGTAAATGGATTTTTAATGATGGAGTATTTTTTTGTAAAAAACTTTGGTTTTAATGGTTATTTTCAAATTTATTTTTCACTGGGACTATACTGGATGAAGTCAGGGGCATCATGATACGTAATAGAGGTACCAGGTCAACTTCAGATCAGGTTTTGTTAAATTTTGTGGTTCGTTTTATCGATTTTGTCACTAAACTTAATTCGTGTGCCATGACCCAGACATTAGGTCTTGATGGGTCATTTATGTTGAAGTTCGCATGTCAAATAAATCAAATAAAATTATAAAAAATTAATGTTCAATTTTCAACCCCGTAATCGATCAAAATTCATCTGTCAATAGAGCAAACAAACAATATCTAAGTGATTTTTTACCTAACCATCTAGAAACCACTTTTAACATTCAAGACAAGCCATTGAAAACTTCCTTATAATTCAATCAATTTCATTCACAAGGATTGAAACTATATCTTATGAAATCTGATATTATAACCCACATAAAAAAATATGAAAAACTTCTCAAAAGGAGGAAAAAACAAAAGAAAAAGGAGGAAGAAAGAAATTACCAAGTTTTGATAGAAAAAAAAAATAAATAAAAAATCTTGTTATAGCCAATTAAGTTCCCATCATCACTATAATTTCATTCCCCTCAATTTCATAAGAATTTTCCTCATATAATTCAATAAAAATAATAATAATGAAGCATAAAAAACTATGAAAGTCAAGTGAGATCGAGCGAGATTTCCTCTTGAGTTATAATTTTTCAATTATTTCCACTTCATAGACTCTAATAGTGCTTTTTTGTTCTAGTTTCAAAACCACATCCAATCCACTCGATGTATATTAAATCATAAAAAAGATATTAAGATGGAAGTTGGGGGATTGCTTTTGGAGATGATTGGGGATAAAGCGCATTTAGTTCTAGAATACAAAATTTTATAGATAGGTGGCACTCTTATTGAATAACACTGTTAGGTGCTTAATCTGAATATTGAATCAAAATACATAAGGTGCCATAACATAACCTCAAAAAATCAACAATTTTCTTTCAATCAAACCCATTGGCTGCAAACAGTTCTTTTTTTTCGAAGACAAAATTTCGAAAATTTGTTTTTTTTAAATTGAAAATGACCGTTGTAAATCAAAACAAAATTTTTTTGCTTATTTTAATTAAATACGGGTAAAGCTTGCAAAGTTGCTAGCTGTAACCAAAAGAAATCAATGAATCATGTTTTTGAAGTGCCGAAACATTCTAGAAATAAGAATAAGTGGAATTTTTTTAACGGTATTTTCAAATTCAAAAAATTTATCAGTCAAAAAATCTTCGAAAAAGTTTCGAAAATATTTTGAATTTAAAAAAAATAACGGTTCCAGATTCTGTTTGCAGCCAATGGAATCAAACAATTGAACTTCAAAATCCAGCATCCAGAAAATCTGCACAACACTTCATCACAATATCCTTCAGAAACTGCACCATAGACTATGATTATTATTGTTATTTTTTGTGGATACGAAATTGCTTGTTAAGTTTTTTTTTCTTCATTCCATCTGAATTCCTTTTATTTACATTATGAGGAAGCGATGCCAAAAAGGCAAAAGAGAACAGCATTATTGAAAATGAGAAGCGAGAACGAACGACATACAATATGATGATACTTGATGGACCACGTGTCGGGCATGAAGCAAAACGACAAGACACTTAAAAATGATGGTTCTTGGCTGATAAAAAAAGAATTTTTTTTGGCACTCCAGAAATTGAATTTTTTCTTATTTCTGTGGATGTTTGGATGATATGAAATTTCTTGTTAAAATAAACATAACAAAAAATTTTTATGATTTTTTTTGTAAATAAACTTATGCCTGGCACAATCCCTAATATTTTCAAAAATATCCATATGTTATCCATACACAGCATAAAAATTTCTCTTCTTTGCACTTTTCTAAAAAAATTTTTTTGCCTGACTTGAAATATTTTTTTGTGTGTCTTTTAAAACTCGTGACTTCTCTTGTTTCATGTTGATAATTTTTGGCATCAACTAGAGAATTTATCTAAAAAATATATTTTATTTTTTTTTCTCTGTGGCCTAAGAAGTTTTTTTTATCATCATTAATGTGATTATTGTTGAGGTTAAGAGCATATGGTTCGAGGATGATAGTGAATATTCATCTTCATGTTGTTTGGTTGTTGTGCGAATTTAAGGGATTAGTATTTTTATTTTGCAGTTTGTCTGATTTTTGTTGTTATATTTATTAAAAATAATTAAATTTTATTTTTTTTAAATTTTTTTAAAATTTGAAAATTTAAAAAAATTGAGTTATTTTAATTTTGATTATTAATTTAAAAAATTAAACTTTTTAATTTTAATCATTTATAATTTGAATTTTTTTTATTAAAATTTTTGTTAAAACTTTGGATTTAAAAAAAATTGAATTTTATATTTCTGATTATTTAAAATTTAAAAAATTAATTGAATTTTTTAATTTTAGTATTTTATAATTTTAATTTTGTAAAATTTTTTATTTAGATTTTTGTTAAAAAATATGATTTTTGATTATTTTTTAAAAATATTTTATATTTTGTAAAGTTTTATGTTTTTAAAAATTATTTTTTAAAAATTTGAATTTTTTGAAAAACTTTAAACATTTTTTAAATAGTTTTTTTCAAATTTATTTAAATTGCGCTCTAAATCCATTCCCAACAATCTCATCAGTTTCACAAACTCTCAAACTTTTTCCTCTTATAAAAAAAGGCGCACAGAACAAGGAAAAGAAAAGCAAAAAATTAAATTAATCGTGACATTTTTTTGATGACTTTCATGTTTGCTCTACAATCATCTAATAGGTTGAATGGGTACCATAAGTCGAGAGATTGGCGAACAGCACAAAAAGTGTAAACGAGGTTAAGAGATGATTTATTAGTTCCTATAGTTTATGCGTTATGAAGACATCATGTCGTCTAATTTTCAAGATGATAAAAATATGTTGCAAGCTAAACGTCTGTCATTTGGCATGTGATTAAGGAATTAATAATTTTTTTTGGGTTGTTTGATAATTTTTTATTATTAAGTTTTTATTTATGGATAAAAATATTTTTAAAATTTTAATAGCAGAAAAAAATTTAAAAAAAGAAGAATTCACAATTAAGAATGAAAATCAGCTGGATTTAAGTGACAGTTTTTTTGTGTCATATGAGAATGTATATCACATTGCAGATGGTAGTTTACAGAATTATTTTTCGCAAGCTAACTGTCAAAAAATATTTTTTTTACGTTCGCAAATGAAGGAAATTAAAAATGAACCCCATTTTTGTCAAAACTATTTTTTGTGAAGTACCACATAGCTACAGACCCCACTAAATATTGTACGTAATTTACAATCTTTATTCTATCTCAAATTAAATTTTTCTAATCAAGATTTTTTACTCACCGGACATTTGTTTGGTTTTTCGCCAGAATGAACTCTCATGTGGATCAGCAATTTGTATCTGGCATTAAATGACCTGTATTGCCTCGGGCATTCTGTCCATAGACACGTGTATTCTTCACCCTTTATCACACAGACATGATACTTCTCAATATGACTCACAAGTGCCGATTGTGTTTTGAATTCTTGATAGCAATCAGCCCAGAAGCAAATGAGTTGTTGTGGTAATTCTGATTGATCTGGATGTGGTGGATGCTCAATTATAATTTCTTTTGGTTTTTGATGCTGCTTCTTCTGTCTTTTTGGCTTTGTTATTGGAACTTCTGAGTTATTTGATAATTTTTCCTCATCAAAATCTTGTAAATATTCTTGATGTTGTTGTGTTGGTTCCTCATTGTCTTCCCAAATATTTTTAAACTCACGATTTGGCTTGTCATCAGTAAAAGTAATGTAATTGAAATTAATAGGATTTACATACGACTCCTCTGACTTGATATTCGACACAGTAAAGTCATCAAAAAACGATGAATCGAATGAGTCGAGGATATTGTTATGATTCTCATATCCTGATCTGTTTTCATATCCAGAATGAATCTCATATCCTTCACAGACACCATTACCTTGAAAGTGCGAAAATGCTTGATTTATTGACGGGAGTTGTTGAATATTGTTGTCAATTTTTGGCGAATGTGATGCCTCAATCATTGCATTAGACACAATCCATGGATCTAATGGTGAGGAGCATGGTGATTGATTTTTCGAATTACAATTATCCTCATTAAAATTTACATAGTCTGTATCTAGATTCAAAATATCAGATGGCGATGGTATATCCGTAATTGTTGATGAAAATTTCTCAATTGTTTCAGCATCAAATCGAAAATATGTATCATCATATTCATTATACTGATTTCCTTTATCATCATCAAAAATGATCGAATCGGGCGTATCAATCACGGAATTTGAATAATTATCGTAATAGCCACCGCATTCATCGACATTACAATCATTGTAATTGTATAGTAATTGTGTGGGCTTATCGGATGGTGAAAATTCAATTGGCGATACTTGATGGTAATAATTATTTGTTGGGGGTGAATTTGAATATGAAAAGGGCTGAAATGGTGGCGGAATGAAAAACGGTGATGATGAGCTCTCGACTGACGTAATTAATTTTGATGACATTGTCGATAAAGGTGTTGTTGGCGTTAAAATTCCATTGTTCACGTCATTACATGCATCATATGATGAGTAATCACCTTTCTTTACGCAAATTGGTGACGATGATGAGACGCTCATTAATGGCACAAATTGAAAATTCATTTTTATTTTATATAAAAAAAATTAATTAACTTTTTTCTTTTAAAGTTGTCAACCGCGCGTAATGACGGGCGGTATTATAAAAGTCCCGTAAAGTATTTAATTGATTGATTGAATCATTAATTAAAATAGATGCGAAATTATCACATTGAGATGTCAGATTGTTGCTGCTAGTTTGCCATAATTATCAGCATTTGGTTGATGATAAAAATCATTGGATGAATAATTTTTTAATTTGATTAATTGATGGATTTTTTATTTAATTTTTTCGTTGATTTAATTTTTTTGGAATTAACGTTAAATTAAATTTATTCTGATTTTTTCCACAAGGCTTCACTTTGAAAATATTTAATCCTTAAATTTATCAGTCACGGGAATTTTTGTTGATATTTTTTTTAAATTTTTTAGTTTTTTCTTTTATATAAATTGTTTATTGAAGTTTAATTTTTAAAATTTCAGAAATAAAATTTAATTTTTAAAAGTTTTTAAAACTTTAGTTTTTTGTTTTTACGTTTTTAATTTTTTTAACTTTTCACTTTTTATCATTTTTAGTTTTAGTTTTTTAAAATGTATAAAATTTCACTTTTTATAAAATAATTTTAAAAAATGTTACTTTTCACTTATATAAATTCTTAAAAGTCAAAAATAATCATCACAATTTCAACTCTCACACGGACGCGATCAACAAAATAGAAGAAAATTCAAATAATAAAAAAAAATGGAAAAATAAAAATAATTTTTCTCTTCACACACTTCTTGCAGCGCGACCGGCAAACGAAAATAAATTGATTACTAATTGGAAAGAACGTCTTGTTTTATTTAGAATTAAGATGCTAATGTTTTCATTTTAAACAGAAATAAGAAAAATCTTTTTCATTTCTCTCCAATACAAATTTAAGAAAACAAAATAAAAATTGGAATAAGAAAAAAATATATGTGTAAGGAATTGTGAGTAAGGGTGTTGATTGTCATGTTGATGTGAGGATGAAGCGCATTTATATGAGTGTTAATGAAATTTTAGGATGGGATTAGAAATTACTGTAGATTTTTTTTTTCAAAATTAAAACTCAAAAGGAGGATTGTAGGAGGGGGTGGGGGTGGTGCATCCTCAATTTGACTCTAACTAAGGTTAGACCTGTTTGACTTCATTCTTGAGAGTCATTCAAAATGTTCTGAATTAAATTTAGTAGAAAATGATGATTTAATGCCCTCACTCTGACTTGGAGAGGGCACAGATCCTTTATTTTATGAATACTAATCATCAAATTTAAATAATCACATCTAAAACTTCAGATCACATTTTGACAATCTGCTCTCAAAAATCATCTTAATTCCATAACATCGGCTTCAAAGAAGAAGCATAAAAGAAGAAGAACTGATGATGAGCTTCTGTTTTTCCAACACAAAATTTCTATATGTCACACATATGTGTGTACATGGAAATATATGGAAGAAGGAGAGATATAGATTCTGGAGTCAGCATGCATGTGATTATTAACAAGAATAATATTGTGATCAGTGACTCTTTTTTTGTGTGTATTTGTTTGTTCCTACATGCGTGTATGTTTGCCACATTTTTAGAGGCGTTATTTTATGATTTTTCATAATCTTTTTCTCTTTCTCTCCTTCTTTAATCGTTAGGCAAGAAAACAACTGAATTTATGGAAATTTTAGAAGATTTTTTTTCAGTCATTCACGAACACATTTGCAGCAAAAAGGGTCAATATACAATTTTTCTACAATTTTTTTTAAAGATTTTTCTTATTTTCTTCCACGTTTGTTGATCATTAGTGTTTTGCTATTGCTTCTTATGTTAATGACCCAGGACGATATGCCTCTGAAAATTTTATGATTAATTTATGAAGGTTGACATTTTTTAATTTAACTATGTTGTGGAATTTGACATGTTCATGTGATTTTAGATATTTTAAATTTCATTTTTCGAGAGTCCTTAGATAGGAACAAATTTCAAAAATAGAGGACAGTCCTCTGAAAAACCAAGCAGATGGTCAGGCTATCTTTCGACCCTTAATACTTGGCATCATAAAAACTAACCAAAACTTTGCTTCACACGTGCCTTGATTTATTGATACTTACCGTTAATAAAAATATTAATCAGTAAATCATAAAACAAGTTATTACCTTGCGCCTATCATAAATTATAAGACATTAAATCACACAAAAGTAAAGTATTTACCGGAGGTTTTGTGATAACAATATTTTTTTTTGTCGATTAAGGCAATAAATTAGTAGTTTAATTAATCAGTGCTTCTGAGTAGGCACAGTTCGTCGTGGATTATAGAAGCATTTGAATGATATACAAAATGTCAGGGTGATTTTTTAGAGGTTAATGGTCAGAAGTGACTGTTGGCACGGAAATTAATACCCAATTAATCCCTAGTATCTTAAGTTGATACCCAAATAACTTTAAAATTGATTAAAAAGTTGAAGAAACACAAGAAATTATAAAAGTTTACTAGATTAAAAAATTTAAATTCACTTAATTTATTCAAAAATTAAAATTATTTTTTTCAAAACTTATTTATTCAAGTTCCTGTCAAGAGTCGTTGCTCATATCTAGCTCATGTTGCTACTTAACCAATCTCTGTGGCTTGAAATACGTTCAAATACATGTGGGAAGCCAGACTATTTAAATAAAAGGAATAAAAGTTTAGTCATCAGATTTTTTTTAAGTCTTTTCTAAAAATTTGAACAAAAATCATCTTACTTCACATCCACTTGAATGTCCAAAGCTAACAACTCCAACTTGCATTCTTCCTCCATTTTCATTGACTGTCAATGGACCACCAGAATCTCCTTGACAGACTCCACGTCCTCCGATTGTATCGATGCAAATGACATTTGGATTTATTGAGACATCGCCATAAGATTCAGCACAGATTGCGTTATCAATGATTGTATTTGTAACACCTCTCAGGACATCAGATCCAGTTTGACCATCAGCGACACGCCCCCATCCAGTTGATTGTGCTGTATATCCTACAAACGTGCCAGCATTTGCAGGTGCAATTGGAATAACTTGTACGAATGCATCAGAAATAAATGGAGTAGGAACAACAATTGTTGCAATATCATTGAGAACATTAACACGATTATAGTCTGGATGGACACGGAATCCTGTTTGTTCAACTGTTCTACGTTGTTGAGTTGGTTCGATGACTTGAATGTTGTGGGCACCAGCAATAATTGTTGCACTTCTAGCATTTGTAAAGCAGTGAGCAGCACTCAAAACTACATTATTGGCAATAATTGAACCACCACAGGATGACGAAAAGATTAACAATTGCATCAGCAAGTAGACTTGATATTGATGAGTATGTGGAACGACTTCCTGTCCACCAACAATACGACTTGCTCTTGGATTTGGCTTGGTTGCAAATTTTTCGTAGGCAGTTCCCTCCCACGTGCTTTTAAGGTCAGATGCTGGGATGACTTTTGACCAATCGATTGGCTGATATTCTGGTCCGTCGTAGTTCTCAACTGCTGATGCAGCTGCAATAGCAAAAATTGTCAAAATTAGAAGTTTCATTTTTGGTTCCTTATTTTAGTTATTATGGCTTAAAATTTATTGAATGACTGAAAAAATTCAAGAAAATAGAAGCATTTTATAGTAATTTTTGTCTAAAATTAAGCTATTATAGGAACTGAACACTTAATCCTACTGATAAGATATATTTAAGGAAAAACTATGAGATGTGGTGGAATTTTATACGGTTGATAATGAAAATTGTAAATTCATGGTACAAAAAAATCTTAGTACAATTTGGAAACCCCCAAAAAATCCTACATCCGTAAAGATAAGAATAATAAAGCTTAAAAATCTGACTCAGAACTTCTTATCAGAAACCAGTTTTCAGACATACTGTTAAAATAATCGTGTGCTTTCTGATAAGCTGGCTACATAAGTCAGCAAAAATTTCCATATACTTATAATTGGTTTTCCCGAAAAATCATAAATTTTTTAATAAATGTTAATGGTAATGCTAAATTTTTGTAGGGTAAGGTCGATTATAATTGAATAATAATAATAATAATTTAAATTGTGAAAAGGGACATTGGGGGGGGGGGGGGGGGTGAGGAGTCAGTGAAAGAGTAAGTTCTCTAATTTTTCCTTTAGTTTCAAATTGATAAAAAAATTTTAAAATTTAATTTGACTTTATTGATACTCAACAATGAATACTAATACTATTGAGTCCTTAGAAATAGTTGATTGAGGTTATGTTATATGTTAAGCTTAAAATAACAAAAATCAAAGTACTTGAAGATAATAATACAACAAATTTGTTGAAAAACAGTTTTTGATAATTAATTAATGATAAGATTAGACACAACAAATATATTGAGAAGTTGACGGGGGAGGTAATTTTCATGACTTTATTGATCTATAGGTGTAGAATGCGGTTTGAAATTTTGACTTAGTTTAAAAATAATAATTTTGCGTTTTATAATTTTCTAAGCAAAACAAAATTTTCTTTTAAATTATTTTATTTCGATTTTCAATTTTCAAGTCCATAATTTCATCTTATTTAAAAAATCTAAGCCGAACCTTCGTGAATCCATGTCAAATGAGCAGCAACTCGTTCAAAAACGTGAGGAATACCAGACTACAATAAAAAATAAAATTAATTATTTTTAAATTTCAAACTTAGTTCAAAAATTGTCAGCAAAAGCTTCACTTACCTCACATCCTGATGAGTGTACAAAACTGGCAATTCCAACTTGAATTCTATCTCCATTAACAACAGTCAAAGGTCCACCAGAATCTCCATTGCAAACTCCACGACCTCCAGTTGTGTCAATGCAGATTGTAGCGTCATTAATTGCCACGTTTCCGTAAACTTCAGCACAGACTGAATTTGGTAAAATTGTATTGTTGACACCTCGTAAGACAACAGATGTGGCAGCACCATCAGCAATACGTCCCCATCCAGTTGCTTGAGAAGCAAATCCGACAAAAGTTTGCGTACTTGGTGGTTCAAGCCTGCTTGGTTGTACAAATTGGTTATAAACTAATGGAGTTTGAAGATGGATTGTTCCGACATCATTAAGGACATTAATTCTGCTGTATTCTGGATGAATTCGAAGATTGACAGCTTCAACGGTTCTTCTTTGTTGTGACTCTTCAATTAATTGAATGTTATGTCCTCCAGCGACCATTGTAACTGCTCGAACATTTGTCAGACAGTGAGCAGCAGTAAGAACAACTGATTCACTAATTACTGAACCACCACATGCTGAAGTTCCTAACAAAAGATTCAAGAGTAAATACGCCTGATATGGATGTGAGTGTGGAACGACTTCTTGTCCACCAACAATACGGCTTGCTCTTGGATGTGGTCTTGGTGCAAATTTTTCATAAACTGTTCCATCCCAGAAACCGGGAATTTCATGCACTGGCACTACTCTTGACCAATCAATTGGTTGGTATTCTGGTCCGTCGTAGTTCTCAACAGCTGACGCTACTGCAACAGCAAAAATTGCCAAAATGAAAAGTTTCATTTTCTTAACGATTTACTTTCTATGAAAAATTAACCACAACTGATGAATTTTTTTACAGCTGAAGTAAAGTTTTATAGAAAAATATCTTATCAGCACTCGAAAATATCTTTGATAGCCAATTTTCAAGACTTAATTCTTATTTTTAGTTTTTGATAATGGAAAAGTTAAGATAAGTTGAGCAGGTTGATGAATGAGAAGTGTAAATCAGAGATTTGTTGGAAAATACGTCGAAAAGGTTCATTGATGTTGCTAGTGACGACATTAGTTGTATTACGTCCTGATTTACTCCATCTGAATGTCAATTTATCCAACAACAATATACTCAACACCGAAATTGTATTCTTTAAAGTAGCAACACTGAAAAGGCACGCCACAGATGAGCAGAGTCAATGTCATGACATCAAATACCTTTGATCTATTTCAAGATACACTTTCCATTCTATCAAAATCTTGAGCTCGAGAGGAAAGAGACGTTGACCCTTAAATTCTTCCTATAAGGAAAATCTCCCAAATCTAGGGTGAGTCTAAGGTGTCATGACAACAATCAGCACAGTAGACCTTTGAACAGAGTTTTGGTAATTTCCAAATCAATTCTTTAAGATAATTTTTCAACGACCTGTTTGATTACTTCAAAATTGGGGAAATACATGAATAAGTAGAGAAAATCCATTAAGTAAAAGAAGATTGAAATCTTATCAATATTCATTTTCGTATAAAAAGTAAGGGATTTTTTTTGGACTTACATCAGTTGCAGTTGAAACCAGAGTGTGGCAATCTCAAAATTGTCAGTTAGACAAAATTTTCAAATTGGTTCAAATATTTTTTATACGTTACAAAATATAAAAATTTGTTGATTTCACTAAACTTAGACAGTTTAGCAAACATTAAATGGTTTTCTTTGTCTAACGAATGCACAAACAGCATAAATTAACAAAGATTTAACACAAAAATTGAATTAGTTATCTTAAGAAAATTTTGTTTTTGTTTACATTTTGTTTGTTTACAAAAAATGAGAATTTATAAAATTTCACAAAATTTTCCAACTTTAACACTCAAAACTGCATGATTGAGTGTTACAATAGTTGAAAAACATATTGTTCTAGCTATTAGAATGTAGAACATTGTATTATGACTTGTAATTAAGTTATAATTGGACAAAATATTTTTTCATCAAAGTTAATTTCGAAGATTTTCGAATTCTTCAAACATGTTCGAATTTTTCGACAATCTATTGTCGAAAAATTCGAATTTGAGGTTGCCACACTCTGGTTGAAACAAATAGAACAAATCACAGTAGAAGCTTTGTAGATATTATGACTTTGTTGCAATAAATGTTGAGAGTATTTTTTATCAGTTATAATTCAAAACTTGGAAAAACCAAAAAAATGCTTAGGAAAAAAAATTATCAGAAGTAATCGAGATAAACTTTTGGTATAAATTGCTTGGAAATCTTTTGAGCACTCAGTCTATAGCGATCAATTTAGCAGCAAGGTTCTCAAAAATGAAATTTTCAATTACTTTAATATTTTTGATTCTGTTGGTTTCCTCAACATCAACAAAGGACCTTTCAGAAGATTGGAAACCAGTTGACTTTTCTAAAGTCGTTCCGATCGAGGATGTTTTAGATTTATTTACAAATCTTCTGGATATTAACCCACAAGACTCTAGAAACAGACGAATTTTCGGAGGACAAGAAGTTCAACCAAATAGCCATCCATACCAAGTTGCATATTTTATTGAAATAAATCCAACGAGGACATCAATTTGTGGTGGATCTATTCTAAATTCTCAAGCCATACTCACAGCAGCGCATTGCATTTACCGTTTTCCTAGAGTCACAGTTGTTGCTGGTGCACATAATATTCATCGACTTGAGCCGACCCAACAGCGACGATCTTCAGAATTTGAAAATTTCAGAGTTCATCCTGGATGGAGTGGTCTTAGCTTCTCAGACGATATTGGCATTGTTCTGCTGCCAGTAGCTTTTAATTTCAACACTTATGTGACACCAACTCGTCTACCAATTGGTCTAGAAAACGAAACATTTGCTGGAGAATGGTCGAGAGTTGTGGGATGGGGTATAACTGGAACTGATTCAGGAACAAGTCCAGTTCTCAGAGAAGCCTACAATACAGTTATGTCTAATGAGGAATGCATCAATGTTTGGGGAGATGAATTGATTCTTCCAACGATAGTTTGCACATCAACAGTTGGTCAAGGTGCATGCAGTTCAGATTCTGGTGGAAGCTTGACAGTTCCACGACCTGGAGACACCAGACCTGTGCAAATTGGAATTGTCAATTTTGGTAGTATGTGTGGATCATCACGACCAATAGCATTTGCTAGAATTACGGAATATTTGGATTGGATTGGAGAAAATCAAAAGTTATGAAGGTTCAAGAAGGAGGTTAATCATAAATGATCAAGTATAGCCACAAAAATCCTACTCTTAAATTTTTTAATGTCACTAATAAATGGTTTTAAAAAGTATAAACATTGATAAATAAATGCTCAATTTTCAAATAAATAATGCATCTTAATTGAAATCTATCCAGTTCCATTTCATTTTGTGGTGCAAATAACAAGATCTGAAAATATGCCAAATAAGGATCAATATTATTAAGTAAATTGAGATGAGAAGCATCCCCACAAAACCATTAATAGTTTACCTCAGTCTTAAAATTAAATACCCATTGGCATAGCTCATATTGAATCCAATATTTAATATCCAAAAGGCAACAAATCAATAAACACAAATTTTCCCTTTTATTTCTTCTTCCATAAACTCAATACCGCAAGCATGTAATAACTTCTTATGCATGTTTTCAGGCATAATTTTCTCCAAGTTTTTTTTATTGAATAGAAACGAATAAGGCATAAACAAAGGAAAATTAATTTATTGCCTTTTACACACAAATAAAATTTTTTTTTCATCTCATTTCTTTTCATTTAAGAATAGATTTTCATTTTCATCCACACACAATAACAACAGTGAGAAAACGAAAAAAAAAATAAGGCACAACAAGAAGGAAAAGTGGAAAGAGATGATATGTTTATTTATGCACATAATGCTCAGAGTATAATGACACATGATTTCTTTTTTCCATTCTTTCGTTTCATTCTATCTTCATTGCAATAAACATTTTTTTTACTCTCCTTTTTTTCTGTGTGTACATCTGTGTTTATCGCAACATGAATTGTTCTACTGTTGAGGCTTTAAGAATAATTTTTATTCTCTTGTGTTGTTTTAAACTCTTGAAAGATTGGATATTAAGTGAATTAGCGGGATTGAAATTTGTAGGAACGCATTTTGAGTTGGATTTAAAATTCTAGAAAATTTTGTTCAAGTTCGTATTTTTTCGGTCAGTTTTTTAATTTCTTGAATTTCGAATATGTTCATCAAGTTTGGAAATTTTCGATCAGTTTAGGAATTTTTCGATCACTTTTGAATTTTTTTTGGACGTTAAGAATTTTTTCGGTCAAGATCAAGTTTGAAGTTTTTCGGTCAGTTTTGAATTTTTTTTTATCAATTTTAAATTTTTTCGATCAAAATTTCAATCTTTTGGTCAAATTTGGTATTTTTTTCGATCAACTTTAGAGTCAAATTTGCAATTTTTTGGTCATACTGATCAGCCAAAGACCTCCCACAATCCTCCCACAAAACAAAGCTCCTTTAAAAAATGTAAATTTAACGATGCATGTGTGCAATGTGCAATTAGAGATATCATGTTGAAGTTCTCTTGACTTTTGCCTGTACAATATATTTATGTACACAACAAATATCCATCGAAATACATATGCACAAAGATATATCCACAATTTATTTATTATTGTTGTACAATATCCATGCAAACACACATAAATTTGTGTATTTTGTGCATATCACATTACGTTGATATTTGATACATTTTCAGTTACTCGGTGCATGCAGAGCGCTTATGATAATTTATTGCATCTTTTACACATCTCTCACTTTTCCACACTCACTCCGTTACTTCTCATTTAAGGTGGATTCTTGACTCCCTCTTTTTTTTGGTTTAGATGGTGGTAACTTTGAGAGGAGATTTGAGGGTTATTTTTGGGGTATTCTAGGATTTTCAGGAAATTTTTGGATGGAGGGGGTTGAAGGGAGGATGAAAATGCCTTAATCAGAGATGGAACGGGATCGTACCCACCCTCGATTATTTATTTTATAAATTCTTAACTCACAAAATCTCAAAAAAATTTTGGTCAATTTTAAAAGCTTCTTGATACCCCTAAGTGCCTACCTTGAGTGAAATTTTGTTATATTTTCCACAATGACATTCGAGTGAAGAAGCAGAAAAGTTTTCATTAAATGCAGCGAGAAGCGAAATAAGAGTGGAAAATTTTCTGACAAAATTATAATTTGTTAAGATGATTTATGGAAATAATTGTTTTATTTTTACCACATTTTTAATTTCGTAGGCAAGAGCAGCACAGAAGAGGAAAAATGAGAAAGAATTACGTCAGAATTTTCATGGATGATGGAGAAAAAATTGTATAATTTTAGTTCCATTTCACTTCTACGCGGCTTGTTTTGTTTTCATTTCTCGCTCATTATTTGTTGAGTGATATTTTATGAAAAAATAATAATTTGTTTGTGCTTTCTCACTTTCTACATTAATTTTCATATTTATTTATATTTTTGTAACTAATAGGAGTTATAACTGTAGCATCAACAATTATTTTGTTATTCATCCGTTAAAAATAAATACATTTATTTGACTACATTTAATGATTCAGATTACTAATGACTTATGATGATGATGAAAATCACGTTTATGACTTACTCTTCTTATGTCTTGTTTTTCTTTTATGATGACAAATTGGCTATGAATGGGATGTTGTGATGGTGTTCAGTCTGTTGATGATAATAATGTTGGGATGTTTAGTTTATGAATGACAATTAAGGGCATTTAGTCAAAGGATGCCTGATATCAGGTTGAATAAATTTCAAAAAATCAAAAATCCATCATGACTTGCTAATTAATGACGTACATCAAAAAATGACATTTCTAAAATCCTCTCATCCAATTCACAATGTCTATAGGATGCCATTTGGCTCCAAACGTCCTCTTTCTTCTTCTAAACTTTAAAAAGTGTATAAGACCGACGAGGTGCCTTTAAAATCACAAAAATCTCAATTAGTAAAACAAAATTACGCAATATCCCAAACGCAGTAGCACATGCACACATAAATCCGTTGACAAATGCTAAAGTGAAATTATTAATCCCCTCAAATCTTTTTGCACCATAATAATTATATTTCCTTCTTCTTGTTGCTATCGTCATCATTTTCCATTTGGCATTAATTGCACATAACAATCTGCAAATACTGCTCATATAAAATTGCAGATGTTTACGATTTATTTTCATTCTCCTTATGCATTTTTTTTAATTTAAAATGAGTTCGAGGTTTTCAGGTCATTCATCCTTTTATTTTACACATCGTGCATAGAATTTTAAAAAAATTATCTTCGTTTTATTTTTTTTGCATTCAACTTTACGTACAAAAGAAGTGGATGAAATGAAATATGAATAATAAAAAATACTTTTTCTTTTGGATAGAAGAGAGTGTGACAGAATGAAAGTACCCTCGGGGGAGGAATGATAGCGCATTTTTGAGGGATGTGCATTTGAATGTCATTTAAACTGTTTATTGTTGTTGATTTTAAAGTTCTTTGGGGTTCACATCTAATCAATGGAGTTATAATGGCTCTAAGGGGTCATAGGGGTCGTAGTGACACTAAGGGGTCCCAACCTCTATGGTCACACCATTTTTAACCTTCCTTCTACTGATTTTTATAACAAAGCACAAATGACATCCCGAAAGCTCTTACGGAACTCTTAAAAAATTATCAAAATCAGCCAAACTGCAAAATTTTTGCAACTCGTTTTTTAATTTGCCAGAACAAAAACACCACAAACAAAACTTCTTTCTCTTTATTTTGATTGACAGAAAGTGACTTCAAAGGATGATACAAAATAAATATTTTTTCTGTGTGTGCTTTTATGCATTTTTTCTTCCTTCTTTTTCTTTCTGTTCAACTTTTTGGTTCTGTGCTTTGAATATTTTTTTTCTACATTTTTTATATTATAAAAGAAAATTTATATGGTTTGATTTTGAAATTTTATGTTTTTAAAAAATTTTTTTGTGCTTTTTTGGTTTTGTTAAAAATAAAATGATGTACACTCCCAACTATTTGGGAATTTGAATGAATGTTGGATGGTGGAGGGGGGGTTGATTGGGTGTTAAATCACTTTCCTCAATAGGGGGTTTTCACTTATTATGCAACGCAAAATACGAATTTTTTGAACCCCTTCCTAAATTGTGATAAGTTTCCCAAAGACCCCCTTCTCCATATATGTTAGATATAATAAGTCTATTCAAATACTGATAAAGAAACTTAGTCCTATCAGCTTGTAAATAAAATTTTTATTTCGGAAGTAATATAAAATTTAAAAATTGGTGTGAATATGAAATTTATATCATTTAAAACAGATGCTAGATGTTTACTTTTCTATCAAGGTGTTATTAAATTTTAGACGAAATATTAAATTTTATTCCTCTAGTATCTCTTGGATAGGGAAATTAGCCAGTTTATATTTAAATATTTTCAAGTTGATTGACAAAAATAATTCAATAAACACCTCATGGAGCTGTCATGTATTGAGTAAGCAACTGACCTAATTATTATTTTATTTTATAAAAGATTCATTTATTTACAGCTGCTTACTTTACCTGCTGTGCATTGTAATAATTGGTAGCACACTTGATGACTTAATTAACTCTAAAAGACAATTAAAAAAGAGACTTTCGACAATCTTCTCACTTTACACAAATGTAAAAAGTTTATTCAGCTTTGACGTACCAGAAAATTCAATAAGTTGTATTCATGGCATAAAAACTCTATCGATGATGATAATTGTGTTTCATCATTCATATCAAATTCTCTTTAATTCAACTTCATTGAGGTTTAGTAATGAACTGCAGAATTTTAAAAATCGATCGTTGTTGCTGACAATTCTAGCGACTGATAGCTTTTTTGTGCTTAGTGGATTTCTGTCTGTGAAGTGTTTTATGCAGAAGGATTCAACGTAAGTTTAAATGAGACTTATGAAATTTAGGAAGTATGAAATTATTGATGTTTTTAGAGATGGGTGGGTGCCAAGGGTTGTTGTGCTACCCAATCTCCATTTGGCAACGCCACCACTCAAAGTTAAGGAAGCTCCTTTTTGTCATGCCTTAGTCACTCTCCTATTCATAATAAATTTATTGCTGTCTATATTTTCAGAATATGTCGATATTTCCTCATTTTGCTTCAAAGATACATGCGATTGATTCCAACAGCAGCATTTCTAATGTTGATCTTGATTTCATTGAAAAACTTTCAAGGACTGGATGGATACATAGTCGCTCAAAATGATGATTGCAAAAATTTATGGTGGACATCGATGCTTCTTATTCAGACTTATTATAATCCTAATAATACAGTGAGTATTGGGTAAAATTTTGTCATTTATAGAAGTCAGGTTTGCTATTTAGTTAATGATCCTCAATGTTTTGTTATCTTTAGTGCATAGGACCTTTATGGTTTACTGCCGTGTGTTGGCATGTCTTTCTCATCACACCCATTATTTTGAAGTTATTAAAATTTTCAAACAAATTTGTTCGAATGTCTGTGATTATAGCTATTTTAGCTTGTACTTATATACCTGGTTACAGAAGCTCACTTGGATCACATGTTGTTTTAGAAAGATATACGGACACAATAACAAGATCGTATCCATATTTATTTGGAGTGTTGTATTATCATGAATTTTTTAAAGTCAAGGAACTTTCGAAGGTGAGGTTTTATAATTTTTAAAGTTTTTATTTTACTTTTAACAGCCAACCTTAATACTTTTAGTTCCTCAAAGTCCTTCTATGGATCATTTCTATTGCGATTCTTTTATCACCAGCTGAAATCCTTTTCCATCCAGAAAAATCGATAGACAGTTTAACCGAAACATTTAACTTCATCAGAACTATATGGCCATTTGGCATTTGCTGGCTCATCCACGCATGTCATTATGGATGGGGTGGAATAATTAATAAAATTTTGTCATTTAAATATTTTATGCCATTTTCAAACATTTGTTTGGGACTTTACATCATGAATGATTATGTGGGACATTATATTGGACCAAGAGTGATTGATCATACAAATGGGATGAAGTATCCAGTTGATAAAATTGTAAGTAGCTCTTTTGGGGTTAAAATGAAATTTTTTGAGAATTTTTATTGTGTGCTTTAGATTATAATGTTCATTTTGACATACATCATTGCTACAATTGCTGCTGCTGTACTATACCTGTGCATCGAGGTTCCATTCTTCAAAATTGGAAAGCTTATTGCTGATTCATCTTGCTTTACAATTTTGAAAAATTTCAAAATTTTTGATAAAATTAATTATATTCAATTTTCAAAAAAATCAGAAAATGTTTGAAAATAAATAAATTTTGAAAAATATTATATCATTTAATCTATTCTCTATTATTCATGCTCTGCATTCCCTCCTTTGCATTCATATTCTGCATGACTGCATAAAACTTATAAGTCAACTGACTCACAGTAACAAAATTTTCCAAAGTAACCTGAAAAAGGATTCCAGAAATCATAATAAGAGGCTGGGATGCATGAATTAAGAGAGTATTGAAAGATGTTCTGAATTTTTTACATCCATTGTACCATTTTGTATGGAAAATGTCCATTGAGAATTTTTCAGCAGCAATCATGATTTCATTTCCAAAGTAGCAAGGGATGAAAATTTGCAGACCCATCGGCATCATGTAGGTTAATTGACGGAAAAATACCGAGCCACCATCTGCGGGCGAGAACTGGAAAAATAATTATTTCATCCGTTCGCAAAATACTCATAACATAACACTCACCATCGATATTGTATAGCAAGTCATACAGATAACAGCAGTGCTGATAACAACTTGAATAAAAATTATCGGCGATACAAAATTCTGAGCAGAAATGAGAAACTTCTTAATTTTTGAGTGAATAATGATGCATTTCTTCAATTCCTGGACAGTTCTATCTTCATGCTTCCTTTCATTGTCATGAAATTTGAGGCGATTCTCCTTTGTCATATTTTCCTTTAATTCTGTTTCAATTTCAGCTATTCTTGCGGCCAATTCTTCAAGCAGCCCAGCACCCATGCTGAAGAAAAAGACACCCAAAAAATCCATCACAACAGCCGTTGTAGCAGCAAATTCAGCACCAATATTTGCATAAAGTTCAGCAATTAAAAAGTAAAAATAGTTTTGTTCAAAATTGAAGAACGGCGGTGCATAAAGTTTGTAATGAGTCATGTATGGAGGGACTTTAGCATCCATAATAGCACCAATAAATGCCAGGTTGATGGTGAATGGACAAGTGCTCCAGTAAATGATGAATACTTTGCGAATTCTGTCCATTCGCTTCTTAATAAAATGACCAAAATTAACTTGATTCTCACTTGCAAAAACCAGCAGTTCTCGGAGATCCGCAATAACTTCTTGAAGGGCCTCGAATCTAAAAATAACAATGTATGATTTTGAGGCAATTGAGATCCAAGTAAGTTGCATTGACAGGAGGTCTGCAAAGTCAATGATGTTTTTGACTTTATAGAAGTAAATTGTCTGCAGAAGTAAGTAAATGTCGATGAAGATTAAACGAACAATAAACCCATAAATTTTATGTCCAACATGAACTCCTTTAGGACGGTAGATTCCGAGAATTCTGTAGATTTTGAACACTGATTTGATATTTCTCATATATTCGTCAACCATCTTGTTCCTGGATTTTAGAAATCTGCTGTTTAACTTAAAATAATTTTAACACTTTACACTGATTTTTGAGTTCCACTTTATGCTTGATGTTTCGTCCACAAATGAATTTACAGTACTTCTATCAAATTTGCATTTCTCCATCAATTTATACACAGTAGAAAAATCCATCAACGAAAAAGTTAGTTTTTGAAGTTTCATCCTCAAAAAATTAAAAAAATTTCAAATTTATTCTGACAAACCCATTTTGAATTTTCAAAAAATACCTAAATCCTTCGACTTTGAAATTTTTATCCTTTACTCTGCAATTATATTCATCGAATTTGAGGTATGTAAAATTTAAAATCACAAACTTTATCATCTCTTTGAAACCATACTGCCCTCCAAAAACTAATTACAATTTATGACATTAAAAGACACGAGGCAAAAGTGTTTCGTCATGCTTGACTTTGAAGGAGTCTTCAAATTCTGAATTTATTACGTCAAATGCTTATGTTAGGAGCTAAATGTAATAAAGTTTAAATCAATTTTATTACAAACTTTTATGTTTACGAAGCAAATAAGAAAGGCTGACCACGTGCCGAGTATGTAATGATTGCTAGATGGACCACTTATGGGAATCGAACCCACGTCCTTAAAAAAATGGCTCTATAAACCAGATTCCACCCTGGTCAGACTATCCTTTTGTGCATGACTTCTTAACTAAACATTTGGACAGCCTAACTAGTGACAGCCTAGTTATATTGAATTATTGAACTTAAAAGCAGGGTTGATACCTAGCATTTGCCTTTGAAGAAGACCATCTAGGTGTAGGCAATTATAAGTCAAAGGCAAAGACAGGTTGCCTTTGCAAAGGCAAAATTTTCTGCCTTTGCCTTTGTTGTACAATGCCTTTGCAAAAGAAGAAAAATTTAAAAAATAATTTTTTGAACTTCTGATGCTCATCAATAATATGAAGTTATTATTTTTTTTTGCACAGACAAAGGTAAATTCAAAGGCAAAGGCACGACTTTGCTAGATCATAGGTAAAATCTGGTCAAAGGCACCTTTGTATCAACCCTGTTTAAAAGTTTAATTGATTCAAAAATGGTTCAGTATTTTCTAAATTTTATTTGTATTGTAAACATTAGTAAATTGATAAGGACATAAAGATATTGTTACACCCATGTGCTTATATTGAATTTTTACAACGAAAACTCAATTGGATTCTTCGATTCGCTGACCCTTATTTATTATTATTATTATTAACACCCCATCTATTTAGTAAACTCTTTAGCATTCATATTCTGCATGACGGCATAAAACTTGTAGGACAATCGACTAACTGCCACAAAATTTTCCAAAGTAACCTGAAAAAGGATTCCAGAAATCATAATAAGAGGCTGAGATGCATGAATCAAGAGAGTTTTGAAAGATGTTCTGAATTTCTTGCATCCATTGTACCATTTTGTATGGAAGATGTCGATCGAAAATTTTTCAGCAGCAATCATGATTTCATTTCCATAATAGCAAGGGATGAATATTTGCAGACCCATTGGGATCATGTAGGTTATTTGACGAAAAAATACCGAGCCACCATCTGCGGGCGAGAACTTTTCAGAAGAAAAAAAATTAAGGAAGGCTTGTACAACAAAATACTCATAACATAACACTCACCATCGATATTGTATAGCAAGTCATACAGATAACAGCAGTACTGATAACAACTTGGATAAAAATTATCGGCGATACAAAATTCTGAGCAGCAGTAAGGAACTTCTTAATTTTTGAGTGGATAATGATGCACTTATTTAGTTCATCAATTGTTCTGTCGTCATGACCAGCAGCTTTTTTATCATTCTGCTCAGTTTCTATGAACTCAATTCTATCTGCAAGCTCTTCAAGCAATCCTGCACCCATACTAAAGAAGAACACCGCCAAAAAGTCCATCGCAACTGCTGAAGTGGATGCAAAGTTTGCACTTATGTATGCATAAATTTCAGTGATGACAAAATAAAAATAGTTTTCTTCAAAATTGAAGAACGGCGGTGAATAAATTTTATATTGAGTCATGAATGGAGGAAACTGAGCATCTTTCATAGCAATCACGAATGCTAGGGTTATGCTGGTTGGACAAGTGCTCCAATAAATTAAAAAAACTTTACGAATATTTTTCATTCGCTTTATGATAAAGTCACCAAAGTTCATTTGATATTCACTTGCGAATATTAAAAGCTCTCTTAATTCAGACACAACTTCGACAACTGTATCGAAATTATGGATCACATAATATGACTTGGTAGCTATTGCCACGTACGTCAATTGCATAGATACAAGATCTGCAAAGTCAATGATATTTTTAACACGATAGAAGTAAATTGTTTGAAGAATCAAGAAAATGTCAATTAAGAAGAGACGTGAAATAAATCCATAAATTCTATGTCCAACATAAACTCCTTTTGGACGGTAGATTCCTACTATTTTGAATATTTTGAAGCAGGAATCGAGGTTTTCTAAATATTCGTCAACCATTTTTTGAATGTTTAATTTAATTTGATCTTGGTAGAAATTAGAAACGTCTGGTTGGAATTTAGTTCCAGAAAATCAGTCAGCTATTTGATGACACGAGGACAACTAAGATACTGTCCAGCTAGTAAAGCTATGATCAAGAGGAATTTTTCAGCTTATAGGCTTCATAAAATTTTATACAACAAATTTTTGTTTACGAAGTTCCATCCCCAATTGAAAAAAAAGGTTTTATTTTTTGCATTTAAAATTTGATGAATTTTTGACTTTGAAAATTCTGAAAATTGAAATTTTTGTTCAAATTTTTTATTTTGTCCTTCCACTTAAACCTCAGAGCAGAGTTGCTATGCGAGCATCAGTAACCATCAGCAGAATACCAGCTGCATTTTAACCAACCGGCATCCTTTATCTTCGACGATCAGTGATCAATGGTGGCCTGTTTTTCCATCATCAGCTGTAGGGTAATAAATTTTAAGGCATTCAAAACCAACTCTGTCTTAGAGCCACAACCCCAACCTTATGCTTGTTAAATTTCACACCAGTTTAAAAACTCTTTTTGTTTCAAATAAATTCAAAATTGATTAATGAAACTTTCACTTTCATTTACACTGCGCACACTGCTAAATTATTAAAATCATAATGACATAGACCATGTGCTTCCATAAAGCTATCAACCACATAATTTTGATGTGTCATTAGCAACTTTTTCTATTCGAAAAACATGAAAAAAAAATAATTTTTTGAATGAAAGAAAAACAAAAAAGAAGAATTAAACAAAAATATTCAGTCTTTCACCAAATATCAAACCAAACAGAATGTCTTTAAAAAATATTTAACTAGATAACAAAAAATTGACAAGAGCTGGCAAAAAACTGCCACAAGACAACATTTTTTGTTCATATGATTTGAACAGACACGAGCAAAAAAAGATTAATTTAGCTTTAAATGTCACAATCTATTGGATATGGAGAATGTCATTGAACTTGAGCGAGTTTGTTTACGAGATGAGATTTTGAGTAGCAATTTGCAGATATCGGATTTTAATGGATTATATTTGAAAGGTTTAAGTTGAGTTGTTGATGTGTGAATTGAGTTGATTATGTCTGAGTTTATGGAGTTGATGAGTGGAGATTAAGATAATATGTATGAGAAAATTTAAGTTTGAAACATTTTAACCTAAACTAGAGTAGCTGAAGCAAGTAGCAAGCCTCTTAATCTTGATGAAGATATGAGGAGGACCTCTTGATCTCCTTGAATCGTATGAAAGAATTTGTCAAGCACGTCCAACTCTCCAACCATCCTTCACACTTGAATCTCACTTTTTTAAAACAAATACCATCAATAATAAAATAATAAACTGCAAAAGGTGCAAGTCAACAACACATCCTCCATATAGCAACCAGTAATTGATAATCGACAGTTAAAAGGAAGGTCAGATGATTACCCGGTGATTTATTGAATGGAGATAAATAAACTTTTTAAAATGTTGTTGGTAGCGTAAAAAGTATTATCAATTACAAATGCATCAGTTTATGATTGATTGTGCTTCTACCTCATCGTTGTGTGGTTTCTATTTGTTATTCAAAAATTAAAATAGTAGAAATTTTTTACATGAATGATGTGGGTTAAGGTCATGGGTGGTTGGATGTTGCCATTAATAGTTACAGAGCAGCGTTTTGTTTGTTAAAAGTTTGCATGCAATCGGACCGTTATTTGGATTAAATTGAGTGTAGATATAAGATTTAGAGTCATTTAGGAATCTAGAGCTTGGTATACCTTAAGGGTACCTTATGGGTGTAGCCTAGGGGGTATCCACATTGGTAATGGGTATGCCTTTAGGGTCTTCTTTGAGGTAGTAGAGTAAACCAAGCAACTTCCCCCTGGAGCTAGTCTAGAAACTTTAAATCTTAAGCCACGGTCTGAATATTCACTCAAAACTATCCAATCTTCACCAACAACAATCTTTTTCATTGTGCTAAACACCATCGCAACCGGCATTTCTACATAATCATGCAACAACTTCTCACCTGTGTGCTACACACTCATACATTCAAAATCAACACAAGCGCTTGTATTTGTGGTAATAATGAATGTGATGTAAGGTCAGTTCTTGCAGAAAAAAAAAACTCTCACTCATTTCCACAAATCTTTGTATTCAGTTTAAGTTTCAACGTTGATCGGTTCGGATGTAAAAATGGTCGAGACAATTGCAGAAGATGAAGAAATTAAGACAAAAAGTTCAATTACAATTCCAGTAATTTTCATAGAAGATCGCGAAAGTGACGAGGTCAATGAACAGTTAATCACAAATGTTGATCATTATTCGCCATCTGTTCGCCTTGTGAATATCACAAAATCATCTGATTTTGCAACAAGTTTTGGGTTTTTATTATCGCGCTCAAAATGGGATCCATATCCATACATATCGAGAATTGATAAAGAATCGCCCGCAAGTACGTCTGGATTAAAGGAAGGTGATTGTGTTTTGGAGGTAAAAGTCGACGACAACAGCACAATGTACAGTTCATTTGTGTCTTTTTTTCTTTCACATTTTATTGTGCGCGTGAACTTGAAGCTGAAAAAAGTGACATGAAACTATTTGAAGGACGTAGCGAGAAGAAAATTGTTTTAAATGTGTTTCTTGATCTTTTTCATTTCTGCTTTGCTACTCTTGTGGATGTTGACTCAAGTATTCTTTTGATATTGCTGTACATGAAGAACTTTTTTCAATGTTATGATAAAAATAAGTGATTATATAATGAGAATTTACAGACTAATACATGCTTGTAACTTGATTAACAAGTTCAAGAGTAATGTGATGAAATTATGCATGTGTATTGATTTGAATTAAATGACTCACGTTTGTGGACGGAGTTGTTGAAAATATTGAATTATGATGCATAGAGTCAGCAAGTGGGACAGTAATTAATGAAATTACAATGTCTAAAGGTTAAAATGTGTAAGATTAAGCTTCAGTGGCGGAGTAGGTTAAATTTGCGTCTCCACAAAATAATATTTTTATGACAGGTTCATCGATTTTGCATCACTTGAACCCCCCTCTTGCTACGCCACTGCTAAACTTCCGGCTAAAATTTAGATAGTTTTGTATCAACAAGAAAACTACATCCTTCAAGTTTTAGAAATATATTTTTGATTAATTGACTTATTCATATTAGCAAAATTATACAATATGGTAAGATTAGCAGCATTGGCTAGCCAAATAAAGTAAAGCAAGAGCGTAACCAGGGGGATTTGGATTTGGGGGACAAATCCCCGCCCCCCTCCTCGCCAAAAAATTCTTCAATTTGCTAGGGTTTTTGAGGGAAAAAATTCAAAAAAAAATTCTGGTCTTCCCAGAATTACCCTCCTAAAATTTTTTTGTCTACGCTGCTGAAGTAAAGATTATTTAAGTGATTGAAAGAATTACCCTCTGTCTGAGTCATTAAAGGTCATCATTTTGGGTGCACGAGTTTGATTCCTATTTAATCTGAAATGTCTTAATTAGGTTAAATATATGCAGCGGTCATTAGATATTCTGATTATTTTTTGGTGGGAACTGGTCAATGATAAGTCTAACTATAGTAAAGTCTGCAACCATCATGTCTATCACCTCCTTCATATCAACAAAAATTGCGTGAAGAAATTAAACCGAATATAATGCTGTTAGACATACAATAACCATAATAACAAAGCAAAATTGCTTGATGATATTAGACAATTATGTGTAAAGATGTTGGTGATTCCTCGCTGTGCACAGACTTTATTTTAAAGACAGTGGCAAGGTTTCTTTGAAGACGTGCTGAATGAGATGAAATCTATAGGCTATGATATTTTAAAAACCAATATGTGTAATTTAAAGAAATGATGAATGAGAGAAATAGCTGCAAATTTTAGAAGCTGACTTTGACAGACATTGAAATTTTTGTAATGGAACTGACTGTTTTTATTTCGAAAGCATTTTGTATTAGGTTGATAATTTTCTTGCTGCCATTTTTGGAGTTAATGTCATTAGAGGTAGTTAGTGAGGATATTGAAGGTCGTGAGATAGAGGAAGAAGTTAATGTGACATGAGTCCATTAATAATGTTAACTGACATGTACAATAATTTTTAAGCTGCCGTGCTTGATGGCATAAAGCACAGCTATACGCTTACAAAAAGTATAATCGAGACTAGAAATAATTCCCAAAATTCAATTTTATCTCCAAATAATTTATGACAATCTTCAAAGGCTTTTAAAACTCGCTCATGATTATCAAAGTCATTAAGCTAACCCTCGCGAAAATGTCACTAAAATTTCAGCAAATTTACAACTCATTAAATTTCAATATCACTTCCTCATCATCATTATCAAAATTTAGATGTCTCTAACATCTTCTATTGTTTTTAGGTAAATGGCGAAGACGTTTTAGGTATGCGCGTCGCAGATGTTGCTAATTTAGTAAAATCAAAAAATGACCATGTGACATTATTGCTATGGAACACAAACTTGGATCAACAGTGTGAATCGAATTTATGTTGCGGTCCAATGCCTTTGAATTACGAAAAGTTAGCAGCAACAGTTCAAACAATTCTAACAGCTATCGAATGTCCTGTCTGCTTTAACACGATTACATCACCATTCACACAATGTCAAAATGGACACTTATTGTGTCTGAGATGTCGTGCACGATCCGATAAATGTCCAATATGTCGGGATCGTTATAGTGTGGTTAGATGCTTATTGGCAGAACAAATTTACACGACATTAATCGAAACCTTTAACCTCCAAGACGGTCCGCACGGAAAAATACGAGAGAAAATTTTTGGTGCAAAAACATGCAAGTCACAAAATGATAGACACACAACATCAACCACAACACCGAAAATGCACTCACATACACAAAAATTTCTTGCTAAAATCATGGGGAAGGCGTCGTCAATGGAGAGTCTGAGTCAGCAAAAAGGCGGCAAGAAGATTGACAATGAGGAAGATAATGGAATGATAAGGAACAAAGTTTTGTCACAGTCAGCTAGTAACATTTTTCCTCGGTATGTATAGAATGTAATTGGAAAGTGAAATTTTTTTTAAGAACTTTAAGATTTTTTAAAGCAATCTTTAAGAGCAATGAATGGGGTTTATTTTTCTCATTAACAATCTTATATAGGATTCGTCGTAAAAATGCGTTCGATGAGAGGGAAAATTTGCACAGACTTCACATTAAGCTCCAACCTTTTCATAGAATCACGTTCACTTTCTGCTCTTAGTGAGAAGATTCATCATAATACCTAGAATTTCACACAATGTTGAATAAGAAATCATGAAACGGTATTTAGGTGTTTGGGTCAATAAACGTTCGTAAATTAGATGGGCACTCTTAGTGCTTAAAATATTTTGGGTTTTAAAGAGGAATTTTGTATAATTTTTAAAATCAAAAATATAGCCTAAGGGAACATAGCCAAGAAGGGGGTCTGACCTCTCGAAGAGAGTGGTCCATGGCTACACCCCTGGTTTAAGATAAGGTTGTTGACCTCCCTGGCTCTTGTTCTTGCTGATAACAAAACCAGTGGCTCTAAAATCAAAGCTTCCATTAAATCTCAATTTTAAGTTTATTCCAAAATCAACACAAAATTTCACCTCTCATGAAATGATTGATGGACATTAGCATTACGAATCAACAGTTGAAACAATTTCATTTGTAACAACATCCAACGAAACAATTCAATCATGTCGAAAGAAAAAGAAAATGACAGAAATTCCCATAAACATTAAACAAAATTGTTTTGAGATAAAAAATCATAAGCCGGATAGTATTTTGGACATTTCTGATGGATATTATGACTATTATTGATCGAAAATTTAACCCTCGTCATCACTGAACATTTTTTGATTTTTTTTTATATTTTTAGTGCGGAATCGACCCAAATGGCAGTCATTCGATGTCCATCAATGGCACGAAATCTCGGTTCAGAGTTATCAAATTCCTGTGGAAGCCTTTTGGGCACACGACGCCCACGCTCATGCAATGGATCATCTGAAAGTTTGCCTATATTTATGCCTCAAAGCAATGACAATAACTCAAAAACCGATGAAGAATTTTTCTATTGTCCAGCAAGTGAACATTGCTATCAAGATAAGCTTAAAGCATCAGAATTGATACAGCATGTAAATTCCATCCATCACCTACCGACAATTTTTTTCGGTACATCAAGTGCGGAAATTTCTCTTCCACCACGATTGCCCATTGAGAATGCGTCATTGATTTTACAGCTCGATGAAAAACAATTTTGGGTGAAAGTTGTGGCTAATGTTACGTAAGTCTTGCCTGCTGTATATTCAGGCTGTATTTAACTGTTATTATCCTTTTTTTGGAAAGTTTTATGACTCTCTGCAAAGCTATAAAATTTCATTCCAAATTGTTTTTGTTTTCATTTTATTTTCCTTTTGTACATCCATACAGAAATAATGACCTGTTCATTTCGTGTCTAATGCAAGCATCGTTCGATTACACAACAAAATACATTCTCGAGATTGCCATTCGAAAAGTTGCCAATAAAATTCTTGGTGTACAGTTGATAAATCGGAATGAGATTTATTCGTTGGAAAGCACGTCGTGGCAGGTAATTTAATTAATTTTTTTCCTATGCTGCTCTTGTACTTTATTATTTTGTTTTTCACACGTCAGGATTACATGGAAAAAAATTCTTTTTAGCTGATTTTTTGAGGATTGTGGGTTGGGTGGTTTGATTTTATGTCCAAGTTTTTATGATTTGCTGCAGGTAGACTGGGTGACTAGGTGTAGGAGCGTAGCCAGGACACACCCCCTTTAAAAATCCTTTTCTATAACCATGACTAGGTGCTTGTGATTAGGATCAAGTCTAGATCTAGCACAAGTGTTTCTTAGGTCAATTCAAATACTAGTCACAGTCATGAATTCTATGATATCCTTTAGAGTCCCATATTTTAGATTATATCCCATAAAATGCGTCATACCTCATCCTTGTTTACTTTAATCCTCTCATAATACTCACACTTCATATTTATTTATTTTCCCAGGAAATATTCACATCACAAAGCGGAATTAAACTTACTGATGAAAATATTCAGGCAACGTTTGCAGGTGATGAAATTAATCTGCAGATTTCCATCAAAAGGATTGAGGACATATAATAATTAAATTTACAATTAACAGTTGCCGTAGCTCACTTAGTGCATGAATTTTATTTATTGTTTCCATGGCAAGGCGTCTGATGCTTTAATCATCCTGCGTGAAAAAAAAAATTGCTGCATTTTTTCATTTTTAATTAACTGCACACTGTGAGTGTATACGAGGATGGCTTAATTAATTTTTTTTTCTGTTTGTCTGTTATTTAAGAGATTTTTATCACTCGATGATGTATATTTGTCTATATTAATTAAAATAAAAATCAATCTTGCCACATTCGTGTGACAGGTGAAAATTTATAAATTTCATAAGTGAATTATTACCAAAAAAAAGTCGCTTGATAAATCTTAATTAAGATTGATTGTTATCAATTTATCATTATTTTACACCAGATCCAGGCATTAAAGATGTAAATGTGAGAGATTATTGATGTGAATGGAGAATTTTTCTGGGAAAAGGATCAGAGCTTTAAGCTTTAATGCAATATTAATTATTGAATGGAAATTTTTGATTAATTTTTAAAATCCTGAATGGAAATTGTTTTGGATCGATTGCCAAGTTGCGTCATAAGTGAAGTCTGAGTGTCACAAATATTTAGACTACGAAAACTTCATAATCTTTTGATATTGTGAACCATACATCAAGCTTAAAACACATTAACTTAAACATGCCACATGCTCAATCTGTAAGGCTTAATAAAGATCATATCTACACAATCAATAAAGCTTATTAATTTTGAATTATAGCACAGCATCTTGTGTTAAGCAGGAAGTGTCAAAAACTTTAATTTAAATTCATCTTCAATATGCAAGCTTTTATTCCTTAAACCTTTAAAATCCATTTTAATACTCCACATGAGACAACACATAATTTGCCTCACAGCAGCAGAAAGCAAACAAGATTAAATAATTAAAGTTATTTGAATAGTGACTTTTGATGCTCCAACCGGGGAGCATGATTTGAGTTGATGCAAATTTAATCACGATATTGTTGCAAATAATCTGCAGCATTGTTGCATTTTCCTCGTTTATTTAGGATTGTTCGCTAATTATTTGGTATTGTGAGTTATATTTAGGAGGAACAATTAAGGATTATATAGGTGTAATTAGGGATTTATTTATTTGACATGCTGAATTCATAAATGTTATTGAAAATTATTTTGCAAATCATCCAAAATGTAAAAAAAAAAATAAATTTCAAAATAAACAGACAAAAAAAGTAGAACGAACCATGGCAAGAGACTGGGTTAGTTGGAATCAGTAGAAATTGGGATTCGAACCCATGTTTTGAGAATATTTTTCTTCATTTTAGATACTTGAAAGCAATTTTCTTAGAAATGATAAGCTGAACACTCTATTTAAGTAATCAGTTTGATTAGTGGCATATTCAAAGCAGAGAGTTGGGTTTCGTTGGTCAAACTCCCACCCTTCGATGAATTTTTGTCTCAATTTGCTAGGGTAATTCACAGAGATCGAAGCCGCTTAGTTCGGCGGCTTAGCTCGGCTTAATTAAGCCGAAATTTTAGCCGGCTTATTTTATCGGCTAAAATAAGCCGAATTTTTAGCCGGCTTATTTTACCGGCTAAAATAAGCCGTTTTTTTAGCCGGCTTATTTTACCGGCTAAAATAAGCCGAAATTTAAGCCGGCTTATTTTACCGGCTAAAATAAGCCGAAATTTAAGCCGGCTTATTTTACCGGCTAAAATAAGCCGAATTTTTAGCCGGCTTATTACTTCGGCTAAATTAATTTTTAAATGAATTATTTTTTATTGTTTACATTAAATTTTTAATAGTGAAAATCGTTATGGCTTTAAATGTTATAAACCCGTCATATGAAAATGATTAACACATAAATAAAATTTTTATATTGTTGTTCCGGAAGTGACTTATTTCCTACTGGATCTTTGAAATCTAGGTCTAAAAGTTATTTAAATCTTACTGGATCTTTTAATTCTGGCCAAAAACGTGATTTGGCTTCTACTGGATCTTATTATATTAGACATTGTGTACCTGGATCTTATTATATTGTGTATGGTATGTCTTAATGTCCACTGGATCTTGCTATATTAGCTATGGTGTGTCTGTATGTCAACTGGATCTTTTTATATTTGGTCTATTTGTCCACTGGATCATAACTGACTGTATTGAGTACAGGCACACCATACATAGTAAGATCCAGTAGACGTACAGAACAAATATAATTAACATACAGGCACACCATACCTAATATAAGACCCAGTTAACATACAGGCACACCATAGCTAATATAACAAGATCCAGTGGACATTAAGACATACCATACACAATATAATAAGATCCAGGTACACAATGTCTAATATAATAACATCCAGTAGAAGCCAAATCAAGTTTTTGACCAGAATTAAAAGATCCAGTAAGATTTAAATAACTTTTAGACCTAGATTTCAAAGATCCAGTAGGAAATAAGTCACTTCCGGAACAACAATATAAAAATTTTATTTATGTGTTAATCATTTTCATATGACGGGTTTATAACATTTAAAGCCATAACGATTTTCACTATTAAAAATTTAATGTAAACAATAAAAAATAATTCATTTAAAAATTAATTTAGCCGAAGTAATAAGCCGGCTAAAAATTCGGCTTATTTTAGCCGGTAAAATAAGCCGGCTTAAATTTCGGCTTATTTTAGCCGGTAAAATAAGCCGGCTAAAATTTCGGCTTATTTTAGCCGATAAAATAAGCCGGCTAAAATTTCGGCTTATTTTAGCCGATAAAATAAGTCGGCTAAAATTTTGGCTTAATTAAGCCGAAAATAAGCCGCCGCCGGCTTATTTATCGGCGGCTTCGATCTCTGGTAATTCAGAAAAAAATCCTAAACCACCAAATTTTTATTTCCATTTCTACAAAAAAAGTATGAACACCCGAAACAAAAGTGACCTGCTTAGGGGTCATTCGCAAATTACGTCACGCAAAAAATGACTTTTTCGAGACCCCACTCCTCCTTCCAAAGAAAGAAAATTTTTGTATTTGGACTGTCACAAATTTTCCTATCCCCCATCTCCCCTAAAGCGTGACGTAATTTGCGAATGACCCCTTACATGAGACAAAGCACATAATTCACGAATCATTATTATTCTCGAGTGTCTATTAACTCTTTAATTTTTGTTATGATTTCGAATCTTGTTACATTTAACACCTCGTATAACAATTGAAAATTTAATACAATTGTAATATAACAACATCATCATTTTCAATAGACTCAAAAATAATTTACTTTCAATACTTCAACAACATTAAGTAGACATGACCGTGAAAAAAAAACTTAAAGCTTAAATTATGCGTTCATAAATATTTTTTATTGAAAGTTTAATGGCACTTTAATAATACAATGTCAAATCGAACAGTTCAAGTAATGATTTAGGAAATGACAAATTTTCAGGCTCATACTTCCGACTTGATATTCAACATGACGTCAATATTTAGTAAATAATGTCTATTTTAATGAGATTTAGTTGGAGAAACCAATTTAAATTGAGCTAATAAAAATTGAGATTTTATGAGGGAACTCCATAGCCATAGTTCGAATTTTTGAAGTGCTCAGGCAAATCAGCTGGTTGATAAATGAGTTGTGAATCAGGAAATTTTGTAAAAAATTTCATGAATACAAATTAGTTTGATTGAAGTTGAAATTTACTCAGAATTAGGCTACTGGACTCTAAGACCAGCTTAAATACTAAAGTGTAGATGCAGGTGCGTATTGAGGAAAGATGAAGGTTAGCTATGTCTCTGTTGAGTTGTGAGACACTTCATAAGATTGTTTTAGAATGAAAATTTTGTAAAAGAGGACGGAGGGGGTCATATACGCCAAAGGTGAGTGACCTCTCACCTAAATCATAAGAATCACATCCTATGCAACTTCACTAAGTCAACTAAAACCACGAAAAAGTCTGCTGCCACAAAACTATCACTATCTCTCACTCTCCTCTCCTCAGCTCTTCTTCTTAAACTACTTTATTCGAATTTACTTCTCACATCTCCACTAACTCACTAGATTATGCTCTGTTTGTGTTCTCTCAATATTTTGTTTTCCTTCTCAAAGTCTTAGATACACAAAATAATGTGAACTTATGGTTTCAGCACAGCAGCATGTTTAAATGTCTTTTCTCCAACTCTATATTTATGCTTGAGTAAGCAAGCCAGCATATTATTAAGATTGTGACATTATTTCCGGGTTTATTGCAATATACCTTTTACTCGTACACACCACACATCAGCATGCTGTTGTAAATACAGGAAAAAGAAGTAAGTAAATGTAGAGAAAGAAGTAAATGTATATATTAAGTATCAATACGATTACGGTAATAGCAATAAAACACGTTTTTTCTGTTAAGTAATGTAATAGCTTTGCCGTTGGTTCTATGACTTGTGCAAATAACATGCTGTAATTCTCGTCTTGCAATTGCTCAGACACAAAATAAAATGTAAAAGATTTAAAAAACAAAATATAGAGATGTGCTATTCTCTGGCTGGTTATGTGGTGGGGGGCTTTAAGAGTCATACGTGATTTTTTCTCGACTTTGTAGCTTTAGCTCTGCATTAAGAGAGAGGATTTAATAATTTTTTTTCAGCTTGGCATAAGAAGTATTTTTCATTTTTCACATATATTGTTCGGTTTTGAAGAGAAGTGAACGCGCTACGCGAGACTATTGATATCTGGTGAATTTCAAGCGATTTTTTTTGGTATCGAAAAAAATTCTATCGAGTTGATTTCACAGAGAGATTAATAGAAAATTTCGTGAATCATCCTTAAATTGCCTATAATCCCGCAAAATAAAGTACAAACAAAGGAAGTAAATGAGAGAAAATAATCAATTAAAGTGAATGTTTAAATAGCGATTAGAATAAATTGAAATTGTCTCAAGTGTAAAATTTTGCCACTTAAGAGCTTTATCTACGCACATATGTGTACACTTAACACGTAATGGATAAAATATGTGATAACAACCCAACAATGAATGAAATTATGGAACATGAGGATGGGGCGAGTGAATGTCATGACAATAATAATTCCAATTTGAAATTAATTTGTATTGAGAACGGTGCTGAGGGTTTGGGTATAAAACTTAGTAAAAGTTCATGGGATCCGTATCCGTTTATAAGTTTTGTCGATGAAACGAGAGAACAGCAGCACGACTTACAAATTGGTGATTGTTTATTGAAGGTATTGTTGTTATTATTTTGGAATTTAGTTCCTACTGTGAGAATAGCGAGAGGACGCTTTGCAAAGCATATTGCTCGGAGTATGGGAATTTGAATTGGAGTTTTATGTTGTTGAAGGCGCATTTTTTGAGCAGAATTGATGGGATTGGTGCCTTATTTAGGTAGCTTAAGTACCAGATCAACACCCCTCAAACCTCAAACCTTCATAATAATTTTTTTTATTTTACTCAACTTTATGTCATTCCATTAAACAACTTAACATTTTACAAGCTTCTTTTCATCGTAATACGAAAATCAATATTCCAACAGCTTACCAATAAATTGATTGCAAAATCTTCGATCAACACGTGACACTCCGCAAAATTTACATAAACTTATCATGTTTATTATGTAAACAGCTGTTTTTACTTTCTCTTGTCTGCTTCATTCGGTTGAATGCTAAAAAGATCAAAGAGTGTTCGACTGTTTATAGAAGTTTATGAGGAAGTAAGAACGTATTGATTGAGTTAAGATGTTTGTTATTTTGAATAGAGTAGAATGGTTTTTGTTGCTATTTAGAATGTACCTCCATTACCCATTTTTGGGTATTTGTACCTAATTCGGTAAAGTGCCTTAGTTTAGGGTGGGCTGGGTTCTCCGGTTATCACTAGAAACTGGGCTCTGGATTAGTATTTAGGAAAGATAGTGGATGTTGGGTGTCAATCTAGTATATTCAGGGAAGATAGTGGGTCTAGGAATCAACAATATTTTCAAGAAGTACTCGTAAAGAGTTTGAAGATAAAATTCAATTTAAACTCATTTGAAATCTCGAATATATCTTCCAAAATGACAAATCCCAATCACCCAATCTGCTCAAAAAATCGCTCAATAACAAGCAAAAAAGAACAACTAAAAAACTAATAAAACGATATAAAAAAAACTTTGAAGGTTAATGGACAAGATGTGCTGGGTTGGCGGATACAAGAAATAGCAGAGCAAATACACAATAAAACAGATGATGACAACAATGAAGTCAATTTACTGTTATGGCGCTCTAGGAACTCGCAAGTATGCAAGCTCTCATATATTCTCTATCATACATACATTTGTCAAGCTGCACACATTATTGAATGAACATAAAATAGTGAATTGAATGCTTGTTGGTGCTGCGGCTGCTTTTTTTGCACTTTCCACACTCTTTAGTTTTAATACGGCTTTGTAAAATGTGTGACTCGTGCGCCTTTTGTTTGGAAATGGTAATTAAATAAGTGATTTTTTTATGCAATTTACCCGAACGATTGAATGGACTTGATTTTATAGTTTTTTTGTGGCTGTGTCTAAGAGATCTGTTGGTGCAATCAAAGGTGTGAATGTGTTGAAATGTGAGGCAAATTTTTGAGTCCAATTTAATGACTTAAACTAGTTTTGGGAGCTGAAATATTTTTAAAAAATGCTCCAAAAGTGATAAGAAGACATTAAGTTATGGCATTTAATATTTAGGGATCACATGACACCCCTTACTATAGTTTTTTATGACATTTTGTAAAAGACATAGTTTCCAGGTGGTTTCATAGTTTCATTTATCAAAATCATCCCAAAATCCCCCCGCATTTAACAAACGAAATCATCACATAATTACAATAATTTACAACTACAAGCTGCACTAAAAATAACTCAATCGTGTTAAACACAAAACGTGTTAATCCACAGCTCCGTAAAAAAACTTGAAATTGTAAAAAAACAATAAAAAACATTTATGGTAATCCAATTCGTAATTCAAGGTCGCATTATTGGCAATTAAAAACCTACTTGTAAGTTTAATGATGCCACAAATGTTTGAAGATCATTGGCTTACATCTATTGAGGATGGAAATAAATTTTGAATCGTTTTTTAAAAACTAGAGTGAATGCTCGTTGTGATTGAAGGTTTTAAGGTAATAACTTTTTTAATATGAAATAAATTTTAATGATTTTTATAAAATGAATATTAAAATTATAATTTTTTTTAAATTTTTTGAAATATTTTAAATATTTTGAAATTTTTTAAATTTTTTGAAAATTTTTAATTTTTTTGAAACTTTTTGAAAAATTTTTTAAATTTTTTAAATTTTTTGAAAACTTTTAAACTTATAAAACTAAAATAATTTTTTTCAAAGTTTAAATTTTTGATGATATTTAAAAAATATTTAAATTAAAAAATTTAAATTTCAGAATAATTTGGTTTATTGAAATACTTAAGTTTTAAAATATTTAAACAAGTTTTTAGAGTTTTATTCAATAAAAAATATTTATATGAGATTTTATAATTTCTAAAATTCTAAAATTTAATAAAACTTCAATCAAAACAATACAAAAATCAAAGGTGAATATAAATAAACAAACATACACAAATGTTTTGACGGATAAAGTTGTTCTGATGAGATCATCGACACAATCAGCTTGAACATGTGCTACATGCTTTGCACCTCAGTGACATTAAATTATCCATAAGGTTATTAGAAAAAATAATTTGTAAATAAGATAATACACATTATTCAAAATGATTGCGGAAATAGTAACGCAGAAAATACTAAACGCTTTTTATGAGCCTTCATTCACGAATAAGATCAAGTCTGTGAGTACTTTTCTTATATATTTCTCTACATCCGTGAAGGTCACTGTCATTCGTTTATGATTGGAATGGAAAAACGATTTTATTAACAGCCCTCGAATTAGAATGAGGAAAATGTAATTAGAGTTGAGGTTTCTAGCTGAAGTCAAGCGATTAAGACATTGATTTTAAATGATTGATTTGAATTTTGTGATTAAGTTAATTGCGGTTCTAAGTTAGCATAAATGAATAGAGGAACTGGATAGAAGTTTGCTACAATGTTGTAATTGAGGATTTAATGAAGCAATAATCTGTAGAATGGATGATTATTCCTACGTTAGGTATTAAAACGTAGTCTCATCCATTAAGTTCTGCTTGAGTATTCGAGCAAACAAATATTCTCCTAATGAAGGACTTTGAACAATAGCGACTTCTATTTGATCAATTTTGAATATTTTTAAATATCCACAGAGAGTTTTAAAGCGTTTCATTCGTCATCAATTAGGTAATAGTGTTTAATAATTAGATTTGAGCACTTGAATAATTACAGTATATACATAAGCATTAATTTGTTAAATTAATTCATTATAAAAGGGTTAGGTGTAAACACTTCAAAATATTTGCCAACCAGTCCGAGCGGTATACAGCAGTAAATTTTTTTGCCGTTAGACAACCTTCAAGGTACGACCATCCAGGGACAAGAAGATTTTTTTGTGGGGTGTCCAAAAATTTTTTTAGTCCCTATACTCATATTTTTGTACTTTTGTTAATTCTAACTGTACGTGAATGATTAAAGTCTAAATTAGAGCTTCGGAAAAAATTTAGAAGAGGGTTGGGCCGGACCCCCTTGGACCCCTCCTTGGCTACACCCTTGTGACCATATCTGCAACGTATATGGAGACTACGTTGTGCAACTCAGACAATCTTTTAATTTTTATAAAAATAATTATTTTAGTTTCAAATCCTCGATAATTTACTATGAATATTCAACAGTACTTTCCATTCATAAACAGATTTTAAATTGCTACAAATAAGCAATATTTCAACTTTCAAACACAAATCTCATTATTTTCATACAAATCAGTTTAAAGCTTCTAATATTTCATTACTAGGGATTAAATTGAGTGCCACCCTTGATCCACAATAAAGATATCCATCAACGTGAGTTCATTGTCACGATTTATCTATCAAAAAAATTGTCTACTACCTTATTACTCTTCATCTTTTTTTTTGGGGTTCTCATCCGCTTTCAGAATTCTAATTTTATCCTTACTTGAAAGGAAATGAATAACCTTTTCATAATGTAGAGAATCAGCATGCTTCGACCTTCATAAATAATTTGAGTCTCTTCAAAAATTTACTTTTAACAAAAGTGCTTGCTTTGCCTACACGTTGTGAGATGAATTTTATCCGAAAAAGTAATTCGTGCTTGAGAAATATCTTTAAAGTAATGGATTAATTGATTTTGAAGATTAAATCGAATTGTTTGTAGAACGATGGAAGTGGATGAGTAGTGCAAAGATGTAGATAATGAATAAATTTGATGCTTGTATAAATCTTGATTGGAAGTGTGTGTGACGTTGGCCAGAACAGGTTCTCCAATCGAATTGAAACTTTGTCAGAATTACGTCCATATTACGTCCATTTACGTCCCACATTTAAATATTTCCGTCCTATCCACTGGAACTGGATATAGCGCATGCAAGATTTGGGTATTTTTCCCGCGTACTTCACTTTTTTAGCTGGAATAGATAGCGGAACTGAACTTTTATGAACAAATTATATATTAAAAATGATCTACTACTTACGTCCAATTTCGTCCCAAAAAAATTTTTGGAATCGGAAGTAACCACTCAGAGTTATGGACTTCCAAAGTTTACGGCTGTGCCACTTGTGGACCAAAAAATTATTTTTTCTTAAAACTAAATTATTACATCATGTTATATATCAAAACACATCTACTTTTTTCCAGTAATTCAAATTTGGAAAAATAATTTATGTCTGACCTTATGTCTTGGACTTATGGCAGTTCCAGTACGCCCACTTCGTACCTGACCATGACAAAAGTTTCAAAGTTTTGTCATCTCAGATTGTTGTGATTTCTAATATTCTTGAGATTCTTGAGATTCTATTCTTGAGACAGGTGTTTATTAAATACATTTAACTAATTTAAAAATATAATGAAAATTCCATGGGGTTTATTAAAAGTAACCTTTTTCCCATACAGAATAAAAAATATAAGGCGGTTCAGTGGATTAAAGTAACAAGAGCAAGTAAATTAATATGCAACAGAAAGTAGAAGATCAGTGGTTCAATCCCAGGGTATTCCGACATCATTTCACATGGATTCTTCTTTCATATTACAAGGGTACCATGCACTAATTTCTAGGAGAACATTTACAGGATGTGGTATGGCGGAATATCAATTACTTCACATACTTTAGTGCATAAATCAATTAATTAATGAAATGATTTTTTTGTTATTATGGTAATTACTCCTAAATCTAATGTTCTTAAAACATTTTTTTGAATCTTTTGTCATGGTCAGGTACGAAGTGGACGTACTGGAACTGCCATAAGTCCAAGACATAAAGTCAGACACGAATTATTTTTCCAGATTTGAATTACTGATGAAAAATAGATGTGTTTTGATATATAACATGATAGATATGAAATTTCGAAACTTTTGTCATGGTCAGGTAGTGGACGTACTGGAACTGCCATAAGTCCAAGACATAAGGTCAGACATAAATTATTTTTCCAGATTTGAATTACTAGAAAAAAGTAGATATTTTTTGATATATAACATGATAGATATGAAATTTCGAAACTTTTGTCATGGTCAGGTAGTGGACGTACTGGAACTGCCATAAGTCCAAGACATAAGGTCAGACATAAATTATTTTTCCAAATTTGAATTACTGGAAAAAAGTATATGTTTTTTGATATATAACATGATGTAATAATTTAGTTTTAAGAAAAAATAATTTTTTGGTCCACAAGTGGCACAGCCGAGTCTGTTGTATAGGGCGGGCAGAATTATTCTGGAGAATTATTCTGCAGCATAATTCTGATCAATTCTGGAGAATAATTCTGATTAATTCTGCAGAATAATTCTCCTCCCAAAAAATGCGAATCGCAATTTTTTTAAAAATTATTCTGCAGAATCATGAAAAGCAATTCTGCAGAATAATTCTCCTGCCAGAGAACAATTCTGCAGAATTGTTCTGATGGATGCCACGAATTATTCTGCAGAACTTTTTTAATTCTGCAGAATTATTTTATTTAATTATTATTTTATTTAATTATTCTGCAGAATTATTTTTAAGAGCTCTTGATTCTAGGTATTAAAATTGTGATAATAAAGTAAAATATTATGTTGTGGGTTATATTTGTTGATATTAATAAATTATTTTAAGCTAGTAAAATTTGTACTCAAACAAAGAAAAAAATCCAAAGTTTAACTTTAACTGTATGAAAAAATCTAAAAGAAATTTTTTGATTTGCTCCAAGCTCAATTTTAGGTTTATTAATAGTGATTCCAATTACAAATACCAAATATTTGGGTATTTGAAGTTTTTGGCCCAAATAGTTTGGGTCCATATGATTTTTTCAAAAAAGATAATAATTGTTTAAAGTCTAAATTGGAGAGCTTTCAGCGAATATACTTCAATATGATCAAATTAGTGGGTAAATATTGTTGATATTTGATAATATGTGATACAATTCAAGTTTGATATGAAATTATGCTTCTTAAATTATTAAAAATTTTACCTCCATTTTATTTTTCCCTTGCAAAAACTATTTGGTATTTTTACAAATATTTGGGGTTAACTATTTGGGGTATTTGGTATTTGTACAAATAGTCAGTACCCCAAATAATTGAAATTCCTATTTATTTAAGTCAAAATCTTAGGGCCGTTTTCACTGACGTAGATGATGATTAATAATCTTACGATTTTGAGAAAAAATTTGGATGAAGTTATGAATCAATATATGAAGTTTTTAAAATTTATTTTTTTGACCTAAATTTGTAATTAATGAACAGAAAAAAGAAAAGCTAAATTTAAAATAATAAATTTCAGTCATTTTGAGTGAATTTTTATTTTATAAGTTTTTGAATATTAATAATGCTAAAAAGCTGATTTAAGATAGAACTGTAATGTCCCGAAGCTCTGGTCTACCCAAGAACTATAATTTTCCTTCTTAAAAATGTCCCCAAGCACAAAAGTTAAAAATTCTCTTCCTTAAAAGCCAAATAATTTGCTGGTTTACTTTATTTGCAGAAAATTATGGAATTGAAAATTTTACTCTTTTATTATTTTTTTTAAAATTATTCTTGCGAATTCTAAAAAACACGGTTATAAGACCGAACGAAATTTCTGTCGATTTTGGGTTTTTTTAAATAAAACATTCAACATACAATTTTTTTACTAGGTTTAAGTAATTTTTTAAAACCAAAAATCTAAATTTTAGTTTTACTAAATTTCTAGGGACTATTTGTAAAACGAAATATTTTGGTAATTGAATTACATAAATTACATAAATTTTTTATCAACTTTTGTTGTAAAAGGAAATATTTTAGTAAAAACGTAGAATTTTTACGAAAATAAAAAACGTTTGCCAAAATAAAATAATTTATAAATATCAACAAATATAACCCACAACATAATATTTTACTTTATTATCACAATTTTAATACCTAGAATCAAGAGCTCTTAAAAATAATTCTAAAGAATTCTGCAGAATAATTAAATAGAATAATTCTGCAGAATTAAAAAAGTTCTGCAGAATAATTCGTGGCATCCATCAGAACAATTCTGCAGAATTGTTCTCTGGCAGGAGAATTATTCTGCAGAATTGCTTTTCATGATTCTGCAGAATAATTTTTAAAAAATTTGCGATTCGCATTTTTTGGGAGGAGAATTATTCTGCAGAATTAATCAGAATTATTCTCCAGAATTGATCAGAATTATGCTGCAGAATAATTCTCCAGAATAATTCTGCCCGCCCTATGCAACACACCCGGCACAGCCGTAAACTTTGGAAGTCCATAACTCTGAGTGGTTACTTCCGATTCCAAAAATTTTTTTGGGACGAAATTGGACGTAAGTAGTAGATCATTTTTAATATATAATTTGTTCATAAAAGTTCAGTTCCGCTATCTATTCCAGCTAAAAAAGTGAAGTACGCGGGAAAAATACCCAAATCTTGCATGCGCTATATCCAGTTCCAGTGGATAGGACGGAAATATTTAAATGTGGGACGTAAATGGACGTAATATGGACGTAATTCTGACAAAGTTTCAATTCGATTGGAGAACCTGTTCTGGCCAACGTCACACACACGATTGGAAGTATGAGTTTCGGGTGCTGATGATGACATGGGATATAAAGTTCATTGAGACAAATGAAAGAATAAGAAAAGTGAGATTTTTTGCAGCTTGCTGTTAAGTCTTACGAGTCTATAGAAAATAGATTACAACTTCAGTGACTTTATATTACTAAGATAGTTAAGGTAACGGTACCTTTTACTTAGAAACTGTATGAAATCCCACAGATTAAGATAGCTTAACACCCACAGCAACAGCATAATGAAGAGGATTAAATGGTATAGTATCACAGTCGATTCTTTTAAAGCTGCATATGTTGGTGATTATTTTCGATGTGTAGATGTTCAGATGGCGTGGAATGCAACAATTTTTCATTTTGAGTGATTTGCCTAGATTTTGATGGGAATCGAATCACAGCATTACTGGAAAACCTCAAGATGCCTTAAAATCCATTCAAAAGACCCCCAAGACATCAAATCTGTGTCACTAGAGTCAAAAATAAACCTGAGTCATTCTTACAACATAAATCATAAATTACACAAAAGAATGAATGAAAATCTTTTTAAATAGCTGCACTTACGCATTATTCTCATTCTTTTCTTTATTGTCAATGATTTACTTTCTCACTCTTGTTCTGCCTTCTATTCAGCATTTTTTTACTACATTCTATTATTATTCAGCAACTCTCATCATGAATCATTCATTTTTTAATTTATCTGTTTCGTTCATGACTTTGTCCTCATCTATTCTCTTCTGTTTCCTTAGCAGCCATCCTTTGATGATATGATATTGTATGAGGAGAATGTAAATGAGTAAAATGATGAGCATGATTGAGATAATGTCTATCAAATAGAGCTTAAAGAAGTTAAACATTCTCGTTTCTGATTGTAGGTGTTTTAGTCCTTTATGCTTCAATACTTGCTCAATCCAATACATTGCCAATTCCTTTGGCATCAGTGGATTTTGACTCTTCATGAGCTCTGATGCCTTCCTTACGTTCACATGATAGATTGGATTTTCAATCAGCATTTGAACCTTAATGACAATTTCAATTGCTGTAAAATTATGGACATTGATTGACTCAGCAAAGCCCAATTCAATTGCTCTGTTCATGTTTCGATGTTGATCGATTTGAATTGGTAGACCGAGAATTGGCTTTGCGTGCCAAATTGCTTCCTGAATTGTCAGCATTCCACCCTGAGTGATGACAAGATGAAGTTTTGGATTTCCTGGAAAAAAGTTTTTTTTTGTGTGTGTGTGACTTTAATTGATGTCGGTCGAGAAAATTCTTCAAAAGTAGACATACCCAATATTTCATTCTGCTGCATCCATTCAACAAATAAAACATTTTGTGGCCGAGAAGATTTTCTGATAAATTTTTCATTGCATTTGCATATGATGCTAAAGTCGTTGAGCTCTCGAAAGGCATTCATTATCTCATGCATTATTTCGTATCCTAAATCTTCTGCCAACATAGAACTGCCCATTGTGAAGAGGATAATTGGTTTCTCTGAATGTTCAATGAATGTGATGACATCCTATGAATGAGAATATTTGCTTAATGTTTCATAAACGTGAATTGTTTGTATTTTTGTTGTGCGGTGATGTGAGGTGAAAAATTGATGATTCCACGTTTTAACATGGCTTGGTTAGGATTGGTTTCTAATGACCCTAAGGGTATGTTCTTAGTTTAGGTACTCTAAAATGGGTTCCTTGCATATCTTTACAGTAAATCCAATGTATTCTTTAAAAAAACTTCAATTGACCCACCAATTTATGCCTGGAAATCGACCCTTTATTCACCCTAGCTATACCCAATATAAACCTTGACTTTACTCAAATATTTCATGTAAAAATGCATCAAACATGCAATTAAGTAATAAAATTATTTGTAATAATGTCACAAGAGGTACGTGATAAATATTAAAATTATTTCATTCGCCAATTTACGTGACATTCTCATTAACTCAATTAAATTTTATGGCAACAACCTTTGCTAAGTCATGGCAACAGACCTAACTTAAGTTCATTAATCTCCCATTCTCTCCATCAAATTTTCACCACGAGCCACACAACATCTGCACAAACGAATGAATGAATGTTTATTATACACATAAAGTTCTCAGTTTGTTCATATAAAATACATCATCTCATGTTTTCCCACATTTAAAATGCAATAGTCATAGTCACATTCACACGAACACAAGCAAACAGAAAAAGCATTTTGAGCTTAATGTGCAGTAAAGATTAAAGATTTTTTTCGAGTTTTCAGACTCAATGAATGGAAAAAAAATTTTGTTTGAATGAAAAATGGAAGTGAATGTTATTTTTAGGTAAAGGTTTTTTTACAGCGGAATGGATTTTCAGGTAGATTCAAAGGAATCTTGGGGTATAACTTGAGAAAAATGAGATTTTTTTTTTGAGAAAATGAGAATTTTGAGAGAAAACTGAGAGATTTTTTTTGAAGAAATTAAGAGCAACATCCACAAAATCAACAAAAAAATCCTCACATCATTAGGTATTTCATTAATTCTCTGCGCCTGAATCCCTGCAACTGGAATTACATTTGGTGGTAAAGGAAAAATATCATCAAAAGCGAAATTTCTATTTATGAGTACGAGATCCGAGTACTCTAAATGGTCGATACTCAAAAGCTTTTCATTTTTCACACCAAACACATTCCATACACGACGATTTTCATTTTTCATGTAAATGTGATTCGCGTAGAACCAATCGAATGTGTGATAAATGAATGCATTCATGAATCTTTCGCTTATTCCTTCCCTCAGTGATTTCGTCGTTGACAACATTGAGTAATGTGAAATGTAGCTTGGAAGGATTTGTGTTGACGATGCGGCATTAAGTCTCAAGGGATGTGAATTTGGTGAGACTGAAATTAGCGGTGGATTACCGAAGTAATCAACAAAACCGAGAAGTGACTGTCCCATGGTATAGTCGAATATGATGGCATCAAACTTGAATGTCTTTGGATAATTGAGTAGTTGCTCGAAGCCTTTTGATGCAAATATCTTTCTACTCAAGTAATTCCCAAGTTGATAATTCTCTTTGATAATCGTCAGCGGGGTCTTTTGATTTAAATTCCATCTTGTATTTCCATTTTCCTTATTAAAAAATTCATCTTGCGATTCATAAATATTCCTCATGCAAATATACGTGACATTTTGCCGTGAACGTTCCATTTCCACTGTTAGAACTGTAAGGTTATGTCCTCGCTCCTCCAAACCCTCTATCAACACATTATTCCACAATCTGTGACTTGCTGATGGCACTGGTAATAGAAATAAAATGTTTGCACTCTCAACATTGGTAATGGTGGTTGAGATGATGGAAATATAACCACTAAGCACTATTATAAATCTATGTACTGTACACATTGCCGACAATGTCATTTCGATGGAAATTGACTGAGAGAATGTTTTCGTTTTCAATTTACTTTCTGTTTGTTGTCGATTTGTACCTTGAAGGTAATTTTCTTTGAGCGCGATTTGATGCGGAAGTGGAATGTGTTGCTTTTTGTATTAAGATAAGGTTGGACTTAGAAGTGTTAGGTGATTAAATTTGCGAGTCCAAATGATTTTAGTTGACAAATTTTGTATAAGATGCTGAAAATTCAGGTCAAGTCAAGTCTAAATCCTCACATACCCTTCCCAAACCCTTCAGAACGCGCTACATCGCATCATTATCAACCTTTCCGATCTCATTTATCTATTTTCTGTTATCATACCTTAAATAACTTCACCTGTGTGAGTGACTGCCTCATTGTGTGTCTGTTCATAAATTTAATTGAAAACTTTTGCATATAATGTCAATGATGAAGAAGAATGTCGATAAGATAACATGCATGTGTGTATTTATGCTCCTGTATTTGAACAATGTTGCAATAATGAAATTCATTCTCATGTTCTTCTATTTTCCAGCAAGGGTATCAACCACAATTATTCCATAATCTCATATCGGATGTTATTAACATACTACAGATGATGGAATGTCCTATTTGCATGGAGGTATGTGATGTCATGTTGATTTTATTGATATGCTTTAAGGGTAAATTTTGAGAGATTTGCAGCATTTATAGCTTGATTTTATTTATTTTATAAATTTGTGTGTTCTTTGGGGGCTAGTATTTACCTCCTCAGGGATGGCATTATTTCAAAATTTGAAAGGGGGAGGGGGGTGGTTAGGGGTCCTCTTTTGAGAATATTTTTCAAAAATTTACATTTTTATTCCCTAAAATTCCCAATAAAATCTAATTTAATTTATTCCCAACAAAAACAAAATTCGAATCTCAATATTTACAGTTCATTATCATCAATTTGAGTTATTCAGATTAAATGTAAATTGAATGATTATGCTTTATCATGAAATTAATAGTTATTTTAATTAATAGTTCCATATGAGTGGCAAAATCTATATTGATTTCACCACAGCACGACCTTCCTTACTGTTATTTATATTATTGATGTTCAAATAAATTTATTCTGTTTTGTTCCTAGAATCAATGTGTGTCACGAATAGATGTTTATATGTATCTATGCTGTTGTTTCCGTGACATATTTTAGGTTATCATAAATCTATTCGGCAGAGGTGGGGTTAGGGAATACTTTTGTAATAGCCAGAAAATATATTTTTCAGAGGGGCTGAGGGGGTATGGACTCTCTCTCTCTTGATACATTCTCAACTAGCTTGTATAAATTATCTGTTCAAATATTGAGCATCAACTCACCTTTTTAGCTACGGGATGTCTCTTTCATAATAGATTCCATACAATAGTAGTGTGAACCACTATTCTGATAGGGGTGAAATTTGAGGAGCACCCTATCTAAAAGTACTCTACACCAAATTCCACCCCTATCAGAAATCATTGAAAGAAAAATTGCCAATTTCTGATTCACAATACAAGAAGAAAGCAGAAAAAGTAAAAAAAAAATTCAATCTACAGAAATTTATCATCTTCCATTTTCTTTTCTCTGTCAAAAAAATAAAACTAGATACCGCAATCACCATCATATACATATCAATGTGTAAACGGGCACATCGTTTGCGAGAAATGTCGTTGGAAAATTATCAAATGTCCCACATGTCGTGTACAACTTGGAAGAGGACGATGTCTCATTGCTGATAAAATTCTTCGCTATATGCAAAATAATAGTATGATAAAAATTGGCGGTAGCAGTTGTGATGTCGGAAAAAATATGTCGAAGAAAATTGATGATCGATCGAGTCGGAGGGCGTCAGGAAATGAGATGGAAAATGACAATAAGACGACGACGCAGGAAGGAAATTTACATGTTAAAAGATCATGTTTACCGTTTAAATTTAAATTTAGATCTGTGACATTTTGGAGAAACTCTACGTAAGAGAATGTATTTTTTAGTTTGTTTACTTGCAGATTGAAATTGATGGATATTTATTTATTTTTGTGAAAATTCTATTGTTGGATTTTGTGATTGAATAAAAACAAAATTTTAATGATTAATTGTTTTATTATTGCTGAACTTTACAGATTTTCTAGAAATATGCTGAATAGGGTAAGACATAATTTAAAATATACTAGAATTCTAAAATATTAATTTTAAAAAATTTAAAATTTTTTTTTGATATTTATCATTGAAGCTTCGATTCCGTTAAAATTCTCACATACTTTCTAATTTTAAGCCTCACAAAATCCGTAGTGTAGAACTCCAGCCGCTTTATTTACAGAGCTTCAGTCTGTGCTTGTGTGCTCTCTATTAAATACATACGAAAAACTTTCACAATATGTTGTGATAACAAATATTAATTAAATCCTGATAAAAACTTTATAATTGCATCAATACGTGAGTACTTTTTAAATCCAAATTCTCTGCTAATAATTTGATGCTATGAATGTTGATGTATCATGTCTGTAATTCAATTTTCTTTTGAAAAATATTTTTATATTTTCAATTTACTTTATTTACCTCATGGATATTTATTATTGCAAAAATGAGAAAATAAAACATTTGAGGGACTCGGAAAATTCAATTTTCCTCATGCAAGCTCTATGAGGACAGGAAAATTGAGAGAAAATATTATTTATTTAAAGATAAATATCCGTTACTTGAACATGAATGTGGGAAGACGGAACTGAGAATAAGGAACAGAATAAGTTCTCATGCATGAACGATTTTTATGTGCTTAAAGCATTTCCTCATAAATTAGTTTATTGAAATAAGTTATGGAAATATTATTAGATGAAATTGGAGCTGTAATTGAGACTATGTTGGTTTAGGTCAAGGGTTGGAAACATCAAAATTTAAATTTTCAAAATAAAATACATTTCACTAAGTTCATTGACCCAAACACCAAGTTCAATCGATCATTTAACTTCACTTTTACTTAAATAACTTGTCTTAATGCGCAGTAACAATTATTTTTTGAATAGTTCCAGAAAATATTATATAATTTTTGGCGTTAATTATTTAATATTTAAACACTAATTTAATTAACACAATTTTATTGACGCGCTTTGTATTTAAAAGGCATGCAAATGCTAACAATTTAAATCAACACAATAAAAATCCTCTTTTTAAATGTTCTATATTTGTAGCAATTAAATCACGTGCGCTAATTAATTAGTAAGTCGACCGAATGTGGTTATTGTGTTAGCGAAAGGCAGTTAATAAAGATAATTCTATTGGCTCGTAGAGACTCTACATCTGTTATCAAAAAATAAATATTTGGCTCAATTCGGTTTCACATATTGTTGTGTGATGTCGCGTATTTTTTGAGTGGTTAGAGATTTTTTTTGAAGAGTGACTGATTTTTTTTTTTGGAGAAATCTTAGCTTTTTGAAGTGAGTTTTTAGAAAAATTTTGAAATCTTTTAAAAGCAAATTCGAGTTTTGGAAAAAATTTAATGAATTTTAAGTTTTTAAAAATAGTTTTTGAGCAACATTGATTTAACCGGTAGTAAAGTTGATAATCAAAACAATCGTGTAATATTGATGAACACAAGTAATTTTCAAAAAATCTTCGATTGCTTCTTTGACAGTCTGTTATCAAAATTTCCATGGCATTTTCAAGTGCTATGAATTGATGTGTACTTGAATAAATTGCAGAGTGTTTAGTGACTGATAAGAAAGCTATTAATTTTAAAAAAAATTATCAAAAAATTGACAAGTTCAAACACTTACAATTACATTATAAGGAAGATAAACAACATGGCACGTACAAAACGAAAATATCCTGTTGGTGAGTTTCAATTTTTTTGCGAGTTTATTGACTTTTGTTTAAGGGGTTGTTCGCAAATTACGTCTCGCTTTAGGGGGGAGGGGGATGGTTGGTAGAAGAATTTGTGATCATCCAAACACAAATTTTTTCTTGCTTTAGAAAATTTGTCAGAAGGGGGAGGGGGGTGTTTGAAAAATTCGTGTTTTTGCGTGAAATAATTTGTGAATGACCCCTGGGACTGTATCTTTTTCATATTAACATAGCTAAAGCTTGAAATTCATTTTTTTTTGTTGTCCAGTTTTGAACAAAAATTGAAATTTATTCAGAGAGAATAATAATTTGCAGAGAGACCCCCAACGGACCCTCTTTCCTTAAAACTTAAAACACAATCCTATTCTTCCAAAAATTCTCAATCCAATTTGAAAAAATTCTACAATTCTACTTTCAAGCTCGCAAGAAAGGTGAAAATTATCATAAAAAATTAAAACCTTAAGAAGGAAAATTTTTGATGATTGAGGAAATTATTCATAAAAAATTACAAAGACTTGAGCATGAAATTTTTGATTGTACACCTTAAGAAACACGGCATGGTCGTAAAATATTTTATTATCGACTGTAAATAAAACGTTATCAAGTTCCTGATGTTCAATAAAAAAGTAAGTTCTTTATTAGGGAAAATTTTTATTAAAAACATGAATAATATTTCGAATTAATATTGCACTTGGTTGAGTAATTTGGAATAGAAATTAGAACTGTCAGTTAAAAAAATTATAAATTTGATATTTCTCTTCATTAAATTCTACCCACTGCTAAATCATCTCAATCTCAGAAAGCAGCAGGAAGCTTCAAAAACCAAAAATGAATAACTGAAAAAACATGAGATTACCTTCAATTTAAATAAATCTCTGTATACAAACAAAGCACGAGTGTAACGGTAACTATGGCAGCAAATACACAAGAATAATCTTTCTCAATGCTGTTCCTGTGAAAATATTTATAAAGTTATACAAATAATACACAAAAGGGAAAGAAACTGAAAAAATAAGCATGGCAAGTGTGAAGTTTTACGTCAACAAATATGTATTGTCGTCATCTCAGCATTTCTTATGTACTCTCTTCCGACGTGCATAGATCCTTGCCACAACTTGATGATGAATTTTTCTTGCATATTTGCAGACACAAAAACTATTTCCCCACATGAACATCATCGTATTTCACCGGATAAATCCACAATCTCAAGTAAATAGACACATTCAAAATTCATGATTTGTTTGATGATGAAAATTATTTTTTTACACTTCCATGCATGTAGTTGGATATGCGGTTGTTACATCAAATCTTCATGTCTATACAAATAATTTAAACCGACGGAGGATTGAATAAACTTTTGGCTTCCGTATTTATGCCTTGAGAATAATTCTCGAATGGAATGTAAACTGAGCTTACTATTAAATTTTAAAATTATTTCTAGTTGAAGATTTTGTGTTGCTTCTTGTTAAAATTTCAATTTCTGAAAAAGTTTTGCAGATTTTAAGGGGATTGAGTCTTTTTTGGGTAAAGTTTTAGTGAACATGATATTCCAATTTATTTTGATAGTCATGCAGGAATTAAATTCTTGATAAGTTTGAAATTATTTTTAGAAATTAAACTGTTTTGAGATTTGAGTTTGAAATTATCCAGCCAGAGTGAGCTGGATTGGCTTGGTGGTTTAATCCTTCGGTTTGGCATCACTGGGTTCGAAACTCTTCTAATCATATGTACTAGAAATGAAGTGGTTCGGATCCCACTATAAGCTGTCAAGAAGTGCTGGTTTACTTAACAAATAAATCATTAGTTCACTAGTTTACTTAACAAATAAATCATTTTTTATGAAATTGTGCTCCTTCCCAGTCTGGAAATACCAGAATAATGGGATACTTCATAGAAATTTCTTCATACAAATGGGATACTTCGGGATGTTTTCATATAAAAGTGGAATACTTTGGAATTTATACCGTAGTTCCCAGGCTTGGGTTCCGTTGCTCTTTAAGTGGTCTTCAAAAAGAAGAGGGGGGTCTTCCTTCCTACGCTCTGCAATATAAAAATTGAGTTGAAGCCTTTAAACCATTCGAAATCAACTTAGTCAGCATGAAAGCATAAAAAGCAAAAAAAACTTCTACCATTTTTTTAAAACCCAATTGAAGCCTTCTGAAAAATTTAAGGCTAAATTACTGTAAAAAAACATTTCCTCCTTCTCATATCAGAAGCCAAATTAAATTGAAAGCATCATTCGATGCTATGCTCCTTTAAGTCTACATTTAATTTAATACCGGATGATATGAGAATGTTGAGGAAGTTTAAGCCCATGCAAACATATAAGCAAATGAACATAGATGAAACTGTACATGCACACAAAATTTGTTATTCTTGATTTTGCGGTTATGAAAAGATTAAATGAATTAAAAAATTTCTCGACAAAAAAGAATAATTTTTTCATGCAGAAAATTGTTTAGTTTAGGAAATCAGAAATTTATTAAAATTGTTGGGAAAAAGATTTTTTTGGTTGGATGGAAAAATTAAAATTTTCGGATAAAACTTAAAAATTTAAATATTCTGAGCATCTCAATCCCTCGTAAGTTCCTCAGCAAACACAAAAAGTAATTGATATTCACAACGCAATTCATCCGTCTCATTTTATTCCAGGGGTTGGGACTCCAAAAATCGTGCACTAATGAGCAGTAAAAAACTTTAAAAAGTAACAAAAAACTAGTAAAGAGTAGCATAAAGCAGTCAAATAATAGTAAAGAGTATTAAAAAACCAGCAAAAAACAGTAAAGAGCAGTAAAAAAATTGTAAAGAGCAGTAAAGAGCAGTAAAAAAATTGTAAAGAGCAGTAAAGAGCAGTAAAAAAATTGTAAAGAGCAGCAAAGAGCAGTAAAAAAATTGTAAAGAGCAGTAAAGAGCAGTAAAAAAATTGTAAAGAGCAGCAAAGAGCAGTAAAAAAATTGTAAAGAGCAGTAAAGAGCAGTAAAGAGCAGTAAAAAATTGTAAAAAGCAGTAAAAATTTTTTAAAGAGCAGCAAAGAGCAGTGAACAAATAAATAAAATAACAAAAAGCAGTATGGGAGCAGTTAATTAATAATTATGTTTAAGAATTGTAGAAACTAAAATAATTTATTTAAAATACCTACTATTCAAATATTAATCTTTTTCACATTATTAATTTTTTGGTAGCTGAAAATATATTATATATTCACCAATTTGTTAAATAATGTACAGAATTTTTTGAAACCCTCCTTGCACCAAATGTTGTTTTAAGCAGTTTTAAGAACAAATATTTTGTTTCAATTGAAAAACTTTTTTATAAATTACAATAATTTTTTACGTTCATAACTTATTAATTTCAAATAAGCTCATAGTTTAGCTTAAATATATTGATAATAAGATTAACGGTATTTTTGAATTCTTACTAACTTCTTACTGGATATAGCTATCGTACTAAATTAAAAACCATATGGACCAAATTATGCATAGATAGTTCTTGGAAAGCTTCATTTTCCGAAAGTCACAGAAAGTTTACTTTACAAGCCACGGAATAAAGTACAGAAAAGTAAAAATTCTATGTAAAATTTTCAATTTCTGTTTTTGAATGATTTCTCCATGAAACTATGACCTAGTAACCTAATGACTTTTCTCGTATTGGTAATTAATGATTTTTTTATTTCAATACAATAGAGCCAACTTCAAGTGGGATAATTTCAAATCTATTTTAACCGTTGGAAAATTTGAAATTCAAAATACCGTTAAAATTCAAACTATTTAAAATATGAAAATTCACCGCAAAATTGTTAATTATGGGCGATTCCACAGATGTGATTTTTCAAAAATTTCGTCTTTAAATCAATTTTTTTCTTAATTCAGCTATCTAGACGTTTCAATGACTACATATACTTATGTAAAACGCCGAAATCTATATTTCTAGAGTTATTTCTTGAATCTATATGCTTTAATTAATGAAATATTTGGATTTTTGTAAGCGTTGCTTCCGTACAAAAAATGGAATTCTAAATTTTAAAACCAAAAATTTTCACTTTATAAACATCTAGACAACCTTTTATGGTTGATTTACTGTACATTGTACTTTGTTTTATGATTCTGCATAATTAAATTAACTTATAAAGCAGTTATTAAGCAGAAAAATTAATAGTTTTGAACCAACTATTGTACGGAAGCAACGCAAAAGCTTTTTTATTCCTAATCCGCAATAACATACAGAATATCAGTCCTGATTTTTGCTTAATTACTTTAGATTTAATTAAAATTAAAATTGATTAAGCAGATAAACAGTTAAAGAAACATAATCACAATGTTTCTTACATCATTTGATTAGTTAAAATGATAAAATTTGAGAATTTTTTTTGACAAGTCGAAGAAGAATTACAACTGAATTTTTCGGAATTCCATCCATCCGTGGAATCGCCCTTATACTATAATTAATGATTTTCAAGTGCATTTACGCGAGAAATTTTCAAATATATTTTAATCGTTAGAAAATTTGAATGTCAAAAAACCGTTATCGAGCCGTCGAATTTATTTAAGTCACAAAATATTCATGATTAACTTATAATACGCAGTACTTTGCTAATCAAATACTGATCGCTAACACAAAAATGCGCTGAAGTCACTCGATCTATAACACGAGGACTTTCATTAAATTTTTTCAACTTTATTCCGCGGATTGTAAAGTAAACTTCCAGTGACTTTCGGAAAATGAACCTCTTCCAAAAGTATATATGCACATTTATAGCGTTGGGCAAAATCATATTCGAATATATTCGACTATAAATATTCGAATATTTTTGTTTGTTTACAAATAGTCGAGTTAAAATAACGGAATATTTTTGAATTTTGCATATTCGACTATATATTCGAATATATTCGACTAAAATATTCGAAATATTTATAGTCGAATATATTCGAATATATAGTCGAATATGCAAAATTCAAAAATATTCCGTTATTTTAACTCGACTATTTGTAAACAAACCAAAATTATTTTTTTCAAAAATTCTCTTAATTTTATTGAAAAACTTTATTAAAATCCTTTAAACATAGAAATTTGAGCATAAGAAACATCATTTAACTTATTATGCTTCTAATATCAGTAATTTAAAGCATTTTGTTGGAAATTTTCAACGTATTTTTTTGGTTTTGAATTATATATTCGAATATATTCGATTATTTTTTCTTCATAGTCGAATATATTCGAATATTTTCCCAACCCTACATTTATTCAGTAAAAAATTATTAAGAATAAAAAATACCGGGTGACTTTATGAAATCTTTTTTTTCGGCTTTTTTTCCTGAAATTTTGAATTTTAAAGATTAAATCCATTAATACTGCAAGCTTTTAAAGGTAACTAATTAATTAATTAATTGCATCTAAAATATAATCAAATTATTAAGATATTAAAGTAAACGTAGTAAAAAATAGAAAAAACACGACGTGCAGATCACCCCAGAAACTTCCACGCTCTCTTATTTTAGATTAAAGTATTAACAAATACTTATACAAATCGTATAAAAGTTCTATATACAATTTGAGAAAAGTTATATACACACGAAACAAATAATTTCAATGTATGTGAATTTAACCTTTGACAGGAGTCCTTATTTTAGACGGTATAGTGGACGAGCTGAGTGAAGCTGAACGCAGTGAAATGAAACGTTGCTGAGCGCAGCGAAGCGACGTGAAGTAGAACGGAGTGAAGTTTCACTCAGCTCGTCCACTATACCAACTAAAAAAAGAACTGTTATCAAAAGTTAAATCCAAAGACTTTGAAAATTTAAATAAATACAAATCACTGATTGTATACATAATAAAATTAAACAACAAGTAAAAGCAAGCGGCCGAGGTAACGAGGCCGCGAAAAATTTGTGGACCCTAAAAAACACGTTTTTCAAGGTTTTGGACCCTTAGATGATGCTTAATGCAAAAAGTTTATATATAGAAAAATGCAGCCTGGCGAGGTCCATCTTTTGGCATCATTAGAATTTTTTTAAAGAAAAAAGTCTTAACACCGTAATAAAAAATGTGTTTTGACCGAAACTAAATAACTTACACGCTTTTGCGTGGAAGTTAAAATTGGTAATGGAAGAGATGTTTTTGGGAAAATAATGACTGGAATTGTTGTTTTAGAGATATTAGAGTCCAATAGGACCACAAAAAAAATTCCATAAATTCTCTGTGCACTGGTATTCAAAAAAGTAGAAAATCGGAACTAGCACACTGTGGACTAGTCAGTTTTGGACCAAACTTGGTATACAGACTCTAGACATCAATACCTCGAAATGGTTTTGGAATTATTTCATTTGAGTCTGAAACAGCCGAGAACGGTGCCAAAAAAAATTTATTTTTAGTCAAAATTCCAGAAATTTTTTTTTTAAAAAAAATCCATTTTTTGCGATTTTCAAAGTGCTGTAGAATTTCAGGATTAAGTCCAAACATAGTCATGTGGGGTATTTTTGTAAACGTTATGAAAAGTACTATAAGACTAGATACAAAGGTTTATCCAGTTTGAAAAAAACCCTGGGACGTCAAGCGTTAGAAGAAAAGTGTCATTTTCCCTAGGTTTGTCAACTTTGACAGCCTCAAAGTCACTAAAGATTTCAAAATTTCCTAAAATGACTTTCCATTCCCCTAATTGCTTGATATGTGTGACCAAATGGCAAAAAAACCAAATTTCCATATGCACATGGCTCGGCTGTGACCCTGATTACCAAATTTGTGGACCCTAAAAAACACGTTTTTCAAGGTTTTGGACCCTTAGATGATGCTTAATGCAAAAAGTTTATATATAGAAAAATGCAGCCTGGCGAGGTCCATCTTTTGGCATCATTAGAATTTTTTTAAAGAAAAAAGTCTTAACACCGTAATAAAAAATGTGTTTTGACCGAAACTAAATAACTTACACGCTTTTGCGTGGAAGTTAAAATTGGTAATGGAAGAGATGTTTTTGGGAAAATAATGACTGGAATTGTTGTTTTAGAGATATTAGAGTCCAATAGGACCACAAAAAAAATTCCATAAATTCTCTGTGCACTGGTATTCAAAAAAGTAGAAAATCGGAACTAGCACACTGTGGACTAGTCAGTTTTGGACCAAACTTGGTATACAGACTCTAGACATCAATACCTCGAAATGGTTTTGGAATTATTTCATTTGAGTCTGAAACAGCCGAGAACGGTGCCAAAAAAAATTTATTTTTAGTCAAAATTCCAGAAATTTTTTTTTTAAAAAAAATCCATTTTTTGCGATTTTCAAAGTGCTGTAGAATTTCAGGATTAAGTCCAAACATAGTCATGTGGGGTATTTTTGTAAACGTTATGAAAAGTACTATAAGACTAGATACAAAGGTTTATCCAGTTTGAAAAAAACCCTGGGACGTCAAGCGTTAGAAGAAAAGTGTCATTTTCCCTAGGTTTGTCAACTTTGACAGCCTCAAAGTCACTAAAGATTTCAAAATTTCCTAAAATGACTTTCCATTCCCCTAATTGCTTGATATGTGTGACCAAATGGCAAAAAAACCAAATTTCCATATGCACATGGCTCGGCTGTGACCCTGATTACCAAATTTGTGGACCCTAAAAAACACGTTTTTCAAGGTTTTGGACCCTTAGATGATGCTTAATGCAAAAAGTTTATATATAGAAAAATGCAGCCTGGCGAGGTCCATCTTTTGGCATCATTAGAATTTTTTTAAAGAAAAAAGTCTTAACACCGTAATAAAAAATGTGTTTTGACCGAAACTAAATAACTTACACGCTTTTGCGTGGAAGTTAAAATTGGTAATGGAAGAGATGTTTTTGGGAAAATAATGACTGGAATTGTTGTTTTAGAGATATTAGAGTCCAATAGGACCACAAAAAAAATTCCATAAATTCTCTGTGCACTGGTATTCAAAAAAGTAGAAAATCGGAACTAGCACACTGTGGACTAGTCAGTTTTGGACCAAACTTGGTATACAGACTCTAGACATCAATACCTCGAAATGGTTTTGGAATTATTTCATTTGAGTCTGAAACAGCCGAGAACGGTGCCAAAAAAAATTTATTTTTAGTCAAAATTCCAGAAATTTTTTTTTTAAAAAAAATCCATTTTTTGCGATTTTCAAAGTGCTGTAGAATTTCAGGATTAAGTCCAAACATAGTCATGTGGGGTATTTTTGTAAACGTTATGAAAAGTACTATAAGACTAGATACAAAGGTTTATCCAGTTTGAAAAAAACCCTGGGACGTCAAGCGTTAGAAGAAAAGTGTCATTTTCCCTAGGTTTGTCAACTTTGACAGCCTCAAAGTCACTAAAGATTTCAAAATTTCCTAAAATGACTTTCCATTCCCCTAATTGCTTGATATGTGTGACCAAATGGCAAAAAAACCAAATTTCCATATGCACATGGCTCGGCTGTGACCCTGATTACCAAATTTGTGGACCCTAAAAAACACGTTTTTCAAGGTTTTGGACCCTTAGATGATGCTTAATGCAAAAAGTTTATATATAGAAAAATGCAGCCTGGCGAGGTCCATCTTTTGGCATCATTAGAATTTTTTTAAAGAAAAAAGTCTTAACACCGTAATAAAAAATGTGTTTTGACCGAAACTAAATAACTTACACGCTTTTGCGTGGAAGTTAAAATTGGTAATGGAAGAGATGTTTTTGGGAAAATAATGACTGGAATTGTTGTTTTAGAGATATTAGAGTCCAATAGGACCACAAAAAAAATTCCATAAATTCTCTGTGCACTGGTATTCAAAAAAGTAGAAAATCGGAACTAGCACACTGTGGACTAGTCAGTTTTGGACCAAACTTGGTATACAGACTCTAGACATCAATACCTCGAAATGGTTTTGGAATTATTTCATTTGAGTCTGAAACAGCCGAGAACGGTGCCAAAAAAAATTTATTTTTAGTCAAAATTCCAGAAATTTTTTTTTTAAAAAAAATCCATTTTTTGCGATTTTCAAAGTGCTGTAGAATTTCAGGATTAAGTCCAAACATAGTCATGTGGGGTATTTTTGTAAACGTTATGAAAAGTACTATAAGACTAGATACAAAGGTTTATCCAGTTTGAAAAAAACCCTGGGACGTCAAGCGTTAGAAGAAAAGTGTCATTTTCCCTAGGTTTGTCAACTTTGACAGCCTCAAAGTCACTAAAGATTTCAAAATTTCCTAAAATGACTTTCCATTCCCCTAATTGCTTGATATGTGTGACCAAATGGCAAAAAAACCAAATTTCCATATGCACATGGCTCGGCTGTGACCCTGATTACCAAATTTGTGGACCCTAAAAAACACGTTTTTCAAGGTTTTGGACCCTTAGATGATGCTTAATGCAAAAAGTTTATATATAGAAAAATGCAGCCTGGCGAGGTCCATCTTTTGGCATCATTAGAATTTTTTTAAAGAAAAAAGTCTTAACACCGTAATAAAAAATGTGTTTTGACCGAAACTAAATAACTTACACGCTTTTGCGTGGAAGTTAAAATTGGTAATGGAAGAGATGTTTTTGGGAAAATAATGACTGGAATTGTTGTTTTAGAGATATTAGAGTCCAATAGGACCACAAAAAAAATTCCATAAATTCTCTGTGCACTGGTATTCAAAAAAGTAGAAAATCGGAACTAGCACACTGTGGACTAGTCAGTTTTGGACCAAACTTGGTATACAGACTCTAGACATCAATACCTCGAAATGGTTTTGGAATTATTTCATTTGAGTCTGAAACAGCCGAGAACGGTGCCAAAAAAAATTTATTTTTAGTCAAAATTCCAGAAATTTTTTTTTTAAAAAAAATCCATTTTTTGCGATTTTCAAAGTGCTGTAGAATTTCAGGATTAAGTCCAAACATAGTCATGTGGGGTATTTTTGTAAACGTTATGAAAAGTACTATAAGACTAGATACAAAGGTTTATCCAGTTTGAAAAAAACCCTGGGACGTCAAGCGTTAGAAGAAAAGTGTCATTTTCCCTAGGTTTGTCAACTTTGACAGCCTCAAAGTCACTAAAGATTTCAAAATTTCCTAAAATGACTTTCCATTCCCCTAATTGCTTGATATGTGTGACCAAATGGCAAAAAAACCAAATTTCCATATGCACATGGCTCGGCTGTGACCCTGATTACCAAATTTGTGGACCCTAAAAAACACGTTTTTCAAGGTTTTGGACCCTTAGATGATGCTTAATGCAAAAAGTTTATATATAGAAAAATGCAGCCTGGCGAGGTCCATCTTTTGGCATCATTAGAATTTTTTTAAAGAAAAAAGTCTTAACACCGTAATAAAAAATGTGTTTTGACCGAAACTAAATAACTTACACGCTTTTGCGTGGAAGTTAAAATTGGTAATGGAAGAGATGTTTTTGGGAAAATAATGACTGGAATTGTTGTTTTAGAGATATTAGAGTCCAATAGGACCACAAAAAAAATTCCATAAATTCTCTGTGCACTGGTATTCAAAAAAGTAGAAAATCGGAACTAGCACACTGTGGACTAGTCAGTTTTGGACCAAACTTGGTATACAGACTCTAGACATCAATACCTCGAAATGGTTTTGGAATTATTTCATTTGAGTCTGAAACAGCCGAGAACGGTGCCAAAAAAAATTTATTTTTAGTCAAAATTCCAGAAATTTTTTTTTTAAAAAAAATCCATTTTTTGCGATTTTCAAAGTGCTGTAGAATTTCAGGATTAAGTCCAAACATAGTCATGTGGGGTATTTTTGTAAACGTTATGAAAAGTACTATAAGACTAGATACAAAGGTTTATCCAGTTTGAAAAAAACCCTGGGACGTCAAGCGTTAGAAGAAAAGTGTCATTTTCCCTAGGTTTGTCAACTTTGACAGCCTCAAAGTCACTAAAGATTTCAAAATTTCCTAAAATGACTTTCCATTCCCCTAATTGCTTGATATGTGTGACCAAATGGCAAAAAAACCAAATTTCCATATGCACATGGCTCGGCTGTGACCCTGATTACCAAATTTGTGGACCCTAAAAAACACGTTTTTCAAGGTTTTGGACCCTTAGATGATGCTTAATGCAAAAAGTTTATATATAGAAAAATGCAGCCTGGCGAGGTCCATCTTTTGGCATCATTAGAATTTTTTTAAAGAAAAAAGTCTTAACACCGTAATAAAAAATGTGTTTTGACCGAAACTAAATAACTTACACGCTTTTGCGTGGAAGTTAAAATTGGTAATGGAAGAGATGTTTTTGGGAAAATAATGACTGGAATTGTTGTTTTAGAGATATTAGAGTCCAATAGGACCACAAAAAAAATTCCATAAATTCTCTGTGCACTGGTATTCAAAAAAGTAGAAAATCGGAACTAGCACACTGTGGACTAGTCAGTTTTGGACCAAACTTGGTATACAGACTCTAGACATCAATACCTCGAAATGGTTTTGGAATTATTTCATTTGAGTCTGAAACAGCCGAGAACGGTGCCAAAAAAAATTTATTTTTAGTCAAAATTCCAGAAATTTTTTTTTTAAAAAAAATCCATTTTTTGCGATTTTCAAAGTGCTGTAGAATTTCAGGATTAAGTCCAAACATAGTCATGTGGGGTATTTTTGTAAACGTTATGAAAAGTACTATAAGACTAGATACAAAGGTTTATCCAGTTTGAAAAAAACCCTGGGACGTCAAGCGTTAGAAGAAAAGTGTCATTTTCCCTAGGTTTGTCAACTTTGACAGCCTCAAAGTCACTAAAGATTTCAAAATTTCCTAAAATGACTTTCCATTCCCCTAATTGCTTGATATGTGTGACCAAATGGCAAAAAAACCAAATTTCCATATGCACATGGCTCGGCTGTGACCCTGATTACCAAATTTGTGGACCCTAAAAAACACGTTTTTCAAGGTTTTGGACCCTTAGATGATGCTTAATGCAAAAAGTTTATATATAGAAAAATGCAGCCTGGCGAGGTCCATCTTTTGGCATCATTAGAATTTTTTTAAAGAAAAAAGTCTTAACACCGTAATAAAAAATGTGTTTTGACCGAAACTAAATAACTTACACGCTTTTGCGTGGAAGTTAAAATTGGTAATGGAAGAGATGTTTTTGGGAAAATAATGACTGGAATTGTTGTTTTAGAGATATTAGAGTCCAATAGGACCACAAAAAAAATTCCATAAATTCTCTGTGCACTGGTATTCAAAAAAGTAGAAAATCGGAACTAGCACACTGTGGACTAGTCAGTTTTGGACCAAACTTGGTATACAGACTCTAGACATCAATACCTCGAAATGGTTTTGGAATTATTTCATTTGAGTCTGAAACAGCCGAGAACGGTGCCAAAAAAAATTTATTTTTAGTCAAAATTCCAGAAATTTTTTTTTTAAAAAAAATCCATTTTTTGCGATTTTCAAAGTGCTGTAGAATTTCAGGATTAAGTCCAAACATAGTCATGTGGGGTATTTTTGTAAACGTTATGAAAAGTACTATAAGACTAGATACAAAGGTTTATCCAGTTTGAAAAAAACCCTGGGACGTCAAGCGTTAGAAGAAAAGTGTCATTTTCCCTAGGTTTGTCAACTTTGACAGCCTCAAAGTCACTAAAGATTTCAAAATTTCCTAAAATGACTTTCCATTCCCCTAATTGCTTGATATGTGTGACCAAATGGCAAAAAAACCAAATTTCCATATGCACATGGCTCGGCTGTGACCCTGATTACCAAATTTGTGGACCCTAAAAAACACGTTTTTCAAGGTTTTGGACCCTTAGATGATGCTTAATGCAAAAAGTTTATATATAGAAAAATGCAGCCTGGCGAGGTCCATCTTTTGGCATCATTAGAATTTTTTTAAAGAAAAAAGTCTTAACACCGTAATAAAAAATGTGTTTTGACCGAAACTAAATAACTTACACGCTTTTGCGTGGAAGTTAAAATTGGTAATGGAAGAGATGTTTTTGGGAAAATAATGACTGGAATTGTTGTTTTAGAGATATTAGAGTCCAATAGGACCACAAAAAAAATTCCATAAATTCTCTGTGCACTGGTATTCAAAAAAGTAGAAAATCGGAACTAGCACACTGTGGACTAGTCAGTTTTGGACCAAACTTGGTATACAGACTCTAGACATCAATACCTCGAAATGGTTTTGGAATTATTTCATTTGAGTCTGAAACAGCCGAGAACGGTGCCAAAAAAAATTTATTTTTAGTCAAAATTCCAGAAATTTTTTTTTTAAAAAAAATCCATTTTTTGCGATTTTCAAAGTGCTGTAGAATTTCAGGATTAAGTCCAAACATAGTCATGTGGGGTATTTTTGTAAACGTTATGAAAAGTACTATAAGACTAGATACAAAGGTTTATCCAGTTTGAAAAAAACCCTGGGACGTCAAGCGTTAGAAGAAAAGTGTCATTTTCCCTAGGTTTGTCAACTTTGACAGCCTCAAAGTCACTAAAGATTTCAAAATTTCCTAAAATGACTTTCCATTCCCCTAATTGCTTGATATGTGTGACCAAATGGCAAAAAAACCAAATTTCCATATGCACATGGCTCGGCTGTGACCCTGATTACCAAATTTGTGGACCCTAAAAAACACGTTTTTCAAGGTTTTGGACCCTTAGATGATGCTTAATGCAAAAAGTTTATATATAGAAAAATGCAGCCTGGCGAGGTCCATCTTTTGGCATCATTAGAATTTTTTTAAAGAAAAAAGTCTTAACACCGTAATAAAAAATGTGTTTTGACCGAAACTAAATAACTTACACGCTTTTGCGTGGAAGTTAAAAAGTAATAAAGAGTACAAAAGAGTAATAAAGAGTACAAAAGAGTATCAAAGAGTAGAAAAGAGTAATAAAGAGTAGAAAAGAGCAGTTAAAGAGTAATAAAGAGTAGAAAAGAGCAGTTAAAGAGTAGTAAAGAGTAGCAAAGAGTAGAAAAGAGCAGTTAAAGAGTAGTAAAGAGTAGCAAAGAGTAGAAAAGAGCAGTTAAAGAGTAGCAAAGAGTAGTAAAGAGTAGTAAAAAAACTGTAAAGAGCAGTAAAGAGTAAATGAAATTGCGAGAGAAAAGAAAAGAGTGTAAAGAGCAATAGGGAGTAGTAAAGAGTAGTAAAGAGGTAGTTAAGATGTAGTAAAGATGTAGTGAAAGAGTGGTCAGAGTGATGAGTCCCCAACCCTGGATTTTATTCTGATGATACTCATTAAATCCATACATTCCGACACACAGAAATAAAATCATCATCAAAAAATGGTGAAACCACAGAGAAAATTCCTTAAATTACAATTTACATAAAATTTCTTCTCATTTTTCGCTCGTTGAATTTTAATTGAATCATAAAATGATATTTTTTCCAGTTCCCAATTTCTCCTACCCGAAATTCGAGTATTTCTACCCTCGCATGTAATCAATTATGTATGTTGTTGGAGATCGAATGGACCGTAAAATAATATCGAAATTCATAATTGATATGATTGTAATTATTATAAATAATAATTTTTTTTTCATTCTCTGCATTATCAATTATGGAAGCATGATTGTTTTTTGTGGGGACTCAATTCTGAGGGGGTTGTAGTTGAATATTTTATTATTGTGGGTAGAGAATTGTTGGTAAATTGACTAAGTGGTCCATTGTATTTAAAATTAATTTTTTAGCAATGGTTACTTGGGTGTTACTCACTTACTCTACCATCATCAGGGGCGTACCAGGAAATTTTTTTAGGGGGGTCTAAAATTTCTGTTTTTTACTCCAGTAATTATTTTTTTTGTTAATTATAATAGTACATGAATGATTAACTAAGAAAGTAGAGCCTCGGAAAAATGTCAGAAAATTTTTTGAGGGAGGGGGTCTGGACCCCATCAGACCCCCCTGGTTACCATTTATCAGACACTAATTACCATTTGCGAGTAATTTTTAACGGCTGAAAATAAATTATTTTGATGGACTTAATCAGACCCCCATGGTTGCTCACCTAAAAAGTGGATAATAAGTGCATCCAGTATTTGTTTGAACTTTTTTTGGATACATTTTCAAATCATGACATTTTCTCGATTAGTATTAGTTTGCCCCCCAAACCTACCCCTCTGTAGTAGATCCAAAAACTCCCTATTTAATGAATCTTCCCAATAAATTCATTACAACATATTTTTCAGAATATTCTCAACTCAATTCCATTCCATTAATTATGTGTGAATCAGTGTGTGGATTTTATTGTATATGAATATCGAGGTCATCAATATTATTGACATTTCAACGATCCTTTTATTATGATTTCTCTCTTTATACAAGTGTTGTCTATAGAGAAGCCAATTAATTGCCTTTCCTTTTGTTCTCCATCATGAAATATTCAATGATGAGCAAATGAAAATTCATTAAATTTTTTTTAATGTATTGTAATGAATATGAAAATGTATTATTATTAACTTTTCATTAAATTTTCTCCCCGCAATTTTTGTTTGTTCTTGAAATTGTTCTGGAAAATAAATGTTTCTCATTATTTATTGAAAACAAATGAATTTTCATTTACTTTACTTTTTTTGTTGAATTATGAGCTTCATTGTTGGCCGAAAAATTTTCAATTGTGGTGCTTTTTTAAAGCTGTTGCCATCATTATTGTCCTGTTTTTTCATGGAGGCGTTTTCTTTGTTCTATTATATAAAAAGTCATTACGAATTAATTCTGCTGATTGTTTTCTTTTTATTGTTTTATTTAATAGAGACATAATGGAATGATTTTGTTGCTGAATGGATGGATACTTGAAGTTAGGTGAAGTGTGTGGGCGATTCTATTATATTTCAAGCAATAATTTTTATAATACAAAGGAGGGTTTGCAGTCCTTAGTTCAAACAGAAAGTTTATTTCATTTGAAAAGCTGACAAATAGTTAAAGTTTCAAAGATCTTCAGGCTTATTAGTTTTTATCCTTTTGTCAAAAATTTCATTACTTATTTTGAATTTATAATTATTGCCTCCATGCATACTTTTTAGAACAATAGTTAACAATTTTGAAATTGAAAAACTTTCTTATAGAGCTGACCAAGAGTTCGATAAAAGAACACCAAGCACCAATTACATCGTGGCTTATGTCGTCGGCTGCATAGCTACTTAAAGCAATAAATTTTTACTGTTCGACCAAAATCTGCTCCAATTGCCAACTCTGCAGGTTTCTAATTCAATTCTGTCAACCTTTACGTCCATATTTTTGAAATTTTTTTCTCTTTTTCTTTATCTTCACACAAAAAGACATTATTGCCTCACCTACATCGTAAACTAAATATTTTCCACCTAAACAACAAGACTTCTATCAATAAATCAATCAGGAATTAATCTAAATTTCAACATGCCATTAACATTCTATCTACAAAATAATCCATAGACATGATATGAAAGGCAACGCATGGAGAGCTTCATGTTATCAGAATTGCGAGTTAATTGAATACAATTTTCGTTCACACATATGTGGATATACATTGATTCAATATCCGTGCGCTGTGAAGTTTGTTATATCGTCATAGGAGTTCTCAGTTGTCCGAGTGAGAAAAAAAAGTTTCTAGCATGGATGTTTGTGAAAATGTTTTAACATGAAAATAATTTAATATTGAGTTTATTTGTGTTTATATTAACATGAGCATTAGAATAGTATATAATATAATCAAAGTTGGAGGAATGGGCAATGAAAAATATTTTTGGAGAGTTTTTAACATTTTTCAGAAGATATTAAATAAAGAGCTATGTATCAACCCCAATGGATGACGACCGTAGTATTAGCCGTTATTTTTTAGAAATTAAAATTAATGTTTAAATTTTCAAAAACCGTTAAATTTACTTATGAAATTTTGTAACGGTCAGATTTTTTTTGAAAAAATTACGTAGTTAAAAGGGACGTAGCTTGTAGTTGAGGCAACTTGAATTCATCTCTGATCCACAGTATATGTATCCTAGAGCTGTCCTCCTTCCCCCTTCAGTTCCATTTGAATCATTATTTTCCCTTTTTACATAAGTCCATTTCTAAATGTTTGGTCTTCGTTTGAACTAACTTCAAAGTTTACATAGACATGTTATATATCATTGGAATCTTTGAAGTTAGTACTATCATGTGCCGCCATTTTTGGAATTTTTGAAACGGTTCTATCGGTTAAAAAACCGGTTCAAAAATGAGTAGTCCACAGTTTCTAGAAATCATACTTCCAATAAGGCTAAAAATATGGTTAATATCTAAAATTGTAGCTTATAAAAATCGATGGAGCTTTAAAGGACTTTTGGATTTTTCACGCAAAGGTTACATCATTTTTGGAGGGTCCAAAGTTGAAACTTCAAAAAATCATAACTTTAACTAGAAATAAGTAAAAATTATGAAACTTTCACCAAAATATTTATTTTCTATAGAGCTATCAAGGAAAAATATAATTAAGTGGGGTTTGTACGATATGATGTCACAATTTTCAAAAATATGATTTTACATACATTTGAAGTACTTTTTTGACATTAATAGAATATAGTTATTAAAAAACCTTTAACAGCATTATATTACACATTTAAAGATCTTTAAAATGATGTATCACTTGTCTGGGGTCAGAACCCCAGTGACGTCAAAAACAGTTTTTGATTTTTTTGACACATTTTTTGAAAACTTTTCAAAATTCCAAAAACGTAGTCTTAATCTACATAAAATTACCTTTTCAACGATATACAACACTTATAGATTGCAATAGTTCATACTGTAAAACATTAACTTTTTAAAAATTACTGTTTTACAACAACAATAAATTCGAATCGGTAAAGTTCACTTTTCTACTATATGTGCTATTGCAATCTATAAGTGTTGTATATCGTTGAAAAGGTAATTTTATGTAGATTAAGACTACGTTTTTGGAATTTTGAAAAGTTTTCAAAAAATGTGTCAAAAAAATCAAAAACTGTTTTTGACGTCACTGGGGTTCTGACCCCAGACAAGTGATACATCATTTTAAAGATCTTTAAATGTGTAATATAATGCTGTTAAAGGTTTTTTAATAACTATATTCTATTAATGTCAAAAAAGTACTTCAAATGTATGCAAAATCATACTTTTGAAAATTGTGACATCATATCGTACAAACCCCACTTAATTATATTTTTCCTTGATAGCTCTATAGAAAACAAATATTTTGGTGAAAGTTTCATAATTTTTACTTATTTCTAGTTAAAGTTATGATTTTTTGAAGTTTTAACTTTGGACCCTCCAAAAATGATGTAACCTTTGCGTGAAAAATCCAAAAGTCCTTTAAAGCTCCATCGATTTTTATAAGCTACAATTCTAGATATTAACCATATTTTTAGCCTTATTGGAAGTATGATTTCTAGAAACTGTGGACTACTCATTTTTGAACCGGTTTTTTAACCGATAGAACCGTTTCAAAAATTCCAAAAATGGCGGCACATGATAGTACTAACTTCAAAGATTCCAATGATATATAACATGTCTATGTAAACTTTGAAGTTAGTTCAAACGAAGACCAAACATTTAGAAATGGACTTATGTAAAAAGGGAAAATAATGATTCATTTCTTCTCCTCCTCAACATTGTTTATAAGAATTTCTTTAATTTATGTTTAACACGCGACATTGTAATTTACTATTGTGGCATGTAGACATTTATGCGGTAACATAATCATAGTACGCGGCAGCAACTTGTTTGCTTTCTTTTTTAAGCCATAAGACGAAAGCAGAAGGAATTTTGTGATTGAAAAATTTTTCAACGTCATTTTACAGCTACTCGGATTCCATGGCTGAGTTTTATGAACAATCAAAATTTATGACATTGTACAAGGGAGCAAAAAATATATTTTACAACTGCCATTTTTACCTCCAACTACTATCGCCTCAGCACACAGCGTGAATGAGGTAAAAGTTAATCAGATGAAAATTCAACAACCAATGTTGTCATAATATCCATGTCAGATGACTGAGTGAAAATAATTTTTTTGCCAATGTTATAAGGAAGCTTGTGTCGTGGTTGAATGGATTCTCTGCTGGTTTTTGGCTGCAGCTGTAGTTTAAACATTAAAATACACATGAAATCAATATTTAATGTCATCAATATTAAAGTGCCTCTGCCTCTCTGTGGATAAATGTTTACCTTTATGTCTCGGCATCATATATGATATAATTGTGCACATGCGGCCAGGCTTGAGTAAAATAATAGCAGGATTTTTTGGGGAAAATGTTGTTGGATGGGATTTCTTTTGTATGAAGGTGCCACTAAATCTCAGACCCCCCTCCCCCTAAATTGTGGACGTCATATATGAATGACCCCTTAGAAGAAAAAATTAAAAAAAATTATTGAAATCTTTACACAATTTTATTATTTTGAATTTCACGAGAATCGAACTCTAACTTTTTAATTAATTTATTCATCCTCACTCTTCCTAATGAACAACTTCAGTTGATTTTAGCCATGAAATTTTTTTGACTTTTTAATATATTAAAGCAAATAAAATTTTGTACTTTTTAATCTATGACAAGCTATTGATCTGCTTTGCCAAAATTCAAGGAGGTTGGTCGTTTACAGACAAAATCTTAAAACTGCGTTTAATATCCTCCCACAAAACTTTACAATTACCTTCCAAACTCGATATTCATCCCATTTATTCATTCATTCATTCATTTTCATTAAATTATTTTAGTATTTTTTTGTCGTTCCGTGTCTGCGACTTATTCCTTTCAATATGTGAATGCATTCGTATCCACATAGAGAATTAGAGAAGCTACTCGAGATAGATGAGGGAGAAAAAAAAGATTGATATCAGAAAATTTTTCACTTCAAGAAAATGCACAATGTGAGATGAAAAAAGGCAAAAAAATTATATTAGAATATATTGAATTTGCATATTAATTAAATTATATGAAAACAAGAAACGGAGAGGAAATTTTTTCGAGCATAAATGAAGAAAATATTTTAGTGATCATCATCATCATCGTTTGCCGTAGACATCGTCGTTGTCATGATTCTGCACCTGTCCAAAAAAGCAACTTTCATTTCGGGGATATAAAAAAAAAGACTTCCCCCATCATCCAAAAACCCAGAAACCGGAGACTCACAAGTGCTATTGAATGTCTCTCTCGAAGGGAATTTAATGAGTTTTAAAATTTTATGGAAGCAGCATCCACAAGGTAGACATGAAAAATATGTTCATAGTAGCATAAAAATAAAGGCTGATAGGCACTATAGATACATAGAATGGAATTTAAATAAATACTTTCTAATATCAAATGATAAAGTTTTACTCTTTATACTCCTGGTGATGTTGCAACTTCGACTACTGCTTCGCTCTATAGAAAGTGAATGAGAAGTTTTATTAATGAAAAGATGTGGTTAGTTTGTTTGAGGGATATAAAATATATATTAAAAAATTTTTTCTGTATAATGTAACATAAAGAGTTTGTGCTGTTTTAACTAACAACACATAATGTAAGTAGGGAAGCTTGTTGAGATAGTTGAGCGCATATAGAGGCTTAGTTGACTAAATTATGGTAAATACCTAATGACCATTTGAAAGGATATTTTAAGGATATATCCTCTATGGATCTCTTGAATGTACTAGTAGGTAGTGCAGGGGCGTAGCCAGGATTTTTGAAAGGGGGGTACTCAATTTTTTATTTTTGAAAAAATCACCTTTGCATTAAATTTTTATACTTTTTTAATCATTTTGAGTTTCTTCTTAATGAATTTAATTTTTCGATTTTTAAAATAAAAAAAATTTAAAATCTTGTATTGAATTTTTATTGAGAGAGTGGTGACCGGGCACCTAAGGACCACCCCCCTGCCTACGCCCCTGAGGTAGTGCGACCATAGTTTTCAACAATATCCTTACTATAATATTCTATGTACACAAAAATCCCATTTTATATCAAAAAGTCTTGAATAAATCTCTCTAGACAATAAAAATTCATTCATCCATCCGAAAAATTATTTAAAAATACATCCATAAGTCTTCAAAGAAGTACTCAAAAAATTTACCGCATTATATGCACCATAAAGTACTTCACAGTTTGCCAAATTCGTCAAAGTGACATCTTACAATTTACCAGAAGTAAAAAATAATATTTTCCATCCACCTTACTGCCAAAATGTAGCGAAAAGTATAAAGACACATATTCATAAAATAAAAGGGTTTTTTTCTGTTCCATATCATAGCGAGTAAAGATGGCATTTTATGAAAGAGAGAAGACGATGAAAATGTGGGAGTTGATGTTATCGTTAGTACAATGGAACGAATATAGCAGGTGTTTGAAAATGTTTAAGCTCTTCACTTAAGTGTCTTTTTCTCACCTCGATTGGCTCTCATTCCACTACAAAGAAATATCATCTTATGCCATTCAATGACTTAAGAGTTTTTAACCCATCTCTCTCTCTCTCTCTCTCTCTCTATGGAGTCTTGTCTAACCGCATCTATTCAATATTATCTCATATAAAAATGAATGTATTCTAGTCTTAAAATGTGAAATGATTTCATACATATTACCCATGTGGATAGATAGACACACACATATATTGAATACGGACGAAAATGCATTCATAAGAACAATTTCTTTTCTCGTTTCTTCCACAAAATGAAGAATAAAGTAGAAAATTTGAGAGCAGAGGTGACCATAGGGTTGTTGAATAAGGCGCCTTTGACTGTACTATGCAGTCATAGACAATTTAGACGATGTTTAGGGTAAAATGTGCTGTGTATATCTCTAGATAACCAGAATGGACAATGTCAGATCTTGAAGTCTGTTTGGAACTACTCTCTGGTACATGCAACCTTACCTACCTAAGTTAATCAACAAACTAGTCAGTCACTAAAGTACCAGCATCTACAAAAACTCATTCACCTTCCGAAAATTGCTTAAGAAAAACATAAAAGAAATGGAGAAAAAGGAAAAGAATGAAAGGTGAAATATAGCACGAATGGATGCGGTATGTGTCAAGAAGCGGTTGTGCTTGAAATTTGTGGCATTCAATATTTCAAAATGAAATTCTATGTATTGAATGCTGATGCTTTTTGGAAGCTTTTAATGGAATTGGGAGGTAGGAAGGTGGGTGTAAAGAATGAGTATAAAAAGGTAGATGATGTGAGAAATTGAAATCTACAGTAACAGAAGTGCTTGGAAAAGAATCTTGATGTGCAGACTTTGTTTATCAGTAATGGAAGGAGATTAGATGTTATCATGACGATAAGACGATAAATAGCTTGAAAAGCTTTCAATTTGAAGAGATATGTTCTTGCATGTATGTATGAATGCCTATAGGAATTTTTGAAGTCTTTTCAATTCATTTTGATATAGATTTAAGATTCTTTTTTATGATGTATGCTTTTAATGCGGTAAACATGTAGTTTTTTTCTTGGTAGGAATTTTTTTTTGAAGCTTAGGTATAGGATGAGTATTTTCAGAGCTATTAAATACAGTGCAGCTCAGATAACATATTTACATGTAAAAGGATTTTTGTGGTATTTAAATTGATAGAATTTGATATAAAAGGAGGTAAGTTGTTCAAAATTTGAGTTTCATATTCGATGATATTGCAGTACTAGATCGTCACATCACTGTAACATTATTTTAACCTGATGTCCAAAAATTCACTAAAACACCAAAGAGCTTAAGGGGTCATTCACTTATGACGTCTATCAAAAAATGGGATTATTAGAAACCCCCTCCCCCCTTGTCACAAAATTTTAATTCAAAAAATTTCTTTAATTTAAAGTGTCACAAAATTTCAGACCCCCCATCCCCCCTAAATCAATCATGGACGTCATAAGTGAATGACCCCTAAGAATATTTGTTTTGTTTAAAACAAAAGCCTAAGCAATTTATTATTGTAGTTAAAATACAAAAAAAAAACGAGTAAAATAAGGAGCAACATAAAAATAAAATAAAAACGACCACCGGAAAGGAAATTTATTTTGTAGGTGGGAAAAGAGAAACAAAAACTTAAAGCTTTGTCTACCTACGCACATATGAGCACTCACATGAAATATATGTTTACCAACGTATCTATGAACATGCTATATTATTTCTATTATTATTACAACCATCATCATCGTCAGTCTTTTAATGCCGCTGTGTGTGAAACTTTGCGCTTTCGTAATCTATTATAAGGCGTCGGTAGTATTAATATCTTTAGGCATTCCGCTTCCGTGATTCATACACTTATGTGTACGTATATTTGTCTCTATGCTAAGCTATTTAAAATTTTAATATCTAGCCATATATATTCTCAGCTATGTACTTTGCTCTCTAAAACAACACACCTAGGATTTTGATAAAGAATAAGAAGGAACAGAAATTTGTTTCCTCGTGATTTAATGCTTGCCTCTGTTGAACTTCCGTTCGGAGCTCATTTTTAATTTGGCTGAATTTTAGAAGGAATGTAAGAAGTAAGAATTCATGATTTTTTGGTATTTATAAATTTCGTAATTTAGATTTATTGCTTTATTTGTGTGCTGCTTGATCTGCTGGGACTCGAACCATGGATCACTGAGCTGCCGTTCGGTACTTTAATAACAAAGCACTTGAAAACTGCACCAAATTGACTAAATCTTTTCAAAAATTGAATTTGGATCAGGGTCGTATTTAGGGAGGGGTTTTGGGGGTTTATCCTCATTTTTAAGAATTATTTACAATTTGCTAATGTTTTTCTGAAAAAAAAAATCCCAAAACCCCACTAAATTTTTCTGACCATACAAAAAAATTCAAATTAGTCCCTGATTTGGATTAATAGCTAAAATATAAGTTTGTAAAAGCTAACATTTTTGGGATATACATTTTTTACATAATATTCAAAGCATCCTTTTCAAGTTCATTAAAGCCATGGTAGGTAAAGAGATATAAAAGTCCGTTAAAGTAGAAAAAATTTGAATTTGAAATTTTTTGCGGGAAAATTTGAATCTAAAAAATACGTTACTTCCCCATTAAAGTTTTAAACTCAATTTAACTTCCAGGAAAATACATAAAAATATTTTTCTTTCCTTCTTTCCGTTTTTCATTTGTTTGTTTCATATTTACGAGCTCATAATCGCTGCGAGCAAGCCGTTAAAAGGAAAAAAAAGCTTTCTTTGCTATTGAAACAAAAACATATATCATGTCATGCCTGTAATACACAGGGAAAATGCAAAAACAACGAGAAGCAGAATTTTGTTCATAAATTGAGATGCGCATAATGGATTTGCTTACACACAGCATATATTCATGATACTCAGCACTTTTTTAAAAGTTTAATGGAAAGTTTCAATTTTCTGATATGTAAATAAATTTTTGCAACTCATCAACACAGTCGCTCTTATATGCGAAACATTTTTGATAAAGTTTACCTTATTGAAAGCTTTTCATTGTCAAATATTTGCCTATATTTCAAAGTTTTAGCTCGTTCGCTTTCTGCTTTTGATTCTGTTTTGGTGGAAATGGATATTTGTTGAGAAATTTGAGTAAAATTTTAAGTGGTTATGTCTGGTTTGATTGTTTTGACTTCGATATGAATATTTTAGAGTTATTTTGGGATGATTTTTAATTTAGTGAACCTGAACTTGATCTCTCTTGCTCAGTTGTTTGTGAACAAGTAGTATCAAGTAAGATTCAAGAGGAATCAACTCTGAAGGTTGAGCTTACATAATTAGGAATGGGTCACGACGTGCCCTCGTTAAACTTTCTCATTATTATTATTTTTGGAACCACCATATTTTTTTTCCTGGTTAAATCTGTGCTTATGTGACTCCGGACTTCATCTTTTAAGCTACGAAATATTAACAAAAGCTCATCAAATCATCCATCGTACGATTTTTCATTACATAACAAAATGCTCTTCCTATGAAAAGCCATAAATGCAGTTAGCAACACAGCGAAAATTTTATAGAAAAAATAATATCCTGTATAACTCAATATGGGTCGATCACAAATGATGTCCAGCATTAATGTTCTTTTTTCTTGTGAACTGTTTGTAACATAAAGAAAAAAATCCCATTTTTTGATATCCATCACTTTTAGACAACCCCATACAACATACAAAGAGCATCCACTCAAAAAGGAAAAAAGCTTGTAGCTATGTAAATAACATAAAGCGATTGAAGCTCCATTTTACCTTTTCAATAGATATAAGAGGATGCTTTTGATGCATGTTCATCAATAAAAGTGAACATATGTATAGAGAGCAGCGAAAAGCTTTTTTATGTCCATTAATCATTTTCAGTTCTAGGAGCAGTGTTGTTGCTGTGCCGCACTTATACCTGTATGAATCCATCAACTATTTGATTTCGTTTTGCTCTACAAAAAATCGGATATATGAAAAAAATTGTTTAAGCTTTGACAAAAAAAGAGTTTGTCGACAAACATCAGCGAGATTTCATGCACAAAGCGTCAATTGAAACTCTCATTACATTTGTTGCTCGCTACTATTTGTCACGTTCCGTTCCTTATTTCAAATGCTCTTATTGAATCAACCTTTTTCGGCAAATAAAACGTGAATCAAATGAGTTTTTCGTGTCATTTAAGGTTTAAATTAAAAATGAGAAACTCGGTGATTGAAAGTGTGTATGTGTGTGGGATGTGGAAGGGTAAAACGGTTGATTGTGCTTTTCTGAGTACTTTAGATATTTTTAGATTGTTTTGGCATAATTTGGTTTGGCTGTGATGAATGTGATGGATTTTTGATGACATTCGAGGCTATTTTGAGGTAAATATTAAATTTAGATTAAATCTTCTGGGGAAATTACTCTTGTGGACCTTCCATAAATATTTAAAGCTTTTATTTTTTTATAAAAAAATCCACTTTAAATAAAAGGAACCTTCATCTTAAAAGCACAATACTGAGATAAAAAAAACAAAGAAAATTCGATTAAAGAAGAACATAAAAAATGACAGAAGCACAAGCCTTGTGCACGTGCAGAGCAAAATTTATACGACCTATGATGATAATTTTAAAAAAGAGGCTTTTTGTCATTTGAATAATTGAAAGCAACCGCAAAATTGAAAATTTAAATTTTCTTCTTATCCCCTTTTTGCTATCTTTTGTGCTTTAGACGATATTTTTAGAGACAAATGGGAGGAATGGAATTTTTATTTTTTTTTGTGGTTTTCGTCATGAAAAATTTCAATTCGACAGTAAAGGATGATGTTATGGGTTGAATGATTGCTATTAGTGGTACTTTATGAGGTTAATTTTATGTGATGAGTAAAATTTGTGAATTCACATCTATGGATTAAGTTGTAGAGTGTTGATCACGTCTGGGGTCGGTTTCTAGAGATACTACTAGGTCACCTCCTACCCCCACCTACCCAACCCCTACCCTTCATCTAAGAGTTGAAGAGGTACGCTGCCTACCCGGGGTAGGGTATGGTAGAAACTGACCCCAGATTTAATTTCCTAGATGAAGTTTTGAAGCTTAATGAAATTGAATTTTTTTGCCAACTTAAAAAATTTAAATAAATCCAAATAAAATCATAATTCTAAATTCACATTAAAATTTCCACCAATCCATCGCATCCTTTTCTCCATCAACGAATTTCAAATACTTATCACACCCCTCAAAAGAAGCAAGTGAACTGGTTAATGTCCCTTAATGTTCAGTGGCTTTGAATGATGATTAAATTTTCTTAACTGTAGCAAAAGGCAAAGGAACTCCTGCAATGAGGCTTTTGCCTTTTTCACTTCACTCCTTTCTCCTATCTATCTAGCCAATTCATCTATCTACTATGCAAATTTTCTAAATGTTTGTGGCTTTTGTGTGCTCGTAGACATTGATCGATATTTTAAAGTGGAGAACTTTGACTTTGTCGTATGATGCAGCATAAAAAATAAGGGAGTGTAAGAAATGCAGACGTCTTTACGGACGATCTCGCTTCTTCTTTTATCTTAATTATGGTCAATTTATATGTGAGTTGTAAGGTCAATGGATGTATTTATCTATTCATATATTCATATTATGTTCCAATGACCATTATTATGATTATAGCTCATAATCAATAATTTTATTATGCTATACACGGTATATGAAATGGATATCTTTGTATGCTTATACGCATCCAACATCATTATCGTTTAGTATCTCTGTTAGCCTACCCGTCGGCCATCCAGACACACACATTGTGTATTATCGTCATGAATGGCTTGTCGAAGGGGAGGGTACATATTTGAGAAGGAAGAAAAAGAGCCAGAAATGAAAAGAATTGTATTTATGTGAATTTTCACATGCATGCAAAATGAAGTCAGTCGCAGAATAAAGCTGAATGGAAGTAGGAAAATAGGTTATTGGGGTTCATAAAGGAGGAACTTTTGATAGAAAATAAAAATTATCAGTCGTCGGCTGATTTGGACACCTCGGACACATCAGACACTCAGCCATCCAGTAACCTGATACTCAGACTGAACCTAGGCCAAAATCCAGCACTTTTGAGGCATTAGATTAAATTTGGGTTTCTAGATCCATCTCTTTTGATATTCAAGTACCAAATTCTATCCAGTTTGGCCGTTCTTCTTCCCATACACCCCACAAAATTCAGCTAACAGAAGCTTTTCAATAAAACACATACAACGGCACATAACTAACTACATGAAAATCAATTGAATAAAGCCTCTGAATGTGAATGAGCTTAGAATTGTAATATCGAGCTATTTTCCTCATGACTTCTGATCTCTGTCTACAGAGCTATAGCAAGAGAGCATGTAGTAAGTTTCCATGTATAGAAATGGTTAAATCAACAGAATTATTGAATAATTTTTATATTCTACACATTCATGAGCATATGGAACAGCTAAAGTTAATATTTGAAAATGAATTGAATTCTCCTTGAATTTTCAATACTTGTGCGCTTAAAGCATCAATAACATCACGGTTGAGATATTACAATATTTGTTTATTTGCTCTCGTCCTTACAAAACTTTTCGTATGTTCTCAAGGAGGAAACAGGAACTGCTGTATTTGTGCCATATAATTGAGGAAATTCGAGAATTTTCTATTGCAGCTTTACACACAATCTACATATTGCATGATGATTGTTGACTTTTCGGTCATGCATTTTCATGTCGATGCAGTTCTTTTTCTTGGATGTTTTATGAACGCTCGATTGGCAATCATTTCATGTGATCTGGATTACATCATGATTTGATTGCTATGAAGTTGATTGGATGGAAAATTGACATGCTATTGTATTACTATAGAGTTTTAATTGCTAATTGCTTGAGAATTTTAACCCTGTGGTTCTTTATGCTACCTACCTTTCTGTTATGAAATGTGTGAACATTTTGTTTCCTTAGTTCGGTTTATGTCTTCAAATTATCTTCATTAAAACTCAAACTCAACTTTTCCAATGCTCAGGGACGTAGGAAGAGAAAAGCACCTGGGACCAGGACCAAGACTTCAAAATATAAAGAAAGGGAAGGGCCTTATCTTAACGAAGATTAATATAGCGCCTAGATACCCTGGACCAGAGTACCGCCACTTCATTTCGAAAAACTTCGAAATTAATGTCGAAAACTTCGAAATTAGAGCCGAAAATTTGAATTTTATTTGACCGTTGAAAACATTGTAAACAAACAAAACTTTTGAAACAAAAAAATATGATTTCTGTTTATTTAAGTAATGATTCTTCAATAAGTTCCTAATCTTTAATATTTTTTTGACCATTTAATCAGTTTACTTTAATAAAACAAGCAAAAATAAGCAAGTTATCATTGAAAATCAAATTCATAAAAATTTCACTAACATTCGGTGTGAAAATTTGTTAGGCATAAATTTATGCATTACTATATATAATTAGAGTCCAAAAACAGTTAAAAACTGTAAAAGATGTTTAGTTTTATGTAACAAATCAGTTTAATGCTTAATTTGTCTTGAATTAAGCTAAAAAAATATTTTGCTTTCAACGGTCAAAAAAATTTCAAAAAATTTGAAATTTTCTGTAACTGACATTTTTTGAAGTGACGGTACTCTGCCCTGGACATCCTTTTATTGGTAGCAGCACTGGTATGAATTTTCATTTTTTTTTAAAAAAAAGTTAAATTTAAACGATTTATATTCATTCGTTTACTTCTAGAAAGGATCGATCAAAAGTATTAAATTTCTGTCCATTCTATTTTTGGTTCAAACTTATTTTGTGCTGTTTCATCAAAAACGTGTTATAATGCTTGCTAAAGTTTCTTCTCTTCCAAGAATTAAGGCTTCATTTCTCTTGAGAATTCTGACAATCAACTTTATTGAACTAGAAAGATTTATTTTTATGGGAGTCGGGGGGTTTAAGTATTCTATTGTGATTGAAGTCAATAAGTGAATTTCGTTTCTATTGATATTAATATAATGGTTGGGATCTTTATGGCTGAGATTAAGTTTTCTTGGAAATGATGTTAGTGTGTCAAGGTTTCAATGCCTTATCGTAAACATTGTGATATAATTATTGAATTGTGAATGAGGGGTTTTGGTGCAGTCACAGGTGTTGTCATGAAATTGAATGAAGATTTGGCATGTATCCTAATAACTTTTTAGACGATAATTCTTAATTAACCTCAATCTATTTCCAAAAAATTTGAACAGGTTCACGTGACATTTACTAAGGTGATATTTAATCAACAACAACAGTAAACTTAAAGCCTCTACAGCAAACATTGAATTTCTCCTTCTCAAATACTAATTTTATTCCTACATGCTTCATTTCATTCATTCAACATCAAGAAAATTTACTTTTCTTCTCCGTACACACAAGCTCATTCCCAATAAATCCAATTACATCTTCTATATGAGCACTAAATGTAAGAAATTAGTTTCGATTCATTCAATCTCGTTCAAATAATAATATTTACATAAAATTCATTAATTCCTTTCGACTTTCCTCAAATATTTGCATGTCAATGCTTGACTAAATCTACATACCTACCTACTTGTCTTTCATTGTATTTATCTAAATTTGAGTCTATACATTTGGAAAGGTACAATACGATAGAGAGAAAATGAAATCAAAATTGTTCGTTCATTCAACAATAGTGTTCGGTTTCTGGTGTTTCTGTGGGGGGATGGACACTGACTCATTGACGTCATTGACTTAATTTCATTTATGGTTTTGTATGATGAGATGTGTTTCAATAGAATTTGAATTAATTTAAGGATTATGGAGCTTTCGGGTTGTAATGAATGATGTCAAATCCACTCTCTGGTGTCGATTTCCTTGGGGTATATCCAAGCAGTGTATCTGAAAAATTGGACCCTAAACTATTCTTTTTTTAAATTTTCTGAAGAATTTCCCTAGAATTTCCAACAAAATTTTAGTTATCCACACCTAGTCAGAACAGTAGCTTCAAAAACACAAAAGTATAGCTACAAATAATTCCAATAGTTTACATTATTGGATCATGTTGTATCTCATCTCCTTGATTTTCCATTTTCAATTTACGATTGAGTGGATAGAATAGATTTTATTGGAATGAGAGATGCATGGACGACAATAAGTCAACATTCGATTCCAATAAAAATAAAATAAGAAAAGAAATGTTTTTTGTACATTGTACATGGAAAATGGAAATTAGTTACATATTTTCATTGTCGTTTACATACAAAATACAGTTCCTTTGTACTTTGTCCTAAATCTACTCGTACTGAATGTTAAGCACTTTTGACATCAGCAATGCCTCAGTTGTAGATAAATAGAATTGATGGAGAAGTGTGAGTGTTTTATTGATATGAAGGAAGCACAATGTTGTTTATTCAGCTTGTTATACACTCTCCATGTTCTAGCTCTGTTGTTGAGGATACTGACCGGTCGCATCGGGACATTGTTTGCACTTTCGACCTTTTTAACTTAGCTTTTTTTCATGCTTCATAAGCAGAAAATTGGAATTTTGTCGGCATCAAGTGTTAATGACGTGACTGTTATTGCTGTGACCTTTGCTGTTGATGGAAATGTTTTTATTTTGAATTTCCTTACGCCACAATTTGTTCATTTACTTTTTCAATGCTAACTCTGTTGCTATTCGATGGAGATTATGTGGGGCAGTGGTTTTGTAAATTTCGAATTTTTCAGTAACATTTGTTCATAATAAAATTGCAGAAAATTTATTTTTCTGCAGGAAGTTTGAGAAAACTGTGTGGGTGTCAATTTGTTATGGATTTGATTAATTATATTTCAAATCTGGGGTGAATTTTGATTTAATTGGAAAAATGTCTGGTCTTAAATTTCAGAGTATCAAATTCTTGGAAATGCCTCAATTTTATTCAATTGCTTCTTATTTCAATTATATTTAAAGTCCTTCCCACACGAATGTAAGAACGCTTTCCACAATTTTCATGATAATATGTATTTATACATCAACAATATTTTTTTGTACACGTCCTTTCATTCAGCGAATATTCTTATTTTTTGCCTTTTTCTTGTGGGATGATAAAAAGACTCAAGGGATGATAAAAAGTATCTCGATATGACAAAATATTTTCAAAACACAATTATTTTTCTCATCCTTTTCTTCTTGCTCACTTGGTTGTTTGATAAGTATATCCTTGCTGTTTATGTTTTTTTTCGTGTGCTGTTCTTGAAGAAAAAGAGGTTGTTGTTGGCGCTTTGACGAAAATTTTTCTGGAAAATTTTAAATTTTTTAAATTTAGTGGAACTAAGTGTCAGGCAGTGATATATCTAGAGGGAGACAAATTGAATAATTTTCTGAATGAAATTAAAAAAAATTAAATTTTTAAAAAAAAATAAATTTGAAAAAAATTAAATTTTTAGAAAAATTTAAAATTTAAAAAAATTAAATTTAAAAAAATTAAATTTAAGAAAATTAAAATTTAAAAAAGTTAAGTTTAAAAAAAATTTTTAAAAGATTTAAAAGATTTTAAATTTTTAAAAATTTAAAACAAAAAAAATAAGTTTAGAAAATCAAAATTTGAAAAACTCCATTGGCTGCAAACAGTTCTTATTATTCGAAAATGGTTCTTATTTTTCGAAGACAAAATTTCGAAAATTTGGTTTTTTTAAAATTGAAAATGACCATTGTAAATCAAAACTAAATTTTTTTGCTTATTTTAATTAAATACGGATAGAGCTTGCAAAGTTGCTAGCTGTAAGTAAAAGAAATCAATGAATCATGTTTTTGAAGTGCTGAAACATTCTATGAATAAGAAAAAGTAGAGTTTTTAAACGGTAATTTCAAATTCAAAAAATTTGTCAGTCAAAAAATCTTCAAACAAACTTCAAAGAAAATTTGAATTTTAAAAAAATAAAAATAAATGGGAAAAACTTTAAAATTTAAAGTTTAAAAAAATTAAATTTTAAAAATTCAAAATTAAAAAAAAATTAAATTTTAAAAAATTCAAATTTTAAAAAAGTTAAATTTTAAAAGATTCAAAATCTAAAAAAATTTAAATTATTTTATTTTGAATTTTCTTTCTAATTTTTTAAGTGCGTCATAATAATTTCCAATTTCTTAACCCACCAGTAACTTTTATCACTTACACTCCCTCGTACAGAAATATTTTAAAAATGCGAATTTTTCTTCATTCTTTTCTTATTTTCAATTTTTTATGTGTTGAATTTCCAATGCGACAACAATGATGACGAGAAAAGTGATATTCTATATGTCATATGTTTACAGAATTATTTTTCTTATTCCATTTTTAAAATGAAATTATTTCATAAAGTTTCTTATTTCTCCTCCTACTTGCTCTTGACTCAAATCCCATTCAACGAGTTTTTAAACTTTTCTGTCAAAATTTATTTTAGCTGGTTGTTAAAAAGTTCTTGACAAAAAATATTGACTTTTATTATTAGCTGAAGGCAATTTCGTTATTTCTTTGGAATATTTTTATGACTTGTTTGGATATATGAGTGGGAGATATGACATACGTTGGAAATGATCTTTAGGAATTTTTCTATATTTTGCAATGAGTTTCTCTGGTATTTTTTGGTGGAAAATTCAGACAAAATTTAAGCTTGTTAACAAGGAACATGGCAGTCAACGGATGCTTATAAATTTATTAAGCACAAAATACAGTTTGGAGCCAAAACATTTTCTTCATCCTCGAAAGCACACAAGTAACAAAAATCGGAACATTTAAGCAAATTACATAATAAGACGAACACACCTCAATGATACTTCAGCAAGAATGACCACATCTTCCTCAGTTACCAATCAAATGATGAATGAATGACTAACTGAATGGATACACATGTACATACATCAATACACAAAGTCATATATATTTACAGCAACATCAATAAGCATCAGTACAAGAATAAATAACAATTCTACTTACACCGGAAAGAATGAAAATGTACAGAATGAGAATAATGTATCTTTTCAGTACAACATAAGAGTCAGTGCTTATCCGAGTAGCACGTTACTAAAGATTGGTCTCTTTTATGTAGACTGTTCTGTAAAAATGGCTACATAGTGCAGTAGTCTAGGACTCTAAGTCTGTATGCTATGGAACACTAACCAGGGTGGTACAGAAATTATTCCGTTGCAAAAATCATTCCACGGCGATATCAACATCATGAAAAATGTATAGCTCGGGTTGAAAACAGTAAGATGGAATGAAAATGATACACAAGTGTTATAGTAACATGGTAAGGAAGTGAATGAGACACTTAGTAATAGATTTCTTTTCTTATTTTCTTTTTCTGGGGTTTGAGTAAAGGTTCTTGGAAATTGGTGTGCTGAGAAAGGAAATGAGAGAATTTTTTAGAATTGAAAGACATTTAAAGAGTAGCTTCTTTTTAGATTGAGTCAGCGGCGTAGCCAGAAATTTTAGAGGGGGGAAGGGGGGGTTGAAAAAAAAATTTCAGTTCAGTTAAATAATTTTTTTGTTTGGGACAATTCTTTTCGAAAGGGGGGGGGGGTGGAAATCCATCCATCCACCCCCCTGGCTATGCCACTAAATTGAGTTGATGCTATTTAGAAATAGAGTTTAAATAAGATGGTCGATTTTGATTGGAATTTAAAGATGATGGGGATGGTTAAAAATTTTATGGAATATTTAAAGGAGAATTGTAGACACTATGTAAATGTAGACGGGTTATAGGGGATGGGGATGTAAAAAAGTTTAGGAAATAATTCATAACCGGCAGAATTCTCTAATTCAGCATGTTAAAGAAAAAATAAAGGAATTTCATTCCGTGTCATTGTATGATATGCCTAGAGACATTGAATATCATGACATTGACGTTGCGGAAAGAGAAAAAATTCCCAACACAGCCTCCCCTTAATATTTGATGATGGTGTACTTTCAATGTACAATATACACATAATAAAAATTCAATTTAGACTCTCACTCTTTTTTTCATGTGTTCATGTTACAAATTTTTTCTCCACACATTGACAATGTTTGTTGCTTGCTAATGCTTCAGTCACAAGCCTGAAATTGCCATTCCAGACAATATATGGATGCCGCATGCATATGGATACGTAATGTAATGTATCGATGTTCTCCTTTTGTTCGGAAAAAATATGAAAATTTAAATTTTCTCATCTGTGAAAGAATTTCTTAGCTTTTTTCTTCTTTTTTTTTACCTTTATGATGATAAAAATATTTTTCTCTCGTCGTAATTTTTTTCTAGTCACAGAAGACATAAAGAACAGAAATGGATGAAACCCCAATTTCATGCTTTTTATGTAATCTCAATAGAATAGGGAAGAAAATTGCTGAAAAAAATTCTTCTTGTTCATATAGATTCAATATTATATCGTGTTTTTGTGTATATGTGTGATATTTTTCTCCTCTGTATAATGGAAAACTCGTGTGGATGTTTGAATGATCGAAGTGAAGTACTTCTTCAACCATTACGTAGGATATTTTTCACTATTTGTGATATGGATAGGTGAGTGAGTTTTAGTTTGTGGATTGGTCTGAGGTTTTGGCTTTTATTTCTCGAATAAGACGTTGCTTGATCCTGAAACTAACACAGTTAGGTAGAATATTACACTCGCAGACAGAATCTAGTCTAACCTTTGTGTCTGAATGTGTGAGCACAGATCTTGGTTGCTTGGTCTCTTTGCTACGATGCTGTTAATAATGTAAAAGGGTATTAGCAACTCGTTGAATCCACCTGAAGGCACTGCATCTACGTGCCGTCAAGGTGAACAACAATCATCACCACGACGCCGTCATGACACCCTCACGTCTTTGCTGACTAAATTTTATTGACAGATTAAATCTATCCATTCACACTTCCAACACTACAAGGATTCTGAAAGTAAATTTCAATAGATGAATAGAAAAAGCATGAGAAGAAGAAGAACAGCATCAGAAATGCTTTTTCTCATTCAACAAAAGAGATATTGTTGTATTATTAAATTTATGAAATGTTATAGCTTTTGCTCTTGACGATACTTTCTACATCGACATCTTCTCTCCACCATAAAGTAAAAATTCATCGAAATGTTCAATTCAACTTTTGTTTGGAAATTTTTGAGCATCTTCTTCATGGATTTCCGGGCTGATGGATAAGAATTTTTCTCGCTCATGCGAACTTTTGAAGATGCTAGAAAAATTTCTCATTTTTTGACATTTTTTTTCTGTGACTGTAAACGGAAAGAATTCAAGAGGTTTTTATAGATGCGATAGTTGGAATGAGAGCATTCTTTTTTGCTGAATTCAATTTCACTTTCTGCTTCTGTGGATACAAAAGGAAATTCTTCTTCGTCACTTTTTGGAATTTTTTCCCCTTTTTTCTTCTCGTTACTTTTTTTTCGATGACACATTTTTGAGGGTGAATTCAAGTGATGAAATAAAAGAATCAAACAGAATGACAGAGAACTCAAGGGATGCGGATAGAAATTGGATGATTGATGGATGTGTGATAAATGAAATTTTTGAAAGAGTTATTGAATTTCAGAGGAATTGAGCACCAAGTGTGGCGTTATCAAGTGAATTGAGGACAAAATAAATTTATATATTTGTAAATTGACCCATTTAAAAAATATTAATAATCAAATGAACACCAAAAATCAATTTAAGTTCCAATACCTCACCACAAAGCCCACTACAAGCAAACAACAAAAAAAATTAATTATCAGCTAAAAAGGGACCAGAAAATTCCAAATTTTAATTTTCTTCTCAATCAGCAGCAGCTGTTCGGTTTCAATAGCTTTTAATTATCATAATATCAATACAGCTCTAAAATAATTGAACACACTAGCCATAATTATTCCACTAATTTCAAATATCCAATTTGTGTGGAAAATTTCCATTAATTTCCATCAAAAAAATTCAAATCTACACAAAATTGATTTTTATGATAATTGAAATCAAACCAAAAAAGTATTTATTTCCGAGTCATATAATTCACTCTCATAAGTGGAACTTAAAGCTCACTGAATATATGGACGTACATAAAACCCATTTCGCATTCGAGAAAGAAAAATTACATCCAATTAAGTAAATTAATGCTCCGACAATTACAGTCATAAACAGAAAATAGAAGGAGCTCAGATTTATTGACTACAATACAAAAGACTGAAGCATAAATTTCACACAGAAATATGTCGAGACATAAATACTAATATGTTTATTTAAATTTAGCTGTGGACTCAGATGTTTAAATAAAGCGCGTAGCTTTAAAGGAGGAGCTAAAATTTAATTAAATGAGATCCAAAAATTGAATTGCAAGGTTATGTTTAACTGTTAAATATTTACATTATTTTTAATGTGTTAATATTTGTATTTTTCTGATTATTGAAAAAAGTTTAATGGCTTGTTCATTATTCTGCTTGTTAAAAAAATCGGGGTTGTCAAGGGTTGGTGACTTTTGGTATTAAATTTAATATTCTTCAAATTAAATTATTTCTCTGTCTGGATTCATACCTGTTTGGTGTCAAATTAACAAATTCACATCTAGCTGATCCCAAATCTACGTTTCCATTATTTTCTTGGGGATGGTAGGGTTTCGAATCATGACCTTTCTAGGCTAGTATTGGTTTTTAAAACATTGAGAAGGGGAGTTTGACTCCCAAAATTGCCCCTCCCAGGACAATTCCAGCCTTATGCCAGCATGTACATTAATTGAAAATCATTCGAAATTTCTCCATTTGTATATTTTTCAATTTACAAGCTTTCAACAAAATGCCTCACTAAAATCAAGAAATATTTCAAACTTCAATACAAAGCCACAGAACTTGTTGAGCCATAAAAAAAAGCCTCAGCGGCCACAACTTTTTTAAAGTATATAATTCATTCAACAGAAAAAAACACGAGAATTTTCTCTATTGCAGATTGTAAATTTCCCTGAAGGCTAATTTTAAAAGTATACAGTAGGATGAGAGGCTTGGCAAATATTTTGACAGTTAACTTTTATTAAGCTGAAACTTTTCCATTAGCTTTTCATTAGTCAATAGAGAATCGAAAAGAATGAATGAAAAGTTCAAATGTACCGGACAGAAATAGGACGTTGTTAATTTTTTGTTCTGTATGTCGTTGAACTATGAATGAGAGTTTGAACTGGGGGTGGAAATTTTTGAGGTTTGAGGGTAGTTAATTTGTGTTTGAGGAAGTCTTTTTGTTCAGCCTATATTGTCTATCCACTAGACTTTTAAAAATCTAAATTATTCTCAATTTATTTTGACAAACTTTTGACTTACCATCCCTTGATAATTCAATTAGCAAATGATGTTCACGGCTGTGAGCTCAACTGCATTCACATGTTAATTTCAGTCAGAATCAATCTGCTAATTAGTACTAATTGGGTCAGTAAAAAACATTTTTTGTTTATTGAATTTTCCGAAGGTAATTTGAACTTTTTTAGTGATTTGATTTTAGGCTGTCCAGTTTTTCAATATAAGCTGCTTAAAAATTAAAACCTGACGACCATGCCTCATTAAAATTTTAAAATATTTTATGTAAAACTCAGCATCTGCATAAAACATACAGAATTCCAAACTTCTAATTGATTAGAGTTTCATAAATAAGTTTAAAAATTATCAACACTCCATACCTTCTTCACTTTCCCATATTTACTTCATTAATGCACACATATTAAGTAAACAAAAATAATTATTTTAAAGGTACCAAAACGCAAAAGTTCTTCGTTTTCAAGCTTCGAGCTATAACGACAGGAAAAAAAACTTAATTAAAAGTTTCTTCTTTATCAGTTCGCATATGAAAGTTTCATTCAAAAGACCACAAATTTTCATAAAAATTAAATTGAATTTATTTGTGTTTCTTGTTGGCACTGCTGTAAGCGAGAGAAAAATGGCAAAGAAAACTTTTATGGTCAATTTTACTTTTGGTTTATATGATTTTACAATATTCATATTTGCTTATTTTAAAAGTTCTCATAAAATTTTCTTTATTCATTAAAAATTAAGTGGAGTGCTGAATATTTAAATTAATTAAGATTGAAGTTTGTTTTTTGATAGAAAGAGTGAGGGGGCGTTCATAATTGACGTCACACAAAATACGAGATTTTAAGACTCCCTTCCTCCCCTTTTCAAATTGTTTTCTTTTAGATGGAAGTGTCATACAGGGTCAGAACTTCTTCTCTCTAAATATTGGACGTCATTTATGAACTGACCTTAACGAAAGTAGTCAAAAATTAAAAAATTTGTTTTTTTAAACTTGAAATAGTACCAGGAGTGTAGCTAAAGAGGAGGAGGGGGGGGGGGGGTTGTTGGTCTAAAATATGTGGTGGAAGTCAGGAGCGTATCAAGGGGGGTGGATTTGGGGGTCAGCCCTCCCTCTAAAAAATTCTGAATACGCCCCTAGTGGAAGTTTTGATAAATTGATATAAAATCTAGATATTTTGATTACATTAATATTTACAATTTTTTTAACAATTTCCAATTTTTGTAACTGTGTTAATCAATCTGGGGCCAACTTAATTGAAACATTTGATGTGTTTTCAATTTTTGATATTATTTGAGTATGTGCTCTAATTTTTTAATCAGATACCTAGAAATTTCACACTTCATTTCAATTTTACACCATAGTTTTATCCTTGATCCCCTCTTTACTATCTTCAACCACGATTCTGATACTAGCTTTATGTATAAAAAAGATAAACACAATGAAGAAAACTTTTTGTATATTTCTTTTAAAATTCAATTTTTTATCTATTCTTCTATTAAATTTTCCTTTCGATGTATATGTTTGAATATAAATAAGACCGTTATGGGCAAATAATGTCTTAGTTCCGTAAATTTCCTCTTCCTCGATCGTTTGGCACAGAAAAAATATTTTTAAAGAAAAGAAAAATTTGCTTAGTGATAAAAATTCATTTTTTTGTGCATCTAATTTAATCTACATAAAATGATTGAATTCTCTTGCTGAAAAGACGAGCCGAGTCCAATACTCTGTGATACTGAAAGAAAAAAACTTGCAAATGAATTGAAAAAAGATAAAAAAAAAATATATATTTTTTAAAACAATTTTGACTAATGAAAAACTTAGAAAGTGAGTTGAATTTATTCAAAAAAAATTATTTTGATGAATTTTTTGTGTGTGTCTGTGGATATGTGCGAGTGCAGTGCCGTTAGAAAAAATGGGGATCGAAAAAGTTTTGCTTGCCAATGAAGAGGAAAAAGAAAGGAGGAAGTTTTCTTTTATAAAATAAATTTTCTAATTTGAAATATGAAATGAAATGAAATAGAAAAGAAAACTTTTTAGAATGCAATCAAGGATTATGAGCTTTGTTGTGGGGGGTTTTGTAGTTTTTTTTTTTGGAAAATTTATCATAAATATTTTATGGACCTGAATTATGGACCCAATTTTAGTCAAAATCACAGATATTTTAACTTTTTAACTTGCAACAAGACATTACAACATCCAGGCCTCAACTGCCTCATTCAAAAATCATCATCTAAGTCTGGAAGTCCATCAGATAGAAAAATTTATTTAAAAAAAATCCAATGATAGTTCCACCAGTGTCCCATCCCCATTCTCTTATCTATTTCTAAACTTTTGATATTCATTGAATTGAAAAATTTAAATTCATTAAATCAATTTGCTTTATGCATATCAATTTAAATATTTTTTTTTCATCATTCTCAATTTAGAATGCAATCAAAAAAATGTGTCTGTGCGATCACAAAAAAACATAAAATAAAAAAAAATATTGAGAGAAATTTCGAGACTAGTGAGAGAAAAAAATAGAATTTTAATTGCGATGAGATGAGCATTGATGCTCTTTTATTAATTGATAAGTTGAAACTATTTGTCAATATTAGAGTAAGATAAGAAAATTTATATTAAATTGTCAGTCTCGCGTGTGCCTTTTACGTTCTGTGCTGTAAATAAAAGTTTGTGATTTTATTTCAGTTAAGTGACTTGGAACATTAAAATGGCCACAAAAGGTTGATTTTTTCACAAAAGTTTTACCTCAATACAATGTCTTTATTGTACGAAAGTGATGAGAGAAGAAAGAAAATAGAAATGAATGAGAAAATTGTGGTGGAATGAAAAGGAATATTATTTATTTTTGTAGACGAAAATAATGCTTATTGTTGGCAATTTTGGAACAGTTTTGTAAATTTTCAATTTAGTGGGTTTGTTGAGGCATGCTTCTTAATTTCAAGGGATCATAATTTTTTTGGATCTGAAATTATGTTTTAAATGTTACACTTTACAAGTGAACGACCTCGAAGCTAGAAATAAATTTGTGTCAGTTAACTAAACTTTCACACTGTGGCGTTGCCAGGATTTTTGAAGGAAGGGTTGGTTTTTGGAGTAATCTTCAACATTTTTTTGTAAAAAAATTAATTTTTCAATTTTAAAAATAAAAAAAAAAATGAAAAATTTGTATTGAATTTTGATCTCGAGAGGGGGCACCTAAGGACCACCCCCTGGTTACGACCCTGCTTTGCAGCAACTGATAAATTTTTGTCCTTTTGATTTTATTAATTTTTGGATTCGTCTTCAAGTTTTCTGTAATTAAAGCTGGTAATCTTTGTCCTAGCTTTATGATTTGAAAAAAAAGATGAAGATAAAAATAAAATTAAGCCACACTTCAGTCAATTAAATTAAAACCCACAACAATTTTTTTATAACAACTTCAAAGTTTTATTGATCCAAATTTCACTAATTGGTACAATAAAATTCTTCAAAATAATTGATGTCAATTACTGTAGACAACCTTATGATAAGACAAGATTAAAAATTTAAGGTTATTCATGCACATCTGCTTTATTAATTGATTTTACTTCAGTTTAGGTTTTAAACTTGAAGAAGTTAAGGTGAATATTTTTAATAAGTTTTCAAACTGTTTTGAACATTTTTGGATGATTTTTTAAGAGGTCATTCATAAATGATGTCTAACATCAAAGTGGGGAAGGGGTCTGGAGTTGATTTTTTTAAAATTTTAAAAACAAGCTCAAACTTTAAAAGAATCAAGAACACAAAAATTGTTTAAACATTGAAACATGAAAAACCATCTTCAATGAGCAACAGTAGCAAGAAACACATTTCCCCCCAAGTGTCCATTCCTCATTCAGTCTTCAAAAAGAAGAAAAAATTTAGCAATGAACAAGAAGAACAGAAAAGTGAAACAGGACAAAATAAAAAATAAACTTTTTACTCATTGTGTCATAAATAAATATTTTTTTACAACTTCATGGGCGAAAAATTGCAAAAAAAAACTTTTAATAACTGAAATACACAAAGCAATAATCAAAACTTTTCTCCTTCCTCTTTTATTCTCGGACTTTTGTTGGATTTTTTTTGTAGCTGCATTTTTTACAGTAAATAAAACATTCCACTGTGGGACATGGCGGTACGTTGCAAAAAATGTTTCAATGATGAAGAGATGGTCTTAGGTTGAAATTTGTTGGAATTTAGGGATGGATATTTGTGTTTGGGGGTCAAATGAGGTTTTTAGTTGAAAATTGTTGCTGAAATAATTTTTTTTGGAGGAGATTGGGATGCAAGTGGGGTCAAATTTGACAATATAAATCATTAAGATCCTTTTAACAATACTAACAAAGATTTTGACATGCTGTCTGGGTGCTTGGATTTAAATTATATTTTTTGGACTAAGTCAGCTGACGTCTGATCGCTGTGTCACCTAGTTAAGATATGATAAGAGCTGAGTTGTCCCAGACATCTAAGTTAACTTCAACTAAGTCCATTCCAAGCACAATAACCATCCCAAAAATCTCCACAAGGACTATAAGCTCGAAACTAAATCGAAGCTTAATGCAATTTTATAACAAAAACAAACTTTTTGTTCACTTTTTTCTGCTTCTTTGCTGCTCTTTCGTACCCACCTACGAACAATGAATAATTTCACAATAAATTTTTATTTTATTTTACATTTTTTCCCACCAAGGCATTATTTGTGATTTTTTTCTATTTATTTTCTTTCATGAAAATTGTTAAATGGAAAAATCTACAATTATTCGAACTGAAATTTGTGAATGCAGAGAGAAATAAGGAATTGAAAATAGAAAAGTTTTCTTGAAAGGGTGAAGAAAATTATTTTTTGTAGATGGAAAATTTTCTCGTGCTGCAAGCTTTATTTTTGTTGCATCATAAATTGGACTTTACACGTTGTTTCGAATACAAAGGGGGGATGACAAGGGGGCTTAGAGATTTTTTATGATTTTCTGCGCTTTTTCTGGTGTCATTAATTTGAAAAAAGTTGCTGGTGAAGGAAAAGTTTCTCAATATTTTTCTGGGGAGGTTGAGCTTTTTTGTTGGTAATGGTGTAGATTATTATTTTAAGGAATTATTGATAAATGTAAATATTTAATCCACCATTTAGAAACCACACCCTCCTGGATGCTCTCTTAAATGCCAAACTTTTTAATGAGCAAAAAGTAAGAAATTTACATGAACCAATCTCCAAGGACATCACCAACGTACATCCACATCCATATCATAAGCATAACAAGTAGAGATCTCCATAATTCCTTCTTTAATCATCTCATATCACATCTTATATTCCTTCAACTCTCATTATTATCATCTCATTCATTATTTCGTTTCGTCTTCCTCATAAAACAAGAAGCAGAAACAGAAACTTTTTCCTTTCTCTCGCATATTTTTTCCTCAATCTTCATAAATTTTATTCCTCTTTCATCTTGTTCCGTTCCTCCTCTCTACTCTGATCTCATTTCAACTTAATTTAAAAAATATCTTTATAAAACCTCACTTCCAACTAATGATATTTAATAATCTTCATAAAACAACATGAGAAGAGAAGTTTGAAATAAAAAATTGCTGACAGTGAAAAAATGCATAAAAGCCATACAGACAAGATCAAAATTTCATCATATTTAGTTGTTCTTCCTCGGTTTTGGTTTTAGCGAGGTTTTTATGAGAGAAATTTGTGTTTGATGTTTGGGTTTTTGGAGTTACATAAGATGATAACATACATAGTTCAATTATACGATGTAGATCAGCATTTATGCTGATGAATTCATTAATTGACATTCTGTGTCATAATGTTGTGTCTTTAAGGATTTTTTAAGCTTATGTCCTGTCTCATCGTTCTGCCTTATTTTATGCCGTCTTTTGACTCAGATCCACTCAGAATCAGATGTCAAGACGTTAAAAACATCCTCACGTGCCCTTCTTAACAAACCATATTCATAACCTTCCTTACTTGCTTCCCCAACTATTTTTTATCTTCCTCGCTTAACTTTATATTTTTTTCTGCTGCATGAAAAACGACTAAGAATATGAAAAAGCGAATCTTCCATACACATCCATACAGTGTATAACGCGATAAAAAATTGTTTTCATTTTCTTATCATTTCTCTCCTCTCTGGAAAACCAAACATTCAAGGCAATGACAATGAAATAGGGTTATAGTGTGTCTGCGCTTGATTCATGTGTGCTTCTGGTGCAGTCATAAATAGCAAAATAGTGTGAAGAACAGAAGAAGAAGAAAAATAATGGTAAAATGAGAAATGACGATAAATGTTTTCAATATGAAAGTTGATGAAGCTTTGTAGCTATGGATCAGTGAAGGTGGTTGGGGCTGTAACATGGAAGTAGATAATAAAAATGATAAACTTTTGTTTGCGATGAAATTCAATACAGAATCTCATTTTAGCAATAATAACAAATTGATAAAAATTTGTTATTTTCTTCATCTTATTTATCACGTATTTCCGTTGCTATACACATGCTAGGTGACGAAAAATATGATGAGAGAATAAAATTCGAGTTTCAAAACTCAAATTAAAAGTTTTTTTTGTCGTTTTTGGATAAAGAAGAATTCTTTTTTCATACACGAGCGAATGGGGGAAGGGGATGTTAAGCTTACTGCTTTATATTTATTTATTTTGTTGATTCTGAAGTTCTTTATTGAGAAAGAAAAATTTTTGCGTGTTTTTCTTTCCCGTTTATTTATTTTTTCCATAAGTAAATCATTCGAAATTTTTTTCTTCTACTTCTTATCTTGTGCTGTAATGAGATGTGTTACTTTTGAATTTAAATGAGCTGGTGGATATCATTTGCGATTTGTTGGAAATAAAAAACATAAAAAATATGAGAAAAGGAAGAAGATGGAATTTTATAATTGAATTTATTTTCTTGGATTATCCTCAAGAGTTTGTTGATAAGCTAGTGACAAAAAAATTGAGTTATTCAAATTTACATAATTTTTGAAGTGAATCTGTTGCTTAGAGAAATAAGAAAATATGTAACTGATCGCATGAAGGAAAGGGTCCTAGGGGGTCTGGACCCCCCTCAAGATTGAAATTTAAGGCTCGTATATTGAAAAAATTTAAATTCAGAATATATGAAAATAATTTACTAAAAAAGCACAAATCTCTTAAATGACATACAATTTCAAACAAAAAATCTACTCAACAATCTCATGTCTTACTCAACTTCACAAATTTTCTTCATGCTTCATCAAATTTGAATCAGCTTCATCTTCTACTTGTTCCAAAATAAATTCACAATTCTTGTTAAATTTTCAAACCATTTCCATTGCTCCACAATCACTTAATCTCTTTTTCCTTTTTCATCTAAGCCCATCTGACATTGAGATGCCAAAAAGCCACCCAAGTTCATCTGCCAATACAAGAAAAACAAACAATTCACATTTCAATAATTTAATTTCATTTTAAGAAGAAGAAAAAGGCAAGAAAAAACATGACAAGAAAGAAAAATGCTTGAGTATGTGTGTGAGACAATAAATGGATTCATTTCAATCCTTCCGATATATATTATGGCACATAACAAAAAAAGAAAATAATATTATAGGAAGATCATAAAGAAAAGTTTTTCCATTTTTTCTGTTCTTTCATTCCTTTCTATGCCGTCGCCTTTTGCTATATGAGAACAGCAGCTTTCTTTCAATACTATATGCCATCCAGATATAAGTAGATATATATATATATATATATATATATGTGACATACATTATACGAGTGTATGAGAATGAGATGATGATGATGATTCAAGTAGGAAGTGGAAATGATAAGAAAAGTCGTGGTGGTTGACGCATCTTAATAACGGTGATTATAACAGATTGAGATTTTTGAAGGCTTTATGGACAGCAATTTGGGGAATATATTATAGAAAAATACTTAACTCTTAATATTATGTCGATAAATGTATTAAATTTAATATTTTTGCTGATCACGGAATGGCTTCTTGGACTTACTCTTCATTTTAACCTAAAATTTCAAATTGATCATTTTTCTAGCAGTTTGCTACTAAATTTGATCAAGTTATGTATATGGTAAGTCAAAAATCATTTCAGTATGAACTTAAAACTCAAAAGGGAGTTCGTCTAAAGCATAGTTTACTCACATGAGCGTATCCAAGAATAGGGACACTAGGATAGAGTGCAAGAACCTACCACAAGACTCCCATTAATCAAATTATCCTAACAACATGAAATAATATGCAGACAAAATTTGTCTCACCTCTTTTCAACACTTCAAAAGCTCTCGATGAATACACGTCAAATAAAAAGAAAGCGAACAAAAGAAGATCAAAAAGCACATAAGTTTCCAACCAAATAATGGATGCTGAATGAATCATATTATATTAAGGTATTAAGGATGGAAGCATAATTTATATAACGACTTCCGTGTTCCTTCAACTTTGTTTCTTCTTATTCACTCCGTGTGTCTCACAAGTATGTTGCCAGTTTCCTGTTTCACACATACATTTATAGAGAGCTTTAGCTTGCATGGATGCCAGAATAGTTTTTGAGCAGCATATGAATATATGAGAGAGGAAAGGATGGGTTTTTGGATGATCAGGGGTGGGAAGTTTTTTAGTGGAAATAGAAAATTTTTAAAAAATTATTAAAGTTGCAGATATTACCTTAGAGCAGGATTTTTTAGAGGAAGGCATGTTTTTATGAAAGACTTTTGAGTTTAATGGCAAATTTTGGTGTTTATGCTTCACAAAGTGTCACTAAGTGACCACCTTCGTACTTGCCTCCTTTCGGCAAACACTTAAATAGATCCGACAACCAGCAAGATTAATATTCAGGCTGATAAGAATGTGATATTACTCTGCATTACAGTCTACAACAATCAACCATTTGAAGAACCCAAGAGCATTCACAAAAGGTTGTCTTGAAAAATCACGATTCATTTGCAATCGATAACCAGTGATCCATTTCCACATACCTAAAATGATTCACATGACTGCAATATATGCAACATAACACATCGCACAGGTGGAAATTCAAAAAAAACTCTAAGCTTTAAATGCATAAAATACACGAAACATGAACAAAAAATCCAGATGATGTCAAAACTAATGAAAATTGATAAGTTCCCACCCCTAAGTCTCTACGAAGACATAGTTAGACTATGAAGAGAAATGAATAGATATTATATGCGACAAGACAGATTTTGTGCATACATAAGTGCATGAAGAAGATTCCTTTTTTCCAACATTTTGCACACAGCATACGGTGATGGCAGTGGTAGATATGCAAGAGGGGAACAAAGATAGAAAGAGACATTTTTCTAGTCGAAGAATATGAAAATAAAAAGTTGCAGAAATGGCGGAAGACGTTGGAAAGTTTTTCATCTTGACTGAATGCAAAAAAAACTTCTTCTTCTTCAAAACTTTTGTTTCTCATCATCATGAGAGATGTCTCTTGCGGCATGTTCATTCATATTTGATATTATTTTCTTTCCACTTACTTTGTATCACTTTTTTCCTCTCCGGTTTTGAGTGTGGGACGGGAATGCTGATACTTTTGACTCTGTCATTCAATTTTTTTACGTCTTTCGCTCTTTTGACTTTTTTTTTCTTCGTCATAAAAACTTTTCATGCTTCCTTTCATGCTAGTTTTGTGTCTTATGAGATTTAAGTTATTACTTAAATAAAGACGGATAAGAAGAAGAAGGAATAACAGAAAATTGAGCACTAAGCAAATTGATTGTTTCAAAACTTTTAAGTAGTTTCGTTTTTCTAACTTTATTATGGAATATGAGAGGGGCTCGGTTGGTGGTCTTGATGATGTTGGGATATCAAATGATTTAGTGCCACAGGTGTCGTAAACGGATGAGAGGTTAGAGAAAGTTTTGTGTTGTTTCAGTTAGTTTCGAGTGTGAAATTTAATGGAAGGTTATGGTGTCATTTTAATGGTGAGCTGTCGTTTTCCTGGATGAGAATCTATTTCCTGTGGTGGGGGATTATTAAGGTGGATTTTGGTGACCTTTATTGTTGATAGTGCAGAAATATTTTTATATTTTTCTGTGGTCATTCAGAATTGTCATACAGCATTAAATTTGCCTTCTTCCTCGATCAGCGGCCAGACAGTTCCATCTTCACAACAAATGTATGTTCAAAGCCATTTAATCAAATAAAATAAAATAATTTACTCAAGTTGACAACAAATTTTCCACTTAAGTCAATTATTCGAATCAATTAGCATCCAATCTCAGATATAATATGACACTCAACATCAACTGTCTTACAGAAAAGTCCAAATCAAAATGACCATAAAAGCCGACCCAATTAAATAAAAAAGGAGAAGTAAAAATTTTTTTCTTTAAGTGCATCATCCACTTAAGAGCTGAGAAAGGCAGAGCTAAAAATAAGAGAGAACATTGAAGACGATGTGAATGGAAAGAAAATTGAATGAGAGGAAAACAAATTAATTAATTAATTAATTAGCAAACAAGTGATGTCAAATTAGCACCTCATCACAGACAGCTTTTTTCACTTCTACTTCTGTACTTTTTTGTGTGTGCTTTTTCTTCGTTTTTGTTTTGTTTATTTACTAATGAAATATACACACCTATATTCATCTAGACAGTTTTACATACGTAACGATAACATTATAGAGAGAAATGAGTTGGCAAATAGTGTTGAAAGGAAATTAATGGAAGAAAACTTTTTTTTGCTATATTTCTACGTGCTGTAAGTGTTTGGATGCTTTTTTTTTGCCGAATTGACTATTGCAGTGATGTGTTGATGATATGTTGGCAATTATTACTGTACCTTCGAGAGCGTTGGGAAGTTTTCTGTTCATATTTTGGATTGGTACTCTGGAGAGACCCCTCCAGTGTTTACATTCAGTAGAACATAATTCAATATAGCATTTAAATCAAGTTAATATCCGTTGATATTTGGTTGATATGAATATCCATAGTTAAATAATCCATCAAATCAAAAAAAACAGCAACTATAAAATTGTCAGCTTCCTAATGCATTTTCAAACTTATGAAAATTTACAATTTATTCTATTCCGTCCATATTTTTTAAACTTTTGTATCACACTGAAAATAATTAAATGATAATTTATTCATAAGAAGTTATCCTTCCATTATTCAGTTCAACCTTTTATAATTTTAAATTACTATTTACACCATTTTTGCATTTTCTGTCGTATTTTTAACATGAACTTCTAAACCGCATTTAATTTATTCAACTCAAAATGACACTCACTTAACAATTCGTAAACAAAATATTTCTTCATAAAAGATTCAGACATTGGAATTAAATTTATATCAATGTCATTTACATTTACACAGTAAAATTTTATTGTTGACTATGTATTTGATGTGAGAATATTAACACTATAATAAAATTGATATACGAGATGTGAATGGTCTATAAATTGACTGATTGAATATTTTTATTAAAACCAATTAAATTTTGTGTGAGGATTGAAAATGAGGGATAAATGATAAAAACACGTATGCTTCAGTTTTGGATTCTGTGTCAGCAGGGGGTAGCCAGAATTTTTTAAGGGGTGTCCAAATTTTTTTCTCAAGTTTTTGTAATTTTTGTTAATTTTAACAGTACGTAAGTGATTAAACTACAGAGTTGAGCTTCAGAAAAATTATCTATATAATATTTTTTAGAAAAAAGTTTTCCATGTAAAAAATTTTTCGAAGGGGGGTCTGGACCCCATTGGACGTCTCCCTGGCTACCCCCCTGGGTGTCAGCCTAAATTTGTCAGCAACAAAATCACCAGAATTTTTAAAGTGCATTTTTCAATAAAAGGAGCTTTATGGGTGGCTTGAAACCGAATATCACTACGCTACTGAATATAATTTTCAACAAATTTAATTAATAAAATTTTCTTGTTTCTAATATTTCCAGCTCTCCACCCGCACCACACAAATCACCATCATCACCATAATCATAATCATCACCATACACAAAAAGAGGAAGATCAAAATCAACAGTCACCTATACAATCAATCGACTTAGAAATGTCGAGAATACAGGACGTGGAGGAGGGACAGAAAATTGTAGCTCATGTACAAAATAACAATCATGTGATTCACAACGAGACGAATGAAAGCATCAAAGCACCAAAAATGTAAGAGAGAGAGAGTTTTTAGTGGCTTTTTAAATTAAACTTCATTGTGGCTTCTACAAACAGAATGAACACATTGTCTATGTCTTTTGTGAATTGTTGGGGTGTAATTTGGAAATGAAGAGAGTTTAGGGATGTACTTTTGGTATAGCTAGTTATGGTTTTGACGAAAAATATCGAAAATTTTGAAATTTTCTTGACCCTCTTCTTAAAAATACCCCTCAAAAAGAGGATTTTTTTAAATCCTAGCATATTTTAGGCAATACTCAAGTATATGCGCTTGTTACACCAAAATTGCTACCAAACTGCAGAATAAATATTTTAATCAAAATACATTATAACCACTACCTACACCAACAGTTCCTCAAAACTTTCACATTCTCCATCCACCCTCAAAAAACAACAGCAAAAACTTTCCAAAACTATTTTTTTTACTAAATGTGCTTTTTCCATAGATGGCTATATCTAGTAAGGCACTGGCCAGTCACATCGCAACCGATTGCATTGGTGATAATTTTCCTCCTAAGCTGGGGTATTGCTTCATCCTTATTTCCGGGTCAGGTTTATGCTCATTCAACAATAATGCGAATAATCTTTCTTTTCATCGGTGGACAAGCATGCGGATATTTGGTTAGTTTTGTTGGCTTGCCAGGTAAGAGATTCGTGTCGTTTTTACTCCTATAGCAACCTCCTTTTTCTGTCGTTATCTTAAAATATTGTTATAGTTATTGTTTGTCATTATTTTTTTCTCTTGCTCTCTGCAACTATCTGTCGCTTCCACAACTTTTTTTCATTTTCTCTTTCCATTACGGGTGAGATTTTTTTTCGAGGGATCAGTGAAAGGGATCTTTTAGCAGCTTTTTGTGGAAGAAAAACGTTTTTACTAACATTGCTGATATTTCATTCCCTGCAAAAATGCTCATCTAACCATTCACAGCTACACAATTTTTCAACCTTCTTGTTTCTATTTTTTTCGATAACGTAAAACTTTTTCTATCAAACAGATTTTCATGAATTTACACATAAATATCCACCCACATCTCTCTCCCCCCTTTTAAATCCAGCAACATAGAAATAAAGAACTTTAAACTTATTTATTTTATCTCATTCATCCTTTTTTACACTTTTCTCTCTCTCTCTCTCTCTTTCCAAAACAGATATGCTTGGAATGATTGGATTCGGTGGTAAAATGAATTTAGCGTTTCGTGGCTTTTTTTTGTCGGTGATGCAACAAAATATTTATTTTTATCTTGCTTGCAGTTCTTTATAAAAACATTGGTGTTGGATACTTTGATGGCTATGAGAAGCTTGAAGCGGCTTTGCGGTGAGTGTTGGAAAAGTTTGTTTTCTTATTTCAATTGATGCGCTTTTGAGTGAAAAGCAAGAACTAAGTGCAAAATTCTATAAATACATTGGCAGGGGCGTATTCAGGGGGTCAAAACCCTTACCTTTTTTGGGAATTTTTTTCAATTTACTAGGGTTTTTTAAGTTTCAAAACCCCCTCTAAATTTTCCCGTCCATACAAAAATATTTCAGAACCCCTCCTTCGAAAAATTTCTGGATACGCCTCTGTACAGTGGTATGCATAAGATAGCATGTAATTTTTGAACTGATGTAAAATGGGGATTATTTTGCAGTATTTTATGCTCGGACATTTAATTTCGTAAATGAGAAAAATAGTTTTATGGCATTTTAAGTGGCAGGATGCTACTTTGAGAATGAAGAAAAATTATGAAGTTAGTGAACCTTTTGCAAAGCTTTTAAAATTGATGAGTATAAAAATATTCCTTCTTTAAATTCTTCAAAATAATTATAAAACCACGTAATTCTTAATTTATTTTAAAAATACTTTGAAGTTTCATTGTTCATTAATTACTGCCTTTTACTTTATAAAATTCCTTCTTCATAATATGTGGCATAAAGACATCAAAGCTAAGTTAAGTAGTAGTATGCAGTTTTTTGAATTAAATAAGAATTTTTTAATGCCATTTTGTTCTACATTGAAAATTTTAAGGAAATCAGTTGATTGAGGCATAAAAGTTGTAAAGAAATTAAAAATTTGTCATTAGTTGCCTAAAGAGATCAGAATTTGCGATTTTTCTTTGATGATCAAGAAATTATATAAGGATTACAATCTAATTTTTTTCTATTTTGAGGATAACTTTAATAAGATTTATTATTTCAATATTTTTCAATTAATTGCCTTAATTTATTTTTAAAGAGTATCGTTTTGATACTTCAGCAAACTTAACTTTAATGTATTCGTATCATTTAAAGTCTTAGCACTTTTTTGTTTTTGTTATATTAATAAAATAATTATCTTTTATTATAATTATATTACCCCAGGGCTGGATTTCTGTTTATACACCTACAACAGGGTACACACTCCTATCCCTACCCATGGGGTATACACCCCAGGAGATTAGGATGTGGTAGGTTTTTACAAAAATTTAAACTGACCCCTAAAAATTTCTGGACTTTGACGCAGTTAAGTAAAAGCTGGATTATGAATAAAGGACACATTACCTAGTAAGATCTAGGCTGTTGCAGCTCAACTAACTTTTTTTCCACCATGTAATGTTTCTTGTCGTCTGACTTCAATCACAATATAAGGCACAATATTTCTTCCAACTTGTTCTATCCTTTCCTTTTTGTATTCATATTAATTTTTCTACTTTTCATTTCTCCTCTACATAATTGTATAGTTTTCCACACACTTCTCATTTACATTTGATGAAAAGCGTCAAGATTCATGCCTTTGTGCTTCCAATTAAAGAAATTCAAAGAGAAAAATCTCTTTTAAATTTTTAATGAATCACTTTTCTGGTCTTTAGTATCATACGATGATAACAAAGTAAAATAAAAATCTGTGAACTTCAAAAAAAGAAGCAAAAGTGAGCGACAAAAAAGGATGATGATGATGAAATTAAATCATTTCTTTCTCATCCACAGCTTCTTTTTTTGGTATCATTGAAATAAAATAAAATCTCATAGGATATTCAGTCAAAAAGGTCCAATTTAAATGAGATTATTTTTATCGTTTGTCGCATTTTGCCTCCATCCCTCATTCTCATTCGGTCTCTAGAGTGAGATGAGCTTTCTGTTTCTTTGGCTGGCATTTGACTTTCAGTTTTTTTGCTCCTCTTATATGTGCTCTGCTTCTTTTTCTACTCTCTTTCTCTATTCGCATAACTGATGATGCTTCGTTTAGATTAAAATGATAGCACAAGCCATATAGATGCTCTACAGCGACCAAAACTAATTTTTCATTCTTTGCCTTCTTTCCTCTCATTTTTTATGACTTTATTATTCTCACTTGAGGTTGTGTCGAAGAGCCTTTTAAAGGCTTTTAAAAATAAACAAAGATTATACGAGAAAGAAATTTTTGTTATGGAAAATGGAAGAAGATGGGATTATGTTCAGTGAAGGGATGAATATTGCATTAAGTAGGCTGTATTGTCTTGGTCTCTTGGTTGTGGTAAAAGTCACATTTATGTTTTAATGCTTTGGCTTTTTATTTTGATGAGATTTTTTGGGGGGCTAGAAAAATTAAGTCAAAGTCATGCAAGGTTTGAGGAGATTGATAGGCAGTTAGTCGTAGCTTCATGTCGAAATTTTGTCAATTTTTCAATTTTTTTCTACATTTTACGATTTTGTAGGATAAAATTACTGCTGAGCAGCCCTAAAGGTAGAAGTATGCTAATGAGACACAAACCTTCAAGTTTAGGAAGTTCCAAGTTCCACTGAACTTTATCAATAATTAAATTTGTTGTTATAACATTGCCCCATGACTTTAAAACACGAAGGCTTAACTTTTAAAAGTTTCAATGTCAACAGTCCTTTCCTTTTGCCAGAAAAAACGGTCAGTCTCTTATGAATTCTTCAAAAATCCTTTCCTCATGCCTTTTTTTCATATCGATCTTCAACATTTTTTTTGTCTAGACACAAGAAAAAATATACAATGATTTATACTTTCTGCGTACAGTTTATGTCATAAAAGAAAAAAGGACGTCGCAAACAATCTCTCAATTGCCACAATCATAAATCACAGACTAAGAAGATTAAAAAAATTTTGTTGTCTTTCTTTTGTCAAGAAACAATGTCAACTTTTCATCATGCCTTCAGTTCTATATTCTTCATTCATCAAAGAATGGCGAAAAAATATTTTTATGATGAGAAAAAAATAAAGAAATTTTTTTAATGAAAAAGAGTAAAGAAATTTTATATTTGGATGAAGAAATTTTAATGTTGGAGAAAGAAGATGGAAAGCTTATCGAATTTAAAGAAGGAAAACTTGGTTGTGTCTTTAATTTTTGGGGCGTTCATTTAGATACTTAAAAATTTGGATTTTTAAAACAATTTTGAGCCAACAAATTAATTTTAAACAAAAAGCTATTGTCGATATTTATAAGAAGAATTCGGAACCCATTCGACCCCCCTGGCTACATCCTTAAATGAAAAATAAGAAAATATGATGAAAATGTTTTACGAGATAAAGAAAAACTGAATAACTTTTAATAACTGAATTTATGTAAAAGTTTTGATGGTTATGAATATTAATTTGTGTATCTAGCTTTGTTATAGAGTTGTCGATGCTATTATTTAAAAGTTTCTCAATGATTGGGTCGCTTCGATAGGAATCTTCATTATTGACAAATATTTGCAAATGTAAAAATTTATTTCATGCAGACTCATAAATTTATTTTAAAAAATTTAAATTGCCCATTTCAAAACATTATCAAACAATCTCACCAATTAACAAACATTTTCCCATTTCCCAAATATTTTCATCTAAAATTTTCAATTATTAATGATTTCTGTATCCACAAATACAAACAGAGAGATGGCATTAGTCAACATTATGCTGCTGGCAGGTCTGGGCCTCGATCTCGATGCATTGAAAGCACTATTTGGTATCATAATGAGATTAACACTCATTCCAACATTATCAGAAGTCGCAGTCGTTGCTGTATGTGTACATTATTTATTAAATTTTCCATGGCTATGGGGTATAATGTTGGGGTAAGTAGCATGCAATTTTCATTTACTTTGTTTTTAAAATTACATAAAAGCCATCCTGGAGCTGTATGCATCGGCTTGTACACAATCAAGCTATTATTGCTTCACATTTGCTGTACTATGTGGTGGTTGTGTGATGTGATTAGGATGATTTTGTCTGGTTTTAGTTAACAACAACTTTTCATGTCTAAAAATTAAACCTGTGCATGGACATAATTTTGAACCAAGTCAAATTTAACAAAGTTTTTGAAAAAAAAATTTAAGTCCATACTGAAAAAGTCATGTTTCCGACAAAATCTCTACAAAGCTATCCAAAAACACCAACAACTGCTTTTTGTACATACTGAAATATGAGAAGAGAGTTGTAAACATGCAGCGTTAAGCTTTTCATGCTTTTACAAGCAAATACAAAAAGCTTACATCACCGCACACTCACACACCGAACTCACTTGCTTCATATTCTCGCCCATGCATCGTTTCCATATTTGAAATACGAGCTGCCGCTCTTACCGGTGCTGCTGTTGCCTTGTTTAGTATTTCGTTTGCACTTTTTATTTCTTTCCACTTTATTGTTCTTCCAAAGAGCTAAAGCTGGATAAAAGGATGAAGAGTAGGAAAAATATCCGAAGCGACACAAAAATGGAAATTATTTTTATTTTGTGGAATGTGTGGGGTGGACTGTGTTTAATATTGGGTGTTGATGGAACTTTTGAGTAAACTGCTTTAAATTTTTCGAATTTTAGATCATAAGTTATGGAATTATATTACTAGGTCGTTTTAAGAGACTCATGGAGGGTTTGAGGGATCAAAACATTATCGAAATGAAAATTCCTTCTATTTTCTTCAGAAAGGTATATCGACCCAAAATTCCAGAACCCACAAAACCTGGAAAACATCAATTTCAGTCCAATTCATAAAAATCAAAGTGAAACAAAAGCGCAGCATTAAACCGAGAGGTTTATTAAAATGAAATCTTAATTAAAAATTGCTCTGCATATACACAACTTTATGCAGCATAATGATTCTTTTCTTCTCGTCTCACTATTTGTTGCTATGTATGTGGTTAACTTTTTCTCGCTTATATAAAAAAATGGTAAATGAAAAAATATGAAGGTGTATTGTGTACATCAATGTAAATATGAAGTACTTTAAGCTGAATTGGAATGGATGCATTCATACGTATGGAGTGAAAAAATGGTTGAAATAGTTAAGGGCATAAAAATGGCGAACAAACTATATTCCAAAGAGCTGTTGAAATTAGTTATTAAATTTTTACCGTGTTTTGTGTAAAATGTGTTTGTAAAAAACTTCAAAGTTCTAGTTTCTGTGATGCTGGTTGATGTGTGAAATGCATTTGCATAATTCACTCATACTCGTATGATGTCAAGATTTACAATAAGCTACTTAAAAAATAGGAAAAAAATTCCCGCGTTGCGAGTGACACTTGAGAATGCATGTTGTAGGCAATTATGACTAAATTACTTCCGTTTGGGTAACTCTCGTTTACAGCAGTAGTGTAGATGGTGTAAATTAGTATATTCAGGTCTTATGGATGAACGACTTTTGAAAACTTGAAAAAATCCGCATAGATTTGAAGTATTTTTTTGATCCATGCAGATTTGCACTCGGTTACGTAGTTCTTTATTTTTCAGAGCGTAAACACTTGCTTTATGTTTATGGAAAGTGATTTTCTGGTTTTTGTAAAATTTATAACTATATTTTATGAAATTCAATTGATATTTGAGCGAATACGAAAAATATTCTGCTAAAACCTTATGGTTCTGCCTATAGACATCAAGTGATGATAACTTAGTCAAATAACGTCATTATTTGCAAATTATTCCATAGAAAAAACCTAATTTTCCTAAAAACTCTAATTATAACATAAAAAAGTAGCTCATCCTTCACTTAAATTACGTATGATTCATTCAATATATTCATAAGTTCTTAAGAATTACCTAATCATTCATAAAGCATAAGCACAGAATACACAATTTAATTAAATTAATTTCATCCTTAATCTGCCGTAAATCTTATTTATATGTAATGTCTCTCCATTGCCATCATTAACCATCTCCATCGTATTTAGAATGTTTTAATTAAAGGAAATCAAGCATTTTAATTACGCATTTATAAAAAAATTACACATTCAAGTGAACAAGAAGAATATTCAAAAACATTTGGTATAAATAAAGAAGAAATTTAAATTTTTTGGAGCTTTTTTATGACGAAAAATTTCTACATCTATCAGTAAGAAGCCACAAGTGTTTGATAATAAAAATTAGTCTTCTTATGGTTCTCTCTCTTTTGCTTTCAATTCTTCATGGTTAATTTAATTTTCATAAAAAAATCTTTGAATTTAAAATATGAAATAATTTTCTGTTGCGTAAGAAGGGAGACAATCTCTGTCAATGGATTTAATAGCTGAGAGTTTGAGGATGTTGTGTAAGGAATTTTCGAGACAGTTTGGGTTTTGTTTGATTTTTGGAAGCTTTGTATAAATAATTTTAAGATTGGATAGTAATGTATCCATGTCTGGTGGTGTCCTGTTACCATGTCAGCTTTAATGGGTTTTCGAGTGTATATCCTCTAATTTATGAAATCCAGTTCAACAAGACAGTGCTGATAGGACATTTTTCTTATATAATACCACCTTAATCCCTAGAATCCACCTAATACCCCCCAAAAATGCTCAATATAAATCCCTATTCTTCATAAAGACGCCTCCATCCATCCTTATCCATCTTAAACGACTATCGTAACACTAATTTCAATGAGATTCTTGAAAAAGGAAAACTTTTCAACACAGCGTACGAAAAAAATAATTAAAAGCAGCTGGCGAGAAGCTAAAAATATGTTTTATTTTTTTCAAAAGCACATACACACATAGCGAGGCAATGGCATACAGCAATGAAGGGAAATTTTCTTTTACCCTCCCCACTCGCACCATCCAGCATAATGTACTTTTAAATGTCATTTCATTTTAATTTTTTTCTTCTATTTTTCTTTTACCGTCCTTTTTAAACAAACCTCCACCATAGCCTGGTAGTGACGGCAATTTCACCTAATGTTGTCGTTACTATTTTATTAAAACTGAAAGAGGAACGTTTAGGTAAGGACTTTTGTGCATGAACATGAAAGGCACATGAAAATAATATAAAAATGAGATTAATTTGAAATGCAAATCATTAAATTCTCATTTTGGATCGTTTCCGGGATTGTGTTCAACTATGATTATGATGATGATGATTATGGCATTCACGAAACATTCGGATATTAGGCTTAAATAAAGGAATTCATACAGTCATTATAGGTAAATTATTAAATATTTCCACATCTTTCAAGCTTTTCAATTTTCCTATTACGAATTTCCTCACAGCCGTAACCAGTTGCAATGATGTCATCGCAATTTTTCTATTTGGTGTTCTACTCGGAATCGCATTCTCGACGGGCAATTTAACTGTTCAATTATTGCAGGGACCAGTTGGCATTGTTATGGGCTGCGTATTCGGTGCTGTGTCTGGCTTGGTGATTCTCAAATTTCCATCTGATAAATCGGTATGTATATTCATTTCATTTCATTTCATCTCTCTTAGTCGAATAGAAGAGCAGCTAAAATGTACGAAAGTATAATGCAATATTTCGTATAACTACCACAGGGGGTTTTTTATGAAAAAAAGAAGAGGAGAAAAAAAATTGTTTCCAATTTAAAATGCAAAATGCTTCGCTGTTCCTTTATCTGATGATGATTCTTTTTTTTGCATTTTTTTCTGCTGCTATACTTTTTAGCGAATATTTTTGGGAATTGCGCTGAGATTTGGTGACGATTTGTACATGTTTTGTTGAAGCTTTTGATTTTTATTTACTTGGGATCAGAATTCACGTGGGATTGGTTGCTGAAAATGGGAGTCACCGTTAATATGCCATTCCCTGCTTTAAGATGAGAACTTATGATTGAGACCAATTTAATATTTTGAGGGGGGTGGCTCAAGACTCCATCAGACCCTCCTGGCTACCCCCTTGCTTTGATTAATTCAAATGTACTCGATAACCTCCACTAATCTAAAGCGTCTTTACATCCATCAACAACAACTCAAAATCTCACTTATTTCATTGTTAAAAGCTTTTCATGCTTTTGCCTTTGTCTATATGTTTCATCTCCCCTATCTATATCTATATGCATCTATTCTCCACTCATTTTCCTCCCTATGTGTATCATAGCACTATTTAGTTTGCATTTCATGAAACGTATACATTTATATGTGTGTCTGTATGGCAAAAGAATAATTTGTTTTATGATTGACATGAATGTACTTTGGGTCGTTATCGTTGATGGCTCTGAATTTAAAATACGAACCGAAATGATGAAATAAAAGAGAAAGTTTTAATAGTTTTATTTTTATATTTTGCTGTGTATGCAGCGACTTAATGGCTTTGGAAATAATAACAAGTTTTGATCCGTCCTTTGTTCAATTTTGATTATGACTCTTTTTTTCATTCCGAATTTATTTTAATAAAAAAAATTTTGTGATTGCTTTTTTTGAGCAATTTGTTGTGCGAATTTTGATTAAATCAGTAAATCAGCGATGCTTGATTTTCTGAAAATTTTTAGTTGAATCTTTAAAGGTAATTCAATAGAATTTTGTATAAATCAGGTATGGGGTCATACACTCATGACGTCCAAAATTCCGAAGTAGCTGAATGTTACAATACTGTTGGATGTCATTTATGAACAACTACTAACCAAATTTTTGCATGTAAAACTTCTACTCAGTAAAATATCAATCTAAAGATTCCATTTTTTACCTCGTTAGACAAAAAAGAAATCTCAGAAACTTTCCTCCATAAAATCATTTTTTTCCACAGCAACAAGAATCTCATCAGCAAAAACTATAACACAAAACTTTGTAAAATGTTTGTGCATATCTAAAAGAATTTACCGAAAGCATCTACTTTTACTTTAATGCGACCCATTTTCACCCACAATACTTATTAAAGTAAAACTAGATGCAAAATCTCACCTCATTTTCATCCACAGAAATATGCAAATGGCTTACGCTTCACAACCATCGTCCTTTGTGGAGCATTATCAGTGATGGGAAGTAAATATCTAGAATATCCAAGTGCAGGAGCTCTCGGTTGTATATCAGCAAGTTTCGTCGCTGGTACGGGATGGAGACGTCGTCAAAAAAAAGATCCAACATTTACAACAGAAGTTGGAACTTATTTAGATTTATTATGGAAGTTCTTGAAGCCAGTGTCATTTACTTTAATCGGAAAGGAAGTTGACTTTAAAGTGTTGGATGGCAACATCGTTTTGTATGGAATGATAGCACTCCTTGCGGGTGTTGCCATTCGTCTTGTGTCCGGTTATTTTTCATTTTGTGGTGGTAATATGAACACTAAGGAGAAAGCATACATTACTTTGTCTGGATTCCCGAAGGCAACAGGTATGAAAAATATATATTTTTTATCGTCATTTTTTCTCGTTTACTGAATGTGCCACTGTAGATGCACTTTATCTAATTGTAAAGATGAAAATTATCACAGTTCTTTTTTTATCCTTTTTTCTCCTGTCTGCAGTTCAAGCTGCTCTAGGTCCCGTTGCATTAGATTTGGCACGATCCCAAAATTCAGACGATGAAACTTATTCGCTGGCAAACAGTGTACTTGTCATATCAGTCTTGGCAATCATTTCAACTGCTCCATTAGGTAAATGTGACAGTCTTTTGTGTGTACAGACAGGGATGGGAACTAGTTCTGGTTCAACTTAATTTTAAAAACATAAAAAATTTGAAAATTAAAAAAATATAATTTAAACTAAATTTAAAAATTTAAAATTTTCAAAAATATTTATTTATTTTTAAATTCTGGTTGTTCCTTAATTACCCAACCCTGCACATGTACATACATATTAATGTCTACACAAACTGAAATATTTGAAATGAGAAAAATTTTCGGTGTCTTTTAATTTTTCATTTCGTCACCCAACAGGAGCTTTGTTGATGACAAAATTAGCACCAAAGTGGCTGAAGAAGGAGAACGCCAACGATGAGGAATTATAACATGTTTAATTTAATTTAATGAGAATTTTTTTTGAAGCTTCTCCCACTCCCGCTGTTTTTAATTAAGTTTTCTTGTTCTTTATCTTGCTAAATGATGTTGATGATCACATTAATCTCGTGATTTGGTGCTGAGATGAAAAACTGCTAAGGATAAATTCATGTGGGGTACTTAAGCTGTTGAGTCTTATATTTATGGAATTTTTATGAAATGGATTGTTTGAAGTTAAATATTTTTTTTGATTAATTAAATTTTTAGACAATTTAGAATCTTAATGGAAGTCAGTTGACGCTTAAAGCTCGTTTAAAAAGCTTAATTTATAACTATATTTTGGGTACTTAATTTAGGAGCATTTATATTTTATTAAAACCAACTAAAACAGTTCTGACCTTAAAGACATTTATTTTTATTCCGAACTTAGGAACAAATTTATTGAACATCATATTTACTAGCGATAAGTACTTATATTTTTAATAAATTCAAATTTCAAAATGAATTTCGTTAAAGTAAAAAAATATAGCAATGAAAACTTATTCTCAAGGATTAAAAGCTCTAAGTACTTAATAATCCTTTGCGATTCTAAAACAAAATATATTGAATTTTAGAGAAATATACAAAATGTGTGTAACTTACCTAAATGGGGGCATTCATTAATAACGTTCAATATTTTGGGTACTGTAGCGTAATTCTGAATCTATACAAAAATGTTTTTCTTGGACATCACTTATGAATGAACCTTAATGATACTTATGAAATGAAGCTTATATTTATATATAAATTTATGAAATTTAAAATAATAAATTATGAAAAGGTTGACGTGTGCCAATGAAATGATTGTTTAAATTATTATTTTTAGATACTAAATTTTTTTTTATTTTAATTATTTTATTTATTTTTATTAAATTCACAATCAGATCCTTTCTAAGGTTTCGTTCGAGGGAGGGTTTTGAATTTTTTTTTGCATGAACGGAAACATTTAGGGGTTTTTGGGATTTTTTTCTTAAAAATCCTAACAAATTGAAAAAATTTCCCCAAAAAGGGGAGGGTTGACCCCAAAAACCCCTCCTTGAATACACCCCTTCGTTGTACTTTTATTTTTGACAAGGTAACACCAGTAAATACCTCCATAAAATATTATTTAAGCTTTTCTAAGAATTGACTTATTTTTTGTACACGTGCAAATATTGTTTTGTCATTACACGTCAACAAATTAAATTTGGAACAATATTTTATTTACAAAAAATAAAATATGAATTTGTATATATTTTTTGTTTGTATACAAAATACATGCCATGAGTGAGCGTTGAACGTAGGCTGATCTTCAAGTGCCTGTAATCTATTTTAAGTCAATTCTGGCGAATTTTTTCATTTCTATGAAATTTAATCTGTACCATTCACCCAGAAATTTCAACGAAAAGTGTTTGGAAATTGAAAATTTGATATAGATCGAGAAATTCGGAGAAAAAAAATCTTCTTTAAAATAAAAACAACGAAAAATAATAAATCATTTCTCAAGAGAGCAGTTTAATGCCTAAAGGTAGGTTCCCCGGAAAGCACACCGTGCCGAGGCTTGGCACAATCCAGGAGCACGCGTGGCATCGATTGAAATTTGTGCCACGTCGAAAAGCCAGCATAGTGCCGTCGCATATTCGGTGTCAAGCCGGCACCGTATCAGCACCACACCGGCCTCGATAAATTTTTACGCTTTCCAAGAATTTTTTCACAACTGACGTGAATTTATTTTTGCACCAGCATCACTCCGGCGTGGTTTTGAAAATGGTGAAAAATGTATACCGGCACTAAAAAGAATTTTGTGCCGACATAGAGCTAGCGTCATGCCAGCTTAAATTTTAAATTATTCTTATACTCCGGCATAACACCGGCGTGGATTTAAAAACTGTGACAATATAAACTTAGTGAATTTAGTTTTATAATTCTTTAACCAACTACAAGCAAAACAAAAAAAACATTTTTGGTCAGTTTCTATTTAATATAACTCATTTTGGATATTATTAGCTGACAATAAGCCATTAGGCATACATTTGCTCTTCGAGTCCGTAAGTAAAAGTGAATTAAAGTGATTTTTTTTTTAAAAAAAAGATAAAAATCAAATTTTAACGGCGTCGAATGGGTATCGTTTGAAATTTATGCCATATCTACGCCGTGAAAACAAAGCACACATCCAGAAAAATAATTGGATTATTTTTTTGAGTTTATCATTGATTCAGGCTGATTTTGGACATCATTTGTTGACTATAAGTCATTAAACATCAGTTTGCTCTTCGAGTACGTAAGTAAAAAGTTAATTAAAGTGATTTTTTCCAAAAAAATATAAAAATCAAATTTTGAAGGCGTCGATTCGGCGTAATTTGACATCCATGCTACATCTACGCCGTGAAAACAAAACACACATCCAGAAAATTAGTTAGATTATTTTTATAAGTTTATCATTGATTCAGGCTGATTTTGGACATTAATTGCTATCAATAAGTCATTGGTTATCCGTTTGCTGTACGAGTACGTAAGTTAAAGTAAATTAAAGTGCTTTTTTTTAAAAAAAAATAAAATTTTGACGGTGTCGATTCGGCGTCGTTTTTTCATCCATGTCACACTGACGCTGTGAAAAAGAAATCACGCATTCAAAAAATTAATTAGTTTACTTTGTTTAGTTTTTCATTAATTTAGATACGTTTTGGATATTCTGGGACAAGAGTGAGCTGGTTACTTTATTTGAATTTGTTGAATCTGGTGGAATTCTACAGAAGTACTTATTTTGTCAAATTGTAGGTATATTTTTTTATTGGCGCTTAATGATCAGATAGATGAAGACCAACATTCCGTCTATACGTATTTCACAGCAGCGACAAATATGAAGAAAAGCCTCGAATAGTGCAGAGGAGTTATGGAAATAAGAAGTTTGAGGAAATGGAATTGTGAAAATATTGAAGGTATTTTTTATTTAGATGAAATTTGGTTATTTTAATTTATAGACATAGCCGAAGGAGATGAGTTGATGATTACATCGGAAGAAGAGTTCAACATAAAAATTCTGACATCTGTAGTACTACGGAAATAGAAAACGTTATCTAGATATTTATCAAGTTAATCCATCAGGCTCCAAGAAATAGAAAATTTCAGCAATCGAATATAACAAGCAGGAAGCAACAAAAATAATGTAAATAAACAGTCGATTTGTGAGGAAAATAATACTATAAATTAAATACTTTTATGAAAACTAATGAAGAAGTTATTTGAATAAAACTTTTTTATGCAACAAGCGTTATTTGTGTATATTTGGCATATATTTATTTACAGGTGCCGTCTCATTTATGCTTTTAATCCAGGACAGTGCTGGCATCGTGCTGACATAATGTCAGCACCAAGCCGGCATGTATCAAATTTTGTGCTTTTTTCATGCATTTCGAGCCGGTGTGAAATCGGCTTCATGCTGGCATAAATTCGTGGCATGGTTTGTTTTTGGTGCCGTCCCCACGCCAGGATGGACGCCGGTGTGAATCCACGTGTATGCCGGTCAGGTGCCACAAAAAATGGCCGTTTATCCGGCCAGGTGCCCGATGTACGCCGGCCTGGTGCCAAATTTTACGCGGCGCCGACTGATCCACGCCAGGTGTGCGCCTTCTCTGTGCCAGCTCCAAGCCGGCATGTGCTATCCGGGTTCAATGACGACAACGTTGACGATTTTCGAGGAAATAACCAAAACTCTTTCACTTAACTGCTTGTATTGTGCGTTTAAATGAGTAACAAGAGAAAAAAGGTTCAAATCGAAACCTTTTTTTGTGTGCCTCACATACAATGATGATCTCCATCGGAAGGGATATTGTGCGAAAAATTTATTTTTCTGTTTCCCTTCTTTTTTAGCTTTTCATTTATGGACAGAAAAATAAGAAGGCAACATAGCATAAAATGCTGAACTTATGTTCTAAATTTTCTTTGCTCTTGTGATTTGGTGCTGTGTATGTTCATGTGTGCAAGACTTTATACGTTCATGGTCGGAATGTGTTAATGTTTTTTTGCTTTTCTTTGCTTTGAGTAAGAATGAAGCTCGTGCTATTCCTGAAGGTAATGTAAATTAATCTTTGTGATAATATGATTAAGTTATTATTGTTGAGTGATAATTTTATGGATCCTAGGTTGAATATATTTTGTAATAAAGGTTTTTCATGTCAGTAGAGTCAGTGGTATATCTGAGGTTCAAGATTAAGCCCTGAAATTGAAGCTTATGATGCAGGTCGCACTATTAGCTTCAAAGTTGATTTCTTAGTATCTTATGCAAATATTCAATTCTAGTTGTTGATTTTGACTAGACTAAGTTGTTCCCAATGTCGAGTTATTGAGACATCAGGCAACTATATTGACTACAAAATTCTTCAAAATACTCCAAATTTATCTCATATGATATATCACTTTAGGTCTACGTATCCTTCATAACAAAATATTTCCATGTAATTGCTTTTTACTATTAAATAAGAAATATTTTTTCCTTACCTTTCTCACAATCACATTTTTTTGTTGTGTAAATTTAAAAGAAATTGAACATTTTATGTGCACAAAAAAGGATAAAGATTGATGTGTTATTGAAAGAAGAAAATCTGTGGCATTCAAAAAAAGGGAGTAAAAAGAGGATATTTGAGATTTGTGTATTAAAGACATTCTCACGAAAAAAATAAGAAGGAAGAAAAAAGGATGAGCCTTGGAGTTATTGAGGCACTTTGGATTTGTGCTTTTGAAGATTTTTTTTATGGTTTATCAAAGATGTAAGTGCTTAATAAATCTCAGATTGGGATTTTTATTGGACTGAATTTGGGTCAGGTTTGATGATTTTTTCCCTTGAAAGCTTTCTGGCTTGGATCAGATTTTTGGGGATTTTTGATGGAATTTAAGGTGAATTTTATGGATTGATTTATGGATTTAAGATGGCTTAGAATTTTATGATTTTTTCCCCATCTAAAAACTCAATCTCAATAAATCCAATTAAATTAATTAAGTAAAATGCAATCCTTTATACAAAATTCCCTAAAATTCTAGTAAATTACACGAAATTCCCTTCGTCAGTAATTTTTGTACGCTACAAGTCAAAAGCAAATTTAATTCCATTGATATTCAATATTCATTTCATTTGCTTTTCCGTCCCATTCCTAAATCAGTAACGCTATCCACTACCTGCTCGCCCCTCCGCTTGCCTATCTATCTATGCTACCTTCATTTTCATGCTTCATCAATTTATTTGTACTATATTATACAACATGATGTTGGATATAATATAATATGGAGACAGGGAACGAGAGAGAGTAGGAGGTGGACGGAGAGATAGAAAAGAGATATGAAGTAAATGAAAAAAAGCTTTCAATCTGATGGACAGCGAAAAAACACATAAATAAATCACTGTTCATGTTTTATCGAGCAGATGCCTTTGTTTGTGAATGTATGAGTGAACCTTTGTGTGTGTATGAATTTTACATTGAGAGCTTTGCTCTTTGTAGCTAAAATTTATAGCGAGAAAGGTATTTTGAAAATTTTATTTCGATTCTGGCTGGCTGTGAGAATTAATGATGAAGAGAATTTGGTACTTTGATGTAATTCTGTTTCTTGGTAACAGAGTGATGATGTGGATGTTGTTAATGAGTGAATTTTTGATGAGAACGATAGTGCATTAATTTGAATGATCGAATCGGAATTGCTGAATTTTTCATTATTTTCTTTGATATTAAGAGTCATTCACAATATTCTAGCTACCCTGTGAACTATGTTTAGTCTCATAATTCATGATACAAATATTTAACCATCTATAAAATGCGCGAATTTTCCCAGGCAAACCCCTCGCATTTTTCACTTTTTACTGCTCACTTTTCCAGTATTGATGCTATTATCACTGCCTTTGCTGTTCCACATCACCATCATCATCATCGTCATGCCTTTAAAAGTAATTGAAGCTTTTGAAATGAATGAATTAGATGAGATGAATGAATAGAAAGCTATTGAATGCCTTTGCCCTATGTTCATGTGCCCTACGTCAATGCTGTAAATTCTCATTTTCCAATATATAAAAGGCGAGGTGAGAGAAACAAATAATGAACGATAAAAGAAAAAAAAAATGTGAAAAAATAAATTCACAAAAAATATATTTGTGTATACACAAAAGGAGGCAGGCATGAATAACAAGATTACAGCTCCAAGCACTCTTTTCATATCCAATTCTGTACTGGAATATTCAAACGTAAAAAGGAAGCAGATTTTTCGGTGAATTGAGTTTTAATAAAAAAATTTACACTGATTTTTTTTGTAACACTTCTGATTAAACATTATCTCAGTTCAACCAGTAATAGCAGTGGCTGTAGAAATGCTTGTATTTTACTAAATACAAAAGGATGAAAAATACGGAAATGTCCATAGGGATAATGGAAGTGTTGGATATCAAATAAGAGTGATCCCAAAAAAAATTTAAAAACATTTCAGTTCATCGCTCTGGGGAAGGATTCCTTTATTAGGAAAATTTGTTCTGCTGATGGATGGTCAGCACAAATGAATAATACGGATAGTACACAAAAGGTTTGAGTGGGGTGAAAATGAGTAGGAGAGATTAATACATTAAAGGTAGCCATAGAGGCTTTAATTTGGGTAATAAGTCCTATTTATGACTTAACATTTTTTATATAAAAATTAAAAAAATTGAATTTCAAAAAATTTAAATTTCAAAATTCAATAATTTTAAATTTCAAATTTCAAAAAATTTTAGTTTCAAAATTCAAAAAACTTTTAATTTTAAAATTTAAAAATTTTAATTTTCAAAATTCAAAAATTTTAATTTTAAAATTCAATTATTTTTAATTCAAAAATTCAATAATTTTTAATTTCAAATTTCAAAAACTTTTAATTTCAAAATTCAATTCAAATTTTTAATTTAAAAATTCAAAAATTTTTATTTTAAAAATTCAAAAATTAGCAAACAGTAAAAATTATGATCTCTGCCCCACACCTACCTAGAAGTTACGTAAATACAACTCCGCTCCAAAACCCAAACAAAACGTAAACCCCCAAAAATCTTTAATCTCAAATCTTCAAATTATGTGTTTCATTAGTCCATAAAATTAAGGTCCAATCATTTGAGACTGTACATCTCTTTATAATCGCCTTTATCTTTTGTCTATTCCCTTTTCTCGTTCCTTTTTCATTTTCAATGTATGCTCAATTTGTATTAATGAACTAATCAGTACATTTGCACATCTTTTGTGTGTGCCTCAATTCGATTGAGAGTCTTTTTAATGAAGTCCTTTTTGAGCATGTTAGATAGGCTTCAATTGATGTTTGAATTGATAGTTTTTGTTAATGTTGATTGGAGAAGGAGATTAGGTAGTTGAATGCAGAGATTTTTTGATGGAAATTTAAATTTGGGCTTTTGAGAGAAGCTGATTAATTTTGTATGTGAATTTAATCCTAGATAGTTATATAAGCAAAAATGATCTAAAACCTGACGAATGTTTAAACAGACATACCAAAAACAAAACAATTCATTAGCAACATTATCACCGCCATATCCATCCCATTGTTATCAATTTACTTCAATATTCTCACTCTTACTTTGGTTTTTATTGTTCCTACAGCATTCCTTCCATTTCTTAGATCAAAAAAGAAGTAAAAAAAGTATGAAGGCAATAAAAAGAAACTCAAACACCTCAAAATAATCTCAAAGGCGTCTGAAGACCTTTAAAAATTCCTTTTCATTCGACTTATTTTCTTTTTCATTCTACTTCATCGTAATAATTTATTTATATGTAAAAGCTTATATATTATTCCATAACGGATAAGAAGGAAAGAAAAATCATAAACCTTAAAATATTTCTTTTTCAGCTTTATAAAAATACACAGAAAAAGCATTCTTTCGACTCGTTCTTCATCATTTCTTCAATTTAGATGACACATATCTACGCACAAGAAAAAAAAGAAAATGTTTTTAGGGTGGCGGAAAAGGATCAGAAAAGATACAAAAATATTCTTTTGATGAAAGCTTTCTTGATGTTTTTCTTCTGAGAGCTTTATGTTCTATACATAAATAAGCATAAACATATATTTGAATGTTGAGAGCTGAAAAGTTCGTAAAAATATTCTTATTCAACACTTTCGCATAATTTTAGATGGATTTTATGAGACGAGAGTGATGGAAAAATTTTCTGAATGAATGGAATCTTAAAGTTTTTGGAGGGTCTTGTTGTCAAAAATGATAGTTTTGAGAAATAGCTCAAAGCTTAAAAAAAATTCTTAAAAAATAATCAATACTAAAATTATTGAAAAAATTGAATGTAAATTTGTATGAAATTTTGAATTAATCCTCAGTTTTGACATACCAACCCAGGGGCGTACCCAGATTTTTTTTAAAGTGGTGTTAATTCTAAGCTATCAGCTTAGAGCTTTCAATTATTTTTCAGAAAATATTTTTACATGTAAAAAAGTTATTTTTTTTGTGGGGGGTCCGTACCCTAGGAAGGATCCTCTTGGGTACACCCATGGACCAATTTCTTTAAAAGTGCTTCTTAAAAAAACTGCATAAAAAATGAGATTTAAATCGAAAAAATTCAGCAATCATCGTATCAATCATCATCACTATCGCCTTCAAATTGATTTTTTTCCAGCTCTCATTTCTTTTGACAATGATGTTGAAAATCAGATTTAATTTCAATTAATTTTTTTTCCTGTGCAGTTCTGTTTTCATTCCTGTCTATGTTTTTGAACTGACATCAAAATCAATCAATGCAGAACTGAATCGCAAATAATTTAAAACAATTTTAAATGAAAAAGAAAAACTGAATGCAAAAAAATCCTTCGTTGTCAATGAAAATTAATTCGGAATCAATTAAGCTTGAATTAAATTTTCATGAAGTTATTTCAACGATTTTTTTGAGTTAATTGATGTTGAAGTTCTGATTTCAATAAAATATTTTAAATTGACAGAATTGTAGAATAAAATCAAATTAATTACAAAATTTTGCAAATAGCTTAAAGCGGTTTACTTTTTTATCAACTGCTCGTTTAAGGACTGAATATTTTATTGGGGAGTTGTTGAGATATTTCGGAATGCTTGGAGATGTAAATTTGATGTAAATTTTTAAATTTTTTTGCACCAAAATATTCGATGAATCTCTATAAGGAGGTCACTCTAGGGTTAGCCTATGACATCCCAAATTTAGCGGAGGCCAAAAATCCCATTGAATGATGGACATCATTTGTCAACAACCCAGAGCAAATATTGAAATATGAACAAAAATGAAAATTATTTGTATTTCTCTTCCAAAATGTGAAGCCATGAAATTTTAATGTCTGTTAATAAATCTCACAAGAGCCATAAAGTCACCAAGACAAAAATCCACACTTCTTTTCATTCTTTTAATTATTATCATTTCAACCATATCACGGACTTCCATTATTACCCATAATAAGAACCAACACCGAATCAGAAAAAAAGCCGAGCAAGATAAAGCTTTATGCCGAGATACCACATCCCTAGCATTATTAACTTGATCAAAAATTCACATCATGCATTGGAAAGAAGATGAAAGAAGAAAAAAGGGAAAAAGATGAAATTTTTGTTCCATCTCCTCATGTATACGCTTGTATCTGGTGCTTTGTGGCATGTACACACAGGCAAAAGCGAGAATGCCAACAAATGTCGACAAAACATGACACTTTCTGTTCATTATCAAAAGCGAGAGCATATTAATGAACCTTATCGCTCTATCAAACTTAATAAATTATATGGCTAAGGAAATTCAAAAAAGAGAGCACTGTGGAAACGGCAGCGAGAGACACACAGCAACGAGTAGCAAGGAGAAAAAAAATTATAATGTGGATACATGAAGAACGAGACGAGGAGCAAGTAGGAAAATGCTAATGGGACTTTGGACTAATGGAGAAATTCTTTCTTTATCGTTTTGGTTTCGAGATGTGAAAATTGAGCATTCGAGGTGTTGGAAAGTTGAGTATCGATTGAAAATATTGTTAATTCATGGACGTTAGCATGAACATTTATATACGAAGTTTATAATATGATCCAGTTTTTGAGCTACTAGAGAATTTGGGTCATCAGAAACATCTAACACGCTTGAGGCAGTGTCAGAGGTATATGACTTTTAAATCTGCATATTTTTTAAAGATCAATTTACTTCGTAGAACTCCAAAATAACAATTCAGACACATCCTTTAAAGACAGACACAACAAATCCCAAATTTCTTACATGCACCCAAGAAATGTTGCTAAAAATGTTGAAACATGAAGCACAAAGATAAAAGAACCAAACGAATGAACATTTATCAGTGATAAGTTGGTAGCTGGCTTGCCTGTATCGTCTATAGTTATAAAATGTAATTTATATGATTTTCCTTGATACTGAAAAGGAAGAAATATTTTTTTGTTTTGTATTTGTGTGGGTACAGGTCTGTTGGTTTGCTGGAGGGTAATGTCTTTTTTTGTGAGAATCCACAAAATGAAAATAAATTGAAATGAAATGGCTGAGCACCTTTGAGGACTTTTTAAGTAAACAATAATACATTAATTTCTGAAAACTCAGGGAATGTTCAAAAATTGAAATTGAAAATTGAATTTTCGAAGAATTTTATTCTAGACTTTACATTTTATATCATATTTTTGATTTTTTGAAAATGAACGCCAACCTTACCCTCCACCTCCAATGCTACTCCATCGGAGAATTAAATAATAATAATAATGATGAAGAAGGGTTACAGCGGTTGTCTCAACGCATTCTTTTGAAGGTGAATGACTTGAAAATTTATAAGTTTTAATTTTGAAATCCATTTACAAATTTGCATACAAGTTAGGTAAAAATTAAGAAGCTTCTATTCAATAAAAATAAGCAAATACAGATTTCAAGTAAATTCTATCACAAGGGGCGAAAACTCCATTTAAATTCAAAAATACAAAAGAATATTTTTAAAAAAATTCATTAAAAAATAAAATTGATAAGGAAGTGGACGGGTCAGTTTATTAATTCGACTGAAATAAAATTGTCAGCATTCAAATATAATCATTTTAATGCTTTGACGTCAAATCAGTAATTTCAAAGTAAAACTTCTTGAATAGCAAAAAAAAAAAATCCATTTTCGTGCAATAATTTTTACGCACGTGAAAGCTCCTATAAGCATCTTCAGTCTCTCGATATCTTCACTGTGATCTATTTTCACAATTTCTACCTCTCTCGTTTTATTTATGAAAAAAATAATAAAAATAATAAATAATGTGATGAGATAATAAATCTTGAAATGTTTCATCAGCTCAATAGCAGCAGCAGCATCAGGCACTGATATGCGTATAGAAAAGTAAACAATTCACATGAGAATATGAGTGAGTAAAGGTGAAGAAGATGAAGATAAAAGACAGATAAGCATAAATGTATGAAGGAAGGAATACGGAAGGTAGTAAATTATGATTAAGCTCTTATAAATATTGATGATTCTCGATTGCGTTTCCAATTATATTAACATTATTATACAGACCTATTTAATATTTTTTGAAGGCAGTAATAGAAAGAGAATAAGAGTTTCGATATCCGAGAGACTTTGAGGCTTGTGGGAAGGTTTTGGGAAAGGTACACGCAAGTCGAATTGTGATTTTCTTGGACGTATAAAAATTACATGTGAGTTGTACATGAATAATGTTGTAGGACCTTAAAGGATAAAGAGCATTAAAGGTCAAATGAGGAAATAATATTCTGGTTATGTTATGAATTAACCTGAAATGAAGAATTTTTGATTACTTTATTTAACATTTTGGGTGGAACTCGATGGAAATTTATTTTATTTAGGGGAGTCCAGACCCCCTGGCTACGTCCCTGAAATATTGAGAAAAAAATTATACAAAAATATAATTCGAAAATATTTGAATTCCAAGAAAATAATTATTTTTAACCTTTGTTTTGTATAAAAACAAGAAAAATTGTAAAAAACATAAAAGATTTTTAATATGTGATGTTTTCGATAACAGCCTAAAGCTCGATAAAAATTCTTGGATCTTTTATGGCATAAATTTATTTATCTTTTTATAATTTAAGCAAAAAGAAATGTTAAAGCCAAAAAACAGGCACGAAGAAAAAAAGGAACTTAAATAAAGTATTTCGCTGAGTTATTTATGATTTTTCATGAGAGTAACAGCAACAGCAGCAATGAAGAGGAAGGAGAAGAATGGAAACTTAACTTCTTCGTATTTAAAAAGAGGAATAAAAAAAGCAAATAATGAAATAAAAAGGAGAGCCCAAAAAATTTCATTCCATTTGCCTCACTTACTTACTTATTTCATTTTCAAATGTAATACAGCAGCAGCTGAATATAAAAAATAAGAAGTGGGTAGAATCCATTGTGTTTGGGTGTGGGTAATTTATTATGATGATCACCCAACATTTTTCTCATGTTTTTTTGCTCTCATTCTGTGAGAGGTTTTCCTGTTGAAAATATCGGATGATACACTTGAAAGGAGAGGATGAAAAGGCACAATGAATGAAATTTCCTCGATTTTTTCCGATCCAGAAATTTTTTAAAAAGTGCCTTTATTGTGAGCATCTTTTATTGTAAATTGAATTGGGTTTTCTTTCATATATTTTAACTGGATTTGATTTGTGAAGAGAATGTTGATGTAATTGTTGATATTTTCAATATTAGCTTCCATATTTAGGATTTTTTACATGTCATGCCTCAGTAGAAGGGAAATTATAAGAAGCTATTTCAAAATGGAAACTCACTTTCTGTTTGCAACAATCTTAAAGCTTTTAATTTTTCTTAATTTTTAAAATAATCTGAAATATTAATCTACAAAGTTTCGATCTCTATAATCTATAAGGGGGGGGGGGGGGGATTTTCAAAATTTTTGTATGGAAAAAATGTAGGGGGGATTTTTAGTATTTTTTCTAAAAATCCTAGCAAAATGAAAAAAAATTTTCCATTGAGAGGGGAATTCACTCCCAATACCTCCCTGGCTACGTGACTGCTATGAACTTTAAAGTCCCATTAAAAATCAACCTCAAAATCCCTCAAACAAAAATTCCCAATACCCACAACATCCCACTACTCAGTACTGCATATAAATTTGTAAATATTTTAAAAATGAGCAAGTCCAAGTTAGATTCTCGATAATTTTCCCGAATGAACAGTTTTTAGCTTTTGGGCCTGACTGTGTACACAAAGCATGAAAAAGGGTCAATTTTATGACATTTCAAATGATTACAATGATTTATTAATGTTTTCTGTTTTTTTCTTCTCTCTTTTCCCTGAATCCTCATGTTCATTTCAACTGATTATATGTTTTATTTTCTGCTTATGCCATTGTTATTATTGCTTTTGTTACCATTGTGTATAATTTGTAATGATTTTGTATGAGACCGTCCTTCCATGTTTCGCTCCTTTTTTCTGTGTTCATTTGAACTTTTTTCTTCCTTCTTTTCGCTTTTGTTTAAATTTGTTGGAGAATTTTTTTCAATTGTTTTACGATTTTTCCACATAGGATCTTTTTTGTGGGAATTATTGGCAGCTTTTTAAGATTTTTTGGTTTGAGGATTGGGTTTGTTTTCGTCGTTAAGTGAATTCTATTAATAAGATTTAAATAGTTGTCTGGAAAATGCTTCAAAAATGAAATTCTCGCATCGACCCGCGCTAATGTCTCAACTTATCTACCCAACTGTAAGAATTTGATTTTTGGTCTCAAAGCTAATTAGCTGAAATATCAGCAAGCCTTCTTCAATACAAAAATAATACCCAATTGTCAAAAAATTCAACACAATCATCTGAAATCATTAAAAAATTCTAGCAAAATTTCCCTCAAGACATCAACTTACCTAACTTACCTAACTTAATCTTTATTTTTTAATTTTTTCACACGTTTCGAAAGTGTTCAAATTTCTACCATTCTGAAACGAATGAACTAAAATAAGTAATAATAGCTTTGAAAATTTGGGGTCGTTTGATTATGGCGTCAAACATTCAGCAAGAGTCGGACAGAAGCAGTTGCATAGTCACAGGCGCGTAGCCAGGGGAACAAATCCCCCCTCTCGTCAAAAAATTCTTCAATTTCCTAGGATTTTTGAGGAAAAAAATTTCTAGTCTAAATTTTTTCATACAAAAAATTTGAAAATCCCCCCTCGAAAAATTTCTGGCTAAGCCCCTGCATAGTCAGAGTTGGAGAGGGTGGTTTAATAACTAAAAATTCAATTTTTTCGTCAAACTTCATTTACGAACATCCACCTTGCGTGAGTTGTTGAATCTCATGAAAACAGACGGTCAGACAACGGGGGACGATTATTTTTATTACTTTAACACTAAGTATTAATTATTTTTTATATAGTCTCGGCGGTGCTTTTAATAAATGTCATACAAATTGAATGCTTTTGAACTTTTGGATGGCATTTGATTAAGGTATGAATTAATTATATGAAAATATTTGTTAGAATTATAATTTGGAGTTGCAGTTTTGGCTACCGAGAATATCTACTTATGGATATTTTTAGTGTAGAATGTCTTGGATATGGGTCACGTCGTCATGGACATTAACAGCTATAATTAGTTTTTTTGAGGATTCTACACAGTAAAAGGAGCAACATTCATTGAGTGTGAATGACCTTTTAATTGAATTTATTTCTTATTATTTATGACAATGCAGCAGCAGACCATCAAGTCTTAATTAAAATCTTAATCTTAATTGAAAAGGAATGAGAACGAGTAATGTTTTCGAAACCATAAAATAATGCAATATTCCCACATCCTTCACTCCAAGCTTAGCTTCATCCTCACAATCTCATGTCTGAAAATGAGCTTGATTATTCCAAAGTGTATACGTATTTGTGCAGCATCCAGTAGCTGGAAAATTAAAAGAAAAATCAAGTCAGTTATGACTTAAAAGGTACTTGATTATAGCTTTCTTTATTCCTATTCCATCCATTTTTTCTATGTTTGTAATGCACTCATGAAAAAAAATTAAAAAGCAGGAATGAGAATCATGGCATGAACACAACAACAATGGAATGAGTGAACAAAGAATCGTAGTCAGAACAAGGAATGAAAAAAGCAGCGGGAGCAATAGAACAAGCAAGAAATAAGAGCGAGACTAGCTGAAGCATAATCGGAAATTTACGGTAGACTGCAGATGGTTTCAAATAAAAAATGAAAGGAATAAGTTGGCGAGACATTGAAAAGTGGGTGACTTATGTCATGTAATGTGGGACATAGAGTAATTGCTATGACTTTTAATAGATGTCTTGGATTAATTTAAATTTTTAAAAATGGAAGCTCTTGAAGATTGAGGATGAAGTGTTGGGAAATGGTAGAAACATTAAATCGAGGTTGTAAATGAACCAAAATGAAGGTCTACTGACATTATATTCTTTAAAGTTGCTGCTAAAATTGAGTAAAAAAGGAAGCATATAGGAAGAAAAACAAGACTTTTAATGTGGATTTGTATACAGCAATTTTTATGTCGGCAGCAGCAACATCAGCAACAGCATCAATAAAACTAAAGCAATTGGGTCTATTGACTTCTGTGAGAGTGTAGCAGCTTCAAATATTTATGGTCCGAAAATTCAGTTTTGGGGCTTGTCGCTTCTCTAGCTATGTACCAAATTAAACAGCATAGGTAAATGAACTCATTTTATAGCAACCAAAAAGAGAATTTTCATTTGTTCAGAAAAAAATTCCATTCCTTTTCGTCCTCTATTTATAATTTTTCTCCTCTTCCGCGCACAGCATTTCTGATTTCGACGTTCTTCTAAAAATTTCGATGTGCTTTTATTTTTCTATACAAATGTAATAGCATCAACAATCTAACGGAAACCATGGCAACACTTGGTGATTGAACGTAATTAAAACATTAATTGGCACGTTGAATGAGTGCAATTATGAGAGCTAAAAGTGCTTTTTCATTTTGTTAGCCACACTTTATGTTGTGTTATGATTATGACAAGATTTTTTTGCGCTTTTGGGTGGATTTGTTGATATGAAGTGAATTTGAGGCTAAATTTTGTAACTAATATTTTGAGCAACTGTTGAGGTTTTCAAATGTTGGAAATAAAGTTTCATACGTGCTCCAATAGAATGTTAAGGATTTTATAGGAAGTAAATCAAAATAATCATTTGAAAAAGAGATATTAAAGTTTAAAAATGCGATGTGGAATGTCCATAGGAAAACAAAAAACTTAATCCATTGTCAGTGATGTATTTTTAATTCCAATTTTTCTACACCGTTCCCTCAAAAGTTCTACAATCTTTCAGTGTAATAACATTATTACAATTACTCCCTTAAATATATGCTAAGACAAAGGAAAATTGAAAGAGTACGGACCGTGCTTGAAAGTATTGGGTGTGGTTGAGTCGATGAAGGGTCTTTCATGAACATATTATAATATTGCACAATGTTATAGAGTAATTAAAAATTATTGAGCTGAAAAGACCAACTTCTATGTGCAATAATGTGTATTGTATGTGAAAATAAATTTTCCATGAATTTTATGAACTCATTTTTCGTATATTGTTGGAGAATTCTCATTAAAACTTTGTGTGAGAAAATTGATGGGATTCTCACTTTTCAGCTTGTTTTCAATGAGAAAATTATTATGTCCAAGCTTTTTAATTACAATTTGTGGTGTGAGGTGAAATTTATTAATTATTTCATGGATTAAACACAAAATTCATCCAATGGAATTACAAGAATGATGAAATTCCAAATAGTCAAGAAAATATGCCCAACAATTGCTTTAAATCTCATTTTGAAATGTTTATTATCCTTACTGAATGGCCTTGGTAATGTTTACGGTTATTGCTTTGAATTATCCACATTTTTGTTGCCTAAAGAAGCTTAGAGTCGTTTGAAATGGTGATTTAGGATGTTTTTGGGGGATATTATGTTGTTAAATCGAGGGGGTTAGTAAAGCTTCTGTGTAAAGGAATACAAAATTATGAATAATAGTCGTATAAAGCTAGGGCTTCAATTTTCACCCAGAATCCATTAGTGATTTTTGATTGAGTAAGCAAAACACCCTAAAAGCACATCCCGGTATACGAACTGAAGTGCAAATTTGGAACTTGCCTGAATTTACTTCACTGTTCAGTTCTGATGCTCCTAGCTTTTACCATGCCACAGTACGATGTGCTTAAATACAAAATACTAGCTGCAATCTCATAATTTTCTATCCTTTATCAAGCAATTTTCATAAATACTTAACTTCCGTTGCAACTTCCAGCTTCATTCACATAAACTGCTTTTATCATTCATTCATTTACTAAAACATTACATTTTCACTTCATTCTACAGTCTTTTCATCCGAAACAACAGTGACTTAACATCCACTTAATCACCATTAAGCTTCATGTCTCCATCTTCTATCCATTTATCGTGTAAAAGAGCAAGCAAAAAATTTACAAAATGCACAAGAAACTTTTTCTGTACAAAAAAATATTAAAACACCTTACTTTGATCATTCATAAAAGCCGTTGCTGGTGCTAGTCGTGTCATTATGCTTCTTTCCTTCTTTGTTTTTTATGTAAGTGAAAAGAAATTTCATTTAATCTCCTTTGTGCATAAAGTGAAAGGCGTAAAGGTACGAAGAATTTATGTACATAAAGAAGAAACAATGACAAAGTTTGCATAATTTATTATTCTCGATTAAGACAAGGCCGGTGGATGTGAGAGGATGTTAACGAAAAAGGAAAGATGTATGCAAACGATTTAGACATCTTTAGAGTCCTTGTGGAGATTTTCTTTAAAATTAAATTTAATTAGGCATTTTAAAAATTGAAAAAATTCAAAATTTTATTTTTTAAAATTTAATTTTTAAATTAAAATTTAATTTTTAAATTTAAATTTAATTTTGAAATTAAAATTTAATTTTTAAATTAAAATTTAATTTTTAAATTAAAATTTAAATTTAATTTTTAAATTAAAATTTTTTAATTAAAAAATTAAATTAAATATTTAATTTTTAAATTAAATTTGTTAATTTCAAAATATTTTAAAATTTTAAAAACTTTAACTTTCAATTTATTTTTAAGATTCTTTAATTAAAAAAAATTATCTTCCAAAAATGTTCACAAGGACAATCTTAAATTCTCAAATTGTTGCTGTTAATTTTTTGCTCCATTGCATTAAAGGATATAATTATAGTTAAATATAAATGAATGTAATGAATAGCAGCATCAATTAAGAAAATGAAAATGGAGAATTTCTTGTTAATTCAGAATAAATTTATTATGTCTAAGTGAGCAACATGAAATCTTACAAGTAATCGCAGGCAATAATTAATGACAACTTCTAGATATTTCTGAGAATCACTTTCAAATGATTTTGTGATGGAAGTTGTAATTAGGGGTTGTTCGCAAATTACGTCACGCTTTTGGGGGGGAGGGAATTTGTCCAAACAAAAAATTTTTCTTTCTTTGGAAAATTTGTGACAAGGGGGGAGGGGGGTTCGAAAAAATCGTTTCTTTGCGTGACGTAATTTGCAAATGACCTCTTATTATACCTAGTAGATGTTTATTGAATATTAATGACATCACCTCATCACCTTTAAGACATTTCTGAGAAATGCTGGTTGATTATTAACGCTATATTGTTAAGTGCAATTTTCTGAATAGTTCGTTCTTGGTATCACTGCAAAGTGAAGGTGTGATTGACACTATTGTTAATTAATTGAGAAAAATAATTGCTATCATATTAATTCACTCAATAAACTTTACAGGAACGTATTCAGGGGGAGGGTGGCGGTCCAAAAAACCCCCTCTTGGTAAATTTCTTTTAATTTGCTAGGGTTTTTTTTTAAAAAAAAACCCGTAACCTCTCTAAATTTTTCCGTCTATACAAAAAAAAATTTCAAATTGAACAATTTCTTCGAGAAGAGATGTTCACCCTACAAAAAGCCACAACTGAGCATATTATCAAAAATATTACGACGCGTCATAATCTATATTTATCATCAATCATTACTTCAATTAAATTTTGTAATAATAAAAGATATCATAACAATCAAAACAACATTCAAACCCAAATCGACACTCAGCAAAACAAAAGAAATTTCCACTTGAAAAATTGTTTTTAGAAAGAAATTAAAACTTTTAAGTTGAAAATGAAATTTTAATTTAATTCTTCTCGGCATTTAGAGAACCTCCCCCGTCTCAAAATTGAGGCAAGAAAGGAAATAAAGTACGAGAAAAATTTCCATTTAACCCTCTCATTCCACACTTTTCAAGAAAATAAGAATAAAATTCCTTTTGTGTGTCGTTTCGTAATCAAAAAATGAAAATGAAGAAAAAGGAAGAAGAATGAGTAGCTTTTATTACTCGTGTGCTTTATTCACAACATGCACGTGTAATTAAAAATACATTAAGATACTTTCAGAGAAGTGAGGAGTCGAATGAGAAAAAAAGGCTGTGAATGGGAAGCAAAAAGAGTAAAATGTGTACATTTCATAAGAAAATTGTTATTTAAAAATAATGATTTGTTAGCAAGCACAAGTCATATGTTCCTTAGGAAATGTATAAATATTTTTTACTTAACAAAATGAGTTTGAAAAGACGTTTGAGTTTATTGTGATTAAAGCGACGAATTTAAATGTTTAGTTTATCGTGCATGGCTCTATCATAGCTGTGGATCTTGATTAACTGACAAAACGAAAAATACCGTTTGCCAGGTGCGTATCCAGAATTTTTTAAGGGGGTTCCAAAAATTTTCACCAGGGGGGGGGGAGGGTCTGGATTCTGTCGGACACCCCCATCATTACGGCCATGGCATTTCCACTCGATATTTGGACAAACAGCCAACGTCAGCTGAAATTTCACAATAAAATTCTTGTTTTCCAAACACCAATCATAAAAAATTGTTACGTGGCTGCAAATGGAAAAGGAAATTAGTTATGGCATTCGCACATACACATGAATAAAAATTTCTCAAATGAAAATTTAATTTCATCGTCATTAATTGAAAAGAAAAAAATGTCAGCACAGCAATAGCAGAAAAAATTGATTTAAATTTAAATTAAATTTCTTTCTTCCGTTCTCAATTTTATTCCTTCATCAATTGCTGTTTGCTTTTTCAAATCACGCAAATTTATTCTTTCACGTCATGTCCAATGTTGAAATGTTGTTCTCACGCACCATATTTTGCTTCAATGAGCGATTGAATTCGTAGGTCCTATCGTGATTCGCATCAATGAATCTCCAATAATATCCTTCATGAATGAATTTCTTGACGACATTTTCGACATTTGTTTTCTTGTGAAAAATCTACACAAGAAAATTTTTTAATGGAATTTATTTTTATTGTTCTATGTTTTGGTTCGATTGGCCTTTAGAATTTTAAAATTGATTTTTTTTGTGGATCTGAATATAAAGTTGTTGGTAGTTTTGTTGACTCAGATGCCTTGGGGAGCATTGATGATGGATGTTGGATGTAGACCATACCATTACCATCAAATTCTTAGACTTCTAGACACCCATATAATCTAGACCAGTCTAGAAAAGTCTTGATGTCTAGGTGTTCATATAAAACACAGTTCAGAGAACAATCAAAATTGGTCATAAACAAAGCCCTTTGTGCAATTAAATATGAAAAATCTGAAGTCATGACTACAGCAATTTTTCACAAAAGGAAGCTCACCTCACCCAACGCAATAATTCAGAAGCACAAAAAGAGAAAACAATTTACATTGAAATCGCAGCAAATTTTTTTCAGTAATTGTATCAGTCGTGGCTGGCTCACTCATCCTCCAGCAATGTTTGAATAATAATTTTACCATTTCATTGAATTGATTCCATGACAATATCAGTGATTCTGATTGTATGTAATTTATACACGCTTTTTTACTTCCACTCCCATTTGACCGTTGTCTCTGTCTCCAGCACTTACCTATTTGCGTATCACAATGAAACTCAGCAGAAAATTTAATTTTGATTTTCCACGAATTTTTTTCATAGCTTACTGAGAATTTGTGAATGATAAAATAGACTGCTTTGACCTCGGAATTTTGTTCATTTTTGAGTTGTTGTTTTGAGATAAAAATTTTTGTTTTATACCAAATTTGAGTATATATTAAACATAGGACCTCCCTGACTGATTTTGTTTAATTTTCTAGGAATTTCAAAAAGAAAACAAAAATTGTACAACCCCAAGTCAAATTTTATTTATCAAGTCTCAAAGTACGAAAAATTTACACAATAAATTCCATCATTCCTTGCCACATATCATACACATCTTCATCATAATTTTTATTTTATTTTTCTATCTAAAAACATAATACATGACAATTTTTATTTCCAATTTTTCCCAAACAACGCCCCCAAAGGATCAACAAAAGAACAAGAAGTGTCTTAAAAAGTCGTCAACATTTTCATTCCCTTATCTCTCCTCCGGTTCAAGATGTGAAATATTTTCCAAATTTGGCAAATTGCTTGTCTCAAAACCTTTCGGTATCGTACGAGGTAGATTGATTGGAACCGTACGATGAATTCTCAGGTGGCGGTAGATAGGAATCTATGAAAAGGTGAAATTGTTAAGAAATGGAAACTGAACAAAAGCAAAAAAGAAACACTGACATGTGGAAGTGAAATGTCAAGCGACGGTTTCTCATACATGAGTCGTTCCTTCTTCTTCTCTTCATCATCTTCTTTTTTCACAACTGGTCGACTCAAGATTCTATCATATGAATTTGAGTTCGAGTATTCAGCACTTGCGTCACTACCTGGCTCTGTGATTTCAACTTCCGCCTCCTCAGTTAATTCATTGATATTGCGTGACGTCAGACTCGGTATGTTGCCACCTTCAAGGACTTTTAATGTTGTATAGCTAATGACGTTCTTAAGATCAGCAGGAAAATTATAGGTATAGTCAGGTGGCAGTGGTTTGTTTGGTGATAACATTTGCCATTTTACGTGACTACCTATTGTGTTTATGTACTGGAAATATAATGAGAAATGAAATTTGAAGGCCATTTTCGATAAGGACAAAAATAATTAGAGAAGCTGTGCGGAATTGATTATGGGAATGGAAAATAATTTTTGTTGGATTTGATTGAAGATATAAAAATAGAATTTATGGAAATTGTGTGAACTAGCTGCTTGGGAAAGGAAACAATAGGAATGAAGGTGACTTTTTTGGTATAATTAACGATATCATGGATGTGATTTAGTGACTTAACATGGGAGTGCTTCAAAAAATAAGATTTACCGCAGCGTGCTGCTCGGTTGTTTAAGTCCCAATCTCAACTAGCACTAGACAACAACCAAACAAAGTAGTCGATATTTGAACAAAAAAAAATCACAAATCACTAAGCAACGTCTAGTATATCCACCTGTAGTTATTTGAACTGGAAAAATGTCAACAAATAAATTCCACAACATTGTATTTCAAAGAAGAAAAAGAGATTTAAACAGTTCGTTCTATAACTAGACAGTCAATGTTTATCGATTTCGTTTTCGTTCTATCCTTTGTGTGCTTACTCATGAATAAAAGAATGAATGAAAAGCTAGAGACACGACATGTACATGATTATGCTTATGCAAAAAGAAACTAAATAAAAAAAAATCTAGAACTCAACTTGTTAGCTGAGCAAATGATGATGATAAAGAAAAAAAGAGTAAACTTAGTGCTAAACTTTCCTTTTTGCTGTTCACGACCTTATTATCATGTCATGTGCTTTGAGTATGTATATATTCTCATACACATGGGAGTTTATATAGGTACAGACGTACAAGTAAAGAGCGATGAGAATCGAGAGTCAAACATATTTGTGCGTTTCACGAAAAAAATGAAATGAAAATGGAACAAGGTCTGTATTAAGCAAATATATAGGTAAGTGATAAAGAGAGATGTTTGGAACTACAGAGGGGGAGACGATTTGAAAAAAAATTAAGATTTCGTGAGAAGTTCGTCATTAGATCGACGGAGTAGTCCCTAATAGATGTCAAATTTAAAATAATTTTTTTTTTGAAAACTAGTAAAATTTTCCAGTATCCAAACCTGTCCAAAAAGCACAAAATTGAACTGCAGAGAGACAGAATGAATGAATAAGAAAAATTAACATTTTAATGGAATTTTTAGGCAGAAAAAGAGGAAAAACATGAACAAGAAAGAAACATAAAAAGGTCTATCGGGAGAGCAAAAAAAAAAGTTTGTGAGAAACTATCTGTTATCTATATTCATGTCCAAAAATAACAACAAGGATGAGCTTTTAAAGCTTAAACATCAGTTACGAATGTAAAAATAAAGAGTGGGAGGAAAAAAAGGTTAAAAATTTACATTCATACCTGTCCACTAAGGTCCCATAAACGTACAGTCTTATCTATACTCGAGCTTATCAATATCTGATTCTTTTCTGAATATATTAAACTTGTTATCGATGCTCCCTTATGTCCTTTATATGAATTTAACAACAACGGTTGCAATTGATTTCTGACCGCTCGCTTTGCACGTCCTTCAATTTCGTCACGACCCAAAAATGGAAAGCGTGAATTTAATTTTAGGCGACTTGGTGCTGCTACGATTGACGTCGAATGACTGTTTTGTATGAAATAGAGAGAAAATTGAAGGGAAATGTTTGGTTTTGTGTACTAGAGTTGTTTAGAAATATTTTTACATGCTACAAATATTTTTTTGTGGTAGGCAGGGTTGGAGATGGATTTTTTGAGGGTGAATATATGTGATTTTGTTAACTTAGAGTTCTTCCAAGATATAGAAAATCGAATTGTGTTTGAGCCTGGTATGAAATGTCTCAGCTGATAAATTTATCAAATGACTCAGTCATTGATGTCCTTCATTTAAGCGAGAGACGGGTTTTGAAGATTTTTATAATTTTGAAAAATATTTTTTATGAAAACTGTATAAAATTATTGTAATAATTTATTTTTAGCATTACATACATCTGATCGACTCCTAAATACCTTCCTGGAAAACATTCCAAGTTGGACAATTTCCAACACTGTTAATAATTTTGCTTCCCATCAAAACACAACCTTGTATTGACTTGTTGTATTATTATGAATTTCGTTTCTTTCTGTGCCGCTATTTTTCCTTTTCAACGATGTCACAGCAGAAAATAAAGAAACCAAGGAAATAAATAGATAAAAGCAACCGAAATTTCAATGAGCTAAACGATCCAGATTGAGTGGATTGAAAACAGTTTTAATCTTTTGAAAACAATAGACTCCAGAGGTTGCAGTATATCCGGCTTGAAGCATGACACTGCTGGAATCTTTCAGAATATTTAAGAATATAAAAAGCTACTAGAATATAAAAAGTCACGCAAAAAACGACTTTTTCGATACCCCCTCCCCCCTCCCCTGTCACAAATTTTCCAAAGAAAGAAACATTTTGTGTTTGAACTATCACAAATTCTTCTACCACCCCTCCCCCCAAAAGCGTGACGTAATTTGCGAACGACCCCTAAAATAAATCAAAACCCCCCCAATCCACACAACCTGTCAACCATAAACACAATTTCATGATAATCATGCATCAAAAAAATAAATGAATGAGAACGAAAAAGGGAAATGAGTAGGAAGAACTTAAGGAGCAAAAAAAGTCGATACTCCACAGACATTCATTATGATTGTCATTCACTATGTTTTCCGCTGTTTCACAATAATGCATGAAATATGAAGAGAGTTAAGAAAATAGACACATAAAGTAAAAATTATGATTTCCTCCCCAACGACAATTTTTTTTGCCTTCCCACATTTTCTATACTTTATGTTGTTTTTGTTCCATTGTTCCTTTTTTTACTTGCAAACATCGTCACGATATGAATATGAGGACTATGAAAAATTGAAAAACAGTAACTGTGACATGAAAAAGAATGTAGAAATTAGCTACAAATGTTTCCATAACAAAAAGATTTTTTTCTTTTAATGATTTGGCTTTTTAGCGGAGTTTTTGGGGAGTTGGTGGTGTTATGGGAGTCGTTTTGACTGGATGTTGATTAAAATTTTGATTTTTATTGAAATGGACAACATTTAGTTCTAGAAAGAGGCCAAAAAATTCAGAAAATAATGTGAGATATCTCAGATTTGTACGAAAGTATCCCAAAATCTACCTTAAGTCAGAAGATCCCTAGAGTTGACCTTAGTTTTAACAAAAAGCGCTTCTTAATCCCTCCTTAAAAATTTTCCTACTCTCATTTTCTTCCTTCTATTGTACTGAGCTTGTTGACATTCTATAAATAATAAATACAAGAGCTCACGATATGTTATGCTGTTCATTTATGAAATGCTTACGCCTTTTCATGTTCATTTACATTTTGTGCGCTGTAAATATGTCTCACATTCTCTATGTTTGTAAGTGTGTCAATACGGCAGCGGGGGAAAAAAATAACTTTCTGCCTGCCTTGACTCCCGCTGTTTCTTGTCGCATAGCAATGCAACTAATTAAAATCATCATGAGTTTTGTTATTGTTGAACGGAACGAAAAATTACAGTTGCATTATTTTCATTTGTTTTGTAATTTTTGTAGTTCAAAGCACAACATAAAATGCATTGAGAGATGAGACAAAAAAAGAATTCAAATTTTTGTCCTAATTAGAGAGCACGAAATTTAATTATTTACAATGCATTCTGACAGAAATTTGTGTAATGATTGAGCTTTTGCAGAATGCAATGACTGCTATGTTTGTAACCTAATGAATCCACATTTCTGAATGAAGAGTTGAAAGCTGTTTACGGATTTTAATCATATTTATTTATTCATTCTAGCACATTTTCTAGTTGAAAAATTTATTCATTTTATAAATGAAAATTAGTTAATTAAATATTGTTGATGTAAACAGAAATTTTCAATTTCTGTAATGCAACTATTTTCCATGGCAATAACATTAAATGTTTAAATCCTATCTTTTCATTTTATGGGACGAATAAATTGTGTTACAGGGGATTATGCCTCTTACTACCTGTTTGGGGTCAAATGAATTTCCTTGCTACAAATTTTGAATTTTTATAATTTTCGTATAAAATTCTCTATAAAAAATATAACAAAATTTTCAAGTAACAACTTTTAAAAGTTCGAAGGAAATGTTTTAATAAAAATGTGAAAACTTTCAAACCTAATTGAATCATCTCAATTTCATCAGACTACTAAATTATTTAATTATTTTAAATAGTTTTCTTAATAAATTTCCTTCCTGTCTTAGTATCATTTCCTTGACCGAGCAGCTCAGGACTTTTTTTTGGAGTGGTTCACATTTTTTTCATCATAGTAGAATTTTATTTTATTTTATAGCGTTTCTTAATTTAAAATTCCAAAAAATATCAAAAACCTTTTCGTCTAAAAAAATTCAAATTAAAAATTTTTTTTGGGAGGGTTGTGCGGATCTCATTTGACTCGACCTGCTTGTCTACTTGTCTAAACCTTTTCCCAAAAAAACCTAACCATCAAAATTCTCTAGTTTCTTTGCTTCTCGGGCACTTTTAGATGGAAACTTTGTAATAAGCTTTAAGCACTTCCTTAATGTTATTTACAAAATTGTTGATGCTTCTTCTGCTGTAGTTCAATATATTCTGTGGAAGTATTTTTTTTACAAAAGTCTGCAATGATGTTGATACGAAAGTTTATTTAAAGCTGTTCTGCTTTTAATTATCTTAATGTTGTTAAGTTTACTTCTTGAGATTTTTTTTAAAAGATACAGGATGCTTGAGGGGATGTAGTTGAGTAAACAAGAAGATTGACAAATGTACAGGAGATAAAATTCCTGATAAATTTGGAATTTGCTTTTTCTTGACAAAAATTGACAAAAAAATGTTCGTGTCTTGAGGAACTTTTATGTTGGGAGTCATTCGCAAATTACGTCACGCTTCAGGAAGGAGAGGGGGGTTGAAGAATTTGTGACAGTCTAAAAACATCATTTTATGTTCTTTGAAAAATTTGTGACAATGGGATGTTTCGAAAAAGTCGTTTTATGCGTGACGTAATTTGCGAACGACCCCTTGTTTAATTAGCCTTAGTTGTGTATTTTGCAGTCCTGACAACAATTAAGTAAGAGTGATTTTTTGCTTAATTAAAATTTTGGGTCTATTTAAGTATGACATCCCAAATTTATATCATTCTGAAACTATTTGATCCTCCATAGATACAAAATTGTCTCACATAGATTAGAGAGGGGGCTGACAGGTAGCACCAAAAATTTCATATTTTATGAACATTATTTATGAACGACCCTAATAAACAAAATTATCTCAAAAATTTTCAATAAGAATTCTTTCATCATAATTCAATTAGAGATAATTAATTAAATATCATAAGACACGTGCATGACATCCTACAGAAGTAATCATTCATCATCATTAAAAAGTTTCCATATTTGCATTTCAGGAAAGAAAAACAATTTTATTTCCTTTCGTACACAGGAAAAGAAAAATCAAAAGCATGAAATTTCTTCATCTTCAACCTATCATCTTCTCAGTCATGTACTTAAATATTTATCCATATTTTTCTTTTCATACATCTTTCATGCACGAATTACATTTTTTGTTGTAAAATAGAAAGAAGCATAACAAGCTTTTAGCTCACGTACGTAAAATATTTTTTGGTTCTTTTTTCCCTTTTTCAATTGGAAATATTATTTTGAATTTTGTAGGGTGGAATGAGGATACTCTTGGATTTTTAAAATTGAGGAATATTATTAAATTGATTAGGAATGAGGATTTGCTTTTTGTTATTAAATTAATGAACCTTAACATTTTAATAATAATAAGACATAATTTAATGATATATAGCATATCCCCATAGATATTATCAAAAAAACCTTTTCCTTGTTCTCCCCCAAATTCTCCCCCTTCAAAAAGCATTTCTACATGAGTGAATATGTAAGTGAATTTATACATGAAAGAAAGGTACAAGCATAACATATGTACATGTTGTAAATGCATGCATGCACGTTCATTGATATATCATCGTAATTTCCATCAGAATCGTTTCTTTGATTTCTAATATCCGATATTGAAGCAGAAAAATGTGCTAAATGACACTGAAAAGTGACTTTTATCCTGAGGATTGACGGTGCTTTGGTTCACGCTGTCTAAATTATTGGGATTTAGTGAGATTGGGTTGTCTGGGTATTGTGGAACATTAAAGGGTCTGTAGTTTTGTTATGCATAATTTTAGGAAGGGTGCAAGAATTTTCAATCATGAAGAGGATCATATCCCCAAAAATCGTTCAATAACACTGAATTAATGTATTTTCCAAAAATCCTTTTCTCATCTACAATCTGATTATTATTTCTTATCTACTTCATGAGTCTCTTATTCCATTTTCTCTCACTTATTGTCTTAAATTTTAAAGCTATAAAATTTCTAAGTAAAATTTGACAACTGAATATGTTAAAGTGAAAGTAGATGGAGTGAAAAAACTGACAATTCAAGCTCTTACACTTATTACATTTTTTTTCGTCTCTCTATGTTTGCTGTGCTCAGAGTGATATTATTATTATTATTATTTATCCTCAGTCGTTATGTGAAGTGAACGGATTTTTGAATATTTTTTAGAAAATTAATCTATCGAGTCAGTTTGGACTTTTCTGAGTACGATAATGGACTGTAGTAGGGCATAGCCAGGGAGGGTCCAAAGAGGTCCAGACCCCCTCCTCGAAAAATTTTTGACATGAAAAATTATTGTTCTTATAAAAATTTTTCCGAAGCTTTTCTAAAGCCTTAATTTAGAATTAAAATTAAGAAAAATTACAAAATTGTGAGTACAAAAACTAAAAAAAAATTGGACTTCCTCAAAAAAAATTCTAGCTAGCTAGGGTTTTGAACTTAGTAGACTTTATAACAATTTTATCAAAAATGCGCTTAATACCTCATCTCTGACCCCCATTTAAACTTTCAATCAAATACATTTTTAACATCACATATATTCACCGAGAAAAAAAGTCATATAAAACCAGTCTGAATAGTAAAAAAACGAGAAATCTATATAAAGCCATACAGGATAAATGTTTGCTACTCAAAATCATCTACAGAATTAAACATTGAAAACATACCAAAAGTTGACAATCATCCATGCTTTTATGTATCCCAGCGATGAGCCGGTGAATAAATAACAATTTTCATTGTCTGTTGTCATTGCTGTGACTGAAGTATTTTTCATATATTTTGTTATGTCCAGTTGTACCAATGTGTTGATTTTTTTTGCACAGCATCAAAAAATGTGTAATTTTTTTTTTGCATAAATTTGCGCGTCGCATAAAAATTTTATTCAGCAATGTGAAGTTGTGCATGCGAGGAGAGAAAAAAAGTCATGAAGAGAAAAAAGAATCATATCAATAGAATCAGTACATGAAAAAAGTTGAGAGAATGAACATCAATTAACCACTTACTGACATCGTCAGCCACATGAATTGCATTGAAATCAGCGATATAACATTTGCTATTGTCATGATGCGACCATACTTGAATTCGTCCATTCGACAGTGATACTAGCAATGTTCCATTTGATACATTTAATGGTCTATTGTTTAGTGATATCATGCAATGTGATGTTATGCTGCTTGATGATGATCTGCGAAAAAATTGGAATTCATGAAAAAGCTGCTGTTGATGCGGATTGAATGGAAGACGGATTAAGTTGGAATTGGAATTTTTGGATTTTTATGAAGCTCCAGACCACCCATATATTGGGGATCATAAGTGAATGAATCTTTGAGACCCTTTTTATACTGCATAGTGTAAAGATGATGAGATTTGCACCTTATTAATCAAAAATTATTATAATGTGCCTCATTCCGCACAAACCACCCCAATTCTCCCATAAATACACCAATCACAAACACTCAGCTCTCCACTAAATTAAATTCAATCCCTTAAAAAAATATCGAAGCTTTTTTCCTCAATAAAAAAAAATATTTACAGTACATTGAGTCTCGTGTGCATTTAAAAATAAAAATTCAGCACAATAAGAGTTCATTTATCATTGAATTAAATTTTTACAAAAGTTACCATGTGAATAAAATTTATGCTTTAAAGCACTGCATAGGATTCATGGTGACATGCAGTGTGACATGGATGCTTATTGTTCAATGTAACAAGTAATTTTTAAAATGATATCTTTGACTTGTAGCTTTTTTTGAATGCTGACAACAGAGTTAATAAGTTCAAAGGGTTTTTTATGATGAATAGGAATCTAGAAGGATCTGTGATTGCTATGTGACTGTTTCGAATGTGCAGTGTCTTTAAAGCTATTTACGCTCTATTACTTGGTTACCTACATAGCTTGCGGAGATGGAATATTAGGACTCAAAGCCATATTCAGTGATTTTATGACTCAATAGTCTATCTTTAATCTAGCACCAAAAGGAACCCAGAAATGAAATCCATCTTATGACAAGAAAAACTGCATCATAAATCTTCATAACCAACAAATATTGTGGCTTTAATACGCATCATATGTTACAGTCATATCAAATATTACAGTCATTTACCATTGTTACTACATGCCATTGCATTATTTATCGAAACAACAATGTGCATGTCATGTGTATTTACAAATCTATAGTCGATTGCCTGTGCCACACTCGATAGCAGTACATAAAAAAAAATTACAATATGCAAATTGCTTCTCAATATGTATTTCGTACATATGACAGACATAAAGTCGACATTGAGATTATAAACTAATCGCTGCGTGGGTTTATGTGTGTCATTGGAAATCATAAAAAGCACTTAAAGTGGGTTAGAATTGTAGAATTTTAATAAAAATAGGTACAAATAATTAATTTTGGGATATTTTGGATTCTGTGCCTTCTTAATAAGCCCTGAACATACCCATCCCTCTCTCCTAGTCTAAAACTTGTTTACGACTCATAAATCCCCAGTAGATATTCGAAATTTTGAAACGAAACAGCGAAATATGATATGTGATAAACAGTCATCGACAAGAAAACATTTTAACTTTCTCAATTTTCTCGTAAATTTTAAAGCGAAAGAATTTTGTTGTTGTTGTTGTTGTTGTTTCCATGACATTTTCATCGAAAAAGAATCTGCTTTATGTGCTTGTGCGTTTGTTTTCTGCCTAAACAACTTCGTTTTTTGTTGATATTTTTCTTAAAAAAGAGAGCAAAGTAAAAAACGCTTTCAAGGATCTTTCGACGAATAAAGCAGAAGAAAAAGTGAATTTTGGTATGAATTATTTTGGAGTCAATTATTTAGAGACGCATTTTTATCATATAAATTCAATAGATTCTCCGTAGAATACAGTATAGCCTTACACCTACCATATGGTATACCACTACCCTAAAAGGAGAGGGAGAACCCCGGCTCAGGACCCAAACTACCATAATTTTAGTTTCCAGACAAACCAGCTTTTAGAATTCCATTTTTTCTTTTTTAAAAACCAAAAAGATTTCTTCTTCTATAGCACAAGAAGCATACGAAAAAGAGATGAAAATAAGCAACACAAATCCTTCATCATATTCCATCATCTCTCTACCACCATAACTCTTTCTCATACTCATGTTTATGTTTAACATTCAAAAATGTCTTAAGGCACTTACGTTTTCATGTTATTATTTTTTTGATAAACAATCTGCAGTCGTTGTGTAGGCTTGTTCATATTGAATCTCATGTATGGTTGACCTGTTTGATAATTCCAGAAAATCAAATCTCCATGAGAACAGGCAGTGACGAGAGCATCGGGAAAGCGTATCGAAGCACATGTGATTTTACCGCCATGACAATCAAACCAAATTCTGCCAATATTAATCTGCTGTTTGTAGTCGTTGTTGTCATTGAATTCAGTTACAACGTTGCTAACTGCAAAAATTCGATCATTAGTCCAAAAAAGATTCCTAATGAAGGAATCAACGTTAAGCGTTCGAACACAAAGGCCTTCATTCATATTCCATATTTTTATTGATCCATCAACGGCGCCCGTCACCAAGTATTGATGTTTAGTGTCAAAGCACCCAGCAGATATTTTAATTGGTACGACTTCACCGTGTTTCAATGTTGTATGTGCTCGAAAAATCCAGTTCACCTTTCGACCTCGCCACAAATTCCATACTATAATAGTGCTGTCGGAACCGCAACTAGCAAGGAATTGAAATAGTTCATTGAACAATATTAACGTAACAGGCGTCGTATGTGTTACTCCATCGGATATGTCTGGACGTATGCGTGGATTACATTTCAGTATGGCAATTTTCTTTCCAGCTGCAATCAATTTCCTCTTTGCATCATTGTAAAATGTAATTATTGGTAAATCTTCTGGAAAAATTGGCTTAAGGCCCGCAAATGTTTGCTGTAAGCTCTGCAGCTCAACGTCCCAGATTTTTATGAACTAAATTTTGGATTTGTGAAAAAGAAAATGAAATGAGTGGAACAAGAAGTTTTAAGTCGAAAGACTGAAAGTAATTAGCTTCATCTTTCCGAAAAAAATAATTTTTTTATTATTTCTCCAAGTATTAAGTGCTTCCGAATGAAAGTAATGTATGTTTGCGTGGGATGTACTTAAACTTTTTTTGATTCACTCTTAATGATGGGAAATCGCATGTCATTGAGTTTTTTTTATCAAATGGATTTTATGAATTACGTCAGCATGATTTTATGGAAATTTTTCATTTAATGAGCTTGTGAATATTTTTTGGTATTGTCATTTGGAATTAAGTGAGCTTATTATTATGGGTATGAGTTCTGAATATTTGGAATCTGAATTTTTTATGATTTTTGCAGGGTTGTCATCTTAGGAGTTGTAGTTGATTTGACCCCTAAACTCAAAAGTCAGAGCAAGTTAGTCAATTTTGACCAAATTATATACGGCACCAAAAAATGAACAACTCTGCATTTCAAACAATGAAAATTATATCACAGCATTTTTAGAAAAAATTGATAAATTGCTTCAAACTCAATAAATCAAATAGCTCAAATAAAAAAGTCTTCTTTTACCTCAAAAAAAAGGCACAATGCAACAATGGACTGCAATTCAGTAAATTGGATTGAAAATCACTGATTCAATTACCCATAATCTATTACCATTTCATTCATTCGGTACGCAAGCTCTGAGCAGAACAGCATTGCAGCTGCCATAAATCTATCATACCTTCAAGTAGATTCATGTCCACTCAACCGAAAAATAATCTTTTAAACCCCATCATATTCTCACCTTTAGCTTATCAATCGTGTATAATTTTGAATCATCTTGAAAGAAAATGTAGACAATGCCAGCGGTGTGTCCAATTAAAATAGCCTTCGGAATGGATGGTCGCATGATATCCCATAATCTTAAAATGGTATCGGGTCCACCTGTTGAAAATAAATGAGAGAATTTTATTACCGCTGGCTGAGTTTTTAGAAATGAATGTGGGAAGGCTCAATGCGATAATTATAAATGACGTTGCTTGACTTTCTCTTATTCTTGGTTTTTAAGTTTTTTTTCCTTTTCATCTTCACTGTCAAAAAAGGGACTCGTGAATTAATTAAATAAAGAAAAGTGTGGCGATGGATATAATAATTTTCTTGAGGAGGGTAGACGAAACTGCCTTTCGTTTTACCGGCATGTAAAAGTTTTTTTCTTATGAGAAATATTTGACATTTTTTGGTCGCCATGGTGGACTGGTCAGACACAGAATTGATAAGATTTACATATAATTTCTGGTGTCCAATGGATATCATTTGTAAGTTCTCAGTTTGTGACTCACGGTTCAGATAGAAAAATACTCATAAATCAGAGTTTATCTTCTGAGATATTGAAGCAGTCTAACAGTCCACAGAAATAGTTTATTTCGATAAGAAAGACTATCCTCAAACAAAAAGTTTCTGATCCTTTAATTAATGCGTCCTAAACCATACCTCAATTACTTTTTTCTTTTCTTAGAACTTCCTCCACTCTTACAAAATCCTCACTTAAACTGAAATGTGAGAAAAAGGTCAAGCTACCTCGACCCCCACTCATGCTATCATATAAAAATTAATTAACTAGAAACTGTGAGATTGATGATCATCGCATCGTGAAGAAAATATGCAAATTTATAAAAAAATTATCCCAACAGCAACAAAAATTGGTCAAGTGGTGAGGCTCAATTCATGAAGAAGGATAAATATGAAAGTTTAGGCACTCAAGTCAACTCAAATGAAGAAAGGTATAAAAGCCCAAAAAAGGAAGAAAAAAAATTTGTTGTCTCACCTGTTGCCAAAGTTTGTGAACTTTTGTCAAGAGCAAAACATGTCGTGCCCTGTTTGTTGTGTACATATACATTTTGAAGACATGATAGACAGTCATGATGGAAAATGAAAAAGTTTGTTTATGTAAAATGTACGAAAATTCCTCTCAAGTTAACTTACACTGTTCATTTTGAAGACAGTTTGAGACTTTTGAATTCCAAGATTGGTAATTATGACGCCCGGCAGGTAAGCATTTGATGTCATCGTACTCTCAGATGCTGATACTATGCTATTTAGGTTGCTCGAATAGAAAACTTGACGAATTATGTCGTTATGAAGATTTTTAAATTCACAGCATTTCATCGTATCAAATTGGTCCTGGATATGAAAATAAGAAAGTTTATAGGAGTTTAGGGAAAAAAATTAATTTCCTTCCTGTCATGAAAATATTTTTGTCTGTTAACGAAAATGAAGAATTTCATTTAATTTTAATAAAATGAAATTCCTTATTTTTCGAGGCTGTTTGGCTTTTTGATGAAAATTTGTTGGGACGATTTTCTTGGAACAGAGGAACATTTCATGACTGAATTTTTCATATACGAGCATATTGAAAAGAATCATTTGTGAGCATAAAGTTCCACAAGTTTAAATGTCAAACAGGAAAATGCGATGCATTTTTCAACGAGGCAATTTATATGGAATTTTATTTCGAAAACAAGAAACTTATTCTAAACTAATTGGATGGAATCTCCTTACACCCTAATTACCCTTTCTTAAATATTAGACTTCATAAGTAAACGATTTTGGGTACTTCTTTGGAAGTAATTTCTAAAAGTTGAGAAATCTACAGAAGCAAAATTTTACCCATTGTGTTGGCTGATGATGAGTGAGTGGGTCTATAAATGGAATCTGAGCTGAAATATTTTCCTCGACACTTTCAAAATTATTTATTGAACAGATATGGAGGCTGATTGAATCGCCCACTGCATGTTTTTTATTTATTCCTATCCAATTTAGTAGATATCATTTATAAAGCAGTGTTTAAGCTATAGAGTGCTTGTACGATGTAGATGGAATTTGTGGACGACTGAAAAACTGAACGATAGGCAGATGAACTGACATAAGACACTTGGTGAGCAAGTGGGGGTCAGTAAATATCCCTAATTCTCAATTATCTAAAATAAAGCACAGAAATCCTCAAAATAATAAAATTCTTTAAGTCAAACCAAAAAATCAATGCACGATCCAAAATCAGCACGTGCAAGTCCAACAATTAATAGAAAGCTCAAATTGAGTATTCATACGAAATCATGTCCAAATCATATTAAATGAATTTGCGAGAAACTTAATTCGCACATCTCACAAGACACCCACGTGTCCAACCAAACCAGACAGAAAAATACGCTTTTCACGAAGACTAAAAATGTATGAAACATGCGAGAAAAACATTTGCTGAATTATTGATTTTTCTGTCGGATAGAATTTAATGCTGTTCAATATTTTTCCTTCTCATTCATGTACCTTTAAGCTTCTTTTTTCATCTGCGGAATATCCAAAGTCCTTTTTATCTCGATGAACATTAATTCCGTAAAAGATTTTTTTTTGTTCTTCTTTTACGTGTCATGTGAGAAATGCGAAAAAAATGAAGGACGAATCGAATGAAGAAAAAATAGAAAAACATGCAGGAACAGACATCCGAAGAAAGGTACGAGAGAAAGAGGAAAAAAAGTAGCAAACAAAAAGATCACGAAGAAGAAATGGTTTTGGGCTAAAACTATCGAACAATAAACTAAATAACTGTCAATAGCAACAAATATCAAACAGCAGTTGGAACAGCAACAAAGTGGAAATGAACATTAATCACTTTCTGTCGATAATTTTCATCCATCAATCTAATGTGGATGTTGCTTATGTGGGAAAAATAAGAGGCGAATTTGAAAGTTTTGAGGATGGAAGGGTGCATTAGGACGCTGATTGAGAGTTAAGTATGGAAAGACGAGGTCTGAGGTTGAGTGTTATTACACAAGTTTGCCACTGGACACACCTTAACTTTCACTAAGTTTGACAAAATGGAGAGGTAGTCAAATGGTCAAAGAGGAAGAAGAACGACCAAGAATCCAATTTTTGATAGACGTCACTTATGAATGACCCCCCTTCAAAAAGCCTTTTTTTGCTACTCTTCCTATTCTCTCCTCAATTTTATTTCACTCTCACTTACCTTCATTAATTCGTCGTATGAAATTTGTCGAATCACTGAGCCCATCCGAAAATTCGAATTGAAATTCTTTTTGAAATCAATCATTCGTACGCTGCCCACAAAATCACCGAAAATGAGACGAGAAATTTTTTTCTCCATGTCATCATTGTCATCATCGTCGTTGTTAATCAATTCTTCCCAATAGTAAAAAGTATTTAATGGACTGGGAAAATTCCTGATGTACAATCTCAAATCACATTTGCCAGCAATCGATACATCGTAGAATCGTAAATCACAGCATATAGACGATATGCAAATGATGTTCATGCTTGTCATCACAACTGCATCGAGAATGATAAGTTTTGGATTCTTTTTAATGTTTTGCATGTCGGACATTTCAATCGTCGAAGAATATGTATCAAGAACTGTATCTGTAAATTAAAATGAAGAGAAATTGAAATGCTGAATCGGCGGGTTCATTGTTTTGTTGGATTGATGAGTGGGTGTTGATTGAAAAGTACTTTTGTGAAAGAGTTGGTTTAATTGATTAGAGATAAATGAATGGTAAATTTAGGATTTATGTCGTGATGTCTTCAGGGAGATACGAGATAAATTTAATAAATTGAATTGAGCCAGTGGTTCTGGACTACCGTTTAGCTCATAGAAACACCCCTCCCCTCGAATCACGATCTAATCACCATCCACAAAATGCAAACTAGTTCAAACAATGTCCAAACATCCATAATAATTGAGTAAATGAATGAAAAATTTACCAGCGTAGATGACTTGTTCTAAATTCCAGTCATATGACCAAACATAGACATCACCATAGCACCCAATCGATAAATAACATCCATCTGAAATTATTTTGTCTTTATCAGCTATCGTAGCCATCATTGATGTCGGCAACGGTGACGTTAAGGATAATAATGATGGTGATAGAATTTTTGTCAATTCTTGTTCCATTATCGTTGGGGATGTCGGTGGAATATAAAAAACTCGCAAAATTTTGTTCCTTTGTTGAGTCGATAAAACTTTTGTCGACTTTCCAATCGCTGGTATTATTGTCAAGCGCTCAGCATCTTTATCATCATTTTGCAGTTCCATTATAAAGTAACTGATAAATTCATTAAACTTGATTCGACAGTCACGATCCATGTCAATTTTAAGGCACAAAATCTCAAAGTCGTAGTCTTTATATTTGATTCCAAAACGTGTAAGATATTCACGTAAATTCTCATAGCTAAGTCCATCACTGCCGAAGTATTCTTTCGAGTCATCAATGTCTTTTACTGATAAGAAATTGTACAATTTCGGGATTAAAGTTGAAGATTCTTCTGACATTTTTCCGTTGTTCGACTTATTCTGCCTGATGAACGAGAAAATCTCTGCGTTTTTTTACGTTTGCTGAATGAACTGACAGAAAATATACTAAATAATTAATTTGGACTTGACTCTGCTCTTTGTTGAAAAATAATTCGAGTTTTTGTGTTTTTTGGAAAATAAAATATGAAAGATTGCTGAGATTTTTATTTTGATAAAATTAAACAAGCTTTTTTGAAGAATATTTGTTTAATGTGATGGAAAGTTTTTCTTGTTGGATGGAATTTGTGGAATTTTCTAACAGTTTCTATTTTAATTGGAGTTGTAATGAGGGGTTTTGTAATGACTGAATTGAAATTAATTAGGAACAAGGAGATTTTTGCTCCAAAATGGTTAAAAAGGCTAGGAATGGGAATAATTTCAATATTCTATTTACTATCAAGGTTAGATTCATTCATAAGTAACGTCTAACAATAGCAAGATTCCAGTCTATCGTGTATACCCATTTTTGGGGGTCAATTTCTTGTGAAACCCTTCCAAATTGAATTTCTAACTTTTAATATGAACTAAATGAACACTTCCGTATAAAACCTTAATTTTTAACCTACAAAAAGTCAAAATTGCTCCAAAATCAGCCCCTACCCATAAATCTCAATAAAAAATCATCGACTCCTTTCCCAGCAAAAATTCCAAAGCATAAAAAATTAAATTAAAGCAATTTTTCAACATCAAAGCAAAAACTTTCTTTGCTCTTTTCAACTTTTTTTTTGCAGGAGTCAAATTAGGAAAAGTTTCCATTCACCATCGACATCTCACCTATTCAACCTAATTTAATGTACATTAAATGTATCTCTATATATCTCCTCGGTTAAATGATTTGTAAGAAAAATCAACAGATACTTCAAGTTTGCAGTGGCATAGAATGGAAAATACCATCAATTTTCATTTATTCCTATAAAATAGGAGAAGATGGAATGAAGGGAAGTGCTGGAGATTTTATATGTATATAACAACTTCAAATGAAAAGTTTGGCTTAATGTGTGTGCGGTGAAGAAAAGAGGAAGAAGATTGATAACAGCAAACAACATGGAACATTAAGAAATTGAAAATGATTTTTGTTGTTATTTTTACAGGATTTTGTAGAGGAAATGGGGAATGGAGGTGCAGGTTTGGTTCAATGGGGGTTAAAGCGCAGTTTTTGGAAGATTCAGGTTGAATCTGAATGAGTAAAATTTAATCAGGTATCTGATGAGTGTCTAGGTCAGTTGATGTCTCAGTTGGAGTTTGGAAGTGTCATTGCGTAGTTGAGATACAACTCTGTGAATGCTATATGATCTAGATAGTTGGATTATTAATACTGAGTAAGATGAAGACGTCTATTCCGATATCATCATCATCAGCTCATCAGTAAAATACTTCAAATATTTTATACTCAATTTTCTGATAAACAAATATGACATACTCATTTTCTTATGTCAGGTTTATCGATTTTTCTTGTATGTTCTACAGACAACTTATCCTTTCTTCTACTTTCATCATCAACTGACGACGAACTTCATCACCTTGAAAACATTTTTCATTAAGAATCCTTGAATAAAACATGAGTAGATCAACTTGAGAATTTTCCTAAAAAAACCTTTTTCTTATTTACTTCCAAGAATTTTCTTCATTTCACCCCATAACGACATTCAAAACTTCTCAAATTTCATGAAAACTTTGCTATATAAATTTCATGAAAATAAAAGAAAAGACATAAAAAAGGAGAGACAAGGCGGCTTCATGTTTACAATTTTCTTCATCTTCCTCACTTAATGGCGTAATGAAGTCACAAAGTAAATGTGAACTTAAATGCCTCCCCCATTAAGGCCCACTATAACATTTAAGCACAATATAATGAAACAATTTTTTGTCATCCTATTCTCCTTCTCGTTCTTCTATTGCCTCATCACATTCAGTTCATTTTTTGTTGGAATCTTAACGACTCGCTTTCGGTCGGTCGAGCTCACTCTCTCACTTACTCATGTCATTCAGTCCCTCAGTCATTTATTCATTCATTCACTCTATGCTCACTTCTTCAAAAAAAAGAAGAAGAAAGAAATCCAAGTCAAATAATGTTGATGCTGGAGGATGATGAGTGGAATGAGATGAAAAAACAGCACAAAGAAAGCAGAGAGAAAATGAGAGGCAACAGAAGCAAATAAATTTGCAGCAATTAGTTGAGAAAAAGCCTTTTCACTCATTCACTGTGTGGATGGAATGGAAGAAGATAGTGGTGTTGGAGGATGTTTCTCCTTTTTTATATGTATGGCAATTTAAGATGAATGTATGAGACGAAAAACAACAACAACGAAGGCAATAAGCTGTTTGATTTATGCTATGACTTTTGTTACTACTGCTGATGCTTCCGCTGTCGCTTTTTTTGCTTTGGAAATAGAAATACTTGAATATATGCGTTTGTTTGTTCGCTTAAGCATGAAATTATTTATATTTTTCTTGTGTTGTTGTTGTATTGATGCTGGGGGTTGGCTGTCAAGAATATTACTCCTTGAAACTTAAACTGTAACTAGGCTGACTAAAGATTTCTTAGAAAAAATCCCATTTTGCAAGTTTATGCTATTTTTTAGGCAAAAAATAGGTCAATTTTGACGTTTAAGGTCTGAAAATAGAAGAAGACAGTCAGTGAATTAAGCATTGGGTTTATACAGGGGCGTATCCAGAAATTTTTGGAGGGAGGGGGATTGGGATTTTTTTCTTAAAAACCCCTAGCAACCCCAAAAACCCTTCCCTGAATACGCCCCTGGGTTTACATAAAGTACCGTCTCTGGTGTGTCTGTAGTTTTGGAGGAAATGTCGTCGCTTCTTTCTTGGCTATGACCCTGGTCCATGGTATATTCTTTTATACTATCTAAGTCCTTACCTTTAAGTCCTTGACATGCCCTGGATATACTCAATGTATACCAGTCACATGATCACTACATAGACACAAGAAACCATATCTCTGCAACCAACTATGTTGAGGATGTGTTATTCAACTCACTCCCCTATACCATCCCCCATACATCTCTGTATCTCCACTAATGCGAATATTTTCTTAGAAATAAGAGAATGAAGAGGAGGAAGAGATAAACTTTCTTCCGATGTGTGGAATTTTATTTAATACTTGGGGATTCTTCAATGTCAACATTGTTTTGTATCTTTCATTATTTTGAAAAATATATTGAAGATTTTTTATGGTTTTTTCAACTTTAAATTTATGCGTTGGTTTATTGTTTATGTCGGTTTTGAGAATGAATTTAATTTTGGGGTTAATGATTGAAAATTTTTCCGCCTTTTCTATTTTTGAAGACGCTTTGTTGCTTTATTAATTTTAAATTTAAATTATGAGATTTCCATTTCCGTCTTGAATTGCATGACTTGCTGTATCTTTTATGCCTATTTGGTGACTTTTTATCCCGTTCGTGGTTGAAGTATGTTCCATTGTTTTAAAAAGTTCTGTATTTATTCGGAGTTTGTTTCAATTTTTTAAAACCAAAGATGTAGGAAGATATTTTTGAGAGAAGAGGGGGTTAATTTTTTTTGTGAGTTTTACAATAAAACTGGCTATTAATTTTGCAAACTTCTTCAAAATTGCATTTGTGAATATTAAAACCACAAAAAATAAAATTTACTCGTCAAACCTGTTTCTAATTAAATCGAAGATTTCTGCGGCATTTCAAGATTTTTTCAGACATTTGTCTCAGTTTCTGTTCAGAATCTTGTTTATCTGCAGTATAATCTAACAAAAAACCAAAAAAATGCATCTGCAAGATTACTTTTTAATTAAATTTTATTATTTATAATGATTAAAATATTTTTTCAGATTTAATTTAATAATAACATGTGTCATTTGCATATCATCTTTAAAGTCGACTCTATCAGCTGAAAAAGTCAGAGGATATTTCACCGACATCACAAGGTATCAATTTAACATGGACTTATGGACTTACTACATTTACTCAACTGAAAAAATTTCTACCAAAAATGTTGAAATTGATTTAACAAAAGTTGAATATGGCAAAGGACTGCTGTTCAGGGATAACAAAAATATTGAATATTTACCAGTGAAAGTGGCTCAAATATTACCAAAAATAATCGCATACAACGCCTATAATTGTTCAATAAAGGAAATAAGGTATGAGAATTTTGAGGACTTAAACGAGCTTCAACTCGTCAGCTTGCAAGGTGGACAAATTTCGCATGTCCCTAAAGATATTTTTAAGGATTTGTCGAAACTTAAGTTTCTATTCCTTAATGATAATCAACTGCAGTACATCGACGAACAAGTTTTCCAAAACCTTGGTCGTTTAATCAACTTAAATGTTGATGACAATCAAATCAGTTCAATCACGAAAGGAACTTTTGAAAATTTGACAGAGTTGAAAAAAGTGTCATTTACTGGTAACAAACTGCAAGCACTAGATGATGGACATTTCAAAAATAACAAAAAGCTCGAATGGATTTGGCTCGATAAAAATAAAATCCAAGTCCTAAAGCCAACCATGTTTGATAATATAAAGAACTTAGTGTTCATTGATTTCTCCAGCAATATGTGCATTGATAAAAAATACAGAGTAGATTCTGATGACTGCTTAACAAAGCGTACAGAATTTGAAAATTTAAAGGAAATTATTGAAAATGATTGTGAGTTTTAGGGAGGGGAATCAGGTGATGGTTTCTAGGTTGGTTCAATTGATCAATCAATTTGAAGAATAAATATGGAATGATGAAGATATTGTTTGTGAATATTATTTTCCACCCTGAAAAGGAATTTTTTATGATTTTGGATGCGTTAACACTTTTCATCCCATTCGTGGTTGAAGTATGTGTGGATGTCTTAAGAAGTTCTGGATTTGTTCGGAGTTTGTTTAAATTTTTCAAAACCAAAAATGTAAGAAGATATCTTTTTATGAACTACACAATAAAACTGGTTATTAACTTTGTTATTTTTAATTAAGGATACATTTGGATTTTTCTCTCAAAATGAAATTCCTAATCTTATTCATATATACCTAAAAGTTCAGCTGGGTGGAATGAACTTTTGTTAGTATCATAACATTCTAATTCCCTTAATTATTCCCACATCATATCCATAAAATTAAGCATCCTACAAATAAAAATTTAAATTCCTTTGCATTACAGTGCTTAAGAATCCCCACACCCAACCTAAACTTATTGACACTGTAAAAAGCTAGCATAGCAATAATCCATCCCCAACACAATCATCATCATCATTCTACAATATTGTGTTATTATCATTTAAAGTTCCCCTTGAAAAACATCAAATTTCATTTTCTTCAAGTCCAAACACTTAAAAATGTTTGAGCAATAAGCATACTCAAGTTACATAAAAACCCCTTTTTCGCTCGTCTTGATCCTCCTCCTCCAGAGGAATAAAAACAATAAGAATAAGAAGCCGAAAATCGTTAATAAAAGATTGTAGACATAAAAAAAATCAATAAAAGTTTGATAGCGCTTATCAAGTTGTGTATCACTGTGTATTGTGTATCTCCATTCACATATTTTTTGTGTTGCATGAAAGGAAGGATATAAAAGGAGATGTAATCATGTTTGGGCGGGTGATGCCAATTTTTCCTTTGTTTATCTTATTTTTATTTCATTTTTCCACCTTTTTTTCTATCTCATTTCATGTTCGATTCAATCAAACATGTCAAAAACAAATGCCAATAAATATAGTAATAATAGAAGACCTGCGGAATGACAGTTGATGTATGAGAAGATGAAATTCATCAATGAAACATTTTTTTTTGTTATTTTTATTGGCATGTCTATTTAAGTTTAGAAGTAAATTGTGTTCGAGCTTGACGGCTGCCTTTGAGATAATCACGTTCGAGAATGAAGTTTTTTTTTCTCAGTTACTACACAGCAAACGGCTACGTACGTATTATTGACGGAGGGGAATTACAGCTGATTGTGCGCAAAAGCGACCTAGATTTTTTCACGATTAGGGTTGACTCTCAATTTTTGCTATTTCTGCTCTCTTTTGGATTTTTGAGAATAGTTTGTACTAAACAATTTCAACTGTGAGAAAATTTCCTTTATTTTGTCACTGAGTTACCGGGTGGAAATTTTCTCATGATGATTTATAAGGAAATTGTTGCATAATTTTATACACAAAGACATGGAATGTGCATTGTTGTGAAGGATGGAATTTTTCTATGAAAATTGGATTTTAGTGTTTTTGTTTCAGATTTTCCCTTTTTAAATGAATGAGCAGTGAGGTTGGAAATTTATGAATGAATGTAAATCAGAAGTAGTTCTTCGTAGTGCTTGCTTTGAAATTTGAATTGAAATTTGAATTGAAATTTTTAAAACCTAAAATCACTTTTGCAGCTAAAATTTCTTGTGATAGACTATTTTTGATATAGGAACGCATTTAGAGAATTTTTCAGGATTAGATCCTAAAAGTGAGTTTCTAAACAATTTTTTTTGGATTTTTTTGACACTAAAACATGATTTTTTAACAAAAGTATTATTCATAACCTCGAAAAAGGTCTCTAGATAGCAACTAAGAAAAATCTGTCTTCACAAAATAATATCTTACTCAGCAATTTAAATTCAATTCTAGTAAAAAAAATTAAACATCAAATAAAAAAAGTTTCAAAGCTTTATCTCAAAAAATTTCAAAACTCCCATTTTTCCAGCTCAAAGAATTTTAAAATTGAAATTTTTCTCACTTTACTTTTTCTTCAGAATAAGAAAATACAAAAAAAAATTCTTTCAATTGTCGTATATGAATGGAGAGAATAAAAAATTCCAGAAACAATTTTGAATTCACATTTTGAATCTAAAAATGCTTAAATTTATTACCTTCTTTTCCTCTTTTTACCTGAAAAAAAATAATAAAAAATAAATAAAACGTAATAAAAAGAAACACAGACATGAATAAAAATTTTTTTCTCTGTGCTTTGATATTTGATGAATAAAAATGTCAAAAAATTCCTTTTTTAGGTTGTGTGAGTGGATGGAGGAATCAGTGGAGAAGAAAAAAGGTGTTTTAAAATTATTTTTTGGGGGATTTTATGGATAAGAGCAGTTAAGACGCAGTTTTCTTGAGTTGAATAAAGAAGGATCTGAGTTAAAATTGTAATAATACTAGTATTTTTTAGAATAGTTTAGAAAAATGGGAAATTTTAATATTTTTTAAATTTGCATGAAAAAGTGCTCATCACCAAGGGGCCGTTCACTTATTACGTAACGCAAAAAAAACGATTTTTCAGACCCCCATCCCCTCTTTGCATAAAATGTCCATGAAGTAAAATTTTCTTCGTTTGAATTGTCACAAAATCTCAGACCCCCTCCCCCCCAAAAGTGTTACGTAATACTTGAACGGTCCCTAAATAATGATAATCTTTGGAGCTGTGTATGACTCATGCCCAGCATCAGGTTCTTGACCACCCAAACAGCCAAAATATCATCAAAAAATCTTCTTATCGCATTGAATTTTTCATCAGCATCACAAATACCACCAACAAAAAAAATTTTTTCCGATATAAAAAGTAATGTTTGAGCAGATGTCGGAAGCAAAGTGCGACATTTCTTCGTTTTACTCTTTAATGCTTCTTCTACCTTCCAATTCTCAATTTTTCTTCTCGATTTTTATTTCATGAAACGTTTTCTAATTTTCTGCTCGATTGTTCAATGATGGAACAACAGCAACAAAAACAAAAACAAAAATTCTTGTGAAATGAAAATGAAATTGAGAAAATTGAAAAAATGAGACGAAAAACGGAATCAATATGTAGCAAGAAGGACGATAATCGATAAAATGCTTAAAGCTCGTTTTTATGCTTCATAAAAAAGTCTTTAGTATTTTCAACTAGCATTGACACTTAAAGCAGAACAAAACAGCAACAAAAAAACTTTTAATTATTTTTTTCTATTGCCAATTTTCTTAACAGCTGAAAATCTATAGAAATAAAAAATCGGATTACTGAAATGCGACTACAAGCCAATTAGGATTAATGTTGCGAGATTTATTGTTTGTCAATCCGAGAACTAAGCGATTTTTATGTTTTTTGTTCCTCTTTTTTTGCTGTTACTGCTTGTTACTCTTTTTCTGTGAATGGCGCTGTTGGATGGAAGAATGAGCGTAGATTGGGGTTTTATTTTTGGATTTAAAATTTGGGATGAGTCCTCTTGTTTTATCTGTTTAAATAAATCATTGAGTAAAAAAATGCGCTTTATGTCCATAAATCATGTAACTTTCCAACTTTCTTCTTCTTACTCTTTCACTTTTTCAAGCTATTTGTAGTGCTTTAGTCAACAATACAAGCTACGAATAATAATAGTACCAATAATAACTCGAAAAGAGGAGAGAAAGAGAAAATAGCTATAAAAGTCAAGATTATAAGGCACTGCTGAAAGAATTCATGCAATAAATTCAATACATCAAATTAATAATCTTTTTATTATGAGACATAAAAATGTTACGAAAGAAAAATTACAAATAACATTTTCACATATTTCATTTTTTCAGCATTTTCATTTTCCATTTCAGCATTTATATCATATTTATATGAAACTTTATTATTAATAAAGTGACATGGATGTTAAGGAAATTGATGTTGGTGGCAGTCGGTGATTAAGGCGCAGTTTTTGAGGGAAATAGTTGGATGGTGGCGTAACAAGGGGGGGGGGGGTCCTATCTGGTCCTTTCATTATTGAAACCTTAAATCTTAATCAGCATCTAAATAAGCTCGTTAATTTTCCAAGTCAGCCATTCATACCAAATCCAACTTTCCCATCATATAATTAAGTTAAGAACTTTTTCTTCTTCCCATTCATCTTAATGACATTTCCTTCTTTCTAGTGACTTGTTTGTTGTCATTTTTTGTTGCAGAAGTACTTAAATAATTTTTTATGAAAAAATATAAAATTGATTATGAAAATGACAAATTACTTTTCACTTGAATATTAAAAAAAAATCTGATTAATTAAAGTGCAAATTTTATTGATTCAACTTTCATGTCTTAATTAGCTTTTCATCTTTTATTGCATTTTGCTCATAAAATAATTTAGGATTTTTTTATTATCGTATGTAGTCACATGCAATTATCAAGTTGTAAAGTGCAATAAAATGAATTTTTATGACGCAGTTGAGTTTAGAATGGGAGTTTTAAGGTTATTATGAGAGTAATTTGTATGTAACTTGCTGTGTAATTAAAGAGGTTGTTATGTGATGATAAAACAATATTAATTTTGTTTTAAATATTCATACTTAATGTGAAGTGGTTGTGATTAAGTCATTTAATTGTAAAATTTATTAGGTTTGTTGTGAGTTTGTGAAGAATATTTTTGATTTTTCAACTTTCAAGAAGGTATGAGTCATACGAGATTTGATTTTCATGCAAACCCCATATGACCCCCATACCCTCAACCCTTCTTTAAAATAGCTCCGCATACGCTTTACTGTATTAAGCTATTTTTGTGGATGTAGTCTAAGACAGTGGCGTAGCAGTGGATAACTGAGGTTGCTCAATCCAAAACGAGATAAATACAACAAATTACCTTAAAATTCCAAATATTTTTTTATCTATTCTTGATTCTATAATATTCCTAATTAAACCCTTGAAAACAGCTAATCAACAATAATTTTCAATGGCCTATAAAAACCAACAAATCAAATAATTTAAATCAGTCCATTTGACATGCAACATAAAATTTTGTTACAAATAAATATGAAAATTTATTAAAATTTCTTTCAATTTTCCTTACCTTATCCTCAAATCTGTAAAACACGACAAAATAAACTTGAAAAATTTTCATATTTTTCCAATAAAATTAATGCAAAAAATGAAGTAATAACAATAATAATCAAAAAGCTTTACGTGTATCAAGCCAACCACAATAAAACTACCAACAACAGCAATAATCCAATTGCAAATAATGCAAAAGCATAAAAATGAGTTTATTCACTTCAGATTTTTTTCCTTCTCTTCCTCCAGCATTTCCATAAACCCGCTCTTATTAAGACATGCCATTTATTTTCATAAATAAAATTTAATAACTTTGGTTATTTCACAATTATAATTTATAGTGTTGATACACATTAGCAAAACGCAGAGAGCCATAAAATCAAGAAATGGCGAGTGTTATGGAAGGGGTGAGTTTTTATAAAAACATAATAAAAATTATTATATGCAAGAATGAGGGAAAAGTTTTAGTAAGTTGGGGATGTTTTTGTTATTAGATTGGTTTTGGAAGTGAGAGCGCTTTTTTATAGGTTTTTAAAACTAAAAAATTTAAAAAAAAATTGAAAAACTTAAAAATTTAAAAAATTTAGAAAATTTTGAAAAATTAAAAAATTAAGAAAATTTTGAAAAACTTGAAAAATTTAGAATTTTTTTGAAAAACTTAAAAATTTAGAAAATTTTGAAAAACTTAAAAAAATAGAAATTTTTGAAAAACTTAAAAAATTTAGAAAATTTTAAATAACTTAATTTTTTTTGAAAAACTTAAAAAGTTAAAAAAAATTAGAAAACTTTGAAAAATTTATTAAAACTAAAAAATATTTTTTTTTGAAAAATTTGAAATATTTCAACTTCAAAAATTAAATAGAAATTTTAAAAATTATTACAAAATTTAAAAAAACTAACCGTATGCAAAAATTAAAAAAAATATTCAAAAAATTCAAAGCAACTTAAGAATCTTCTCAAAATGCATCAAATCAAACAACATTAGAGTTCAAAAAATTTGTCATTAAAATGTGTGTAAGGAGGACGTACGAGGTTGCAATAATAAAGTGCAAATACACATGTACGACAGAGGCAAGAAATAGTTACTTGTAAATCATGTCCAATGATTATTTTGTGCACGTCTTATCGAATATCATAAATTATGCTGTTCATATTACTCTTTTTTTTCTTTGCTCACTTTCTGCCTCTTACTTTCATGGTTCAGTTGTTCCTCAGCAAAGGACATTTATGCATGTTATTAAAACTTATTATTTTTCATTTACTTTTGTTGCACTTTCATTATTACCAGACATATAGCATGTACTTATGTGTTTAAGTTGAAGGCTTATGCATGTAAAATTTTCATTTTTGTTTGATACATTTCATGCCTGTAAATTGAAACTTGAATGCACAAATGGCAGGAAGAAAAAGTTTTTTGTAGCATTTGTATAAAAAAGTTCTAAGGAAGGAATTTTTTTTGTTCCTGGAATTTTTTTCCTTGCAGATTATTAAGAAGTTGTGCAACTTGACAAGTTTATGTGGAAGAATAAAAGCATATAATTCATGAACATTGACAGTAAATTTTTTTATAATTTTATTAAGAATTTATGGTATTTGTGCTTTAAGGTTTCCTGGTTGAGAATTTAAATCGACTTTGACGTTCGTTCTTGAAAACGTAGAAACAATTTTAATTTTTAATGAATTTTGGATTTTAAATTTCATTTAAAACCCAGAAGGCTTCCCCATCTTTCGTCCCCAAAAATGAACATTTAGTTCCATTAAAAAATTTCTCCACATATCAACCCAAAAAATTTGCATGTAAAAGAAATAAGGAACACCTGAAATTCATTCATTGCAGAATGAAAATTTCCTTTAAGTCGATTAGCTTCAACACATTCTGTTGTGTATAGCTCCTTCCTCCCCCTGATTTTTTTCCACTAATGTGCTCTACATTTATGCTGCCTCGAATTTGATGAAAACGTATTTAAGTGTAATTAACAAAATACACGACTGTCTTATCTGTCATGCTATTTACATAAATTTATCAAAAAAGGTTGAATGGAATTTTTTTGTAGTTTTTTTTCGCGGAAATACAGGAAGTGTAATTAGTAAGGAAAGTGCTTTAAGGTAAGTACCTGTGACGCACTTTTCATTTGAAAATCTTTTTATGAATGTATTTATATGTGTGTGGGTGGAATTAATGCTTGTTAATGCCATCATTTGATTTTCATTAAGATTTGTGAGTTTCAAGGATTTGTTGAATGGAAAATTTTGTTTAAAATATAGAAATTTGTGGAGTGAAAAATTTAATTAGAAATTCTGAGAAATAAATCGTTCATAAAGTGGTTAATTAGGAATTTTAAGAAACAAGCAGAGCTGTTTGCTATGTGTTGTGTATGATTATACAAAAATAAAGCTAACATCTTCTAAATTTAGTGAAGCAACAAGGGAGGGGGCGACAGGGCAGGGGCGTAGACATGATTTTTGAAGGCCAATTTTTTATTTTTGAAAAAATCACTTTAATCTAACTTTTGTATTAAATTTTTATACTTTTTTGGACCTTAAGATTGATTTTGCATGTAGTCTTCAACTATTTTTGTAAAAAAATTAATTTTTCGATTTTAAGAATAAAAAAAATTTGTATTGAATTTTGATCCCGAGGGGGGGACCTAAGGACCTAAGGACCCCCCCTCTGGCTAAGCCCCTGCGACAGGGACACGGCCACATGTAACGTCTGAAAAATTAATGGTCTAATACTAATGGTCCTGAGTGACAGAAACCCTTTGCTACGCCAATGTCTAAATTTCAGAATCATAAGATCCAAAAGTTGCATAAAAAAGACAATCTTCTCTTAAAAAAGAGCTATAAATTATGATACACAAAATTTCCTCCTTTCAAAAGAATTCCGATAATAAACAACAACAGTAGCTTCATCAGCATATAAAAAATATTGAACAGCACCTTACCTGAGAAGAAGAAATTCTTTGTAAGCATCAAGAATTGTGTTGTTATTAATACATATAAATCATTAAGACATTAAAGCGCAAAATGTGTTTTTACATCCCGTGCAATATCGGAAACCATCGAAAATGTTGTTATTATTATTTCATCGCTCGTCGTGAAACAGCAAAAAAAAAACTTTCTTTTCATAAATAATTTTTTCCTTGAGCTGAGTACACCTCACACTCACAACCTTTTTTTTCTCATTCGTATCGCACTCGACAACATTTTGTTTCCTTTATACTGTGTTTTTTTTTGTTCTTCATTGGAAGTGAAACGAGAGAAGGAATAAGAGTCCCGTACGTTAACGATTACCATAAATCATATCAAAAACCGGAGGAATAAATCGTTCTTGCAAACATTTTCACTCTGATGTATAATATGTGTGTATACATAAGTGTATGACTTGTATGCCTTCTGCACATGTTGTGAGGTGCGATGGAAATAATCACAAATTCTACTTCTTGCCTTTGCTTTTTCAAACTTTTCCTCGAGAATTTTCCTTTTGTTTAGCATGAAATTATTGAGGAAATAGGGAAGAAATTTGTGACGTTTTGGGATGGAGGATAATTGCTGTAATTTTTTTCAGGAATGTTTGGAAACTTTTTTTTGGGTAATTTTTCAATGTCCTTAGCAAAATGTGACATATATGTCTGTGGTATGTGATGAACTTTCACTGAATACTTTCCGATGATGAAAAATGAATAAAAAGTTATATCAATATTTTAATAAATTGTTCATACAATCAGAAAATTTAAATTCTATTAAAATCATTCAACAATAATTCATTCCTTCCAAGAAGTCTCATTTAAAGCCTTAAAAAAATATTAATAATTTTTTTGAGCATTGTTGACTTTAAAATCGAATTTGGAATCGAGTTTGTAATAAGCATGTCAGTCAGCGGCGTACCCAGAATTTTTAGGGGGGTGAAATTTTTTTTTCATTGAAAAACCTAAACAATTTTAAATAACTTTTCGGCTTGGACCAATTTTTCCAGAGAAGGGGGTGAATTTTCATTCACCATTTTCCCTGGCCACTGATGTCAGTACACAAACCACAAATGCGCTTAATTCAACACTTACTTTTTACTGAAATATTTCAAGTACATTTCCTCATATATATTTTTATTTATTCACACTGATTTACACGATTACAAATCTTTCATATTTCTTCTTATGTTTTGCTTCCATAACTGATGATGATGGCAATGATGATGATAATGCGGAAAGTTAGTTGAGGAATTTATGATCGAATTTAAATTTCTTTAATAATTTATTGTTGAAAGTGAGATAGGAAAAATTTTAATGGTAATCATTAAATAAATTATTTTAAAAACTAGTTTTAAAAACTAAAATAATATTTTATTTCTAGTAAGTTAAAAAAATTAATTTTTTAAAACAAAATCTAAAACTATGAAGCAAATTTTATTTAATCCACTGTTTATCATGCAGACACTAACTTTCAATGTTTTCAATATATTTTAATAAATCACAAATTTATTTACATTAATTAAAATTTTATAACTCAATGTTTAATATCCATGAAAATTGAATATTCCTGTAAATTTAATTAACTCATTAATATTACATTTTATGATTGAAACTGTAATAAAATTTTACATTGTATTTGAAGTCAAACATGCAGAATGATGCACGATAGCTTAACATGTATTTGCTCTCATTAGTAGTTTGTTAGGTAATATTGATATAATGAACATTATGGATGATAAATTTATAAAATATTTTCAATTATTGAGTTTTTTAATTCCTGTATATGATGCTGAAAATATCTATGTTCTACATAGCAACGCACTTACTTATGCTTCATCCAATAACAAAAGCTAATTAAAATCTAAGCAGGATTCTCAATTTCAAATGGATTATAATAGAATCCTCATTATCCTACTCATACATATTGATAAGAATAAAAGCTATCCACAATAGACATAATACATAGCAGTGGCATAATCATATTATTAATTAATGTTCTATTCCTTATATTACGCCTATAAGAAGTGTTCTGAGAAATTGTAATTACTGAAATTGATATTATTAATCGCAATATGTATGAGGAGCTGGTTATGCTTATTTATAGAAACGTGTTTCGTGATTGATAACGAAATCATTGTAAGATGTCTGTGAAACCATAATAGGATCAAATTGTAGCTTAAATACATTCAAGCATTTTGTTTCTGGTAAATAAAATTTATAGATTAATTCTGAGAAAACCACTATCGTCTTATAACATAGTTTAAATCTATTATTGGTGCTTCAGTGATTTTTAATTAATATCACATGGAATATTAAATTTTGAGGTATTTGTTCAATTTTAATACTTATTTTACTTTTTGAAGTAGATTCTGTTGTTAGCAATTATGTCATTCAAACAGAACCTCCAAACCCCCAAAAAACATCAATTTTATTCAAACTAAAAAATAATTCCCACTCGTGCAACCAAAAAACTATTAAAACTACCCCACCCACGTACTTTATCATTCTCAAAAGTCACAATTTTTCATTCGAAGAAGGCAAACGAGTCAGCTTCATCATCGTTTTAAGTAGATATGCTTTATTCTCTTCTTCTTTTCATTCAACGCCAAACTTTATCCTATTACATGTTCTTATTATTATTCTTATATTAAAATAAGGTTCATTTTAAGCAGGAGGGAGGATCAGAAAAGAAACTTTGTCAATTTTCCATGATTTACTTTATTGTATTAAGAAGTGAAAATTTTAGCTAAATATTTAGATAAATTAAAGGTGTTTATGGTAGGATCATTAAATGAAAATTTTAAAGTTTTTAAAAATTTTATTTTTCTTTATTTTAAAATTTTATTTTTTTTTATTTTAAAATTTTATTTTTTTTATTTTAAAATTTTATTTTAAATTTTTTTTTATAAATTTTATTTAAATTTTAAAAGTTTTTAAAATTTTTGTTCTTAAAATAGTTTTTAAAAAATTGTAAAATTCAAAAAGTCATAATTTATTTGTTTAAATAATAAAAAGAATAAATTCAAAAAAATTCAACAAATTAAAAAATTTCAAACTAAAAAAACATTTGAAATCTTTTAAAATTTTTACAAAAAATCTACTCCCAAAAACGCTTACGATATCATTTAAGCCCCCAATTAAGTTTGACTTTCTCACATGATTTCAAATTTTTCTTATTTTTCCCTCCGAAAAATTCAGTCACTCAAAATTTATGTATGTATAATAAGCACATTCATCTCATAAGAGCATTAAAGAAGAAGCTTCACTCGCTCTTGCTTATGATGAGTTTAAATCAATTTAATCGAAAGACTTTCCTTGCTACGATTCACGTGTCTGTCTATATATGTGTACAACATGATATTTATCAGTACATAAGGTAGGTGTTTATTACAATAATTTCATCTCTGACACCTTCTCCCTATACAACCAACGACACAGCATTTATGATGATGGTAATTGCAATCATAATAATGATTGAATGGAATTTGAAGCAATTTATTGTTTTCTGTAGTACATGAGATGGGAAATAATTTGAGCGAAATTATTGAAAATCACAAAAAAAATTATTTTTTCATGTTGTGCATGCAATTGTGCGGCAAAAAAAGTTTCAAATTGATTTTTTGATTTCATAGTGAAAAATAGCAGAAAAATGGAGGGTTGAAATTGAAAAAGAATAAAATAATAAAAAAAAAGTTTTCAGCAAAAATAGCGCGAACAAAATATAATGAAAATGATGAAGAATGTAAGTGAGGTTTGGACTTCCAGGTGGAAATGGTTAAGTGGAGCTGATATGTGGGTTTCTATTATTTATGATTTAAAACTAAGAATAATGGTTCCGTCGATCTTACACCACGTGTCATTGAGCTGCTTCATCTATTCGAATATTGTTCACTGTACAGTGGCGTAGCCAGAAATTTTGTGGGGGGTTAGGGGGTGTTAGGTTGGTTTGGGCCAATACGTCAACGATTTTTCCTGGAATCAATTCCACAGAGAAGTTCAAACAAACGAGTTGAATACCATAGATATGAAGCAGAGTGAACAAGAGTAAAAAAGTATGAAATTGGTTTGAAATTATGCTGTCAGAAATATAAATCAATTTCATTAAAACTGCACAACATCAAAAACCTGTGCTTTTCACTTTTGAATTATTTGTTTTTCGTTCTTTCCTTTTCGATACCTCGCAGGTTGAGATTCTTTCTCGATTCTCTCACACTCTATGTCAGCTATTTTTTTGTATTAGTTCAGTTTTGATTATGTAGTTTATTTTTGTAAGTCACTTTGGGTTGATTGATTGATGGATTTGTTAGATTTGGGGGGTTTGATTGAGGCTTAGATGGGGTTATGTTAGACTTTTAAGACTGATGTACGGTTATTGACTGGAATTTGATTGTTGTGTGATGTCGATATGGCACGCATCCTTGATACTTTTGTAGAATTTTGATCGATTTTTGGAACAATAGACAAAGTTATCAAAATATTTTGCTTTAAAGTATGAATTTTTAGAGTTAAATTGAGCAATCTGGCAAAAAAAAACTGGATGTTTGCCTAAAATTTAAATGACAACCAAAAGCCTTAACTTGAGAGAATTACATCCTAAAATATGCCAACCTTAGTGCTCAAAAATCAACCTTAGTGCTCAAAAATCAACCGTAGTGCTCAAAAATCTGCGCTCACGACACAAAAAACCTCTAAATTTACACAAATTTCCATTCTCTTCTCGACTAGTTTTGAATATGCAATGCACATTCTGTGAAATATATTAAAAATATATAGTAGATAGAGAGAGAATAAAAATGAAAAAAATAAAGGAATTAAATAACATTGCTGTCTTTTCGCATTAAAATTCTGACACCAAACTATTCAATTTAAAAAAAATGAAATGAAATAAAAGTTGCCGCTTGCCATTTTTTTCTGGTTGTTGAGGTGCATCGACTTGAGGGCGAGGAGTTGGGGTAGAGGCACTCATATACTGAAGGCAAAATTATTTGATTAATTTTTCATTCTGTTGTTTATTGTAGGTGATTTTTCACATGCACCGACAATAAAATGTTCCTTTTTTATGCTAACGCGTCAAAAACTTGACGCTCGAGCGGATGGTCTTGGCACTTTTGTTTCGCTGTTGTTAGTAAAATGTATTTTATACTGTATGCGGCTCTGGATGTGAAGTGATAAGTTTAAAATGAAAAATTTGAAGTAAATTCAATAAAATTTATTCCAAAAAGGGGAGAAAAAAACTTTTTTTGTGTTTCTCGAGTTTTTTTTAAACTTTATGAAAAATATTGTTTTATGAATTTTTTTTACGTAAGGAAAACGACGTCAATAAATTTAGAAAAAATTTGCATATTTTTGGGATTTATTGCTTTTAGAATAAATGAATATGCTAACATTGTTGAATGTATTTTGTCATAAATTACATTTTTATGGAGAAATTTAGAATATTGAGGGGGTGTAAGGATGAGAAGGAAAATTTAGTCAATCATGGATGCCAATTCAAAATAAAAAAAATCTAACTAAAACATAGTAATTTAATTAAGATGTGCAATTTCTCTAACGACATCATAATATGTCCTCAATCCCTCCATCAACCCATCAATCAATCCACATATCCCTATGCAAATAAAACGACAATCATACATTGATAAACTAACACAAAAAGAAATTTAATTATGATATCTTTAACATTAAGATTGACAGAGTAATTTAGCTGAATTGTGAAAAATCGCGTTAAACTATTAAAGCCAGAAAAACACAATAATAATAACAATAAACAGGAGAAAATTTATAAAAGCGATTAAGCCACCCAAATAACAGAATAAAAATGTGCAAATTAAAAAAAAAACTTTTTTGCTTCTGCTTCCTTTTTTCGTCAGTAAAGTCGTTGGAAATTGTTTGTGATTTGTTGGATGTGGTGTTGAAGGCGCATATTTTTGGGGATGTAAGATGCTTTAATGAGAATTTTAGGATTTTTGTCCATCAAACCATCTTTGACTTATGGCTAGGCACTTAGACATCATCTAAGTCAATTTGAATGCTCAGATGATCAGAATGGCCTAAAATCTGTCTAGTTGTCAAGGCATCTGGGCTCAAATTTTGTTCAATACTCAAATGAACTCTCATCAAAAAACCCATCAATCCCGCCAAAACGCAGACCTCAACACCATCTTTCCTCAACATTCAAGTCACAGCAAAAATATTGCTTCATGCAGCGTAAAAACAAAAAATGAAAAGGCAGACGAGAGAGAGAAAATTTTCACATTTCACATTGTCGACATTTAAATTTGTCTTCATGTCTTTAATTTCAATATTCACAAAAGCATTAAAAAGGCATTTAAATAAATGCTCAATTAAGGTATGAAATAAATTTTGTATATGAATATTCTCTCCTCCTATTTTCTCCAAAGACTATGCCATTGTGGATTGAGAAGTTGTGATGGCAAAGTATGCTTCACAATCACAGCGTGTGCATGAATAACAAGCTTAATTGCATTTATTGTAGTTTGTGAAAATAAAATTATGCTATAAAGTGCTTCTTGTTGTTGCAATTTTGTTGATGCTTCGTTCCTCCTTTTAAATAAAAAAATATTTCTGGTAAAGTTAAAGTTGCTTCTTAAAGTTATGTTGGATGTTAAGCAGATTGTCTCGGTTTGTGATGGTATGGAGCTGATCTAGGGTGTTTTTCTGAAAAGATCCTGAAAAAATGATTTAAAAATCCTACACTAGTTCACCCTACCCTTAGGGGGTATCTCTTTTGGATATGGTCCTCATTACAAGACATTAAAAAACCAAGCGCCCTCAAACATCCTCAAAATTCCCATCACAACTTTTAATCTTTTATGCTTTTCTCGTAATTTTAAATTATTCCATTCAACAATGACAAAGATGAAATAATTTCTGGTCAACAATGATTTCTGCCTTTCGAGAGACATGCCGAGAGAGAGTGAACAACTAAGGAGCATTAACATTGGCCTGTAATCAATTCAAATCAATTGAGAGGCATAAGGGAAAATATGCACTTGTGGGTTATTTATTCATTATGTGTCTTGACTATAGTGCTTTAGCATGTCATAGGCTATTAGACATTAGACATATTGTGTATGTTCTAAAAATATTCAACAATACATTTTGAATCAGCCCCTAATGGCAATTCACATATGACTCATTTCATCTCATCTCAATTCATTTATTCCAACTATTGCCACTATGTATATGATGTGACTGATAAATTTTGATAACATTCTGTGTGGATTTGAGGAAAAGGACTTCAACAATATGAATATCATCAGCTTAACTATATAAGTAGAAACTTTCAAATGGGATTTTTAGATAGTTCAATTCAAGATGAGAATATAGATAGAGACGAATATTGTTGTTATTACTATTATTGTCTCGATCGCATGCTACTAGCAGATTTGGTTGACTGGAAAATCATTGTTATCGAATTTTGTTGATTTTTTTCTGACTTGGTTAAATTGTATCAGTAGTGTAAATGGTCTTATGTGGTAAACCTCCTGGGTTTGACCCTTGTTTGCATGAGAACTTCACAAAAATTTCAGTATTAAGTATCAGTAAGACCTTAATTCACAAAACCTAGCAACCTCATTACCAAACCTACCAAGAAAATTATAAAATCATATACCAGACCAGAAACACATAGAACAGACAGTATGAAGTACAAAATCTCAATTAAGATGAACATGATATGGCTAGGATAATTGCCACGTTCATTTAAATTTTAATTAGAAATGAAATGTTTCGTTTGTGATAATGAAATTGAAGCCAATTAATTAAGAATTTGCAAAAGGAAAATGCTAGAGAGCACATAGATGAGGAGATTTAGGTATGGGAGATGATTTAGATAGTCATACACATAGTTGCATAAAACCCCTTTAGAAACTATATTTAAGGATGTGCATGATGTGCTGTACATATTTATTTTGTATGCAGACATGCATCAGGATAATTTGTGTTAATTGCAGAATTGATTGAGGGAAAAATACATTTTGTGTATGCGAATGAGGAAAATTAACGAAAATTTAATTTTCATAATATCCCTAGTTTAGAAATTTTATGGATTGAAAGTGTCCTTTAGCTTCTAGAGTCCAGAATAAAATAAAGAATAAGTTAGACGTGATTGCTTTCCTGAGGATATTTACTGAGTCTTTCTGGAAATTGTCAAGAAAGAAAAAAATTCACATTCTATAAAATGTATTTGATTTTCGATGCTAGACGACGGTATCCTGAGGTGGGTACGATCTTCTTCAACTTTTACATTAACCTTATATGAACTTGTTGCTGATGATTGACACTAGCAAATAGAGTATTTGAATTGTGTGCTTTGAGTCTGGAGAAACTAAACATACAGGGTTCAATTCTCTCTTGAAGTCCATCGTTTTGGGGAAAATTGGGGACAAGGGGGTAGATAAGCATCAAAATTTCAAAATATTTAGAAGCGGATCCTAAAATCTCATTAAATGATCTCTAACATACTCAATTTAATTTTCCCGCCAAAAATAAGTATCCAGTAAATTGAAAAATCCCCTGTCGTCACCAAATTTTCATGATAAATATAACAAACACTCCTCCACAAATATCCATAATCATTTTTAATCTCAATTTCTTTTATTATTCCACAAAATTTTTATTCAACCCAATATATCACCCTGCATGCATCATAGCATAAGCATCTTCAATTACATGGACATAATGGATGAAAAGAGAGTAAATCTATCCATCTATTAAATGAAAACAACACTAAAAAGTAAAATCCATACAGACAATTCCCTTTAAAACTCTCTCCTTTTTTCAATAAAAAAAACTGTAGCATTTTATCGTTCTTTCCAACATTTCAAACCATTGAACTCGAACCCTCTAATTTGTAAAATTTTCATCATACAATACAGTCGTAGAAAGATTACCGATTGAAGAAGGAAGAAAAATGGTCGTAAATGCTCCGACTACATTCACAGAATTAAATAAATCCCATGGAGATCATAAAAAAGTTCTCTATACATACAATTTTTAGGTACGGAACGGACGCACTTGAAGCATAATGCATTTCACATTAACAGATAATTTCATAGCATGCGTAGGTGCTCTTTTGTTGTCTGTGATAAATATAATGTACGTGCACATAAAATATGATTACAAATTGGTTTGGAATGTCGTCGCACAGTTGTTGCTACTAGTGATGCTACTGATACACAGATTGCACGCAACTGGTGGAGTTGTGAATGAATGAATAAAAAATTATGGATATGCAAAGGGTCAGAAAAAATTGCGGGATATAAAAAATTAGAGGGATTTATGTGTTATTGAGTAATTGTGGGATTAAAGTGCAGTTTTGACGAATTTTGAGGTTAGGTTTTAAATTTTCTGATTTTATGGTACCAATCTATTGAGGATACTCATTATCCAATAAAACATCGATAACAATTTTCACAATCAGAGCTCATAAAAACAACTATTCACTAATTAACACCAAAACGCTCATAAATTGAAATTCAATCTGCTTTAACGACCACTGAGAGTTAGGGACAGCCACACAGACATGTCTGCACTCCACCCTCAAATAATTTCAAACACACTCCACATCATAAAAAAGTGTTGTAATGGAAAGAGTAAAAAAGAATTAAATTTAATCAAAATTGAAAAATATGAGCACATAAAGAAGCATAAAATTGGAATAGATTGCTCATGAGATCATCAGCACGTGTGAAACTTTTTCCTATCGAATTTTGGCTTTTATCAATGCATACATTTTAAATTGATTTGAATTTCAATTTCTAACCTAAATTACTTCTTTTTCTGTAAGCAAAAATGTTTGTTTTTTGGCAAATTTAATGTATAAATTTTTTAGCTCCATCGATGTACATTGGAGATATAAAAACAAGTAAAATTACTCCAACAAAATTAAAATTCAATTTAGATACGAAAATAAACAATTTTGTTTTTATTGAGAACTGAATTGGAAATTGATGTAAGAAATTGAATTTACATGATTTAATTGGGCGAATTTCATTTGCAATTGAGATTGATTTTGACCCTTCGGAATATTTTGTTCTGTTGTTGCTACCTAAGTCAATTTCATGTTATCTGGGGATATTCCTTTTGAATCATCAAGAAAATGAGTTTTAAGAATTAAATTGGCCTTTTTGAATCGGAAATGACATTTTCAAATTGATTTTGAAAATTTAATTGATTTGAAATTCAAATTTTAAAATACATAGTCTAAATTTAGACACTAGGAAACTAATTATTGATAAATACCTGGAAAGGAGTAATTAACATGACGTAACATTCGAAGCGTAACTAGAAAATTATTACGAATGCTCAAGTACTTTTTACTCAAAAATTGTTACAATACAAATAATTATCTTCAATTAAGCATTCGAAAATGTTAATTAAAACCTTACAAAAAAATTAAATTATGAATGAAAGTATTTTGTGTGGGCCGCAAGGATTTTTGACTTTCAAATTTTCTTCTATTTCCGTTCGTTACGTCAGATATGTTTAATTAAAAAGAGAATTTATACAAAAAACTGGGAATGACGTTGAAATATTGCCGACATCAAATTTCATCACAAAAAGTTTCCAAAAAATTGTCTGTAAAGTTCAAAATACTTTTTTATGTCTGTGCTTCTGAAGATTCATAAAACAAGAAAAACTTCAAAACTCAATCAGTCATTAAGGACAGCATTTATTTAAATTGAGTAAAATGGACGAGAAAAGTTTTGAGCATCAAAAAAAGAAAAAAATCAAATCCACAATTTTGCATTTCCCATCCACAAGATAAACAACTTTTCATCCCTAAAATGTGAGTTTTGCAACAGTTTACAGATGAAATGAAACTTAAGAAGACAAGACACAACCAAATGGCAACTTTATTTCCATCATCAAATTCTTTCAAAAATGATTATCGATTGGCAATGAAAAGCAACGAAGAGATGAAACTGAATACATAAAGAATAGCATCGATAAGCTGTTGATATCATGCTATGAAGAAAACTCAATCTTCAAAGAGTTTTACGGAATAAGTAAATCGAGCTTGTAAAGCTGATGTTGTGGATGTGTTTTGTGTAATTCGAAGAAATTTCTGTGATGTTGACGAGACGTGAAATTTTCGGTAAACTTAAATTTAAGGAATGGATGGCAATTTTGTTTAATTTGGGGTCTGAATGGAGGGGGGTGGAGTTGGGAGTTCAATTGAATCTAACTAGCATTTTTTGGTACTAAATCTGTGATTCCTAACTTCAGATTCCAACATCTCAACCGCTAAAAATGCAAAATTTAGAGATAAATTTTCCAAATGTCTTTACCAAAAATACGCTTTACTCAATAAACTCAAATTCCATTCTCAACGTTCGTCCATACCAAAATGTTATCAATATAAGTGAATGAGATTTTGATGCCATTGACTGAAAGATACTCGTCTTCTTCGTACTTTCGTTCTTTTTTTATTTTCCATAATGTCCTTTTTCGATCTTCAAATTTATATGTTCCAATAGCACTTTCGTCTATCAGTAGTTTTATTTTATCCATTTATACACTCACCCTCAATACCTTTTTATGTTTTTATCATGTGATGAAAATTTTATTTAATTCATTCATGGCAAGATTACGTGCGATGGTTGAGTTAAATAGGAAAAGTAGAATAACAAAAATTTTCAACTCTCTTTCATCACATTTCAGTTCCCGGTGATGTACTTTGAATACTGCTTTTTAAATAAATCATGAATTACAATTTAAATGCTACTTTATGTCTGTATGCATGTAATCTGATTTCATTAATTACTGTTTTTTTATGTACACACACTTTTTTCTCGTATTCATATTCATAATTTTTTCATGAATCATTATCACATCGCTGATAACGAGGCTTAAAGGCAGAAAAAAGGAGTGATGAATGGTAAGTAAGGTTTGTTGTGGGATATTTGGGGTGTGTAGGGATGAAAACGCACAATTTCATGAGGATTTTTCTGAATTAAATTTTTAAATCATAGAATAAAAAATCAGAAAAGTTTATCAGTTTTTTAGAAAAAAATATAAAAAAATTTAAAATATAAAAAAATATATATATTTTTAATTTTTTAAAGTTAAAATTTAAAAATTTAAAAAACTAAAATTAAAATTTGAAAAATAATTATTTCCAAAAATTTGAACTTAATCGTTTATATAATAATAAATCACAAAATAATAATTGAGCTAGGTTTGAGCTAAATTTAACCATGATTATATCCTAGAAATGACTTTCATTAATCAAACAATTTCTACAGACATATAATCCAAATAACATCAAAATAAAAAATATTTTCTTTATATATTTCAACAATTAACTCATTAATTAATCATTGATGTATTCACATTCAATGCTAACCAATGACCATGACATTTTTTCATCCCTTTCTATACCAATCTCAATAACCTCAAAAAGGCTTTTATTAATTATTTATGATTTCAGAAAAGGTCACAAAAATTGTCAGTAAATAAACATTATCTTTGTTAATGGAACTGAATTGATTGATTTTTGATAAAAATCTTATCCAAATATTTTCCTTAAATTCAATAAATTTGAGTCTTTTATGACAGTATCAGGAATTTTTTTCTTTTCATCAACAAAGCAATCCCAAGGACATTTCAACATTTAATTCTGTTCATAAACAAGCATAACAATGTTGATAGACACAATTCAGACAACATCATATTACTATTAATAAATAATAAGCTGGTGAAAAAGGTAGACTAAAATAAGTTGAAAATGCTTATGAAAGCGAAGCAATTATTTATTTTGTGTCTGTGAATAATATTTCTAGGAATTATTTTGACCTATTGATATACTTAGGTAATGATAACATATTGAGATTTCTGGGAAGGTAACATTATTTGAATATTAAATATATCTGGGTAGTATCTTTAGTATTGTAGAGTGACTTTTGGTGAAAAATTATTTTTCATACCATTATATAACTTAGGGGGCAGGAGCGTAGGGTGGGGGGTTGGTGGTCAAAACAAATTTCTTCATTTTGCTAGGGTTTTTCACCAAAAATGTGCGAAACAACCACCCCCCCCCCCCCCTCGGACCAAAAAAACGAAAAGGTCATTAAAAGTAAATTTCGACCAACTTAGTATACATTTTCCAATTTTGAGATTTCAAACACCTCCCCCCCCCCCCCCCCTGTTAGGGGTTATCCAATGTGCTAGAAATTAGCGACTATCAAAATAAATTTCAATTCTCAATCTCAAGCCTATTTTGTGCATTGTGCACATCCTTGTCATACTATGTGGATACCAAGACAAAAATCACTTACCAACATCTTTTACAAAATTCTAAGTCACAATAAAAAAAGGTAAACTGTAAATAATAATAAACAACTACTCAAAAGGGGGATACTCCTCGAAACACACGGTTCACACAAAAAAAGTATATTAATGAATGATTTGCATGTTGTGTATTTAATAACTGTGAAACTTCTACTCGGTTATTGAAATCCTCAGCCATCATCAGCACCGAAACTTTCAACCTCCAACCTCCATGGTTCTCCAAGTACGCATACGAATGGATATAAAAAGTATAATTGAAAAGGCAATTTTTATTTTAATGTACGTATATTATTACTGATGTAAGTTGTTGAAAGCTTGTATGTTGATTAATTATTATTGCCTCATATACACTCCATATCTATAGAATATGCATGTTAATGTTGAAAAACATGTAAATCAAAATCTGAGGGGGGATTTAAATCAATCTTAATGGCTCTTTTAATTTGAAATAAATGTTGTTGTAATTTATGAAATCTGAAAATTATATCAAGTGCTTTGTTGTGGAGGTGGATATGGGCGGTGCATTTTGTGCTTTATGTTGCTGTCAATCATGGCTGGTTGAGAATTTTAATATTTTTAGGAGAACTTAATGAAGTTTTGTGGATTTTTTTAGGTTAAGATTTATTATTTAAAGAGAAGGGGTACATCCATACTTCCCATCCAGTGGCGTATCCAGAAATTTTTTGAGGGGGGTGTTTTAATTTTTTTCTGTATGGATGGCCAATCTTTGAAGAGTGTTTTGGGATTTTCTTCTCAAAAATTCTAGCAAATTGAAAAAAATTTCCCAAAAAAGTGAGGGTTTGACCCTCAAAACCCCCCCGGAATACGCCCCTGCTTCCTATCCACAATAATCTCCATCAAAAAATTCATTACCTTTTCGAATGGTTAAATTAATTAAATTGCAATCATCCAGCATTTAAATTGCAATTTATTCGAAAACTTTTCATCACAGAAATTGAATTAAAATGCTTTAGAAATGAAAACACTTGAAAAAAATTAATTTTCTCAATTTTCAATCTCATCAAGCTCTTTCAATAATTTTCCACGGTCTTTTTTCTCCTCTTTCTCAACTTTTCTATTAAAATGAGACGAGGAAAAAATTTCATTTCTTTATAACCAGCAGCTGACTAATGATTATATTTTTCCATTATGGCTCGAGAGGATTTGGTGATTAATTATAGCGAGAAAAATTGAATGAAAAAATAAAAAAGAAAGTTTTTATGTTGAAAGAATTTTTTTTGCTTCTTTTTATTCTTTTGAGAAAACTTTTTGTGGAATTGAATAAGAGAAGAGGTTTTCTTTCTTTTTTGTGGGAAAATTTCAGCTTGATTGAAGTGAATTTATTTTTGAAAGGCTAATAAAAGCTCATTGAAATTATTGATGATCATTGATACTGGATGATGCGTGAATCCATTTGCGTCATGTTTTTTGGGTGGACAAAAGTTGAGATTTCATGGAAATGGCTAGCATTAAAAGGTCATAGTCATTATAATTGGCTATTGACTGAAAGTAATTGTAGGATTCTTGTGAATTAAGAATATGCTTTAAGTATGCTGCTTACAAAAATTAGAAAATACTTTTTAAAAGGCTAGTCAGAGGCGTATCCAGGGGTCAAACCCATCCTTTTTTTAAAACAAACAATACTAGGATATCGAAAGGATCATGCTTCAACTACCCCCTCCCCCCCCCCTACCAATTCAAAAAAAATCCTGGATACGTCCCTGAAACTTGTTTAGACAAATCTGTGTGCCAAGATACAAGCAATTTAGAAACATGTCCCTTAATACCCTCTAAAGGACTCACCAAAAATCACCACGTGCTTCTCATTATTTTTTGCATCAATACCAAAGGTTAATCCTCGTCTTATCAAATTATTGATGCTCATTTACAGAAATGTCCTAAAAATTGCAAAATATTCCCTCGCACTTCCTGCATATTTGTTATTAGGATTATCATTTATTTTTCCGCACAATCGAATTGGCAAAAATTTTCAATTTTTCTGTTCATTTATTTATCTTCAAAAGAATGTTTCGATCCACATGATGCTGCAATTTTTTGTGACCATCCGATATTAATTTTGTGCACACTTCACCTTCTTACCCCTCTTAATGTTTTTGTATTTTAGAAAAGTTTATCCTCATTTATCATGCAATAAAAATTTATTTTTGAAAATAATTCATGTTGAAATAATGTTCTTAAAAAATCATAAAAGGACGAAAAACATCAAAGTGATGTACAATTGACAATGAGGAAGACGAAATAAACCACTTTAAATCCTTTTCATATTTTTGTGATCGCAACAATTTCAGCAATGTCATCACGATTTTATCAATTTTTCAATAAAAAGTTTTTTTCATTCGAGCAATTGTGAATAGATTTTTGATCCCTTCATCGACAGTCATTCGATTCGGCAGTATAATAATAATATGGAAAAAATAGGGGCGTAAATGCAATGTCAAATTTATTATAAAATTTATGATAGGGTGAGAATCTCGACAACTTTTCCCTTACAAATATTTGAGTATTCATGACCCAATCTTGATTGCATGTGCGAACAATAATAGCGCATAGGGGACGACAGTCGATGACATTCTTTCCTTTTCCCTTCCGTATGTGCCACGTTCCTAACATTTATTCATTTATTTCACAATCACTTTCTTTCTCGTTCCGATAAATTTAATTTTCATTGAGTTTGATGCTCGACGATGGAATGAATTTAATATTTTTTTCTGTTCCTTCTTCTTCTTCATTTCTGCACTTTTTATTATTTTTTGGTATTATTTCCATTACCATTGTACTGTCGCTATGGATTTTAATGGATTTAAATTTGTATAAAGATATTTCACAATGACATTTATTTGAATATTGGAATATTGTCCTTTTACTTGTTCATCTTCTTTTATTTGCTTACTTTTTTATAGCATGTTTTTATGATGGGAGACGGGGAGTGGCTGGGATTTTGTCGATTTGGTTGATTAGCTGTCGTTTTTGGATGTTATATGTAGTCAAATAGAAAAAATATTTTTCTTAATAATGGAAGGCCACATTAAATTTTTGGTTTCAAAAATAACGGTTTTTTGAGTTTTTGGTACTCATTTTTGATTTTTTAAAAGGGTGTCCTTAGTTAAACAGGGTATCTTCAACTTGGTTAAATTTCCATAACATCTAGAACCAGAAACTAGCGAGAATGCCTTACTGCCTTTTAAAATGCGCTCAAAATTTTTATTTCCCTAATCAATCTTCAATCTATTTCCACGTTATATTGAAATTTATTCAAATTAGTTTTTTTTTCATTTCTTCTTCTCTTTCTTCTCAATATTGTCTCTTTTTATTACCTTTTTGTGTTTGATTTGAGCAATAATGTCATTTCATGTTAACATTTTATTTCTTCAGGACAAGTTTTTTTTCTCTATTTTTTGCTCCTCTTTTGTTCATTTTCATTTTCCTTTTGACGATTGTTGGAATAAAGTAATGGAAAATTTACATCATGAATTGATACAAAGTTGTTTTTGATCAATGTTGACAACAGGAAATTTCAATAGAGAATGTAATGAAATTGAATGAAAAAAGAAGATTTTGTTGAGATTTATTGGGGATGTTTGTTGATAAAAGGGAGAATTCGAGGAAGGATTGGCTATTATATTGACTGAAATGGAGGATATAAGGGTTTTTTGTAGATTTTTGTAGTGTATCCACGAAACCTTAGCAACACCTCATCCCATAATATCTGCAAAAATGATTAAATACCCCACCAAATTTCCATGAAAAATCAAGTCTTTGATTATCATCATCGTCCATCTAATTTTCTGCAACATCATCTAAAAAATGCTCACAACAAACATGATGAAATTAAATTATTTTGACACACACATTACGTAATGAAAGCGTTGCAAATATGAAAATTACAAAGTGTGAAAAACATACAAAAATATTTTTCGGAACATCATAAATAGCAGCTAGGGTGACTTGCCAAATTAAATTATTTCATGCCCTCATTAAAGCTTGCTTCAAATATGTTAATAATCGCTGCAAGTGTTCATGTAAATGTGATTTTTTTCGGGCCTTTGGGATGAAAATTTTAGTTTGACAAATGTTTGAATGAATTTTTTTATTGTGTTGATTACAAATTTGTTGTATGATTGGATTTTTTAATGATTTTGATGTTTTCATCAGCTGCAAGGCAGAAATTAATTTTTTTTAAATAATTCAAAAATATTCATGGTAAAAAAATCAACGTTTTGTGCTGTAAGAATTTTCATCGCAACATGAACTGCTTCTAAATTCGGTACCATTTAATTCGAGACATTTAAAATAAAGCCCCAACACTTGTTTCGCCATTGCTTTTAGCAGAATTAATTAATTACAGCCTTTCCAATAATTTAACCTGCAAAACGTGTACCAAATAAAATACGTTCTATTAAACATTCATAGCCTTTAAGTACTCATCTTTTACTTAATTTACAGCCTACTAAAAATCCCTAAAAATAGCATCACAAACTGCCAGACTTGACAATTACAATTAATTCAAATAATTACGTATTATGTAAATTTTCCAACAAAAAAACCGCAAAATTTCTGTTTAAAAAAAGCCAGCACGAGCTCCCAACAATATATTGCTATACACCCTCAAACTTTGGTGTTCACAAATGGTTACCGATTAATCAAAGAACAATAGAATAATAAGAAATGGAAGAATCAGCTGTTACCAAACTGTAAAACTTCACTTTACTTACAATTGAAAGAATTTTGTCGCCTTTTGTTTTTGATTCTTTTGAATATTTCTTTTTGTGTTTTAATTCCGAGAGAAAAGTTTTGAATGTGAAAGGAGGAAAAAAATATTTTAATTTCAGCGAGGATGGGAAGCTTGGTTTTAAATTTAATTTAATCCAGAAATCCATATTTCTACCAAGTTTCCTGTCCATTGAAGCTTGTCAGCCTCATTTTGAATAACAATTCTGTTCCTTAAAGAAACCACCATCACAAAAATCAAACACCAGCTTCCAATTCTCCTCAAATGGCTTTAAAAAAATCCTTCAAAACTTTTTTAACATGAAGAATACTGAACAACAAAAAACGTCCAAACTTGACTCCATTCATAAGCATGAAAAGGAGAAAAAAAATACAAGAAAAATCAATTTTAATATTCTTGTAATGTCTGTGGATTTGTTGCAATAAATCAGAGGTTGAATTGTCATCGCTAAATGATTAATGGCAAAAATGACAAGCGAGACCCTCGAGCTATCAAACAGTCATTATGAAACGAAGCAAGAAGAATTTTTTTAGACTAGAGATGAGATGAAATTTTACATTCTAGTGCATTCTTTAAATTTATTTAGTCGAGCAGAAATTTAATGAATTTTTTATGCCTTAATCCTTGAAACTTATATTAAAATTTGAGCATGAAAATGATGAGCTATTGTTGAAATGTTTTACAAACAAGCTAATAAATGTAATTTTTTTTAGATAAATGATTATTTTTGAGATTAATGAGAATTTGATGTAAGTGTAAAGAGTTTTGGGATGGTGAAGATGCTTGGTGTGATTGAGGACCTCTTGTACCCCTCACTGGCATCATTAATGAATGACCCCATTGCAGGGGCATAGCCAGAAATTTTTTTGAGAGTGACTGAAACTTTTAAGTTTGATTTTGAGTTGAAGCCTCCCCCTGGGTACGCCTCTGCACCATAATTTTTATTAAAAAATAGAATGCTCTTTAATTTTATTAAATTTTTAATCTGAGCAATTTTGGGTCAACATAGTCAATTTTTGGGGGCCGCATGTGATTTTCAAATAAAATCTATCCATCACTTTTGAAGTCTGATTGGTACGAACATCAATAATCTTTTTTAAAGCTTTTGCTACCATTTCCTCAAAAAAACCCCTCTTCAGCAGCAGAACACCATTAAAAAAAATAAATCTTCCCTTGTATGCCTGAACAAATGCAAAAAATTAGCAAATTTCATAAATTTGTAATCCTATTTTCCAGACAAAATGCCAAAAAAAAATTATTTTCATCTCAAACATCCATTAAACTTCATCAAAAAATCATTTTTCTCTATAAACTACAAAGCCTTTTTTTCTGCTACTTTAATAAAAATAAATTTACATCGTATCACAGTCAACATATGATGATAAATGATGTAAAATACACGCTCAGATGAATTCATTCAATGCCACAAAAATATTTGTTGCTATTAAAATCTTATAGAATTTTCATTTGTCCATTTGTTAAGCACCCCTTTTATGAACATGTGAATGTTTTTTCAAAGAATAAAAGATGTATCATTAATAAATATCATCATCGTCAATGCATTCAATGTATTTTATTCATGTTGATGTGCATGAGTGGCTTGAAATGAAAATGTAATGAATGGATTCAACAGAGACAGACACAAAAAAAGCGGAGACTTGTTCTCATCAAAAGTATCATTTCAGTTTTTGAGGAAAAAAACATAAAAACATAGACATATCTATGTGCCATTAAAAATCTTATCTCTGATTCATCAACATTTTTATTTCTACTTACTTTTATGCTTTTCTTCCTTCCTACAAATGCGATCATGTTTTATTCATCCATTACCCTATTCCATTTATTATTATTTTTTTGTTGCTGATTCTTTTCATCTCTTCAAACTAATGTGACATCTCAAATCGAAATTAATTTGAAAACATCGTCATAAATAAGGTTCTTTTTTTTGAGGGGATGTTAATGATACAAAATTGTGAGATCTTCTTTGAATATTAAAAATTTATAACTTTGATTACATTTTAATTCTGTAGCGTCCGTCTCATGCCAGTCGAGAGCGCAACGATCAGCGCGAGGCATGTGGTCAGCGTTTTTACAAGCAGCAAGCACTTGCTTGCTGATCGACTTTATGGTCGATGAAGAGTTCTTTTCTGGCAGTGATACGAGCAAGTCGTATCAAGACGCGAGCTCTCGCGCTCGTCGACTGTCCGTGGCTTAGCAGCTTATAAGTTAGTGAAATAAAGTGCTATTTTTCCACTATACTAATCTTGGATTCCCATTTATTACATCAGCAACTTACAGCATCTCGTTCGCGCGCCCCTCTCCGTACGCTAGAATTCCATTTCTAAAAAGAAAACTAGGATATAAAATATTTACAAAATTGAGAAGTCATTTACAAATTACCTCAAATTAAAAAGTTTAGTTTGGACCGCTTTTCCTCTTTCTTCTCAGATGGAAATTTATGGAAAGCCAGGAAGCTGTTAAGATCGTGTCTTGTTCTAGAATAAGTGATTGTTCTCGCAGTAATCAGCTCTGGCTATTGACCTGTCTTTAGTGTGTCATCTTTACTGTGTCATAATTTTTTGATAAGGATTTTTTTTAGTAAATACAAATTAAAATACGAATATATTTGGGATTTTACCAAAATTATACGCAGCTTAATCCAGTTTTAAACGTCGAGATAACGGGCAGTATAAAACTGACATTAATAAATGGCAGTCATCAGTTTACGCAAACATCTGGAGAGAACATAATATAAAGCTACTGAAGTAGGTTTTGAAGCAAGTGATAACAATATGTGATTGTGAGTAAATATGAATAAATTTAAAAATAATTTCAAATAAATAATTTATTTTTCAAAGGACATTATTGGTGAATATTTGGATGGTGCTATGTGCTGCAAAATTCAATTTTTGTGATGAAATCGTATCTGGATCACCAAAAGAAATTTTTTGGTCTACTTTTGATATGGATTTATGGACATTTACTGTTGATGCATCGCAAAATATTTTTGACGAAAATATTCATATTTATGAAGACAAAAGTGAAAGTGTTAAAGGATTATACTTTCTGCCCAACAAAAACATCAAATATCTTCCGATAGAGCTAAAAGATAATTTTCCAAATTTGGTTTCATATGCAGCGAACGACTGCTCTCTTAGTACTCTAAGATATGAATACTTTGCAAGTCTGGACAAGCTTCAAGTATTGAGTTTTGGAACAAATCAGATATCGTCGATAGAATCAGACACATTTAAGGATTTAACTAAATTAAAATTTTTGCATTTAAACAACAATGAACTTCAAAATATTGCTGATCACACATTCGATGCTCTTACAAATTTAAGATTGCTGACGCTTAATCACAATCAACTAAATATTCTGTCTGAAAACGTCTTTATAAATTTGTCACAATTGCGTAATATTTCTATTGCTGATAACGAACTCCGTACTTTGAGTGACGATCATTTCAAGAGCAATAATAAACTTGAATATATGTGGATGGATAATAATATATTTGGTATTTTGAGTTCAACAATGTTTGATAAAATGGAAAACTTGAAATTTGTCAACTTACAAGGTAATTTGTGCGTTAATGACTATTATTATACTGCAAGATTTTCAGAAATGAAGACAAAAATCCAAACTTACTGTATAGTTTACTAAGACTTACGAGACAATAAAGTAATTTTTATATTGTACAAATATTTTCTTGTTTTATTTTTTGGTCTTTTCGGCATTACACAAAAACAAGAATATAGTTGAGTGTTGCCTTCGTTTCAGTTCCGGTGCTATAAATCCTAATTCAGTGCTACTCAAACTATGCTCTGCGACACACTAATGTGCCGTTAATTTTTGCAAGTTTTTAATGTGTCGCTTGCCACTGTCCTAATTTAATAAACGTATATTGAGTAACTTTACTATGTGAATTCAATTCATCGACCGCAAATTTTATAAATATCAAAACAAAACTGATAAGGATGGCTTTTTTGTACGATAAGAGATGGGCAGTCACAATGTCTAGAAAAAAATATATTTTTTAATTAGTTAACACTTTAATTAATTAGTTTTACAAATAGAAAAAATTTAATTGATATTCTCACTGACACCCCTCTACATGCATACCCTATTTTCGCATCTATTTCAGACAGGCACTACTGCCTTGACAACAATCAAACCTGGTTTAAATTCTTAGATCTATTAATTTCTAATTAAGTTCAAAGTGTGAGATAACTAGTTGAATAAAATCTTAAGACTCATCAACAGTCATCACCAGTTTGCATCTAGCTTCTGAACTGAGAAAATAAAGTAAACAGTATAAATTGAAGTGATAACAACACGCGACTGTCAGTCTGGTTGAAATTTATTTTATTATTATGACTAAGATTTTTTTAAAATTTTTATAAATTTACATTTTTAATACTTTCAGTAATTATGGTGACATAATTTGACATTTCTAAAAAATTATTTATTTTATTAAATTTTATTTACCGTTAATGTTGATTACATCCAACAGAATTCCAACAGATCAGCAGAATTTGATTTTCAATGGAAATCAACTCGAAGATTATATTTTGATGACTATATCATTTAGGAAGGATAGCAGTTAGAAATGCCAATACGACTTGGTTAATTCATATTTATTTACGTATATGTGAATAAAGTAAGTCTTTTTAGTTGTAAGTCTCACATAGCTAACCCGAATGACACATGGCATTTAAAATTGCAAAAAGTAGTTTTCCTAAGCCAGCGTGAACCATACTAATAATAACATTATGTATTAAAATGACCCCGAATTATTCAAATCAGTAAGTAAAAATAATTCTTAATTCTGATAAGGACAATAACTTGTGAACATAACTAACCGCACGTAGGCTTTTTGGGATTTTCCCAATTTTTCTAATGTATTTCAATCCAGTTTGGGTTTAAGAGATAACTCTTAGTATATAATCTGTAGATTTTTATTCAACAATCATCAGTTAGTACAGTGGACCATAGTGGAGAAGTTATAATAAATATTTTGATTAAAAAGTGAAAAAAAAGAATGCGACGGTAAATACTTTTAAATATTCAAAAAGCATGAAGAAATTACTAATTTCTTGTGAATATTTTTTTGTTCACAGGATAAGTTTATTCTCGGTCTTTATGATCTTAACTACAGTCAAAATGAATGTCTGTGACGAAATGATTTTTGGGGATGCTAGAGAAAATATTTGGTACAAATTTGACATGAACCTGTGGACATTTAACGTTAAAATGGATAGCAAAATTTTCAATAGTAATATGGAAATATTTGGAGATACAAGTCAATCTGTTAAAGGTATAAATTTTAATTATATCAAAAATGTTAAATACCTTCCAGTGAAGGTTCATGAAAAATTTCCAAACTTAGTGGCTTATAGTGCATTCAATTGCTCTGTTCAAGAAATTAGATATGAAAATTTTGAAAATCTTAAAGAACTTCAATTGCTTAGTCTGCAATATAATAAAATTTCAACAATCCCATCAGATGCGTTCAAAGATTTAATTAAATTAAAGTTCTTATATATTAGCAACAATCTCTTACAAACTATCAATGAAATTAGCCTTCAACCTCTCAAAAATTTAAGAAATCTCGATTTTCAAAAAAATCAAATAAAATATGTGCCAGAAAATGCTTTCAGCTATTTGACTGAATTAAAGAATATTTCTTTGAATGGGAATCTCATTGAAAGTTTGAGCGATGCACACTTTAGGAGTAACAATAAGCTTGAATGGATTTGGTTGTACGACAACAAATTCGGTGTTTTAAGTTACACAATGTTTGATCATATGGAAAACTTGAAATATGTTGATTTGAGAAATAATTTGTGTGATAATAATTACTACTATTCTTCAAGTTTCTCGGAAATGAAGATGAAGATTAAAACCTTTTGTAAAATATTTTGAGAATCGGTCTATTTTGAAGATGATGAATAAATAAAAAAGTGTGACTAAATGTCGTTTTATTTTATTTTATATTATGACTTTTAAACAACCAAAATGATAAATTTCTCTTTCAGAAACTATAAAAGGCCAAAAAATTTTGATTTGGTTCCGGACACACGAAAAACCTTACCCTTCCACTGTCTTGTTATGTCAACAGCCAACACAAAATATTTCAAAGTCAAAAAACAGAAATATGTCTATTCTCTCCCAAAAATGCAAAAAATTCTCTTATATATACCTAGCTGAAATAAAAATCTAAATGCAACAGACACTAAGCACGTAGAGAGTCATTTCTCCCCTCTCATTCCACCATTCTCTCCCATTCTCAACAACATCACACAAAACTAATGAATAGGGAGAAAAATAATAGCAAAAGAGAATCGCACAGATAAATATTGTAAACAAAACCTCAGTAAAGTAATGTAACATGTCTAAATGGAATTTATAGATTCACCCTCCTCCGTCATACGGCAATCATTTCAGTAATAATGCGACTAGATCACAGCATGAGTCATGAAAAATATCCATTTATGTCAATTTTCATCCTACAAAACTGCAATTTTTTCTTCATTCGACATTTAAGTGATTTCGTGTGAATTTTTTGCTGTTTGTTTTGTTTTGCTTTTTTTGTGTGGTGATTTTGGATTTTTTTAGTAAAATTTAGGACACTTTGTCCATTGGACTTATTTATGATGTTCGTGATTAAGGGGGAGAAATGGACACAACAGGCACAAGGAAGATGGGTCAAAGTCTCTTCGCCAGGCATTTTTTTAATTCAGAAAATATTTAAACCCCTCAAAAAAATTTTGGATATACCCTGGAATATATAAATTTTATTTTTTAAGGGACATCCTTAACGAGTAATCTCTTAGTCCAAGAAAAATAAATAAAATGCGCACCTTCCACTCAGAACAAGCTCTACTTTCCCTACTCACACCATTGCCTGTTTCGTTTTGTAACATTTTTGTGTCGTTTGGTGGAAAATGGAATAGAGGAGGTACACAACTAATGATTAGAGACGTGAATGTTCGCTTTGATGTTTCGAAATAAAAGTGAACAAATGTTTACGTGATAATGAAAATTTTGCTGTCGTCTTTTAATCTACAGCTCTGCATTTACTTTTTTTCTTCTTCCTTATTTATTCTGCATCGGTAATGAGATTTATTTCTTCTTCATGTTTACGAATGTTCTTAATGATGAGTTGCTGGAAACAGACATATATTTATTATTTGTTGTTTTGATAAGAGATTATCGGTAGAGATTGGGAGTGGAAGTGCTGCTATGAGATTTTATTTTGTTTTAATTACACAAAAGTATGTTACAATTGAATTATAGGATATAGAAGCATCCCTTCATTCCGTTGATGGCTTATGGATTGCATAAGATAAATGTATGTTTTGAGAGTTTTGTTTGCTATTAATTTTCTATCTGTTGGATGTTTCAGCTGTAATACGAAAGAGCAATTTATTTATTTAATTTATAATAGGAAGGATGTGACTGATGCTTAGAAGAATTTGTTGATTATTTTCATAGAGTTCAGAAGAGTATTCAGGGAGGGATTTTGGGTGTCAAAATTTTTGGGAAATTTTTTCAATTTACTAGCGTTTTTTAAGAAAAAAATTCCAAGCCACCCTAAATTTTCCCTTCCATACAAATATATTTCAAATTTCATTTTAGGTTAAGTATCGGTTTCTTGGTATACAAATATGCCTACACCTACCCTTAGGATGTATATCAGATAATCAGCTCAAGGTTTAGTTGGAAATTTGTTGCTCATTTTATAGATCTAATCACATTGTTGAATATGTCAGGTATGAATGATGACTTCTTATCTTAAGAATGTACAAAACTAGTAAAGTTCGACCAGTAAGTTTTATTTCATTTCAAACTAGAGGTTGATACAGAATATTCTATGGCTCAAAATTTTTAAACGACATTAAAATCACAAGATTTATTTCTAGCTTGATGGCCTCCAACAATCAATGCTAAATACACAAAGCGCCTCATTTTTTGCTATAGACCGATTTCAAGCTGTTATTTTAACAAATAATGAACTCATCGTCATCATCAATCTTCTTTCATCAAACAAAGAAATCGCGAAAACCACAAATACGACTCGCTGCTCGCCAAAAATTCTCCATGGAAGGATTTCTTGGAAATCTATTCGATTAGCTTGAAATTCATTTTAGCATGAATATTTTTTTTGCTCATCTAACAAATGAATACAAATTTACTTCATGAAAATTAGGTCGGCACTGTGAACGACAGCTATTAAATTATATTTTTTCAGATATTGTTCATTCACATTAAAGTTTCCACACAAATATTTTAGTACGCACAAAAAATCTGAAGTTAAAGAGGAGAAATATTAAGGACACAAACAGCAGAGCGTGACAAAAATTCAAAACGAAGACTTAGTAATTTATGTGGGAAAAATATAAAAAAATATTTGAAATAAAAATGTATTGAAAATAAGAATAAGAAAAAAAAACTTTTTATTTTTACATCGCAAAATTGGAACAGCAAGAAGATTAAAAACAATTCCATCTGTCCATGCAAATTTCAGAAAACTCATCAACTTAATAAACAAACAAATTTTTTATGTACAAATAAATGGAATCTAATGACGATTTGTTTTGATTGAAATATTGAGAATTATACGAATTTGTTCTTGTTGTTCTCGAGCAAATAGCTCCATGATATTTTTATTTCCATCTCGAGAATCATCGTAAAATCAAAATAGCGTTAGAAAAACGAAATGGAAAAATAATATTCATTTTCAATTCTATATCGTGATGTAGACAACAGGCAGTGTTGATGGAGAGGATTCTATTAAAAATTATCTTCTTTTTTATATTTTTGTGGTCTATAGTTGGAACTACGCAGAATGTTTTACTATTATACTACAAATTGGGACCTAATTTGAATCAAAAATTTCTAGTCTTACAATTCCTCTTAGTGGATCTAGCAACTAATAAAGAACAAAGTTAACAACATTAACATAAGCTGAGTAGCTTTCAAAAAATCACCAACAACTCCAATCACCATCCCTGTCAAAATACAAAAAGTTACAGCTACAAAAGCATCGAAAACGCGAGCGACAATCTCATTTGAATAATTTCCATTTTTCCTCCTTTATTTTCTCATCCAACAATAAATATTGCAAAAATTTCCTTTTACTTTTGTTTCTGTATGTTGTGCTTATTCCGTATTTTTCAAATGTAAGCATCATGTCTCGATGAGATGAAAAGTCACGTAATTTTGAAATAAAAAACTGATATGAAAACCATTGTAATAAATTTAAATCTTTTTTTTTCACTCGGCGTGTCTCTGTCTTAGCGGTAAATTGTGGGAAATAATTTTAGGTGGGGAGGGGGGGTGGGGGGAGGGTGGTTGTGAGGATGAATGAGTGGTAGAGTTTTGAAGAATTAGGATTTTATTTAATGAAATTAAGGAAGTTTCAAAAATCTATAATGTTCTGAATATTGAGAAGCTCTCATATCAATGTACAGGAAATTCCTGATTTAACACCCCTCATACAGTTACAAAGAGAACCCATGACACAAAGAAACTGCAATGAGACCCCCTGTTATTCATTTACGAGAATAAAGCTAGAATAGTGAGCACTGGGCTTGGTTCCTTAGGGGCCATTCACTTATGATGTCCATAATTTAGGGGGGAAGGGGGGTTCTGAGATTTTGTGACACTTTAAATTAAAGAAATTTTTTGAATTAAAATTTTGTGACAAGGCGGGGAGGGAGGTTCTAAAAATCCCATTTTTTGATGGACGTCATAAGTGAATGACCTCTTAAAGTTTTGCTGCTTAAAAACGTTGACACCCTCCTCACTTTTGAGAATTTCTTGGATTTGCTCCTGGTTGTATCCTAGTGATGTTCAAAAAATTACCAAGTAAATAAAATCGAATTTCAAAGTCAAGTTACGCTTAAAATTTAAATCCAATCTTTTTCCCATCATCCCTTCATACCTTAACTCATCTCTTACATTTCACATTATAAATGTGTATCAAATAACTTTTTTTTCTGTGTGCAAAAATGAAGGGCTGTGAGTGCATGATTTATTTATGTTTATTTTTCTGTAATCTCTTTTCACTCTTGCCGCTCTTTACATATTCATAAAAAAAAATCTCATTTCTTTTACTCTTTTATATGAACAAAAATATCGAAATGAATGGCATAAAGCAGCACGGCAAAGGCAAAAGAAACGAAAAAAAATTATAATTTCCTCTTATCATATGCCACAGTCATTTAATGAATAAAAATTGCTGGCATGTGCAGTGTAGCTTGCGAGTTGATTACAACGAAATAAAAAAAGGGGTTTTTCTTTCTTGACTTTCAGCTCTGTATGACTTTTGTCCTCATTTCACAGGCATATCAGTTACACTTTGTTTTCCAATTATTGTTTGCTATTTGTATATAACCATGCATGTACAAATTACGATTAGAATTGCCATTGCTTTTGCTTACGGTTGTTGTTCTGGCTGTTGATGGAAAAAAGATTTATGGAAATGCTTTTTCTTGTATTAAATTAATTACTGTTATTAATACTTTTGTGTTTTTATTTTATTTGTTTGATGGAAAAATGAGAGAAAATTATGTGTACAAGTAGGCAGTGCCAAATTGTTTCTTATCTCTACTCAAGCGGTTTTCTATCGTTAGGCAAATTTTCGTCAGATTTCTTCAAGGACGGGGAAGGTTTTGCTGGACATCTTTGAAAATTGGCTTGCATCATGAGATTGGCACACATCTTCTGACGGACTGAACTGGCTTGATGGTTAAAATGCAGTTTTGTGACGGATTAGTACAGAATTTATGCTGTGCTGATGAATCTACGTAAAAAAATCCACAAAAATGTGACAAGAACTTACCGCAAGGACTTGTCCTACTCTTGTCATTAGAATTATAATTACTCATTCATTCGTCCATTTATTCACTAAATGTTGGCGGATACTTTCCTTTTAGATTTACATCAATCCACTTGCTGTTTACTCTTTTTCTTTTGAGGGCGGAAAATTTTTTGGTTTTAGTTCAATTTTTGTGCTCCAAAAATTTTTTATTTTCCGTTTATGACTAAAAGGGCAGAAAATTGATTAATTTGTTGATCTGTGGAATTTGTTAGAAATTAGTGGGTTGGACATAGATTTTTTGTATAGAAACAGATATAAATTAATACTTAGTGATAGGTTTATTTTCAGTAACTTGGCTTGAAATTTAAAACTAAATCAAATAATATAAAAATCCCATTCTTCGACAATTCATCAAGTGCTTTAAGAATGAAACCGAAAATACTTTTTTGTGTACACACAAAATCCATCCTCAAAATTCAATAAACCCACTTCTCCATCTCACCTTTTCGTTCCATAAAATTTCTTCGTAAATTCTTTACCTAAGAATAAATTTCAATCAAGAACGAAAAAGTTTTTCATTTCCCTTTTCTGGTTCTCGACATCATGAATGAATCAACTTTTAAACCTTAATGCTATAAATAGGCAAGATGGATCATAAAAATATGAAAATTATAATAACTTTAATAATATTCATCTTGTAGTTGAAGTTAAAATCCTCGACATATTTTTTCATGATAGATGGGTGGGATATAGAGGAAGAACTTAGTAGATTTTCGAATGGAATTTACCTTAATTCAGTTTCATCATCACGATTTATCATAAGACAGTCGTCAAATTTACATCAATTTATTTTCATAAAAATTCTCGGAAAATTAAAGTATGTAAGTTTGTTTGTTTTGCTCAGGAACTGGCTGAAGTGGATGAAAAAGTTTTCTTCCTCGCAATTTATTTTACTCGGTTGTTTCCTCCCCATTCGATTTTTCTGTGAGTAAAGATTCATCTGTCTATCCATTCATGCATCTATCATGACAATGTATAAATATTATAAATGTGAAAATTTTTCTGTTTTTAGATCTGTTCACTCCCTCGAAAATAGGATGTTTTGGGGATGAAGTTATGTTGGAAGAGAAATATTTAGCTGATTTTTTGGGGAAAATTGAGAGCAATCAACAGGGTTCGGTCAATTTACTAATTTTGTTTTGCTTCAGGTTTTATGAATGCTTTAGCTAGAGTGTCCTAGTTTTCCTTCTCTGATGCCTTTTTGGCCTTTTACCTTTGGATACAATATATTCTACATTAACTCAATCACAGAACCTAGTTGAGCCACTCTACAAGGCATTTGTTGCTGCATATATAAATTAGTTTCATGAGTCTTAAGTTATATCCTAGCTAGATCATCATTTGCCCCAAAATTTTACTAAATTATTGTTAAAATTTGAAAAATGTCAATATTTTAAGTAACAAAAAGACAGTCTATTCAAATAAACCTTCCAAAAACCCACCCATCTACACCAAATAACGACAAAAACACACATAAAGTTACTTACTTATATTTATTATTTTGCGACATATAAAAACTGTAATATAAAAAACTTTTTATTTATGCTCGATGTCACTGCTAATATATTGTGTCTTTAATCTTTCGACTCTCTTCCTATTCATTCAAAAAATAAGACGGATTTACGGGAATTTTAGTTTTTCGCATCATATAAAGTTTATGAGCATAAAAAATAATGAATGAGAGACGATGAAAAGGAAACAGTGAAGAAGGAAATATTTGAAAAGGGAGATGATGTAGAGAGGAAGACATGATAATAATTCAAATTGAAAAGAATATGCATGAGATCAAATCAACTGCGAGGATGTAAAAAGTATTCAAATACGCTTTTATTTCCTTTCTTGTTTTGGGGATTAAAGGGCAATATTGATGTTCATGCTTGAAGGAATTCTCGCAATATTGACATGTTCTGCTGCGATAAAAACATGAGGGGATATTTGGATCAAATGGAGCTGAGGATGTTGAACTTTGGTTGGTGAACAAAAAAATAATTTTATATAATTTTTTTCAAAAAAAATTTCAATCCCACAAAAATTCAACCCTATTATTTTCCTTTAAAATTCATAAAATCCACTTTAATCCGCTCAAATTTGATGACCTACACTCCCTTCTAAAGTTTTCAATTTCCTCAAATGTTTTCCTATCGACGTGCTGCCTCTTTATGCTCATAAATGTGCGTATGCTTATCATCACCTTTACACAAATAGAATGCATTTATTTATTTATTTACGATTTGAATGAAAACTAGCTCTATTGACTTTAGTTTACATCCTTAAAATTGAAATAAATCGTAGGATTATAAAAATTTTTTAACGATTCTTGGCTATTATTGTTGGAATAATGGGATGAAAAGGGGTTACGACAAAATACTTCACGACTTTTTGTGTCGTAAATTATATTAAATGTGAAACGTTGGGACAATGAATGATATTTTCTTTTTTAAAAAGGTTGTTGAAAAATTAATGTTTGTCTGAAAAAATCAAAAATTTATTTGGAAAATTAATAACTGTAAAGATTTTTTTTCAAAAATTCTAATATTTCTAAAATTTCTCAAATTTTGTAAGATTTCAAAAATTATTATTTTTGTTTCTACTTTTCAAATTAATTATACTTTTAAAATTAAATTTACTTTGAAAATTTTAAATTTTTAAAAATTGAAAAATGAAAAGTTTAAATTTTTAAAAATTGAAAAATGAAAAGTTAAAATTTTTAAAAATTGAAAATTGAAAATTTTAAATTTTTAAAAATTGAAAATTGAAAATTTTAAATTTTTAAAAATTGAAAATTGAAAATTTTAAATTTTTAAAAATTGAAAATTTTAATTTTTTCCAAATTTCAAATTTTTGAATTTTTTTACTTTTTTTTTAAAAAATATGCGCTTACAAAAACCGTCACAAACTTACTTTCCACGTACAATTTATAGATTTAGAGCGATAAGTCCATGAACGACTACAGCTCTAAAATTGAAGATTATTTTAATGAAGTATATTTTATTTATTATAGATTTATTTGAGATACTAAGCTCCTTTTTATTGCACACAAAGATGTTGCTGCACTCATAAACAACTTTTTTCCACGAGGTTCGTTGCTCTAGTTTTCATCACAGCGAGAGATATGAGGATTAAAAATATTGTCAATAAAAAAAGTTATTTATGTGGTTTAATAAAATTCAATTAAAAATTTTTTCATGGCTTGATGGTTGGATGAAGTTGTGAGGAATTTCGTCAGAATTTTGAATATTTTTGGATCCTTTTTTTAAAATTAACTTTTTATCCTTCTGGAAATTAAGGAGTATCGAGTATTAGATTTGAGATGGATCTAGAGATTTTCGTATTAAAAACACTTCAAAATTCAACTGCTTCTAAATGCTTAAGTCCAAAAATTTACGTCATCAGTTCCACGAAGTATAAAAATCAAAAAGGCATCCCAAACATAAAACTTCCATGAAAAAAATTCATCCCAAGGGGACACGCTAGATGAAACTTTTTTCTAATTTTAAAACTCAAATATTTATCGAACATTAAACACAAAATTGTTTGATAGTTGAGTAAATAGAAAACTTTAATGGGCATTTCATTATTATTATTTTTTGTTGTTTCATCCCTTCTATGATTAAAAAACATTTTTAATGCTGCTTCCTCTTTTTGTTTGAGTTTAATTTTGAATTCGGTTATATATTTTTTTTATAAATAGATAGGGGATGAATATTAGAAAATTTAATAATTGCGAGAATATTGAAGCGGAAATTGATGATGAAATTAAAATATGATTTTATGAAGTCTTAAAAGTTTTTTTTGCTAATTAAAAATCTTTTAGCATCTCGACTAGAAAATTTGCAAATTAAATGTTTAGACACGTGTTTGATGTATTTAAATTGAATTTTAAAAGATGGTTATTAATTATTTAATTTGAAATGATTTTTTGAGACTTTAATTCTAATTTTGAGTCGTTAACTTTAATCAACTTATTAAAAATTAAAAGGAGAAATAACTAGGTCAAAAATAATTGACTAACAAGAATTAATCCTTTCCTCCGAAAAACTGAAGCAATTTAAAATATAAATCAATCCTATGTTTTAGATACATCACAGAGATAAAATCTCATCAAGCATAGAACAAACATTTATTCTAATTAAAGATCAAAAAACCTTGAAGAGCTAAGAAAATTGTTGATCAATATTGACAACGAAGAAAGTCACTCGCATTTTTTAAAAGAAAAAAAAATTGATAAGATCAAAAGAAATTGAAAATTGCCGTCTTGAGAGTTTTTCTGATTTAAATCTTAAAAGTAAATTTTCATCTTAAAACATTAAGTTGGGAGGAAGTGAAAGTAAAGGTTTAAGAGACTTACAAAAAGTTTTTATTGCATAAAGCGCATTTTCAATTTTTCTGGATCATAGCAAACAGGCAAAAATATTCAAATAATTTTTTTTTGAAAATTTTCATCGAAGAAAGCTATTAAAAAAATTCGAAAATTTCATTTTGATTAACAATGTGTCACCTAAGCTTATTTCAAGTGAATCAATAGAAAAACATCAAAATTTAATTACTTCCTTACTCACAACTTTCACCAAAGCACCACTCCAACACAACACTACCAAAAAATACCCTCTTAACAACACAAAACAAGGTGAGTATACAAAATTACATGTTTACGAAATTACAAGATAGTTTTGCGCAGCTATTCTACTATAATGAAAGGAATACAATCTGATTCCATGTAATTTACGACCATCTAAGGGGATATAGTCGACCTTACTAAATAATTAATTACCTAAAGAACAGCGTAACGTAATTAACAAACAGGTTGTCATTATAGTTTCAATTTTGTAGGTCAAGGCTGATCTGATTCTATGGAATTATCTGTTAGGGATTGTTGTGGATGTTTTATCGAAGTTGAATTCTGTTATTGGAGATTTTTTCAATTAAAATTACTAATTACATTTTTTGTCATTATTTTTGAGCTGAATACATATAGGGGTCGTTCGGATATTACGTAACACTAAAAATGGCCATTTTTGACACCTCCCTCCCTGCCCGTAACAAATTTTGTGAGAAAATTAGAAAAATTTAATATGTAGCGAAACAAAACTTTGACCCCTCCCCCTCCCTAAGCGTTACGTAATATTTGAACGACCCCATATTAGTTCCTTGAATATATATCATACATATTCGACCAAAGACAACGCGTCAAGTTTCATCCATCAAAATGCAGCAACTCACATCCCCAAGAAATTTTCTCTCAAAAATCGAAATAAAATCAGCATTTACGTATTTAAAGAAAGGAAAGAAGAATGCTATGAATATAATTGATTATAATCTTTATAAATGAGATTTTGTTAAAGGATGAAAACATTGGCTATGAGAACATGAAATTTACCTCAGAGAGTTTACTTTTATTCCCTTTTGAGAGCAAGAAAATCAGTCTTGATAATGAAAACTCGTTTGTTGAATAGAAGAATATATTTTAGATACTTCTGTTGTTAAGTAATCCTGTTTGCGAGAAAATGAAATTGAGACAGTCAAATTTATTGATTATTTTTTAAATTGCTTGTTGATTTTTTTCTGCATTTTTATTTTATATAGTAATTTGATATTTTTTGAAATACTGCGGAATATCTAACAACTAACAAAAAGAACTCTGGCTAATACTGCAGATTTTTTGAGATAATTGCTCAAATTAAACAGTGTCAATGTCAATGCTAATTTAACTTTCGAGAACTCATTAGCAGAAAATTCTTTTTACTCTCATTACGAATTAATTAGTAAAAAAAATTCTTAAATGTATCTTGACAGTGTTGATCTTATCATGTGAAATGGTTTCTAAGATACACACGCGTTGTCAGTCTCCTACGCCTGCTTAATTAAATCTGTACATTAAATAAAATAATTTTGCTCATAAGTAAGTACGTTTGGCAGCAATAATAAATAAAATCAAGAAGACTTATTGCATATATTCACATGTATACAAAATTTTGATCGAAGTTCATTGATATTATTAATTAAATGATTTAAAGGCAGGATAACAACATGGTAATTAATTAATTACAATATTGAAATGTGAAATCAATAAGCATTAACAGGAGGTAGGAGGAACATCTATCATTTTTAATCTCGTAATGAGATCATTTTGTATGTGCAGTCAATATGAATTGTAAGTAAAATTTCGATTTGGTTATTGGCTTTTGAATTTAATTGAAATTGAATCAAATCTTATTGAATAGAATTGGATGTTGTGGTTATACTTTGAAGAAGTAGGAAGATTTTGAGGTTATGTGAAATATTTTTTTTGCCTTTTTATTGTTTTTAAATAACAAAATTTAATTAAAATTATTCAACAAATTCAATTTTATCCTTTAAAATGATGCAAATTTTCTCAAACCACAAAATTCTCAAATTTTCATTAAATTTGCATTCATTAATATTCAATTTATTGAATTGATCATAAATATTAAACAGGCTAGTTTTAATTACAATGGAAATTCGATGTTGATAATTGATAACTAATGACTGATATTATTTATCATAATTAACTAAATGAAACAAAATTTGACATGTAATTATGATAATTCAACAGCAAATTAACATTTGGAAATTTTTTGGGAATCGATGTTGTAAAAGGTCAATTGTGAGTTTATAGGCATAAGATCGCACCACACAAAGGCGTTTGTGATTTGAATTTACAGTGAACAATTATTTAAATTTTGATTGACTTGTTAAAGGTCAAATTATGAATTTAAATTGTATTTTTTGATTTATTTGCTCAATACAATTAATTACATATAATTAATAATTTATGATAAGATAGACTAGCTCAGGTATAGGTTTAAACGGTAAGAAACTCGTGGGACATTACGCAATGAATGAATTACCCAAAGTTGGATTCTTAAATATTACTATTTTGAATTTTTATTAACTTAAAATTTGCGTAATTGAATCTACAAGAATTTTTGTTTTTCAAGTCTCTAATTAAATTTTAAAGGAAACTCAAAAATAATTATTTTCCAAACCCATTATTACTTTTACGGAGAAATTTTTGTTTGAACAGTTGTTTAAATTTTTCTTCACACTGAACAATAATTCAAAGTTCATCATATTAAGGCTTCATAAAAAAACAGAATTTAAATTAAAAAATTAATTTTTTTCTTCTTGGAAGTGAAAGAAATATTTTTTTTTTCAAGGTTCTTCTTATTGATTGCCTTTTAGCAGAGATCGAAGGCAACTCGACTTTTGTATGGAATCAAGTCGACTTTTCTATACAAAATCCAAGTTGACTTCAAGCTAAGTAAGGGTGTCAGTGGCGCAGGGCATCCAGTTGAGGGGACTACGACTCCAATTGGAATCTATTGAAAAATTAAAATAAATGCATAATTTTGAGCACTCCATATCAATTTCTGTGAACACTAAAACCTTAATTTCGAGGTAGATCAATTCTAAGAAATACGCTGTTAATCTAAAGCCTTGATATGCATCCACAATTTTTTCTTACGTATTTTTTTCCTGATTCTTGAGACTTTTCTTTAAGAAGTAAAAACTCTTAAGCCGTAAAGTTAATCTTATTCCAAAAGTAAAGCTAAAATTCCTCATTAAAGAATTAAAACAAAAATTATATCAAGCATTAAAGCATCTCCCCAAAATTTCTAAATTCTTATCTTATATAATTTAATTCCCTTCCGTTTTAAATTTGACAGGTAGATTCACGAGTAGATAAAGCGATGGAAAAAAATTTTTGTAAGCTAATTTGAAAGATTTATTTGATATGAGATAAGGAAATTAAAATTCTTAGCGAGGGGAAAAAGGGGATAAAAAATCACGACCTGAACGAATTTTTTAGGGTTTAATGAATTTTTCTCGCTTAGATTTAAAGAAGATTCTTTTCAATGATTTTAAATTTCTGAGTTGGAAAATAAATTTTTGGAGCAGGTGGATTAAAATGTTGGCAGACAGGTTGATAATGATAGTAGGAATCTATGAATGAATAAACTTGGCATGAGAAGCTGAGGAAATTTTGTGTTTTGTAGGATTGGACAAATAATTGAATTAAATTTCATAGAATTTTATTTATAATTTTAAAATATTCAAATTAATTTCGACTTAAAAAACCTTAAGTGGGCAAATTTTATTTCTTGTAATACTTTATTAATAGCGTTCATTTATCAATGAAATTTTACAAAATTCCCACACAGAATAAATCCAACTTTCAGAAGTTTCTAATTTTATCATTTTAAAATACCCAAAAATTACACAAAACAATTTCTTCAGAAGTAAAAACTTTTATTCAAAACTTTTCTTCATCTTTTTCCTTTGTGTTTTCAGCATCTGACATCATTGACTTTTTATACAATGGATCATCCCACGGCTGCTTTTTTGCAGACCCCCAAATGACGTAAATGATATTTGTCACTACAAGACAGCCACATGAAATGTAAAATACGTTTCGCCATTCCAAAATTGTTCGGTTGGGTGTGATGACACCTATCATGTACGGCTAGAAAAATATTAAAAATAAAAAAATTTTTTATTTAAATTTTATTCAAACTCACCGTAATAATTCCAATAACAGCACCCCAACCATTAGTTAATGCCATAATGGCACCAGCAAAATTCGGACTCAAATCCAAATTATTTGCTTTAATACCCGAGTAAAAAGCACTCATAAAGCCCATAGCAATTGTAAACATAATCACAGCTATTATGCGGTTACATCCACTGAACGATGCAATAATCAAAAATATTCCAGGAATGATGAATGAAATGGTTGTAAACAGCTTCCTCGAAGCAGTAAGTCCGATCAGTTTCTTTGTAAGCATCCAATCACTAAGCGTTGCAAATACTATGGACATAACCCACATAGAAATGTATGGAAGTGTTGAGTAAAGTCCATTTTCTGTTATTTCGAACTTCAAAACATCAGCCATGTATTTTGGGAGGTCTGTGACAACGACATAATAGGCTACACTGTGTCCAATTTGTGCAATGATTCTAAAATGGAATTAATGTCATTATCTCAGATAATTGCTTCTTAATCACTTACAATGCAATCATTGGCACGCTCGTACAAATTTCCCACCATGGTGTCTTTTTTATTGCTTTATCTCTGGACAATTGATTCAGCTCAGCTTGCAAATATTCCTTCTCGCTGTTCGTAATGAATGGATGTGATTGTGGGTCATTGTAGCATAAGAATTCCTGTAATTTTATGAATTTTAATTATTAGTGCTTAAGGTCAGCAAATATTCACGACTTTATTGTGCCGTGATACAAAATTTGACTGATAATTAAAATCTTACAAAAATAATGAACCAAATCACAGCTGCACCTCCAAAAAAATAAAATGGAGCCGACCATCCCTCGAAATATCCAAGAAGCAGACCAGAAACTGAGTTTGTTATGATGTTTCCCATCTGAAACATTTTTTGGTAGAATATTATGAAGATTTCTTTTTTTTAACAATTTTAACTGTACCTGAGCACCTCCAAACACAATAGCCGTTGCTTTTGCACGCTCTGAAAGGAAGAAGATTACAAATATCAAGACACTGTGGGCCACTGAGTCCCTCTTTCCTGCACAGGAAATTTCTAATTGCTACATAATTTTCACTGTTTACCTTTCTGTGGAATCCAAGCTGACAATAAAGTATTTAGTGCTGGAAAAGTTGTTCCTTCACCAAAACCTTCTAATATTCTAAGAGCGATGAGCCAGTAAGCTCCACCTAAAAAATAGGTACCACGGTTAAATTACAGATACACTAGTTATTCACTTATTACCATATTGTATAGTGATTGGTGTTAGTAAGGTCAAAATTGCTGTTGATAAAATTCCAATCGATAAAGTGTACTTTCCACCATATTTGGCAGCCAGTATTGCACCAGGAATATGAAGAATTGTGTAGCCTAAAAATGGAAATTTAGTTTACTGTATTAAATGTGAAATTCAACAGAGTAAAAATCTGTGCAAAAATTTACCACATCGCATTCAATTTTCACACAATTTTATATCATAAAAGGTTTCATACCCCAATAAAAAGCTCCTAAAATGACTCCTTGCAACTGTTCCGACCAAACATATCCATCTCGTCCTTTTGTGTACTTTTCACTGGTTGCAGGACATGTGTTGTCATAAATTGTCGTTCCATTTTCGGCCTCTCGATAAGTCATCTCAGTTATAGCGATGCTCAAAACATTTCTCATCGTGTACTTTTGTTGTTGTGAATTAGCGATGTGAGTAAGATAAAGCATTAGTGAAATTATTTTATATCCGCGTAAAAAATATTCTTACGGCATTAATCAGTGCGAACCCTCCCATTATGACCAGTATGTAGCGGACTGGAATGTTGCAGAAACCTGAAAATTAAAAGTGTAAGGTAGTTATGACCTCGAACCCATCATATCAGATATTCACATATTATATTTTATTCGAAACTTACAACGTCCCATAGACTTGATCATTTTTCCTTTATTCTATTTAACCTTATTTCGAGACAATTTTTTTTTTGTTGAAAAAATTTCAAAAAGTACTTTAAAACACAAGCAATGTTTTCAGCAAAATTCCTGTTTTAAATCGTTATGTCTTCAATAAATCAAAACAAATTGCACAATAAAGAATGAAATACAATTTATTATTTTGGATTTAAACAACAGCTGACACACTTCCAGGAGGTACAATTGTCAACTGATAATATATAATTAGAGTTGATTGTAAGAAGCTATCATTTCTCAAGTGGTGTCTTATCAAAAATTAGTCTAAATTCAGGTCTACCCAACAAGGTTTAGTCCACTTGAGAAAAATAAAAATAGATTAGATTTAAGGTAATAAAGGCTTGAGTGCTGCAATTAAATGTCATTCTTTGAAGGTATTCAATACTTAGGGGGGATTAAAGTATGAACCTGTTTGAGACTCCATAAAAATTTGAATTAAAACTTTATGACAAGTAGGAGAGGGAGGGGGGGGTGTCTCAAATTCAGAATTTTTAATTCTCATCATTTTTGAGTGACCACTCATAAGATTATTTGAAATCTTCCTAGATTAATGGAATTTATTTTGGGAATAACTGAAAAATAATTCACATTACTTTGGAGACTAAAAGGATAGACTGATTGAATATTTAAAAGGGATTAGTAACCCGAGTATGCAAAGAGCGTGCTCACGAAATTGAGCACGTTACTGAGCATGCTCAAAATTGCAGTTTAACGTGCTCACCTGAGCATGCTCAGCTGAGCACGCTCATGAGCATACTCTCGATGTGCTCTCGAAAAATAATTTTTTTTATTTAATGTGCTCACGTGAACACGCTCACCTGAGCATGCTCATGAGTATACTCAATTCAAAAAATTTAATATGCTCAGCTGAGCACATTCCTGAGCATGCTCTTGAGCACATCCTGAGCACAACAAAAAGATGTGACAAATAAAATTCGAACATGCTCAGCTGAGCACATTCTTGAGCATGCTCATGAGCACATCCTGAGCACAACAAAGAGATGTGACAAATAAAATTCGAACATGCTCAGCTGAGCACATTCTTGAGCATGCTCTTGAGCACATCCTGAGCACAACAAAGAGATCTCGCGCATTAAATTTTAACATGCTCAGCTGAGCACATTCTCGAGCATGCTCTCGAGCACATCGTGAGCACAACAAAAAATGTGACACATAAAATTCGAACATGCTCAGCGGAGCACATTCTTGAGCATGCTCTCGAGCACATCCTGAGCATACTCAGAAAATGTGACAGATAAAATTCGAACATGCTCAATTGAGCACATTCTTGAGCATGCTCGTGAGCACATACTGAGCATACTCAGATATTTTACAAATTAAATTAGAACGTGCTCACCTGAGCACATAACTGAGCATGCTCTTGAGCACATTCTGAGCACACCATACTGAGCATGCTCAGATATTTTTAAGGAAAAAAGTTAATTAAGTTAACTAATGAATTGTCAGTTGTGTCCTAAATGTTGTAGAACCCAATTAGAACCGTTATTCCTTGAAATTAGCATGTTTAAAAATATAATAATTTAAATATGTCTTTTGCCATATTTATATTATTATATATTTACAGATGGTGACTTCAAGGAAAAACACGAGATCTCGAAAGTTAAGCAACGCAAGGACGAATTCGAAGAAAGATGGGTGACCGGAAAAATTTCTAAGTATCAAATTTTCAATTAAATAAAAATTAATTCTACTAACACAGCTTTAAAAAATACTCAAAAAATTCCGGTCAACTCGAAAAAATTGGTTAACTTAATTAATTTTTTTTAATTTTGTATTATTTGAGCATGCTCAGAGAGCACGTTGTTGAGCATGCTCAGTGAGTGTGCTCTAGAGCATGCTCAGAGTGTGCTCATTTATGTGCGCATGCGTATTATACGCGCATTTTATAATGTGCTCACGATGTGCTCACAATGTGCTCATGAGCATGCTCAGTGAGTATGCTCATCATGGTAAAGTAGTGGCATCAATTTTGAATGAGAGAGCATGCTCTCGTGAGCATGCTCAGCAAAAATCTGAGCATGCTCTTAACGTGCTCTTTGTCTATTCGGGTAATCTGATCGTCAAAACACATCGCAAATTCATCCAAATTCAATAATTCCCAAAAAAATCCCTCATTCTCAACTAAATTTCATTCATCCTCACGACCGATAAAACAGCTGTTTGTTTATTATTTCATTGAAGGAGAGCCATACAAACATAGAAGCACCCAAATGCAATGAAACCCATGAAAAGAGAGAAACAAAATTCTGTTCTAAAATCCACAAACAGAAATTTTTCCTCTCTTCCTTACTCATGCGCACGTCTCTCATTCTCTCTTACATCCCTTGCCGCGTCCGTTGTCTTTAAATCTCACATGATACCCGAGCGTACGTACGTAAAAATTATTTCGGTACTGTGTACACATTTATTGAATTATTTTGAGTCTGCGATAGTAATTCGTGATATGCTGACGGGATAACACGTACTTTGCACGATCGGTCGCAAAAAAATAACTGGAAAAATTTACTAAAAAAATATTTTTTGAAGGAAGTGAAAAGGATTTTTGTGAAAATAGAGAAAAAAAAATTGTGACAAACTTGAGAGGACGTCAAGAATTCTGAATTGTGGATACATCAAAAAAATTTATCATAAAAAAATTGTGTGAAAAAATTTTTTTTTGTGTCAAGAAGAAAATAAAAAAGTTTTACGAGCAGAAAAAAAATAAATTTTTGTGGAGATTCCAAAAATAAATTTGGATTGTCTAATAAGGATTACCAAGATAGACCGGACATAACGGAACTTTGATTAGCATTTAATTAAGGTAGAATAATAGAAAATAAATTGGATTCCTTTTTGCTATTCCTACAATGTCCACTCAGATATCGAGAAATTGAATGGACATTTGAGTGTATACAAATTCGACTTGCTTGTTGTCTTGCTTAAAGGATTTTTAATAGCTATGGAATTTATATTTGAGCATTTGTGTTATTTTGAGACTATTTCTCATCCTACGATGATAAAGATGATGATGAAGATGAAGAGGAAATGAACATCATTAATAAATGAAAAGCATGGGAAAATATTCTGAATTCTAGTGAGAAAAATTACGGAAAACTGAAATAATTTAAAAAAAATAATTTCGAAAGAAACTTTTGAATTTCTGGGTTTAATTTTTTATAGGTTTTTTAAGTGGACAATTTTAAATGAATTGTTTATAGAATCAATTTAATGATTCTTATGTAGCAGGGTTGAATGTCAATAAAAATTGAAATTAAAATTGGTTAAAAATTGTTTTGAAAATTCTTAAACTTAAATCTGAAAGTTTTTTATTAAATTTTTGTAAATTTTTCGATGTTTCGTGTTTTTTCAAAATAGTAGTCACTTAAAGAAGAAGAATTGAGGTACTATTTTTCTCGACTTTTTGATTTTTTTTCACTTTAAAAAGTGACGACAATTTGAAAATAATTTTAAGTTTTCTTAACTTCATAAATAATGAATTTTTGATAACATCAAGAAGATATTTAAAGCTGATTTTGGAGGTTAAAAACGTTCTTCTTCAAAATAATTTTCTTTACAACTTCCCAAACCTTCAAACTCAAAACCAAATCGCTACAAATTTCTCTACACACTTTTCAACAAATTTCTCATAATTTGCTACAACAATATAATGTTAATGCTTTTATACATGCTTCGAAGGTATGCTAGATTTCAGCAGCAAGTTACGATCTTGACTTTTGCATGTAGTCAGGTAATTTCAGTTAATATTGGTCAGCATAGCTCATGCAATTATCTGAAAATAAATCCATAACTTTCACAAATTATTTTATATGTTTCTGGGTTTGGAGAAATTTATTTTGTGTCATGAGGTTTTTTTGAGGCGTAAAAAGTCGTGTGAACTTTCTATTGAAATTCAGGGTAAAATTGAAAATTGTGAGCAAATTAAAATAATTTTGCAGCAATTAAAAATTATTTTGTAAACTAAACTTTTTTACATATTTATAAGAAAGTTAAGCTTTAAAAGTACCGATTGACCTAAAAATCCAACATAAATTATAGATTCCAAACTTTTTAAATAATTCATAATTTAAACCAAAGAAAAAAATTCCCTTTAAATGATAAATTTTTAAGTCTCAAATTACTACCTTTGTCGATTTGTTTACTACTTCCATAAAATTTCCTTCCGTTTCATCAACATACAAAACCAACAATTATGTAAATCAGCAATCTAAAAAAATCAATAAAAAATCATTAAAAATCTACAATCTGAATTCACTCAGAGCTGATAATTAAATTGATATGCAATGATAATTATCGTCTACATGCTTTTTAATTGCATCTTTATGTTTATAATTGTCAGTAACAAATGAGTTTATATTCAAGAGAATCGAGAAAAGCATGACTCGGTAAAATGGAATATTTTTGTTGTTGCGGCAGTATCTTTGTAATGTGTGTGGGATGAAGTCATGTCCGAGGTTTTTTTGCTTTGTCGTTTGGAGACTTTTTTAATTGAGTTTGTTAGCGGAGATGAAATTTGAGAAGATTTGGAATTTTTGGGAGTCTGGAGGATAATGAGATCATTTGCAGATGATGTCCAATAAAATAATAGGATTCTTTTGGCTCCCTTCAAGTTTTTTTTTTCATTTAAAAACATTGAAATTGTTTTTATTGGTAAGTATAGCATTCATAAAGATTATGATATATTACAATGAATTATAAAAATTAATCCACTCAAATAATCTTTTGAGGCATAAAAATTCAATTTAACTTAATCGATAACATAATTCATATATAAGTATAGAAGAATATAACGGGATATAAAACTCATAGCTATCACGGTTAAGACGAGAAAGAAAATAATAATGTGAGATAATAATCAGATTAAGGAGTTTCTGATGTTGTTGATATCTAAAGAATTCGTAATGATGTCCTTGTCAATTAAACGAGAATCGATAGTGTGAATTACAACATCATCATCATCTCTTCCTAATGACATTTGTCGAGCCCAAACTGATTTTTCGAACAGGAATAGAGAACCACTCTTGATCATCACATCACTATTTCCCATAGCAATCAAAGAATTTTGAAGCAAAGATACTTCATGCTGCTTGAATGAAGAAATATAAATTTCATCATTTAGAATTCTCGTTGAATGTTTGTAATTAAGAAAGATGCCATCTATTAATTTCAAAACATTATTTGTTTCCCCTTCAATTATTATTTCCATCATTCTCTCCGATGGAAAGAATTTGTTATAGGCTGATGATGCTTTCATTTTTATTAATTTCAAGGATGGGATTTTAGTTGTGTCTGTTAACAAAGCACGTCTTGCCTCCAGATCCTTCCTTGCCGATTTCACCAATAATGTACAGCCATCAATAGAAAGTTCTTTATATTGCCACAAAAAGTTATTAAATTCCAGACTGTTTCTGCATCCAAAAATCCAGCTACAACTATCACTTTGCCTATCCAATAATCTCTTTTGTATAAAGAAAATGAAATTAAGATTTCCTTGCAATCTTATAAACGATAAGATTTTCTGAATCGACATTTGTGTAGGCACATTTTCTAACACAAAATATTTTGTCTTCATTAAAGCACGTTTTGTCGTTAAGGTTTTAATAGCTTGTAGTGTTGCAGAATCTATTATATCTAATACCTCAGATCTATTCATCTTCACGAATAACAGTTGAATTTAATTAATTTGTGATTTCAGCAAGTCATAAGCAAGTCATAAGTGAATGTCTCATAATTTTATAAGAGATTCTAAAAGCTTGGCATTTTTTTAAAAGACTGAAAATAGCCTAAGGTCATCTAAAAAATATACAAAACTGTACGACAATTAAATTTAAATCTTTAGGAAATTCATTAGAATTCCAAAGCATTTGGCACCTCAGGCCAATCATCTTCCGACTTTTCATCAAAAATTAATTCACAAAACCCTCAAAAATTCCGAAAAAAACTCGTCAAAAGTTAAACACATTCCACCACAAACCCACCCACCCCACCGGCCACAAACAAAATTTTTCTCAACAACTGATACTTCAACTCATGAAAAGAATGACACCCGCGCTCATCAGCAATGACTTTATGTAAACAACTGTGACTGAACATTAAAGAAAACTTTTTTATGAACTTGACATTAGGACCTTGCATCACTCGAGCCAAACCCACACACATTTATGTCTTTATTAATTTTTTTAGCACAAAAATGACAACTTCCAAAAAAGTTTTGACATCTTAAGCTCTCCTCGGTGAGAAAAAAATGAGTGTATCCTAAAATGCTATTAAATTTCATTCACTTTTACGCGTTATACTGAGGAACACCTGAGCGATCATCCTTCATTGTCATTCATGATTTGTTTGTTAAATTATGTTTGGATATGGATGGGAAAAATTAGGAAAATTCAATGTTAAATCAATTATTTCTGAGGCACAAGAGACAGATGAAATTTGATTAAGAGGAAAATTGAAGGGTTTTGTTTTATTTCATTTTGAAGAATGAGAATTTGGAGGTATTTCTAAGTAATTTTATTAAAATGAAGAAATTTTTTGGAATGGAATGAAATTTTTAGTTAAAATTGTTTGTTTTGAGAAATAACAAACTGGTTTGTTAAGGTATTTTATGGAATTGAGCACAAGCATTCATTTTTGGAATGTCGATGGTTATTCATAGAATTTTTGAATAAAATGATTTAATTAAAATTGCTCTATTTTTTGATGAAATTTGAATTTTTTAAATAATATTTTGCAGAAATAGTTTTTTCATCAAAAATTTGAATTCTTTCGTAGTTTCAAATTTAGCCAGCAATTTATTCTATTTCTGAAACCATAAATTAATTTGAGCTTTTCTAAACACATTTTCTCATCATCATTCATTCCTAAAATTTAAGTAGCTGTCAATTACCCAACCCATAAATAAACAACAATTTTTAAAGTTTCAAAAAGCATAATAAATTTTTAAATGGAGAAAAAATGTCAGTATCTCAAATTTCTGACATCTTCTAGGAGCTACTCAGTCGAAAAAATTTATTTTCTCCTTCTCCTTCTCCGATGAGCAAAAAATATCAAATTTATGTTGTTACAATTCAATGTCCTTGAAAAAGATTATGTTTCAAGATACAGCGTAAAATTAATGGCTTTCTGTCTCCAAAAAAAAATATTTTTCTTATCGATTATTGGAATTAAATTCCGAATTGAATTGCTAAGGCTATGCTGGATATAAATTTGTACTTGAAGATTGTTCATTTTATTTATGAGATTCTAGCTAACATGACTTGAATTTTTGAGTCTTATTATCTTGTTGGGATGTTGGATTTGATAATAAATTTTTGGATATTGAAGAATTATTGGGAATTTGGGTCAAAGGTGGGAGTTTATTTATTTTTCGACAGATTTGGAACAAATCTTTTGAATAAAGGATGAAACTTGAATTTTGACATATTTAAAATATCTTAAGTGTCAGGTTTGTTTCTTTTTTAATTTGGCTTAAAACCCTTATAAAATTCATTTCTCAAAAATTAAGTCAATTTGTGGCAATTTATTTTTGATGTCTAGAACGTAAAAAAATTTACAACATGAAAATTAGTTAAAAAATAAGGCGAGGGGTTCAAAAAATTAAACTTGATGTCATTTATGAACAATTTCTTTAGTTTAATAATTTTGTTACTTTCCTCTCGATCTAACATTTTTTTTTGCCTTTATTATCTTTTAATTTATTAATATACATAGAAAAAAAAGAAATGAAAAGCACTCAGAATGAAATTAATCATGAAAGTCGACACGTTTTGAATAAATTTATTTTAGATTGTTATAATGCTACAAGCAATGTTTGAGAAGATGATCTGATGGATTAGATTCTTATTGGAACTCTGAAATTGATTGACATCAAAATTTCATCGCAAAACTTAATTGAATTTGAAAGGTCATTTGTAGGTAGATAAAAATTGCCTCAAACTTTGTAAAATTCAAAAAATTTATAAACTTTTTTAAGTATCTTTTGTTTTTTAAAATTGATGTGATAATTTAATAGTTTTCTCCAGAAATATAAACAGCTATTGTTTTAAAATAAAATTATTTTGAAGAGGTTTTTTTTCCAGAATTCTAGTTAATTATTTATTCGAAAGAAACCCTCTTGAATGTACTTTTGAGTACATCCCTAATCTAATTGTTGTTCTTATGTATTAAAAAATCATCAACACAAAATCTATATCTTAGTCCACTTCCATCTTCAAGCTTCTAGTAAAACAAGCACAAAATAAATTCATTAAAAAACAATTTAACTTTTTTCTGTATTATTCTTTGTCTCTAACATCATTTCCTTCTAATATTTTGTTAAGTTCTAAAAATAATTAAGTGGACTATCCATTTTCTGTCTCTGCATTTTCTTCGATGTCACAAGACATGTCTTTTCTACTTTTCCTTAAAACAGACTTGACATTCATCTTAATTCAAATAAATTAGAGTGGATGAAATAAGTTGAGAAAAATGAACTGAAATCAAAGAGACAGCTTGAGAGGAAGAAAAATGTTTGTTAGGAAACAAAGCAAGATTTTATGAATTTTTATTTCGTGAAATTCTGCTTGAAAATAAAAAAATTTAAAAATTTTCATTTTGATTGTCTTTAATTGCCATTTTAGTTCAAAACAATAAAGCTGGTATTTTATTTTACGAAATTTTTGTAACCACACCAACTTGCACACAAAAACCTAAACACTTGCAAATCAGATCAAAAGCAGCATAAAAAAATAAGCAATTCAGTAATTTAAAAATAAAATTTTCCAAAAGAAGAAAAATTGAGCACAAAAACGAGATTGTCGGCGGTTGAAAAGTTCAAGAGCAGCTTTTGAGGGTGACGTCTCGAAATGAAATACATTTAAGACTTCTTTCTTTCCATCTATTTAAAATTATATTAATACTAAAGACACCGAAGAATAATGAGTATTTTGACGAGATGAAAAAAAAAATCTCTTCAGTTGTCTTATTTAAGGATGTGGAAATGCAAATATTTCACATTGTTCATTATAATGAAAAATTTTCTTTTGTTTTAAAAGAGAAGCTTGTTGAATAAAGAATAAGAGTGTTTAATTTGATGAGCTCTTTGATGTTAAAGTTCAAGTGAGCTCTTTTCTGTTTTAAATGGTTTTTTAATTGGAGGGAATTTAGTTGAAATTTTATTTAAATTTCTTTATTCTATTTTAAAAATGGAATTTAAATTTTATGTTTTTTTTAAATTTTTTTGTATCGCTCATCTGGAAGTCCATGTAAACTCTGGGTCAAAACATTCAAAACTTCAATGGCGATGTTCAAAATTTCCCGAATTTTGAAATTTTTGAACAAAACAAAATTTTAGAAATTGTTTTTAAGAATTTCGGAAACAATATTTATAGAAAGTCCACACCCCATTTGCATACGAGTCTAAATTCATATTAGTAACAATCATCCTCATTTCGGAATTATTTATAAAAAATCTTAAAGCCATCCACTAAATTTATAGCAAGAATTAAACAAAATTTTATTTAAATCATCTTTAAAAATATTTGTATCCCAAATTATTCTACTCAGCATCAAAAATTCATGAATTCATCAAAATTCCAAAATAAATTCTACTCATTTTTCCATAAATAGATTCCACAACCGCCGAAAAACCTTCACGGAAAAAATTCACAACCTTTAATAAAAATTCAAAAAGCTTATGTTGTCATGAATGAATCCGATAGGATTGAATATTTTTCCCTTTTTTCATACAATTCGCGTTGAAATTGATAACACAATTGTTATGAAATTTCATCCCCAAAAATTAAATTCAACCTCGATTTTGTCATGGAAATTCAATAAAAACATTTTTTTTCATTCTATTCCACAATAATTCCCAAATTAGAAGGCAAACAAACAGGGATATTTTAAATTTGATCATTGTTAATTCCCACACACGTACGACAACATTTACATAAAACCCACGCGATGCACATTATTGACATGTGATATTCAAAAAGGTAAATGTGGATATAAGAAAAAAAGTTGTAGTACAAATCTCAAAATTGTGAGGGGCTTTTTAAGGAAAAATATCACGTGTCGTTACAGTTTTGTCAACTTACGATTCTTATTCTTTTCATGCCATAAGGATACACGCGTGAGTTTGTTTTGGATACATATTCGATCCCCAAACGATTTTTGACAAGCTCACGGAAAAGAAATTGACGGAATTTCTGAGTTTTCCGTGGGGAGTTTTAAGGAACAGAAATTGAAGAGTTATGAATATGTAAAAGTATTTTGACTGATTTTTTGGCTGCTTTCGTTGCTGGTTAGTGAATTTTTTATCTGATTGTGAGAATACGAATGGGTGATTTACTTCCTCTAGGAATATTTATTTATGTGACGGTGAAATTTTTGCAGCAGCATTTATTTTATGGAATCAGCAGCTGTGATTATAAAAATTGGTCAAACTGAATATTTTCCTCAGAAATTACCTATCTTCAACATTTCTTCCTCCTTCCTTTATCAATTAAGTAAACAGCATTGAGAATTCTCCACCAATAATGCGGACTTTGCAGACAGCAGCAGAAAAATATTCAAACCTGTCCATTTCCCCAAAAAAGCTGAATTTAGCTATTTCTATTATCATTCCATTGAAATCTTCATGCCATATCATTTGCTAATCTGATTTGACATAATGAAAATGGAATGAACAATAATAAGCAGGCCATCTGACATAGGAAGAAATGAATTCATTTATTTGCCGCATTAAATATATAAAAAAAATTCATAGAAATTGCTCCTTTTAAAAATAAAAAGAAATTGCGATAAAGCAATTTAAATAATCCTAAATTCGTGTGTTGGCGATAAGGAAGAAGAACAAAAGGAACAAATAAAGAATTCTCTTTTTGCCTTCATTTCCCTCGCTTCTTTTCTTGTTCAGAAAAGAAAGTTGTCTTTCTTCACGGTCAGAGAAGAAGGCGGGCAGCCATGCAAACAAGCAAGAAAGCGACAAAAATGGGAAAGGAAAGAAATATGAAATGACACAATCGCATGAAGAAGAGACAAGGAGATGAAGAAGATGGGGACGAAAAAGTTGGAATGAAGGTGGAATTTTGGTAGTCGAGAAAGTAACTCGAATTGAAATGAAAAAGCGCAATTTAATTTAATATGGACTTAATAGACTTTAGCTTTCTCATTATTTTGAATAAAATTATTTTTTAAATTTAAACCTTTTTTAAAAATTAAAAAATAGTTTAAATTTATTGAAACATTTAAGAATATTTTTTTTAATTTTTTTTAAAAATTAATAAAAAATAAATAAATGATTTTTTAATTAATTTATTATTTTAAAAAAACTTCATAATTTTTTTTGAATTTTGATCAATATTACTTTAAAATAGACCAATTGTCATACAAATTGCTCATATTTCCAGTCCCTCAGCTCACCACCCATCTTCATAAAGAAATCAAGCCAGGAAAATGACAAGAGACATCCCTCACCGTGCAGCTAAGCGTCGGAAAACAATGAGCAAAGCAATTTTTTAATGTTCCGACAACATGAAAATGAAAATGAAAAGTAAAAATGATAATTTTTAATTTTCACTGGGAAAGAAATTTCTTTCTTCTTCTTCTTTTCTTTTGTTAGTTGATTATCATCGCTGCTGTCATGAAATGGAAAAAGTTATTATTATTTTTATTATTATAGCTCTATTTATACCCCGAATATCCTAGGAATAGCTTCGAGGTAATAATTTTGTATAGTGGCAATTGAGGAAACTATTCAGTGACCATCTGGGCCTCTATCTCCTTTAGATTATGCCGAAATTTGTATATTTCTTGCATCCCTAAATGTAATAATAATAATAATAATAGTCACTTCCAAAATTGTTTAGTCTTTCAATTGCTGACTCGACACACAAAAAACTCATTGAAATCTGAAAATGGAAATTATGTTCAGTCCCTTTTACTAACACGTGTTTATTGTTTGAATATGCTATTGAACGTGATACTGGTACTCAATAAACTTTATAATGCTTTATATTGGCATTGACTTTTATTCACTTAAAGTTTTATTTGTAATTTTATAATAAAATTTTTGAAGTGAATTTGAAGGACTTTTGGATAGTTTTATTGAAATAGATTTGATTAGATTTTGTTAAGTGGGTTAATTTGCAATTAAATAATAGAATTTCAAGTGTCATTGATGAAATCGTGAGAATTTGGAATTATCTTCTCAAAGATTATATTAATCATAAAAATTGTTGAATAATAGAGTTCATACATTTCTGATCGGAGTATCAAATAGCACAAAAACCAATTTATTCACAGGTCGCCCATGGGTCCAAAAAAACCTTATTTTGAAACTTTAAAGGGGGTTATTGAGTGGATTTTTGACCCCCCCCCTTTCGAAAAAAATTAGCCCAACCAAAAACATTATTTTAAATTGCTAGGAATTTTGAACTGAAAAACTTGACAGCCCCCTTCCAAAATTTTGGGCTCCTACTGTCCTAGGTTAACTATTGTCAGCGCTGCATGTCATAAGTCAGTGACCTCTTAATATAAATCAACAAATTCAAAATTTCAACTCTTTAAGCTCAGAACCTTTAATATCAATAGACCCAAAATGAAGCAGCAACAAAATAAGAAGCATCATTTCTTGCCTGATATTGGATAAAAAATTATACAATTTTTTTTCTCAAAAAGGAAGTAGTAGAAGAAGGTCGTTTGAGTAAAAAATTTGCACAATTTATCATGTGAATATTGTGTCTATGCTTCCCATTCTGACTATTTATTTATTATTACTATATTTCTGAGGTAACCTTTACGCATCGTTTCATTTCTACGTCCAAATAAGTAAAACCTTTTCCAGCTCATGCCATCGAGCATTTCCATCACTTTACCTTTTTTCGTTCATATATGCTGGAATTTCTGCTGGTTGTGTGTCTGCATTTACCTTTGAGCAACAAAAAAAATTCTCTTCCGTCTTTCTTCCTCATCGGAAGTAAAATTGGAAAAGCACAAGGCAAAAAAGAGCTGTGCTGCGAGTTTTATGTACACATGGAAAACGATAAATCGTAAATAACAACTTATTTCATTTATTGATCCTAAGTGGCATTCTCTCTCTCCTTTCCCAACATGTTTCTTCTTATTGCTGCTGTTTTCTTCTTAACTCGACTTTTTTTCCTCATTCTTTTCCTTCTTGTTATTTATTTCTGGTTCAATTTATCAATGCTGCAGAGCTTCTCGTTTGGGTTATGAAAAATAATAAAAAAGAGAGAACTGAATAATTTTTTTTGAAGGGCCAGAGGATTTTTTTATTATAGAAAAATGAAATTTGTTATTCATTTAAGAATGGTCTATTGATGAGAAAATTGATGATATCAATTTGTTAGACGTAGAGATTTGCTGTTGATTTTTTTTCTCGTGATAGAATTCGTATTTTTAGGTGAAACTGGCTTATAAGCTGGATTAGGTATGGATAGGATTGAAAATTTAAAATTATTGTGGATTAAAAAATTGTAGGTCATCTGAGGTTGGTTGATAGTTATAACTTAGGCTATTCCCTGCCATACTCCTAGAATATCCCGTAGGACTTACCCTAGTTCATACCCCTGATGAAGAGGACAGGAACACAAAATTGAATTTTTCATAAATCTCTTACAATTTTCATAATAAAAATCTCTTAAAGTTCTTCTGACAACTTCTTATTTTTCCTCATACGACCAAAAATCGAAGCTCAATGGCCCCCAAGAGTTACACAACGAGAGACTAAAAGAGACAGAATCGCAATACATAGCAGACAAAAAAAAAAGTTGAAAGAAGAAAAATTAAGGCTAATAAATCACTCAGACTAATAATTGCTACGAATGCTGCCGAAAGTGCTGCATGGCTTTTGCTTCGTCTCCTCCTCATCATCATCATCTATTTATTTGATGCTACAGTACAAAAAGATTTTTGAGAAAAATCCTCGGTTTTTATGCGTGCAAGAGAATGTCAAATGCGACAGAGCCATTAAGAGGATGTGTTGTGGGTTGGTGGAAAGAGTGTAAAAAGACGAGAATAAAAAGGCTTAAATATCGTCTGTTGATTTTGGCAGATTCACATAATTCAAAAATAGATACAGATTTACCGAAAAAGAAAGCACACAAAAAAAAATTCCATAAAATAGAAAAAGAAAATGAATGGGAAAAATGGGAGGCGCGTAATTGGCAGCTACTCGCTCATCGGGCGCCATAAAATCTCATAAAACGCTTTTCTGGGTTGCTGATTAATTTTGTGGAAATAAATTTTGTTTTTTTGAGCTTCTGGCTTTTTTCCGTTTTGTTGCTTTTCCTTGGAGAAGTTGAACAGGTTTTAAATACAAATAAGCGATGAACATTTGCAAAAAAAAATTTTTTTGTTATGCATGAATTATTGAATCGAGTACTTGAAAATGGAAATGGAGAGGTTTTTATGGGAGGGAAAGAAAAATATTTGAAAACGGAAAATTGTGTTGCTACTGCCTTTTTTGTGAGTTGTTCGAAAGCTTTTTATAGAAAGGGGGGAAAAAATTGTGGATTTAATTCCACTTCAAGCTTTTTATGAGATTTTCTGTGAGATGAAATGTTTTGTAGCGTTGTTGGGTGGAGAAAAAAAATCTGTGAAAAGCTGTTTTGAATTTTTCATGAATTTCTATGGTAAGTGGCTCTTTTGAACGGAAATTCATGTTTGATGTCGACATGCTGGTGACCTGGTTTTAAATGGAATGACAGAAGTGAATTCAAATTGTATTTGTGAATTTTGTTGTGTGCACTGGATGACGTCACATTCTTTCATGAAGTCCATCATTGAAATGTCATCAAATCCTTTAAATATTTAAAATATACTCAATAGTCCTGAATGCTCATATTATTAATTAGTAAAGCACCCAATTTTATCGATCATAATTTTCCGATAAATACCTAAATTGAAAATAAGCACGATAATAGATAATTTAAGCTCATATTCCTAACTAACAAAAGAACAGCTCTTCATAATTAAAATGGAAGTTTGAACAAAAGAAACACAAGTTTTATGTGACACGTGTCAACACAAAACAATGCCTTTAAATTTTCAGCAATTTTTGAAACAAAGAAAAGTTCCCACAAAATAACATTAATGACAAATTACATACACAGCACAGGTGTTTTGAAATTCGATAAATTTACAAACAGTTCACGCCAGCTCCTCCATTTTCATCCGAATCTTCAATTTTAAGCAAACCTTTAATTTATTTTGAAATAAACCTGAGCTTAAATTTTACAATTTTCAGGATAAATAATGGAGGATTAGATGAGAGCAGCATGAAAAGTAATTTGTGTCTGTGAGAATCTGTACATGTGTACGCACGAGTATACAGAACCAAGGGTGATGAAAGGAAGCATAATTTACCTCGCTTTGACTCATAAAGTTCGAGCTATGCTTTTGATAAAAAATTAAATTTTCTCATCCATTTTCTGTTCCGCGTGTTTTTTTTGCGTTGCAAGAATTTGCTTTTGAACAAGAGTCGAAAGCTTTTTAGGTCAATTAATTGAGTTGATCTGATGTTTGAAGTGAATGTGAATTTGAAACCGTGTAGTCTGAATTCTGTTCACGTTTTAGTTGGCTTCAATTTAATTTTGCTTTAAATTATTTGAGAAGAGTCAAGCGTGGGGATCAGTAACCCTGACTTGAGGTGAGTGTTACTCAGGAACACTGAGATATTTGATAACTGCGCTACCAAGTAATCTCAGATCCCTAAATCAAATGAAATACTCACAGCTTTAATTTATTCTCAAATGCCAAGACAGCATCAAAGACAAAGGAAAATAATTTCCGAGAAAGAAAAATATCATTAACCCCCCAGATTTTGCTTCATCAAGACAGCGACTTCATCTATTTTTAAGAGAAAGTCAAGACAATAAACTTCAGTGCCCCCAAATATACTACATAAAAATGTCTTGAAAAAATAAAATAATAAAATTCAGTAAGAGAAGCCAAAGAAGGAACAAGAAGAAAAAGGGTGAATTTTTGGAAGCAAGAAAGGAAATTGAACTAATCAGACGATACTTATCGATTTTCACACGCCTCACGTGATAAGAAAATTTAATCGAATCCTTTTTTCCCCATTCTCACTACCTCAACGTTAAGCTCATCTCTTATATTATGAGAATTGGTGTGAGGGGTTTGATAGAGTATAAATATCAAATGTATCGAAGGGTATGGTCCCTATTCACATGCACACAAAAAACACAGAGAAAATGAGAGAACATATAACATGATACTAAATTTATAATGAAATGAGAGGATTGAGGAAGCATTGATACAACATTCTCATTTCCTAACCCGCCAAAAAGTCGTGATTTGTGTTTTAAGGATTCATTCAAGTAAACTCACACGGAAAAAAGGCACACAAGAGAGAAAGTGAAGTCGACTGTACATTTAATTTACGCTCGACATTTTCCAGAGCCTTGAAAATTTAAACATCTTTTTACGATGGAAACGGAGTAAAAAATGAGGATGGAAAAAGGCAAAAAGGGCTTGTTTAAAAATGACATCCATAAAAATAGAATTTTATGAAATTGAAATTTCATGTCACATTTTTTTAAATAAATCAGATGGCACAAGTATGGGGCCTCTTTTAAAAGTTGGACGTCATTTACGAATAACCCCAAAGAAAGCAATTTACGAGAAATTCATTATTAAAGATGGCACGGAATTCCTCTTTCATGCTCGTGCGTTTGCCAAGACGAGTAACCGATAATCAAATCATTTTCCATGACGAAAATTATGATTTAATTTTATTTGAGACGAGCATAACGAGAATATTGATTTTAGTTACTTTTTATTTTTTATTCCTTTTTCGGAAGGCTTTATTAAAGTAAGTAGGTTCAAAAAAATCGATATTTTCAGTTACATTCAAGTTAACAAAAAAGAGAAAGAAAAGAATTTCTGATTTTACTTTGAGAAGCTTTAGGGAGCTTTGCGACATAACATTTGAGTAAGGAAATTTTTCATTGTGAAGATTCAAGAAGAACATTCTTGAGGTAGCTTTGAAGTACTTTTTGTTCGTTTTTATTCGGAGAAAAAATGTTTTAAGCGTGAAAAGTTTTTGATGTGAAATTTAGGAGAATCTTCATTTAAAAATTAAAGATGATTTGTTTGAGACAGAAATTGTAGCTCTGTTCTACTCTGAGCTAGCATTAGGCACAGGTATTTGAACAGATCATGTTGTAACTAAACAATTATGTGACCAGAGGACTGTTGGATCAGATGAAAATATTTTTTAAACACTCATACAGAATCTGAGTTCATTGTAAGTCAATCTAGGAGACTTAGAATTTTAAAACTTCCAGGCACTTGCAATCATCTGGATGAGTTGAATGATTGCAGTCAGACTGAGTTCTTCTTTGTCACAAATTAACATTCAGGGGCCGGTTGCTCGGTAGGTATATACTACCTCAGAGGTAACTAAAGGGGTATACCGAGCAACCGGCCCCAGCTGACAACACTAGTTGTACCTAACGGATCGTTCAATTATTCCGTCCAATATTTAGACCTCCCTGTCTACATAAAGCAAAAACATCTGTGGATAAAGCAGAACGCTGGAGATTATAAATCCCATTTTTATAAATAACACCCTTATTTAAATAAGGAAATATTTCCTCTCTACTTCCAAGTTAGAACTTTATTCAAAGCTATTATTTAAAAAGAAGATCAGGCATTAAGTTGACCAAAATTATCGCCAAACTTCGTCCTTGAATAATTTCCATTACCTCGCATCTACATTTCCTCTACAACCCCATTCAAATAATAACAACTAACCCTTTTAAGCCCCATTAAAAGTTTTCAGACGCGCCATAACAAAATCCCATTGAATATTTTAAAAATTCTCACGAAAGCTCAATGAAGAAAAGTTTCGTGTAAATTATCAAAATTACGTGAAAGAAGTTCTGTCTGTTCAGTTCTTGCCATTAGACTTAACGTTTAACAGGTTTTGTGAAAAAAAATTCGAGCTTTTTTCATTTTCGTTTTATTTTTTGACGGTGTCTCAATGTCACTTCCACTTAATGTCATTTGTTTGGTAAGACTTGTTAAATTAATTTCCATAACTTTATCTACATCCACTAAATTGTGAGTATTAAGTGCCAACGAGCAAAACATCTTCATCATATTATTTATTTGTTATGTGATTTACATAAATAATTATGTGTCACGTACATTGTTCTTGCCTTATCTTGTTGATGGTAAAAAGTTTTTTGGTTAAAATTGGATTAATCAAAATTTTATGTTTAGATATTTTAGTTTGATGGATTTTCGTCGTGGAATAAATGAAGAAGTTATTTAGAAAAGCGGAATAAAATGAGAAATTTTATAGCTGTATAGGTGGATGATGAGAAAGTTTTGATGACTTAAATTAGCATCATCATTGACTGTTTAAAGATTTAAAGAGATTTGCATGAATTTAGGAAATTTTAGGGGGAGAATTTAGTGCTTTTAGCAGACAGTGTTGATGCTAAGGGGTGGATGCTTAGTAATGTTGTTACACAGTGTGTACTGATGGGACTCAAACCTATACCTTTACAAAAAAGAGAATTTCTGATCCGCTTAGCCACTCAGATACAGAATATATTATCTTACACAAGCTGGTTAGCTAACAAATCACTGACATAATACCCTAGATCCCACTTTACTTCGACAACACAATGATCTAAGGAATATTGAGTGATACCACTGAAAATTTAGAGAGTAGCAACCCCCTGCATGACACAATATAAAATGTTCATTTTCTTAATTATCGAACGCATCATATTCCCATCAAAAAATCACTGAAAAGTCAAACATAAAAATTTCCAATTTTTTCTATCGAAAAAAATAAATATAAAAAAATTTCATCATTCATAAAAACATCATCGTATGAAGAACAAAAGAACGAATGAAAGCACATAGCCAAAAAAAAATCATTTTTCTGATTCATCTGACCGCACACACAAAAGAATAACATGATAAAATTTATGATGCAGCAGAAAAATAGCAGACAACAGCGGCATCAGCACAGACAATAAAGTCAGAATAGCAAGAAGACATAACATCACAAAAAATAATAATATAATATTAAATTTTCATTTATTCTAGGATCAAAATTATGTGTATGTGATTTAGGATCATGTTATCATAAAACAACCGAGCGAAAGAAGCTGAACAAGCGTAGGAGGCGTTGGAAAAAATTCTTTTTTCGCAACATCTGAATTGTATGTACATGGTGGCGTAGATGATATAAAAAAAATAAAAAGCAGTGAATAAAATGTGTGAAAAATGAGAAAAATTTAATTAAAAACAGAGAGTAAGAGAGTGGATGAACAGATACACACACACACACACAGGAAAAAAGCTGAGAGACCAGAATTTCTGCATGATGAACAAAAATAATGTCATTTTTTTCCGTGTGTCAACTTTCTGTATATGATATGACAATGCAACGAGAATGATTTCATAAATCATCATCAACAGAAAATTTTATCATTTTTGCTCGGGCATAATTTTTATGGCTGTGTGTGTTTGTATTAGTGAATAAAGAAAAGCGAAAAAAGTTTTAAAATATTCCAAAAAAGAACAGAAAATTTTTGGTGTAAAAAAAGCGATAATAAGACAGGCAGCTTCAGAAGAGGGAAGAAAAGGCATCATCATGTGCTCAAACAAACTAATTAGATTAAGCATATGCCGGAAGGCTTATACAGTACTGTTTATTTTACTTTATGGATTAACCGCACACATTACACATGCCGCCATATCAAACAGAAGTAAATCATTAGGTGAGTCATGACGTGAATTTGTTTTATGAATAATTTATGGCACTTCCTCACTTTCATGAGACTCTTTTATGTAATTTTAATGTAAACAGATTTTTTTTGGGTGGGGTTGAGCTTTGCTGGCTTTTTTGAGAATTTTTTTCCCTCTATGGAACATTTTTCATTTCCTTTTTTGTCCAAACAGAAATTTGCTTTAATTTTAATTTAAAAATTTCCACCTTATATTAAAATGTTCATCCTGCTCTTTTTCTGATGTTCCACAAATTTTACAACAGGATGAAAAAAGCCTGAAAAATTCCTTTCGGGAAATGATTAATATTTGATTATTTATTATCCAGATCTGAAAAAAGTTTACAGCTTGTTATGAATATGTAATGAAATGTTGAACAATAGCGATGAATTTTTAATTCGATGAGCTTTTTAGTTTTGAATATTTTTAGTAAAGTTCACGCATTAAAGTTTAAGTAAATGGAAGCTTTTATGGTTGTTGTGATAACTTTTGTTATTTAACATGGGGTGTACGACTAACTTAAATGTGTGAAGTTTGTCTATTTTTTGATTGTTGATAATGAATATAATGTTTTGGTGTTTATTCGATATAGGGAAGCTTCACGTCAGGAGGCTAAAATCCTGAAAGATATTTGGAAAAAAATCCATAATGAGTTTTGGGGTCATACCCCTATTATCACTGAAATTTTCATTAATTTGCCCAAAAAATCCATACAAAAAATTCCAACCCCCTCTCAGAAAATTTCTAGTCACACTCCAGATAGGAGTATCTAGGGGCGTAGCCAGGGGGTGTTCCTTAGGCACCCCCTCGAGAAAATGTTGAAGACCACTCGCAAAATCAATCCTAATGTCTAAAAAATATAAAAATTTAATAAAGTGATTTTTTCAAAAATAAATTTCCACTTTGAATCTGAAGCCTATACTTTAATTAAATTAAACTATACAAAAACACTTCACTTCAAATAATTTATTCTTAACTAAAAATAATGTTCAATGAACCCGCGAATTCAATTATAAACATCAACAACACCTTCTATCGTTCAAATACTTGAAAAATATGTCACCTTCCTAAATTGAAGTAAACAATTATTTTCATGATTATAAGTGAGTTTAAAATTCTCATATTTCCGCTTTTCTTTCTATTTCACTTCACTTCAAAGCAGCTCTAGTTCCTCCATCTGTTTTTACGAAGATTTTTAAATGCGGCCTACCACATTATTAAAAATCTACTGAGCTTCCTAAATAAACTCCTCTCCAAGTTCAAGTGCTTGAAAAATTAAAACGTTTTGTGGCTTTTTTTCTTTCTTTTGTGAAATGTCGGGGAATGTTTAATTAAAAAGCTGTGCGGTGTAAAAGAAAGCTCTTCCGCGACTTTTGTTTTTGTAAATTTCATAGAAAATTTATACTTGAAATTATTTAGTGTGATGTGAGAATGTTAAGACACTTGATGTTCTGTGGGGCATGAATGCTTGAGAATTTTAATGAAATTTTTTTCAAGGTTCTTAAACGTTTATAATGAAATTGAGTTATTAAAGAAGAAAATGGAGGTAGATTAATTTAAATATTTAAAGAATTGGTTTATGGTTAGAGGTCGTTCACTTCTGACGTTACTATATTTGATTTTTGAAATTTTCTTTTGTTTGAAGTGTTATTCAGCTGGGGGGTCTGGAGCTATGTCCTCAAATTAAATTGTGTCTTAACAATAACAACATGTTACATCATGACAATCTTAATAAGCTTTAAAATTTTCTCTAGAGTTCAGCAATGACGCATAAATAATAAATTTATTAATAAATCTGTCTCCATGGATCACGTTTCACAAAATTTTCAATAATATTCACATTCTATTTTTATGTGATTCAATAAAAAGATTTGGTATTCTTTTAAAAATAATCACAAAATTCCATTTATATGTCAAATATTTCATCACATTTGATATCTACCTTAATTTTTAATGAGATTTTTTTCTACCTTAATACGTCTATAATGTGATGTCCTTGAAAAAAGCAACAATAGATGATTCACCTACAAGCATCGTAACACGAGGAAAGAATTTTCGTCAAAATATTTCCACTAAAACTTTTTAGGCATCAAAAGAAAGCTTCCCACTAGCAAATTGCCGAATGAAAGCTTTTCTAGATATTTAATATCAACTTCCACCCATACTTACATGCTATTGCTATGGTGATATGAACAAGACATTATTTGAGCCACTTAAAAGTCGTCATTAGCGTTGTTTATGTGAAAAGTTGTTAAGTGCCACAAGGAAGCAAAAATTGAAGCATTTTCATTGTTGAAATAAAAAAAATTCTTTTTCAATTACTGCCTTGTTTTGCAAAATTAATTCTCAAAGTTCTTGCTTCTGTTGCTAATATTAACTTCTGTTTCCATACACAAAATTAAATCATTTGAATGAATTGAAATGGAAGTGATGAAAGGTAGATTTCGTGAACAATTCAAACTAACTCATTATGAGTAATTTGTTGTTTAGTTTGTTATTAATTTGGAAATTTACGATAGGAAGTTGTTGATGCTTAAATTTGGATTTTATGAAAATACAGATTTGACATGCACAGTGAACATAGAATAGAATATAGATTTCATAAATAACATTTATGAATGAAATAGAGACGTAGACAGCAAATAGTAAGTAACTAGGGTCATGGATATAACCCAGGGTGATGAAAACCCCTTGGTATGCCACTGATCATCTGACTATGTCTCTGGAGCGATTTCATACAACTATGTTGCAAAAATTCAAATAAAAGAAATATTTTTATAGAATTTGTGACACAAAGCACGAGAAAAGATGCTTATGTAGAAGCTCAACATTTATTGATATTGAACTGAATTTTTAAAGTCATTTTACATGTTTGATTTTTTCAGGGGTTTAAGGGTGAATTTTTAAATGAAAATTTTCAATGCTCTTGCTCAGGGGCGTATTCAGAGGGGTTTTTGGGGGTCAAACCCCCCTTTTTGAGAAATTTTTTTCAATTTGCTAGGGGTTTTCAAGAAAAAAATGCCAAAACCCCCCTAAATTTTTCCGTCCAAACAAAAATATTTCAAAACCCCTCCCTCGAAAAATTTCTGGATACGCCCCTGCTCTTGCTTAGGGGGATAACTTGTGAATAGAGAGTTGAAAAATGTTTATCAAGTGAACTCTATACTGTGCCTTCAACATTTAAATCCTCTTGATCCCTTTCATTATTAATATAATTAATCAGTCATAAGTTCCGCTAATAAAATGATGAACCATCCTTAGAAACTCAGGAAATTATAAGTAAAATTTCTTTATATTAGGTATTCAAAACAGGAAGTTTAAAAGGTCAGAATATAAAAAAGTAAATTTATTTCTACTCAATTTCTCTTTCTGCCTTCATAAAGCAACATTAAAAAGGTAAATAGCAATTAAGTAGCAAGTATAAACAAGATGCTATGAACAATTTTTGCACAAAATATACAGCCTTGAGTGAGGCTTTACATAAAATTGTTTATTTCTAGAAATTGCGAAATTTGAGCTCATGAAATTATTAAGTTGACATTTTTAATATTGCTATGGTGACAAGATGAAACTTGAAAGAGACAGTTTTGTTGCTACAGGGTAATAGGATCTCCAAAAAAGCTCAAAATATTGGACTTAAAGTTTCTCTTTAAAAATTCAAAATCTGAAAAATGCCTTTAATAACCACAAAAATTCCTACAACCCACCATAATATTTAAAAGCTATTCCTAGAGAAAAAAATCCTCCCTTTTTCACAAAAAAATTTCAATCCAAGCAACCCAAGAAAAGAAGCAAAAAAAATTTATTTTCATTATAAATTTTGTGGCATTGATAGCTATAAAATAAGCAGCAGCTGTTTGGCGGTAATTATTTCAGTCGTTTCTAAAATACAGCTAGAAAAAAAATTAATTTTCCCGAGATGAAGAAGGGAAAAAATGCTAGCAAACAAGTTCAATAAATTAATTAAAAATGGAAGCAGAAAGAAGAAAATCTCGTTTGTGTGCCAAGAGAAATAAATGAGACTGATAAGGATGGAAATAACAATAAATGAGATAAGCGTGAATAAAAAATTATTTTTCAAGCGTTAGGAAGAAAATCGATAATGCTTCAGGGAATAATTCAGAATAAACATAAGACATACACACTTATTTCCATCAATATTCACACTCTGATGAACATAGTCATAGATATATGTACTTTTGAGGAATATAAAGAGTATTGAAAGGATTTTATGAAGAAGAAAAGAAATAAAAAAAAACTTTTCCCTATTTTGTGCTTTTTTCTTTCATAAGCTTCCGTCTTCATGGTGTGTGATTGAGTGTGTGCTGGATTTAGAGATTCTGGAGATGTATCTGATTGAGTCGAGCTTGAAGCTGTAAGAAATTTTCGATTCTTCTTATTAATTGTTCAGGGTTGGGTGTCTAGAAGGTGCTTACTTCATGCTCTTCTTCATTTTGCTAATCATTATATTAAAACTCACGTTTTTGGGGTCATTCATCTATGAAGTATTTAAGAAGACCAACTGAGTGACACTATATTTGTGATTTTTCAAAGATTTTTCTGTTTTGAACCATTTTGCAATAAATACCAAAACAATAATTTCTCAGAACACTTTAATGCTGACTTCCCAACCACCAATGTTCCGGACTTGAAGATTCTAGGAAGAAAACGAATACCTTAATAGCATTTTATTCCAAAGAACTCAGCTTGAATTTTAACATAAAATAATTTCTTCCTTGAGTCTTTGACTCCCACCCACATATATTCATGCATACATAAATTCACACAAGACATTCCGAGACATTGGAATCACCAAATAAAAGAAAAGAAGCTGTATGCTGAATAATGTTTGATATTTGTTTCTTTCTTCGTCTTATATCACATTTTTCCTTCAATTTCTTTATTTCCTTACTTTTCTTATTCATCTTTCTCTCATGCTCATATGTTATGTAGCGGAAGGAACTCAATAAAAGACAGATGAAACGTGATGCATGTTGACATATCGTTTGTTGTATATTTATTCTATATACATCATGTTATATGCGATCTATGCGAGGAAGTATTTTGATATGAATGTGAATTGAGTTCATCCTTTTCGATGTTTATTTAGTTTTAAAAGTTTCCCCTCATCTACTTTTTTATGCATTGTGTGGATCATGTTGATGATGATGATGATAATATTGATTGCTAAACACATTTTTGAGTATCGATGGCGTGGAATTTTTGTCATTTAAATGAGGATATTGAAAATTGATTTTTTGCTTCTTTGTCGTTTTAGGGGATTTGACATTGAAAATGCTTTTGGGGTCGTTTCTAGAGAGGGACTTGATTAATTTTGAGGAAAATTTCGATTACTTTTTGGATGATATACCTATTACAAGATCTACTCCTTAAAAATATTTTCTTTGAATAAAAAACCCAGCAATCATTTAATTTTTTTGAATAAATTCATTTGCAAAAATTACGCTTTTTTAACATTCAATAAAAAGAAAACTTCTGCAAAACTAAAAAAAATTCAAGCAACTTCAACTCAAATTAGAGGTCTACAAAATAAAGTCATTAAGGTATGCAAATTTTGTTGTGTTTTTCTGCCATTCTAAATTAATATTCATGAGATAACCCTCATAATTATAATGGGAATGCTGCTAAAATATAAATGAGGAGCAACGCGCAAACTTTTCTGTGGAATATCAACTATTAATGAGATATGCTTAATGTACAAACAACTGAGCTATGCTAACATCAATAATGAAGTGGAAATTCAATCAAATGGATGCAATTTTCAATTTATTTTTGGGAAATGATTGCGTTTTGGTGCGATTGCTTTTGAGGGAATGACGTGATAAAGTTTTTGGGAATAATTATAGATAGAATCAAAATATATCCGGTTGATTTAGCCGCAGACATGTACGAGTCTTCAAACTTCATAATCCTACATATCATCATACACAATTACCCCACCTTGTGACCTTACACAATATCAATTAAAATCTCATTAGATACTCTGACTTATCGTAATTTTGCATCTACAACCCCTTCACGCACATAAATAAATGTGTAAATAAATTCAACCAATCACTTCAACTGCAATTCATTTGTAAAATTAAAATGAAAGATAAATAGACATGAAACTCAATTAGATTCATATTTAGATAATGAATTGATAAATAGCTAAATTGATTTTAATTAAATGCGAATTGACATTGACGATAGGTTGGTCGAAGTACACAGGTGGATGGATGATAAATAAAGATAATTAATGCAGTAGTTTTGTAGTTGATAGTTTGCTACAATCCCGAGTGGTTCATTTTTGTATGGAGCTGGGATATAGGCAGAGTTTTTTTTGAAAGAGTTAAGGATATTTTTAGTGGATGGTTGGATTTAAGAGGGGGTTTGAGTACATATGGATACTATTAGCGACACTTAGGCATGCAGTCATCACCGTCATAAGTATGCTTTTCCAAAAGAAGCATGAGTTGGGATATTGTGAGTAAATTTGAGTTAATAGGATCATAAAATATATAGAGTTGAAAAATTTGGGTGAGGGGTCATAAAATAAAACAAAATTTCCATACAAAATGGGGAAATAAGCCACAAAAAGAGCAGGAAGCGATAAAAAGACACAAATAAACCTAAAACTAATCCAAGTGCTTATACAACTTTCCTATTTTAGTACCCCTCGACTGCGACATCACTTGATTAATTTACTGATGCTAAAAAACTTTGCGTGCCTTATAATGATAATAAAAATACGACAATTTTCTCCTCTCCTTTCTCGCACAGCTAAATTTAATTCAATAAGGAGCAATTTTCTTCCATTTTGCAATAAAAATTTTTTTTGAAATAAAATTTTTTTTATGATGCCTCAAACATATGATAATCCCATATCGTAAACATGCAGACATAAAACAAACTTTTCCTATAAATTTTAAAAGCGAAAATCACAAAGTTTTTCTTATGACGGAAAGATATCCAAGTTTCATATAGTTTTGAGTGCTTCGTAGGATGTTTTACTATAATCGATTTCCTCTCAATAAAATTTATAGTTTGAAAAAATGGAATAGAAAGTTTTGCTGCATGTATAGATAAAGTTTCTCTCTTTTATTCGAGTGGCGATGAATATTATGGAATTTAGTTTAAATTTTAATTTATGAGCGCTTTTATTAAAACTTTTTAATTGGATAATGGACGAATATTCAGGGGATTTATTTTTAATTAATGATAATTTAGTGTCGTTTGGATTTTTGAAGGAGGTCACATTAGGGGCATAGTCAGGGAGGGGTCCAACAGGTCTGTCCATTTAAAAAATAAATTCTGATTCAAATACTTCATCCATAAAGCCTCATAAATCAATCAGACAAATTGTAACCACAACATCAACTCTCATCCCCAACAACCATTCAAAAGACGATAAATATCAAGAATAAATAATAAGAAGATAAATAAAAAGTTTTGATAGTTTTCTAGGTGTTTATATATTTATGACTACACACATCAACTACTTTTCCATAGCCATCAACAGACATAGATAAGACTTTAATGAAATTTCAGTCAGAAAAAGCACTCATAAATCTCAGTCAGTAGTAAAAGTTTATGAAATTATTATGGAAATTTTCACAACATGTTGGATGAGGTAATTATCATATTAATTGACAAACTATTAATGGGATTTTTGTGTATCATGATGAGATGATAGTTTAGTTAAGAAGGATGGAGGAGATGATGTTGCATAAATTTATGAGAATTAAATTCAAGGTTGCTTTTGTGGGGGGGGGGGGGGGGTCAGGTGGACCCTGGGGTGAGATTTTTGTGGATTTATAGCTAATTTAAAAAGTATTATAAGTAGTAGATCCTTCTCAAAACTACATAAAGAATCTATTTATATTCTATAAATAGAAGCACAAACTTTAAAGCTCTGAATTTCTTTTATTTATTCAAACATCTTTAACAAAGGAAAAAAGCCACAAACCCTTAAATCTTGGAAATATTCTGTCCTACTTCTACTCTTTAAAAAAGGTGTCCAAAGAGATTTCTGAAAAATAATACCTTTTCAACCATAAATAGAAAAAAATTCAAGCCACTTCGAAATTTTACTGCCAGATCCCACATAAATAATTCATTAATGTTACCCATTCAAATAGACATAATCATCATAATTTCTGTGGAAAAAAAATCACTAAACAAATAAATTTCGAGTGGGCATTGAATGACTTTTACTTGCTTTGTGTTTGTTGTTTATGCCAACAAAATGAACAACAATTAAAAAAACAAAGCTTAATTATTTATTAAAAGTAATAGCACAACGAGTTTACGGTTTACTACTTGACTGAAAGCACAATGAATGAAATCATTAAATAAGATGAAGACATTGAGATTGACGGCAAGTGAAATTGACGTTCGGTTGAAAAGACTTGATTGAAAAATAATTTTTTTTCGAGCGTGGGCACGAAATTTTGGTAGAAATTTTTAAGGTTATTGCGTCAATTATTTGTTCGTTAATAAAGGCATTAAATAATTTTGAAATTATTGCTTTAACTTTGGAAGGTGAACTATTGAGCTAAAGCAGCCTCGTAATGAAATAGTCTAGTGATTTGATGCTTTATTGCTATTTTGACATCATGTAGTATCAAAATCCTTTCTCCCTAATTCCGAACCATTTGTGAACGATCCCAAAATATTTTTTAACTGAACATAACATTCATGTTTGCATTGCATTCCTAAAATAGCCTCTAACCCCTTCTCCAAATTTCACATTCCATTCCCAATAGCTGCCAATGAGAATCATCATTTATTTTCATCACCCCATACCCACCTATCTCAGCTGTTTATTTCGTATTGATTTTCACATTTGTTCATTTTTGTATGTTTTTACGTCAGTACGGCAGTGAAAATGCCCAAAAATCACAATAAGTAAATTAGAGTTCTACCCATTGTTGAATTTTTTCCATCTCGAGAGACGTTGTCATAAAATTCATGCCTTCGATTTTGACGTAATTGAGAGTACAGCAGCAGCGAAAAATTAATGGAATATTAAAGCGGTCTATGACCTTTTTTACATACTTTTTCGACGAAATTTTCCCCTTCTTGTTGACCCCCCGAAGGCGCTCTTCATCAACTAACGTAATGGATTTCTTGTTTATGTTGTTGTTATTTGTTTATTTTTAGTCCTAACATTGATTCTTGTTCAGAAAATTGTATTGCATAATAAGCAATATCGGTATGAATTCATGTCCCGAGGTGAAAATTTCAATTTAATTTCAAATTCACTTGAAAAAGAGAAGAACATGAATTTACATGGGGAGGGTGCAGGAGTTGAGTATTTGTAAGGGATGGAATTTTTTAAATTTGCATTTTTCAACAGAAAATTGCGAATAAATTCAATTTGCATTTTTTAAGACTCAAAAGAATTCAAACTTTGAATTTCAAAGTGAAAATTCTTCAACTCAATTAAATTTTTGGAAGTGAAATGGCTTCATTTGTCAATCTACATACCCAACCCCTGCTCACACCAATCATCTACACTCATATGTATTTTCACGTGAAGGGGACGAGAACCGATCTGTATGTTTGCATTTAACAATCTTTCATTTTTTCCACTCGCCTCTCCAAAGCATGTTTTTGTATTTTGTTCGATGATTTAACTGGAGGAAAAACTGTCAACATAATGATGGGTTTCAACATAATAGCTATATAAATATTTTTCATGCACTTTCACTCTATAAACGTGCGTATAAAATTCACTCTGTCGCTACCTCCTACTACCCTACATTTTTTTATACTCCCCTCGAAAAATATGAAAATATTATTATTTTTTTTTTTCACTCGTGTGGGGTAAATAAATATTAAATTTTGAGATTTAAATTTTATAACGGTTTTTTGAAATTCAAAATTGGTACATCATTGACATTGGATTATTTTCTCATATAAAAAATTGTTAAGGAAAATTATAGTTTAATTAAGCATTTTCAAGACTTGGAAATGCTAAAATATTGTATTGTCATCCAGAATACGTGTGTATGCAAAAATTCAGCTCGATTGGAGCAGTAGAAGTGGTCGAAAAATCGATTACAAAATTCCACCGTGACAAACAAACAGACAAACAGACAGACAGAGTGAGTCAATAAAAAGCGTGTAATAATAAAAATAACGCAAAATTCCTCTTGTGCATGAAACAATTTAATCTGAAAATAAAAGGAGAAAAACAGGAAGAAATTTTCTTGTTTCTATTTTTACGACAACAAACTCTTCGAAGTGAGCGAGTGAGGAAATTTTTTTATATTTCATCTCTGCTAGTGGATGACTGATGATAAGCTGCTTGTCACACGCTCGCATATGTGAAAATAAAATAAAATACACTCAGTGTGATGGAGGTTCATTGTTTCGCAATTTTATGAGGAATTTTCATCAAAAATAACGCTATTTCCTCAATTTGTCTAGATGTAGACCTCCTCGGGGGTAAAAAATAGATTGTTTTTGGAATTTTGAGAGACAGAATGCTGTTGAATATCTTATGGATTTTCTTGGAAGAATTGTTTTAAAGATAATTTGTGATATGAAGAGGCAGACATTAGAGTAGTTCCTGTCAATTATGATAAATCGATTCTTACCGATCTATCAATTTTCGATTTGAGAGCATATTTCTCGTTTCTTGCACCCAGGTTATTTTGGCACTCAGGGGCGTATTCAGGGGGAGGTTAAGGGTCAATTTCCTCCCCCTTTTTGGGAAACATTTTCAATTTGCTAGGGATTTTTAAGAAAAATATCCCAAAACTCCCCTAAATCTTGCCGTCCATACAGATGGATACGTCCCTGTTGGCAGTGATCAGCAAAAGGATTCATCCCTACCTATAAAGGAATTTTTTTTTAGTAAATTTGTCTTTAAATCTCTTAAATTTTACCCCGAATAAATTAAGCACACCCCCAAAAATCAAATCCAAATCAAATTTTCTCTAAAATATTCCATAAATCCAGATTTTTCACTCTATTTCCTTTTTACGACATCTCCACAGAATAAAAGTGTAGAAAAAACACATGAAGCGTGGATTGACAACACATCTTTTGATTTTTTTTGATAGAACAATTCATGTGATTTTTATGAGTTATCATCAGAAGGAATTTTTATGCGACACTTTATTATTGTATAGAAAAAAAGTATAAATTTTAATGCTCGTCACATAAAAATGAAAATTTACTTCCTTTTTCTCCTCCTTCCTCAGCACAACAACAACATTTATATGAACAAAAAAAAGGGGGAATGATGAAAATTACTTTGTTTCTCCCTCAAGACGAAGAAGAAAAAAATTCGTTTTTGATGTGAAATTATTATGATGATTCCATTTGAATGGAAAAATTTGATTTAAAGACTTTATGATCATTAATGTTGAGTTGAATTTATTGTTCTATAAATTTAGATTTTTACTTCTATAATATAAAGTAATTTTTTCCGTACATATTTCTTGTGTTCTTGATGAAATAACTTTATTTGTGTATAATTTTTTGATGGGAATTGTTTTTGTGGGGGAGTTTATAAAGTATATTAAAGAGGTTGTTTGTAGATTTTTTGAGTAGATCTGTTTTTATGGTAATTTAAGAGAGATTCTCTCTAAAACATTAAAGTTTGTGGGGTAAAAATATTTTAAAGGCAATAATTGAGTCATAAACCTATTTACTTATCGTAAAGTTTAAAGAAAGGAAAGAAAATTCATTGTTGGTAAAACAGAAAAATTCAAGCTACTCAATGATGAGTGGAGGCAACTTGTGGGGATTTAATGCTAAAATTTAAAATTAATTGTATAATTCCCAGGGTCGGTTGCTTGGTATACCCTTAGAGTAGTGTAAACCCTAGAGAATACCGAGCAACTGGCCCCAGAACTTGAAGTTGAAGCAAATTCAGTATGTTGACTTGAATCAACTTTTTCATACAAAATCCAACAGAATTTTAATAGAGGTGGGGTAAGATGGGGTCCAGACACCCTCTGTTCTAAAACACTAAATTACAAGAAAAATGGTTTCAAATTTCGAAATAAAATACACTAAATCATTAAATCTCTCAAAACGATCCCAAAGTACTTATTTTGAAGGACACAAAAATTGACTGCTTGTAACTTTACAGTCACATCGAGTGGAAACAGTAATTGAATAGCTTTTTAACTCAATAATTAAATCAAATTAAATTAAACTTTCTCAATAAACTTTTTAATTAATTTTCTAGATTGAGATTTTCACAAAGAATTTTCCATTTCCTATCGACAAAGTCTCTCGACGAATAGCTTTTATTTCTCCGAAAATAATCCACAATTCGTTGAACTTTCTTCGAAATTAAACCGTAAATTTATGAGGAGGTAAAAAGTCTTTAGAAAATTATCACCGGAAAATTAAGTTCAATAAGTTTTCATCTCGAAAACATCCCCAAAAATTTCCGGCCCTTCAACACTGCTGCTAAGTTTTATTTGAAAATGAGACAACTTGATAACAACTTTGCGGATGAAAAAAGAAACTTTTTCCATTCAAATTCTCAAATACCGAAGAATTTTTTTTCTTTTCAAAAACTATGAAAATAAATCTTCTTTTGTGTGCCTGCCTTCTCTCCCTTATTTAACATTCGACATCGGTCTCAATGGTCAATTCCCTTATCATTTATGTGTATCACATAATATTATATAAATTTATCTCCCTTTATGCATCTCCTTCTGTTGTGGTTTCCATTATTATTATCATTTTTGAAAGAAAAAATACATATTTATAATGGTAGGAAGATATGCGGTTGATTTGTTGGCATGGAAGTTGGTCAATAGAGCGCATTTTTGGGTATGATCGTATTTGTGGAGCAAATAAGGTTGTAAATTGTTTATGTTAGCATTAGATGGTAATCATGTATGGCAACATGTATGGATTTTTGGTTTTTTTCTTAAAAACCATGGCAAATTGAAGAATTTTTTAGTAAGGCGGGGATCAAATCCCTTATGGCTACGTGCCTATCTTAAATTAAATTTAGCATAGTTTTTAATGCCTCTTTGGCAAGTGTTGTGCACAGAGACTTAAAGAAAAATTTTCCACGTGAATTCTAAATCTAGATGTATAGGCTTAAATAGATACTTAATTTTGAAAAAAGCCATCTGTTGGTCCGACAAAACAGAAGCAAAGCCAACTGCCCAAATAAATTCCTATCAAAAAATTTATCAAAACCATAAAAGAAAGCCAAAATCTCTTTTTCATATTTCCTTTAAACGCACAAATGCACATCCATAATACATAAATATTTTCTCATCTACATTGTGGACTATATCGATGAAAATGAGATTTAAATTTCCTGTTTTATTTTTTCCGTTCTATCTATTCAGTCCTATTTCTCGTACTAACTTTTCATATATGTCTTTTATTTTTTCGTAGGTAATAAATCACTAGCAACGACATCATCAACATCACAAGCCAGATTTAACACACAAGGACACACATATAGAGCAGTTGTAGGAGAAACTTTAACGTTGCCTTGCGAAGTAGAAAATTTAGGTAAGTACACGCAAGCCGCACACACACATGTGTGTGTATTCAGAATTTTATTTGCTTTTTTTTCTCGTATATAGCATGAGATATAAATGGAAATGGAATGTATTAGTAATAACTTAATTGACATTAAGATTGACGTGATCAAGGAAAGAAATAAAAAGCCGAAAATTGGAGGAGACGAGAACATAACAACGGCAGCTGGTAGCATCTTGAAAATGAAGATATATTGATAAGCTTTACGACTGTCTCATTCAGTCATGAATTCTCTCGGTTATTTCATTCTTATTGACTCATGTGATGTTTACCTTACATGATAACCTCAATTTTTTGTTGCTGCTGATGATGTTATAGTTGCTTTTGCTTTAGTAATAAATTGAGCTTTTCTTCTTTTGTCATTTAATGTCGATGAAATTAAAATGTATGGATAGGTGCGTCTGGGAGGTATTGATTTTTTTGAAGGTACAAAATATTAAAGACTTTGTGGAATTATGAACAGATTCATACGCAAATGACTTTCTACTGTCTCAACTGACGCAGCCGAAGGCTCTCGATTTCGCAAGAAGCAAACGACTCCCTAATGATTAATTTGAATTTTTATTTTAAGTCCCCAATAATCTCTGAATTACAAATTAATACATTTTAGGGTATTTTCGCTACAAGAAGCCCCTCAAACTGGATTATCCTTTTATAAAAATTCATCCTTGACTTTATAGAAATTTAGCACAAATTCTTGAAGTATATTAAATCCCAAACCCTCATCATAATCAGACAATAGACATGAAATCCGTTTTAAAAACCCTTTTACACCCCATTTTCCTACTAAAACTTCCCCAACTGACCCATAAAAATCATCAATTCAGCCATCCAACATGACCCATTGACCGACATTACAAATTCATAACTTTGCTAAAAATGTTAAAAGTGAGATATCCGTATAGACATTACATGCTATGCTTTATATCACATACATTTTATACATAAAAAAAGTTATGTACGTAAAACTCAGGGTATGAGAAAAATATATTTCCCATTTGGGGAAAATTTAATGTCATTTCTGGTATTATCATTTTCATGTTTTTTTATATACATTCTTCTTTTATATATATTCAACCTTAAGTTGCTTTCTACCCTATGTGTCCTCTTGTCTATTGCGTGTGTATATATGAGTGTGTATTCAGACTTGTTATTATAAAACATTATCAACTACAAATTATTCTCCAGAGTATTTAAACTCGTATTTAAAATTATAAAAACAGCAAAAATAAGCAAAAAATGAAAATGAGAAAATAATAAAATTTTATCTCTCACAAAAAATGTGTCTTTTGAGTTGCTCTTTTGTTGTCCTTGAGGTGATTTTGGGGTGAATTTTATAGGAACATCAGTCTAATGTAGAGGCAATATTCAGAGTTTCGGTGGGGGGGGGGGGACATTCTTATTTGACCTTAATTAATAAAATTAAAAATTTAGTTTTAAATTGTCACTTTGATTTAGATCGACATAAAATAAATTTCTCCTAAAATCACCACAAGGGCATTTCCTTAATCAAAATACCCCCAAAAGCTGAGCAAAAAAGCAGTCACATGGGACATGATTCTGATAATTGTTCTAAAATTGTCTCTAAAGAAGAAATGGGGTCGAGAATTTGAAATGGATACGAATGAAAGCAGCACAAAAAAGTTGTAGAGAGCAAAATTTTTTTTATGGCTATCTCATTAAAGTCGTGATTTATTTTAATTTCTTCAACGATAGTTGTGATTTAGGACTGTAAAATTAATATTTATTGCTGTCATGAGAATAGTTTTTATTTCTATTTTGTTATAGCTCTGAGGTAATTTTTTAATCTCTTTTGTGCTGGAGTTAATTTGGAATAAGTAGATTTGAATGTGGATTTAATAGTTATTATTAGGTAGTTTGAATTAAAAAGGATTTTATTACAGACATGGATATTTTAGAGACTGTATGACCTTAGGAAATTTTACATCCAAATTCGTCCACTTATATCTCATGCAGAGCATCTCGAATTTTACCAACTGTTCCTAACATTCTCTATTTCCTTCCTCAGGATCACTCGTTCTTCTTTGGCGACGAGGTGTAAATGTATTATCAGCAAAAGACATGAAGGTGACACAAGACGATCGAATAAACTTAGTGAATGGCTATAATTTAGAAATAGCTGAGCTCGAGCCGCAAGATGCAGGTAACACATCAAAAATAGCCTCAAAAACTGACCTTGATTCACAGAAAATTAACATATTTATTTTTTGTATTTACTAAAGGTGATTATGTGTGCCAGATAGTTGATAAAGTCAACAAGGATCAAGTTCATACTGTTGAAATACTCGGTGAGTTTATCAAAGAAAATAAATAAGTAAACAAATCAGGACGTAAATGACATTAAAAATATTTGTAATCATGGTATTATAACGAAAAACTGTAAAAAAAAGTCGTAACATGAAAAAATAATAGACGAGAGTAGAAATTTTGGCAGTGAAGCGATAAGAATGAAGGAAATAAGAAAAAAATAAAAAATCACCTCAACCCCTGTAACGACCGTTCAGCACAAATCACGCAATGTTCATTGAACCGTTAACTGGCCCTGATATTTATTTTCTTTTATTTTTTCACACTAGCCTGGAATCTTTTTTCCCCCATTATAGCCCCCCATTTACTCATGAACTTACCTTTCATTCTTGTTTATTGTGCTGGCCATCGTAAGGAACTGTGATTTTTTTGGTAGTTTCGTTGAATTATGGATAGTTTATTAGATCTTATATCTTCAACTTCGAAATTATTTTAAGATGCGAATCGAACTCTAGTTCTCTAATAAAGGGATGCAACTCAGGAACTGGTTTCTAGGGGTACCCCTGGAACTAGCCTACCCTACCATTGGGGTACCCTTAACTCACCCTAGAGGTACCCCTGGTAGTCCTAGAAACAGGCCCAATGTTATTCTACTCGACTTCATAAACCTTCAATTCCATATTGCCATGGAACAACACCAATAAAATCCTTCACTTATCCATTCAGCTTACCAAAATCGACAACAACAACAAAAACTATACAGGATAATTTACACGACAAACCAAACGAAACAACACACAAAAAAATGAGCTTGAAATTCCATCCAGATATTTTTGTCGTGTGAAATGAAATCGGTCTTGGGGCGGTGAAAAGAAGCTAAAAAGAAATTTTTCTTGTAAAACTGAAACGAAACTTTTTTATTCCTTCCACTTATCAATGAACGAAAATCAAGCAAAAGAATGAAAAAAAATGTTTTTCTGTAAATGAAACAAGAGAGAACGGGGAAGAAAGTTTGTTGTGCTTTTTTTTGTTCGCTCTGGTCGGTGTGTTGATTGTTTCTATGAGGGTTAATTAACAGCCAAAGAAGTGAGTGAGAGGGAAGCAAAATGAAATTAAAAATAAAATCGTAAATAAAAATAGATCGTCAGCTGCTTGTAATGAGATGAATAGATTAGTTTGCTCTTTTTTTCTTGTTTGTTTGATGAAAAGAAGAAAATTTTATAGTTTGGATGTAAAGTGAAAGTTTTATTTGTAATAAAGGGAAGGGAGGAAAAACATTGTAAACTGAGAATTGGAGCAGCTTTAAAAGCTGGTATTTAACTTGTGAAATTAGTTTTGGTCAGGGTTGGCTTTGGAGATTGTTAGGTGAACGAATACTGCACCCCTCTCCCCTCTAGGACCTCAAACTATTTGAAAACAAAAAATAAAAAAATAAAAAATAATAATTTTTCAACTCACTTCTAATATTCTGGCTGACGTAAGTGACGAATCAAGTCACACAAACCTAAAAATATGATAAAAAAAGTTCCTTCTAAGAAAAGCACCTCAAGGTAATATTTCAATGTGAAATTCACACCTTTTTGAACTTAACTTCTTCATGCCTTCAAGCCTAAAACGCCAACACACATATTTTATTTTAAAGCGAACCCTGCCTTAAAAATATTCCATTCAAAAGCCGAACACTCGACTTTAAACGCTCAATTATGTATTTAATGCGTTGGAATTTCACGCACTGAAAATTCCTTTCCACTCTTTATGGCTTATTGGTAGATTTAAAATTAAATGTGTGTATTGCTTATTCATAAAAATTATTTTGATATGCATCAGTAATATTGTGCTTAATGAAAAATAAAATTTTATCCTTGTCCATTGGCTGACTTGGTGTATAAATTTCATGTCGACTGGAATTGAATTACCAATATAATACGTCCTGTAATCTTCTTTAAATTATAACATATAAATTTCTGTTATTAAAATAATAATTTATCCACTCATTCCAATTCTCATTTTTTCAGTTCCACCATCGGTGAGAGCGGTGCCATCGAGCGGTCAGATAACAGCACGAAAAGGTGGTGCTGTGACGTTGGAGTGTAAGGCATCGGGTAATCCCGTTCCACAAGTTTCATGGGTAAGAATTTATGGGCTGGCAATATGCACAGCACACATTGGAATTGCATTTTAATTCATTTATTCCTGTCTCATTTCCGTATTTTCTACAATTTCCGTGGATTTTTTTTGCTGCATTCATTGTCGATGCTCTTGGCAAAACTTTTGTGCATATAAATTAATAATGGCAGACGAAAAAGGTAAAAATTGATGCATTAAATTAAATTACACTTTGATGATGTCGGTTGATGATGGAAAATGTGTTGTAAAATTTTCGTGCTGGTGTAATTTTTCGTGGATAATTTAATTTCTCCGAAAAAATGTTAATCAATAAAGTTTTTCCCTGCTTTAATATTTTTTTTTCAATTCTGATGTTAAATTTGAAAATTGCTTTAAACAGCACTTTAACTTTTGAAGTAATTAAGTAATTAAGGATGAATTTCGAAATTGAAATATTTTTGAAGCATGTCATTATTTTTCAAAATGAGTCATTAGTTGAAGCTTTTCATGTCAATTGAAAATTAATTTTGATTGAAGGACTTTTAATTGACCTAGTTTGATTTTTTCAATGAATTAATTATGATTTTCCACTGGTGTAAATTTACTTTTTTCCCAAAACTCTCCATAAAAAATTTCATTAAACTACAATAAAATAAATCTTCAATCAACAAATCTACAGATCGATTCATTTACACCTTCCAATAAATCAAGATAACATCAGGAAAATCCACAAAATTAATTTTAGCAATTTCTCTTAGAATCAAACTGTTTTCTTCTTTTCAATCCAATTGTTCATTCAACCAGATTCAAATAAAATCAATTTTCCAAACAACACCACATTTATCAATCAATACAAAAATCAGTATGTGACATTATCAAACTAAATTTCATTTCTCTTTACTATTCAACTTATGCACATGAAAATAACTTCGACCACGACAACGACAATCAACATTGATGACAATAATAGAGTGGAACAGGAAAATCACTTTCACGTATCGGTGAAGGACCGATTTTAACTCTCGAGCGTGTTGAGAGACAGCAATCGGGCGTCTATCAATGCACAGCGGACAACAGTGTTGGGGAGGCGGCTACTGTTGATATGAGACTGGATGTTTTGTGTAAGTTTGTGAATTATTATCTAGATTTTGGATTTTGGAAAGGGGTGGGCACCTAGAAACTATTTGGGAAAATAATTTTTTTTATAAAATGAAAAACTTACGTAAAACTGGCATGAATACTGACCAAGCTGCTTTTAAGGGGGCATTCACTTATAACGTCCATCAAACAATATAATTTTTGAACCCCCTCCCCCCCTTTTCACAAAATTTTCATATAAAAAAATTCCTTTTGTATAAAGGTGTCACAAAATCTCAGACCCCAACCCCCCTCCATTTGGACGTCATAAGTGAATGACCCCTAAAGGACATTTATCATAAGGCCCGCAGCAAAAAAGGTTTCCATCCCCTGATATCCTACATACACCACACCATACACCTTCAATAACTTTCCATGCATAACAACGTTGATAATAACAATAATAGCCACCGGTAGCCACAAGAGCCCCAGTTCATTATCGTTGAATTTGCTATTAGCATTTGATTTTCAATCATTTGTGTGGCTTTTCGGCAGTTTATCGTTTCAATTTTGTACTCATTGTCGGAGATGAATGTGGATTTTATAGTACAATCTACATTATACATTCATTTGAGAACAAATGAATTGTTTAACAATAAAATGCAATGGAATAATAATAGCATCAAAAATGGATGGTTTTTTGCTGCAACGAGCTGCTAAAATATTCAGTAGAGCCACAAAAATCAATTTTTGTAAAATAATTTTGTTGGTCATGGCAAGCAGAATCAAAATTAATTTGTTGAATGGACGTGAAACATGTAGGATGAAGTTTTTCCATGTCCTACTTCTTCAAAGCTTACGTGACTGCCTATATGGGAAATTTCGGGTTTATTTTCTTTATTATTTTTTGATGAATAATGTTTAAGGACAGAAAGGTGTACAAAAATGCCCACAAAATAGTCATAAGGGTCCAAAAACGAAATCAGCAACATTTTTGACAAATCTTATTAATTTTTTTTTGACCTACATGTTTTATCCTTCACAGATCCACCAGATATTGTTACGGAAAAATCATGGATACACTCTGGTGAAGGTTTTGAGGCAACTTTAGTGTGTATTGTTCATGCTGACCCACAGCCAACGGTAAGTTATTGTTTCCAATATGCTAGCAAAGAGAAAACAGAACAAAAAGTTTCCCTTTAATTACGTAGCAAATGTGTTGGACTGACGAGAGAGAGAAAATATAAAATAGAATAAAGTTATTGCGTGTTTTTGACAACGCTTTAATAGAATTTCATGTTTGTCTAATCACGTTAGTTTCCTGTTCATTCGGTTGCATGAATTGAATGAGTTTGTTGAAGGCAAAATGGGAATTTTTTAAAGGGAATAATTTTGGGAAATGAATTGAACATGAAATTTAGGTTTTGAAGTAAAATTTTCTCAAATTTTGGGGATCATTTAGAAATGAAGGTTTTCATTTAAAAAAATCAAAGGGTATCATATAAGTTCGAACCTGCTTTCTTACTCCCTGAACATTAAAGACCATGAACGAATGACTTCTCATCTAAAAATCCTTCAAAATAATACAATATCATCCCAAAAAAACCACCAAGATAATCTCCAATCCAAAAAGAGAACCCAAAAGACAATAATTTCACCACATGGATTAGCAAAATGGACAATAAATTGCGGAATAGATAAGGCATTCAATTTCTGTGGGTTTCATATAAAGCATTTTTTAAGGCATTTTCATTTCCCTTCTTGTTGTTGCCATATTGTTTGGCTCTTTAATAAACTATTGTTTGGTTTTCTTAATAGTGTAAACGAGAGCCATTAGTGCGGCATTTATGGATATTTATGATGGCAAATGGGCAAGAAATGTTATTATGTACATGAGGATGTATTGCTTGTGTGTCTATCCACTCTTCGTTTTCTTTCTTTGGCCATGAGTTATTTATTTTTCAGTCTTGATGGTTTCTTTTGATTTTTTTTTGAATGAAAGTCAAGGGAGGTCAGACAAGCTGCGAAATATATTGTATTATTTCTGGGTTGCTAATTTTTATTTGATAGGGATTTAAGCGCCTCTCTAGTAGCTATACACTGCAACCGTCCTGTGATAAAGCGAATGCTTCATAACAGAGATGTTGCTAATTTCGATTGCATGGATACTCCCCTGAATACACCTCTGCTCAAAAGTCACTACTTAAGCAACCCATGCAGTCCATCCTTCTTTCTATACAATTCTTTGTGCTCATATGGCGCCAGCATCATTTTTAGACCAACTCCTTAGCATTATTCCACATCTATTCAAACATAGAAATAATATTCATTTAATTACATTACCGAAAAAAAATTTCATTTCCATTTTCATTTGAAATTTATGAGGCTTTTTTCTGGTAGCAATAAGGAAGAAAATATTCATTTTATCTCTTCCGGTTTTATAGTCGTAAAATTATGTCGATGAGATATTATGTGTATGCCTTAGGAGGAGGAGATGGAAACATAAACATATATTATTAACGTTCTGTGGTCATAATAGTACACTATAAATAGATAGATGAATGTGAAAGCTCATAAGCCTATGGTAATAATTTTATGGAATTTTTTTTGTTCGTAATCTATTTAATCTTCTCGTTGAAGTGGAAAGAGGGGAGGTGGGTCTGGAAGCTCTGTGAATTTTTATTAGCTGGTCATATTTATTCTGTTTTAATGAGCAATTAAGAGGAGGATGAGGGGCTGTCGTGTGGGAAATAAAAAGCTTTTAGTATGGAATGTAGCAGGGGCGTAGCCAAGGGGGGTCCTTAGGTGCTCAAGCACCCCCCTTGAGATCAAAATTCAATACAAATTTTTAATTTTTTTTTATTTTCAAAATCGAAAAATTAAGTTTTTATAGAAAAATGATGAAGACTAATCGCAAAATCAATCTTAATGTCTAAAAAATGAATAAAAAATTGGGCACCCCCTTTCAAAAATCCTGGCTACGCCCCTGTAATATAGAATTAATTATTGAAATATTTTAAATAATTTAAAAGTTAATTAAAACTTGACATTTAGCAATTTTTTTACCTTGTCTAAAACTGTAGAGTTTACTTCAGATTTTCATCTGAAGCCGTAAATATATCAACAATTATACGTAATTTTCAAATCATTTCATCATTGTCCATTATCCCATCATGAATATACAGAAACCTTTCACATCTCAATTAATTTCTAATTAAGTACACCTATATGTAGCATTTACAAAATCCCTCATTTAATCCTTTATAAAATCGACAAATGAATTAAATTTCAATGGCTTCAAAAATTTCCTTTTATTCACCTGAAATCCTTAGAATTAAATTCTCTCGTTCACTTTATTTTTTAAACTAAAAAAATCCAACTTAATCACACATCAATGAGAACAAAGAAAAAGATTTTTTAATTATAAAAAATCCGAAAACCTGCAATCGTAAATAATGAAATGAAAATAAAATTGAGTGAGTTAGTCTTCACAGCTCTAAATTAGAAATGGAATAAAGGAGGATTAAGCACTGATGTATGAGTAAGCAATTTCCAGCTGAATTTTATTCACCGGTAGCAAATTAATTTTGATCTTCATTCTTTCATTTTAATCTTTTATTTCTGTGGACATGGAAATGCTTTGTGAGTTAGAAATTCGGATATTTGGAATGAGAATTTTACGTGATGTAAAGCGCATTGAAAATATTTTAAATTTTAGAAAATTAAACAAATTTTTATAGTTTTTTAAATCAAATTTGGAAGTTTTAAAAATTAATTTTCATTTTTAAATTTTCAAATTTTTAATTTAATAAATTCTTAAATTAAAACTGTTTAAATTATTACTTTTTTTAATAAAGAAATAGTTAGAAAACTTGTAACTTGATATTGATAGTATTTCTAAAATTCGAAAAGATTTAAAAATTTCCATTAAAAACCCTCAAAACAGGAATAATCAATCAAAGAAAAATCTATCATCAAGCCGACAATCTGTCACACTTACCATCCTAAACAATCCTTCAAAGATCATCCTTTCCTACTGTATCATTCCCATCAAACCAATGCACAAAGAAAAATGAATAAAATGTCATCATTTGTGGAGATTTCTTTACAACTTGACCATATGAAACATGCAAAAACTGTTAAAATTAATCCTCAGAAAACACTATAAGTGATTACAAAGCATTCAGTGCACTCAAGTTAAGAGGATTAAAAGAGAGAAATCTTTTTCATATGTTGGACAATTCCAGCATGTCCCTTACTGTCTGTATTGTAAGTGAGGGAAAAAAGAGCTTTATGGGATTCCGCATTCTCCCCGAATAGACAAAGAGCATGCTCTGAGCACACTCAAATTTTAGCTGAGTATACTCGCGTGAGCATGCTCATTCATACAAAATTTGATGACATTACTTTACGCTGTTGAGCACGCTATTTGAGTATACTCTGAGCATGCTCAACAACGTGCTCACTTAGCATGCTCAAATAACACAAAATTAAAAAAAATTAATTAAGTTAACAAATTTTTTTTTCGAGTTGACCGGAATTTTTTTGAGTATTTTTTAAAGTTGTGTGTTAGTAGAATTAATTATTTTATTTAATGAAAATTTGATACTTAAAAATTTTTCCGGTCACCCATCTTTGTTTGAATTCGTCCTTGCGTTGCTTAACTTTCGAGGTCTCGAATTTTTCCTTGAAGTCACCATCTGTAAATTTATAATAATATAAATATGGCAAAAGACATATTTAAATTATTATATTTTTAAACATGCTAATTTCAAGGAATAACGGTTTTCCAACGTTTAAGGTATTCTAAGGCACAACTGACAATTCATTAGTTAATTTAATTAACTTTTTTCCTTAAAAATATCTGAGCATGCTCAGTATGGTGTGCTCAGAATGTGCTCACGAGCATGCTCAGGAATGTGCTCAGGTGAGCATGTTCGAATTTAATGTGTTAAATTTCTGAATATGCTCAGAATGTGCTCAAGAGCATGCTCAGGAATGTGCTCAGCTGAGCATGTTCTAATTTAATGTGTTAAATTTCTGAGTATGCTCAGAATGTGCTCAAGAGCATGCTCAGAAATGTGCTCAGGTGAGCACATTAAATTTTTTGAATTGAGCACGCTCATGAGCATACTCAGTTTAACTTGCTCATCAAAATATTTTTTATTTTTTGTGAGCATATTCAGAGCATACTCAAGAGCATGCTCAATTAAGTACACTCAGCTGAGCACGTAAAACAATGTTTTTGAGTATGCTCAGTAACGTGCTCAAAAAACTGAGCATGCTCAATGTTTATTCGGGCTCGTTCATCCTATGTGGAGATTTTTTTTGTGTGCTGCATAACTGGAGTGTCTACAATAGGAAATATTACAAGAGGAAGTGAGAGAATATGTGAGAAATGAAAGAAAATCTACAATTATGCTGTCGTGTAGCAAATATTAACTACATATTTTAAATGTAATTTATTCATGCATTTTGTTTCTCTCTACCATTTTTCCTTCTTTTGTGTTTGTTCAGGATGTTTGGGAATGAGGAATTTCCGGTTATAAATTGGATATGTGTATTTTATTTGGTTCATTGGCCTGAAGTTTTTTTTTGTTTTGGATATAAAGTTTGTTCAACAATAATATTTGGAGAATATGGACAAGTTTACTGAGTAATTGAGCCTAAAATTTTATATCCAATTAAAATATAGACAGATAGATGGATGATGTTGGGATTATACAGAAAAACCTAATCAAATCATCCAAATCTCATCAAATAATTTCCAAGAAAATGTTATTAGATCCTTTCCTTGTTTAAGGCATCATTTGACAACCCTCATTACCTAACAACATCATGAATCAAAAATAATCATGAATGTTACGTAAAATATTTTTCCTCAAATACATAGCAACAATTTTGAATGAAATACCAAACTAACAACATCTTTATGAATTGACGCAAATTTTCTTTGAGAATATCTTCGAGCAAATATATAAAAATAAAACATGTCAACCAAAAAAGTTCCATTTTTTTAATCAAAAATATCAAATATCCAAGAGCTTATAATTTTGCTTAAAATTCTAGAAGTTTATGTTACCTTCAATCATTTTAAGGCTTTAAGAAATTCAGTATTAAATCATGTTGTAAATCTGAGGACATTTAACGTGATGTAAAAAAATCTTCCTTCTTAGAAGGTCAAGATCCAAAAATGCATTAATTTTATTACATCAACCTGCCTTTGGGGGTCATTTAACAATAACATTCATCATTTGAGGAAACTTAAAGTGATCTGGTAATTAAACTTAAGACCAAAAATCCCAAATTCATTTTTATGAATGACCCCATTAGTGGGACAAAAGTATCATGCTGGACTGCTTATAACTTTTTCACATTTTACATCCAACAAATTATCAATTTGCATAACACTTATGGGTTCTCAGTTTTTGTTCCATTGCATTATTCATGCAACAGCAAAAAAAAGTTTAAATGCTGTACAAAATGCAGAGCGAAATGAAAACCCTCAAAAAATTATCATGCATATATGTAAATTATTCTCTGTGCTGTATGAATTACGAATGTATGACTGTAAGTCCAACCAACCAGCTCAGTAATTAAAGATAATTGCAAGCTACTGCATCTGATTTCTCATTCTTCCTCAACCTCCATTGTAATTTATTTTATTGTGCTATTTGTCCACAGGTTTCATGGTTCCAGAATTCATTTCCACTACAACCGACAGACAGGCGTATTATGTCATCACGTGGCAATCGTCATCAATTAACAATTCGTCATGTCATGCAAGAGGATTTTGGAAATTACAGGTGAGTGAGCTGGCTGCAAATAAGGCACAGGCAGCTTTTTTCATCCAGACTGAATATTTTCCCATTTTAATTCTCAACAGCTGCGTTGCCGACAACTCATTGGGTCGTTCAAAGAAATACATGGAGCTCAGCGGTCGTCCTGGTCCAGCAGAATTTCATTCAGCGCCATGGAGCAAATCACCGGATAGTTATAATCTGACATGGAAAGTTGACAGTTATCCACCACTACAGGAAGTGAGATTACTATACAGAAAGCTGATGGTAATGATGATGATAACAGAAAAATAGAAAAAAAGTCCTTCTTGTGAAAAATTGCTTTCTTCCTTCCTTACAGATGAATGAAACATTTCAGCAACCAGCACGTTGGCATGATGGTAAGTCGTCTTGATGTTTATCTTTTGTTCACAGGGTGTCTATTTGATATATGTGTGGGTGGATGTGTGTAGGGATAGTAATGGCTAGATGAAGATTTTTTCTGACCAAAAACTACCAAAATTGACCAAAAATTATCGGAACTGACTAGAAATCAGTAGATGCTGAGTTAAAACTAGTAGAATAGAATCTTAAAGTAACTAAATTGAACAAATACGGAAGAAAAATTTAAAAAATGACCATCGACACAGAAGCAACCCTTTGGCCAGCACACAACATCAACCAGACACCCTAAAACTTACACAAAAGTTCAACTCTATTCACATACGTATTTCGAAATATAAATATGTATCTATCCATTTCTACTTTTGTTAAGTAAATATTAACTTTTATGGAGGTTTTCTCACAATGTACATCCTTTTTTCTTCTTATTGCTGTTGCTATTGCTGCTACTATAATTTATTTTACTTCTACGAATGTCAGTTCAAACGTCCATCTCTCATTTCTCATCTACTAAAACTTTTTCTTCATACATGGACGGCATGCATGTATATGTACGTAACTTGGCTTGCTATCCAATTTCAATTTTATCTTTCATCTTCATCATCAAAATTCATAATGTTGTCCACTTTATGGTTCACCCGTATATGTTTTATGTGAATAGTGTGGATGTTTAAACAATCTCATTTTTTTCTCATACAAGTTTGTAATTTTTATTTTATTTTATGATGAACTTTAAACATTGTGGACGATGAGAATGTGTTGTGGATGTGCTTATAGTTATGTCTACATCTGATCATGAAAGGGCAAGCCAAGTGTACTTTTTTGTGAGGGGGTTGGTGGAGAAAAAGAGCAGTACGATGAAAAGTTTAAGTTGGATGAAGGATAGATAATTGAAAAATAGTTGATGGATTTTTCAGGGGATGAAATGTTGAGTCTTTTATTAAACTTTTCAGTTTAATGTAGAATTTTTTCAAAAAATTTACTGAAGTGACTCAAAATTTATTCAATCATACTAATTTGCATCCCCAGAAAAAAAACAAGGTAAAATTGAAAAATCCACTGAAAAGTTTTATAGTGTTCAGTAAAATCAGCAACAACAATGAAGAAAAACCAAACGAACTAGAAATTTGACTTTATATATTCAATCTTTCTTCATCATAAATTAAAATATATTTTTACAGTTATTCTGACGCCATCATCTCGTCCAGCAAATGAGCCATTGACACATGCTATGTCCTTCACACTGAGAGGTCTCCAATCTGGATCAGTTTATGAAGCGATTGTGCAAGCAAAGAATCGATATGGATGGAATGAAGTAAGTAGTTTTGGATCTGTAGCTACAAATGAATTGATAATTTATGCAATTTTTATCTTCTTTTAAAAATGCAAATTAGGTCAGTGATATATTCCAATTTTATACCCAACGAAGTCCTTCGGATCCCCGTGTTGAGGAAATGGAATTTGTTGCAAGTTCTACATCACGCAATAAATCCCATAATCAGATATCTTCATTTCGACCAATTCTTTTACTATTTCCGTTCCTTTTAATTTTGCAATTACATTTGCATAAATGGCACTAGTGTTTTTCTTTTATTTCACTTCCAACTTTTTCCTTCCATTTTAATTTCTCCTCACTTCTCCGTTTCTTGAATAAAGTTCCATAAATTACCGCCACCCAACCAACCTTTTTGAAAAAAAAATCTAAAGTGAGATTTTAGGAAGAAAAAAATTCATTAATGCATGAACAGACATAAAAATTGTAAATTTTATTTTTACACACGATAATGAACAAGAGAAACGAAGACAAATGGCAGAAAAAGTTCTTTTTCTCACTTTAAGTCAAAGTTTTTTTTAAAATTAATGTAGTTTCCTTGCATTTGGCCTGAGTGACATGGGAAATTGGAAGTGGAAATGAAAATTCATGGGAAATATTTAATGAAATTAAAAATTGTTGAAGATGTAAATTTAATTTTGTTAATGTGAACTAGATGTCACGGGGTTGGTTACGTGAGGGTACACCTCATACCTAGACTTAAAAACCAGCCAAGATTTTGGAATAAGGTTATAAATACCCCACAAATTCCATGCATTTCTACCTCCAAATTCCATAAAATTCACTCAGACTACCCCCCACCATACACTCTTCTCCTCATCATAGTAATAATCTTGTACCACACAAAAAAAATTATTGTTGATAGAATACAATTGCATTTTAATGTGAGTGAGAAAAGAAATTAAAGAATGAAATGGATGAAAAAAGAAAAATATGAAAAAAGTCTTTTTTAATTTGTTATTATCGTACTGCGATTTATGATATAAATAAGTAAATAAGTAGGCTATTTTAAGGTAAAGTAATTAAATAATAAAGACAAAAAATTTTTAAAAATAAAAAATAGACAAAAAAAATCAGTAATATTAAAAAATGTAAAGGTGCATGGACCGTAAAATGTGTAAAATGAGTATTCAAGCTTGTAAAAGATTATGGACGAAAAGTTATCTCTAGTAACAAAAATCGTTAAAAGTTAGTTAAAAGCTATCCGAAAGTTAGTCACAGCTAGTTTTTAACGGTTTTTGTTACTAGGGTATGCAAACCCATACACAGAGGCTCAAAGTTTCGAGATATAAAAATTCTAGAATTTTTGGGAAGATTTTTCCACAAATTCTGGTTTTAAAAAAACATCTGAAATCAAGGTTTGGACAGTCTGGAAAATTTAAATTGTAAATTTTTTTGAATCATTAAAAGTTGCAGTTTTTAAAACAAAATTCCAGAATATCTGAGTCTCGACAAAATTGTCAAACTAAGAAGAAAAAGAAAAAAAAATCAAAAAAAGAAAAGAAACAAGTTCTGTACATACATCTTTAAATCAATGATAAGTCAAGTAAAAAAGAATGAAAATCCTCCTTTTTTCATTTCCATTGTACCGCCACGTCTTTCTGATTCTTTATTTTGTATCTTGTACATAACATAACTAACAAAAATCGAACAAATAATAAAAAATAAATATAGAAAAGAACTAGCAAAACAGAACATGAAAACTGATAAGATAAATCACAAAGTGAAGCAAAACACATGAATAGAATAAGAACGAATGGGATATGAGTCGAAAAAGGCGAAGGAAAAGTTTTATTTTGTTCATTTCTGAGAAGCTCCTCTGATATCTGAGAAACTTAAGTGAAAAAAATTATTTGTGAGAAAATGTTGCTGCGAAAAAAAGGAAGGAAAAATGCTGCTTAAGATGAGAACTACAGACGACGAGAAAAAAGGTTCAGAATGCGATGACATTTTTCTTTTTTTTTAAATTTTTTACACTAAATGTAAAGGAGGAAGAAGAGGAAAAGTTTGTGACACACAAAAGTAAGTAGAAATTTGTTGAATTATTTTTTGAGATAATGTGAAGCTTTTGGCGCCTTTTGTGGGAGACTGAACTGTAAATTTTTGTAGTCCCTGTCTACAAAATTCTTATTTTATGGGTCAAAAAATTTCGATTTATCCAAATTAATTTTTTTTGGGATATTACCTTAGAATGGTGAAATAGATTCTGGATTGAGTGGAAGCACAGTGTAACAGCTGGTCACGTCACGCTGTTGGTTTCCTTTCTCACTTTCCAGATTACGCAAAATGATCTCATTGAGCTTATTATTGGTATGCCAAATTTCAAATTGATATCCTGTAGGATGGTCGAATTCTAGCCCCTAAAATATAATTTGGTACAAAACTAGTACCTCTAACTTCAAAATGATCATAATTAGATAAATGTTAGCCCAAAAGATTCTTCAACTAGAATAAACCTCCACTTAAGCATCATTGTTCCCCTTCTTAACTTTCTATTTTCTTCAATTGACCTCACGTCACCCCTTAATTCTTTTTTTATAAATCAGTAAACAAAGTTGTAGACAAAAGGATCTTTCAGACAGAAGAAACCCATCACGCCCATCTATTTTCATTCTTAGAAACAAAACATTGAAGAAAAAAAATTTCTTTAAAGCAAAGCACAATAAAAAAAAGTTTTTTCTTTATGATTAATGTGACCACTTTCCTTTTGTGTGTCTCCTACTTTCTTATTTAAGCTGCTTTACAAAAAAACTTTCTCTTCTTCCCCTCAGAAAATTTTTGTTTGGTTCTCCTAAGTTTTCTTTTTATTTATTAAAAAAAAGGTTTCCCTCTCACTGTTTGTTTATGGTCAAATAAATTTTTCATTCTCCTTTTTGCCATTCACGAGAAAAAGTTGTCACAATGAGGGCTTTTTTATGTTGTGAATTAAAGCTTTTTATTCGGGTGTGAAGCGATATTGTCTGACGGTTGCTGAGCGATGGGTGGTTGACAACCATTACCATGCAACGATTTCCTTTCCTTGTATAATAATCGAGCGATTCTGTAAGTCATACGTTTATTGCTGTTGCTACATATCAACAATTGACTCGTCTACTGGAAATTTCTTTCTTAATTAAGAAGCTCATTTTTTGTTATTTGATAAAAATTAATTAAATAAAATTCAATTCTTGATGCGTAATGACTAGGTTTTCTCAGGAGGAAGGAAGTTCACTTGAAATGATTCTTGATATAATTTGTGATTTGAGGATGCAGAAAATAAAGGTAATTGGTAATTTAATATTTTTGAAAACAGCTATCATCTCTCCAAGAGTATCCTTTTCAAAAAATTAAGTAGAAAAGTCTGCAAAATCCTCTTAAACTGATTTCTTAAAAATTAAATTACAGCAGTTCTTCTTAACTTCATTTCTTTATAAACTTTATTTACAAAAGCTTTAAGCTCATTTTGTGGATAGTTTCATTTAATAATTCATCTTGATAGCTCTTTTCTAAATGAGGAGATTTTCTCAGTCCTCCTCCTATGCTTCTTATTACTATTCACATATTTTTCATCCATCTTGTCGTCCTCATATTTTCCTCAACATCATCATTATGATTTCATTTCCTTTTCTTTATTATACAATTTTTTTCTACTTCTTAAATGCAGAGGGAGTGGTCGCAAACTAGTAAGTAGAACGAGATGAATACATGAAAAATAGATAGATTGGGTTCTGCTCTTATCAGTAGACTGAGAAATGAATGGCACTGACTAATAATGGAATTGCATTTGTTATGCAAATGCTATGAGAAAGATGATTTTTCTTCTGTCGATAGTTTTATGGATTTGATCCTTGTGGGATTTTTGATGCTGTAGAATTTTCAGATTTTTGAGAATTGGCAGGTTATTGATGAAATTTTGATTATTTAAGAAGTAATTTTTGAATTGTTTAAATGTTGAAATTTTTAAATTTTGAAACTCAATTTTAAAATTTATTTAAAATTTTCTTACACTTATAAAAAAAATTAAATTTTAAAAAATTAAATTTTTAATTCAAAATTTTATTTTATTGAATTTAATTCAAAATTTTATTTTATTGAATTTAATTCAAAATTTTAACTTTTTGAATTTAATTCAAAATTTTAACTTTTTGAATTTAATTCAAAATTTTAATTTATTGAATTTAATTCAAAATTTTAACTTTTTGAATTTAATTCAAAATTTTAATTTTTTGAATTTAATTCAGAATTTTAGTTTTTTGAATTTAATTTAAAATTTTAATTTTTTAAACTTAATTAAAAATCTCAATTTCTTCCTAAGCTAAATAATTTTAACATATTTTCTTACACATTTAGCATCGACATTCAAAACTAAAACCCTGAAAATTCTTACAAATTCTCCCCAAAGGGCTTCATCATATCATCCCAGAAAGCACTTCAATTTCCATTTTTTCCACCACTCATCTAATTTTTCTTTTATTCTTTTCTTCTGTTTCTCATATTAACTACTCCTCTCTAGTTCATGGGGACAAAAAAAAAGATATTAAAAAAATTATATGCACGATTGAAGTTAATATTATGAATGTATGAATTGAATGAATGAGTGAATGAATGGAAGAGGCCTATAAAGAGACAAATTATGATGCTGTATAAAAAGGAAGCATAAAGATTTATGAGTTATGATAATTGATTCGCTGACATTTTCTTTATGGTTTGTGCTATATCTTCTTTCTATTGCTGGCGTTTACATTATATGTCATTTTCCGTAATCTTCAGACTCGACTTAATATGAAATTCATTTCACTTTTTATGTTATTCAATACTAAAGCTTTTTTCTCGTGATGAGCTATTTTTTATATCCAGTCATTCATACAATGGTTTATTCTCTTGATTGAAGCTGAATTGATTGCTTATGGCGATGAAATGTGATCGGAATTGCTATTGAAATATTTATTATTTTTCGATTCCATTTCGAGAAATTTTATTAATTACAAAACGGCTACGAAATTAATTAATGAGCTCGTGTCGCTTTAATGAGCAGAAAAGCTCATTTTGTTAATGCTTTCTCATCTGTATTCATGAATTTTTAGGAGATTAATGGCCTCAGGTCATCAAGTAAGGTTTCTTAAATGAGATGAAGTGATTGGTGTGTGATGTGTATGGCTGGTGTGAGGACCAGAATTTTGGAAAAAAATTTATTTTTTCTTCAATGCTCCTCAATATTATTCCCAGTAGTACTAGGGATTTCAATTCCACAAACATAAAATCCACTTCCTTTTTGTCCTATCATCATCATACGACAACTTTCCCGTACACAAATTTTCCATCTTCTGATTACGCCCACAAAAAAACTACAGCAAATTAAATTCCATTACATTTCGGAACAAGAAAACAAGAGCAAGACAAAAAAAAGAATATTAAATGTTTTCTGTAGCATAATAAAATGATAATGCACAAGACAACTCTCTCTTAGTGATGTTATGATTTTCCATAATGGCATTTCAAGTATGCTCTTCTCATCCATTCAATTTTCGTACATTAACATTTCATTTTGTTCTTAGAAACTTTCACTTCTTGACAAGACCGAGAAATGAGAAAAAATGAAGATCGAGTCGGCCTCCTTTTTCTTGCTTTGTTGACTCTTTAAGTGACTTTGTACATTTATATTTCTGGCTCTGGGTATGGAAAATTTCTTGAGGATAAATGAAAATTTTCTTGTAGAAAGTGCAAAAAAGGAAAATTTTTCAAGCAAAAAAAGAAGAAAATTTAAGAAAAAATTGAACATTTTTTTCGGAACTTATGCATGACAAGTCGGGGCATAATTTATTCAAATTGAATACAAAATTGTTGAAGAAAATAATGGGAACGAAGTACATATGTATGGAAATTGTGTATATTCTTTATCATAGCTTGTCTTTTTCCTTTATATTCACTGTGGCTCCCTTTGAATGTCTCTTTACTTTCATGCAGCATTATATGATGGAGCTTTCTTGACTTTAAATTACATTAAAGAGAATTTTTGAATGTGGAAATTGGAACGAATGACGAAAGAAATGATGAAGATTATTTTTGTGGACATTGGGGGAATTTAATTTGGATTTTAAGATACTGTAAGCTTCTTATGGTCTTAGGAGCTTTTAAAGTTAAAGTTCTAGAAATATTTTGCTTGAGGTTTTGGTAAGAACAGCTAGTTTTAGTTATTTTCAAGAGAAATCGTGGGCTTAAAGTGATCGTTTGGCTTTATTGCGGAAATATGGAATTTTTCCAATTATCCCAAGACTAAACTAATTTTCAAGACACGTCAACTGTGAACAAGTTCCAAAAAATCATAAAAACTGACTAAAAAGCTTTAAATCTACCAACAAATCGATAAAAATGACTTCCTATCCCTATAATCCCAACACAATCATCCTCTTAAAATTAAAAACGTGAAGATCGTTCAGCAGATAAAAACAACATCCACAAGAGCTTTACACCTCCATCCATTAGTATGACTTCGTGAGTGGGATTTTATGAAATGCACTTGGGCATTCATATGATGCTCATTTAGTCTTACATGAATCTACATTTTATTCTTTAATAGTCTTTCTGAAGTGTAAAATTACTCTAGACTTGCTAATGTTGCACTTTCTTCCATCTATCGTGTCTCATAAAATTGCATACTAGTTATGCTCTCTTACTTCAAGTACCTCAGTCACTTACTTGAGATTTTTATGTTTGCATTAAAATGAGATTGAAATCTGCATTGAAATGAGATTGAAGAGGACAATGATGGATATGACTCAATTATTGAAATGTGAAAGAATTGAACCATTAAATGCTGATTATTCAAAAATGACTCATTGGGTTATTGACCTACAAACCTAAACCTGGAAATGACTGTCTACTCTGGAGTGTGATCTTAAGAAGTGTCACGGTACTACAAATGGTTTCTGTCATAGGGATAATGTGCATTCAGAACCTTTAATCTCGTCCAAAATTATAATTATTTCAGCAACAAAAATAAAATCCTTCAGAAATAATTTTTCTAACAAGACATCTGTCAGAATTTTGCTAGTTCGTAACTTTAATTGCAGCATTTTTGAGATTCTAATGAAAAATAATTGGAATGCTCAATAGAAGATCGCAAAAAAATGTAATAAGTGATATTAATTAGATTTATTTTAAGTTTTTATAGCTTTTGCTTTTCATATATTAACCTGATCTGAGAACAGGTTCCAATAGCAATGCATGAACAATTAATAACATAGCTGACTCACACGAGATTACAGTTAAATAATCGGCAAATAACTTGTTCAAATTGCAATGGTGTAAATGAAGTAGTTTGTTATTGTATGCGAGTGTCAATCTGAGATTGTGAATCAGTTTATTATTATTATTATGAAATTAAAACATCAATTGACGGTAACATGATCATAATAACTAAGTATCAATTAAAAAGACACTCACAACAAGACGTGTGATTCATTCAGTTATGTATATCAAATTTTTTCATTTACTATCACGATCTATACTTAACAGACGTAAATGCAAAATAAGTTATAAAGTCAGACCTGCTGTAATCAGATTGTTATTGCGAAAATGTTCTCAGAAATCCGCAAGCTTGCATATTTTTGTTATTAATAATTCTAAGTTGTGTAATGACCATTTTGAAGAACTTTTCTGCATTTTCTAGTCATGAATACCTGTAAAGATTCACTTCGAATGATGATTGTTTAAATTTTATTTTAAAAAGTTGGTCTAGGAATGGAAAATTAATAAAACACTAGATAATTTTTCAGCATTTGACAAATTTGGAAATTTTACAGTTAGCATTAATATTCAGTCACAAACAAGGGGTGGTCTAGAATGTTTTCTTCAATATGGGGTAGGGTTAACCCTCCTCCTTAATAAGTTTCTGTCTCCTGGCTACCTGGACTAGTGATAAAGCTCCAACATGAAAGTTTCCATACCAAGACTCAACTTCTTCATTTTATTCCTTCATTTTCTGTAAATTAACAAGAAAATAAATTAATTAGTTTTTAACGGGGGGAAAACTGACGTAAAAAAAATTGTAAAAATCGAAAAAAAATTTTGCTACAAAATAAAAAGTTTTTAAGGAAAAAAGGAAGAAGAAAAAAAAAACTTAATGAGACTTTTTTTATATATGAATGTACCTTAAAAATAAGTGTTGTATAATATTATTTTTAAAGGAGAAGTAAAAATACAAAGCTGTAATAATGTGGTAAAGTATGTGAATAATGGAGCGAAACTCGAGCGCTGTTGGTGAAATTTGTTCTGATTTTTGTAGATTATTGGGGGTTTAATGGGACTAAGCGCTATTTTATTTGCTGTAGTTGGAGTAATTAAATTCTATTGATTATTTTTAACAATAATTCAGTTTATTGTTTAAGTTTATAAAACAAAAAAGTTAAAATTACTTAAAATGATAAACTTTTAAAAAATAATTTACTAAATTTAAAAAAATAATTTCCTATTTTTTTAAAGCTAATTTTGTAAATCAGAAATATTTTATTTTAAATTTTCTAAAATTTACCAAAATTCTTAAAATTTCTACAAAAATTAAACAAATTTCAAATCAAAAACACTTGAAAAAGTTAAAAAGTTGTCACTTTGACCATCATCTAATAAATTTCACAAGAAAAATACTAACTGACTACCAAGCGACAACCACTTAATTTTAAGCATCGCTCGGGGATAAATGGTGAAGAAAAAGAAGCAGTAAATAAATGATAATGATGATAAAGTAAATTTAATTAAGAGAATGAGAGAAACATAATGGCAAAGAGATGAAATTAGATATTAAGTTTTATTTGAGCTAATTAATGGAATAGAATATTAAGAGAATAAATGAATAAAAAATTATTAAGAAGATGTAGAAAAAAATTTTAAGGAACATAAAAAAATCAAGAAAGAAAAAAATGTAAAATAAAGTGAAATTATAATTAAGGAAAAACAGTTTTGTTTTATTGTGAGTATCATATTGCGAATTATTTTCATTTTCAGCTGAAAAGTTTGAGGATATAGTCGAGGAATTTTAGGTTTGATGTTGATATTACAATGGTGAGATTTTTTATTGCAGATTTTTTGATTAATATTTTTAATATAATTTTTTTATGGATTTCAGGTTCAAAAATGATTTTTTAAGATTTAATTTTGTTGTTAAAAACTGATTTTCTACGAGATTTATTGAATATTTTATACTTTTTATGCACATAAATCTAAATGCAAAACATGAAAACTTTTTAAGCTTACAAGCTCTTTTTATGAAAATTTTCACGTTACATCAACAACAAGTACTTTTTTAATGTGAAAAACAAGCAAAACTTTAAATTAATTTTCTGAATATTTCCTACAAAAAAGAAGCATTTATAAACATGTGCCATTAAAAATTTTTACTTAATAATTTTTCATAAGTCTCAAAGAGAAATATTGAGAAAATTTTTAATTGGAAAAATCACACATATAGAATGTAGGTTTGCAAGGGTTGGAAACTTTTCTGAAAGATTTTTGTTTAAAATTGAATGTTTTTAAGAAATAGTAAGATTTAACTTTTAAGGGATGAATATCAGGGTTAGGCGCCAAAGACCTACGTGACATAATAACTGAACGACTCCATTTCAAGTTAAAAAATTCACAAAAATAAAACCAAAAAGTTTCCACCCTAAAAAATCTGAAAAATTTCCACTCATAAAAATTGTTTCACATGAAATAAGCTGCTCACTTACAAGCTCGCTAAAAAGTCATTCTCATTACAAAGCAATAAAAGAAAAATTATCAACACAGTGAACAACATAATGCTGATATAAATTACAGATTTTTTTCTCTCTTCTACTTAACAACATTAATATCACATCTACAAACTTTTCTTTTTCTATTGTAACATAATTTATGAACAAACGCACATTAACATGTGACAAATTGCAAAAGTTTGAATTGTGAAATGTCTTGAAGTCTTTTGAACATGCCTCACCATGTAAGATATGCCTCCATATGCTTATAACAGCAAAAGTTTCTTTTCATGCTATTATTATTATTATTATTATACAGACATTAATTCATTCCTAGTACTTATTTTGAATGTTTTTTGACAGCAAATTGGAGCGACAAGATTAATTATTGTGGCACTTTTGGTGACTGACTGAATGTAATGCGGGAATTAGTTATGGAAATTTGTTGGACATATTTGAATTTTTGTTAAAAGTCTTAAAAATTAAAAAGTCTGTTTATAGACTAGAGGATAAGAGCCTCGATTGGAGGTAAAAGGTTTGGGTTCGAAACCTATTTTTCAGATATCAAGAATTTTTATTTAAATTATTTATTTTTTTTTAATTTTTAATTAATCCCAAAAGCTGTCTTTACTTACCAAATTTTTCATTCCTATTTTATTTCATTTTCTGAAAATAAAAACTAGGAAAGCGTAAGAAATGATTAAGCGGCAACTTCCTCATACAGCTCATAGCGCCATATTATATTTTATAATTGAAAGAACACAGGAAAAAAAGTGTGTATAAAAGCAGAACTGAGAAAGGTAAGAACAAGTAGATCATTATCGAAACAAAGGCAGAATTCAATTCGCAATGGTATCAGCAATGAGCACGCAAAGCATTAATTAAGCAGATTTCTGCTTAATGAGTCGAGAAAGTAAAAAAAGAATCGGTGAGGGGAAGAAAATTTTTCTTTTCCTCTTATTTACTTTTCTCTCTGGTTATTCTTGCTTCGATTTGGAGGAGCTAGGGGTGTGAACCTTCATCCTGAGAGGATTTTTCTTGGAAAGTGAAGCAAATTTTGATTAAAAAATCGTATTAAACTGGTTCAAAAATTGTTGATCCTGATAAAAATTATCCAGACTTATTGATTCAGTTCAAAAATCGATTATCCGGTTCAAATCAGTGGCGTAACAAGGGCCTTTTCAAATTAACACAAAAATATCCATGCTCAAGTTTTCTCACCTCGCCCAATTTTTTCTCAGAATAATTCCCACTCCAAGCAGCTCAATACAACATTACTTGTTCAATAGAGGTAACAAAGCATGTCGAGTGAGGTAATCAAGAATCCCTGCTGTTTGCATAAGCGCCCTATGTGAATTTCGCACACAATTTTTCATTCCACTTATGCTTTTGCTTCTCATTGTGATAAAAATATAATATATAATACATAGAGATGCTTTTTCATTCAGCGCAACGAGAAGGGACGAAAAAAATGGAAAGGAGAAATCTGTAAAGCAATTACATTAATTGAATATTGATTATTGTATCAGCAGAATTAAGTTCGCTCTTTTTTTGATCAAGGGACATTTCATTATTTTTAAATTTAATTCCAAAACATTTTTAAAGGCAGTTTTGGGTTGTCAACTCAACAATTGTTATTGTTATTGATTGTGTAGCTAATGAAAAATGAGCTTATTGGTTGATTTGGGTTGAACGTTGAGAGAAGAATTCACTTAAGGTAATTAGGAATTCATTAGGTATTTTTGTAATGTAGTTAAAGTTGTTACTCCAGATGCCTGAGCCATCCTAGACAGAATCTTGGTCTGTCCGAATTTTTTGACTCATTACGATTCTGTCTGGGTTACCTAAGAATCTGGGTTAGTAGCATATCTAAAAGGATAAAGAACAATAATATAAAGCAGATATTCAACCTGGCCAAGGATATATTAATTTAAAGATTTCATAAAAACGGAGACAAATTCCAATTTATTAATAATAAAAAAAATCATAAAAGTTACCAAGTGACTAAGCATTTTAACCCCCAAAAAGTTCATAAAATTCAATAAAATTCCATCAAAAATTCTCAAACCCACATCAATGTCTCAGACAACAAAAAAAAATACCTCAAGCAAACAGAGGCAATAAAAAATTCTCATGACAGAAATTACACTTTGTGTTTTACAAAATTAAACATCTCAATCACTTACCATCGTTTAAATTATTATAATACACACAAAAAAATATATATTTTATTTCATTAACTCAAACACAACAGAACAAGAGAAAAAGCAGTCCCAAAACTTTCTAATTTACTCATTCATCAAGTTAAATATGAGTACATTTTTTTGTATAAACACGCATGTTGGTTTAACATATAACACAGGATGTAACCCTTCTCGAAAAAAATTTGTTTAGTAATAATACAAAGAAATACTTTTTTCATTCTACATTAAAAATCATTAACTGTATTTAGAGTGAGAAACTGAAAGGTGTGTTGTGTATGCATGATTTAGAGACGTTGAGACATGTAAAAAAAATTTCACTTACCTTTTGTTGTCGAGAGATAATTTTTAATATGTGGAAAGGCACTTTAGATTAATTTATGTGAACTTTAGGGTGGAAATGTTGTCTTGAGTTAATTAGGATTTTATTGGAGCTTTTCTTTGTCATCATTCAGGTGAATTTGGACCTCCAGACCCCCTCCCTGGGTATCCCCTGACATATGCCATCACGACCTTTCTTATTTAACTTTCAGTTCAAGCTGTATATTGTTGCAAAAGCTGAAAAATATTTTTCTTTGCTTCTTTAAAGTTTCCATACAGCAATGATCCATACGAAAATTTCCAGTTTCAAAATCTTTCTTTTTCACTCATGAAACCCAAAAACAAAACGAAATAACGAACCTTTGGAATCTCCATTGAATCAAATCTGCATAAACTCACAATATTACTAACAATAATAATTCCATACACTTCATTCCCTTCATGCTTATCATCTACACTTATTGTGAGTAACAAAAATGAATGAGTAAGTGAGACAGACACACATGAGACTCAAAAAAAATTCAAAGTGTTATCAAATGTTTATGAAAGTGTTTATATTCTCAGGATATGTACAGTACAGTTCAAAAGGTCATTTTCATGGCGAGTGTTTATCGAATGAAAGTTTTATGAATTATTCATGAGCGGCTATAGCCTTTTTTACCATACTAAAAAGAAAAACATACGTACTCATACAGTTTCTATTCCCTTTTTTTTCTCTGTGTTTTTTGGTATTTATATTCAAGACTTTGCTTTGTTTGTTCTTTTACTAAGAGGCCTGCCTGCCTGCCTGACTGCTTCCACAAAAAACTACAAAATACGGAAAATTTTATCTGACGATGCATGAGGTATGAGAAGACAAAATATCAGAGAAACTGTATGGGAATGTCAAGTTGATGCTGCTTAAAGGTTTCTCTATGGGAGGGTTTTGTGGTTGCCTTTAAGGTTGTGAAATCGATAGGCTTGTGATGCTTTTTGTGGGTTAAATAAAGATGCGATACGGTAAAATTTAAAGTGAGATATTTTATGGATTTTTGTGGTTTATTGAACTTACTGCTGGAAGTTTTAGATTAAAGGATCGCATGAAATATTTCGTAACACAATCCATTGGCATTTTGGAAGTTAGGAATGTAGCAAAAGAAGAAGAAAATAGTTTTCTTGCGTTACGTAATTAGTGAATGCTCCTTAGTATTCGAATCTTCATCTTTACCGTCTAATTCACATCCCCACATCACATTAAGCAATTACCATAATTCTCAACTCATCTCGTAACCCGCAACATAGTAAATCCCTTAAACAGGAACCATCAATTCAATTTTACACTTCTCATCGCGTTCATCTGATGATAAAGATGAAGATAAAGACGTTTTAATAATTCAATAAATTTAACCGACAAGCTATTGAATTTTCTTCCACAGACTCAATACTTTCTCAATCGATTATAAAATTGAATTAAATTATTTTCATCTACAGATGCTCTGGGAGTGAAGAAGAAAAGCTCTCTTTTTTGTGTGTTGCGGTGCTGCTGATAATTTAATTTAAATCATTTTTGTTGTGAATATTTTATTTGTATAATTTTGGATTTTTGGGAGATTTATACTCGATGGGGTTGATAGGATGGGTCGAATTTTCGAACCAATTTAGATTCAGAGGTTCTGACGCAGCAGAATAAATTTCATTTCCTAGCAGATGATTCACACTTCACAAACTTAACGAGCACAATCACCTAATAAACTCCATATTAATAATCACATCAATATATGCATAATGTTCCTTGCTGACATTTGCAATAAATTTCATTTAATAAATTACGTATTTAGGTGTCCTTTGAAAAGCTGTAAATTTTATTCCATTAGCAATATTCTTTATTATGTGTTTCGAGAGCATTAACATCGTTGAAAACGTACTCGCATAAATCACATTCTACATTTTTCAACCGCAGATTTATGGGTGCTCTATAAAGCGACACCCTCAAGTACGTACACACATACATTTGTACTGACTGCCTGCATGAGGATGGAGAAAATGAAAATTCACACCACAAAAAAGTACAAATATTTAATTCGTGAATTTTCAATTATTTTCTTTGGGGTTTTGGAGCGCGTGGCTTAATTCTTTAAGACTATTATGATGTTTTAATTTTTTTCATTGATTATTGAAAAATCTTGTGTTTTTGAATTTATTTAGAAGATATTCAAAAAAGAAGTTTATCAAAAAATTGGGTTTGTAGTAGACCCTCAATTGTGTCCCAAAATCATCTCGATAAATATTTTTCTAGAAAATACCACTCAGCATTATATCTGTAACTTTAATAAGTATCTTCACCAATTTTATTAAAGCCAATAGATCTCAAAAATAGATTTATGATTGAAAGCTCGATAAGCCCAACGCCTCCATAGAAAAAATAAGCTCGTAGGCGAGGACATAACAGAAAGTTTTCTTAATATTTATATTTTCTTCTTTTCAGACGCGTGCTGGTATCAATTATCATTGCAACTAATGATTGGATAGTAATTCTGAACAGTTAACAAATATGTTACAACAATTTTGAATTTTTGTTGTCTTATATTGAATTTTTACGATGCAATAAAAGTCTCACAGTTGCATTTTATGACTTAAAATCTTTATTTGTACGTAAAGTAAATGTTAAATTTTTGCAGATGATATGAGAATTTGTAAGTGCGATCAGTTCAAAAATTGAGAATTATAATTTTTTTAAAAACTAGTTCTATTAATTCTAATTAAGTTTTAAAAGTCTGCATTATCTAAAATCCATCGGAGATATCGATGAACATTTGTATAAACACCTGGTGCCATTCCACAGCCTCCTTGTGGACCGTATGATACAATTCCAAACTGTACTGTTCTTGCTTTCTTGTCGAAGAAACGGAATTGAGTAAGTGGACCACCTGAATCACCTGTTGGAATCAAATGAAAATAGAAAATATTAGTACTTAAGTTAGTAACAATTCAACACTAAATAAAGCAGGAGGAGACTAAAAACATAGGTACGGGTTAAGCCTGCAATTTCTTAAACCAATAAAAGTTTAATGTCACTTTTAAAAGTTATAAAAATGTCTCCAATTGCCGGGGATTTACAGAAAATTTTATGACTCACTTACCTCTACAACTATCACTGCCGTCTGTAATTCAAATTAAATAATAAATATTATTTTAAATTAAATCTTTCAAATATTTTCAATTTCTCACCTTTACCGCCAGCACAGATGTGTCCTTTTGTTAATGTTGCACTAATAAACTTCTTACATTCCTCATGTGTAACATAATTAACAAAAGTACCCAGGAGTATATCCGAAAATGTATTATTATTGTCAGTTCTACCCCATCCAGTAATGTAGAATTTATCATTAATTTCGATTTTGTCATAATCAAATGGAAGGCAAATTGTTTTGATATTATTCTGTTGCAATTTGGCTGGTTCATTCAATTTTATTAATGCAATATCATCAAAAACTTGGAAAAAGTGATACTCGTGTCTTAATAGCTTGAAGTCTGTAATTTCTTGGACACTTTCAGCACATTCTATCTCGTCATCCTCATTTCGTTCACAATCGGGATTGGATGCTAAATTGTAATCGCCGAGTCTTACTGCAATGCTGTGTGAATGAGAAATAAAAAATCATATAAAAAGAGGTAAGAAGAAGAAAAGGCAAAATTTGTGTTTGGGGATTTTCAAGATGAGTGCTTTAGTTTTGCGATAAGAATGGAGGCAAATTTGTGAAGCTTATGAGGTTTCTGAATGTAATCAATATGGAAATTATCGGAATTGAAAATTTTGTGGTCTCTTTTGTGTGAATAATAAAAGGCTTTTGTGAATTTTAATGTTGAGGATTTGTGTGAAATTTGTAAGGATTTTAAAGTACATGAATAGTATTATGGCTTTACATTATGTAGCCTTAAGATCATGGCAATATTTTTTTGATAATTATTTGGGGTTGCTTTTTATTATAATGTTGCTGTACTTACGGCTTTCTAGTGGATAGACAATGTGCAGCGGTGAGAACAAGATTTTCTGTGAATGAATAAAAATGGGAAATAAATAAAGATTAAAATTTAAATAAACAAAAAAAATCCCATTCAGTTTTACATTATTACTCAGAACTAAGTCTCATCGCAGTGCAGGAAGAACAAATCAAAACTTTCAATGACATCAAAATCAATAGTGCTGACTTAGAATTTTCCTCTCGCCAGTGTAGAAATTATTTTAATTTAAATAAATTAATATTTTTATAGCTTGTACGTAAAGAAATCCCCAACGTCATTATTCAGTTATGATTGCCTTGAAATACAATTTCTTCTAGTTTTATTGAACTGTTTTATATTGTTGTTTACATTGAGAAATTCAATATTCTTTTTAACGTTTTCAATAAAATAATTTAGAATTTTCAGTCAATTTTTTGTGTAAATTTCAAAGCTAGACTACCCATGTGTTTAAGACTCGAATGACATATGACGTAAAATAGAGGCTGGATTGAAAATTCTACCAAAATTCGAATCATTAACTCTGATTCACAACTTTATCAGAATTAGAATTCACTTTGATGACTACGGAGGTATTTTTCTTGAATGAGACACATTTAAGTGAAATCCCCAAAAACTAAAAGCTGTTTCTAGATTTAGACGTCATTTCAAGTTTAATTCTATAAATTATGTCAGCAGAATTTTGAGCAAAAAATAAAATATTCAGAGATTCTTAATTGATAGATGACATGCAATTCAAGTTGACTGAACTGATGAATCAGATGAGATTTATGTGGAACTCTAATATTAAATAATAATTTTGCTACATATGTATCATTTACGTCATATGTTGTGATGATCATCTTACAGGTTTTTTATGGTTTGTTTCTCGTGAATGAATTTTTATTACACCATATGAAACTTTCTTCAATTTAATGACGCATAGTCGCGAATCATCAACTGCACTGCATTGATATTACCTCTATTTACTTTCACTCTTTAACGGTTTTTTCCTTTTATTTAGTAACTAAATATTATTTAATCTTTGAAGTACGTAGTGAATATTATTATTTGCGGAAATTGTCACATTATCGGAATAATAAAGTACACGTTTTCAGTTTGAAAATGTCTTTTTCAAATATTTCGGCATAAAATTTTAAAACTACAATGTGAACAATTTGAAGATTTTTGCTAAAATTAAAAGTTATCACCAAAAATGTGATACAGACCAAAAAACTTAGTAAGCAATATTTCAGCGCTTATTTATGACTATCTAGTGTTCCAAAAGCTGATCTTCTTTATACACAGTAGTGGGTGCGGTTTGAAAAAATATGATTCAATCTTAAATTAGTCATCCAAAAAAGACTTTTTTTATTATAGATAAATTAAATCTAATTAATGAACGTTAAACAAAGAATTTTTAGCACCTTTTTTTATTTGTCCATTTGTGAAGTTTATGAAGAAATGTCTACCTCAATGACAGCTTGACGCCAGCTGTATGAGCTCATCACGAACGAATCTTTAATATTATTCAATAAAACCGTTAATCTTACTTGTATTAACTACAGATCCCCACAAATATTTTTTTATCAATGAATTATACCCGCAATAATTTCCACCCCATAACTCTTAACGCATGAACAAAGAGGATCGCACTTACCGCTGATTAATGTACCGGCACAATCAACCGAAGTTGTATTTGTGTTTTCATTGAAATAAACTAGCGCAACCATCCATCGATTGTCCATTAATCTTGTAGCTTCTCCATTAAAAATTCTGTCTTTTTCGGTGTTCACTCCACATTTTTTATTATTGAATAATTTGTAATTTTCATGATCCTTAAAACTTTCTAAAATTCCTTGGGGTTTTTCAGTCGATCCTAAGGTTTTATCTGAATTTTCAGTAGAATTATTGACAGTTTCCTTAGTATTATGAGAAGCTCTATATGTCGGATCCTTTGGATGCACATGTTCGACACTATTTGATTTTGAGACCAAAAAATAAATCAAAATCAATGCACAGCACGCACTTATCACAGCTATGAGAATTTTCACTATTTGATTCATTATTAATTATTTAATTTCACTTGACTGATGCTTAATAAATTATAAAAATTATTTTTTAATTTGACTTCTTTACAGCTTGAGATTCTGTAAAATACTAAACCACGATCGAGCAACTGTTGCAGATTATAAGCACAAACATCTTCCTTACAAAAATTGCGAAATTTTCTTCTTATTTTCTCATTACATTCAGCACATCTATGACGTACAATGAAAAATTCATGCACAGGCTTACGTCGTTTGGAATTACCACGAGCAAATATTTTTAAGCTCAGCAGTTGAGCGGTGTGAGCGAGATACTAAATATTAAAATGAATGTAGTAGAAAAGAATCCACATGGTCAACGAGTCATAAACATTTACATGCATGATCATTGAGCAAGACTTCAATCTCTCGTGAGAGAACATGCAAAAAAACCTTGTCTTACTATTCATCAATGTTTTTATTTACACCGGCTTAGGGGCAGTCTAGCGGGGTTTTAGTGAATTGGAATGCAGTGAGCAAGTGTGATTACTAATTTATGACAATTGCTGTCTAATTAATGTGTTTAAAATTAGCTTTTGTCATTCTGGGAAAAATATTTCAGGTGTACGAATTGATGAGAATTTTACTTATTTTTTTTTGTAAAATCCCAGTGAGGAAATACTGTCTGCAGTGTCAGGGAATATTTGTTCCAGGAAGATGCATTTAAATAGAACAATTACGTAATGATCAGCTGTAATAAAATTTGAAAATTATTTGTCATAGAGCTAAAGTTATGATCCAAAAATGCATGGATACATTGGATACATGCCTAAGAGACCTATAAGCGCATAACAAATGCAAACATAATTATGTTTTAAATAATTATACAAACAAAAAAATTTAACTAAAATTACAGTCTTTATTTTACATAAATACATAAATATTATTGTGATGGTACAATAGATTCCGGTTCAATTGGATTCGCAGTGCCCTCAGCTGGATTCATCGAGTCGCTGACACCCTTTTACATTATTATTAAATATTATTGAGGATTTTTTTTCGAAAGAGGGAGGGGGGGTTGATAATCTACCCATCTACATCCCTGGTTACGCCAGTTTTGAATAAAAAATTAAATATACAAATCATTCACATTTGATTTTTACCAATCTGTCACATTTTCTATGAAAAAATCTCTAAGACCTCCACCTCCTCTAAATGCTGAACACCATGAGTGAGTATTACAATAGTTCATCATTTTCCTGGAACTTTACAAAACTTATCTCCAGCATTGCATAGAATCCAGTGAAGATATGGATAAATATTCGTAAAAAGTTGCGGTCCTTTTTTATTTTGTTTTGTTCCAACGGATATTATGCCGAAAGCGATGGGACCATTTTTATCCATTAATTGAACTGACATGCCACTATTACCGACAGGAATGTACGTATCTGAAAATATATTATTAATTTTATAAGGAGTCGTTCACTTATTACGTTCGCTTTTTAGGGGGGAGGGGGGTCTGAGATTTTGTAACAGGTCAAGCAGAGAAATTTTTTTTTCTTGGAAAATTTGTAACAAGGGGGAAGAATGAGTTGAGGGGGGTCTGGAAATTCGTTTTTTGCGTAACGTAATAAGTGAACGACCCCTAATAATTCTTGATTAATATTTTCAAATACCTTGAAAACCTCCACAGAACTTTGCAGATACTTTTTCTTTGTAAAATGTTCCAATCGTGATATCATCAATTGTTCGATTAATACGTTTTTCACACATATGCGTTGGCATAGTCGGAATTAGATGTTCTTTAAGTACGGGATACTCATATGGATTACTGCTATTCCATTCAGTTAATGTTAAACTATTAGGAATTTTTGACTTGCTGAATGAAAGTCGAATTGGATGAAGAGTATGTGAGAACTTTACTGGCTTATTAAGTTTAATTAGAGCTATGTCGTTCTTCATTTGAGTATAATTGTATTTAGGATGAACAAATTCTTTATATTCCTTATGTGAAATTCTTATTGAATCATTAAAATTATTGACAGGTGTTCCACCTAGATGGACCTCGTAGCTTCCGATGTAGAAGAAACAATGTCCTGCTGTTAAAATATCACGATCTGATGGAGAAATAATATTTTTGTGAAAATGTTGTGCAATTTTTAAATAGGCCAGAGGGGGTTGAATACACTTGTCCACAGACATACCTGTGATTAGAAATCCAGAACATCCACAATATGGATGATTTTCAGCTAAATAAATTACTCTGACCATCCATGGGTATTTAAATAAATCTACTTTATCTTTTGGAGCATAAAATGTGTCATATGTGATGTCAAATTTATTGTAATATTTATGCCATTCTAAATATCCTTCAATTGAGTCACCAAACAGTCCATTACATGTTGCGAATGATTGGTACACTGACCATAGTAAAAAGAATGGAAAAATTGCTAAGAGAAATGCTAAACTTAATATTAAAGCTTTATTCCTTATATTTCGTAGTTTATGAAGGGTCTGCTGAGGTGTCAGAATTTCCTTTTTTGAAACTTTTGTATGCGCTTGTCTTACATAAGATTGTAGAGCATTTTCAAGAACAACTTTGACATTCGATGCATAATTGGGTGAAAACCCTTGCTCACAAAATTTAGCACGAATTTGTTCAAAAAGTTCCATTTGACATTGGTCGCTCATTTTTAATGGAATATCCCAATTTAAATTTTAAGAAGTTTATTTTTTGGTAATTTCTTGTTTGTTTGACGTACGATTTACGAATTTAATCCAAATATACAATAGTTTTGTAGAAATGTACACGAATGAATCACAACTAGCGTAGTTGTAAGGATGATACATTGAGTAAATACGCAATGTTATTTTATATTCCAAAAGAATGAGTTTTTTGTTGCACTTTCATAATTCAGATATTTACTAAAAATCAGTTAACTTTTCCATTAAATTTTTGAACTTTTGCTGCAAAAATAAATTCAATTGCCCCTTTTTTGGGGTCATTTACGTATAACGTCTAATATTTAAATAAAAATTATTATTGATTTGACAATTTTCATTGATAAACAATTTATTTGCTTTATTTTGAACACAATCAATTAATTCTTATTAAAATATTATTGATATGATCTTGAAATCTATTTCATCAGCTTTATTTTTATTTGTATCAAAAGATTATGAGCAATTAATTTACTTTATTTCACATGTTTACTATTTTTTTATATTTACACTTTTTTTGAAAAAAAATACTAATTGTATTATTATTAAAAGTTAACTGTAAATATTTAATAAATATAATTTTATTTCACATAAAAAATCACATTAAGATAATTTACATCTTTATTCAGTGGAAAACTGGACAATACTGTCGTATATTTTTTAAAATTATATTCCTTATCTCTATTTGGGGCCATTTGAAAGTACCGTCTATAGAAATGGAATCTCAAGTTCTGTTTCTCTTTTAGTTTTCTTAATATGCCACACTTGTCTAATTATTATTATCAAAAACTATTTTAAAACAAGAACCCTCCTCTTTCTTTGAGCGTTAGACATTCCAACTGAATTACCCCCTTTTAAAGTAATGGAAATACTCTTTTATGCTACACACAATGTTTTGAGATGATACACAATATGGATTTATCATAAATGAATGACTGTTCTGCCCTCAATTTATGCCGATGATGTAAACACACATATTTTATTAGATGTAATATTTTTAAATTTTCAAAAAATCAATTTAAATAATATTAATAAATATTATTAAAAAGCTACCAAAATTATAGCATTAAAAAGTACTTAAAACGTAATTAATTACTACAATCCAAGAGTAAAATCGACTCTACTACAATCATATTTATACGCTATCATTTAATAAGCTGCCTATTTTTATCAGTCTATTTACGTTTAATCCTGCATTTAATGATATTTTAAAGACACTCTCATAAAGGCTTAATCTACAATTATTAAATACACTTAACAAATCTTAATCAATTTTACAATATCTTAATCATTGTCTTTTATCGCTTTGTTCAGCCAAATTATCACAAATAGTATCATAAAACAGATAATTAGGCATTATCTAAAATCCACCTAAGATAAGCGTGTGCAGCTACATATAAATCAGGTAATGGACTCTTTTCATTACCTCCTGATATTAAGATACCATAAACTATAGCACCACTATCGTCTGTCTTTATTCCTGGAAATCCACTTTCGCCTTTTGAGGATTTAATAACTATAATAAAAAGGGACATATTTTAGATTTAAAAAAACTATTGAACATGAACTTACCGTCATAATCGACACAAAATTTGACTCTTTCTTCATCTTCAAAAAATTTAATTATTTTTCTTTTCTCTGCATTTTTGTATTGTTCATAACATTTTTCAGAATTCATTATGGCAACTTCTGTCTTTTCGATATTCATTTTTTCAATATCTCGGTATAACCATTGAATTAATGATAAATCATCAGGAAAGTCTGAATTGTCAAAAGGCAAGCATGCAGGATAGAACGAACTCGAGAAACTCAAAGGTTCTGAAATTTTTATCAATCCAATGTCAGCTGTTTTGATGTCGTTATCAAATTCGTAATCAGGATGTGGAATTAATTTCAGGAATTTTCTTCGAATAACGTTATTAAAATTGTTATCGAAAGTTCCACTGAGAAGGACTCCAGACCTATTGAAAAAAAAAACAATTTTATTAAGATGGACTCAAAATTTTAATGCAAATTTTCTTACATTTTTGATTTATCATCCTCGTCTAAGCAATGTGCTGCTGTTAATATTAAGTCATCTGTAACAAAAATATTCAAAAATTCTTTTAAAAAAATATATAACTGGGTCAATACATGGGGATTTTCGGACAAACCGGTTTACAGTTTTTTAATACGATTTATGCAACAAAAACATGTGTTATCGAAAAAATTTCTTTGGAAATACCCAACATCATTATTTTTTGTCTTCTTAATATGAAAAAAATCTTCAAAAATTATAAAATCTTCCAGGTGCCAGGTAACATGTTATGATTAGGCTGACCATCTGCTTAGTTTTTCAGAGGACTGTCCTCTATTTTTGAAATTTGTAAATAAATTGTTCTCCATTTTGATTGAAATGTCCTCTATTTCCATAATTTTGTTGCTTTACACTAGATAAGATGGACTTAAGCTCCGAAGCAAAAATACGTCGACACAAAAATTTGTACCCAAAAAGTGAAAATTGGGTTAGAAAATTTTTTATCCTCTATGGTTTCAAAAAATCTGGTCACCTTAGTTATGATACTCTTTTAAATTTGCCCACGCTGGGTTTTGCTCCAAAAAGTCTAACTGCGACAATATGAATCATCGCCAATAATCTCAATCGTAAGCAATTATCTTGTGACGATTGTGACTTCCATTCAATAACTGGTTTCTTTAGGATCACATGTTATAAAATTCTTTATTTAGAGCTGAATACTAATGGTACTCAAAGACGTTATATTTCTATATTTTATATATCTGTTTTTTTTTTAATTTTATTTAACTTTTATAAAAAGGCATATTTGATATAAACATTTTAATTTTTATGACAGGCGGTCAAACTTTAAAATTCTTAGTAACACAACTTACTAGCTATTAAAACTGCTGTACATGAATGTACATCTTCTGTTCCATTTTTTCGCAAAATTCTTACAAGCCACGGAATATGAAGTGAAGATAAGTCATCCTTAAAATTTATTGTGTGATTTAAAGTGCAACTGTCTGTACTGAACTTTGAATAATTTGGATGACTTTTTAAATCGAAACTAAATGTCGGCCATAAAATGACTAATAATGAGATTAAAATTGCAAAAGCAGTCAAAAAAATTATAATCAATGTTATTATCACTGCTTTGTAGTCATCCCAAAAATTTTGAACTTTTAATGACTCAATACCATTCTCAATTTTATTAATTGACAATGCACTTTCACCAGTTGCTTGCTGATTTAACTCAGCTGTTGACACATTGGTTTCAATATATTTTTCAGACATTTTTAAAATTTTAGGTTTAAACTAAGGATTGTAATGAAGTTAACTATTAAAATAATTATTGGACTCTATTAATTTCTCAAAAAAAGTTTGACAATAATCTTTCAAAATTCTAATAATTTTATCACAAGATTACGTCTTCACTGTTGAGATGATTGTCTTAAACTAAATGTTTTCATCCTTAACATGTATCTTTTATAAACCAATCGTGCTATCAAAAATAAAAAATAAAAATTTTATAAAAATTTCTGGGAAAATTTTCAGATTATAAAAATGTAAATAAGTATTAAATGAATTAAAAAGTGAGATAATTTCTCATCTAATTTCCTTCATGTAATAAAGACAAGAATTTGCGAATAAATTGTAGATTCTAAATTTTCAGTACAAGAACCAGAATACAAATTTAATTTTACTTAATTTAATCATCTTTGTATGTATTAAATGATTTTCATTGGAGCCCAAACTATTCATGCAAAACCAATACCGTAGTACCTGTAATATTGATACCTGTTGTTATATTGATCAATTTCATAATTTTTTGAAACACTTGAAATTGGGACTTTAAGGATAATAATATTTTTTTAAAGTAAAACTTCTTTACTTTTATTTCTGAAATTTTTTCTTTTGCTTCTTATTTTTCTTCTTTATTCAATGAACTTTAGGAGATAAAATATCGACTTATACATTTAAGTTGCTTCGGCTGATCTATTTCACAATATAATTCTTATTTGTATTTTTTTCCTTAACTATTTGACCTAATATTTAAAATTATTTAAATATAACTAGCCAGAATTAATGAATCCTGTAAAATAATGTCTACTGAGTCTTATTTATGACAACTATAGTTTTTACCTTATATATGTTCTTAATATTAAATATATTAAAAATTCTAAATTAGTTCTTAATAATGAAAAAACTTCTAATAAACTATAGTTAACTAAACCTAAAAAATTTCAATCCTTTTTTGGGTGATTACAAAATTTATTGCCTGCATTACATAAAATCCAATGTAAATATGGATAAATGTTTGTAAAAATTTGGGGCTTCTTTGTACCAATTTTCGGTCCCGAAGAAATTATTCCAAAAGCCATTGGTCCACTTTCATCCATTAATTGGATCGGCATGCCACTATCTCCAGGGGTGATGTAGGTATCTGAGAATTTTGTTAAATTATAAATCTAAAATTTAAATTTCAAAATAATTTGTTTACCATTAAATCCACCACAGAATTGATATGGAACTGTCTTTTTTTGAAACGATGCAAAAACCATTTGATCTTTGAATTCTCGACTGGTTTTTTTGATGCAGTCGTCTACAGAAAATATTGGAATAACATCTTCTTTCAATACTGGAATTTGAATAGTGTTGTTCTTATGAATCCATCCAGTTAGAGTTAAGTTTTCAGGAATTAATGACTTGTCAAATGGCAAACGAATCGAATGAATTGTTTTTGAAAATTTTATTGGCTTATTAAACTTTATTAATGCTATGTCATGCTGCTGTTTATAATAATTAAATTTCGGATGCGATAAAATTTTTAATTGTTCATTTGGAATCACAATTGAGTCACTAAAACCATTTTCAGCTGTACCACTGAGGTGAATTTCGATTCTAGAATTTTGTAATTAATAAGAAAATTATTTCATGTGGTTCCACAAAGAGATTGATAACTGATCAAGTTTTTAGCACAGATCTAGTTTTTTGTTGGTTAGGGTCAATCTTAGGGGCCATTAACTTATTACGTAACGCTTTTAGGGGGGAGAGGGATTTTTTTCAAACAAAAAAATTTTTATTCATGGAAAATTTGAAAGGAGGGGAGGGGGTCTGAAAAGTCGAGTTTTTGCGTTACGTAATAAGTTAACGGCCCCTTATAATAAGCATCTTACTCAATTTTTAATCCTGATTCAAAAACAAAACAGTGTGCTGCTGTTGCTATATCACGATCTAAAAAATTGTCGATTATAAAATAAAATAATGGAGAATTAAGTTGTCTACTGTTGACTTTAATAAAGTCTGTTTAAGATTACGTAGGAAGGGGGTGCCTAAAGAGCACGTGGCTTAAGAATAGCCAAAAATGTGGCTCCAAGATGCAACTAAGTGCACTAATTTTTGTTCAACTTACTACGAATTTTTTAGGAAAAAATCCTTAACCCTCTAAGATTTTCAATTCATACAACAATTTTTGAAACTCTCCAAAAAATGTGGTGGCTATGCCCCTGGATGGGGCTAAGTCAGCGGCGTAGGCAGGAATTTTTCGAGAAGGGATTTTGGTGAAAGTGGGAGGACAAATCCCCCAATCCCCCCTCTGGATACGTGCCTGGGCTAAGTGAAAAATATCGCACAATACCACTCACCTGTTATAAGAAATCCCGAACAGCCAAAATGAGATTTATTTTTAAATAAATAAATAATTCTAACCATCCACGGATATTTATGAAAATCTACGTCATTTTTTGGACGGTAAAATTCTTCATATGTAATATTAAATTTTTCATAATTATTATGCCACTTAAAGAATATATTCACAGAATCACCGAATAGTCCATTGCAAGTATAAAATGATTGATAGACGGAGATTAAAAATAAACATATTGGAAAGAATAAAAATGCGGTCACTAATATTAACTTTATTAATTTAATATAAAATCTTTCAATTTTTACAAGACTGTTCACATATTTTGTGGATAGTCCCAGTTCATTTGTTCGGTTGCTGATTAGTTTCATGTGTTCTTCTTCTCTTTTTAAATTGTCTAGTTCATATACTGTGTTTTGGTGTTTCAGTTTTCTTTGCGTCATTTTTGATGCTTTTATTATTTTTTTAATATCTTAAAACTGATTAATTTTATTAAAATGAGATCACAAGTATTTTATTTTTCGTTTATACAATATTTTTAATACAACAACAATCTTACGTAAAGCTTGTTTATCACTACGACAAGTGAAGTATTTACTTCACTCAATTAGCACTCGAATTAATAATTCTGAATTAATTAACATTTAATTTTTTTCATGTGAACATAGTTCATTAAATATATTCAGAGCTCCGAATTGTTAACTGTAGAGCAGAAAAGATGATAACTTTAGAACTGAAAATTATTAAGTAACTAAGTACACACTGTGAACATTTGTTTTTATTTTTAGCACTTTGAGCGTTTAATTCAAAAAATATTAGTAAACAAGCGACGTTCTCACTCAACCGGCTATATTATAATGCGAGAAATTCTCATTTTATTTTATTTTGTGATCCTCGTTTGCATCTAAGAGAATATTTGAGAGACATGATAATAAGAAGATCAATTTCTCGCATTTTTATATTTTCATACTCGTTATTATAGTTTCCATGCCGGTATAGGCAACCAACAAAAATCAAAGAATCAGCTCTATTTAGCGCTGCAAACCGAAGATAATGTTGATGAACTGTTTTTTTTTGTAAATAAGGCTTAGTTTTTATTATTTATATAAAATCATAAATAAAATTAAAAAAATACAATCAAATGATTAAGCGTTATCTAAAATCCAAGTAATAAAAGCACCATTATTCATGTAAACATCAGTCAAATTTTTCCCATTAGATGCTCCCAAAGATAATGTCCCATAGCTGATAAATCCATTGCTATTCGAAGCAAGAATTGAAGAGCCGCTGGTTCCAACCTCTGTATAGTTAGCTGTGATGAAAACTAGATTTAAGTTTTTTGTCAACAGATTTTTAAAAATAATTTTTATTACCTCCATTTGATGCACAAAACATAACTTGTTTTGACTTCAGTTCCAAAGTCTCATAAAATTTTAAGCTTTTTCCTTCTCTTTCATACTGTTCTTTACATTCGTTGACATTTAGAATTGAAATAGATACCTCCTTTACTTTTGTACGATAAATACTGCCATCGTCAATCAGTTCAGCCATCATAAAATTTTTAGGTAAAGATATCTCATTTACAGGAAGGCAAGTTGTGTAATTAGTAACTGATCTTTTTAACTTGATCAGTGCTAAGTCGTAATTATTTTCAAAATTTCCATAAATGTATTGTGAATGTCGAATGTACAGAAATTCATCACTTTTAATTATTGTTATGTTGTTTGTGGATGGATTGACAAAGAAGATTTCCGATCTATAATTTTTAAAAATAATAATATATTGTCAAGAAAAAGTACAGTTTGGGGTCGTTCACAAATTACGTCATGCTTTAAGGGGAGAAAGAGGGGTTGAAGGATTTGCAACAGTTCAAATGTCAGAATTCTTTTTTATGGAAAAATTTGTGCCAAGGGGGAGGGGGTCGAAAAAGTATTTTTTTGCGTTACGTAATTTATGAACGACCCTTTATCATTAGTTTAATTAATGTAACATTCAGTGTTGTTATATGACATGCCCGACATAAAATAAGTGTTATCTTAGATAGATAGATATGTTTATTTACCAGAAGGTATGGTTGTACAAAAAAATTAAATGTCAATTATAAACATAGTTCGTATTAATTAATAAAAATAAATGAAAAATAAGTAAGTTATATAGATTGAATACTTGAAATGCAAAATTGTGGTATGTTACGTCCGTCATAAAGATATAAAGAGTCAAGCTGGACATCCCTATGTTATAGTTCAAAGTTAAAGCATCCTAAGCTCGAATGTGAAATAGAACCACAATTAAGGGTTGGATGCTTAGATAAGCGTCCGCACAAAGTACACCAAATCACTTATCCAGTAAAGATATTTTGGGTTAGATCTATCGAGATTAATTTAGCAATTAAGAAGAGGCATGCATGAATTTGAATCTACAACACCAAAGTTAATTAAAAAACTAAAATCGTGCAGAGTCAATTAATGTTCCTATTCTTACCCTAGTCAGAACTACAGAGCTGAAATTTGTACATCAGTTATTTCTGATATTTTTGAGGATCTTTTTTTATGCAACTTAAAATATTTTTTGTATTTTTTTCGGAAATTTGAAAAAAAACGAATCAAATAAAAAAATTTACTTACATTGAAAAGTTCAATTCGGGTAATTGACAATGTGCTGCCGTCAATATCAAATCAGCTGTATTAGAAAAGATAAGATAAATACATTTAAAATCATGAAGCTATTACATGCGCATTAAATTATAAAGTTTCAATAATTTCACAATGTGATGAAATCTTTCAATTTGTTACTTATGTTATATACTTTTTTGAAGCTAAAACCAAACTCTGTGTTTTTCAAAACTTATTTTTATTACATTTTTGTGTAATGATTTCATCAAATTGTTATAAAAAATTCATTATTTATTAAATTATTGATCACCTGCCTAATTTCATATCTTGTTTTTTACTTACGCTGAATAAATGATCCAACACATCCGAATCGGCTTTCATTAAACTTCTTTAAAATTATCCCAGCTTGAAATGGATATTTCTTAAGAGTTGGTACGTCTTCGTGGTTATAATTATAATCTTGCAATCCACATTTTTTCATGTGAAATTTTTCGTAGCTTTTATGACTGCGATTTGCATCAAATGATTCAAATTGTTCTATTGAAATAGTTGGTTTATTTTCTTCAGTCTTGTTCAAAACGTCTGATACAAATGGTAATTTACAGTCATACATAATCAGAAGTACAAAAAATACTATCACAGTTACAGCTATTCCACTGACTATGTTAAACCAGGTGCACTTATTCTTTATGTAGTTCCATGTTGAGGATGACAGCTGAAATAAAAATTGTAAAGAGTTGACGGGTGGCGATCCTCCAATTGGATGGGGTTCCAACGAAGTATTGTGATGAATCAGAGGCTCCACGATCCCGTTCTTTGTAGAGGATATCGATGGTATTCTAACTAAGGGTACATTTTTTTGCTTTCTATCGATAGATAGTTTTTTCAATTTTCCTGACTCCAGTGAATGGTCAATCATATTTCTCACAATTTCCTTACTTTCCGCAATTTCTTCAATTTTATTTTTTTCCTCATTTTCATTATGCTTGGGTGTGCTAACGTTTCTACGTCTTGTTTCATTTTGTATTGACTTATCCATTCTGTACTTTCACTTTTATTTTACTAGAACTTTTTTACTGAAAGAAATTTTTAAACTAATTGAAACGAAAAGTAATTGGTTCATTTATAGCTCATCTGATGTTATACAGTATAACATGTTATATGGGTTGATATTTTCAAATTTCATTCAACCGTTAAGAAAATTTAATGATTAAGTTGCTTTTTAGTTCAATTTTCTCATAATCGAGATGAATATAATTTTATTTATAATTAAGAAATTAAGCTTAAGTTTATTTTTTTTAAATTAAGAAAAAAATTAACTAGTTTTTAATTCTAAGAAGTATGTTTGATCCTCAACCTCCCCTGGGGTCATCAACATATGACGTCTATCATAGAACTATTTCCTCTGTAATGAAACATTTTACTGAGTGAGAAATAATTCTCGACTATCCACATTCCATTGACTTAGTATGAATGACATAATATCCAGTGACAATAGTCGTAAATTTTTGTGAAAACAGTTGGAACATCTAATCCGTGACCCAACTTTGCCCCATAAGATACCAATCCATAAATAGTTGGTGCTCCTGTTTTGAGATCATTGCCATAAACTGGCATTCCACTGTTGCCGCTCTTTACAGCTGAAAAAAATAATAATTTTGTAAAATTTGACAATAAAAAAATTCAATTTCTCACATTTTTTATCTGCGCAGAATTGTTCAAATCTTATTTCCTTGCTTTTTATGGATTTATTTTTATTTTCTTCTGGAATTTGGTTGCTAGGTGCTCTTTGTTGTATGACTTCCACAAAATTTAAAAACTCATGACCACACTTGACATTGTCAATACCACTGATATGGGTTTCTTTTATTTTAGGATTACTGACAATTATGTCATCTACGTCCCATTCTCCAATTGATAAATTTTTAGGGGTTTCTTTTTCATCAAATGGTATGCAAAGTGAAGTCGTTGTTGACGATGAATTGGCATTTCTTTTCAATTTTATGAGTGCAATATCATTTAAATATTCTACAATGTCATATTTTTCATGTATCTTTATGTCTTTTTTCGTAAATGTGGTAAATATTTCTGTATTGGATGGGGTTCCCAAGTGTACTTCTAGGCTGTTTAAAATGTATTAATTTATTTATTTTATTACACATATCTGTTTTTCACTTACAATGAGTAATTTATTTCATTCAAACAGTGTGCTGCTGTTAAAACAATATCATCTGGGGATAAAAATAAAAGTTTTAATTTAGAGATCTTCTGCTACATTAATTCTTAATTCTACTTTACATTAAAGCTCCAAAGAAAGTTTAAGAATCTCTCGCTACATCCCTGAATTACGCAAAGTTTTAGAAGAAAAAGAGTCAACCATTTCAAGCTTATTTTGCTACAGAAGAACATAAGGGGTCGTTCACAAATTACGTCACATAAAAAACCGAATTTTTTGAGCCCACCTCCCCCCTCGTATTTCCAAACAAAGAAAAAAATTTTATTTGGACTCTTATAAATTTTTCTACCCCCCATCCCCCCTAAAGCGTGACATAATTTGCGAACGACCCCTAATCAAATTATATTGAGAACGAAGACAGTTGAAATCTGAATCAATGCTAATAAATTTTCTCATTTAAATGACCTCTTAGCATCTACAGATTGATGAATCAGAATATAAATTACTAGATATATAACAAAGTTATCGGTGATGAAGTAATCAATTTTTTGTATAATTTTAATTCTTTTTAGGATATATTTGACTTTTTAAGGACTTTCTAAGGTTTTTTTGACAAAAAACTTACCAAATATCAGCGTTCCAGCACAAATTGCTCGTTTTTCTCCTTCGGAATTTAAAACCAATCTCGCAATAAATGACAAATTATCAACATGCTCGTTTTTCTGTATATCAAAGCCTTTACTGCACTTTCCTTTCATAAATTTATCATAATTGTCATGCCAACTTAGGTCTAAATGTGAGCTATCACCAAATGGACCTGAGCAATAATGAAATGATTGATGCACAAAATGAAGAATTAGACAAACAAATAGAAATAGTAGGAATATCACGAATATCCATTTTCTTATTGTCCACCGGTTTTCTCGTTGTATACAGCCCGGATTAAAAAATCTAAAACACATTTTGATGACTTTTTAGCAACACTTGTAGAGTTTGACTGAAGATTTTTGAATAATATTCTTTAGTGCCTGAGAACAACTTTTATAGTTTTACGCTCTTCTTTCAGATTATCTCATGAGATATTTCAAAACAATTTTGAGAGAACTATATTATTACTATGACTCAAGGCTTAACACATGTGAAGATAAAAGAGCAACAAATTTTAAGATCGTTATTATTTGGAATGTTATCATGTGACCGAGTATGATTTAGAGAACATATGTGGGCAGGAAACATATTTTTGTGATAAGTAAAACAGATACTGGTTTAAGAAATCTAAGTCAAAATAACATCTGGAAAAATTATTTATCAAGATTCCTTCCTAAAATACGAAGAACTTGAATGCACGGATGATACAATTTTGTTTAAGAATGTAGTGCATTTATTGAGGTAGGTCGAGGAAAAATATTCATTTCTGCTAAAGCTTTTATATTGAGCACGTGTTGAAATAATTTATTTTAAATTCAAAAACTTGTTTACATTTTTTGAATACCTAGGAATAATTAATTTTAATCTTAACTAAAAATTTAGATATTTTATAACAATCTTAATAAAAAGCGTAAAAATTAAATATTTTAGTTCAATCGATCGTATTTTGTGGAGGGTTCGAATACCATCAAACCTGCCTCTCGTTGGGTTCACCTTTAAGTGTCCAAAATTCTTTCATTTTTATATTAAGGAACTAAATTAAACTATAATTAAATAGACAAATAAGGCTCTAAACGTTAATTTATAGCAAAATTCTGTTTGATCTTTGAATTTTAATCCGATGCATTACACAATATCCAATGAATATAGCTGTGAACCTTTGTAAATATCGTTGGAAGTGTATTTGAGTCATTCATTTTTGTTCCATATGAAACGATTCCATAAAGATGTAGTTGTCCTTTCTCACTTTTTGCATAGACAGGCATTCCACTGTTTCCTTTTTCTATGGCTGTAAATTAAATTAAATGATGTTAAATGCGTATCAAGGAATTTGAATGCTTACTTTTATTTCCAGCACAGAATTGACTCAGTGAATCGATGGGCTTGAAATATGAATTCAATGATTTCCGTTCTGTTTTGTCTTCAGTTTCAATATCATTTGGCCTTCGATGATTTGTATAATTGAAATATTTTGAGTTGCATTCAAATTTGTCATTTCCTTGAATGAATATTTCTTTTATTTTACTATCACCAAAGGACAAGCTTGAATATTCACTCATTGTCAGGTTCATTGGCACACCCTCAATGTCAAATGGGAGACATATTAGGTTCATTTTTGTAGATAGCTTTACACTATTATCGAATTTTATTAATGCAATATCGTTAGCATTAGTTTCATTATTATATTTTGGGTGAACAATAATTTTAAAATTTGGTCTCCGTATCAAGTCATTCGAGTGATTTCCTGATCCTATATATACTTCCATGCTAAAAAATAGTGCAAAATTACATTTTTAAAATTAATATTTTTTAAATTTAAAAATTGAAATAAATTTAAAACTTTTTTGTAATAAAAATTTTAATTTAAATAATTATATTCTAAAAACATACTCTTTATTCGATAATCCATCTACACAATGCGCTGCAGTTAAAACAACTTTTTCTAAAATTCGGAAAAACACAAAATTATTTTTTTAACTCACATTTTTTATTTTTAACAGCATTTTTTAAATCAACTTACTGCTTATTAGGGAGCCGCCACAAAAAATTTGTTTTTGTTGATTTCTGGTAACTAGTCGTGCTATAAATGGAAATTTGTGATCACCATCTTCAGAGTAACGTTCTATGTTCCGATCTTCACACATTCCTTGATTAAATTCATTAAAATTTTTGTGCTTTTTAATATTCAAACTAAACGTGTCGCCGAATAGACCTTCACATTTTTTATTTGATGTGTCTATTAGCCGTAATATGCTTATTGTTATTAAACTTAAAACTATAATCACGCCAAATATTTTAGCAGCTAAAATCCAATATCGTCGAGGAATTGCTTTCCAGTTTATGCAATTTTTGCACATTTTGTGACTTTAACTCGACGCGTTTTAATGAAGACTGAATTATTTTTTATATATAATTTTATATAATTTTATTATCACGATAGTTTTTGAGAAACTATATTGATAATAAAATTCAAACTGGTTTATATGCAAATTTAATATTTTTCTCTCAATTTTGCTACAGTCTCAGAGATGTGGATGCTTACTTCTACACGTGCATGTTATGAATCAATTGAATGACGTTTGAATTGTGACGTAAAATTTCATTCAAAAAGAAGGAAAACAATAAAATTTACATGAATTTATCTGCAATGAATTTAAGTATTATTTTTGGTGACGTTCGATGACGTCAGTGTTAAATTTCCATATTCAGTAAGATAAAAACTAAATTTTTTTGAAATTTTTCAATGAAAAAAAATTGGGACAATCACCTTCACGAAAAATAAAATTCTTAAAGTTAATTTTTTCAAAATCATTATTTTTATTTTAGATATTTTTATAATTATTTTTTATAAAAATGATTTTCAAGCTAATAAATGTTATTTTTTTGAGTGCTTTCAAAATAATAATTTAATTTAATTAAAACTGAATCAAAGTGGTCATTAATACATGTTAGTACCCTTAAAATTTAAATTATCAAAAATCAGCCAACCAAATTTTAAATAGATTCTAATTTAAGTTGTCACTTGAGTATCGAAATTAATTATAAAACTTATTTTCTAGGCCAGTGTTTCTCAAACTTTTTCGACTCGCGGCATATTAAGAAGATTTGGCAGCATACTAGAGTTCCAAAAATTTATATTTGATTCTTATTTTAGTTGGAATAGAGGTCGAGGTCTGTCTAGTAGAATTTTGGAGCTCAAAAATCTTTAAAGACATTCCTAGATTGGAAAACTAGAGAAAATTTTGTTGAAAAGTCAGGGAAAATGCCGCGGCACACAGTTTGAGAACCACTAGGCATTACACAATAGCCAGTGTCGATACTCGTAAATTTTAGTAAAAACTGTTGGCATTTCGTAATTATCCTTAGTTCCATATGATAACACCCCATAAATTGTGTATGGTCCATTAGAAGAGACTCGAAAACTTCCCGGCATTCCACTGTTCCCTCTTTTGCGAGCTGTTTAGGATAAAGAAATTTATGATAATTATTAGTTCATTAATTTACAAATCAAATTAATTAATTCTTACTTTTTTCACCAGCACAAAATTGGCTGTTTGTTATAGACTTGTAATTAACTTTTAGATTGGGAGGTTTTCCATTTTGTGGGAGATTGTTTAAATTCTGTGTTGTATTTAGACTTTTCCATGCATAACTTTCTGATAGATTATAAAAACTTTGACTGCAATTGGACAAATCAACACCAGGAATAAAGACTTCTTGAATTTTTGGATGATCGACTGTGTTTTCTTCATCCCACACTGTTAATGTAAGATTTTTTGGAACTTCTGCATCTTGGAGTGGTATGCAAATTCTATTTATTGTTTTTGTTGGTCTGATTCTGTGTTTGAGTTTGACGAGAGCTATGTCATTGACCATTTTATCTGTGTCATACTTTGGGTGCAGAATTATGGTAAAATGATTTCTTGTAATGATTGTTGTGTCCTTGTATTTATTTTCTGCAGTTCCACCTAAGTGAATTTCTCTGAAAAATAAGGTAGGAAAATTCAACAAGTTAAGTACATTTACAGTTAGGGGTCGTCTTTAAAAAAATGGGATTTAGATCCATCACCTCTAAATATTGAATACCATAAAATAATAATGTCTTTTATGTTAACTTACACTGTAAATTCATCAGCTTTATCCAAACAATGGGCGGCAGTAAGGATAAGTGTCTCTAAAAAGTGAAATATTTGCGGAAATTTAAAAAAATTAGTTTCATTAATTTATAAGGTCATTGACATTACTTAATTTTATTATTTAATTTACTACATCTAATATCAAATGACAAAACTGACTAGTAGAGTTTTACTCACAATGAATTAAAAAATAGAACACACATTTCTGATATCTGTAGCATTTAAAATTCATCAACAAGTGATATTAGTATGTGACTCATTCATTTCCGAAGATTCATATTTGACTGTCACACAAATTGATGCCAAATTGAGTGCGATTTAAATTAATTGTTTTTTGTACGCTTAATTAAATATTAAAATTTTTTTTGTGAGAATTATACTATATTGCTCAGCAGCGTGTGATTTTCTTTCTCGAAAACATTCAAACTATTTTTTTTATTTTGTATATTAAAATTTTAAAATTTGATCCAAAGATTTCAATGTTTAGAAAATGTAGAAATAAAACGACTTTTTTTTAAAAAATTTTTTTGTAGCTTTAGTTCTATTCACTTTATATCCATGAGACATTGACAACATTTTCTCATTTTTAAAAATAGAAAAATCATCAAGATGCGTAGTAATTTTTGAAATTTACGCTACAAACAAAAAAGAAGAATCCGTTCAACCAGACAGGAAAAAATAATAAATAACATCGTATAACATTTGAGATAATTTCATGATAGGGAATTCAATTCATTTTCTTGTAAATTTTGATTTATAACCACAATTTTAAAAAAAAGTAGAATCTTTTTGTTAATGAAGAAAATTTGTAAAAATTGTAAATCCATAATAATCACAAAACCTACCGCTTATCATTGAGCCAGAACAGAAAATACTTTTTTCTGTGCCATTTACAAGAACAAATCTTGTAATGAATGGAAATTTATGATCTTCCGCTTGTTCTTTTCCATTATATTCCTTTATACATTTTCCGTGGTAAAGTTTCTCATAATTTGGATGCTTCCTCAAATCTAAATGCACTGTGTCACCGAAAGCACCCTCACATTTATTAAATGATTTAATTACTAGACTAAAAATTAGCATAAGAACCATGGATATTACTAGCATTACAATTAGTACTTTTAAAATATCAACTCTTGTGCCTCTACGAACGGCACCAAAATTTATGAATTTTTTGCACATTTATGAACGATAATATACTTGAGCTTCTTCACTATAAGACGATATAAGAATTACTAAAAAATAAATTCTCTGTTACTTAAATGAGATTTATAAAATTATACATGTGTGAATGTGTAGCAGCTAGCCGGTGAAGAAGAAATAATAAAAACAAGTTTTTTTCTCTCTCAAAAATTTTTGAACGACGCAAAACAAAACAAGCTCGACTTAATTTTTCGTTTGTCTTTGTATGGATCTAAATACATAATTAAATGAAGAAATGATGACGTAGTTCATGTTTGATATTGTGAATTATTTGTTGAATTATTCATCAATAGCGTCACAGAAATGACCATTTCTAGGGAGCAGGGGGGTTCAATAGAGATCAATACAAACACATTTCTAGAATGAATGATCAACGATATTTTCTTTTCTGGGTAATTTTGCGCGCCATAAAAATTTAATGATTAGTTTGACATTTGCGAACAGACCAATGGGATTATTCACTTATGACGTCCATGATTTAGTGGGGAGGGGGGGAGGTCTGAGATTTTGTGACACTTTAAATTAAAGAAATTTTTTTGAATTAAAATTTTGTGTCAAGGGGGGATGGGGGGTCTAAAAATCCCATTTTTTGATGAACGTCATAAGTGAATGACCGCAATCAGCTATTCATTAAATTATTTTTTTAACTTTATTAATTCCACAATCATTGAATTTCAATTCAAAATTTATATATACATTTTTAAAATTCACAGCATAATTTCTAAAAGAACTTTTTAGATAAATTCTTAAATTTTAGTGATCAACATTATCGAAGATCCATCGAAGATAGCTCCGAACATTTGTGTAAATACTTGGCATTTCACAGGATGAATAGTCAAATGATAAGATTCCATACTGAGTCCAAATAGTGTTTGTTCTCATGGTTAATTGTGATTGGAGTGGCATGCCTTGTTCACCATTGCAATTTAAATCCATAACTGCAAACAAAAAATCAATTAAAATTTAAATTATTTAAAAAATTAAGATTTTTTTTACCTTCTCTCTCAACACATAATTGATTTTCATTCAAAGACATCTTAATATTAATATCACGAGAATTAACTTCAGCATCGCTAATCCTGTTAACTAATTTAATTTTTCTGTCACACTCTTTTGCGTTTATTTGATAAACTGATGGCCTTGTGCGTCTTTTTGAATTCTTTGATTTTCGTCCGATTGATGTTAATTCATGTGGAATTTTTGTTTCTTTTTCTAGTGGCAGGCAAATGGGAGTGATTCCATAATGAACTAAGTTTAGTGCTGAATCCAATTTTATCAACGCAATATCATTTTTAAGATTCACTGCATCGAAATGTGGATGTGGAATTATCTCGAATTCTTTTATATCTACATGCTTGCCTTCTTCATTTCTTGATTCTCTGTTGTGTCTCAGTCGTATAACTGACCTACGAAAATTATGCATTTTTAATATAAAAACGATGATTTTTTCAAGGGAAATCCCGAGTGATCGTATTTTAATCAGTGGGTCGAAAAAATTTCAAAATTTTTGCGAATTCAAAAAATCCATTGGGAATTTTTAGAATTAATTATTTGGAATTTTAGCAAGGTTTATGAGTTTGGGTTCAGTTAAATTTCTTAAATTACAAAAATATCTATCAATAAAAAATGAAACTTACAACTTATAGCTCGATTCCACTGGCATCACACATTGTGCACTTGTAAGAATGAATTTTTCGCTGATCAATGAACCTCCACATGTGAATTTTAAATGAAAATGATTATTTATGTGACCTAAAGACACAATCCAAGGAAACTCTGCATTATAAGTTCGATGGTCAGCATTGTGACCTGGATGAGCTACAATTCCACATTTCTTATTTCTAAAATATTTGAAATTCTCGTGGAATTCAAAGTCCTTTGTTCCTTCAGGAAGAACATTCTCTTGTAGACAACATGTCAAGTCACTTAAGCTACAATCATCGCCAATATAAAATCCAGTGAATTTTTCACGAACAAAACAATTTGAATTTTTGACACAAATTCCTGAGATTCCATTTCTAAATCTGCATTTTTGATTTGTTTCAATTTCCGGATGTGAATAAATAAGAAATATTGAGGTAATAAATACGACAAACAAAGTGACTATAAGTGCGGAATATGCAATATTTGTGTATGATTTACAAAGCATTTTGCTTCTTTTTTATCCAGCCGGTATCACAGTTCAAAATAAACTAAAGATTGTTTTTAAAAATATCAGAAATAAATGTGCGAATTTTTACTGGATTTGTTTTCTTCTTGCAAGTGTGTGAATCAAGTTTTGAGATGATTCACGTAGTATTATATTTCACATGTATTTGTGTCTTCTTCTTCGTGTGATGAAGGAATGGAAAGATCGTAAGCATAATTTTGAGCACAGTTGAGTATTTTGGTAATAAAGCTGTTCATCTTGTGACGTTCGTTCACAACGTGTATATTTACTTTATACATAGGTATCTTAATTTTATGTCCCAATAATATTCATGAGGATGTTTTTGACGTCATAACATACCGCATCATTAAAGTAATACCATTCTGAAACATTAAATTCAATAAAGCCAATCAACGTCATCAAACTTTTAATACAATTTATTTATTTTCGTTTACAACAATTTAAATAACACCTACTGAATTTACCGTTGACTTTATGAATCAACATTATCGAGTATCCAATTGAGGTAGCCGTTAATTTTTGTGTAAATCTGTGGCAATTCACAAAAATTTGAATTATCAGAGAGAATTCCATATTGGACCAAGCGGTTCTGTCCTCTAATTATGCTCGAGGCTTGTAGTGGTGATCCAAGGATATCTGTTGCGTAAGGAATATGTTATTAGGTTTAAAATATTTTTAGCAAAAATCAAAAATTATTTTTAAGCTAATGAAATATAAAATTGAACGCTTGTGTCTTTGAAAAGGAAATGATGATAATATTACTGTAACATGATTCAAAAGTCTTCTATTAAATGATGATATCATTTTCCATGAATTAAAGTAATAGAACAATTGACATAAGGTCAGAACTATGGAAAGTAGAATCAATTGAACATTAGACAGAGTCATCATTTAAAGAATCATCTGAATGTAAATTTTAAAAATAATCTCACAGAACTAAGCAAATTTTCCGTAAATATTTAAGAAACATTATTATTTGAAAAATCAGATTAAAACTTACCGCTGCATTTACTATTGACGCCTGTTTATGAAAGAGAAAACATATTATTTAATAACAAATTTTTACGTAGGCGTTGCAGCAATAACAATATTGTTACCTCTTGCTTGCGCACAAAATTGATTGTCTTCATACAATGGCTTTAATTTTACTTTCGAGGAATTATTTACTCTATTAAAATTTTTCAGACTTGAATAACATTCAGGTAGACTAACAAAATGTGACAATAAATTCAAATCGATCCCATTCATAATACTTGGAACTTTTTCGATGCCAAATGGAAGGCAAATTGGAGATATTTTGTGATGTTTTACAGAATGTGTCAATTTAATCAGCGCAATGTCATTAGTTAAGTTGACAGGATCAAATTCTGGATGTGGAATAATTTTGAAGTCTCTGATGTCCTCACAGTCTTTATCATCACAGTCTTCATTGTGTCTCAATCTGATCACCGACCTACAAATATTTTGAAAAAAAAAATTATTGTTTTTTGGAAATTTCCATAGCATCAATATTTAAATAATATTGGAAATTTTGCAAAAATTCTTCGGAATTCCCAGAAAAAAATCCTTAAAGAAGATGGATATTGCATGCAAAAATTTATTTACTCACAGATTAAAACCTGATTCCATCGGCAAAACACATTGCGATGTTGTGAGAATAAAAAATTCATTGATCAGCGATCCGCTACACGTAAAATTCACTTCTCCGCTTTCCGTTTCAATTCCAAGGTCAACAAGATAGCTGTGAACGCCATCTGTGTTGTTAATGCTGCTTACTTGAGAATCGTTCATTAGTCCGCAACTAGATGTGCTTAAAAATTTGAAATTTTGATGCTTAATGAATTTCTTTTCACTTCCAGAAGTGACGTCATCGAATGAACAACACATAAAGCCGTCAGAAGAGCTACATTCATTGTCATTGAAACTATTATTATCAGATATACACTCAGATGTGTTGACACAAACACCGAATGAATTTTCACTTAATTTACACTGCGGTCTCTTCAACAGACTTGGCTGTACGAAAATTAGAACTAGAAGAATGCCAAGAATTACCAATAGAATTGAAATTATTGTCCCAAAAACTAAATTTCTGTTGTAATTAAAACACATTTTATTGTATTTTTAAAAATTTGATCTTTTCAGCAACACAGTCGACAAATGAATAGAAACGTGTCATTAAAAAAATTGGGAGAGAATTGAGAAGAAAAAAATTTGTCATAATAGTAAGTTTGATCAGTAAATAATATTGGGTGTATTAATGTTTTGCATACCTGTTAATCTATTGGACAAATTGATCAGTTCTCTGTTAATGAAATAGTTTTGTGAATTGCAATCAAATTTCAGGTCTTAAGAGAGAAATAGAAGATCAAATTTGAGAAAAAATGTGGTTATGGACAGCTTCAGACTTATGTGGCATGTAAATGGACTTCTGGTATGTATATTGAAATGTAGTTAAAATTTCATGTATATTAAATTCTAAACAAAAAGCTTAAAACTTTTGATTTATTTCTCATGTAACCCAAAACTTTTTCCTGATGCATGAAACTCCTCAAAATTTCTAAATTTAAAACAATTCAACAATAAAGTTCTTCACCAGAATGCAGCATAAACTGTCGGTCAACTTGTATGGTTTTAATATCAACAAAAATTCAGAAGTAACCAAAAATATCCTTCAAAAGCTCTCACAACAAAACTTTCTAATGAAATCCTATCCATAAACATCATGCATCCCTTCATCTCTGACTTTCCATTCATTTTCATTCCTCTCAGAAAAAATTACCATCATAAAGTTTTGTATGCTGAACATTTCTGGTCTTGTGCATTTCATAAACAATTTTACAGTAACTTTGGAAATTTTATTTTACTTGCAATCTCATTTTTTTGGGATATCTGTGAACGATGATTTTTATGTCTGTTCCTAACAATATTTTGTTTGCTCATTTTATACACATACACAAAAAAAAACATTTTGTAGACCTAAACAAGCTGAAATAGCTCTCAAATGCATCCTGAGCAATAATGTGATAATTTTATTGCTATCCATTATATGAAGATTATACTTCCGACAATTTATGTTTACATCTTCCTGGGTTATGTACACATATATACACACACAATTTTTGTTCACTTAACTCCTTTCTATCTCTAGGTTGTTTTGCTTTCCTTTTTTTGTGCTTTAATATAGCTTTGGATTTTAGATTTTTGAGTATCAAGATTCATTTTGTTATTATTTGCAGGGACTTTGATGGGATTCTGATGGAAATGAAGGATTGGACACAATTGGTTAGCGGAAGTAGTTAGAACGTTGAAATTTAGTAGATGTGGCATCGTAGCAGAGTGGAATCTGTGGTATCGAGCCAGGGTACCATACTAGAAATTTTTCGATGGGGGTTGGAAGTTTTTTATTAGAAAATCTTAGGAAATTTCCTAAAATGAGGAGGGGGGTAGGGTTGACCCCCAAACCCTTTCTACCCTCCTGAATACGCCGCTGCGTGGACCCTAAAAAAGTATGCGTCACTCCAACCCCACTCTAATTATTTTACACTTCCATACTCATTTTTGCAGCATCACATCCATTTCACTTTCATGTTATAATGTTTTGAGTCGAATAACATAAATAAACAACATTTTTATTCGAAGATATTCGTATGGAATAAGTATAGGATAATATAAAGATGAATAAAAAAAATATGGAAGATGCTCTAGCATTTATGAAAATTTTTATTTCATAAATTCTCATTCTTATCCTGTAGGATTGCTAAATAGAATCGTATTTTATACGAGAATGTACTAGATGTTGTTGAGCAATTTATGCATATTGCTGTAGTTATTTGAGCAACATACAAAACATTTTATACATGTTTTTTTTATTCTTGTAGATTGTATACATAATTCGGTCAAATTCATTCTAATCCTTTGGCATTTGAAAACAAAATTGCATTTTTCTTCTTATTTGATTTTTTCTTATTCTGTATATCCTTTGCATGAACGACTTTATTTGATGGAATAACAAGAGGAATAATAACAATTTTTGTTAGAAAATATTTTCAAGATTACATTTTACTCTAAATTATGAGAATTTGGATAATGCTTGTTGGTTTTTTGCTTGTAGATTTCTTGGATGTTTACTTTTAAAGCAGTTTGTGCATTAAAGTCAACTATTAAAGTTCATTCACTTCTTCCCTAAAAATCACTGCAATTCTCAAACACCCACATTTGTCATCATTAATTATGTCTTATCACTAATTTCGCCTACATTAATTCAATCATATCAAGTGATTTTTTATCAATAACTGAATCGAACATAAATGATATTTTTCATGATACACATCAAACTAGTTCGATTCAACCAACAATTGTGTGACTAATGGTGATACAATCTACAATATTATTTTTCTTATATTCAATGAACTTGCATTAAAACTTTTTTTCCTAGACTGTATGCTTCTTTGAAGTTGAAGCTTTCTGGTTGTGGACGGGAATTGGAGAAGCTTTGGTGGAGATTTGTCTGTGAGTCTGGTAAAGGGTACTTAGAAAATTTGGAATGACTAAAGCCACTTTAAATGAAAACCTTTATAAAATATGAAAAAAATCCATCTGACCCTAAAACTCAGCCCACGAGCTATTGAGTAACTGCTGTCAAATTCATTAAAAAACAACGCTTTTTATCCACCAAAACCCAAAACATTCCTCAAACTTCCTCAGCATTCCTCTTCTGCTAGAAGTAAAAAAAAAGTATTTCATTATGTAATGGAAAGTAAAATAAATATTGAATTTTTTTCCATCGCTCTTCTCTTTTATTCTATTTATGTTCTGTTCCATACAGAAAGAAAATCGTAAATTGAATTGCATTGGACTTTCAAAAACGACGAGGAAAAAAAGAGCACAAAGAGAAAAAAAAATCTTTTCTGCTGCCATTTCCTGTTTCATATACATTAAGTCGAAAAGAAAGGAAAGACTGAACTGACTGGATTGAATGTTTATTTTAAAGCAGCAGCACTTTTAGTGCTCTTTGACTTCAATTGTATCATTGCAGACGATAAATCTTGTTTCGATTTTTTTTGTTCAATTTTATACGGAGAGTAGGAAAAGTTTTGTTTAAAACTTTGGCCAAGGCTTTGGCAATGGGTGATTTTAAATTACATTTTGAGCTTTTGGAATGGAAAATGTGATTTTTTTGAGAAAATTGGTTTCTTTGGTTTGTCTTCATTGTGTCTTATTGAATAATGACCACATGAATGCTGATTCTAAGTCTCAAACAAAGTCGTCTTTAGTCAATCAACAAATTAAATGGTACAAAATTAAGGAACTGCTTCAACTGCTAGGAGAGTCAAAAATAATTTTCAACATTTTTTAACATGTTAGTCATTTTAAAGGGGCTATGATTCAGGGTCACCCCCCCCCCCCCCCCCTTTTGGGATTTTTTTTTCAATTTTCTAGGGTTTTTAAGAAAAAATACCAACTCCCTTCTAAATTTCTTCGTAATTACAAAAAAAAATCAAACCCCCCTCGAAAAATTTCTGGATACGCCCCTGCTATGACAAGAGGTTAGCTCTAAAAATTCTCTATGCATAGCAACTGAAATTTCATAAAAACAAAATTAAATCTCACCTAAACATTTCACATTCATCATTCATTTTGACATTTCAAACAAGCAACGTACAATTAATCAGAATAATTTGTATACTGTATGAATTTATTTTTATTTCAGCCACCAGAAAAAGCAATTATATGAAATTTATGTCAATAATTCTCACATAATTTCAAACTTTTCAAATGAAAATAAATCAAAGAAATAAAACTCTTTATGTTGCTTGTTATAACTTTTTGAGCTCATAAAATTCTCATACAAAAGCAGACGAAAAAGCATTGACAGCTTCAAATTTCAATTTTCTCATCAGGTTTTATTTTGCTCCATGTCAAGTACATAATCTACTTAACAGAAACTTTTTCATCATCAACGTTGGAAAAATATTTTTCCATTTATTTTGTGTTGTTGCGAATTTATTTTCATCTCTTTCAAGTTCCTTACAGATGTTTTCTGAAATTTGATAACTGAAAGTGAATCTTTGATTTATCACACAGGAATCAGGAAGTGTAGGAAGAAAGAAGAAGAGGAAAATTTCACTTAATGAATTCCTTCGAAATCATGAATTTTCCCTTTTGTACGATTCATGAATGGGCTTGTTTGTAAATAAATTACATAAAGGTAATTTGATGCTGGATGAAATGAGAAGAAAAGTTCTTTTTGGAGTATTAATTTCAATTTTCTTGCTGACAATCATCTTCTGGATGGGTTTAATATTTCTTTTCTTATGTTCAGCTAGAGTGGGCTTGTTGACAAAAGTTTGATTGCGTTGCTAAATTTTGGTATACCTTAAAATGTGTGGTGGCTGAACTCGTTTTTAACAACATTGAATACAGACTACAACCAGGAGCATATCCAGAAATTTATTATTATTATTATTAATTTTTCGTGGGAGGGGGGTTGTATGGACTGGAAAATTTATGGAAATTTTGGGATTTTTTCTTAAAAAACACTAACAAATTAAAAAAATTTGACCACTGACTAACACTGAGCCTAAATCTGTCTTTTCTAAAAATACAGTGACATAGCAAGTGATTTTGATACCTAGAGCCAATTCAGAATTTGCCCCCTTTTATACAAGATTTCAGAACTCTACACCTGAGGTCTGATGGTATGGTCGTTAAGTCAGGTCTCATTACTGCATGAACATGACCCTTAAAGTTAAGTAAAAAAATCCATTAAATTAAAATTTGTTAACTCTTCAAAATTTCCAAAGAGAAACTCTATTAAGATCTACTTACAACATACTTCTTTCTCTCTCAAACATCCTTCATACAGATCAATTGACCTTATTTTCCTTTTCCGTACTTCCCTTCTTGATCCGCATCGTAAATTCAAAAAGAATTCTTCATATTTTTTACGTTCAATTTCAAAATTCACGAGAAATTGAGAAAATAAAGTTGCATGAGGGATAAAAATGGCATTGGAAAGAAGAAGAAGCTCGGAAAGCCAGAAGAAATTCATTTACAAGCATTTTTCATCAAATTTATCGGAATCGGAAAATCTTTTTCGTATTTCACATTTTTCATATTTTTTTTTCCTCTTTACTGCTCCACACTCTTCATGGAGCATAATTTTTTATACTCCAACAAATGTGAATCCACATAGTACATCCATAGCAATTTCGCTTCGAGGTTTGTTTTTTGCCATCGCTTTTTTTTCCTCTCTGTGATGTTCGTAAACATAGAAAAAAAATGATTTCCGTTCATGATGAAAAATTCATCATAACATCTCATCTATCTATCTATATATCTCTGCTTGTTGTATATCAGAATCATCCATCAGCATGTAATGCAGTTTTACTACAGAATTGAGATTTTTTTGTTGTTCAATTTGAGTAATTTTGGGAATTGATGTTGAAAGCATTTTGTCTGATTTATGGCACATGATTTGATGACTTAATACCGCTATCATAAGTTCAGAGCAATTACAACACATGGGGACACCCTGAGTATGCCTTTAAAATTATTTTTCATGTCCAATATACAAAAAATGCGCCACAAAACTTCAAATCTTACTCAAAACGCTCCCATATCTTCCTGAACACTGCACAACACCGAATTTTTCAATAAATAAAACAGAAATAAATGAAATAAGTGATTAATGGAAACAGGAAATTAGGAATGAGTGGGCGAGTCACTTGTTTTCAAGTAATGGAATCGAAAAAAATTTTAATTAACGTAAAAACTTTTTTTCGTTTCAAATTGAAGCCAATAAATAATTGGAAAATTGATGCTTTTTTGCGCTGTGAGTTTTTTTTCTCGTTTCCTAGAAACTTAATTAGTAAAATGCCCTTTTGCTTCTAAAAATAGGAAAAAATGCTTTTTGAAATTGTAAAGCAACGAGTGAGAAAAATAATCTGCAAGTGATCTGTAAACAGCAACGATATGAGAGGATTGTTTGAGCTCAGTTCTTCTTATTTGTACAGCTAAATGCTTCCTCATCTTTTCTCAATTTTCAAATCATTTTTTCTTCTTTCATTCTGTTTATCCGCCTTCATCTCTTTTTTCCTTCACTTCTTCTTTTGCAGTCAATCATTTGCAATGTTTTTCATCCTTGCAGATGCTTTTCGATAAATACACTGGAGAGAGAAAATATTTGTTGTTTGCACTTTAATATAATGCGGAATTTATTTAAAGGATACTCTTAACTTGCTCTTAACCTAAAGTATCCAATTGATTGGGTATCCTTACTCAGAGTATCTTCTCTAATTGAGGTTAGCTCCCCTAACTTAACAATTCCCACTACAAATCACATTACTACGCATTAATCATAGTTGACCCTAGGCTCAGATATTAAGGGTTATTCTGACTAATTTAGTCAGACCTAGGGATGTCCCACCGCTAAGCAAATTAATATCCAGAAAACTTTCTTAGAATTTCTATAATTTTCCGTTCAGGGGTCAGTTTCTAGGGCTATATGGGGTAGGGTTGGTGGGGTAGCCTATGGTTGGGGGTAGCCCCTAGAAACCACTCCAAGTTGAAATACTTCAAGGATATGTTCAGACCAACTGTATCAACTTTACTATTTAAACTCACGATTAAAAGCTACATACATCAAAAAGTCAATGAAGATCGCCCACATCTCTGTATAAGACTTAAATATCCTTTGAAAAAACTCCCAACAGTGTACAAACAAAAATAAATCTTACATCTCTCTCAACATATTTTTCTTACAAATAGACGAGATATTTATAGGGGGCTTTCAATGTTTGACGAGGAATGCTGAATTTGATGGAACGAATTAAGAAGAGTTTTTCTCCCTTTTGATTTTCTTTTCAAACGAGGAAATTGAAAAGCGACAAAGTTCAAAAGTTGAACTCAGAAAAATGCTGATTAAAACAACATTTTCATAACTTCAGAGTCTTCTCATTCAAACAAGATTTTTTTCATCTTTATTTGCATAGCCGAGCATGAGAAAAAACAATATTAGAATGAGGAAAAAGGAAGCAGTAGAAATGTCAATATCAATTATATGGAATCTTCTGAGGCTGATGAATGTTTTTTTTTCGAGCGTTTTTTGAGTTGATTTGATATATGATGATGACGATGAAAGTGTTTTGAATTTGTTCTTGGAAGTTGTTGATATGGAAATGTTTTTAGGAATGCACAGTGGTCTAGAATTGGAAAAAATATATGTTGTAGCCACAAGTAAGTAGTTTACGAAAATACATAAGTTTTGGTCCAGAAGTTCCTGGTTCCGGAGATATAGGCCAAAATGTGTGAAATTTGGGTTCGGACAAGTCATTTTCAAAGCTCTGGTACTCGTCACTGCTACATCCAATTTTTCCAAACTTTTTTTTATTCGATAGGTATAAGTAGGAACTTTAATAAAAATATGCACATGATATACTTTTGGTGCTTCCTGTGCTCGATAGACTCGAAAAAGTTCAAAAATGATGATTTTTCATAGAATTTTCGACCCTGTGACAACGTAATGCAATAAAAAAAATTGAAACTTTCTGTAATAGGTAAAGATCATCAATGTCCATAATTCATACGAAGAAAGTGTTTTGATAAGTTTGACCATTGTGGAGAAAAATGAGTTTAAAGTTGAAATTTTTTGATTTTTTGCCTTAGGGGACCCCAGGTACCCCAATGATGGTCGGTTGCGTGCCATTTTATTTCGGAATATTAAAGTCCCTATTTATACCTTTAATTTAAGACCAAAACAAAGAAAATTGGAGTACCCCTTTTTCCGCTAGAGTCATTTGAAGTTTGGTTCTTGGGGTACCCCACTAAGAAAACTTTAACTTTTCTCATCAAAATCATGTCCAATCTTGATGAAACTTTCAGATTTTATGTAAATATAGATTATCTTAACATTTCTGTCAAAAAAATTTGATGCATGGTGAAATTTTGTCGAAAATTGGCAAGATATGATTTTTTGGGGTTTTGAAACCATATCATGGTACCTAAGCCTACTGAAATTAAATTTTATAACTTTTTCTCTTTTTTTATTGCAAAGTTTATTAAAATACCTTTCTAACGAGGTATAAAACATTACAAATGAATGAGATTTGTCGCATTTATGGCGAAAAAACTGAAAAAATGGTCAAATTTGAGCGAGTTTGTAGGTCCATACTTTGAATTTTTGCTTACATTTCTCCCCAATCTTAAGTAAATGTAATAAATTTGGTATCGTTGGAAAGCTTATAGTAGTGGCTATGCAATAAAATAAACATTTGAATTTATAGGTTGTACAGTGCATGGTTAGGCTATGTCAAAAATGTCAAATTTTGACAGCCCTCACGTTGGACAGCAAATATCAAAATTTTTATTTTTGACCTTTTTTCTCCAGAATCATGCCTAAACTAACATATAATAACCAGAAAAGTATTTTTCCGTCAATTATCGCAGTAAACAAGCTCATAGAAAAAACACCAATTTTTTTGAAAAATTAAAAAAAAAATCGAAAATACCAAAAAATTTGATGTTTTTTCTATGATCTTGTTTACTGCGATAATTGACGGAAAAATACTTTTCTGGTTATTATATGTTAGTTTAGGCATGATTCTGGAGAAAAAAGGTCAAAAATAAAAATTTTGATATTTGCTGTCCAACGTGAGGGCTGTCAAAATTTGACATTTTTGACATAGCCTAACCATGCACTGTACAACTTATAAACTCAAATGTTTATTTTATTGCATAGCCACTACTATAAGCTTTCCAACGATACCAAATTTATTACATTTATTTAAGATAAGCGTGAAATATAAGCAAAAATTCAAAGTATGGACCTACAAACTCGCTCAAATTTGACCATTTTTTCAGTTTTTTCGCCATAAATGCGACAAATCTCATTCATTTGTAATGTTTTATACCTCGTTAGAAAGGTATTTTAATAAACTTTGCAATAAAAAAAGAGAAAAAGTTATAAAATTTAATTTCAGTAGGCTTAGGTACCATGATATGGTTTCAAAACCCCAAAAAATCATATCTTGCCAATTTTCGACAAAATTTCACCATGCATCAAATTTTTTTGACAGAAATGTTAAGATAATCTATATTTACATAAAATCTGAAAGTTTCATCAAGATTGGACATGATTTTGATGAGAAAAGTTAAAGTTTTCTTAGTGGGGTACCCCAAGAACCAAACTTCAAATGACTCTAGCGGAAAAAGGGGTACTCCAATTTTCTTTGTTTTGGTCTTAAATTAAAGGTATAAATAGGGACTTTAATATTCCGAAATAAAATGGCACGCAACCGACCATCATTGGGGTACCTGGGGTCCCCTAAGGCAAAAAATCAAAAAATTTCAACTTTAAACTCATTTTTCTCCACAATGGTCAAACTTATCAAAACACTTTCTTCGTATGAATTATGGACATTGATGATCTTTACCTATTACAGAAAGTTTCAATTTTTTTTATTGCATTACGTTGTCACAGGGTCGAAAATTCTATGAAAAATCATCATTTTTGGACTTTTTCGAGTCTATCGAGCACAGGAAGCAACAAAAGTATATCATGTGCATATTTTTATTAAAGTTCCTACTTATACCTATCGAATAAAGAAAAGTTTGGAAAAATTGGATGTAGCAGTGACGAGTACCAGAGCTTTGAAAATGACTTGTCCGAACCCAAATTTCACACATTTTGGCCTATATCTCCGGAACCAGGAACTTCTGGACCAAAACTTATGTATTTTCGTAAACTACTTACTTGTGGCTACAACATATATTTTTTCCAATTCTAGACCACTGTGGAATGAGATTGAATCTGAGAAAGTAGAGCTTAAAGCTATAAATAAAATTCTATTGAAAAATCATTAGTTTTATTCGTATTCTGCCGTCATTATGGTCAAAATAATTTGAACAAAAATAACAAAGAAATTTCAATATCCTAAAATGGAAGCCTTTGTCTTTCATCTAATTCATACAAATCTATAAAACATCAAACAATCAGAAAATGCACTTAATTTATCAATGTGAATCAAAACCACATCAAATGAATAAATTCACTGCTGTTCCGCTGAACATCCAATTGTAGTTAGGATTATAATTAATTTCCAAACAGTCCATTTGAATTGTGAATTTTTGCAGCCATTTTCTGAGAATTTTTTAATGAAATTTATATTGAAAATATTTTCATTTGTTTTGTGGGACTTCTTCTAAAGCTATTTATTTAATAATTGGACTGAATTCCGAAAAATATTTCATTCTGATTAAAAACAATTCAGTTGTGGGTCGCAAGGGGACCACACTCGCTCAAGCTACCTAAAATTTGTCAATAATTCTATTAAATTTAATGATCCAACCTAGCGAGTTTAAATTCTTATTTTTAGCGTTATGCAATATGCGAAAGACCCACAAATCCAAAACTAATTCCTTCTTTGAGCAGAAATTTGTCCCACAAACAAAACAATTCATATTACAAAAATAACCCATTTTCAAATTCATTCCTCGTCCAAATGAAAACGGCAAGCAGCCACTGATAGTAATGTCATATTGCAGTAATATTAAATTAAGCCACATAAAGAGCTTTGAAATTAACACAAACATATGCACACATGCAGCACACATGAAAGAAAATATTCATTTTTCAATTTTCCATAAATTAGCTCCATGCATTATTCTATCAATGAAAAATTATCGAGTTCTACGAACTAGAAAGCTTCAAAAATGAAATATAATTTTGTGCTGGCTACTATGCGAGTTAGAGCACTGAAATCATAAAATGAGGAAAAATATGAAGCGAACAAAAATTGCAGCACAGAGAAATGAAAATTTATAATCTAGTTGTAGCTTATTGATGAGATTTTCGCGGAATATTGTGAATGCATGTAGCTGTGTGTGGGATATTTCTATATTCATACATGCCAACAAAACTATGCCATTTATGTGCGAAATTATTTTCATGAATATAGAAATAATGCAGTATAATATAAAAATTTAATATTTATGAACATCGAAATGTGTGAGCAGGAGCGTATGCTATTTGTGGTATATCCTCAACTCCCTTTTTTGCTTTTATTCTTTCGTTGGTGGCGCTATAAAAATATTATTATTATTTTCTATATTTTATATTTTTGTGTGTGCCATTGTGGGTGTGTTTTATTAAAGCTTAAATATCTAATTTACTCATATTTCTATGCTGGTTAGATTAATTCCGGAAATTATGGCTTTCTTAATTTTGATAAATTATTTTTTCTCTACTTGAATCTGAATTTTGTATTGTTAGATATTTTTAATTAAAAATTGTATGAAAAATTCAAATGCTCTATGTCTATGTCCTATGAATAAAATATTTTCTCACGCAGCGCGCATTAAATTGATATTTCTATTTACTATTTTCAATCTATTTTCTATCCCCATATACCAAAAGTTCTTCCAATATTTAGTAAAAAAATAAATATAATATTTGACATTTTTATCCAGCTTTTAGTTCTATAAACAAAACATCAAATTCCCACTCATCTCTGCCACCATGATTGAAGAGATTCGAAAAGTTAAAAAATTCAGATTAATTTTCTTTTAACTAGAACGCATTTTTTCATTAATTGATTTTGGATTATTCATCAATTTTCGTTAAAAAGCTACTCAGTTAAGGAGAGTTAGGAGTTAGGGGACTATTCAGTTTAAAGATCATTAATTTAGAGACGTCTATGAATCAGATGATAATATCAACAACAGATTCGAATAGAAACCCTTCTGTAGAAACCTTAGTTCCACTTAACTCAACCCCCCTTCCCCCACTTAAAGCGTGACGTAATTTGTAAACGATCCCTAAGGCTATTTCCACTAAAGCACAAGCATCCAACTAAGACCTATAGCATGATTCCGACCCAAGCATCGGACAAAAATAATTCATGAACTCAAATTTTCATAAAACACGCACTAAAAAACAACATGAAAGATTGAAAGAATCCCAAGCACTCTATCAATAAATCTCAGCAACCAAACAAAAAAAAATTCGATACACACAAAAAAGTGTGAACATTTTCATTTGAATAAAAAAGTTTCACTTCCTCATTCATCGTACACGTAAAGGAAAATGAAAAGGGCAATGGAATTCCTGTGTGTAGAACGATGAAAAAAAAAATCAACGAACTTTACTCTTTGAATTTTTGTGTGTGCTTCCATTTCCTCTTTTGTGTCGGACTTTTAAAAATATTTTTTTTTGTTCACTACATACATTCCAGCATTGTCATTGCTGTGACTACTGCAGCCTAAAATAAATATCCGGTATGTGTTATATTTACATTCTAGTAGACACACAAATGTTGGGAATATATCTGTTTAGAGAATACACTGAGAACAAGAATGAAAATTGTATCGTAAAAATAAAAATGATGGCTGGGTTGGTGGATGGAAAGTGAAGGATTTGTTGATGAAATGGTTGTTAGTCCAAATCGTTTATTTGGGGCAGGTGTTTGGTTTAGGTAGGGTCTGCTATGATATTTTTTACAGGGCTGACCATACGTTAGGTCAAAAATTCAGTTACTTTTTACAATAAGTAGCTAGTTGGTACCTAAAATAATCAAATATCATCAACTTCTACAATTTTTTTCATTTATGTTAAAAAATGCTATGGTACTCTCCAATCTGCATCCATCACCCAAAAGAAAAAACCTAAAAATTGTCGCTGTTAAACAAAAAAGCTTTTTTCATTTCATTTACATTGACTCTGCAAACTTATGAAAAAAAACGTAAATTCACAGAAAAAAATACTTCCGGACTAGAAATAAACAACAAAATAGAGAGAAAGAGAGGAAAAGTGGCAGCAGAAAAGGGAAAAAAGCAGCACAAATCAATTTATTTCAATCAATTTGTCAAGCACTTGCCTTTCCATTTTTTCGACATTTAATGTGTATGCTGCTCCGTGTTTTCATGCTTGTGCTTTTATTTTTATATTGAACATTGATGTCCTATTTTTTCAAATATATGTATATGTGTGTACATTTGTGTACCTTTATAATCAATTTTCTCGAGTCCCTGTCACAATATACATCAATATGATTCCTTTGATAAAATTGAACAGAATGAACATGAGTGTGTAGATTTGTTTGTTTTATGTCAATATTGATTGAATTTTTTTTATATATTCGGGTCTTGTGGGGTGTTGAAAGACATCTTATGAGATTGATGTTTAATCTTCTTTTTAACTGTGGTGCTTTGGGATTATTTTTAAGAGGATTTAGAGTTAGTTGATGAATTTGAAGTTAAAAAGGGGTTGTACTGCTGGGTTGCAGCTGAAGATTTAATCAAAAAATTATAAGATTTCAAAAAAACCATAAAATTTCAAAAAATCACAAAATTTCAAAAAAAAAGTAATAAAATTTCAAAAATCATAAAATTTCAAAAAATTATATTTATTTATATTTATTGCATCCAACTTTAAGTCAATTTGCAAAAATCTTTAATCCTACTCTTCATATATGAAAACTTAAGAGAGCAATCATTATCTGCACAATAATTACTATCGACGCAGTCATTTCCTTTAAGGTAAACAATCTTCAACTTATCCAAGTCATCAAATATGGTCGAACTTAATATTTTTAAATTATTTCCATCCAAGCAAATAGTTTCAAGTTTTTTATTTTTACTAAAATAATCGCCATCTAGTTCTTGCAGCTTGTTGTCTGAAACCGAAATTTCTTGCACTTCCAGCATATTTTCAAATATTCCTTTTGGTAAAAAGTTGATTTGGTTTCTGTCAAGGTCGAGAAGCTTCAAATTATTAAGATTTTTGAACAATTCCTCGTCGATGTAATTTAGTTGATTTGATCGTAAAATTAAATATTTCAATTTTGTAAGGTCCTTAAATGCATCAGCTGAAATGTAAGTTATTTGGTTCTCTTTCAATGTTAAATACTGCAACTCCTTAAGCTTCTCAAAATTTTGGTATTTTATTCCTTTTAATGCTAAATGAGCTCCATCATAAGCGACTAGATTTGGGAATTTTTCATAAACTTTGACAGGCAAATATTCGATTTTTTGGTTAAACTCAAAATAAAAACCTTTAACACATTCACTTTCCTTAGCTAGAAGCTCCGTGTCCTTCATTGAAATCTCTTCATCTGATTTTATTGTGAATGTCCAAAGATCAGTGTCAAAATTTGACCATTTTGACTCTTTGTTATATCCATCGATTGCTTTTTCAGACGAGATTTTGTTGATATTTGATGATATTAAGAATACAACAATGATGTAAAAAATTCTAAAATAAAAGAAATATCTAGAAAAAGCTATTATAATTATCAATTAAATTATCAACTCACGATTTCATAGCTAATTATAATTATTAATTCATTAGCAATGTGATCTTCAATGATCTTCACTAGCAACTGAGAAAATAATTTAAATTTATAAGTTTGTGTTTTGATCGTAAAAAACTAGTTTTTATAACATTTTTATGGTGAAAATGTGTTGCAAAAATTCAGTTTGGCTAAGGAAGTATTGTGGATGATGCTAAGACAATTCTTATTCAAAAGTTCTATTAAATTTTGCTACCTTTTTTAAATTTTACTAAATTTTATTTGAATTTTACTAAATTTTATTAAATTTCGCCATATTTTTAATATTCACAATTATTTTTTATTTTCTCTTTTAATCCTAAAACTTTTGACGTACAGAAGTCGTCTTCATTAACCTCATAAAGCTTATCAATACAGTCATTGCCTGTTAAATTAGCGACAACAAGGTGCTTTAAATGATCAAACATTGTTGGACTTAAAATGTGAATTTTGTTGTTTTGCAGCCAAATTCTTTCAATCTTTTTGTTATTTTTAAAATGTCCATCGTCAAGTGACTGTAGAATATTATCAGACATAGATATGTTTCGAAGATCCTTCATATTTTCAAAAGTTGATGGAGAAATGTAAGAAATTTCATTACTTCCGATATTTAAATATCTCAAATTGATCAGATTTTGAAATAAAATTTCATTTACAGCTTGAATTTTATTTATTCGTAGTTCCAAATGTTTTAGATTTGATAAGTCCTTGAAAGTGTCTTTTGGTATGTGCGTTATCTCGTTGGATGGCAATGATACCATCTGAAGTTCCACAAGATTCTCAAAATTATCATATATTATCTCCTTCACGGCACAATTGTAAGCTTGGAAAACACTCAAATTTGGTAATTTTTTATAAACTTTTATCGGCAAAAATTCAATTTTTTTGTTGTCTCGGAAATTTATTGCTTTGATATATTCACTTTGTGCTACAGAAATTTCAGCATTTTTTGCTGAAATTGCAACTTTTGAGTTAATCCACCAGGTCCAAAGCTTTATATCTAATGGGTACCAGTAGGTGTTGTCAAATTCTCCTTCAATCTTGGTTCCACAAAAAATTACTTCCAGCAATGAAAAAAATAGAATAAGACCAAAAAATATTGAATACCTGCAAATGAAATAATTTTAATTTTATAAATTAACTAAATATTTTTGACTTACTTGTGCATTTTGCTGCTTAACATCTGACTATCAGTTCTTTATTTATGATATGATTTAAATAAATTAAGCAAATCTCAGAGAGCAGGTCTCATATTTTGAGATGATTGGGGTCATTCGCAAGTTAGGTATTGCAAATAACGTGTTTGTTGACTTCCCTTGTCACAAATTTTTTATTAAGAATATTTTCGTTTGATTGAACTGGCACACAACCTCAGACGTCACCAAATTTCCCCCCAAAACACGGACGTTATAAGAGTACGACGCCTTAAAATATTTGCATAAATTGAGTTTTATCTTTTATCGTGATAAAGCTTAATATTTTTGAGAGTCAGACATTCAATATTTGAAGACTCAATGTCATGTTCAAGGTCAATACGTCAACCTCCATTGATGGAGTTAATAATTAATTTTACAATAAATTAAACGAAATTTAACATGAAGTTTGAATTTTATTCTTCAATTCTGTAAAGCTCTTAGCATGATAATATCCAGTAATACATAAATTATTCTGAATATCTACATATTTTAAACCGGGAATATTGTGGAACTTAAATATTTAATTTTATTGTTTTTCAGCCATATTTCTTCAAGTTTTTAATTGTTGCTGAATTGATTGCTGTCTAGAGTTGAAAGAGAGTTTTCATTCAAATAGTATTTTTCAATTTTTGCTAATTTATCGAATGCATTTTTTGAGATTGATGAGATTTCGTTGTTGTCAAGATCAAGTTTCTTTAATTTTAAATTCGACTATATTTGATTGGTGTCCATTAATAGGAATTTTAAATTTCCTAAATTCTTAAATGTATCTTTAGGAATATGTGAAATTTTATTATGCTCCAGGACAAGTTTTTGAAGTTTAAATAAATTCTCGAAATTTTCATATCTGATCTCTTTTATTTGTGAATTATATGCACTGTAGGCTGCCAAAATTAGGTAATTTTTCAAAAACTTTCACTGGTAAATATTCAATGTTCTTGTTGTGTGTGATTTCTAATGCCTTAACACATTTTCCACTTCCAAATATTTCAGAATATGGCATAGAAACTTCTTCATATGAATTAATCTTGAATGTTCACAGCTTCATGTCAATATCGCTCCAAGTAGAATCGTAATAATATCCAGTAATGACTTTTAAAGACTCTGTTGATGAAACCATTGCACAATTGAAATTTAATATTTACGAAGTGACAAAAATCAATGTAAAACTTACTTTTCCATTATTTGGCGATAATTTAAATTTTACAAAAACATTTTAACGTTTAGTTATTCTCTCTAAAAACCAATGAAGTTTTAGAGATTTGAATCTTATTTTATTGAGTTCAGAACAGGTTTTTATGATAAAAAATTGATATTTTTTTTAAAAATCAAGTTAGCATATTTCTACTGAATTTAAGATCAAAAAGCTTTTGTTTTGTCGATAAAAAAATTGAATTAAATTTAGAATCAAACAGAAAACAAGATCAACTTTGTTAAGTATTAGTATGCTTCAGATACAAAAAAAAATTGTAAAAAATTTACAAACGTTAAAAAATTATTAAAATTTATTTATTTTTCCCGAAAATTCTTTGTTGATGCCAAAAGCAATCAAAATGAAATAAAATAACAAAAAGCAACAAAAGTTGAATGAAAAAGACTCACAAAAATGGTTATTCGTGAATGAATACCACGCGCACGGCAAGAACCTCATGAATAAAAAAATCCCTAAAGTGAAAGCCACAATCGCAAGAATATAAAAAATAAAACTTTACGGGTGATGCTGGGAAGAAGACGCGCGGAGAGGAGGAAAAAAAGTCAAGAGCAGTAAAAGCTTTTATAGCAATTGCCTTTATCATTTAACCATTGAATTTAAGCAGCTCCAGCTGAATGTAAAAAAGCACTTTTCGCCAACGGCTTTTCGTTTCGAGGGGTAGATAAACATAAATAAAATGCGAATTTATTTTGCAGCTATTGTCAGTGAATTGTATAGCTAACATTCATAATAAAAAAAATGTACTGAACACATAGCATTTGTGATGTTCTGAACAGAGGACATGAAAAAAGGACGGTAAGGTAAAAGAGAAAAAAGTTTACAGCAACAACAAAAGCGAAAAATGAGGGAAACAAAGAAGAATAGCAAATAAAGATAGACAGGAGTACACAGAGTTGTGGACAGTATCAACATTTATTTTTTATTTGCTCAATTTTCATAGATTTTTGTATTATGGATGAATGGAGTTCACTTTTACTGGTATGGCAGGCTGTTGCTGATTGCAGGCTCTGCTCATTGATACCAAGACTGGACAAAACATCATCTGCACATACTCAGGTGATCAACCACACCTAGACACCAGACTGACACCTGATAACTGAGTATTTGTTACTAGAAAGTCGTTTGAGCCAGTATTTGACCTAGACATCTGGCTCGACAACACTGATGCTCTTTAAATTCAATTGATGCGCTACTAATTTATCATCCTACAACTTGTTTACTCTCTCCTTATATTTATCAACACACATAAAATGTTCACGATGAATTCAGTGTCACTTTGAAATCATTGAAATGGGTTTTATGTGTCCATATAAATATAGGTAATATAATGAATTTATAGAACCACATTCATTTTGACTGTAACATTTTTTTTACGACATACAATCAAATGATTTATCTCTGATTTTTCACTATAAAATGTCAGTGAGACTAGAAACGAGAAGTATGTACAAAACAATAAAAAGGAATGTAGAAGATCAGACTAACACGCAACATACGGTCATTGTGATCAATCAATCAAGCAGATTGATTTGATCCTGAATCAATAGACATGGCCCTTCACTTCTTATTGTTCCTCTTCCCCTACGCAAAAATAAAAATTTGTCCATATTTTATTTATTTAAAAAAAAAATTGTTTAATGATGCCATTTATGGGAATATTTTTTGATTGATAATCCATAAAGTTTTCCATCACTCAATGACAATAAATGAGATTGTGGATGAATTTTCGTTACAGATGTTGTTGATGGTTATGCTTCATTAATTTTTAATTATTTATGAGCTGATTAAATGATGTCTGTTATTAATAATAATAACTACACTAATGAGGACATTTTAAGAGGATTTTATGAGAATTTTCCACAATATGTACCCATGTTAGCAGGAATTTTTGACTTTTATGTTCAATATTCTATTAATAGGAATAATAATATGAAAATATTTTATGAATTTTATTAGTTGATTATTATATATAGATATACCTTTATATCTATCTTTATTATAACATAGATATACGACTTTACATAACAGTTGCAAAAATATTTCAGAGAGAATCTCGTTTTGTAGTAAAAAAATGTTAACTTGGTATTTCTACACACTGATTGATTTATTCTCTTTAAACAAAAGTAAACAACCTGTTTTTTGATGAGAAATTGAGTAAATTAGATTTTCTTATATTTTGATTCTCTTAAAAAATAATGAGAGAAAAATAATATTTTAAATTCGAATTTTTCCAATTTTTTGTCAATTATTTAAATTGAAATATTTTTCAGAAGAGCAAACACCCTCAAATTGAGTACAGACTACTCACCTGACCGTTATACATACTATTAAAATATAACATGTTAGCCTTTTAATTTTTCACCCGCCAAATAATCCAAAAATTCATTCAAAAAATATTCATCACATACCAAACAATCCACGTGCTGAAACATTCAAAAAAGAAATAAAACAATAAAAATAAACCGCTTCCAAAATTCTAAGAATTAAAGACAGGTAAACAAAGACAGGTAGAATCTTAAAACAAGTATTAATGTCAATCAGCGCATCTGATACCAGTGAGAAAGAAACATTTTGATGTATACTGTTACAAACTCATAACTGGTTTCCTAATGTATATTTAATTTGCACCTTGTTGTCTCTCAATTTTCGATATTTCTGTGAGTTTCTTTTTTTTGTAGAATCGATTTATTCTCTGTTTGACTTGCTAAGCTATTAGAAGTAATAACACAAAAATAATGTGTTGGAGAAAATTCCTTGGGATTTTGATACTTTTTAATTTCCGATGGATAAATTCAGGTAAGATTGGAATTTTTTATGGGGAATTTTGATGAGCAATTGTGATTTTACGTGTATAAGCCACGATTGTTGAAAAAAAAAATTAATGAGTGAGCTGGTCGTTGCAACTTATGAGCGCCTTATTCTTTGCTTCCTACATCTAAAAATATTTTTATAAACTCAATTTTTTTATTCATTTCTAGCCCCAATGCTGTGTCACCTTCCGACCTCATTTAATAAAGGTCATTGTGTAGCTACAAAAGAGTGTACGTCAGTTAATTTATCAGATAGCATAATCTCACCAGATGACTATGAAGACTTCAAAAATCGACAAGAAAGTTGCTCTACTTTTGGATCGAACTTAGTTTGTTGTGAATTAACAAAATATGCTTCTCAAATGAAGCCTTTAACTATGATGAGCACAAAATCTGCCACAAGAGTTCCTGCTCCTTCTACTGTATCAATTACTACAACAACAATTGCCACAATTATTAAATCAGCTACAGATACAATAGAGAAAACGACAGAAACTCTATCAGTACCTATGGAAATTGGAGTAAAATCTCCAGACCTTGGTGACCTCACAGAACATGAAAATTTCAAACTTTTCGATCCCAAAAATTGCGGAAAGTCATTTTTGAAAAGAGTTGCACACGGTAAATATTTAAACATTTTCATTAAGGTTTTAGGGGTCACTAGAGTAGTATGTAACCTAGATTTTGGTCTGATTTAATGTAAATCTCTCAGTTCTTTCTCCTACCTGTCACTTAAACTCTCTCGATAGTTTCGCAATTCGCCAATGCTGTTGTTAATTCAAATCTGAAATTTCCGTTAACAATTAGATCACTTTCACGATTTACAAAAGACATCCATTTGTGAATGACACTCAGTGGCTTAGTAATGTTACTTCGGTCTAAGTAACCTGAAATTTAAATATATAACTAAGTTATATATTTTTGATTTAGCTTTGGGTACAAAAACATTGCCTCTGATAACATTTTAATTACTGTATATAACTACAAGCTTCAACAATCATTACTTCTTTTTTAGGAGAAAATGCTGAGGTACTCGAATTTCCCTGGATTGTTCGTTTAAAATATCAATCAAAACGCAGCACTTTTTATGGATGTGCCGGAACACTAATATCAGGTTAGCTAAAATTTTAATGTTAATTAAATTAAAATAAATTAATATGTTTTATTTTAAGCATATTACGTACTTACCGCTGCTCATTGTGTTATGGATGGTAATAAGCCGTAAGTAAATTTAAAACTAAAATGGATATAATTTAAATTGTTAACACAAATTCAACATAAATTTCCAGAATAAGAATTCGTCTTGGTGAATACAATGCGACATCTAATGTTGATTGCAATGAAGACATGGTGTGTGCAGAACCTGTTCAAGATGTTGAAATTGCATCCATTATATCACATCCAAGTTGTAAGTATTCATTTTCAAATTTAGTCGAAAAAAATAAATTTATTAAATATTACTTACAGTTGACTCCGTTAAGGTAACCAATGACATTGCGCTAATACGTCTGTCAAAGCCAGCAAAACTTAGTCAAAATAATATCAACACAATTTGTTTGCCACTAGATGAAGGCTCGTCCAAAGTTGTAGGTCCAAATTATCAAGTTATTGGATGGGGTGCAACTGAGAATAGTACAGCACATCCGATTTTACAAAAAGCTTATGTTCCGCCAGTGAATATAAGCGAATGTGAAACTAAATTCGCTCAAATTAAGAAGTTAGATTTGAGTGAGAATCAGATTTGTGCCGGTGGTGTAGGTAAGAATATAAAATATCGATAACTTAACATACTATAAGGTTACCTCAGAGCTGATTAATACTAAACTTTAAAATAATTTTTTCTTGAATTTTCTCTAATTTCAGCTGAAATTGATGCATGCAAAGGTAAAAAATTTAAAACTAATATCTATGACACAATTTCTTATAACTTTTTCTAATTATCAGGTGACTCAGGTGGTCCACTTCAAGCTCCAGCTAAAGTAAATAAAATGTACCGCGTAGTGCAGTTTGGTGTTGTTTCGTACGGTGTAAAAACATGTGGACTGAAAAGCTTTCCTGGAATTTATACAAATGTCAAAAAATATCTTCATTGGATACTCGACAACATGTCCTGAATAATTTGCTTCAAACGACATTATAGAGATAATGGAAAATAGAGGAAAAACACGATAAGAAAGACTTTTATTGTTGGATCTAAAATAAAAATTGGGAAAAACTTAAATTTGATGTTTGTCCACTTATCTCCAAATAGAAAATCTTTCCAATATCGTTTATGGCATTTTTATGGCTTTTTTAAGGATTCTTTTAAGAAAAAAAAGGGAAAATCGTTTATTTTTGCGGGAATATTCCAAATCGAATAAGAAAATTTTCATGAACAAAGACTATTCATAAATATCATATTTGGTTTCTTCCTCTTATTACGAATATCTGATAAGGATCATAAATTCAATAAAATGACATCCCATGGCTCCATATTTTTCTCTTCGTTTTTCTCTTTATATTTCTTTATCGTTTATGTGCAAGCATTAAAACGAATAAAAAAAATTTTTTTTTGTTCGATTCTGAAGACTAAATTTGAGAGAAATCGGAAGAAAGAATAAGGAACGAATAATATTTCAATCATATGGAGAACGTGGAAGGATATTTTGTGGGGGTTTGGAGTAAAATTTGAATTAAAGCGCATTTTATATTTTTTACTTGTCATTGTCTTTTTGAGGGGGCATTCGCATATAACGTAGATTTTAAAAATGACAATTTTAGGCACCTTCCCTCCAAGCATCCAAAAATGTATGAAATATCACCATACTCTTTATTTCCGAATACAGCTACCTCTAATCCACAAACATCTACATCAGAGCTTGATAATTGGTCAAGTTTCTAGAACAGATCTAGCTCTTTGTTGGTTAGGGTACACTAAATATTTAAATAGTCAATATTTTTGAACAATAACAGACAAAATGCTTACAATCCTAGTCCCAACCTTAATATTCCCTCCACAAAAATTTGAGTGTCAGATTTTATCGAAAATATTCCATTTTAATGAAGATTTTCCTCGTCGTCTTCCTTTTTCCTTTTCCTTTCATTCTCTTTTGTATATTTGTGTGATTTAGGATCATTTTATAAAGGAAACGATTTAAGGGGATATTACATATCAATGATGTGTAAAATTTTTCCTCTTCTCAATTTTTTTATATATATTTATTTTTCAATAAAAAAAGAATCAGAATTATGATGAAGTAAAAATGGATTTCATTTATTATTAAATGCTTATTATTTCGTCAATATCATTTGCAGTTGGTGATGGAGAAATACTTTACAGACATTTTTGACATAATCAGAAGAAATTGAGCTGGATTGTTAATGAAAATGTTTTTGTTTTTTGAGGATTTAGGGTAAAATGTTTGAGGCGAATGGATCCAAATGTGGAAGATGGAAATGTTAAGAGTCAATGACCTTTTCTGTTTTATATGGATATAGATGTTAGATGGAATTACGCGCCATATCCCTAGCTTAAATAAAGAATATTTTTGAATATAATTTCAGACAGAGTTGCAAAACGGCCAAATACCGGCGGCCGGCAGAATACCGGCGGCCGGTCGTTTTTTTTACCGGCGGCCGTTGACTACCGGCCGCCGTTGACCGCCGGCCGCCGGTGTTGCCGGCCGCCGTCACCACCGGCGGCCGCTCAGCGCTGGTACCGGCCACCGGCCATTTTTTTGTATGAAAATTACCGGCCGCCGGCCGCCGGTGATTGACGGCGGCCGGTCGTTTTTTTCACCGGCGGCCGTTGACTGCCGGCGGCCGGTGTCACCGGCGGCCGGTGAACGACGGCGGCCGGCAAAAACGGCGGCCGTCGGCGGCCGACAGCCGGTGGCCGGTGCCGGCTTTTGCAACTCTGATTTCAGATACCAATCAAAACATTTCATAACACAAATATATGTAGTCATACCTTAATCATTAAATAAATCCACAAGTAATAGTCTCGTGTTGACTCAATTCACAATAAAACCAGCAAGAATGGCAAAAAAATCCTTCGAATAACACACAAAAAAATTATTAATCGATTTATTTACATTTTCTATCGCACCATTGTGATTGCAATATAATAGAATAAAGGATAATATAAAATCAATAAATGATTTCGAAGGACGAAAGGCGGTGCGAGTGGAAGTGAAAAATAAGAGGTAGAAAGGTCTCTCTATTAATTGTATAAAAATGCCAGCACAAATCGTAGTGAATTTGATTCAATATTGACTTAAGTGATGCTATTAAATTGGGGATTAATATCATGAAAAAAGTAATAAGGATTGAGAAAATAATTGAAATTGAGGAAGAATTTGTAAGAAAACTAATGAGGAAGGGGATTGTAATCAGCTTAAGATTTACAGCTCGACATAAATAATCTTCACTCATGCATGCAGACACTGAGAACCCTAATTGAAATTGATTATAGTTTTTTTATTGTAAATGAAAATAAAGGAATAATAAGTTGTGTCCCCTGATTCTTCTTCTTGTTTTTTTCCCTTTGGGGTTGTTCGTAAATGACGTCCAACTTTTTAGGAGGAGGGTGTCCATAAAATGAATAATTCTTTACAGAGGATGCAAGGTAGGTATGAAAATCTCATGTTTTAAATGACATAATTTGTTAGCGTTCCCTTTGGTATTATCGGAAACAATTTATTTTTATCAAAGACATTCGACAATGTAGGAATTATTTGATAAGAAAAAAAGTTATTCTTCCTGCAATAGCACAAAATAAAATTAAACTTAATGATTAATTTTGCTGTTGATGATAATTTATTGGGTAATTATTGGGCAATGATTGAGGAGGAAATGAGAGGGTAGATTTCATTAGATGGATAATTGATATCATTAGAAAGTGAATTGCTTGGAGTGCTTTTACTACGGATGACTGTTTGTTTTTGGGAAATAATTAGTCACATGGACATATTCAATGGGGAGTGATCGATCCTCCTAAATTCTACTATTCCACTATCTTTCTGATATTTGAATTGAAGTTAAACAACATTAAAAAAGATGGTATTTATTCTTAAAAAAAGCAAATTAAAAAATTTTCCCAAAAAGGAGGGGTTGACCCCCTAAACCCCTTCCTGAATACTTCCCTGCTCTTATATATATTTCCCAGTTTTCAGTAAATTAGGCACACAAGTCGTCTCAACAAGTCATCAAATTACAAAAATTTACAGTCAACAAGATTGAAATATCTCATATTAAACCTTCTTGTTCTTCATCGTCAGTAGCAACAGCATTAACAAAGCAGAACATTTGTTAATACAAAACGAGCGAGAAATAAGAACAAAGCAAAGCAAAAATCACAACCCAAGTAGCAATTTTCTCATATTAATTTCATTCCATCTTACTCCTCCATCGTCTAGACTGGTTAAAATGTTTTTAATAACTAATACGAAATGTCGATTGTACAGACATTATTTCTGATAACATGAATTTTTTATATATTGCACATAATAGCGATTACTGAGTGTTACTGACTTGAGTAGGAAGCGATAGAGAGAAAATTAATTTAAGAATAAGAAATTGATAAGATTAAACAATATACGATACGATACGTTACTGGAATGAGTATACGTGTATACGAAGTGAAATATGATGTAATGTTCAAGTACTGAAGTCTAAGTATTACAGATTAGCTTTGTTTGAGATGAGATTGGAAGTATTTTGAGGAAGAAAGAAATATTTTGAAATTTTTTGAATTTATATTTTTTGTCATCGTAGAGGAGTGGACTCTATAGAATCTAGACATGTTCAGGCGAGACTGTACATTGTAAGATTAAATTTTCAGTGTTCGAATGGTTGGACAACTTACTCTATTACTGTCTAATTTGTGAGGACGTGGGTTGAATTTCCACTAGAAACTGATATTGTATTTCAATATACATAGGAAATATCTAGATTAGGGGTCACATCCATAGTAAAGAAATTCTCTTGTATGAAAGTTTTGTGACAGAGGGGCGAGGGGGATCTAAAAATCTTGTTTCTTGTGTGACGTCATTTATGAACGGCCCCTAAAAAGATTAGTCAATTTCAATGAATTCTAAATGTTGCTTAATGAGACTATTTGTAGTAAAAATTCAAACAGATCTCAGAACTTCATAAACATTATCAAAGAGTAAAAGTGTGAACATTTCTAAAATTAATTCATAAATTCTCGTTACACATGCTCAATGAATTTATATCCCAAAGATGTTTGATAAATAACAAAGGCCTTTGACTTTTACTTCTTATACCTGTCAATACTTTTTGTTTGAATATCAATATTCGCTAAAAATATTTATTTTCATTCATATTTTGGAAAATTGTTATTTATATCAAAATGATTTATAGAATTAAATTATCTGATAGAAACTATTTTATAAAACTTTTACTTTATTGAAATGTAGACAACAAAAGTTTCAAAGTTTCATATTAAAATGCTACCGGTATTGATTATTACCTACATGAGGGTGAGGAGCTAAAAATAGTCATCAGACATTTTCTTGACCTTTTTATCTCTGATTGCCTAAGAGTAAACAAATACTAAGTAGGACTGACTTCCAATTACAGATAAATTGCAGGCCTAGCAACTTGGCTGATCGAGCCAGCAGCAGTCAAATTGTTTCGTAATCCAACCTTTAAAAATAAAAATAATCTGCTTTTTTGATAGCTTATCAATATGTGCAACTAATGATTGTATTTACTTAATAGCGTATATTTGAAATTATAGCTAAAGATAAAAATACTTGAGGGTTTAAGATTATTTTTTTATAAAACTTTTGGAGACACTTGAAAAATAACTCATAAAATATCACAAAAAATAATTTTTTTAATTTAAAAAAACTTTTTTATTTCCACAAAACTTCACAATTGAAATCCATTAACAACAACAATTTAGAGACCTTCACGCGTATATTTATTATCCTTAATATTTTGTAACTTTTCCTTTATTGACTGAATTTGCATTTGGCGCTTCTCATCCATATCGAGTGGATATTTGCTTGGTGCAGCATCAACTTCCTTCACAAGTTCATCAAAGTCAATTTCACGTTTAAGGAATCGCTTCATTAAATCCTTTCGGTGTTCTCTGTCAAGATGAATCTGCTCACTGAGGAATCTGATAGCATCTTCCATAGCATCCTTCGATTCTCGTCTGACATATTCTTTCGATTTTGTTGCTTCAATCACTGCTGCTAATAAAATTACAGCAAAAACTGCCAAGATGATTTTTCTCATTTTTGAAAAGTGCTTTTTTTATTCGTTCCGAATCAGAAGAAATTTTAAGTCAGACTAAAATTATTTATTGATTTTCATTTACTCATATAGAGTGAATTTTTTATCATGTGAGGAAGCTATAAACGCTGCGTAGAAGAAGAAAAGCGGTATTGATAAGATTAAGATTTAATCGGAAAGGTTTTCGTAAGTGTTGTGGTTTATTGTTGGTGATTTGGGGGCTGCAACTTGGTGGAATAGAGTGAGCTATGTATAAAGTCTAAGACAAAGCAACGGGTAAAGCTATTCAGCTAATGGAGTCGAGGGTGTGGTCATGTACCAAGGCCATGGATGGAATTGAGGGTTAATATCCCCCAACCTAATGGAAGATTTAGCAAAAAATACAATAAATTAAATATCCAGGTTATGGGCCCCTCAAATTTCCTCAACAAAAACAGACTTTCAGTCATTGAATGTTTTATGAAAGGTCAAAAATTCATGTCCGTGAGAATCGATTCAATGATTTACGAAATTTTGTTCACGTACGTGGTATATAAATAAATACAAAATTCCGTTTAACGTACACACAACAAGCATGAAAAATTAATAAAAGTTAATGATTCATTTCATCATAATTTAGTAATTAATAGGATATTGACTTTTTCTGTGGGAAATAGAATAATAATAGAAATTTTTTTGATTATGAAAATGTGAATCATTTATAAAGTTTTGTTTTTAGGTAGATAAAATGTGATATAAATAGTTAGTATTTGTGATTCACACGATTAATAATTGAAATTTTTGGGACAACTCAGGGATTATTTGGATGTTACGTAATGCCATTTTACAGATCCCTCTTCCTTCAGGTAACAAAAAATTCCATCAGAAATCTCCCATAATTCTATTCTATTAAGGAATCTTCCTCTTTTAATCTCCCACATACAGCTTATCCTGCTTACATCACCCCATGATTTCTTCTTTTCATTTTCCTTCTAGAAAACAAACTGTAAGATTATTATTATTTTTTTTCTACATCAAATATTTACTCTAATACCATAAAAGCATATTGCATGCATGAAACGCTAATTGAAATGTCAGGATCATGTCTGAATAAAGCAAGAAGAAACGGGATATCTTTATTATGTTATCTATTGCTACTTTTTTGCACGAGAATAAATCATTAAAACTTATTTGCTTTCCAATTTTTACCTACGGTTATTTGATTGTTCATTGTGCTGACATAAAATATGGCTGTAGTGTTGTTTTTAAATTGGTTGATGAGAAATAGATTGCAGTCGGTGAGAATATTTAGTGAATATACACAGGGATGAAATGTGAACCATCATCAGGGCAAGGTTTCTAGGTTATATTTCTATTTATGAGACGATTTCTAGCCCGAGCGGCACAAAGAGTTAAATTTTGCCTTAAGTCAGACGTGTGACCGCCTTCGTCGGGACTTGAAGACGTACACGTGTCATTACTGCTACTTTTACCACGTAATCGCCGCCACGTCGCCTCAAAATTAGATTTTAGGTCCCAAATTTGTATTGCCTTTGTGTTTCCATCATGGTGCCTCAAGACCACCGCAGAGAAATTTTCATGTCACCTTAGCGGTTCCTCAAAATAACCGTTATGTTAACGCCACACTGACACAAAATTGTGTAATATGCGGTTTAAAAAACACCATACCTTTAAGTAAACACCGCGGAACCTTAAGGTTGCCGCAAAGGGATGCTTTGTGACGCCATAACGTTACCGCATATTTTACCTTGACGGCGATGTGGCGTCTCTATAGACTTGAAAAACATATTTTTGTCCGCAATTCAAATCTTTAAGTCGTGGAATTTTTAGTGATTTAAATTTAGTGAAAAGTGAGGCGTAAGTTGCTAAATTTAAAACTTTATATCACTCCTAAACTATCAATCAATGCAAGCAACATTAATTAAGTAAGTTTTAATTACATTTTTCATCGTTTCTTAGTTAAATAGTATTTGTGAATTAATTAAAGTGAGAATTCGGCGCGATCTACTGGAAAAACACAACGTAGTAGATAGATAAGCTTCTAATCAGCATTTGGAACAATTTATAAGTAAGTATTAACTTCATTTAACATTATTATTTTAATTAAATAATAATTGCCACAAAACTGACGCAAGTTTTTACTTGACGGCGACGCTACGTCAACTTCATGATAATAACAACATTTCTTCTGATCATTTTCAGAACTCGTTTCGAGGATATTTTGTAAATTAATTAAAGTGGAAATTGATACGATTCAACTGGAAAAATACGACGTAGTGTATAGATAAGCTTCTAATCAGCATTTACATCAGTTTTTAAGTAAGTTTTAATTATATTTAGCATTGTTATTTTAATTAAATAATAATTGCCGCAAAACTGACGCAAGTTTTTACTTGACGGCGACGCTACGTCAACTTCATGATATTAACCACATTTTTTCTGATCATTTTCAGAACTCGTTTCGAGGATATTTTGTAAATTAATTAAAGTGGAAATTGATACGATTCAACTGGAAAAATACGACGTAGTATAAAGATAAGCTTCTAATCAGCATTTACATCAGTTTTTAAGTAAGTTTTAATTATATTTAGCATTGTTATTTTAATTAAATAATAATTGCCGCAAAACTGACGCAATTTTTTACTTGACGGCGACGCTACGTCAACTTCATGATATTAACCACATTTTTTCTGATCATTTTCAGAACTCGTCTCGAGGATATTTTGTAAATTAATTAATTGAGACAAATTTAAATTTTAAGAGACAAAAAGTTCAACAGAAGCAAAACAATTTCGAAGAACAAGCTGAACAAATCGTTCCATCGTTTTCTGGAATTAGTAGCAATCAGTCAGGAATATCCTCAATTTCTTCACAGGCGTCAAGATATTCTGAGAATGTACAGGTGCAATCAATTCAATTAATAATACCGAAGTTTTCAAACAATCAGGAAAATGTAAGTATTTTTAAATTTAAACGAAAAATTTAAAAAAATGTAGAATGAATTATATTAACCAACAATTCTTTTTTTTGCTCATCTTATAGCCAAGTGACATGGTTTTGATAAGTAGACAGGAATTGAATGCTATCATAGAAGGAGTACAAGATTTGAAGGCAAGACAATCTCTTACGATGGATCGAATTGAATCGTTCATGTTATCTACAAGAGCAGAACTTCAAAAAATCAATGAGAAATTGGATGTCATTCAATACGGAGAGATCCATCAAGCAAACTTGGAAAGACCAAATAAAATTGGTAATGGCTAAGAATTAAATGAAGCTGAATCAAATATGATAAAGATGAATAGTGATTATGTTGAAGACTATAGCAAATTGGTATGCTCAATCTGACTGCAATACAACAAAGATTACTTTTCTTTACATTTATTAATTTTTTATCATTGCTCTCTATCTAATTGATCTACAGGTTGGTGCATTCTCCAAAATAATTGATCGTCCGAATAAGGGTTATTCAATGAAAAATGGATTGGTAAAGTCTCTTTTAGAAAACTACATTTCTCAGGAATTCATCAAGCATTTGGGATGGACGAAGGCATAAGGTAATATGAAATTTTAAAAGATATGAAATATTATTAAACAGAATAACTGAGCTCATTTTATTTTTCCAGGTCGTATTGGATTTGACCAATTTAAGGGACACTTTAAATTCATCATGGACACATGCAATAGACATACTTCAAATTTATTTCCCACTTGGTCTGAAGTAAATGAACCTGTACATGAATTTTTTAAACGACTCCACGCTACACCGAGAGCTAAAAAAGTGTCATAGAAAATATAATTGTAAAGCTTACAAAAAATGTTAATTAACAATAAAGTTATTTTTTGAGCATTAAAGAGAACCAATATTTTTTAATTATAATTATTTTGAAGCATATTAATTTTAACGCAATCCATACTTTTTTCATGACATGTGGGCACCCTAGCGGGGGCCCTAGGGATTTTTTCGCCTTAATTACATATAATTTTTAAACGTGAAGGCGACGCTACGTCGACTTTGAATAACTGAAGTGCACATTGCGGAAGCGTAGCGTTTCCTTCAAACTGATGTATTTTTTGCCGTGGAGACGCCGTAAAGTTTATTTTATAATCGACTTGCGGCGGTCTCACCACTGCCGCAAGACTGATATATGGCGACGCGGGGTCTACGATTTTGGTACTTTATCCGTCCCTAGAACCTCGTCAGGTTGCCGCCAAGGTAAAAATGACAATTTTCGTCACCGCCACGACGACGTGGTGGTATTTTTGTGGGACATAAGTGCGGTTTTTTGGGTCTATGTCGTCTTGAAGTCACCGTAACGTCGGTGATGTGCCGCTCGGGTAGGGTATTATGAAAACTAGTTCGGACAACCTGATGCTAGGGTGACCTACTTATCGCACTTTCTTTTCCTGGTACGCTCCTAATCTAAGGCTTTAAATTATGTCAGAAATTTAAAATTTTCCAGGTATAACCTTAGAAATTGGGCTCACATGTACAAAGCATACAAATTTATATAGCTTATTATACAATAAATCTACAAATTGACTCTTATATTCAAAAACTAATAATACTATACAACAAAGCTCTATTAAATCTATTGAATTTTCATATCAAATTCGTTTGCCCAAGGAAAAGGATTTGCATGTAAAATCAATCCAAAGAAAACTTTACCTCTTGATTTTGCCCTCAAATTGTTTGCAGAAATCTTTTCATTCTTCCTTTATTTCGTCTTGTAAATCTCTCATTTATTTATTCCTTTATAAGATCATTCAAAAAGTGCATTATTGAAACTTACATGATAGTCAATACTCTTCCATAGACTAGTCAACAATGGATGCATTCATCTCGACAATAAAATATCCAATTTCATCAATATTTCTCCATAAGCAAGGAAACATCAGGTAAGAGCACTCATCGAGTTGTAGCTGAAGTTTTATCCATTATTTGCCATTATGCAATGTTTATATGTGAGATGAGAGCAGATAAAAGATCGTAAAGTTCCTCTCGGAAAACTCTCATCGACTATCAATTCAATAAAATAGTTTAGTTATGAGCATTTCACTGCTTTTCATCGATAAGTGAACATCAATTTACAATTTTACCTGAAAACATGGAAGGGAAAAATATTTAGCACGGAAGGTGAACGCCAGATGGGGTTGGATTAAATGAGAAAACATGAACACTGATGTTGATTTTTTCAAGGGAATGAAATTTGATCCTGAAATATTGGAAGTCTCATATTACATGCAAATTTGTTTATTCGTAGCTTATAAAGATAATTCTATAATGGAAATTTTTATTATGAATTCATCACATACATGTGGCATCATTGCTTACTTTGCATGATTAGGTTTACCTTGATTTTTCAAGAACTTTACATCAGGGGTGTATCCAGAAATTTTTTGAAGGAGGGATTTTGGGATTTTTTTTCTTAAAAACTCTAGCAAATTGAAAAAAAATTCTCAAAAAGGGGGGAGGGTTGACCCCCAAAACCCCTCTTTGAATACGCCCCTACTTTACATGCATTTTTAAGGACTGTCCTGCTCAGAAATGCTCTGCAGTAGGAGAAGTCATCTACAATATTTTCTTTCTAAATGCCCCCTCTCTTCAGCTCCAGATACCCCTCTTTGTCATCAAGTTCAACAAGCTTCCAGACCTCAAATCTACAGAAGCTATTCTAACCCCTGCTGAAACTTGAATATCTAAAGCCTGTCTTGAACTGCTATTTTCCAACAAATGAGCAATATTTGAAACAATCTTCTAAGAAGCAATTTAATCAAATTACTTTAAATTAAAAGTTAACACCCCTATCGGCCTCCCCCATTACCAATTCTCTTTAAATAGTTTAAAGTCAACTAGAACACAAAAGAATGTATCCATAACATTGATTTTGATTTCCATTATTTTCAATTTTTATTTCATTGTGTGCAAAGTGAAGCATAAAATTGAAAAAAGGAAGGCGACGTACACAGTAAGAGAGAGAAAGAGAGTTGAAAAATAAGTGAGATGGAAAGAATAAAAGAAAATGTCAAAGATGGAAAAAAATTATTTTCTGATTCTTTTTCAATAATAAATTTTTACAATTTTCTTCCTTTCTTTCATTTCCACATTGATGCTTCCTTTGTTGTTGATCACAATAGATACCAGTGAATAAGTGAAGAAATATGATGAGCGGAGAGAGAGTGAGATGAAGCGACAAATGGTGATAATAAGGAAAAACATGGATGGAATTTTTCACTTGATTCAACAACTATTTTGTGCTACAATTTACTTTTTGCCCTTGGGGAAGTTTTGTATCAATTGGAAAGAAAAAAATGAAAATTTTTACAGAGAGGAATTTTATGAAATAATTTCAAGGAACTATACTAAGAGCCAGCCCCTTCCTTACCTCCCAAAGATAAACAACACAGACCTGAAAATCCACATTCACCATTATCCTCTGATTTCCTTTTTATTCCCGTCTTTCTTTCCTGCTACTGTTTGCGAACACAATACATTTAACATGAAAAGTGAGTGAGAGCGATAAAACAGAATAGCAGAACATGAGTAATTTAATTTATCCAGTGACACTGCAAAATGGCACGGAAAGCAATAAAAAATTTAAAAGAATTTCTTCTTATTTTCCTCCTTTTTTAAGCATCCGGCAATCGCCTGATTTATTGCACTTTTTATTGTTATTAAACTTTTAGATAAAATTGAAAACTTGCTCAAAGGCACGGCGTAGAAGAGAAATGGAAAATGTAGGTGAAGGTGGATGCAAGGGGTGGAATTTTTTTATTTTTTTTTAAATTTTGAGTTTTGCTGAATTTGAAATTTTCAAAAAAATTTTGATTGTTACTTTTTGAAAATATTTTAAAAATATGTTCAACTTTTTTTAAATTTCCAATATTTGCTCACCTTGCAAATGAATAAGAAGCAAACGAGTTAAGGAAATCGTTACACGTAAGTATCATTGACAATTATTAATTGCTTAAAGTCAATTACTTATCGTAAAACCCCTCCATTAAGTGATTCAAGAATAGAAAGTCTTGTGAATTATTTAATGGTATATGAAGATTTTATTTGAAGATTTATAGCAACAAATTGTATTGAACTGTAAAATATATTATAAAAAAATCAGAGAAAGAGAAAGAAAAGGGATAAGAAAATTGGAGAAGCTCTGAGGAATAAATATTCAATTTTGTATTGATGATAATTTCATTAAAAAGGAAAAGTTTTTGTGTTTCTTGAATTTTAAGATGGAAAATGGAAAATTGAATTAAAAAATTTATGGCAAAATTTTAAACTTTTTGTGTAGAAAATGCAAGAGCAAAAACTTTGAAGAATTGTTTATAAATATTCATTGAATGGAAATTGATACAGTTTGTGTTATTTTGCCATACACAATTTAATTGTGTTAAGAGACCTTCAGTTGATTATTTTTGTATTTTGTTTAGATTTTATTTGGACACTCTTGAGGGTTGTTGTCTCAAAAATGTTTTCAGATATCTTGAAGATTTTTTTTCAATCACTTAGAAACAGATTCAAGTATCTATTTAACATCATAAGGTGTCTTTCATGAATGAAGTATGTAAAAATGGTTTTTTGCTACATAAAAATAAATTTGACTTTAATGGACCATAGAGCTTTGAACCCCCTCCCCCAAATGATGAAAATAACAATTTCATGGCTAGCAGCGTGGCTAGGATCATTAAAAGTTGGGTGACCCCATGAATTAAGCTTAATCAGAAATTAATCAAAAAGTTCGTAAACATCAATTAGGTTTCAATATTTTACTTTATTAATCAATCAGAGATCTAAGCACATGCTTTAATGACCTCACTAGCCACTTCTATTGCCTATCATACAACACACAAACTCTCAAACCAAATCAATTAAAATTCTAATTACAAATGCATGTTATAACAAAGTCACTTAATATTAACTCAGTCAAAAAATATAATCATATTTTTCATATCAATTGCAATATGTTCATTTCATATGTCTCTGTGTGTATGTTGGAGGAGAGGGCTAGTTTGGTTTAATATGCATATTTGCGTTTTGGAATTTAGATATCTATAATTTAGCAATCAATATATTCATATATAAATTACTATTATCATACACGATAATAATAATGATTATTTGCATGGTTTATGAAATTGCAATTATAATTGTCGATGAGCATTGATGGGAAAGTTTGTGCCTAATGCTCCAGAGATTTTGGCTTTTTTGAAAAATATAATAATTTTAGTTGAATTCATTAAATTAAATTGAATAGCTTTTAGCCTGTAGATCTGATCGCCCTCCGCATGATATGATGCTGTATGAATTTTCAAATAATGTAAAGAAAATTTCCAAAAAATAGAATTGAAGTATTTTATTTCATCCTTAAACATATTTTGTTTCATAAACTTTCCTTCATCACTCCAGCCACAATAAACTTCAAGACACACAACCCATTTCAAATTCGCATCAAACTTCAATTCAAAAAAAAACTCTCCCGAAAAAGTCCATAAAAATAAGCAATCGAACATCTCAAAAATAAATTGGGTCAGAAGACTTCAAAAGGAAACTAAAGTAAAAAACTTTGTTAAGTAAAGCGGAAGCAGAAAAATATTGAAAATCGATAAAAACACAAAATGACTTTTCTTTTCTCGCTTCGATTCGCATTTTTACCAAACAATAGTCAAGAAAATTTTTTTCCAATGGAATGAGGAAGGAAGAAGAAATAAACTTCAAAAAGCATCGTCAGCATATTCCTCATGAGGATTTTTTTGTTGTTGTTCTTCTTCGATTTCATCAGCATTGTATTTATCATTAACACATCATAGTTATGATTATTATAAATGCTCCGATGATTGTTGTTACAGTTATCGCATCACACTTATCTATATGATGATGCTTGTATTTGTACAATAGCAATAAATATATCGAAATATTTTTTTTGTTCTTCTTAAATTTAGGAAGCTGATTTTTTAGTGGATAATGTGAGGAAGTGATTGCGGATTGAGAATGCTTAAGGGGTGTCAAAATAAATCGATGTAACTATATAGCTTCAACGGTGTAGGTTGATGGAGCTGTGGCTGCCTACGTTAAAGATCCCAGGGAATTCCTAGCTTGATTTAGGCATCTTTTCACTATATCTAGGCATACTACTCATTTTGTGTGATTCGCGACACGCTAGAAATATCGCATTGATACCCTGGGTCATGAAATCATACAGGGTTGGAAAACAAGCTGCTGAATTGCTGCTAAGCGTCTTGCTAGTGCCAACCACAAATTCATTCTAACTTCCTCTAATATTTATATTTCTTTTCTCATATTACAATATTTTCTACTATTTCTCAATGCCATTTCTACGTACGTATACTCAACAATAATATTACATGTAGCAACAACAAGCATAGAGAAAAATGATATTGATGATTATTGTATCTGTTGCCATATTAAACTTTCCGTTCCATAGACATTTCATAAATATTTGTTAAGTATAACCCACAAGGGAAGATTGCTGATGTATAATATTTCATGCCGTAAACAATCTCTATTGCCATTTAATAGTCATTTTGCGGTTCCTATTTGTTTCATTTCTCATGTTTATATGATTATATGTAATAGTTCTCTGTACTTTTCATTTTCATTCGTTGTTAAAATTGCATTATTGGGGAAAAAAGTTTTGGGTCCTTCTGGGAATGCTTGGGGAGAGCTGGAGCACGCAAGATGAAATAAACTTTTTCTTTGCTGTCCAGTGGGGATTAAATGATACAGGAAATGATAAATATTTGTTTCATCTATAATACGGGTAATTTATGGAGTATTTTTAATATGTTTCATGGATTTTTGGGGATTTTATTTGGATGAAGGAAATTAGGTCAAATTGCCGGGAGTAAATAAATGTTCTAGATTCATTTTCTCTTGGGCATATTACGAGATCTAGGTTGAACAAAAAAATTCTTTTGATAAATAAATAAGATGTTTTCTCTTTAAAATTAGACAAATTTCAGTCAGGTGACTAATCTACTGGTTTTTAAAAATAAACGAAGCTGAGCAATATGTTATCAATTAAGTCATATTCCCCGCTCAGTTGATAATCTATAAATAAATTCATTTTAAATTAGCTAGTTCACAGATAGAAATAATCAGTCAAGCATCAAACATACAACTCTATAAAAATGCACATGTAAGTTCATTGAATATTTATATTATTTTTAATAAAGTATTATTTTTTTACAGTTCATATTTCCTAGGAATTCTCGTGATCAGTGCATGTTTTCAAAAGGTTTATTGCAATTTAGTGACAAATGGATATTATAAAGATGTCCCATGGAACAAATTTGAAATGAAGCTGTGGACATTCTACATTGATATAAGTGAGAAAATTTTACATGAAAACTTTAAAATTAATGCTGCGAGATCAGAAAGTGTCAAAGGATTAAGCTTTAAGTACATTAAACTGATCCGCTATGCACCTGTTAAGGTACACGCAGTATTTCCAAATTTAGTTGGATATGAGGCTTGCCGTAACTCATTGCAAAAGATTGGATATGAAAATTTTAGAGAATTGTTTGAGCTGCAGATGATTCATTTGGGACACAATTATATAACTGAGATTCCACTAGACACGTTCAAAGATTTAAAAGAATTAAAATTTATTTATTTAAATGAAAATAGAATTCAAAATTTGGATGCGAATGCCTTTAGTGAATTGAGGAATTTAAGGCTTTTAATTGTCGATAAAAATAAAATTACTAGCCTGCCTGAAAGTATTTTTGAAAACTTAGCAGAACTAAGAAATGTCTCGTTTGCTGGCAACAAGCTCACGACTGTAAACAAAAGTTGTTTCAATAACAACAGCAAGATCGAGTATGTCTGGCTGGAGAACAACAAAATAGAATCACTAAGTCAATTCATGTTCGATAATATAAAAAATCTCAAATTTGTTGACATGAGAAGGAATATGTGCATTAATGAGTCATTTTTTGCTGATCGATTTATGGAGATGTGGGCGAAAATTAGAAATCAGTGTGAAATAAAGAAACTTAATGAAAATTGATGCTGACATTGGATTGAGGACCCAAATATAAGAACATTGGAACCATGTCCCACAAAACTTCACCCCCTACATTTATAATTTTTATCATCCATCCAATTAAACATGAAGTACATCTAAATTCAAACATGGCATGATACCATACATAATTTAATTAAAATTAAACTCATTTATACACAATTGTCTATTAAAAGATCCCCCAAAAATGATTCCAAATTAAGATAAAATATGAAAACTACTTGAAATGGAAATAAAAATTTTTATCAGGAAAATACAAATTCATAAAAGGAAAAAAATTTCTTTATTGTTTGCTATAAAAATATCTGTCACATAATTCAGATTCCAATTTCATCTCCCCTTCAAAATGTTCTAGGATGTAAAGTCATACGTGTGGGTACGAAAAAATCAGTAAATTCTCTTTAAGTCTGCGATATAATTCATGATAAGAGAAAAGTTATTTTGCTAGTTTTTATCTTCAGTTGTCCATCCATGTACATGTTTTGAGTTGGAATGGAAATTTAGGGATGAAATCGTGGATTTTATTTGGTTTGATGACCTTTTCTTGAATTGTCTTGAAGTTGCCTATGTTATGTCCTGGTTGCCTACTTTGAAAGGCAATTTTAGACTTAATTTCCATTAAAAATAATATTTTATATTGAGTGCCACTCAGCTACGTACTCCCCTCTCCCTAAATTACGGACATCATTTCTAAACGACCCCAAATGACTTAACTCCAACCTCTTCCAAGGAGCAACCTTTCTCCACCTCAAAAAATCACAAAAAAAGCTGTAAATCTTGAAGATTTTCTCTTTTTTTCCTTTTTTCATTTTTAATATGTAACAAACAATTTATTATTCTCAGTCATGTACATTGTACAACAATAAAGACATGAGCATATGAAAAAGGAAAAAAGACGAGGAAATGGAATGAGTGAGAGTTTAATGGCACATTGACTTCCAGCGACCCGATCATTAGGAACAAATTAAATTAACATAAATGCCACATACGCTTTTAACATTTGCTCACATTTTTATGCAATGAACGTTCTTTTATGTTCATGTCGCATATATATAGATTTGAACATGTAGATGTGCACAGTAATGCTTATTGTCCGGCTTTTTTGCAATATAAAAACAGGAATAAATTTGATTGAGGATGGGGAAAAGTTAATTTTGAGATGAAGTGATGATTTAAATTTCAACTGGCAGATTGTCCTTATTAATATTGAATTTTTTATAAATTTTCAAAATTTAGTAATTAAAAAAAATTAAAAAAATTGAAATATTTATAATAATTTAAATAATGTCAAAATTAAATTATTTAAAATTCATTTTTTTTTAAAAAAATAAGTATCTTTTAACATTTGATACTGTTTTTCTCAATTTTTTAATTAAAAATGCGTTAATTTCCTCCCACAAGAATCATTATGTACCCCCTCAAAATACTTCAACTTGCCAATGACACTCAACATAAATGAGAGCAACATTTTATGAAAATGAAAGGGCACAAAATAGCCAGAGAGAACAAAAATATGGAAAAGAGAACAGCACAAAAAATATGAAGTGCAGCATTTCATTATGTGCTTCTGATGGTGCCATTGCCATTGTTGTTGTTGTTCTTCTATGTCAATAAAACATCCATCCTCTCCTCAATCTTGTAATCATCCAAATAATAATACTATATGATTTGAATACTAATGACCATTTTCCATGTGGAAATAAAAAATGTATTTTTATGTTCTCAATTTTAATGCCATTTTTTCTGTGCTGCCTAGAAGGTTCCTTTTAATTTAAATATTCATGTTCGACCCTCACACTTTCAATTCCTTTTGTATTTCGTCATTCTCTCACACTCGCTCGTTATGCCCAATTTAAATTGCCATACTTTAAATGAAAAATCGTCCCCTTCATCTGCCATGCAATTTTTCTTCATTCATGCCTTCCTCCTTGAAGAAAATGTGTGCATAATGTGAGGGTGTGGATTCTTCTCATTCATTTGATGACGTTGGTCTTTCTAGCGTATTTTAATGTGTTTTTAGGATGAAAATGATTGTATTGATTTTATTTTGGCACAATGAATGAATCTCTGAGAAAATTTTGAAAATTTTGGACATTTCATTTTTTTTAATTTTTCGAAAAATCCATTTTTCATATCACCAACTAATAAATGCGCTATTATTCCTATTTTTCAATATTTTCCCTACCATCACCCATCCACCCATCCCAACAACGTCTCGCTCATGCAGACAATTTTCCTATCAGCAAATTAATGGTCCTAACATCAATATTCAATTTTATTATTATTATGTGACTAAAACAATCTTAGAAAAGAAATCTACTTGTGTGCAATTTTAAAATTAAATTCCGTAAATTAATTGTCGAACATTATGCAGAAGAATTTTTTAATTAAATTCTCATTTAATGGCACGTGTGTACGTGTGTGAGTGTATTTACTTTATTTAAGTTATTGTTATTGTAAAGTGGCTTCTCTTGTGGAGTAAGTGATGCAGAATTAATAAGATTAGTTCGGACTAGTTTGAATGCAGGCAAGATTTTAAGGGGAGATGAGGTTCAAGTTGTAAAATTTGAAATTTGGGTGTTAAGGAAGCATTTTTTATGGATTATTGAGCTTAATCGTGGGTTGTAGCCAGGAAGAAATAAGAAATAAATACAAATACACCTACATCCCCAGCCAGACAGTCACTAAATAAATTTTCCCATCGCATAAACCCCATTTAACATCAAATTATTTACTGAGCTAAAAATTAGTAAGTAAGATAAATTTACCAGACTCAATTGTTATAAAACAATATAAATTTGCTCATTGAGCCTCTTCACATCCATTAAATCTGCTTATTCAAATAGAGAAAAGGGAATAAATTGAAAACTTCTTCCTGCTCCGTCTTTTCTTTTCAATTCTTCATTATTGAATGAATGAAAACCTTCATTCAATTTGAGAATAAGGCACTTAAAATGCGTTCGTTTATGGCAAGATAAGCGGAAAATAAGAAAATGCATAATGAAAATCGAGAACAATGTAATGAAAAAATTTTCCAATTAAAGTATAATTAAAATAATCGAAAATCATTCATGTTTGAAAATAAATTCATAGATTGATGGAAAAATTTATTTTTTGAATTAATTAACTCACACATGCATGAAATGGAGAAAGAAGATAAGGAAAGTAATTTCTCTCGTGGCTTCCTTCTTCTTGGATGTTTTATGGTCAAAAATTTGTAATCAAAATCAATCGACATGAAAAATGGGAGGTTTTTGAGTTTGTGGAATGAAAAAGAGTTTAAAATTTTTTTCAGTTCGTTAGTTTTATGGAACTAAGAGCTAATAAATTAGAGATGGGAATGGATTTTTGATAAAAAAAATTATATTTTATGGGAAAAGTTTTGAAAAGGTAGAAGATGAATTTTTTGAGGTTTTGAATTAAATTTTCTGGAACAAAATTAGTTTTTGATCTGAATTCCTTTAGAAAATTTTGAAAAATATTTAAAAATGAAATTTATCAAATTCCAGAAATTCAAATAATTGCCTCAAAAATTTTCATTTCCCTGAACATTAATAAACATCCAACAGCACCTTCCAATTCACAATGAAATTTACAAATCATGTAATTCCTAATCCAAAAATATTCATTACATCATTAATTCCATTCATTAAACATTACATCTGACAAAAATTCCACGATTATTTAATATTTTTGTCGTTATTACATTTTGTCCTCTTAATCCTAAATAATGAAAACATCAGCATTAATAACGGCAAAATGGCACAAGCATAATCATAATATGGAATTTCACGTACTAAAAAAGTATAAAAGCTAATTAAATATTATTCCATTATCTGCTTGTGACATGGAGTTTTTTGTGCAAACATAAATATGTGTCGCATTACATTTCATGTGAAATGGAATATGTGCGGGATATTGTAATGAAAATTGTGAATAGGCACTGACATATTGCATGTATTAGATGCCAGTTTTATATTTTCATGAGGATTTTTAGTAAATTAAGTTGATGATGATTTTTAACGTATTTTTCGAAGAGAAATTATGCTGGTTTTTATGGAAACCACCAGCGTCATAGCCAAGGTTGGTTGTCAGCTTCCTCAAAAGATTATTGTGCTTACTTAGCTCTATTTCTGTAATTTTAGCACTAGTTAACCACAAATATGCAGTTTAGGCTACAAAATCAGCCAAACTTAATTTTTATCTCCGTTCACAATCAAAAAATTGAATTTTCCAATAAAAGACCACAGAAACTAGTAAACATTACAATTTTACATCATAAACTAACACAAACTTCAAGTTCAATATGATTTACATCCTCAATATTCAACATGCCACAAAAAAAGAAGAAGAGATGTAAAAGTCATGCATGGTTAGGCATTCACAGCAAACAACATTTATGTAAATAATAAAAAATCCGAGAGAAAAAGCAGAAAAGTGATCGTTAACACAAGTCATAACAAGCAAGTTTTTTTTATTAAAAATATTGTTTGAGCAATAAACGAAAAATTATGACACGAATAATATTCATGGAGGAGAAAAAAAGGCAGCAACAATATTTTTTCTGTAGCATTTTGCGACAAAAATTAAAATTAATAGGATTTAATATTTTTCTGTGTTGTTGTAATTTAAGTATTAAGGGGACGATTGAAAATTGTAATTGTAAACAACACGCATGAAATTAAAACTCAAGTTTTGTGATGTTTTCAATGGAAGGTGTATGAAATATTTAAGGGGGTACTATTAAGGGGTCGACAAGAATGCTATAAGGAGATCAAGAGAGGGATATGATAATGATAATGATGAGAAGGTCTGTCAATTGAACTTGAACTGGGGTCGAAATGAGATCACTGGGTCTAAAGTTGATGAAACTAAAATTTTTAAAACTGAAAAATTTGAAAAAATTTAAAACTGAAAAATTTGAAAAAATTTAAAACTGAAAAGTTTGAAAAAATTTAAAACTGAAAAATTTGAAAAAATTTAAAACTGAAAAATTTGAAAAAATTTAAAACTGAAAAATTTTAAAATTTGCATTTTAAAGTTTAAATTTGCATACCTTTCTCCACACCTTCAACAATTCATATTAATTTCTTTTTTTTACAAAACATATTAAAAAGGACTGTGGAGCACATAACTATAATTTTCATTTAAAACACAACACAGCACACACTCATTGATTTTTTGCCACTTCCTACCCACCTTGTTCCTGACTTTTTTCCCAACTTTTTCTGCGTCACAATAATTGCTTACGATTTTATTTAATGTTCCTCATGAGGTGACAAACAAATTGAATTAACAATTGGATTTAATTAAAAAGTTTTTCATGCCATTGTTCAATTGAAAATGAGGAGAAAAAAACTTCATGGAATATTGGAAATTAGTCGTGTGGTAAAAGAAAACAAAGAAGATAAAATTGTAAAGAAAATGAAACAACAGCCGGGATTATTAAATTAAGATTCGAGAATTTACGATATTGTGTTCTGTAATTTGAACATTTTTTTGAATTTTTTTAAGTCTGCAAATTTTTAAAACTTAAAAAGGTTATTTTTTTTTGTTTTAAAACTTGAAAAAAGTTAATTTTTAATTTCAAAAGTTAAAAAAGTTAAATTTTTTATTTCAAAACTTAAAAAAATAAATTTCAAAAATTAAAACTTTTTTTAATTCCAAAAACCTTTATTTTCACAATTTTCCACATAACCTACTCAATTACATAAAACTTATGAACTATTTCAAAAAATATTTTTTTTGCCAGTCTATCCACCAATAATTAATAATAACTCCAACAGCTTTCCCACCCTCGAACTTTTCTGAAAAATGAAACTTTCAATCATTAAAAATTACGCATTTTCACAAAACAACAATTCCTTATCGCATTTTCTTCACATTTCATTTTATATTTCTCCAATTCTTTATGATTTTTTCATAAATGTTTGTGTTTGTTTGTAAATCTGAGATTAGAATGGCATAAAGCAAGCAAAAAATATTATGTTTAACTGCCACCCGTTGCTTCTGGAAAACATTTCATTTTCACGCAAGAAAAGAAGTGAAATAACGGCGAGCACAGCGAGGAATGAGCGAGAAATATGAAAGGAAAGAAGATGGAAGAATTATTATTATATTGTTTAATGCTAATGCCCGAGGAATGTGGGGATTTAGAATGGAGATTTAGCGGAATAATGATTAGTTTTTTTTAAATATTAAAGACTTCATACATTTTTTGAAATTAAAAATGAAAAAATAATGAAATTAAAATAAAAGTTAAATTTAAATTTAAAATTTAAACAACAATTTAAAATAAATAAAACTAAAATAAATTTTACAATTTTTTTAAAAATTTAAAAGTTAAAAAAGTTATTTTTAAAATGTAAATAAATTAATGAATTCAAAAAAAAGAAATAGTCAGCCCTGTACTCAGCAAAAGTTTCTATCCAAAAAAATTAAAGTAAGCAAGAAGTTCACATGACCATCCAAAATACCAAAACATTCATACGTCCTTCGGGCAATCCTGCTATTTTTTGCAAACCAAAAAGTATAAAAAGTAGCGAAAAAGGAAAATAAATGAAGAAAAAAAATAACAAAAGGAAGAAACAAACAGCCCATAAGCATTTGAAATGTCGTGTTTGTTGCAATTAATTCTCATGAGGGTTACAGGCCACTGAAACCAACGTCAGAAAATTTTTGCCCTCCTCGTTTTCATATTTTTCTTCCAGTTATGCCGCCATACAAAATAAAAGGGTGGGTATGAGGAATAATGAGAGATGTTGTGGAGAATGAGATCTTGACATTTTTTTTCTGTTCCTTTTGTTTTGTTATTTTGCCTAAAATTAATGCCTAGATTTCTGTTACCGAAAAATAAATGAAACGACCACATCATAAATTTCAATGTTAAGTGTAAAAAATTACTTTTGGTTCCTCATTCAGCTTTGCCAGGAAGAGAAAAAGCAAATAAAAATAAAAATAACAATAAATAAATGGTTGAGAAATGAGCAAAACTGGCTTTTTTATGTTTATTTCTTCTGCTCCGGAATGGATTTCAATGATTGTCAAACTAATTGAATTAAATTGCTTTAAATTTTTCATTTCACTCCGCTTTATTTTTAATAAACATTTTTTGAAGGCAATTTACCCCACCGTAACCGTTTTGAAGAAAATTGAAAATTAAATTTAACTTCTTATTTGCTTTAAATATTTTTATTAGATTTGTTTTCTTCAAAAATCGATATTAAAAGCAATGCTATCAAAAAGTTTATTGAAATGTTGAGAATTTTTAAAAAAAAATCTTAAAAAATTTAGAATTTTTTATAGTTTAATTTAATTTAATTTAATTGTTTTTTATAATTTTATTTATAATTAAAATATTAAAAAGCTAAAAAATAGTTTTCTTTAAATTAAAAATAAAACATAATTGTCGCTATCGTAATCAATATTTTCACGCCATCTTTCTGTTTTTATCTCAAAATTAGAAAATATATAAAAATCGAAAACATAAAAAATCACACCATAATGAACAATTTTTAATCATCATTGCCCCAGGCAATAACAAATTTATTGTCATCAGTTTTATTTGTATATTTTTATATCTGTTACAAAAAACACTAAGCAGAAGCAGCAGTGAAAAAACATGAAATTGTAATCATCAATTTTATCGCTCTGAGGCAGAATTAATTGTTAAGAGATCTCTTATTGTTGAATTTTACAGAATTATTTAATGCGCATTATTTATATATTGAAATGTGAAGAAGATGGTAACAGTAACGGGAGAGCAGTGAAATATTTTTGAAAATTTCTGAGTCTTCATTTTCATTTGTTTTTTTTGGATTATTTTACTAATGAGGATTATATTGGCATAAGTTTGTGAATATTTGAGGGGATTTAAGTTGTTTTTAGCAGAATGTCTGAGAAATTTAAAGTGAATTTGACATATTTATGAAAAATTTGTCCTGGTTTTCACCTCAATAGGCCAGTGGGGTACAGACCCCCCTCCCCCAAATCCATGATACCAGGTACAAGAACGAAGCCGTAAAAACTCAAAAAATTAAACAACTTCTCCCTCAGAACTGCGCTTATCACCACCATCACTCAACAATAGTTTCCCTCCCAACTTCTCATCGTTGTTATTTCAAGACGAGTGTGTGAAGGGTGAAGGATATAATAAATCTATTTAAATAAGAGAAAGAGCGTGAATATGAGCATGCATGCCTGTATATTTGCTGAGGTTTTGTTTACTTTAATTGTTATGATTCCTCATCCCACCCACGCGCGTTTGAACCTCTCACTTACATATTTATTCATTTTATCCTATTTTACTTTCTCTATTCAGTACCGCTCACTGCATGTATTTTATTGTACAGTAGAGGAATTAATCTCTGTTTGATGTCACATTAGAGCAAGAAATTTATCTTTTTTGTTTCTTAGTCGCTTTATTTTTCCTCCTCAAAATTGAGACAAAATTGTATGGTAAAGGCAGTAAGATAGACGGCAAGCATGGAGCATGCTAGGCAAGATGAATATTGAAAATGTGAGGGTGGGAAGGAGAAAGTTATAAATTTATTTATATGATGATATGTAACTAACTAACTAAGATTCATATTAGAGCATGTATATGGCGTTTAAGCTTAGGATATGGATTTGTCTCGGAAGCAAGGAAGAGAAAAATGATGCAAGTATGAGAGTTTTTGGGGATATGTGCTACCAAAGCGCATTTTCTTAAGGTTAAAGGCTTAAAAATAGAATAAGTATTTGATTAAAAAAGTTGATGAAAATATTGAAAAGTTCTCTTGAAAGTTAAAATTTTAATATTGTTCAAAACCAATAATTATAAAAATTAAAAACAATTGACAAATGTTAAAGATATTGACCCAAACTGCCACAAATTCGGCCCTTAAACACTTTCTTTCACTCAAAATCTGCTCCTTAAAATAAATATCCAAAATAATGGGAGGATATCATTAAATAAATAAATCAAATTGAAACTAAGGAAAATTTTCATAAAAATTCTTTCAATGTCGGCAATATTTCATTCAATCTCCAATTTTCTTCACTTATTTCCTTATTTTTTTCCTGTGTCTGTGATTCGTGTACACCCACTATACTCTGTATCATACAGTCATTTTAATGTGTGTTTTTTTATTTCATTTGTGTGACTGATTAGAATAAATAGAAGGAAAAGTGATGCAGAGGAGATTGGAATGAAATTTAGAATTGAGTCAGGAGTGTAACCGGAAGACTATATCTGGGTGCATAGAATATTTTTGATTCTAATTTTTAGGAAATTTAGAAAATTCAGATAAGAAACTCAAACGTGGAACCCCTTGCATTTGGCTACGTCTCTGAATTGAATGCTGATGAGTAAAGCTTGATATGTATTAAAAATCAGAGGTTTTGAGGGTCAACCTCTCATTTAAGAACCTTGCTTTCTGAAATTTCAGACCATGTCCGTAATACTTACATATTTTATTTAATAAACTCTCCATCCACAACACGTGCATTTCAGATCAATTTCAAGCAATTCCCCATCCGTATCTCCTGTATCTCCTGGGACATCTCTTTGACCTTCAATGCATCACATCAAGCAAAAACGTATTGACGATAACAAAAATTCATTTGAAATAGCTACAAAATCTAGACCCGACCATGAAAATTTAATGAGCGAGCGTCAAAAATGACAAGCAGTAAGAAAACAATAAAAATCGCGTAAAGGTCGTTCATTTTTAAACTCCAAACAGAACAAAATGCGACAATCAAAAAACGACATCCATAAAAAATTTATTCAAGGTCGATCGAAAAAAAAAACAAATTTGGACATTTTATTTCACATATTGATTTCTGATTATTGCTGTTCCTCACACTCAGCATAGGAAGGAATCAGCAGTAATGCCAATTTAAGTGACAATCATTTTATCCTATTAATCATTTTAGCCATTCAATCTTCCTTACTTTTATGGCATAAAATGTAGCAATTTTATGTATCCAAAATGAAAATCTTGCCTTTCTTTTCCTTAAATTTAATGTTTGTGCGGGTTCTTATGACAATAAAAGAAATTTACCCCTCGCATGCTTTCTATGTTCGTGCGTTGACAATTTTCCCTTCCCTACGTCACCCAAACAACTCATTTATTGCATTTGGAATCAGCAAAAATAAAAATTGGAAAATTATACAAGACGCACAATAATGTTTTCTTGTGTAAATGTCGACGTGAGTTATTTTATGTGATTTCCTATATTCTTATTCTTATTTTACTTCTATTGCTTCTGTTTGACAATTGTTGTTGTTATCAATAAAATAAGGAAATATTTTATTTCTTCTTTATTGGCTGTTGATGATGATTAAATGGGAATTTGAGAGAAATTTATATTTTGGATATTATTTAGTGCTTAAAATTTCCTTTTAATCTTTAAATTTGTAAATTGTAATTTTTAAGTTATGCAATATCCATATTTATTTTTATTATTACATTAAAAATTACATCCATTTAATTATGATTATTTAAAACCTTTCAAATGCACCTAAAATGCTTATATTTATAACATCTTATCCAAAAATATCATCATCATCATATTCGTTAGTTACTTGAACAGTAGTACTAGCCTGAGTACTAGTAACTTATATTGGACAATTTGCTTCAATATTTTCTCTCATTAAAGAAAAATTGGATGTTACGTAAGAATTACTAATACACTCATTATTTGTTAGATCTACAAATTTCAAATCATTCTTACTATCGAATGATGTCTGTCCTAAAATTTTAATTTTGTTGCTATTTAACCAAATATATTCAAGCTTTTTATTTTCTGTGAAATAATCTCTACTCCATGATTCTAATTTATTATTTCCTATTGAAATATTTCTCAGCTCAGTTAAGCTGTCAAAAGCATATATTGACGCATTTACTATTTGATTTTTGTAGAAATTAAGATCTCTTAAGTTTTTAAGCGCATCAAAAGTATATCTTTCAATGCTTTTTAAAAGATTATCTCCCAAATTTAAATATTTTAATTTTGTTAAATCCTTAAATGCAGTATTTGAAATTGTAGATATATAATTGTCGTATAAATCAATTTGCTGGAGTTGTTTGAGATTCTCAAAATGTTTGTATTCAAGACTTGTAGCCTTACCGTTACGTATTTGATACGCAAGTAAATTTGGAAATTTTTTATAAACATTAATTGGTAGAAATGTAATTTTATTATTATTTGCAGAGCTTAAACCTTTCACACAATCACTACTGCTGGATGAAGTTTCCATATTATCGGTAATTTCCGCACTATTGTAAATGTTGAATGTCCAAAGCTTCATTTTAAAAATGGGCCACATTCTATTGTCTAAAAAGCCATTAAAAGTTGCTGCTTCAGAACCAATCATGGTTAAAATCACAACAAAAGTTATGAATTTTATGCATCTTTTTCTGTAAAAGATATGGTTGTTTAATTATTAATTGAAAAAAATCAATCACTAGAATTTTTCACTAACTGTCTCATTTTTTAAAACGACACTTAAAAATATAATTGTACACTTTCTTTCAAGATGAGCTGCTCGTCTGATTATGTCTCTTAAAAAATCTTTAAATTTATACACCAGTCGATCTTTTGAGTGGTGTAAACAAGATGCTTGAATTTCACATGAAAAATGATTATCAATAAATTCATTCGAATATTGACGACAGTTTATACTGAAATGGTGAAATTGATAATGAAATTTGTGGATTATTTAAAAAAACGGTTTTGATGTTTTTATTACTGAGGCGAGTGATCAGCTTGTCTCTTCTTGGACCACAAAACTTGCACAAAACTAATTATTAAATTTAAGTCTTGAATATTGAAGATTTATTATGTACTGGAAGAAAAGTTCCACTACAACCCCCCCTTCCCTGGTGTACACGCCTTAATTTTTCAAGAAAATTATTAAATTATTAATATATCCTTTTTTATTAGAAATTATTTCCCAACCCTGGGCTGGGGTTTTCGGTCTACCCCTTTCCCTACGCCTAGGGTTACCCTCCATGCAAGGTACCTACCCCTACTCCGAGTTGACTCGAGTAGATCGAGAAACCAAGTCCTGCTTAGGGGCCGTTCATTTATTACGTAACGCTTTTAGGGGGGAGGGGGCCTAAGATTTTGTGACAGTTCAAACAAAGAAAATTTTGTGACAAAGGGGGGGGGGGTTTCTGAAAAGTCGTTTTTTTGCGTTACGTAATAAGTGAATGGCACCTTATCAGTTTCAATATTTCTTACTGAAAATGGTGCAATATTGATAAGGAGAAGATTTCTTTTGAAATGTGAGTATTTTATTAGCCATCGTAATCACTTTAATGAGTTTTTCTTAGTAATCAAAATTTACGTAATTCAGTTTAAAGTAAATAAATATTCATAATATAAATTGGGCATCTTCCTTCACATATTCTATCAGTTGTTGATGAGCATTTAGTAGGAGTGGAACCAAAATTTTACGAGGATACAAATTTTAAAAGGACATGAAGCTGTAAGTTAAACTTATAAAAATATCAATGAAAATTTTATTTTATAAAATTATTATTTATTTATTTATATTAAAATATCAATGTTATTTTCTTCTCATAAATAGATTAATATTCTTAACAAATGTCTTCATAATTTCTATCAATTTGAGTACAAATCATGGCAAAGATCTTGTTAACGGATACACAGATGAGACATTATGGTTGAGATTTGATATGAATCTATGGACATTTTGGATTTACTCAAGTAACAGAATAAGTAACGAAAATTTTGAGATTTCTTCCCAAAAAAGTGATTGTGTAAAAGCATTCAATGTGAAAAATTCCAAAATGATTGAATATCTACCTGTAAAGACATATGAAAAATTTCCTAATTTGGTTGCATATCAGGCTTTTAACTGTTCATTAAAAGGAATCAGATATGAGAATTTTAAGAATCTTAGTGAGCTTCAACAAGTTAACTTGGCCTATAATCAAATTGATTTCATTGCCCCTAATACTTTTAAAGATTTGACAGAACTAGAATATTTAAGTATATCTTATAATAACTTAATATACATAAATGATGATGATTTTAAAAACCTGAAGAATTTGCAAGACTTGTATCTGTATTACAATCAAATTTCTTTTGTCTCAAAAAATGCTTTTAGGAATTTGCCTGAATTAAGAAATATATCGCTAAGTGACAATAGTTTAAGAATATTAAAAGATGATCATTTTAAAAACAATCCGAAACTTGAAATTGCTTGGTTATATAATAATAAAATTGAAGTTTTAAGTTCAACATTTTTGCAAAATATCACTACTCTAAAATTTGTTAATTTGAACAACAATACTTGCATTAATCTTGACTTTTGTGACAAATTTTATTCATGTGACTATAAGTTTTCGCAAATGAAAAGTAAAATTGAAGAAAAATGTTAATTAATTTTATTTTATTATTAAAAATTTAATATACATAAAATGAAAAATTTATTTTGTAAAAATAATCGAGTTTTTCAACATTGATGGAAAGGTTTAATTGATTTCGTGATTCATGGAGAATTTGTAACAAGAAAATTTGTAAAATTATTGTTATTTTAAATTATTGTTAATGAATTATATGACGTGTCTTTATTTTAACAATTTTTGTCTATAATTTTCTTCATTTCAGAGAACCTTCGACCACAGTATTTATTATTAATACAGTAGCCATCGCTTATACATTGATTATCCCTCAAGTCAACAAGCAGCAAATTCTTCATGTTATCAAACATTGATGGACTCAAATATTGAATTTCGTTGTTATTCAGCCAAATTTTCTCGATTTTTCTGTTGTTCTTAAAATGGTCGCCATCCAGAATTTTCAAATTATTGTTGGACATGGAAATATTTCTGAGCTCAGTCAATGAGTCAAAGGCATTTTTCGATACCAAAGATATCTGATTGCTCTCAATATTAAGGTTGATTAGGTTTCCAAGAGTAATAAAAATATGTTCATCGATTGTCTGAATTTGATTGTCATATAAATATAAATATTTGAGCTTCACCAAATCTCTGAATGTATCGGCTAAAATCGATGATATCTGATTATATCCAAGGTTCAATAATTGCAGTTCTTTAAGGTTCTCAAAATTCTCATATCTGATTAGTTTTATAAAGTTGTTAAATGCACTATATCCAATTAAATTTTCAAACACATTATGAACATTTATCGGTAAATATTCAATATTTTTGTTATGCTGAATATTCAATCCTTTAACACTTTCACTTATGGACGCTGATAATTCAACATTTTCTGTGGAAATTGCCTCATTTGAATAGACAATGAATGTCCATAGATTCATGTCAAATCGATGCCAAATATCTTCACGTAATGTTCCGTCCACTGTTTCTTGACATGAATTTAGTTGGAAGAGTTGAGTGATGGTCAATAAAAATACAGTATTTGTTACTCTACAAATAAATTGATATTTTGTTATTACGACTTTTTGGAGAATTTAGAGGATTGAGCTTGAGCTCGATGTTGACTCGGATTTTGTATGAAAAAGTCGACTTAATTTGATTCAAATTCATCAAAATTCAAGTCAATTAAGAGGTCTATGTTCAACTTACAATCCCATGTTGCCTAATTTTTTTAGATGATATTCTGAACCATTTAAATGCTAACAGAGAACTGATAAAACTTGAGAAGCAATATTGTATGTGTATTAATTTAATTATCGCATTTCTCTCAATTTCATAAATGAGAATTAAAAAATATATGAGCACTTCCGGTGCATCATCTATACATTCACACATTATACGATTTTTATCATCTTCTGTTCCTAATTTTTGTACGAGATCAGAAATGAAATAATTCATGAAGAGGACAAGTATTTTGAAAAATTTCAGATTAGTTGGTAATTTGCTACCCAACATGATAATATGTGCCATGATATTAAACCCACCTTGCACTGATGAACACATTTTCCTCATTTTACTACAAACTTTTTACATCACAATTAAAAATTTTTTTTAATTCCATTAAAACAAGCAAAAGAGCATATTAATTATTTTTTTTAATTTCTCACCTAACGTTATGAAATAATAGATATTCGTGTATTGTGGATATATCCATGACATGCTCTACATTACACTTTAGGTCACAATCATGTCCTTGTGTTTACACATTCACCTCTTACAATTATTATTATTATCATTGTATTGGATGTTCCTTACACAACAGCATGTGACTGTCCATGTACAGATAAACATGATTCTATGTTTGTTTAATTCAGGAAACAGGAAGGCAATTGATGTAATTCGCATGCACAAAACAGCAATTTATTTACTTATTTTTACTGCTGTAAGGAAGGCAAGTAGCAAACATGCATTTCCAGATTCACATGAACAGATAAAATAGAAAACATCATGTTGTAACTCAAATATTGGCTCATTGTGACATAAATCTATTTATGTTTGACTAAATTACATCGTCTCACTCACTCACTCGATACATATAAATTTATTGTGCATGTTAAGTTTTATGTGTTCATGTTTATTGTGTTGTTCTACGAATATTTACGGAATAAATGATGGAATAAAATGGGAAATTAGTTTACGAGTTAATGTTTATTTTCAGATTGAAAAGCTTTTTTTGGTGAATTTTTGAGGACAATTTGATTAGATTTTTATGTGGTTTTGGGAATATTTTGTTGTCATGGCCATGGCGTCGTGTAGACTATAAGCTTAGGTACAACCAGATGGACAGAATGTCTGTAATTTTGTAGGGGTCAAAAATTGGAATTTTGATGGACCCCTAACTGAACTACCCTTTAAATTAACAAATATAGATAAAACATTCGCAATTATTCTCTAAACTGGTTGAGTCAAGCATATATGTTAACAACCTTGCTTATTGCCAAAAATAACAATAAATTCAAATCTCTGAATCGATCCACAAAAAATCCATTAGGAAACCTATCAAAAACCCACGAAAATTTTCCAATCTCAAAACACCCACAGCCTTATCCATATACACATACTAAAAATAAAATGAGATATAAATTTATGCATGGATGTGAAATCTTAAAAATGTGTTTTTTCTCATTCGCAAATATTGCTTTACCGCTATTTAAATTGCCACCATATTTTACCATTTATTTACTTCAACAATAAACCAAAACCAAGTCAGTTATTCACTTTCTGTCTCTGTCGCTCTTTTCTCGCTATGTTCATTCACGCATATTCATGAATTTCAATAACAACGTTGGTAAAAGAGAAGAGAAAAAAAAGTTTTTCTATCAATTTGAGTTTTAGGGGGTCTATTGAGATTGTTGGAGAGATATTACAAGAGATTTGATTCAGATGTAGGATCAGGGCTATGGATGTGAAGCAAAATTCGAAGATACTCTTTTACTTAGTCCAAAAGTATTCCCAGAAATGGACATTGTATGAGTGATTGATTGCATGGACCACGTGGACACAAACTGACTGTTAGAGACAAAAATACATGAAAAAAATTAAATTTTAGCATTCAAAGGTTCAAAAAGAAAATCAAGCACCGCTATTCACACCCATCCATCCATATTTTTTACGGTGGTTGGTAAAAAGTCGTAAAAAATATAATACGAGAAAAAGGAAAATAAAAAAAAATATATAACATAAAATAAATATGCGAATGGATATTTAAAATGAAAATGAGAAATAAAAATAAAAAAGGAGGCAAAGCGAGCGCAAAAAGGCAATGAAAGGAACAAAAAAAAAATCATTCCGAATTGAAATGAAAAGCTTGCAATAAAATGATGGAGAAAAAAAAATTCTTTGTAAGAAGAAAACAAAGTTTTCATTCAGGGAAATAAAATTATTGCAATGGATCATGCATAAATGTCATTATGGAAATTATGAAATTTTTATGGCGACAGATTATATATTTTTATATGTTTTAATAATTTTTGCAGCTTTTTATTCTTTCTTTTTGTTTTGGAAAATTTATTCTGAGAATTTTTACTTTTTTGGGGCTTGTGAAATTTATCTGATTGTTTTGGATATAAGACTGTATTTTTCTTGTTATAAATTAAAAATCTTTAAGTTTTTTTGTTAAAATTTAAAAAAATCCAAACTTTAATTTAAAAACTAAAAGTTTTTTGAGAGAAAATTTCAAAAACTTTCAAAACTGCAACAAAAAAGCTCTGAAGTCATTCTAACTTTATTTTATTGCACATTCCATTCCCATCAGTGCAATATCAAAAGAGCAGCAATGTCATAACCATAGCAATCACCACAACATTAAAAAGTGTACAAAAAATTTTTATTTGAATTTAAAATGGCCGTTAAAGTCTTGTTTTTCCATTTCAATTCCCAACTTTTATCTCTTTGCACTTGAAAAATCATTCGGTCAAGTGACAACATTTATTTTAAAGCTTAAACTGAAAATAAATGAGGTAAACCACTCACACTTATAGCTCATCATAATGAACAATAAAAAGCTCTACAGCTGTAACAATAATAATGATAATAATAATAATTTCGTCACATAAAATTGATAAGAATGTGAATATTGTGAATATTTTTTTTTGTTCATCAAAAACATTTTTTTTTGTTTCGTTCCAAATGGGAGAGTTTGGTGAAAGAAAACTTAACGAGGAGGATAGGATAACATTTTATTTCTTTGGATTGCTACAAAAACCGTGGCAATAAAATCATCTTTATTGCTTGAGTTTACAGCTGACAAAAATATATATAAAATTTTTTTCCTCTTTCTTTTTTCACTTCTTCATCGTTTTTATGACTCTGTGTGCCAGTTTTAATGCTGTTTAAGCAGGCAACAAGGAGGAATTGAGAGGAAATCAAGAGGATATTAAGATAGTGACGCACTTTGATTTGTCAAAAGAAACGAGATTTCTTCATGATTTGTAGAAAATATTGGCACTAATTCCTGACTTACTGTTACGCCAATGGATGACAACAGTAACATTAACCGTCATTTTTTTAAAAATTCAAATAATTTTCGAAAAAATCTCGAAGATTTAATTTTTTTAAATTTTCAAAAACCGTTAGATTTATTTATAAAAAAACAATTGAATGTAACAACTGAATGTAACAAATTAATTGAACTAAATAACAACTTTTGTAAATAAACAAACAATTTCTTCTTGTTTTGAATTCTAACGGTCATTTTATTTTTGAAAAAAATTAAATTTTCGAAAATTCGATTTTGGAAAATTCGACCATTGGGTGTTACGTAATCCACTTTCAAAAACTTGATGCTCAAAAACATACATGGGTCCAAGACCAAACCAGTTAGAGCTTAGCCCTCTACGATTCAACAACAGCTCGTTAATCTCAAACTGCTAGCAATTTACCAACCAGCTTCTCCGAAAATTCAGCTCAAAATTAAGCTCGAAAGGTTTTTCTTCTTTTCTCTTTCTTTTCCATCCTCTTCTTGTTTCTTCCAGAACATTACATTATGTGAGCATTGATATAAATTTTGAAATAGCTCTATTGTAGCTCTAACTGCCTCTATCTTTTTCCTTTCACTCCCACCATTCTTCTCGTGCTCCTTTTGTTTCTTATGGCACACTCAACCTCGTTTATGAATGTGTTTATATGCCGAAGGATAGTTTGAGAATGTCATTTACGTGATGTGAATTGCTTATAATTTTTCAAAGTCATGACATTCATTCATATCAATGCATATACGCTCATGTAAGCTTTTCGCGTATGCTTGGAGTTATGGCCTTTTTTGGGAGGAGAGAGTAAGCCCGGACTAAAAATTTATTTGACCCCTGAAAAATATATTTGGAGGGATTTGGTTATTGTGATAAGAAAAGTTTTGCAAATTTCCAAAAATATTTAAATCCTGTGTCACTCGGGATCACAAATACCTTCCAAATGCCCTTGCCTATTCCCAGAAAACAAAACTAAAAGTGGATAAAAAGAAATAAAAGACAGATGGCCAGCAACAAAAAAGGCGTTTATTAAAATTATTGCAGATGAAATATTTGAGTCATCGTAATTTTTACTCAGCAGAAAACAGCAGCTAGACATAGACATTAAGTCATGGAAAATTATTAACGGTCAAATTGGTTAGAATGAAAATAATTTTTTGCTGATTTATGTTACAAAATTTTTTTTATGATTCCCATTTAATGATTTATTGAGCATAAAAAATTATTTTTCTCTATGGCTGCCCTCCTTCATTTGACAAGGCAATTAAAAAATAAATTTTATTTCCACTTGTGTTCCTCACTCAATAGCTTGGAACAAGCAGCAATTTGTCAGTGGTTTAAATTAAGAATGTCATTTTGAATGGCATTTGGGAAATTATGTGTAGGAGCAAAAAGTATCTACATAGAATAGCCACAACATCACACTGAATAGGAATGGGAAGAGCCAAAGTCTTTGTTAGTGTGCATTAAGTTGACAGTTTTTTTTTTGCAGGGAATGAAGTTTTTTGGCACGTTAGGATGCTTTTTCTGGGGCAAGGTTGATTAGTTTGTTGGCACAATGAGAGGAATTTGCTTAAAGGAATTTATGGGCTTTTGACTCATAGTTTAAATTTTAACGGCTTTATTAATTTTGAATAAATTTTGTAACTTTTGATCCAAATTTGAAATTTTTTAGTCAGTTTTGAGCGGAATGAGCCAAAGCTTTAAAAATTCAGAAATTTTTGAACCGGTTCAGCCAGATTTAAATTAATTCAGTTAAATTAAAACTGATTCAGCCATTTTTGAAACAACTCAATATAAAATTCATTAAATCAATTATTTTACCTTTTTTTGTAAAAATCAATTACTAACTCTTTATAAATCAGATGCAATTATTTACATGTAAACTTTTCAATCAAAGAGAGACCTGTAAAATTTCCTTCAGTTTTTCCTTCCCATTTAAAAGTTTAATTAATTTTCCTTCACAAAATACGTAATTCAATTTACCTTACTTTTCATCATTTTTTCCTCTCCTGCTCTTTTTCATTTGATCCACTACAGTCTCATGCACCGTCTGCATTATATTTTATATTTTTTTTAAACTAACAAGTCAGCAACAAATTCTAGGCACTAGCAGTAGCAAACATGACATAATGCATGTGGATAAGCTGAAAAAACGAGCAACACAAAAAAAACTGGAAGTAAAAAAAATTAATTAATTGAAAAATCTCAGGAACATACAAACATGGAATGGAAGCTGTTACATAATTGCATGCTGACTTTGTAGCTTAACGGTGAAAGGTTGCAGTGAATGTGTGCATGAAAGACGACAGGAATATTACTAAATGTAACATTTTGCATATTGTGAAATTTTGAGGTATGTAAGAAACTTTTTATGGACATAGTGTTATTGTTGATGCTTCGAATGTGGAAAATTGATTGGGATTTTTTGTTCGTTAAATTTGATTTTTCGTTGAAAATAGTATTTTGAAACTTTTAATTGAAATTGTTTAAAATTTTGTTTGACATACCAAAATCAATTTAGTAAAATTTAATTAAAAATTGTTATGGATTTCTATAACTTTTGCTTACGAGAAAAATAAAAATTTTAATAAAATTTATTCAAAATTGAGGCTTATTTTATTTTAATTTAATTCAATAAACTCACAACAATTCAATGCATTTGAAAACTACTTAAATTTTCAAGTTTCTTAACTAGTACTCATTGAGTTAATAACTCAATGTGCTGAAATCTTGTGAATGTAATCATAAATTTTGTCTTGAATTGTCTTTGTTCTGTTGTCGCAATGGTCTGTTATTTCCTCAGAATCTAGCACTTCATATGATTCGTAATCTTTAACTTCTTGAACTGGGTTCTCTTCATCCGTACTCACAAATGTTAAAAATATTGTTAAAATTAGCACGAAGATTAATCTGGATAATAAAAATAATTTTTAAATAATTCCAGGTTTTCAATATTTTGTCTTCAAAACTACAACTTACAATCGCATTCTGGTGATTATTTTATTTATTTTCAGACAAAATCTATTTTTAAAATACTCGTTCTGATCTCTAAAGTTGTTTACTATTGACTGAATTAAAATCATCTTGATACACACAAAAAAATTATTTGTATCATCATTCAGCAAAATAACTAAATTGGTCTAATTCAAATTTAAAAATAAGATATCGTAAAAGATAGTTCACGTGGTTTCAATTTAATAAAATAGTATGAATGACTCAATTGAGAGAATTTACGATTATTTTGTGGAGAGTGAGAATTTTTTTGTGATAAAATCAAGTAAAAGTAAATAAAATTAAAATTTATGTGATTCATAAATGACACATCCAACTACATAATTACAATATTGTCAATAATATTTCAAATCGACTTCCTTTTTTGTCCCACGGACGTATTCAGGGGTGATGTCAAGCTAACCCTCAATAGAACTAAAATATTCCAAGTTTCCTTCAGTTTTTCACATATTTCTTTAACCTGTCACATAACTTTTGGTTTTGGTAACTTTTTCTAATATTCAGCATATCACTTTCGAGTATTAAATGCTCAGGTGTGAATGGCAAGCGTATTGGAATCGAATGTTGTTCTCTTTTTTGATTAATTTTCGTTACCTTAAGAAGAAAATGGAGCTGATTTGATGAGAAAGGGAAGTTCAGTGGTCATTTTGTCTCAAAGTTTAGTATTTCTTTATATTTTGTCAATATTTAGAATTTTGGTATTTTAGGACATAGCCTCATCTCTTCCCCCCCAGTTTTCTAAATTTTCAAATTTTACACCAGAATGTTTAATTCTGATTTAAATTTAAAAATTCGTAGGACATTGTCTAAATGCACATCAACTTCATTTCTTAAGCCATTTTTAAACTTAATCCATTTCACCTTTTCCCTCCCTTTCTTCATTCTTGCTGTCGTCACATACTGAGCGAGTGAACGAGAGGAGATTTAAGGAGAATTTTTTCGTACACTGAACACCGTAAGTGATGATTTTTATAAGAATTCAATGTGAAACACCTGCGATTCCATTTTTCTCTCCCTCTCTGCACCCGCAAGTAATTTCACCGCAATTCAATTTTCTATTGAATATAAATCATTCTGTAACAGTCTCATTCAACATTCTCCTTCAATTTATGTAATATGTACATTCAGTAACTATAGTGGAGCATTCTCTAGCTGACTTTTGCTCCCCATGAGATTCTTGATTTGTGATAACATAAAAAAAATTCTCTCCTAACCTCTGCAATTTGAGAGGTGTGTAGAGAATTCCGGTGATCAGGAAACCCATGAGGGACATAATTGCATTCAAGCTGTTGTGGATATTTAGTATTTTAAAGTTTTGGTTTTGAAAAGCTTCATGTAAAGATTTTCACACATTTTTATGGTGGACTCTGGAGGTATCGAGCCACATGCAGGCGAATTTGTCAGTAAGGCGTCTGTGATCGAGTCTTGGACAACAGATTATTATATTTAATGATAGGTTGGGATTTTTTTCTCTTAAAAACCCTAGAAAATTGAAAAAAAAAATCCCAAAACTGGTGGGTTGACACTCAAAACCCCCCTGAATACACCACTGGTTGTTGATATGACGTAATTATTTAATTCTAATGACAAACATCGACATGTACACATGGACTTCAATTTGATTTTAATTTATTTAAACATAAAAGGCTGACATATTTATTTTCCCATTTATCCTAATTTTTTATTTTCCTAACAACCTTAAAATCCTTTTAAATTGAAATAAAATTTAATTAATTTTCCTAAAATTTCTCTCTACAAAATAACAAAAAAACAAAGCATAAAAGCACAAAAGTACACAAAAAGAAATTAAAAAATTTTCAACCTCTTTCTTCCAACGAGCATTTTTGTTTGCTCTTCCACTTCCTTTTTTATATGCGCCACGTCAAAGACGGCTGAAATAATTCATTTTTAATTAAGGCACCATAAAAAAGGTATGTACCATCATCATCATAGTCGTCGTTTGCCGTTTGTCGCATACAACATACCATTTCAAATGTTCATTTCCATAAAAATGTAATTATAATTATATGTTTTTAAAATTGCGAAGGAGAAATTAAAATAAATTAAATGTGAAAAAAATATTTTTTTGAAAGAGAAAAATGACAAAATGAGCAAAAGTCAAATTATATGGGAAAAAATTTATTTTATGTGCACGAAGGTGGAAAATTGTGCTTTTGATGATGACAATTTACCTTGTTCTCTCAAACATATAAAAAAATAAAGAACCTAGCCTTAAAAACTTAAAGAATCTACCTAGAAAATGTGGAAAAGCTTTTATTCAATTTAAAATTTGAATTAAAAAATTAGAGTACATAAATTAATTGTTTTCTAAAAGTGAAATTTAAAATATATTTTTTTTAAATTTCATATTTTTAAAAATTGATTTACAGCAGATAATATTTTAAAAATCATTTTCAGCATTTTTATAAAACCTTTTATGTAAAAAATGACACAAAATCCCATAAAAGTCCATCACATCAATAATATTTGTGCATATTTTAATATATAAAAACCTAAAAAAATCACATCCACATTTTCATCATCACAACAATATAATTAATATAATAAAAGTGCAGGATCACCAGTAGCATCATAACTTATCGATGTCATTTAACATAAAAAGCAATTTATGAACACGGAAAAAATATTGTAAAAATGAAAAACAATTGAGAAAATGCGATAAAATGAGCGACACGTGGTGTGAGTATGAAAATAAATTCACAATTTTTGCTGGTTTTGCTTAAAATAAATGGAAATTTTTTTGGAACCCCCACCTCGATGTTTAACATTGAATGAAAACTGACCCCGGAAGAGCCTAATTTCATTATTTCATGACAACAAAAAATTAATAATAGGCAATAGCTGAACGGTTTTTTTTGTGCGAGAATAATAATGTTAGAGTTCAGCTTTTGCAAACTGTGTGCATGCGAGATTTGTCCTTGGGGATTAATTTTTCGGAATTTGTGAAATTTGAACACTTTGTAGGAAATGAAAGGTTTTGGCTGACAGCACTCAAATTCCGAAAAACCATCAAAAAGGACAACTTAGAAAAATTCTCCCAAAATTCACCGCAACGTTTATTGAAAAAATATTAGCAACAACAACAAGAACAAGCAAGTATTTTGCTCGATGGAATTAATTTCATTCGTTTCTCACTGATAGAAACTGATTAATGGCTGAACATTTTTTCGCCAATATTTTTTTCTCGAATTTCACGCACTCACGCTACACTTACACAGCAAGCCGCACGAGAAATGTGCTTTACGGTGGGACTTAATTTTGATTTAAGGGAGCCCAAGTTACTTGTTTTTTTCTGTGAATTATTCTTAGTAGATAATAGGTAATCAGAAAAGGTTTTAGAAAGTGGACGACACTAAATTCTGATAATAAAAACCGACTTTGAAAAATCTAAAGTTAAAAATTTTTTTTAAAAAAATGCGTCCTAACAACAAAAACTTTCCCTACCCATTTATCATGGTCAAAAACGAAAAAAGAAAAATTCCACAATGTTCTATGATATTGTTATTGTTGCTCAGGATACCTTACATCCTCATAATATGGATTATATAAAAAATATATTCGTTCATACAATTTTCTGTTCTTTCTTTAATAAAAATAAATAAAATCCATTTTCTTGCTCACTGACCATACCGTGCTATGCCTTTCACATAATACGTATATGGCATCCTGTTGATTTATTTATGGTGTTTTTGCTGTCTATTAAGTGCCACGTGAAATATTATTAACATTTAAGGCAATTTTTACTTGTGTTTAATAAATAGACATGTACACATACGTGGATTTACACAGACGTACCTAAAATGTATTTTATGAAGGCATAACATAAGAATTTTTTGGTAAAGATGCTTTTAATCCCTCAAATAATGTAAGACGACATCAGATGTGTCTTTGACATTTAATGACGCTTTTAAATTTCAATATTATTTCTCCTCTCCGTGCCTTATTGTTAGCTTCCTGTCGTCTTCAAGATGATGCTAAAATTTGCTTTTATAACGATAGAAAATTGCTGCAATAATTTTTCATTTAATTTCTATTAAAATATTTGGAAAATTTTCGATGTCTGGGGACAATGAAATGGAGACAGTTGTGTATCTGGAGGTATGGGGTCAACTCAACTGAACTCAGTAGATATATAAATTATTTTTTTTAAAAAATGATTTTTTATAATATTATATTATTTTAAATCTTAAAAAGGTATAATGAAGTCATTGAAATTATAAACAGATGTCAAGTCATAATTTTAATTCATATTTTAGATAATAAATGAACTTATCAACTCAAGGCTCAATGCATTTTCAAATCCTTGATTAATAATGCTTCAAACATATAATTCATGTTAAAACTTATAACGCATTTAGATTATGATGTTTATAATCATTGTGAGAGCATACGTAGCCTTAAGTGTTGATTATTTCACATTCAGTGTAGCTTATTGCTATATCATCTAGATGCTAGAACATAATTGATGATCTCAAGGACCATTTATATAAAGTTTGAGTCTAGGATGTCAATATGTGCAGTATTTAATGATACAGTCAGAATTTTAAGTAAAATTGAAAGAATAATTATTAAAATTTTTTAAAAACATTTAATTTGATAAACCTTAATTGACACAAAAAATACAAAAAAATATTTTTGATCAGTAAATAGACAATCCACTATTATTAAAAAAAATGCTTTCAAATTTTCGAAAATCGACTAATTAATAGACAGCAAAATAAAATGTGAAACATTTAGTAAAATATTGCAAAAATCTAATTAGAAGCCATGTCGAGTTGCAAAAATAGGTCATAGAAAAACTTAATAACAGAACTAAAATTAATTTAGATAATTTTATAATGCAAAAATGTTATTAGAGTCAAATTTTTAAATTTTCTATTTAATTTTAATTTAAATTAGGTATTTTTTAAAGTCATTTAATGTGAAACTTGAAGTCGTTTCTGTAATATTTAACTAGCATTTTTCAATTTATTTTTTTAATAATTTCAAGTTCAATAAAAATCTCATAAAAACATTTCTTCGGAAACCTTTTTTATACCAAAATAAAATTCAACCAAATTCAATTTTCAATGCTTACAAAATTACGGTCATAAAGCCTCGATTTGCAAACAATAAAAAATTTAAACAAATCCACAAAAAAATTTTATAACAAAAAAATTGGTAAGCGTCTAACTTCGAGCGCAGCAACAAAATATTGATGCATAAATTTGAGTAAATGCTTGAAAATAAACATTTGATATTAAATATTGATTTTTGTTACTCTTTTTGTGCTTCATGCTGAATCTTCTCGATTGATTTCAATTTTCCATTATTGACATACAAAACGGCAGCCGTAGCAATACAGAAATATTTCCGATTTACTGTATTTCCTTCTCTTATTTCAATCTACTCCCAGGAAAAAAAGAAGTAAGCCGCAAACAATCATCGAAGGATTTCAAATCATCTTTTTTCGTTCCTTTGCACGAATTGTCTTAAAGCACTTTCGAAAATCCTCAATGGATCTGTTAAAATTTACGATTCTACTTTTTTGTACTTTATTCTTTTTTGCGCATTTTCACTTTATGAAGCTGGCTTTTATGGGAGATATGAGGGAATTATTTGTGAATTGTCGGAATTTCTAAAGCAGATGACAAGCAGGAGGTGCCATGTCCTCCTGGTTGTCAAAGTATTTGATTCGATTGGGTATCATACAGCTTTAATCCCACTTAATATTGCAATATGTGTCTCAAAATGACGTAAAAAAGGTGTCTTAGATACTAGTCTAGTTTGTGTATCTTTTTCAATTCCAGAACCGAGGCGAAAGTTTCCAAGGCTCTTCCTGTGGTCTCTAGTTTTTGCAATCAATATAAAAATGCGCTCTATTCACCCATCCTTTCTACACTTCTCAACTTGTAAACTTTAGTATTTCCTCATAACGAATCTCATGCATAAGAATTTAAATTCCCTGTGAATATGTCTAAAAATTTATTTTCATGCCATTTCCTCCTGTTTATTTCCATAATATTTGAATTTTTATGGACATGCGGAAGAAATTTCATCCCCCGTATCTGTACTTTATTTATTACACTATTAGAGTCTCTCGACGATCACCGTAACGATTTAAAGTGGCGCCCATTTGAACTTTTTTTTTGAAAATCAATAGATGCGTAAGTGCCCATGGATGGATAAAGAGTGAGAAAAAAAAATTCAGGGTCCGGTAGAGTTCCATTCCATTAAACTTTATTTCCAATTGATATGAGATGGAAAATAGAAAATTTTTGAGCAATAAATTCGTTCTTTCTTGGAACGTGACGATGATGAGAAAAGGGATTCGAGAGACTTTGAAGTGGAAATTTCTTTCCTTTTCCGTTTTGAATTGCCTGACTTGCTGTATCTTTTATGCCTACTTGGTGAGAAATCAATTTGAAGAATAAATATGGAATGATGAAGATATTGTTTGTGAATATTATTTGAGAGGGTGGAAAGGAATTTTTTTATGATTGATTCTGGATGCGTTAACACTTTTTATCCTGCTCGTGGTTGAAGTATGTGTACATGTCTTAAAAAGTTCTGGATTTACTCGGAGTTTGTTTAAATTTTTCAAAACCAAAGATGTAGGAACATATTTTTTAGAGAAGGGGGGTTAATTTTTTTGTGAACTACACAATAAAACTGGTTATTAATTTTGCTATCTTCTTTAAAATTGGTTTTGTTTTTGTGAATGAATAAAATTTACACACCAAACCTGTTTGTAATTAAATCAAAGATTTCTGCGGCATTTCAAGATTTTTTCAGACATTTGTCTCAGTTGCTGTTTAGAATCTTGTTTATCTGCAGTATAATCTAACAAAAAATAGAAACAAATGCAAATGTAAGTTTACTTTTTAAATAAATTTTATTATTTTACAATGACTAAAATATTTTTTCAGGTTTAATTTAATAATAACATGTGTTATTTGCATATCATCTTTAAAATCAACTCTATCAGCTGAAAAAGTCAGTGGATATTTCACCGACATCACATGGTATCAATTTAACATGGACTTATGGACTTACGACATTTACTCAAATGAAATAATTTCTACCAAAAATGCGGAAATTGATTCAACAGAAGTTGAATATGGCAAAGCACTTCGCCTCAAAAGTAACAAAAATATTGAATATTTACCAGTGAAAGTGGCTGAAAAATTACCAAAAATAATAGCATACGATGCCTATAAATGTTCTATAAAGGAAATAAGATATGAGAATTTTGAAGACTTAAATGAGCTTCAACTCATCAGCTTGCAACATGGACAAATTTCGCATGTCCCTAAAGACATTTTTAAAGATTTGTCGAAACTTAAGTTTCTTTTCCTTAGTAATAATCAACTGCAATTCATCGACGAACAAGTTTTCCAAAACCTTGGTCGTTTAATCCACCTAAATGTTGATGATAATCAAATCAGTTCAATCACGAGAGGAACTCTTGAAAATTTGACAGAGCTGAAAAATGTGTCATTTACTGGTAACAAACTGCAAGCACTAGATGATGGACATTTCAAAAATAACAAAAAGCTCGAGTGGATTTGGTTTGATCGTAATAAAATTCAAGTTTTAAAGCCAACAATGTTTGATAATATGAAGAACTTAGTGTACATTGATTTCTCCAGCAATATGTGCATTGATAAAATTTACAGAGTCGATTCTGATGACTGCTTATCAAAGCGTACGAAATTTGAAACTTTAATGGAAATTATAGAAAATGATTGTGAGTTTTAGGTGGGCTGACCATCTGCTTGGTTTTTCAGAGGGCTGTCCTCTGAAAGGTCCAATTTGTCCTCTATTTTCAGTATAAAATTTTTTGGTCCTCTATTTTTCAAAAAATATCTGGTTATCCTGGTTTTAGGGGGAGTCAGATGATGGTTTCTAGGTGGGTACTGATTTAAGAGACATCCTCAATGGATCAAATGAAATCCTATCCCATGATTTCAAATTTTCAACTAAAACATGCTTTGTAAATAATTTTTCAATTTCTAAAGATTTACTTAATAAAAAGTTTTTACAACAAAATAAACAAATTTTAACAGTTATTTGAAATTCATTAAAAATTATCCTAAATTTTTTTTGTTTAATCTTTTCAATTTCAAAGCAAAACCTTCATTTGATGATTAATTAATCCATAAAATCATGTTATGGTACGCGGATGTAAGCATGAAGGTTGTTTGTTTTTATTTATCATTGATGTTTGACAGAAAAAAATGAAGATGAATTTCGAGGAATTACTACATCGCCCTTTTTCATTTCCCACTTTTCACTTTCAATTTTCGTGTTGCCTTTTTTTCGTTCGTTCATCATCAGAACAAATTTCACGGCTCCGTGATGAATTAATTATAAAAATGCGCGCCAAGATGAGCTGTTGGGTCTCTTTATCTTGTTATTTAGAGAGACGTGTCCATCGGAAAAGTGAGTGATTGAAGATATTTTGTCTAAGTGCCATAAAATTGGATGCGATTGTTATGAAATATTGGATTCAAGCTTTATTCTGGACATTATTCCATATTCCTATGTAGAATAATTCAAAATCCTTAAAAATTTAAATTTTAGACGGAAAAATTTGGGACCCTCCTCAAAATTTTTGGGGTTCATGCCATCGTGAAATTTTTAAATAAAAAAATGCCTAATTTTACTTTTCAACTTGTTTATTCTTATTTATACTTTTTACCTTTTTCCTTTCAAAACAAAATATTCGACTCATAAAACAGCGTAAAAACAGGTTAAAGAAGAAAATGATGGCACCCTTCATATAAACATTGTTATTATTTTTCATCCACTTTTATGCCTCCCATCCAACCATCCATCCATCTATCCATTCATCTAGCTATCTATATTTATTCACTTTATGTGTATACTCACTATCCGAGGGAGAAAAAAATTACAACGAGATGATGAAAAAAAAATTCTTCTCATCTAACCGTCGTAATTCAATAAGTGTGTTTAATATTCTGAGGGGATGTTCAAATGATAATGCTATTTTATGTAGTTAAACACAGTCTTTATCGTAAACGAGGGGAGTTGCTTCTTGAAATTCTCGTATCGTTATGGCCTAATTTTTAATTATAATGATGAAATTTATAGCAAACTAAAAGCATTTTAATGAGGTTTTTTGTTTTGACTAAAAATGTCTTGTTGCTTCTGTTGAAAAATTAATTTTATACTTATATTTTTAATAAAAATTAAAATTAAAAATTTTTTAGAATCCCTCAATTTTGAGCCTTATTGGAACTCTTGCGTTTAATTATTTTTTAAAGGCAGGTGCTGGAACAAATTTAGAGACTTGTAGTGCCATTTTGACCACTTATATTTGTCTGTAATTTTCAAGTCTTCGTGTCTTGACTGCAAATGGCGGGGGATATTCAGATTTTTTTTTAAAAAAACCTAGTGAATTAAAGAAAGGTTTTCGTCAAAGGGGATTTGTCTCCCCAATCCCCCTGGCAACACGTCTGCTTGACTAAAATATTAATTTAGACTCTGAAAATATGGACACAGCTTTTATTCTCAATAAATTTGACGAGTGTTTTTTAAATTCTTTTTTGTTTTTTTTTGTACGCACAATGTTAACTATATCAATAAAAGTTGATGAAATATGCGTGGAAGTTAATAGTGAATTTGAGTAACAACTGTTTCAGTATTGTAAGCAAATTCGATGATTAAGGTATCTTAGGAGTGGAATTTATGAATAATAAATTTGTAATGAACAGTGTGGACGTAACAAATGCAAATAAAGCATACGGATATAAGCATGATCAAGTGTGTGTTCTAAATAACTTCAAAATGTCAGCTCCTTATGGAAAGATGTGAGATTACCTCTGATTTATTTCGAAAAATGCAATAAAATCACAAAAATATTTATTTAGTTACTGCCTTCTCGGTGCATCTGGATGTGGAAAAACTACCTTAATTTCATGTATTTTGGGTGTCAAAAAGTTAGACTCTGGTATCATAAAAGTCCTACAGGAGAGAGTTTCCACCAAGCGACCACACAGCAACATCAATTCTATTGGATATATGCCACAAGAGATAGCACTTCCAATGGCTATGTCAATAAAAGAAACAGTGACATTTTTTGCAAATATTAGCCAAATGGATATGAAGTCATTTAAGGAACGATATGAAATGTTAATGGAAATGTTGGAACTAAAGTCTGAAAATTCGTTGATTGAGGATTTATCAGGTGGTGAAAAGAGACGAGTTTCTTTTATTGTTGCCTTAATTCACAATCCACAATTGCTGATCCTTGATGAGCCAACTGCTGGACTTGACATAATTATTGTACAAAAAATTTGGGGTTTCCTGAAGGAATCTGTAAAACTGAATACAAATTTGACAATTTTGATGTCAACGCATTATCCACATGAAGCAGAAAAGGCAGACATTTGTGGATTTATGAGGAATGGAAAGTTGTTGGCTGCAAATGATCCAAAAATAATTATGCAAAATTTAAATGCTCAGAATCTTGATGAAGCGTCTTTAATGTTGTGCTATAATAAAAATGAAGATAATTTAGTCGTTGTTACAGAAACTGACCAAAGTAATGAAATTTTGACAACTGAATTCGAGGACCATTATAAATCCGAAAGGAAAATCATGGAACCAAGAACATTAATGGCTTTATTTCGTAAGAAAATGTTGTGGTCAAATCACTCAAAAGCGTATGTATCCAAAATGTCTTTTAGATCGTATCGCAAAATTAATTATTTTTGTTTATTTTAGGATCATATCTGCGACTTTATTTCCACCTTTATATCTGTTCATTTTGTTAATATTTACAATTGGCAGGCCTCCAAAAGACTTAAAAATTGGAATTATTAATGAGGAAATCCTCAATTGCAGCAAATTCATGTCAGCAAACATTCAATATGATTGCAGTAGTGAAGGACTCTCATGTCTTTTTATTAACACTATACCTGATCATAAGGTTCAAAAAATATTGTACAAATCATCTGTAAAAGCATCAAATGATTCACAAAAAGGAATAATCAGTGGATATGTGCACATACCGTCAAATTTCTCAACAGAATTCATGAAAGTTCAAAATATTCTTGACTTTAGTGAATCAAAAAAAAGTCACATCAGTGTGTATCTCGATCAGTCAGACATTTACAAAAATGAATTTGCACAAGGTTTAATTTCAAGAGCTTTTGAAGATTTTATTGATGAAATGATGCCAAAATGTAATCGACAGCCAAAATTATTTCAAAGTAATATGATTTTTAGAAGCTACAAAGATGATGACACTAAGATGAGCTTTGAAACTGACAGATCAACTATGCCTGCTGTATATCTATTGTAAGATTAATATTTTGAATTTACGTCTTTTAAATTATACATCCTTGTGCATGGACTAGCCATAAAAAGGTGGTGGGAATCTGATTAAAATATTTTTCTACTCCATTAGATTTACAATTGCCAGTGGAATAAATTTACTGGTTTTCTCACTTCACCAATACAAATTTGAAGAAGTTTGGGACAGAATCTTACTTTGTGGTGTCAACATTCATCAGCTGTTGATGATCGAAATCATTATAAGTCTTTTTGTAGCTGTGTGTCACGTGGTTCAAACATTATTAATTAAAATTATTTTTTGGGATTTTATTGAAATTGAGGATTTTGCGGCACTATCAATTATAGTAGGATGCGTAAGCTTGATAGGATGTATGAACGGATTGCTGGTTGCATCACTCATAGACAACTTTTTTGCTTTATCGTCCATTTGTTTTTCGTTAATGATGATTTTTTCATTCTCTGGCGGTGCTTTGTTGTAAGTAAATGAAATAGATCTGAAAAAATAAAATAAAATAAAACATATTTTTTTCTTTATCAGTCCGTATGAAGGAATGGATCAGTATCTTAAAATGCTGTTCAAATATGTTCCAACTGGAATGCCATCTGCTTCATTTAACAACGTAATTTTTAAGGGACATGACCTTACCCATTCAAATGTCTATTGCAGTGTTTTATTGTTGATTATTTGGATTATTATTTTATTTTTTATAAGTTATTTATATTTAATAAAAAAGAAGTACAGAAAATCGTAATGGAAATTTAAAAAATTATTCAACTGTTTTTATTTTTAATATGAAATAGCTTACATGAAATAAAAACCAAATTATTTTAAACGCGATACGCAAATTTTCTTTAAAAAAGCAATTTCAACCCCCCTGTTCAAAAAAAGTCTTTAAAATTTTCACCATTTTTCTCAAAATAAAAACTTTTACAAAACGAAGAAAAAATTGCACATTCAATAACGCCTTCCTAACAACGCTTAATAGACTTTTACCATAAACATTAACTAAATTTCTAACGCCATTACATTTTATGGTGTGAGACTTACTCTCGTTTCCATTTCTTCGTCATCCACGACCATCTCCCCATATCTACTGTAAAAAATGCTTTTAAACATTCCGTAAAGCGAAAATTGCGTTCATAAATCTTACTTTTGTAATATTTTTAATGCATCAACGATGATGATGATGATGATGATGGTGGATGGGCAGAGTAAGCATGATACAAGGATGAGGAGAAGCTAGAAGAATAAACGGAAGGAGATCGTAAAGGATGTTTGGCAAATAAATTTATTGTAACGATGATATATCAATAACCCTTTCGACTTCCTCTATATCGTTCAGTAATAATAGAAGGAGCATGTGGATAAATGCGTATGAATTAAAGGGTTATCAACTGGTGCAATTTTGGTGCTGTTAAATTTATTTTTTGGAGATTTTGTTTAAAATGTTGCTAAAATTTGAAAATATTTGGGGGTTATTGAGGTCATTGACCCTCAGCCCACACATCCTCATTTCATCTCTTAAATGGGGAGCCAATAAAATTTCTCCAATAACAATCCAATTTCTTATCTTAAACGATAGTCAGCAAATTGATAACCCTATAATAGTATTTCATATGTCTATGTCTGCAAAACTTTACTATTTTATTTTCATCACCCTTTTAAATTTTGTTTATGGGATGAATTTATTCTCAATTTTGTTATTTCTCCTCCTTTTTTATGACCATACGAAAGTAAAATGAAAACAACGGAGATGAAAAAAATTTTTGTTTTAAATTTTCTTTAGCAATAAAAGAAAACAAAAGGGGTAAGAATGTAGAGAATGATGCAGAGTTGCATATAGAAAATTGATTGAAATTTTTTTTACAATTTTTTGGGGGTGATTCATAGAAGAAAAGAATGAAATGAATTCAAAGCCGCAGCATGGGAGACAAGAGCGTATTTAGGGTGCCGAAACCCAAACTGAATTTTTTAGAAATGTTTTTCAATTTGCTAGGATTTTTAAGAAAATTTTCCAAACCTCACCAAAAATTTTCCCCCCTTCCTCCAAACAAATTCCTGGATACGCCCCAAAAAGACAAAGAAACCCCCAAAAGGGAGTTTTTTGAAAAATGAAAATTCTTAAAAGATTAGAAATGAATTAAATTGTTTTTAGTCAACATAAACAACGTCAAAATCCCCTTTGTAAAATCTTTATTTCCTCCTTTGTTTACATTAAATAAGTGAATCTAATAAATTTGTTCGACATCTACGATACTAAGTCCTCTTATAAAATTGAGAAATGCAAGATGAATTTTAGTCAAAAAGACGATAGCACTTAAGGCTGATAAATTTCTGCTTATTTTTCACTTTACTTGATGTTCAATTTGAGGAAAAATTCAATCGCATTAAAATGAAATTTCCTCATGAGTGGAAATAAGGGAAGAAAATTGACGAGAAAATAAATTTGGAAGCTTAAGTTAAAGAAATTTGACAGAGCTGATAGTCATAATGATGCTGCAATAAATTGACTGTGATTAGTCAATGATCTTAATTAGATGATGAGGATTTTAGAGCAATTTTTCAGATATTTCGGTTTAGATAATTTTTACCCATTCCAACCCTCCCCAAAAAATCACTTATAGCTTCAGCACAACCGAATACCAGCAAATGCATCCAAAACTTTTTTAATAAAAATTTATTTTATTCAGATTTAAATTTAATTAGCTAAATTAATTTAACTGATGAGCTTCGATAAAATTGAAATGATTTTTAATTGGATTTCGATTAATTTGATAGGTTTGATGGCTAATTTGCGTGATGTGTCGATAATTAAATTCGCAAAATGTCAAAAATTGATTTTTCTATGAATTTGTTGAAAACCGAGGATGACCGTGTCATAATTAAATCTATTTTCAATTTTTGTGATGAATATTAGAAAGTTATACTTTAATTTGATTTTTTCGGAGAATTTTCTCTCCCCTAAATGGCTCTAAATGTGTTACGTAATAATTGAACGGCTCCTTTAATAATTCATGAACTTTTATGGATTTGTAACAGCTACAGCCGGAATTCAATCTTAATTTTCCAAATAAACCCAAGAAGTATAGGTTACATAGAAAAATGTCAACATCATTGTCTAAACCTGTGATTTGTGGTGAAAATTTCACACAAAAAATATATCCAGCCTAGATAAATTTAACTGTCAAGAAATCTCGATTTTACTGTCCTGAAAAAATCATGAAAAACCAAAATGTCACACACGCAAAAAAAAATCATCCACAGAAAAAAGAGATATTTTTAAAAAATCACAAAACAAGCATTAACACTGAGGCATTGAAGCATTCGCCAACAATTTTATCGCCGAATTTGCAAAATAATAAAAATGAGGAGGGCAGAAAAAAGTGTATTAATATTTTAATTTATGGCCAGAATGCAAATGGAAATGAATTCAGTGAGAAAAAAATAATAACAGGGACAATTTTTTCTGAGCATTTGGGAAAAAGTGAACAACTTTTAAATTTTAAACTAATTTTAATTTTACTCAACCCACCCCCTGCTGAAAAAATGCTTGATTCTCACAAAAGATCTCATTCCAGCAAATTCAGCTAATAACTTTTTTAATGGACAATGTTAACAAATGTTAGCTCAAATAATGATTATGACTTACATGATTCTTTCATATGAACAAGTCTAATATGAAGTTCAAACAAAAGCTTTTACGTTTCTCCTCAAAATGGCATAAAATTTCTCAATTATGAAGTCATTAAACGATGCTAATGGATATTCAACAATGAATTACATAAATTTAATAACTTATTCAAGAGGTGTGGATTTTAGAATGTTAAATGAGAATTTTTGGTTTACTTGTGGATGAGTTAATGAATTTAAAATTGAATTTATGCTTTAATTGAGTGAATGGAGTAGTGGTGATGAGAATAATGAATATGGATGAGGATATTTTTAGTTAAGTTGATGAATTTCTTTATGTAATCATTTAAATTACGTTTTTAATAATTATAAAAAATTTGAATTTTTTTAAAATTTCAAAAATTATATTTTTTTAAATTACAAAAATTTTAATTTTTGTTAAATCTTAAAAATTATAGTTTAATTTAAATTTTTGAAAGATTTTGACAAAGAAGATTTAGATTTTTGAAAAGTTATTCAAATCAGCTCAAATTTTTGAATTTCAATAATTTTTTACATAGATTTTGAGATTTTTGAACAAATAATTCAGGACAATTTTAATATTTTTTGAAATAAAATTTAAAATTCAACCCCCTCTTCAAAATATTATTTTTTTTACTTATTTCTACAAAAATATACTTTCCATTCACTCTCAGTTCCCGTTGTTTTCCACTTAATCTTCTTCTCTTATTTCCGGTAGCAATGCCAGCATAATATAATAATAAAACTGAGGGTTGAAGGGATTTCTCTTTCGTTATTCCATCGGGATAATGGCTGGCACAAAAATAACAAACGAACAAAGCAAAGAAAAACAGAGGAAACAGCAGAAAGGCGGTTAAAGCAGTAGCTAGTAGCTGCAGCAGTTGCTATTTTAAAAAATGTATATAAAAGCGTCAAACCGGAAGTTTTGTTATTCAAATTTCATCTGGCATAAAATCATGTGTAAATAAACACGAGCAGTTCGTGAATTGCGAGGAGTTGATTTTTTTCATAACTCAGTTCTGGTGATTTTTTAATGACTTTACGGAGCATTAGGATTTTGTGGAGATTGAAAGGTTGTGGATTATTAAATGGAATTGTTTTTCTTCTTTTAAGTCTATGGAAACAGCTGACAAATTGAATAAATTATGTGATATTATTTTTAAAGATCAACCTTAGCTAGGCTGTCCATCTGCTTGATTTTTCAGAGGGCTGTTCTCTGTCTTCTGAAAGGTAGAAAAATATCTGGTCACTATAACCTTAACTCACTAGCTCAACTACTTAGTATTAAATTTCCCATATCAATCTTCAAGACATGATTGGATCTCTTTGGTCTCTAAATCCGTGAGATATATAAATCACATATTAAACTTAAAAGACAATTTTTAGAGACATAAAATCATTATTTATTTCCTTCATATTTTTTTATAAAAATATTTTTATTCTCACAAGATTCCGATATTGTTAACAATTACGTTTAATCTTCTCCTTCAACTGCTGTAATCTTAAAGCATTTGCCGACGCATTAACGCATCGATTTTCTTCTAAATTGACAGTTTTAAGATTTGACATGTTATCGAACATTGTTGAACTCAAGAATTCAATTTCGTTGTTATTAAGCCAAATTCTTTCAAGTTTCGTGTTGTTTTCAAAATGGTCATTTTCCATCATTTTGATTTTGTTGAAGGATAATGAAATATTTCGAAGCTCAACCAGCGATGAGAATGCATTTTTTGGAATTAAGGAAATATTATTGTGGCTGATAAGAAGTGCCCTCAAATTTCCTAGCTTATTGAACAAGTTTTCGTCAATGGCTTTCAAATGGTTGTTTGAAAGGTACAAGTACTTTAATTTCGTAACACTTTGGAATGCTGTTTGACAAATAGATGATAAGAAGTTGTGAGACAAGCCGATGAACTGAAGTTCCATGAGTCTATCAAAACCTCCTCGATGGATAGTCCTCAAAGAGCAGTTGTATGCATTATAAGCAATTAGATTTGGAAAATTTTTATAAACCTTGATTGGCAGGTACGAAATTTTCTTATTTTCCATAAACGTTATACCTTTTGTCCATTCAGTCTTCTCCTCAGAGATGGTGGTATTTTCATTGAAAATTGAGTGGTTTGAATGAATGCAATATGTCCAGAGTTTCATATCAAAATTCAACCAATGTCTTTCTCTGTAATATCCATCCACAGTTTGTCCATCGCTTCTGCCAGCAATGATGACCACAGCAACCAGAAAAATTAATCTGTTAAAAAAATATGTATGCTATATAATATGTATGTTAGAATATTTTTGGAGATTTAAATACATTTAAATTCATTTGATTTTGAGTTTTGTGTCAAAATCCTAAAATATCTATAGTTTGGGTCCAGGGTCCAGAGGTAAAGACGGGATTTTTGAAGGGGGCCTTTTTTATTTTTATAAAATTACTGTACTTTTCATATTTTTTTAGACATTAAGATTCATTTTGTAAAAATATTAATTTTCCAATTTTAAGAATAATTTTTTTTAAAATTTGTATTGAATTTTGATCTCGAGGGGGGGCGGGCACCTAAAGATCCCCCTGGCTGCTTGGGTTAATAGACTTTATACCAGTGGTTCTCAAACTTTTCAGAGCGCGACACACTAAAATTGAACCTCCAATGTGGCGGCACAGTGATATATTCTTTTGACCCATTTTACACGTTTACGCGTCGTTTTTTTTGGTTCGGAAGCTGAGTCGATTTTATCTAGTGTAAATTTACTGTGTCGTCAAACTTTTCGCGACACACCTGAGATGACGTCGCAACACAGTAGTGTGTCGCGGAGCATAGTTTGAGTACTACTGCTTTATACACTAACTAATTAAATAAATATTTTATTTCATCTGCTTATTACTTACTGTCTCATGGTCTTATCAATTATTATTTAGCACCAATGCACGCTTTCTACTTCATTCAGTTGAAATGAAAACAAAAACTGATGAGATGTGAGCATAATTCCTTCAAATTTATATTAAAAAATTATCGCAAATTTCAAACTGGACTGAACTAAATTAAATGTACATAACTTAGTCATTCAAAATTCCCCGCGAACGCTGTAATCAATCATGTATTTAAATTTTATGAAACGTTGTGCATTTTTGACGTCCAAAATTTTAGGGGAGAGGCAGTCAGTAGTTGTGTGATACTTTAAATAAACAAGGATACTTTTAAAAAAATATTTGTTTAAAAATTTGTGGCAGAGGGGAGGGGGTCAAAAAATTTCGAATTTTGATGGACGTCATAAGTGAACGACCCTTTTGTGAATTTTTTTCCCCAAATTTGATAATTTCAAATTAATTGCTTATTTCGGATTCAGATTACGCTTATTTATATTGAATGAATGTCTCACACAGCTGAAATATTTAATCTCTGGCTATATTAACAAACATCCAAGACTTATGAATCTTACCTTCAGCACAAATATCCACAACTTATTTGCATCTCGTCTGAAAAAGCAAGCAAACAGAATTAAGTAAGGAAAATCTCTCAAATGATGATAGAGGGTATGCAAATCCGAGCATTATATTAGTAGACTTCATATCGCATGGATGCATATAACTATTGCATAAGTAGTTTGCATAAGTGATAACGATTACATAAAGAATTTACAGTGACTATGTTACCCAAAAAAAGCGAATCCCAGACAAAAATTACATAGAGTTTCCCTCAATTTTACTTCCATTCCTCTCACTCACTTAAATGTACATTTTAACATACATACACTGTGTAATGTTTTATTATGTTAGCATTACGAATCGATTTGCTATGCTGAATGTTTCATTCTGTGTTCTACCTTGTGTTCGTTTATTCTCATTCAAATGAAAATCGTCACTCGCTTTTTGTAAGCTGAAAAATGAAAATTGCTTGTCGAACTAAAATAAGCGAAAAATCTCTTAAATCTCTTAAAAGACAATTTTTAGAGACATAAAATCATTATTTATTTCCTTCATATTTTTTTATAAAAATATTTTTATTCTCACAAGATTCCGATATTGTTAACAATTACGTTTAATCTTCTCCTTCAACTGCTGTAATCTTAAAGCATTTGCCGACGCATTAACGCATCGATTTTCTTCTAAATTGACAGTTTTAAGATTTGACATGTTATCGAACATTGTTGAACTCAAGAATTCAATTACGTTGTTATTAAGCCAAATTCTTTCAAGTTTCGTGTTGTTTTCAAAATGGTCATTTTCCATCATTTTGATTTTGTTGAAGGATAATGAAATATTTCGAAGCTCAACCAGCGATGAGAATGCATTTTTTGGAAGTAAGGAAATATTATTTTGGCTGATAAGAAGTGCCCTCAAATCTCCTAGCTTATTGAACACGTTTTCGTCAATGGCTTTCAAATGGTTGTTTGAAAGGTACAAGTACCTCAATTTCGGAACTCTTTGGAATGCTGTTTGACAAATAGATGATAATAAGTTGTGAGACAAGCCGATGAACTGAAGTTCCTTGAGTCTATCAAAACCTCCTCGATGGATAGTCCTCAAAGAGCAGTTGTGTGCATTATAAGCAATTAGGTTTGGAAAATTTTTATAAACCTTGATTGGCAGGTACGAGATTTTCTTATTTTCCATAAACGTTATACCTTTTGTCCATTCAGTCTTCTCCTCAGAGATGGTGTTATTTTCATTGAAAATTGAGTGGTTTGAATGAATGCAATATGTCCAGAGATTCATATCGAAATTCGACCAATATCTTTCTCTGTAATATCCATCCACAGTTTGTCCATCGCTTCTGCCAGCAATGATGAGCACAGCAACCAGAAAAATTAATCTGCTAAAAAAATATGTATGCGTTAGAATATTTTTGGAGATTTAAATACATTTAAATTCATTTGATTTTGAGTTTTGTGTCAAAATCCTAAAATATCTATAGTTTGGGTCCAGGGTCCAGAGGTAAAGACGGGATTTTTGAAGGGGGTGCCTTTTTATTTTTATAAAATTACTGTACTTTTCATATTTTTTTAGACATTAAGATTCATTTTGTAAAAATATTAATTTTCCAATTTTAAGAATAATTTTTTTTAAAATTTGTATTGAATTTTGATCTCGAGGGGGGGCGGGCACCTAAAGATCCCCCTGGCTATCCTGCTTGGGTTAATAGACTTTATACACTAACTAATTAAATAAATATTTTATTTCATCTGCTTATTACTTACTGTCTCATGGTCTTATCAATTATTATTTAGCACCAATGCACGCTTTCTACTTCATTCAGTTGGAATGAAAACAAAAACTGATGAGATGTGAGCATAATTCCTTCAAATTTATAGTAAAAAAAATTATCACAAATTTCAAACTGGACTGAACTAAATTAAATGTACATAACTTAGTCAGTCAAAATTCCCCGCGAATGCTCTTATCAATCATGTATTTAAATTTTATGAAACGTTGTGCATTTATAACGTCCAACATTTTAGGGGAGAGGGAGTCAGTGGTTGTGTGACACTTTAGATAAACAAAGTATTTTTGTTCAAAAATTGTAGCAGAGGGGAGGAGGTCAAAAATCTCGAATTTTGATGGACGTCATAAGTGAACGACCCTTTAGTGAATTTATTTTTCCCCAAATTTGATAATTTCAAATTAATTGCTTATTTCGGATTCAGATTACGCTTATTTATATTGAATGAATGTCTCACACAGCTAAAATATTTAATCTCTGGCTATATTAACAAACATCCAAGACTTATGAATCTTACCTTCAGCACAAATATCCACTACTTTTTTGTTTCTCGTCTGAAAAAGCAAGCAAACAGAATTAAGTAAGGAAAATCTCTCAAATGATGATAGAGAATGTGCAAATCCGAGCATTAAATCAGTAGACTTCATATCACATGAATGCATAAAACTATTCTATAAGTAGTTTGCATAAGTGCTAACGATTACATAAAGAATTTACAGTGACTATGTTACCCAAAAAAAGCGAATCCCAGACAAAAATTACATAGAGTTTCCCTCAATTTTACTTCCATTCCTCTCACTCACTTAAATGTACATTTTAACTGTGTAATGTTTTATTATGTTAGCATTACGAATCGATTTGCTATGCTGAATGTTTTATTCTGTGTTCTACCTTATTCTCATTCAAATGAAAATCGTCACTCGCTTTTTGTAAGCTGAAAAATGAAAATTGCTTGTCGAGGTAAAATAAGCGAAAAATCTCTTAAATAAATATACTTACATACAGATGCAAGCAGATATGCACAATTCATGAGCATTTTCACGTATTTTGGGTAAACTCTCAGAGTTGGTGGAATTTTGATGGTTTTGTGGGCAGCCTTTTGAGATTTTCATTTTTTTCTGTTTTCTAAATTTGAATCCTCAAAAAGGTCGTACGGTTTTGGGTATTACTTCTAGCTACACACCTGCCTCCACCCCTGTCATGCACAATACACTCATTTTTACGGTTGAGCAAAGCTGATGAATTTTTTAAAATTCCTTTTTTGTCATTCTTTACTTCTCCGAGATTATGCAAGTCAAATAGAATAAATGATGGAATGGATGTTGACGTTGGTATTGGATGAAAATGGAAATTTTTTTTTTGAGTTTGCTGAATGTCAAAAAATATTTTTTTCTGCAGTCTCGTCAGCACTGTTGCATGGGAATGCAAATTTTATAGAATTTTGAGCCCATCGTGTGATATTTTGCATAAATATTATTTTTAGGAAGTTTGGGAGAGTTTAGGGTTTTAGTGGATAAAGCGCAGATTTTAAGTGGTTCTTGATGCTTAATATTCCATATTTGACTATAAGATCTTGCAAATTCAACTCAAACAGACAAATAGGCCAACATATACAGCACCAAATTCTGTCCACAAACGAGTATTATAAAACATTTACATTGTATATTTGCATGTATATGACTACGTGTTTGTTATCCAATGTTGTCGATTTGCATAAGCTATAAACGACTTTTTGTTCTGTCAACTAGTTTTTTCCATGTTTACTTGATGAGTTTTATATAAATATGTGGAGATTTGTTGCACTTTTGTGTACGCATTTATTTTTATTTTTTGTGAAACAGAAGATTTGTTTGGCAAATTTAAAGTATTTAGATGGTTTGGTTTAGTTTGTTCGATGCTGCTGACAATTTGGTTGATTGGTTTTGTAAAGAGATTTAGAATGGAATTTTATATTGGGTAAAAGATTTAAAAAAATGTAAAATTTTAAATTTGATTTGAATTTGTAGCACAAACGAATGGAAAAATTCACAATTTTATTAAAAATAAGAAAATTTCAGGACATGAAAATCTTAGTCAGAATGAAAAATGCAAATTATCAAAAAAGCAATTCAAAATCAACTTTCAAGAAAAAATTCCTAATTCATTAAAAACTTATCAGTGCAAAAAACCCATTCATCCTATCATCCAAATAAAGAGTTAACCTAAAATAAAATATCAAATCAAGCAGAACAAGACGGATGAGAAACAAAAGAAGATGAGTGAAGGAAGAGGAATTGAATAATAAGCTCCTCAAGCATGGAACCATAAATTAACTCAATTGAACGCATAAAAATACGGCATGTAATGATGATGAGGGGATAATTTTGTGAGAATGAATGAAAAAAATTTTAGGTAGGGAATGGGGATAAGGGAGATTAGGTAAGGTGGATTTTAATGATGTTGGTTGGGAGTCGTTCATAAGCTACGTCCATAAAAAATAAAAATATTAGAAAAATTTACAAAATTTAATTTTTGTGGCCCTCTTGTTACATAGTTTTAGACACCCTACCTTCTTATTGTAGAATGTGGAACTAAATGGTCCCCCAATCTCACTCAAAATTCAGCACATAATAAACCAAGAAAATTTCAGAAAATTCGTTTCGTTTATTTTTTACAAACATTATATCTGCTAGCATGTCTGTGCGTAAATGCGTCGAGGTAGAAATACATTTTCTCTTCCTTCACATCCAACATTCTTGCTGCTGTTGATGACGATAAAAAAAATCCAATGATGATGAGTAAAAATGGTAAAGACTGATTTGTCACGGAATCGAGTGACATGAATTTTCTGAATTTCATTTTGCTTATTTTTCAATTAATCTTTTGAATTTTCTCGCTTTCATTAAATAAATCAATTTTGTATTAACGGTCTTTTCATATTTGAATTGTAATTTTCGTCAAACTGAACGAAAGCTGATTTGCCTTATTTTATTTTACACATTCGTGCGGGAAATACAATATTTTTCTTAAAGTAAGTTAATTACACTTTTAAAACCATTTTGTGAACTAATTAAATAAACATTTGTTTAGATCTGACTTCAATAAACAAGGATTTTCAAAACTGAAGGAAAATTGAGTGTTTGAGCAGGTTCCAGAAAATATTTCAGATTTTTCCCACACAGAAAGTTTTAAGAAAAATATTTAAGCGAATTGAGGACTTAAAAGGCACAACTTGAGCATCTACAAACGAACAGAAGGACATAAAGTGTTGTCAGCAGAACAAAAGGCTGATTTACAATTAAAATCGAAAACACATAACTTAAATTTCGATTTTTTGTTTTTTTTTCTGTCATTGTAGGTTAAGATCCAGTCTGTCAAGAAGAGATCCAGTGCTTGCAATTCCTCTAAGTCGATTATTGCCTTCTAGTTGTTTGAAACTAGGATAGTCGCATTTTATTTGTTTGGTTGTTAGAAATCAGACAAATAGCTATTTTGCAAGTGCCGATCAGCAAGACATTTAGGCTCTGTTGGTAAATTCGGTCAGTGCAGTAACAAAAGGAAGGCAAAATGGATCCATTCGTCGGCGGTCTTGTGAATCCAGCATGGATTGTTCAATTAAGCAACAAAGATCCAAACGTGACACATCCGCGCGCATTTTTCTTGTCTGGATCTAAAATTAGTCCAAATGTGAAGTGCAACAGCAAAACCTGTTTAGCACCATCCAGAACAGCAGTATGTCAAAATCAAAGGACAGGAAGTGAAGATTCTCACCCGATGCTGTTTTGCTATTTATGTGACCGATGTTTTCATGTCAAATGTTTGAATTTGACTTTGGAATTGGTCAAAACAGAGAAAGTTCCATATCAATGCCTGGAATGTCGACAAAATTGTATGAATCAAGCGGCTCAAGCTTATTTCAAGTCAACAGGGTACAAATTGCCAATGATTGAACGACGTAAAAGGTTTCTGAAAACAAATATTGAGGAATCAGAGGAGGATTTTGACACGGACAATGAATTTGATCCAAATGATACAGCTTCATTTATCTTGGTAGATAATTCTATGGTCTTTGCTGTTGGATCATCAGCTAATTCAACGCGACATCCTACTCAACAAGAATCGAGAGGAAATTCTCAATTGGAAGCTGAAAACGTTGAGTTGAAACGCAAACTGGCTGACTATGATGAGAAAATGCAAAATCTCCAAAATCAACTCACTCAATTCATGCAGGTGCAAATGCAACAACAAAATTCACTTCCTCAAAATCAAATGACAATTCAACGCGATAATTTGAATAATTCTCACACCTTAAATCAATTCTATGCATCCAATAATACCGTGCCACCATCAGAAATATCATCACGTCAATTTGAGCCAGTTTCTTTTGCACAACCTCCACGACCGTCAACTTCAAATGCTGCAAATGATGCTGATTTAACACATATTGTTAATCGATTGACAATAAGTCAGGAACGGCAGGAAGAAGATCGCTACTTAGCAAATAGAAGGAAGGCAATGCCAAAAATTGCTGATTTTAATGGAGATCCCTCAAAGTGGTTGGAGTTTGAACAGGATGTTGAAAGATACAAAAGTTTGTATCCTCGTGATGATGTGACGGTAAAGCTTCATGTGAGAGGTGCATTGAAAGGCAACGCATTTAATGTAGTCAAAGATATTTTATCATCGCACTCGTTGAATGAAATTATGCAAGTTCTGAGAGAAACTTTTGGAGATCCTATGATAATGGTAAGGCGCAAGGCTAAAGATTTGAAAGATCTCAAGATTCACGGACCATTATATCGTGAGGACGTGGTTAAAATTAAAATTGCGATTCAAGGATATTTCTCAGCATGCACGTATGCAAAGACGGGCTGCTTGAATTCAAATGATTTAGGTGAAAATGTTTATGAGCAATTGAGTTTGGAAGATCGTGCTAGATGTAAGGATCTTTTTATAAGATTGTATCCACGTCAGCAAATAGTTGTCAATTTAAATTTGATTTATGATTATCTCTCTGAACGTTTGCCATTGCTTGATGAGAAACCGTCAACAAAGAAGGAAAAGAATTTCGACGATAGTAACAAAGATGATAAGAAAACTAAGTCTTATCAATGTTTAAGTACATCTGCTGTTTCACCTTCGTTATCACAAAACAGAGAAGCTTATAAATTCGAGATCAAGGATAAAGTTACCGCTCCTTATATTGGATATGACATTGCAAAGGTCAATCAATTACGCAAAAAGTGCTTTATCTGCAATCAAGTAAATCACTACACGTTAGAGTGTACTAGATTTCAATCAATGAATGAAAATGAGCGCTTTCGAGTCATCAACGACAAAAGATTGTGCAAGAATTGTATAATTTCAGCGGATCATAGGTCATCAGAATGCGATCTGAAACTTGGATGTGGATTCAAAACTGATAATTCTAATCGATGCTCACAAAAACATCACATTTGTATCCATAATGCGAATAAAAATTTAAATCCAAGAACAAATCGGCAAAATAGAAGGTCGAACACTAACAATAATACGAGCCGAGCCCAACAAGCAATTAACAACGCAAGTACAAATGTAGTTCCACCACAACCAGTGATTCCAAATCCTCCAAATATAAATGCTAATGCTCATGTTCATGCTTCTAATGTTCCCAATGTAAATGCGAATATCCCAAACGCAGCCAACACTAACTTTCACGCTCTCCCTCCCCGTAATTATTCTGTCGCTCCTCACCCTTCGTCACTTGCTGGAGTTGTTCAATTTAATCATCTTGCAACTGAAAATTTCCAAAAGACAGTGAAAGTATTCAAAAATCAATTCATTGGACCTAAGGGTATCATAACAGAATACAGCATAGGTGATAGCGCAGCAGAAGTCACATTAGTACGTGACGATTTGAGAGCAGCTTTGGGAATCAAAGGAACGGCTTGCATATTGTCGTTACAATGGACAGATCATTCTGTTAAGGAATGTCAAGCTATTAGATTTGATTTGATGGTTCAAGGAATTTTACCGTATTCAGAGCCGATAGTTTTAAAGAACTGTTATGCGATTGAAGATCTTCATTTACCACGCAGATCGTTGGACATGGAATTGTTGAGGAAGAGGTTCCCTTACTTAAAGAACGTGAATTTCGAGTCTTACGTAAATCAGCAACCAGTGATGCTAATTGGATCGCCACATGCGTTCATCATAGAAAATGTCAAGTCATTAATTGAAGGTGGTGAAGGAAATCCTGTGGCTATTGAGTCAAAGCTTGGAATCAGCGTCTATGGAGGATCATGTACAAATAATGTAGTGTCGTCTATTAACTGCCAGACTATTGTTGAAGAGATTGATACTGAAAATGCAGTCTCTAATGAACAATTAAGAGATTTACTTGTTCATTTTAGTAGCATAGAGTCAATTGGCGTTAGAGCCAATCAGACGCATGTTACTGACAAAGAAAAGAAAGCGTTAGAGCTTCTTAATGAGGAAATCAAAGTTTTGGACGATGGAACAGTTGAGGTTCCTTTAATTTGGGATAGACTGGATGACAAATCGATTCCAAAAATAACAAATAATTTTGGATACGCATATAAAAGGCAACTGAGTCAAGAAGCACGTCTTAGGAAAAATCCAAGTCACTTGCAAGCATACAACGACAACGTAAAGGATTTACTTCGTCTTAATTACTGCAGAGTTGCCGATGCTGTTGATTTAAATAGTCCATGGCAAAATGTGTGGTACATGCCTATGAGCTTAGTGGTTAATATGAATAAAAACCCACCTAAGTACCGAAACGTCTACGACGCAAGCGCGCGATATAACGGAATATCGTTGAATGATTTACTTTTGAAAGGTCCAGATTTGTTAGTCGATCTGTTGAAACCATTGCTGGCTATGCGAATGAACAAAATAGCATTTACTGCGGACATTCAACACATGTTTCATAGAATCAGGATCTGTCTCAGAGATCAACAAGCACAAAGAATATTGTTTCGAGAAAATCATGAGGATCAAATGCAAACTTTGATCTTAAATGCGATGGCTTTTGGACCTTCCTGCAGTCCGTTCGTATCACAGTTCGTAAAAAATTGGAACGCAGACAAATTTGTGGATCGTTATCCAAAGGCTTCTTACGCAATTAAAAATTTAATGTATATGGATGACTTAATAGCGTCAGAGTCATCTGTAAAGGAAGCAATAAATCTCGCACTTCAATGCATCATCATTTGCAAGAATATAAACTGGAATTTGATATCATTTCAAAGTAATTCAAAAGAATTATTAACGGCTTTACCAGTGGAATCTGTGAAGAAGGAATTAGTTCCAATTATCGCTTCAGAAATGGAAGAATATACAGCAAAGGTTTTGGGCTGTAGCTGGAATACAACGTCAGATTGTTTCGTCTTCCAACTGGATCGCAACATTTTCATCAAGTTGACAACAAACTTAGAATATCAACCAACAAAACGTGATCTTGCAAGCACTATCGCTCGAATTTATGATATAATGGGCTTGATAGCATATTTTGTCGTTAGAGGCAAAATCTTGCTTCAACGAGCATGGAAGCTTAAATTGGATTGGGATGATAGAATCCCACCTGATTTGCTTAAAGATTGGCGTGAATGGCTTGCAGACATTGAAAATGTGGCAAAATTGAAGATTCCAAGAACATATTGCAATCTTGCTTCCTTTTGCGAAGCAGATTCAATTCAATTGCACATATTTTGTGATGCTGGTGCTGAAGCCTTTGGGTGTGCAGCATATTTCGCAATTAATATCAAAGGAGAAATCTCTACAAGACTCATCATGGCTAAAGCTAAAGTGACACCGTTAAGACTGAAAACCGGAACAGAAATTCGAGAAATTCCACGATTGGAACTAATGTCAGCATTATTAGCTGCACGTCTTGGAAAGACAATCAAAGACATTTACAATATGATTGAAATGGAAACATATTATTGGTCAGACTCAGAAATAGTCTTAAAATGGATCGTAAATCCCAACCATCGATTGATTAAATTCGCAATTTCTCCAGTTGAGGAGATTTTGGAACTAACTGAAAGAAGTCAGTGGAATTATGTATCTACACAGACAAATCCAGCAGATTTGTGCACCAAATTTAAGAAAATTGACTTCAGCGATAGTGATTCTCATTGGTTCATCGGCCCAGACTTCTTGAAACAACCCAAAGCCACCTGGCCACAAATCGCTCCTGAAAAATTGAAGCTGGATGAAATACTAATCATCAACAACATTTATCTTCAAAAATTAAATTATTCTACTCATGAATTACCAACAGTCGATGGCACATTTGCAAAAGACACTAAACTTGATCGATTAAGTCCATTCGTAAGATCAACATGGATTAAATTAGTACGTGCCACGGCACGCGTATTAAAAGTTTTTATGGATGCATTTATACCAATGTATCAAAAGGGTCAAATTGATAACTTGACAGCAAGAAAGGAAATGAAACATAAATTTGAATCATTCACTCATTTAACAGCATCCGATAGAGAACGTGCTGAACATTTTTTATTCCGAAAGATCCAAAGAGAATCGTTTCCTGATGATTACGAATTGCTGCGAAAGGGAAAGCAAGTAACGCGAAAAGACTGGCTAGAACTAAATGTTTTCATGGATCCTCAAGGACTCATCCGTATAAATTCTCGAGCTAATTTGAATAGTCTTTCATTCCCTCAGCAATTTGCTCCGCTCCTCCCGAGGAATAATGAAACGGTTCATTATATGTTGCGTCATTATCATATGGAATATAAACATGTATGTTTAGAGTCACAAGTAGCAGCGGTTAGAACGAAATGTTGGATTCCACAACTGCGACGAACTCTCAAGACAATAAAGGCAACTTGTAATATTTGCAACTTAAATAACGCAAAGAGATACAATCCACAAATGGCTCCTTTGCCAACTTATCGAGTTGATCCCAATCTACAGCCATTTGAAGTGACTGGAGTCGATTGTCTCGGTCCTTTACAAATCAAAGGAAGGACAAAAACTTGGATCATGATATTCTCATGTACGCTTACCAGATTTATTCACTTGCATATACTGGACTCCTTAGAATCATTGAGGGTGTTGGAAGCGATTGTAATATTCTGGGGTGCTCACGGGCCTGTTAGAAGGTTCTTGAGTGATAACGGAACAAACTTCGTCGGTGCTGCACGTTTATTAAGAGAAGATTATGAAAATGCGCAAAAACAGCTACAGAAACCAAGGAATATTTTGGCACAAAAGTTGTCAGAATCATATTCAGTCGATTGGGAATTCATTCCTCCTGGAAGTCCATGGTTTGGAGGTTGTTACGAAAGGCTTATCAAAGAAGTCAAACGTTCCATAGCTGAAGTGCTCACACGTCGTCGCAAGGCCGTCTCAAAAATAGAGTTGAGTATTGCAATTCACGAAGCCAGTCATAGAATAAATCAGAGACCACTCACTCACAATTCTATCGCTGCGGACGATGATGTTATTTTAACACCACACATATTAGCGAAACATCGCCCAGGTTGGCCTTTACTTCCAGGCATGCACAAGAATAAATACGCGCCTATTGATGACAAGTCAATTTATCAAAACGGAAGGAAATTAGCCGATCAAATTATGGAGAAATTTGTGTCTTTATATTTGCCAGAATTAACAAGAAGAGCAAAGTGGATCAAATCAACGCCATCATTAGTTGAAAATGACTTAGTTCTTTACATTACGCCAAATAATACTCGAAAAGAATTTATGCGTGCAAAAGTGATAAAAGTCTACAGAGGACGTGATGGAGTCGTTCGAGTTGCAGATATTTTATTTGGAAATGGCATTATAAAGCAGAAATGCGCGGCAAGACACCTTGCAAAAATTGATATAGCCATATGACTAGTAACGGTCATTATAATTTTGAATTTTCTGCATCTTTTATCATACAAACTTTTGCATCAATTATTGTTTACATTTTTCCGAAGAGGTTACGAAAATCGTGAAATTAAACAAATTTTAAGAATTAATCAATTAATTATGGATCCAAAGACGAGAAAGGAGATTCAAAGAGATCCGTTTAAAGTCAGAGTGCTGTTGTTGGAGAAAATTGCGCCGAGAATTAATTTGTCGAGAATTTTACACTCTTTGATCGCCGGTTTTACTCAAATCACGGGAATTGCGCGTGTTTGTGACTATCAACATCGTTTAAGAGACGATAGCTGCTTTATTTACTTCTGTGATGGTAACGAATACATTAACTTGCTCGCTTTAGGATCATTTCACGTTGATGGACAGCTCGTTCAAGTCTCAGCTCCTCATATCGTTTCGATCAATGCCAAATTATCAATGCCATCATCATCTTATCCACCACACTTGATGATACAATGTCCACCATCAATGGGTCTATTCAATTTACGCGTTAACACCGGATCACCAATAAATACGGTAATTTCGGCATTGGAAGCCTTCGAGACGACAAATTCTGTAACTGGAATGATAATTCCATATGACATTAAGCGCAAACGTCCTCGAAACTTTGGATTCATGCTCATGCTATCACGTGTACAAATGTTGGAAGCTCTCGGTGGATCGCCAATAATTCAGGGCCAACAGATTCAAGTCAAACCTGCAAAGGCAGTTCCTGCATTAATTCACGAAATTACAGCCAATGAAATTATTCGTAGAGGACCTATAAATAATGCTTTCCTATGGAATGAAGAGATTATGAATGCAAATTGGTTGAAAGCTAATATTGGAGGACATGAACCGATACGTCCAAGAGTATCCTTGCCTGATTTTGTTCCACCTGTCGATCACGTTCAACCATTCATTTCTGCTCCAAATCTCGAGCCTCAACCTTCAACTTCCAAATCAGTGCCTCAATCGACACCCATTGCTGAACCGAATTTACCAACTGGAAATATAATCCCTCAAGACAAGCCTATAGAGCCTGTCATACTACAACCCGCATCGCCTACATTATCAATTGGAGACAATTATGAATTAACAGAAGATGGGGATTTAGCAGTTCCGCCACCTACGAAACGTCGTCGTTTGAACTAAACCAGCGTCCCCCCCAGACTGTCACGGAATCGAGTGACATGAATTTTCTGAATTTCATTTTGCTTATTTTTCAATTAATCTTTTGAATTTTCTCGCTTTCATTAAATAAATCAATTTTGTATTAACGGTCTTTTCATATTTGAATTGTAATTTTCGTCAAACTGAACGAAAGCTGATTTGCCTTATTTTATTTTACACATTCGTGCGGGAAATACAATATTTTTCTTAAAGTAAGTTAATTACACTTTTAAAACCATTTTGTGAACTAATTAAATAAACATTTGTTTAGATCTGACTTCAATAAACAAGGATTTTCAAAACTGAAGGAAAATTGAGTGTTTGAGCAGGTTCCAGAAAATATTTCAGATTTTTCCCACACACTGATTTGTTTTCTATGAGCATTTTCATGTGAATCGAAATGAAAAAATTTTAGGAATGGACAGAGAAGGAAAAAAATTGTTAATGGTTGATTTGGAGATTATTTGTTGCGTAAAAACGATGAAGTGGTCAAACACAATAAATCTTTCGCTCATTCATCCGAGATTTGAAGTAAATAAATAGAAACACTGGCCCTTTCTTTTGCACCCCCATCCCCTATTCATCATTTTGTTTCTCTCCATCGCCTTTCCATAAATAAAAATTGATCAAATTAACATGGGTTCGCTTAACGGAATCGAAACCAGCAATCTATATCAAGCCTTTTTTGAGATTTTTCATTTTGTTTTTCATTATTTTTTTGCTTTTTATTAATTTTGTTCTGGTTTAAAAAGTGATCGAGTAAGTGCTGCATTTGTTGAGATTTTTTAGAGTGCATTTGATTTTTGATTGAGAAATTTTGATATTTTAGGGTTCACTTATTACATTCTCTTTTTAAAGATGAAGGGGGTCTGAGATTTTTTAACAAGCTAAACTAAGGATTTTTTCGTTCAAAATTTCTTACTAGGGGGGAGGGGGATCTAAAAAGTCGCTGATTTGCGTAACGTAATAAGTGAATGAACTCTTAGAAACTTAGCAGTATCAGTGGTATTTGATACAAAACAACAATTTATTGTCAAAATTTTAACACCTAAATCTCCATTCTTATCCTGTATAATTCAAATTAATTTCTATCTTAACTCAGTCAAACAACCCCAAAACCTCAAAAACAACATTCCAAAAAATCAGTTAAAAATAGAAGAGGATGAAAAAGAGCACGAGAAAATTTAAAAAGCGTGTAAAGTGATGGACTGCTTAAGGGATTGATTCCGTCTCTTCATCATCATTTTCTTCTTCATCATTCATTCATCTTCGGTTTTATATTAAGAGAGAAAAGTTCTTTTTGGGATTAAAAAATGTTTGAAATTTTCTTATTTTATAATCACCGAAAATATTTTTATCTTTAAAATTTCAATTTTAGTGGTAATTAGGGTGACATTGTCAGATTTTAGCGATGGAATTATTTAAGATCTGATATGATTTTTAAAATGAATATTCAACATTTTTGGGGTATGAAAAAATTCGAATGAAATTACTAGAGACAAAGGATAGACTAAAGACACCAAGTTTTGAACGCACTCAAAATTCTCAAAAATTTACAGTAAGGTACAATTTTTTAAAGAAACCAAGTGAAAGAATTAATCTTCATAAAGTTTTATAAAAAAACTTTCTCTTTTCTGGGATGCATCCAGAAACTTTTTATTCAGTTTCAAATAGATTATTGAATTTGGGGATTTCAAGATTTTTTTATTCAAAAATTCATCCCCTGAATACACCCTTGTTCCTCCATATCTGCCTAATTTAACAGCACGCGCACTTACACAACTACAAATTTTATCCATTTAAGAAAAAAAGTTTTCAAACTTGTTTCATTCAATTTTTCATCGATGCTCATCGCAAGTGGAAGGACCAAAAAATTGCTTTAATTTATGTAAAAATAATCAATGTGGTATAAAAGAAGAGAAAAAATCAAATCAAAAGGGTAAAATTTTCGCCTTATTTAATATTCAAATTAAAGGAGAAAAAAGCTATTAAGCTGTGAAAATTAATTCTGGATTGAGTTTGAATTAAAATTTTGTGAGGCGCAAATTGGGTTTTAAAATTCTTTAATGGAAGAAAATTTTATGAAAATCGATTTGAGGTGATTATTATGGTAATTTTGGGTGTGATGATGTGGAAATGTTGTTGATTTTTTTTTGAGGGAAATTTTTATGAAAATTATTATTTAAAAGGTTTTATTGAATTATTTTCATTCAAAGATACATTTAGAAGAGGTTTTGGGAAGAAACACCTACGAATCAATCCATTTTCAAGAGATTATATGACCCCCAATGTCTTTTAAAATCTAATGCATTTGACTTTAAAACGTTCATTTCACCATCAATTTTCATCATGAAAATTTTCCAATTTCACAAATCTTCTTTTCAATTTGTGAACAATTTAGCAAGAAAAAAAAACTTTTTAAATGTCAACCAATGCAGCAAACTCACTTCCCCGGATTTTTATTCTTTTTATTTTTTTATCTCAAATTGTTTACAGTTTTGTCAGCAAAAGTTGAATAATTCGCATGAATCTCATTCAATTTTCAAATCACATGGTTTCTGAGTGTATAAATTGGGGGTTGTTTTGGATATAACGTAATGGCTAAGAAGTAGAAAAGGGGAGGGGGCTTCAGCCTTTAATATAAATTTTTAAAATTTTACAAATAAAAATATTTGCAGGTAGTTGGGGGGGGGGGGGTTTAAAGGAGACATACTGTCTCTACGTAATATCAAAATGACCCCCAAAGTGGATGTGAAATGTTTTTGTATACATTTTCTATTATTGAAATGCTTTGCTGTCAGTAAATTCGAAAGTGGTTTATTATTCAAATAAGTCGATTGCTATTTGATAGAAAAAACATTTCTGTTGACAGAAGATTGATCAGTCCAAAAAAATTCACTGAAAAATGCTGATATTTTGTAACTGCAGCAAAATAATCTCAAAAGGCATGCAAATACCTCAAATTCAGCGTAATTTTGTATCATATAGTTCTAGAATCTCCGTTCTACCTCTTTATATTTTGTAATTGTATATTGCTTAAGAAAACCTACATATCATCCACTATTCTTCTGAAAATTCAGAAAAATTCTCCCAAATCCTTTTATTTTTTTCAATTACAGAATCATTCTACAAAAAGTTATCATTTCCATATTTTTATCCCCATTCAAGACAAATAAAATTAGCTGTCAACAAATAATTATTAATTAAAATTCCAATGAATAACCCCTCGATTGAAAAAGTTCTTCATTCTTCACAATATCCCCGAGTATTCATAGTCATTGAGCTGAACGATGAATTTATTATTAAATTTATGTTACATTACATCAAGTGTCTTTTATCATGGTGATTATTTATGAATAGGAAGAATGGAAAATTTAATTTACTCAACGATGATATTTTCTAACCCTTCTTTATGATTGAGGGAAGAATTAAGACAGGTTGAAGTTTGAGGGGAGTTAGCATAATTTTATTTTATTTTTATAGAAATTGGGATTATTTTCAATTCAATCTTGGGTTACTCAAATACTGGGGTCTAAAATAATTACTAATGGACATCATTTGTGAATGAACCCCTAAAAATTGTCAGTTTGATGCCAACTTCCCACAAATAACATTTCCATCATTACTTAAATTAATTTCCACCACCACTTGATTTTTCAACCTTGAGGCACTAATTTCTCAATCCCCGTCTACAATTTCATCTTTCACAATTTGACTATAAATATTTCATAGCCATAAATTCGCCATGAAATAAAGTTAAATTTTCTGAAAGACGAGGAAGCAATTTCAATTTATTCACAACCATGTGAGTGATGTATTTACCAATCAAAATCATTAATATCAAAATAATGTGCTTACTGCTTACAGGAGGGGTCCAATGTCAAGATTTATATTGCAATTGCTTCATAAATTACTGACAAAATATACATTACATTATGGATAAATATTTATTTGACGTGAAATAGCTAACGAGCAATAAATACAGAGTAAAGTACACAAATTCTAAAGGGGTTGAAGATTCCGTACTCAAGATGGAAAAACTTGTAATGATGAACTCTCCATACTTGTGTACATGACTTTTTACTTTTTTTTATTACTTTTGAATTTTTTATTTATGCTGATTTTTATAGCCACGTGAATGGAGTTAAAATCACTTTTTGTGGCTCAAAAGGGGATTTTAAGGAAAATTAAATGTGATTTTGATGTTTTGGCAGCTGAATGGGTATATAATGTTAATTAGGCGGGAATGTTAGGGGAAAGAAAATAGAAAGGTAGACATTAAGAAGTCATTTGTGGATAGAATCATCGTTTCTAATTAAAGGTGTCTAAAACATGCGAAGCATTTTGAATTAATTTGATCGCTCAATAAATTTTGGTTAATGCTTTTAGCCATGATATGATAGACGTCATGGGGTGCATGGAGGGTGTTAACTTGAAGATTTTTTTGGATGAAAATAAAAGTTTTAATTTTTGATATAATGCCATCGATTAGCACCAATCTTGAAGCGTTTTGATGATTCATAGCACTTAGTATGCTGATCTTACTATATCCTGACCATAAGCCATTCACACCTTTTCAATCATTCTCCATTCAAAATCACCTCTAAATTATTCATAAACAAAAATCTCAACAAATAAAAAAGTACATAAAAATCCATTAAATCTCCACGAGTGATTCAAATACCAAAAGAACAAAGACAGGCAAATCAAAGGTATTTACACAAAAACACAGAAGAAAAGTAAATCAACAGCAGAGCCTTTTTTGCACCTTTACTATTTATTCATCTTTATTTAAATGAAAAAAAAATCTGAACAAAACAAAAATATCCTTTTGAATTCAATCTCTGCATTGCAATTTCCGCTTCCGCAGAAACACACAAAACCAAGCATGAAATATGAAAATGAAGGAATAAATAATTAATTTCTATGTTGCCCCCCTTGTTTTTCATTCATTTCTACCTCATTCACAATTTTTTGTTGTTGCTTCATTTTCCTATTTAGTCATGTTTATGTGCAAAATAGTGGAAATAGAACAGAAATGAAATTGTGATTGGAAAGTCTGTAGATATTGAGAGCGCATTTCTAATTGTTAATTGAATTTAAGAAGGTTATTAAACTCTAGTAGGGTTAAGTACTCAGCAATCATCGATTTATCCTAATTGGATACTTCCTCTAAAAGACTGGATCTTAGACGAAGATGAAAAGACAGACAGATAACAAACTTTTGATGTCCAATGTAGATTGTGCAATGTTGACATCTGTTTTGCAATAAAAGCAATTTAAAATGGCCTTTCATTTGCAAATGTTTCTCTTTCCATTTCTATTTCTATGTCTGTTTTCCCCACCTTCCTCCACCAACACAGTCAGTTCCTCTCTTGCATGGTCAAAGGACTTTGGCTCTATAATAGCTTTTAGTTTCTGCATGAATACATTTTAATTTTCTTTCTATCTCCTCACCAAAAAGCTCTTCTTTTTTCTGTTCCTTTCAGCCTTTGCCTTTCCAGTAGTCAAAGTGTGTCAAAGGCGAAGACTTTTTATTTCTTTCTTTTTCTTTATTTTATTTCTTTTTTTGCTCTCTCCATTTGCAATGTCGACAGAAGAAGATTCAAGGAATTAAAATAGATATTTGTCATGTCTTTCCTTTTTTACGTTGTAGAATGCGACGGACGAACAAGAAAAGGAAGAAGAAAGAATTTCTTTCTATTTCAATGCACTTCCTGTCACAAGGAGTGCAAATTGCAAATGTGAAGGAATCAGAGGCGTAGCTAGAAACTATTCGATTGGGGGTTGGACCCCTCGAGGTGGTGGACATTAGGGGGTGGACTTTATTCCTATAATGAAAAAAACTGGATGTCGAAAAATAAGTACACAGTACGGTTAAAGCCTTGATTCAATCCAGTAGGTATAGACCACCACCACCACCCCCTCCCCATCCCCTCGTTCCAAAAATGATCGATATATCAGTACAAAGGTTAATTGCAGTTGATTCCACCAAACTCGTCTACGTCATGTCACCAAGTCACACAATGAATGTTCTTATTTTCTTTAATTTCCAACATCCTAAAATTCTTCTCGCATACTCAAATGTATACAGTTACTTCTACTTCTGATGAATGAATTTTACTTCCTATGTTAAAAAGTGAAAAAGGAAAGATAACAGAAGAGAAAGTTTGTGATGATTGAGGATTTTTCTTCTTTTCTTTTCGTATTCTTCTCATTTTTGTGCCTTTAACATTTTATTCTCTTATCAATGTGAATGAATTTAAGTCGAAAAAGTTTCTTATGGAAAAGTTTTATTAGCTTTTTTACTTCTCTTAATTTTTTTCATGTCTTCGTCGCTTTATAGGAAAGACTGTGTATGGAAAATATGTTGGTATATGGAACGAAAGATTGTTCTTTATTATTATTTTCTGATGCTGTCTTTTGTTGATCTTGAAATTTTTTGGTTTTATTTTGACTGAGTTTTTATTAAGAATTTGAAAGCTTTATTTAGATTTTAATGGAATTCGACTTCTGCATTGCTTTAGTCTACATCCAAAACCACTTCAAACATTATTTAAACAAAATACTTCTTTATTAAGTCAAAGAGTTTATTAATTTCCATCATTAAATCGGTTATCGTATTTAATTTTCATATAAACAGAACAAAGCTATCCACAGACTGATAATTAAGAGCACTCAAAGCCACACAATAAGAAAATGATGAACTGAGTGAAAAAAGAGCAGCATCTAGTGTTCAACTCCCACAAAGAATATTTTTCATATTAATTTGCATACAATTGTGGATGCGCATCTCCAGCCAGACAAATGACTCATCAAAATTAATTATGAGGAAGAAATGAGAATATTCTCGCTAGCTTAATGCTTGGGAAAATGAACTTCCATTTCTACAGCTCAATGCACTTCCTTCTTACAACCATCGCTTCTTATGTTTACGATAAAATTATATAAATATAATAATCATACACTGAATGGATGCTCATGTTTCCCTAGCGAGTATTTGACAGCAAAATATTTCATTAGAAAATATGTACAGTGTGTGGGTGTCCTTGTAGTGAATTTTCGTAGAATTTTATTATTAGCTATGGGACACTAGGAGAGTATTCGTAGAAAATACTTGTAGGAATGCAACATATGTCTGTAGACTCAAATGGCAGGTTGTGAGCCAGGGGCGTATTCAGGGAAGTATTTTAGGGGTCAACACCTCCCCCTTTTTAGGATTTTTTCAATTTTCTAGATTTTTAAGAACTAAATTACAACACAATTTCAAATCCCCCCTATAAAAATTTCAGGATACGCCCCTATTGTGAGGTTTATTTAATGAAGTCAAAAAAATGAGTCAAAAACTGAAAATTGGACAAAAAATATTAATTTTCTTACCCATGTCTGATTTTTTAAAAATTTACCCTAAGGGTCTATATGAAAATAAAGAACAGCATAAATAAAATACTTCTTCATGTAAAGTAAGCAGAAAAAACGAGCTAAGAACAAAAATATCGCAGTGAATTATGAAAGTGCCTTTGGAATGTAACAGAATGAAGATAAAAATGATAGATGCAACACTTCAGCAAATCTCTCGTGAGAAATGATGAAATAAAAACTCGCATTTTTAAATTGTTAAGAAAAAATTCACTGGTTGCAACTGGTTGAGGGATTAAGGATTTTATCCAGGCTTGGAAACTAGGCAGTATTGGCAGTATACTGCCTAGTTTCCAAGCCTGGGATTTTATATAGGTAAGAAATAAAAAGTTTTATTCAAAAATTTCATATAAATTCAAGCTTCACATTACCGTCAAAAATTCATCATTTCTTGAATAAATTTGCATGCATTAATGTGATAAACCAAACACCAACCCCCAAAAACTTCAATAAGAGCAACGCTAAGCACATCAAGAATGCAAATATTTGAAGCTAAATCTGCCTCAACCACATATTTAGTTTAACTTCGTCTCATTTCTAAAAATCTTAAAATTTTACGCCTTTCTCATTTTGCCATATATACTTAATGATGTAAAATTTTCAGTTCTTGAATCAACAAATAAATCTCCTCTTAAAGTTTCATCAGATTTGAAATTTAAATATTTTCTTTTTTTCTCGCTCTTGCATATTTCAATTCAAATGAATGGGAGATGACGGGAGCTACACTAAAAGATATACGCTCATGTATGTAGATCCTTTTATGTACACAATTTACTTACTTCCCTTTTTCACCATCCGTATTGAATGGAGGTGAGATTTCGAAAGTTGAGCTGAAACTTTTAAGATTTAAATTTCATTTTATTGAATATTTATTAGCAATTGCTTTTTATTTTGCTACTCAATTCTGAGAATTGAAAACTACAAACGTAGAAAGTGCCACAAAAATCATAATTAATGCAATTATTATCATTCAAATTCACAAGAATTAAGTTCTTCATGTCGTCAAACATTGCTGGACTTAAGGAAATAATTTTGTTATTTCCCATCCAAACCCTTTCCAGTTTCTTGTTGTTCTTGAAATGCTCACTCTTTAGTTCACTTATTTCATTGTGTTCAATATCCAGATGACCCCTTAGTACCCAAAAGAAGTAGTTTCTTCAAAAATGTTCAGCACCACACACCAACCTACACCTCCAATTTACAAGCAACACATTACATCCTCAACATACTTACGCGAGAAATGTGAAGAGAGTGAAAAAAGAAAGACGAAATGAAAGCATTAAGTTAAATATTATGCTTAGCGCAATATTTCACAAAACTGATCTCAGTAATTTGAATAAGTATTTTGTAATTTCATCATCAACTTTCTCATAAGCATCGAAGCTCAACGCTCTTTACGTTTTTTTCAGTCTTATTCATTCTGTGCTTCCTTCCTTATACCAACTTGTATGTACGATGATTTTCATTCATTTTACTTCTTTTTTTAACGGAATTTCTCACACCAAAGTGTAAAAACCACCCCACCCCCATCGCATATTATTCAAAATGAAATGAAATGATGACTGAGGATGAATCTTTATATGTTCTATGTACGTACATATGTAGACGAATGTATGAGCAGATGATAGAGAGATGGGGAAGAAATGATGATGAACAAGTTATACATTAGGGGATACAGAAGTAACAGAAGTGAGAGACGATGAAAAAAATTTAATTCATGGAAATAAAAAATTATTTTTTGCCAGTTTTCATTCATTTTTTTCGTGTGGTTGTGAAGGGAAGAAAAATGAGAGATTAAAATTTGAAGGAATTAAAAGTAAGGCTTAAAAATTCCAAAATTGGGGTTTTTATGCTGAAATGATTCAAAATTATACACAAGCATTAACTTTTTCCCTTCTGCTGATTACAATTTTATCATCAATCACCACGAAACATGTAATTAATAATAAACGAATCTAACTTGTATATAAATTAATTCCACAACTCCATAAACTGCACATCAAAGAAGCCTCTCATCAACCTCAATTTAAGAATGTTCAAGGTGTATGTGTGTGGCTTTGAATCAAAATGATACGACATAATATTGAAGTAAAGCGTCTTAGTATGTTAAATGAGGAACGACACTTTTGCATACAATGGATTAAGGAAGCTAAAGGGCGAATGTGGGGTAATTCTTTGGATGCTGAAAAAAATTAACAAGTAAGAAAGTTATTGAGCTACAGTAACCAAAGCGCATTATTTATAATATATAATTTTAGAATTTTGGTGATTTTTTGTTCAATTTTTAAGTGGCTTAGACCCCCAAACCTCACACTAGACACACCTTTCCATAGTCTACAGCTTACACTAACTCAATTAGACATAATAACAACCTCAATTCAAAAACATTTAAAAGTGCATTAAAAAATATTTCTTATCTCCATAAAACCCCCTCACATCACATAAAAGGAATTAAAAGCTCAGAAAAGAGTAAGAAGTAAATGTCAAATAAAACTGCCGTGATTTAACTTCTTATCATCTCCATTCTTTCCGTCTTCTTCTTCTTCTTCTTCCAAAAAAAAATCTGTGACGGCGTCTTGTAAGACATTTTCCGTATGACTCAATGCCATATACATAAACTTCATATCAGTCATGACAAGGAGTGTATTAAAGAAAATTGGCATGATAAAAGGAATAAAATGACTTAAATGAATGTTGATGTAGAGCAGGCTGTGCTTCGGTACTTAAAACGAAATAGATGAGCGTGTATGTGGATGTATATAAGTAATACAAGCTTCAAGACAAATATTTCATTATTATTTTTGCTGGATTTATCGACAGACGTGAGTTGTTACAGATAACACAATTTATACGCTTCTTTACTCTCCATCCACATCAACTCCTGTTCCAATTATACAGAGCGGAAGCGAACGAATGAGAAAATAGACAACGCACAGCATAGAAAGTTAATAGCTAAACTTTATTGTTGATGTTATTTTTTGCAGTTGACGACTGACTTAAGATGATGATGAAGTTCCTGACAGTTTTGCTAATTTGTAGCGGCGCCTTTTTGTGCATTTCGGATTTTGTTGCCGCTGGTCCTATTTAGATTACAAACAACAATATTGGGGATATAAGATCGACGTCAACAGAAAAATTCACAATGTTGTTGATTTTGTAAGGAAATTTATGGTCGGAAATTTGTGTTATCTTTTGTGATTGACGATTGACTTGGATGCTGTTAATTAGAAATTGGAATTTTTTTCGTGACAAGATTTTGGATGGGAAATGAAGAATGAGCTTTTTTTGATGAGAACTTTTATCGGACGTAGAAATTTATTAAAAATTGTATAAAAAAATTTGTTATAATTTACTAAATTGGTATTTTGAAATATTTTTGTGTTGCGTAGTGAAAAATTCGAGGCGGTTGACTATCAACACTTCGAATCTGGCGCGTAGCCATGGAGGATTTGGAGGATTTATTTCCCATCCTCGACAGAAAATTCTTCAATTCGCTAGAGTTTAGGAAAAAATTATGAAACCCCTCTAAATTTTTTGGACCCCTCTCCCCTTCCTCTATATTTTTTTAAATTATATTTAAGAAAATTAGAGCTATGTTCTTGAACCCATTTCCATCTAATTCCAGTAAACGTAATGAATCAACTCTAAGATTATTATCCAATATAATTAAAATTCTCAAAAAATAACTAATTTATTCTTTAATATCATCTCCGATTGAATTAGAAAAATTCTACCCAAATTCTTTAAGTAATTATACCAAGGTTGTTATAATTATCCTACATTGATTAAGAAAGTCAAGCTGAGTTCTTGGAAGGGACACGTTTTAGTAGAATTAATTTGCCCCTCAGTAATGGCTAATTGATTTTCCAAGTATGTTATCGGATACCTGAGTAGATTTTCTTACCTTAATCATTTTGTATCCTAAATATTTTTTTTCAACTTATTGATTCTATTGTGTTTTAATTGGGAAATGAATTTGGTGTATGGAAATATATTTGTGATATCCATCTATGACTACATGTTCTAGTCCAAAACAATGATATCGATAAATGATAACATGTATCAGCATATCAGATATAATCAGCACTTGTCATTAATTGATAACAATTCACAAATTGCCAAACAATAATATAATTTATTAACAAGAGCTCAAACAATATTTTGTCAAATATTTTTAGTGATTCTTATCAGTTTTGTAAGTAGTAACATCAGGGGTAATTCACGAATGACGTCTCCTTCCCTTAAAAAATGATTTTTGGAATTAGATTTTGATTTTTTGAAGCAAATATTTTTTATTTTATAATTCACAATTTTTTTCTATTCTTCCTCCCATTCAGACAATAATCAACATAGTCCTCACACTCCTGCAAGAGACCGGAAGCATGCCTCCAACACTACCCAACCAACCTGCTATTCCACACCTAAATGAATTGATTCAACATATAAATTCACAAAAATAAACTAGGGTTGGGCAAATATACGTATATATACGTATATATACGTATATCGAAGAACAAAATATACGTATATATACGTATACGTATACGTATATGGATTTTTCAAAACGCAAAAAGTACGTTATTAATTTGCTAAAAAAATGTGTTAAAATGCTGAAATTTGGACTCTAAAGGGTTAAATAGAGTCACTTAAGGCTCCATTAAGCATTTTAAAAGTGTTTAAGCAAGGATTTAATTTAAAAATGAGAATTTTTTGAAAAAATTAATTTTTCTTTGTTTACAAATCATGAGCAAAATTTGAATTTTTTTTGGCCGTTACAAAAATTTTGTAAAAGAAAAAATGAAAGCATTTAGACAATAATTTATAGCTAGTAATGACAATTGAGCACTGTTAATGAACAACAAGTGCATATTTTGTCTTAAAAGTCTGAGAAAATTTAATTTTGTTAAGCTACGATATGTAACGGAAAAAATTTGAAAAATGAATATACGTATAAATATACGTATATATACGTATAAAATATACGTATATTTATATACGTATATATACGTATACGATTCTGCCCAACCCTAAAATAAACCCCAAACAATAATTCTAAAAAAAATTGATATTCCATCGATAGCATGACAAATAAAATTTAATTTGAATACCGGAGGTTCAATTTTTTACACTTTTTTATTTCATTTTTATTCCCTTTCCGGCTTTTGTTGTTACTGTTAGATAATAAAAAGCATGAGTTAAAAAAAATTTCGATTCAATTTATGATTATTTCCTTCAGAATCAACTAGGGGCAAAAATTATTGAAAAACTTTTGCAACATCGTGATGAAGTTTTCAATATTTTTCAAGGGATTTGATATTGATGGAAAGTTTTTGCACTGTTTGACGGATTTTTACGCTGCATTTGGAGATTTTTTAAGATTCATAAAAAATTGGTTTAGTAAAATGACGATCTGTGCACAATTTTTCTACAATTCCTCACCAACTCGATAACGAAACTAAGTTTCATTCTCATTTGAATGTGCATCGTGAAGCAAAGTAAAATAAATGCTGGAAGGTAAGAGAAGGAAAAAATTATTGAAAAAAGTATTTTTTTTATTTTTGTACTTTGGGGTCGTTTCCACATTGACGTCCTTAAAAAAATTAATTTTCAAACCAATTTCTCTCATTTAAAAAATAGTTCCATGTATGATCTTATCCATATCTATCCATATAAATATTAGACGTCACTTGTGTGTCAACCCTTTTGTTCCTTTACATTCTCCCGAGATTTTTTTGGTTTCGGTTGCTGCTGCTTGATTTTTCCCCGTTGCTTCTGCCACACACTGATGAAATGGATGCTAAACTATTCGTGAAATGCAAAGTAAACGGAAGAAATCGCAAAGTTTTTTTTATCATGCAAATTGAGTTTGTGCAAGAAATGAAAAAGTTTTGTTTGAGATATTTCTGATAGTGAGATTGCTGTTGGTGGGTTGTTGGGGGATTCTGGAATTCAGAATGATTTTTTTTTACAAATTATGTTAAAAACTGCATTTTAGAGGTTGTTAGATAACATGAAAAAATCGAAAACAAAATTATTTTTTAAATGCTAATAAATTGAACCCCATCGGACCCTACTTTCCGAATACTCCCTTGCAACAGAGTAACACAATTTTCTCAAAATTCAACAGTATACCCAACGTAAAAGCTCAAATCGTTCTGAACAAAAATTAATCTACAAAATTATAGCAATTCCCACGGCTCACAGGAATTCCATCTACAACAATAAACCATTTCATTCCCAAATAGTATAAAAGAAGTAATTTTCATCGTTAATTTGTTGAATTAGGACAATGGAAATTTATTGTTTATAAATATTGCAGCCAACAGCAGCCACACAATAACTTAATATCAACAAGAGATTTTCACTTACAACATCGTTGGCTGATTGCTACCACAATGACATTAATTATTGTGCTTTCGACTCACTAACAATGCATAAACCAGCCACAATAAATTACTGTAAATTAATTTTCACCCACTTCTTCCTCTGCTTCCTGACTTTTTTGCTTGTTTCGATATTAATACACCTGTAAGCCATTGGCAAACACATATTGTTGATTTCTCATACGAGTTCATGTCCGTTGAAACTTATTTTCCTTCCATTTGTTGAGAGAAATTAAAAATTAATGATTTATTGGAGTTGATGGAATGGGTGAGTGCTGTTGATTGTTTTAATTAAGTTAGGAGTTTTTTTCTTTATTTTTAAATGTACCAGACTCCCCTTAGCACCCCCTCTGTTTGACACAGTATTGCTTAGTATCCCGGAATATAACTTAATGCCGCCAGTAGTGTATTTAGTTATGTTAAGAGATATACGTCCAAAATGGTGCCGTGCTTGCAACATTTAAAGTTAAACAAGTTGATTAAAGCTACAATTTTATTCACATCAGCTTTAATTAACCTATTAGCCTCATGTGAATTTAAATCGAGCCCTCGATGAAAGAAAGCAGCAAGATAATAATAAGAAAATTCTCTCAATAGGTCACTAATCTTCTTACGCTTCTTACTGATAGACATTAACAGGGCAGTAATTTTCTTTTATTCTCTCCTCATCCTCCTTCAATTATACAGTAAATGCGGCACTTTGTTAAAGTCTTAAATGAGCTTTGAGAAAGAGAGAAGTAAATTCAGACAGTTTCTTCCGAGAAGGTCTGAACGCGCTCTAATTAGCCTTTAATGTATTAAAGACTTAAATTTGAATTATAAAGTACTTAACGTGCTGAACATAAATCGAAATACAATAAATTTTGTTGAATTGTGGAGATAAGAAATGGAACGTTCTCTTTAGAGCATGAACGATAAGCAGAAATGAAATTATGTCAGGAAATAATTTTTTCGTGGGTGGTTTTGGGTACGGTTGATGAAATGGAAGTAGTTATCATCAGAAAATAATATGACAACGGTTATTCCTAGAAATATATCCTTGAGATAATCTTCACCTGCCACAAATATATTTCCAAGAATTCTTCTAATTCAATTTCAAACTTTGTCTTCTCAGAAAAAGATCTACAACCTTCCCCCCACCCACGTCTACATCCTGTTTACTCGTAAGAAAAAAAATCCACTCTACAAGCATTATCCCATGAGATATCAAGTAAATTCCCAAAGTACAACATTAATTATCATCGCATTGATATCATTATCAATGTTCACCACATTCCATGTCCCCAGAAAAAGGAGAAGCAGCAACAACAAGTAAAGTAACAAGTTTATTCAAAGGCATATTTAAATCCCTCGACAACGATAGCCTTGAAATGGCAGATGAGTGATGTTTTTCATCTTCCTTAATTCTCCATTTCTCTCTCTCTTTTCTCACTTCTTTTGCTTCCGTTTTCCTGAAAAGGAAAATCGGACCGCTATCATAATAAAGTGCCAGGTGATGTTAATGAAAGAACCGCTTTCGAATACTTAAAATGACACTTGATTGCTTACTTTTTTGTATCTCTGCGTCGTCTTTGCGTTACCTTCAAAATGAGGAGGCATTAAATTAAGACATAAATTTTTCTCTTTCTGAATATTTTTCCTGCTCCTTAATATTTGATTTTTTGGGGGAGAAATTAAGTGTTGGTGTCATTTTGTCTGGTTGTCTGGTCTGTTGACAATATCATTACCGTAAGAAAACTCCCCTAAGATGATGATTTAGATGACATTTTCAGATTATGTTTTTGGTTATTCCTACAGTTGACGATGCAAGCAATGGAGAAGTTTGTTTCCATCTTTGTTCATGTCAAGTCACAAAAATCTCCTATTCATCTACATTGCCTACATTAATTCAATTAAACGATTCTGCATCCTTGAATTCCTCTCTTTAAAAATGCGCCTTAGCCACATCACCCCCAGGCATTTGAAACTTGCTCCCTTTTTCCGTATTTCAATGAAGAAAATTAGAGAGAGAGTATTAATGGAATTTTGGATGATGTGCGTGGGATAATTTGAAGTGTTATTTTGTTCACTTAGAAGAAAATTCCTTATCGTCGTCTTCTTCAATTTTAATGACATTTGAAGGACTCGAGGGGATAACAAAAAGCTCAAATAAATTGGGAATTGGTAAAGTTCCAAGTTTTCGTTTTATTGCTGAAATTTTCTTGTCAGACAAAAACGTCACGTTCCTTAATTATAGGCTCACATAAACGTCCCAGCATGGAAATGCTGCATAATTTTACAAACTTCATCGACACAACGCACAGCTAATCAGAATTTATTGAAGTGGAAATGTGAAATTAATTAGCAATGATGTAAATCCTCATATCATCAACTAAATGATAGGATCAATAAAAACAGATAGCAAGCTCATCTATCTGCAAATTACCTGATATCGATACATCTAAACCCCATCCACATTTCTAATTATTTAGTTCAATTTAATGCAGCACTGTGAAAAATGTACATTCTGTGGCAGAAAATAGACTGTGTGCTTCAATTATTCATTCTATGATCTCCTATCTGTTTCTATCTATTCAAACATGAAAATAATGAATGTAGATGGAACATTCACATACATATCGGGAAACTTGCCTTATCATCGCCTTCATGCCTTTATACGCTTAATCAAACATTAAATCTCAAACTGCTTTCTACACTCGATTAAGTCGTGTATATGTTATGTGTGGATATGTTATGAGCATTTTTGTAGATGTAGTGGCGGTAGAAATAATTCTTTTGGTTCGAACTTTTTTCAGATAATTAAAAATAATATTTATTTTCTAAAAACTAATCCATCTAAAACAGAGTTTCTTAATCCTTTTCGAGCGCGATACACTAAACCACACAGTGCCACAGCACATAGTTTGAGAACCACTGCTCTAAAGAGTCAGGATCCTCGTATTTATTTTTCCTTACTATTTAACCTCATCTAGAAAAGGAACGAAAAAAGAAAAATGATTTGAACATGACGAATGCAAGAAAAGCTGATGATAAAACAAAAATCACAATCTCACAAAAAAAGCACACACATATAGAGATAAGAATGACATGAATTCATACAGTCACAGTCGATTGATTAAATAACCGAATCAAATTTCAATGTTTGCTGCTAACTAAATGCGACAGGATTTGGATGAGAATTAAAAGAACTTGCCTTTAGTAGTTGATTGTTTGGGGTGGACATCCCATCTCCATTCCCTTAACTCTTATCAACTGAAAATTAAATTTACCATTCAACAAGACACAATCTCATACACAATCAATACGTACGTTCATTATGATCAATATCACTGATATGAAGTTGATAACAAGCATAGCCATAAGACACAGACACACAATCGTGTAGTAAATCTTATCTCAATGGTTAACAGATGTTGCTTGATGTTGCTTCATATTGTGTTGTGGACATAAAAGTGATAATAATAATGTGGAAATTGTGTTCTGAATTGGATAATGTAATAATACTGTGATGAGATTCATTCAGTTGGACGATTTTTGGCTGCTTTTATGCTTTATTGTTTTTGAGAATTGAATTAAGGCTGAAATTGTCGTGCGAACGACAGAAATGATTGGAATGTAATGGGTGTATTAACGTGGATTTTATAGATGGCTGTGGTGTAATGAGGTTGTAAATTGACGATTAGATGGTTAAGTAGAGTGATTGGAGTTTAGTTAAGGATCGGAAGGTGAAGGGGGGGGGGGGTCACAAATAATTTTTATATCTGAAAAGTCGTGTCTTACAGACTGAAATGTTTTCAACAATCAAGTTTTATAAAGAATCCACAAAAGCTTATTTATTGTTATAAAAATTCATGACATAATTTGGTTATTTTATTTTTCACTTGATTTCGTTTACAATTTCATACAAAAAAATTGATCCTAATAATCGAAACTGTTTTGATAACTATTAATATTGGTGGGTGGGCCTGTCCTACATAAGAATTTGTTAGCTATACTCTAACTATTGACATTATATCATTTTTATAAGTTACTACAATCAATCGTCCATTCAATCAAATCCAAAGTATATCATCCATTAGTCAGTCATGAATTTCTCTCTTGTTTGGAAAGAAATTTATTCGCATTCAGCTTCATCTGGATCGGTACAAGCACGGAGCTCTCTGGAGAAGTGTAATCCATCGGGACATTCGAGTGTAGCAACTTCATCACCTTCAATGCACAAAATGTATTTTTCACATTCTTCTGGGTGACTAATGAACTTGATTCCTTCTTCTGGACATTCTTCGATATCTTCTTCATCATCGTCTTCATCATCATCATCTTCATCATCTTCATCCTCGTCATCATCTCCATTCAAATCAAAGTCTCCGTTCATGATTTGAGCAATGATTGTTATAATATCAGATGACATCTTGTTGTGTAGTTCGCCCTCAAAGTTGACTGTTGATTAAATAGAAATTATTTAAATTTATACAGATCTCATGGATGCAATCAAGGCACACATACCTTTCACATTATTAATATCACCAACGTTATTATTGTTCAATTGCATAGCAGATGCAAATAGTCTTGGATCCCAGCTCTCTTCCTCGTCCTCATACTCTTCTTCCTCATCTTCTTCCTCATCCTCTGCACGGGTGATAACAGCCATAAAGACAACGCAGAATGCCAACACAACAATAAATTTTTTCATCTTGCTTATGGGTGATGCTGATGTTGTTGATTTATTGAAGAGACAGATATACAGTGAGAGAAAAAAAATAAATTTTTTGTGCTGTTCCTTTTCACTTCACAGTGAATTTAATTATGTCGAGGATGATTTTATGCTTTGGTGGAGTTGATGGAAAATTTAAAGCTCTCCACTTGGGTTTGGAGATGAAGAATTGAGATTTGATTAATTTGAAGGAATTTTTTAGAGATGGCAAGGTTGCCCTACGCTGGTCTAAAGTAACAATTCTTAGAAATTGTTCGTCAAATTTACAATTAATTTCCACTCAATTTTCCAATTCCTTCCAAGAAATTCTCCATTAAATTTCTCATCGCCATCCACGATTTTCCACTGAATTTCACTGAAAAATTCATCTCACTTACCACTTAATGTAATCCTTCAAAAAAAAGATGAATGAACCGACTCAACTAAAATGTCAGATGCAAAAAAAAGAATGTCGAGAGACTAAAAGACACCGGAGTGAGAAGTGTGCGAAAAAAGCTGTAACTGTGCTCGACTTGAAATGATGGTGACAGTCGGAAAGTTGATGCCATTTATACTCGATAGAACGCCAGTTCTGACTGTCAAATTTAGAATGAGTTATGGGACAAATTATGCAATCAACATTCAATGATAAGAAAAAAAACTTTTCAATGTGCAAAAAAAAATTTTGCGTTGAATGATTGATGGCGATTTATCATAATTAATGTGCATTATCTGGTGCATAATTTTCATATTCTCAAATCGACTGTGTTGATGTCTATTTTTATCGGGAATTTCCAATGTTGATTGAGGCTCGACTTCTTCTTGTTGCTATTTTTAAGGTGAATGATAAGCAAAAGTAGCTACGAGGTAGTCTGCATCAACTTGGTAACAACTTATATAATTTTTCAATCAAAAAATTCATTCATCGATATGACACATGTGCAGCCTTAATTGAATATTTCGTAATTTCTCATTCCATTCGACCTACAAAAACTTTCGGTCCACATGATCATAAACCCCAAAAAAATTCATCTTAATCCTAAAATATTTTCTACTCTCTTTCGTTCCAGCACATGAATGACATTATATATAGTGGAGATTTTAGTACAATTAATTATGAACATTTGTCGATGGTTAACCGCACAGCCGCCACAGCTCATAATGAACAGTCCCACATTTATGTGTGAAAAGTATTCATCATATGACCGCACACATACACACATATTTATGGATGAAATATATCTCTAGATTTTTCTAGTTGACACAACTTTTCCTTCAACAGGAATGGTAGAAACTTTTTTTTAGGAACCGACAACATTTTTTCCTCTACCGCCGCCAATTGTCAGGATAATAAATTTTCTCCTATGGTTTGAACTTTATTCAGGATGTGAAAAAAAATTGGAGCAGATGGATTGATGGATGTGCTTTAGAGAATACAGGTGTGGCTGGGGTGATGTCTGAGGGGTTTTCAAATTTTGATAGACCGCACTTATGAATGACTACATCTCATTCTTGATAAAAATTTCCTCTTGAAAAATTTAATATCAGTTGGCTGACCACAAGAATGTTCGCAGATAAATTTAAATAAACAAATCTAGCTTGCTCTAACACACATAATTATTCGATGATTTACTGTATATAATTTGCAGATTATTTCATAACATTAAGCAGTTTTTAACAAGCATTTCATTAGAATACATCAAAAAAATTTGTAGGCTAAGGCGGAAGCAACATGATTTTGTAAGTTTAATTAAGTTTTAGGCATCATAGGACTAATTCAAGCCGAAAAAAGCATAGGTGTTGCTAAAAAATGTTTGAGAATACTAGTTAAAGAAATTAATTGGTAGTCAAAAGTTATTTATGTACCTCCAGGGGCGTATTTAGAGAGTTTAGGGGGTCAACCCACCTTTTTGGGATTTTTTTTAAATTTTCTAGAGGTTTTTAAGAAAAAAATACTAAAACCCCTCAAAATAGCCGTCCATACAAAAAAAAATCAAAAATTCCCCCCCCCCTGAAAAATTTCTGGATATGCTCTTGTGTATTACAACATAAAATTTGACATTGTTATAATTAAATTAATCCAATTTTTTCTACAATTTCCAGAAGATTTACATTATTGATCTTTGTAACAATTTCGATAGCCTTGAGTGATAATTCCGATCAAGACTTCATAAAAGGATACACAAAAGATGGTTTCTATCATACCTTTGACATGCATCTTTGGACATTTTCAATTAGTTCTGAATCAAAAATTTTGAACGAAAATGTAAAAATTTCTGAAAATAAGTGCTTATGTGTTAAAGCACTAAGCCATAGATATTCCGAATACACAGAGTACTTACCTGTCAACGTAGATGAAAAATTTCCAAACCTAGTTGTGTATGAGTTTGAAGAGTGTCGCATTAAGAAAATTGGATATGAAAATTTAAAAAATCTTAGAAAACTTCAATCAATTAACTTCGAATCTAATCAAATTTCATCAATTACATCAAGTGCTTTCAATGATACGCCAATTTTGAAATATTTAAATTTAGGAAAAAATCAGCTGACCTACATCGATGAATATGTATTCAAACGACTTAAAAACTTGCAGTCACTTTTCCTTCAAGATAATAAAATTACTTTTATATCAAAATTTGCATTCAGATATCTGTCAGATCTGCGAAAAATCTCACTTACTGATAACTTGTTACAAACTCTAGAAGATCAACATTTCAGGAACAACAAAAAGCTTGAAAAGATTTGGTTAAAAAACAATAAAATTCAATATTTAAGTCCAACAATGTTCAATGGAAAATTGAACATGGAGCTTGTGGATTTAAAGAATAATACTTGCATTGATGGTGAATTTTGTGTTGCTAGAAATGAAGATGAAAATGACAGAAAATATCCAGGATTTGTCTATTCTGGAGCTTGGTACAAAACTAATTCTTGTAAATTCTCATTTGAAAACATGGTTGATAAGATTATGAATGATTGTTAGGCATAGCTTGGGGTCAACTGAATGTTATGTAACTTCTAAAAATTGTCTGAATAAAAGATCTAAAAAATATATTTTTAAAAGCTGTTTTGGAATTTTTAAACCTTTTTATCTTCAATTCTATTGCCATACTTTTCCTCTCTAATCTAAAGTCACATCCAAACTTTTCCATCGCTTAAAAATAAATCATTTATATATATCTTTTATTTTTCACATTTGCAAGCACGTGTAGCGTTAAGAAAGTTTTTCATACTCATCTGACAGCAAATCTACATGTTGACATACACACACGCACACGTGCTCTAAAGAAAGACAATTTTTTACCTTTCACTTTCAAGTGCTTCCTTCCTTTCAAGAGTCTTCAAAAATTTATTATTTTTATAGAAAATTTATGAAACATTTTTTCATGATCAAATGGATGTTGATGATGGGTGGTTTGAATGTATGTTGAATTTTTGAGAGGTTGCTTTTGCATTTTAGTATGTTTTGAGAAATAATTTTTTAAATTTTTCACCCCTCCCCCTTCCCAAAGCATTTTGCAATTATGGCAAATTTATCCAGTAGACAAAAGTTCATTTCTCCAACAATTTATCAACGACTCTCAAAAAAATCTTCTTTTCTTTAATTTTCTCTATTCAGCCAGCCTCTTAAACATGGAAAGCCACATATGTGTGCTATATCTCGGTTGATTGTGAAGAGACAACAAGAAAATTAAGTTGGTGACAGGAAAGATTTTCTTTCCTTCATTTTCCTTTTCCCTTCTTTTACTTTTATGCTGACTTTTTATAAAATAAGGTTATTATTTTGAAGAAAATGAGGAGGAAAATTAGAAGGTAAGGAAATTGAAAGGTAAGAAAAAAATCACAGGCTTTGATTATTTCTTTAATAAGAACATGGTTTTTGTAATATTTTATTCAGTAGGAAGTGTCCTCTTTGGAAAAGAAAGAATCAATGATTAAGCAATTCTAATAAAGAATTGAAGAGGGTACAGTAAGACTGCGCTACAGAACAGCAACATATATTCATTAAAATCATAATAAACGTGTAAATCCTATCGACCCAGTTCCATGAAATAAACTTAACCTTGTGAGCAAAATAGAGCATGAGAAAATCCATTGATTTTTCTCATCCAAAAAAGCCCCACGTGAAGCTTTTCATCAAATGAACCTTATGCTTCATTGACTCTCTTAAAAATCTGCTGAAATCATCAAAAAAACTTAATTATTTCAATTGAAAGCTTGTAAGTAGAAGGAAGAATTCACAAGAAAAAAAACAGTGAAATAAATCTTTCTGGAAAGTCATGATAAGCAAGTCGACATTTTGCAGACATTTAAAGTGAAAAAGAAGAATACAAAAATGTGAAAAACATAAGAGATATTCATCTTCCTTTCCACATCCTCCATTCACTTTTGATAAAAATAAAAAAAAATGGAAAGAGAAAAAAAGATCAAGAACGAAAGAAGGAAGGGAAAAAAATTGAAATTCATAAGGATATAATATCGCTGACATGCCGTAAAAAGAAATTAACGAACCTAAACATAATTCGATAATGCCAACCATACCTAAAATAAAGCATGAAGAAAAAAGTAAGGAGACCAAAAGAGAAATCATCATGCGGAAAGTTCACGGTAGTCACCATAAATTTAAGCGCCTCTGTAGAAATAATTTCCTTTTTCTCGGTGCTTTATGTCGCTTTTTTCGGGACACTTCACTTCACTCTTTTATTTTTTTGCTCTTTTTTGTGTGGAGGTGGAATGTATGAATGAAAAATTAATGAATTTTTGGATGGAATTTGTCAGGATTGTAATTAATTGAAGGTTGAGGAAGAAAGCTTTGATACCAGGGCATGCTGCTTTTGAAATTGGATGGTTGAGGTCTGGAACCTTCAAAATTGTCAAGACAGGGCTCTTGGAATATTGGTATCATACAGACATCGAGAATTCCTAGATCTAGGTCTGGATCTGAAATGAAACGAAATAAGGATGAGGGATGGGTCCTCCCTCATTGGATGAGAGAAAAAATAATCACAAAAGAGGTGAGAAGCAAGCATCCAGCAAACAAATATCAACAATAGAAAATCTCCAGTGTACCATAACAATCGCCATTCACGTCATCACATTATAGTAACGACCATGAGTGGCACATAGAGAAATGCACAACTTACATACTCTCATTTATGTTCGATAAAAATTTCGAGAACAGGACAAAAATGTAATTAAAGTACCAAAGATAAAACAATAGGAAAATGTAGACATGAATGGAGGGAGTGAAATGGAAAGAAACTTCATTAAATCGACTTTTTTATTACTTCGACATGAAATTTATGATCAAAAGTTTCCTTAATGACTCTCTATCGATATTTTTCCGATGAAGCCTCCACTTCCCCCATGCGGATGTGTATCCAATGATATAATTGTAGTTTTATGGAAACGAAGACTGTGCCAAATTACTACATCCTTGTTTTTTCTTGCTCTCGTGTTTGATGAGAAAGTTTTGTGGAAGAGGACTTGTGGGAATTTTGTAAGATTTTGTGGAAAGCTTTTACATAGGGATTTTAGTTGGTTCTAATTTGAATGTCAAACTCTTGTTGCCGAACATTATTTTTTTTTTGAACAAAATCTAATAAAAATTTTAATTTAGTGACCAAAATCTTATGTTTTTGAACGTAGAGGGTCTATCACTATATCCTCAAAAAAAATTTATCTTTTACCAATCTTTCTGACAAAATCCCCACAACACCTAATAATCATCACATCGATGTAAGTCCAAACTCATTCATAAAATACAAACTACTGATTATCCTCGCTGTGACAGTTTGTTGTTTTTATTTTTGTCCTAGATACGAGCATAATATAACTAACTTTTACGCCCTTTCATGTCCGATGATTTATTCTTAAATTAATTAAACGAGAAAAGCAAAAAAACATAACCTCAATAGAAAAATTATTATTATTGCTTCTTTTTCATCGAGTGTGCTTTTTTCTGAGGGGAATGGATGAGATTATGGAACTAATTTGTCTGGGGTTGATTGACGGAATGATTTCTAATTATTAAAGTTGAGAATTGCAAAATATTCAGTGAGAAGACTCATGAAGAAGTTTATGGGAGTTTGAAACTTTTTGGGAGGAGGCGTGTGATGTCAAACAAGTGAATATAGGCTTTGAGTACTTAAACGCGTCGATGGTTCAGTGACAGACCGATCAACCCACCCTTCATAGAGGAGTAAGGGGATCTATTGAACTGCAATGTTGATTTTCTCAAGTATATCCGCAATTTTATATTCAAAAATGTTTCAAACTTACTTTAACCCTTGACAGCAACATAATCATTTCCTAATTGTCCTCAAATTCACATATCTTCCTCCAAACATTCCTCTCAATGTTCCATCCTTTCACAAACACAAATCTAGTTTAAACAGAGACAGAAAATTTCTCTACAGTAATAAAAATTTCTACATTATTTTCTGTGCTTAAAGCTTTCAGCAAATGCATTCTACATACACTTTTAAATGTCTTTCTTCATTTCAATTTAAAGTCATTTTAATTTTTCAATGCATTTGAGAAAATTGCAGCACCCCGAAAATGAAAAGAAATGGAAATAAAATAAAATAAAATTGGTCTGTGGAGCATTTAAAGTTCCATTTTGCTAAATAGATATTTTATTTGATTCTCAATGAGCGTATTGGGAATATCCTGAGCATAATAAAAAAATCTACTTTCTTCATTTTCATTTCCCTCACTTCACCTCAATAATTTAATATTTATTGAATATTTATAAAGCTCTGGCTGTGCGGCTATAAAAATGAATTTTAAGGTTCTTTTTGCTTCTTTTATTTTTGTACTTTTTTCATGCATTTCAATTTTCTTAAATGCCAGACGATGGATGGATGTTGATTGTTGGGGATAGGAATGAGTTTTTTTGTCTAATGTTGTTTTAATTTTTTTTTAATTTTTAATTTAATTAAACAACCTTATTTTACTAAATTTATTTTTAATTTTTTTTAAGTTTTCAAAACTTCATTTTAATTTTTTTTTAAAAAAATTCATTTTAATTTTTTTTTAAAAAAATTCATTTTAATTTTTTTAAGTTTTCAAAACTTCATTTTAATTTAATTTTTAAAAAAATTATGACTTTACACCCCTTGTACCCAATTTGCCGTGAGTACACAAGAAAAACAGATCGGATTTACCCACTATGCAAAAGAAATAAAATCGAGCGGAACATGACTTTCCCTCAACCCTTAAATATTTTATAGAAGTACTTAAATATTTTATGGACATAGATTTAAAGCTCGTCTTCCATACATTTATGTAGATTGAGAGCGAATGCTGGAAGATTTTTGCATGCATCAGCAATGTGAAGTGAATCGGAGGAATTTCTTCTTTATTTCTCACATAGACATGGGAATTTTCATAGTTATATGCATGTATTATATCGAGGCATTGCTGCTATCAATGAGTAAAAATTCAAATTGAATAAGAAAAGATGAGAGAATTGGAAAGAAATACGGCAGATTCTGAATGGAATTTAATATAATTCTTCCTTCTTCTTATTCTGCTTTTTATTCAGAAAAAAATTGTGGAAAAGTGTAAAAATGAATACAAAGTTTTAGGAAATTGTTGCGCTTTTGATATTGATTTGAGGGATATTCGAGCTTAAATTAAAATATTGAATTGTAGAAAATAGATTTTAGGATTAGAATGGCAAGTAGTCAAGAACAAAGCATGAAGTAATTTCTGTGATAGAATCTATTCATCTGTCTATGAAAAATATCCATCATCTCTTTTTCGGATATTATTGAATATACAGCACCCCAGTCACCCAGTCAACCCAGTTCCAAATGTCAAACCACATTTTCAGAAGAACAACTTTTATCTAACAAAAAGTTTCTCAAACCAGCAAGACGAAGAACATTTTGCATTTCCATGTGAGCAATATCATTATTGGCACAAATCTTTATTAAATAAAAAAAATTTACACTCAAGTGAATATCACATACTCCCAAGAGAGATATCATAAGAAATGCGACTACATAAAACTGAACAGATACACTGCATGTATCGGAATGTATTGAAGAAAAACAGGGCAAAATTCATAAATTCATTCATTCATCTCTCAGTGCACGACTCACGAATTGATTTCACTTTATGAGGATGAGTACACGTGACATGAAGACTGTACATCGATGCATCAGAAATGATATGAGTCAAGAATAACATTTCAATTATGTTAACTTTATTCTCGAATATCGATGACGATGAACATGAACGTCTGAAATATTCTTCCTGACTGAACAAAAAAAAACTTTTTTTTTGTTCTTCACAAAATTGATATCAATAACTCTCAAATGCAGAAGTTGAACTCAATTCAATTGGAAGTCTTCCAAGTCATTGATTCAGAGTGTTTGTAAATGTTTGAAAGATAATAGACGAATGTTCCTGTATGAATGAAGGAAATGGAATAGAACTGAACAGAATTTTGAAGATTCAAATTTGAATTTTGTTAAAAAATACTGTAAAAAAATTAAAATTAAAAAAATCGTGAAACTTTTTAACAAAAAGCCTTCAATATAAAAAAATTCAATTTTTCTGACCTTCCGCAATAACTCATCTTACACTTTTTTTACAACACAATGAAAAATTTTAAAAGGAAAGACTAAAACATCCATTACCGCTCATCCATTCAGCACATTGTAAATCATGAACTATTAAGTTCCTCTTTTCATGTTCACAGAATAAAAAAGTTTTTAATATGAATGAGAGCCAACTGACCTCCTTCAGTTCGTAGTTTATGACTCTTCATGATTTTGGGGGGGATTCTCAGTCATGGGTGTATGGTCCAGGGGAATTTGGAACAATTCCTCTATCCTCATCCTTCGTTTCTGGCTAAACCCAAGCTTTTGGGTAAATTTAGGGCGCCTTGGTCTAACAGGCTGATTTTTGGTATACAGCTGCATCCCTTTTCTCAATTCTACCCTCTGCATGGGTTTGGTACACCCTAAGGGATGGTGTAAGAATAAAGTTATATATTTTTTCTCATTTTTCATTTCAAATTCCCCTCAAAGGTGCAAGAAAATTGCACAAAGAAGAATTTCAAGTAAATTAATTAACGTTGCATCGTTGCACGAAGAAAAATCTGAAAAGAAAAAGTAGTAGCAAAAATTATCTCAACAAAGTGATTTTAATTGCCCGCTCATTAAATTAAATTTCTCGTTTTTTTCTCTCGTTGATTCATTTCAGCACAAGAAGAAAGCTGTAAAATGATTGAAGAATTTCAAAAGTTATGCCAGAATGATTATGATGGTGGAAATGCAACTCATTATTGTTAAGTGGAATTTTTTTACTTCCTTTTCCTTTTTCTTCTTTTAATGAGCGATGAAATCTTTTTAGTGCATTTAACTGCTGAGAGTTGAAGGAAGTTTTTGAAGTAAATGATTGAATTTCGTTTTGAATTTATTATGGAAAAGGACATGTAGTCACTGACGCCTTTTGAAATGTTCCAAAAACCAGACATCAGTTGCGTATTCAGGGAGGGGTTTTGGGGGTCAAACCTTCCCTCTTTTTGGAAAGTTTTTAAATTTTCTAGGGTTTTCTAAGAAAAAAATTCCAAACCAGACCCCCCCCCCCCACACTAAATTTTCTCGTGGATACACGCCTGCCAGGCATAATATCCAAAACTATTTTTGAACATAAAAAGACGTGACTTTCCACAGACTTTTCTTCATATTTCCTCTTTTGCATTCATTTCTAGCCTCCTTCCGATCCAATTATTCACCCCAGACTCCACTTGAAAATACAAAAAGGAAGAAGAAGAAAAAGAATCCTGCACGAAATGAGCTTTTAATCATCGACAGTGTGAAGAAAATTTTCACTAATTGAATTTCGATTCTTGTTCTGCTGGATGAGTTCAAGGGAATGATGAGAAAGCAGAAATAAAGTTTTTTTTTCGCCACACAAAAAAGGAGGAGAAATTTTTTATAAATTTTTCTTGCTTTTCATTGTCTGATAAATCTCAGTCTCTTTCTTCCTCGTTTGCTTGGTCAATTAAAAAAGTTTGTAAATTTTTTTCTTTTCTTCTTTCTTGTTTTCCGCATTTTCACATTTTTTTTCTCTTGTGAAACAAAAACAGAATTAAAATTGTGAAATTACTTTATGACAAGTTTGGGGGATTATATTGAGGATTCGAGTGCAATTTAGGAAGCATTTGGTTGTACTGAACACCATGAAGCTTGATTTTTCATTGAGCATGCATACAAAGAACAGAAATCTACCAAATCAGACAAAATGCAGCCTTTTTATCCTCATTTTTTCATACCCTAGGAAAAAAATTCCTCTAAAGTGACGAAGCATTTTAACTGAAAGAAAAAGAAGCACAAAAAAATAAATTATTACAACGTAATGTTGTAATGCAGAATGGCTGCATAAACTGTTTATAACAACAATTAAAGTGCTATGCAAAATTAGTTTCATTTCTGTATGAAAAGTTTTTTTTTGTTGGGGACGATGAAAGTTTTTTTATGAAATTATTTTAGTTTTATCTGTCTTTGAGTGAATTGAGATGATACAAATGAGATAATGAAGGTTTGTGATTTGAATTTTGTATTGCGATCATGAATTTTAAATTCAGGTTTTGCAAAATAAGTCCATTTTTTAAAATATTAAATATGTCCTAAGGTAGATGTCCAAAATTTGCATTTAAAGTGACTTTGCCAAAGGCACAAAACAATGACCCTTGCTCTGGGATAAATCCAATTAAACCAGCCAATCGGAATTACTAAACATGACCTTTATTTTTTCAAGAATTGCTAATACGACCTTGAATGACAAATGATTCCAAAAATGTTGAACCATAAAATAAATTTAAACCTTATCTTTTTCCACATAATTTATTTTGTTGCCAATTTCAATTTTTTCTTCTTTAAAAAAATCAAAATTCAAATAAATCATGACAAAAAATTCAATTAAATGCAACTTAATTAGCAACAAAACGACCTTCATTTTTTTTGATAAATTTCATAGTCAAACTGCTTGATTGATTGTATTTGTTGCCTCATTCTTATCAGCAAAGCTGAAAAAAAATTGCACAGGTAAAATTTGATGATGATAACCCATTTCTCATTCCGCATACCCCCAAAAAAATAAATTTCTGCAACAAACTTGCAAAAAAATTATGATTAATAAAAATTCTTTCCGTTTCCTTCATGCAATAGAATTTTTTTACGACACGAACGTAAATAATTCTGATGGTGGGATGTGAGTGATGATGATGATGTGAGGATACGTGGGTCCATCTATGAGGAAATAGAGGAACATTGAGATTTCTTAGCTAATCTCTGTCAGTTTTTATCTGAAATTATTTAATCGAATTTTAAGGATTAAAGACATTTTTAATGACAGACATTGATGAAATTGAGGTTGTGATAATATTTTGGTTATTTTTTGAGACATAATTTATTATATCCTTGATGTCCTTCGAAATTTGGTAATTTTCCATTGGAAATGTCCTGAAATGAATTTTCGAAATTCGAAAAGACCGACCTTGAACTTACATTAATCTCAATGACTTGACCTATAATTTTATTATCATCAACCATAACGTTGACTCTTCTATATTTATCAACTGACACTTGAAAACATTCAAAAAGTGAATCAGGGGATTAATAAAAGTGATTCACAAAAACGTGATAAGATTAAAGCTTTTAACATATTGATTAAAAATTTCTTATCAAATGTGAGTAATGCATAAACTTGAATGGAAGCAACATATGTTTTGGCTGGTTTTCAGACGATACAGAAGTCAAGTTGTCGTCTACGTGAATTTTTGTCATGAAAAAGTGTTTTAGTGAATTTCACCATAGTTTCAAAATTTTTGAGAATCGACCCTGAAATGAGAAAGCTAAGCCTTCCCAAAATTTCAGGGTATGTTCTTGCATTCCCTCGCTTCATTAAATGATTTTCTTCGATTTAGTCAGAATTTTTGGAAAGTTGAATTATCCTGTTACATGTTAAGGCTCATCAAATTCAGACTGTCCTAATCCGCAACCTGCCATACCAAAAGACAATCATTGTATTTCCAAAAATTCAATTTAATTGTATGCTAAATCATTCTCGAGTAGAAACGAGGTCCAAATTGACAAGGTAACGCCGTAACTGTAATGTAATTGACATGGTTGCATGGATGATCGGGAATACCAAAAATTGCCTAATCATATCCATGAATACAACAAATCTGTCGATAACTCATAAGCTTAGTAAGCAAAACTTTATCAATTAAAAGGAATTACTCACATTTATTGCATATTACAACACCGCAGTATCAGCAAAATATTATTAACGTATGAATGATATCGTAAAGCCCAGATTTTGCTGGATTGATAATTTATTATGGCCGTTGAAGTAAGGATATATTGATAAGAATACCTTTTATTGTCTTATGAGCATTAAAGTGACTTTTGTTTGGGTTTGGGAAATATTGTTGAGTAAATTTTATGGGTCTGATTAAAGTTGTTGAAGGTTGAATGATTTTTTAAGAAAGCTTGTTGATTTTGGAGTGGTAAAGAGTATTTTTGGGGGATATACCTGGACCACATAAAAATTTCCTTAATCACCTTCAATAATTCTCATAAAAATCTACTTCCCTTCTTTAGAAAAGAATCAATCTCCGTAAAAGGTCATCTCGTCAATTACAAATCATACTACAAAATATCAATGCAAAAACATAATAAATCCATTTACAAAATCATCACAAATTTTTATTTCCAAAACGAAAAAGTTATTAAATAAAATAAAATTCCATTAAAATTCAATCAATTCCCATAAAAAGTCAATAAAACAATCGATCTCAATAAAAAAAGCTTTTGTGTTCTTTATTTTTAATCTTTTACGTCTTTCTTATTCCCCACCGAAAAAAATGATAAAAGTTTTTTTTCTAGACACACACACACAAATGACTGCCTACAATTTGACTTCCTCTCCCTTGACGTATTGATTGAGAAGATCCTTTGCCTTTGCCTCCACATTAGACGGTAAGAGTGAAGATTTGTCATCAGATTTCACGCGGTTTGTCAGTGCTTCCTGGATTTTATTGGCGAGTCCTTCAAGATTCATACTTTGTCCCATTGAGCCGGCCGGAACGTCAATATCGACATCTTTAGATTTTGACTTCTCTGCTAATGCCAACAATTGATCCTTAAGTGTCATTCCCTCGCCAACATCAACACTTTGTTTGTTTAAGAGACCAACTAAGATTGTGATTATGTCCTCCTGAATATTGTTGCTAAAAACTCCATTAATGTAAATGTTTATGTTGAAAATATTTTCGATATTATTGTCACTAATTTTCATGGGCCCAGCTAAAAGATATGAAGTGAGGAATTTAATTAAAATTTGATACATTGGAATGTTTTAATATTGATGCTACTGGGGCTATGTTTTGATGCATTTTATGGATTGTGTGTGGTGCACACATGATTTGTGGTGCAATAGATTATTTGCACAATTTCTCTAGACATTAATTAAAATTATGAATTGAACTTCAATTTTCTTAAGAAAATCTGGACCTATAGCTTTATTTTGTGACCTAAACCACATCCTTCATGACATTATGACCTTATATTGTAGTATTCAGGTACCAACCAACCCACTTCAACTCATAAAGTTTCACATCCTTATTTTATTGACCACAATTTTGAAATGCACCAAAAGGAAATCAATTCATGCAGCACTAAATGTCAATAATTAAATCTCACTAAGCTATAGATTTGCTAATCAAAATCATCCATATACAACAACTGATCACATAAATTCCAACTTCAGTTATCCATAAAAATGCCCCCAAAACTATTTTCCATCAACATCAATCACACTCGACTAAACAATTCAATTACATCAACTCACATGGAACTGGCGCAGCCAAAGTGACTGCAAACAGTCCAAAAACTAATAAAAATTCACGCATTGTCCAACGACAGTAACGGCCAACTGAGTACTGCAAATGGTTGAAAAATTTCCCGTCTCTTATTCGTTTATCACAAGTGACAAGGTAAATTCCACTTTAAGCCATTTGACACTCGCTCCGATAAGATTGTGTTGATTTTTTTCCTTTATTTTGTTGATATGAGGCAAGTATATTGAATGAGTAATTAATAATCAGCACCAAGAAAATTGATAGCGACTGATTTTGACACATTTACTAGATTTTCGATTCGACTTTTTTTTGGAGCATATTATTGATGGCTTTAATTTATCAATTTATATTCATGTTGCTGTTGCACATTTTGCATTACAATGTATGAGAGAATTTTCGATAAGAAAACATTTGTCATTGAACTTGTAAGCTGCCTTGTTGATAAATTGTATATTTTAGATTGAATGTAACAATCTGGTATGAAACTTGATAACGAAGACAAGCTATCGATCGATGTAATTTGTGTGTAAATTGGAATATTTGTGATGGTTTTGATGGATTTTGTTGCAAATTAATTTTCGAAATTACCATAATTAAGAAATTACAATGTTGCTGCTAATTATTTAGCTGATAATAATGAACTTAATTCCATTTTCGTACTAAATCCTCAATATTATAAATAGGATTGTCCACTTATGACGTCCAATATTTAAAAAGAAAGGGACATGGTCTGCATAATTTAGTATCAGAGAAATCTGAAAATCCCAGCATTAATAGACGTCATTTGTAAACAATCCATAAGCTAATCCCTTCAGAGCTGCAGCTTATTTCATATTTTCAGAACCAGCACGGATCACAAAATTACAACCGATAGCTGAGCGTGATAGGCATACAAATGAGTTTCAAGATTTAATGGAGAATGGATGGCCTTTTTAATGAGCGGCATGGGAACGCGAAAATGAGGATCTAAATAACAGAATATTGTGGATTTATGCAGATAACTTAATCTCATTAACTGTGCTGGGTAACAACAGAGGATATGATAAACCCCAGTGATATATTAATGATGCGATATTTTTTTTGATCAATTTTATATAGAATGCTGAAAGTTATCTTCTTTTTTTAGTTCATCATATTAAGTGCTACATGCTCATTATTAAAGACGTTGACTAAGACTAAAATATGTCTAACAAAACCATATAATGAATTTTAATGTTTTCACATTCAGTGCTGTAGCAAGGTTAACATAGCCAGGGGATATATAGTAAAAAGTTAGTAAAAAGGGTGCAAAATTGAGGAACCGTTCATGCAAAAATTATCATAATTTTATTTAATATAAAAAAAAAATAAAAAAAAAATAAATTAGAAAATAATAACACTATTGTAAATTATATTAAATTTTTAAGTAATAAATAAAGCCTTCGGGCGCTTATTTGAAAAAAAAAAAATAATAATAATAAGTGTCTGCCTCGGGATCCAAAGCTATTGTTTGCTTTGACTTAATTTCTCATTTTGTCTCGTTATCCATGATCGCAGGTGTCCTTAACTAGATTTCATCTTACGCAATGCTTTTGAAGAAAAGAAAAAAATCAATTAAATCTGGACACTTTCATTCAGTTTTAATTTATTTTAGTCCTCAATCTTTATTCTGTTTCTTAACCCTAAAAATTCAATTAATTTATTCAGAATGAAGCTATAACTTTTCTTTTGTTTGGACCGTTGTCATGAACAGTTCTTTCTTTTATATTTATCGCAAAATTCATCTTTTTATGAAATTATAGAAATGTTTTGAGGGCAAAGACTCGATTAAAGCTGTTAATTTATTATTTGTAAAATTTAATAAAATTTAAACTATTTTTGTTTCAATTTACATACAAAATGATTCAGAATTTTCTATGAAGAATTTATGAATAATTTTAGAGGAATATCTCAGTCAATCAGTGAATGAACATTTTGTGGGACACTAAATTATGAGTAAAAATCTAGAGCAGAAAGTAAACAGAAGAGTTTTCCGAAAGGGTTTTGAACAAGTCACAAGTAATTCTTAAAAATTCGATGTTGTTCAGCTAAAAATTGTGCAAATTTAAATCCCACTAAAAAGGTAACGGCACGTTATCCCATCATCTAAAGAACCCACTTTGCAAGCACACCTGCGCCTTTTTTGCTTGAAAATATAAAAATAATATTTTTTCTGGTTATCAATGAAAACAACATCGGAGTTTATAAAGCTGTTCAAAGTATTTTTAAGAAAGGAAAGGCTGAAAGGATAATAAAAAATTTAAATATTTTTCTGAGTACTGAAATTTTTTTAAAGATTTTTTAATATAGCTTGTGATTGATTTTTCTGCAAAAAGTACTTTTTGTTGAATAATTTAGAAACTTGATAAAATTAACAAATTTTCTTAGAAAATCTTAGCTTGACTCTACATTCATCCAAGGGCGTATCCAGAAATTTTTCGAGGGCTGAGGGGGTTTGAAAGTTTTTTGTATGGACCGGGTTTTTGATCTTTTCCCTAAAAATCCTAGCAAATTGAAATTTTTCCCAAAAAGGAGGTTTTTGACCCCTAAACCCCCTCCCTGCATCCATCAATACACCCCTAGTTTTAACTTACAATATATCAAGTTTCTTCTGTCAAAATCCCAAAGCACAACAGCAATCATCACCTTCCGCTACCTTCATTTCCTTATCTGAATATTCAGCAAACATCTATCGACCTTGAGTCTCATTACTCTTTATCCAATGGATGGATGTAAAATGATGTAAAGCAGAAAATCATCACCCAAGCGTCACAGCAGGAAGTGAGCAAAATACTTTGTTGCTGTAGAATACATGCTTTATTTTTTATCCGTGAATGAGTTTGAAAGTGGTAATGAATGATAAACAAATTTGTATTAGATGTGTAAACACGTGTGCTTGATGGATGTGTTGATTATACTGTGATTTTGAAGTTGGAAATAGTCGCTGGAAAGTTATAAAATCTAGCATTACTAGTATAGACACCCGTTAAGTATAACAGGAAGAAATTATAGTAAATATTATGATTTTTCTATTGTGATACAAGGGAAAAATCTGATGAGACATTAATCTAACGACACCTTATGGATATTTTATTAATAATTATAAACTTTATTGAATGTAAACATGCTTCAAAATTTTATATTTTTTTAAATATATTGTATAACTAAGGGGTCGTTAAAAGTATTCAAATTAAAAAATTAATTTTTTTTACTTATGTCGACAAGTTTAAAAGTAATATTCGAAAAGTTATCCCCTTATTACAACCCCCCTTTGTATGTATGTAAACTTTTAATAAATAAGTTTTTTATTATTCTTGAAATGTTCATCTTTCCACACATTTTTATTATTTTTACCAATCGTCAAGTTTCTTAATTCAGTCAAAGAATCCAATGCATTTTCTGCAACATAATTAATTTCATTTTTTTCTAAAGAAAGTTCCAATAAATTGTGGAGGCGTCCAAAAATTATCCCATCAATGGAAGTTAGTTGATTTTCATGCAGATATAAAACTTTTAGATCATATAAGTCGTTGAAAGTATTTGAATCTATATGCGAGATGTGATTTTGGTTCAATGTTAAAACTTGAATATTTCCGAGATACTCAAAATTTTTATATTTGATAGTTGTTAATGAACTTCTAGATCCATCATATAAAGTTAAAAATGGAAAACTTTTATAGACATTAACTGGCAAATAATGGACATTCTTGTTCCTATTAAGAGTAAATGCTTTAATCACAATGGAATCGCTAAAAAACACGAACATTTTAGTTAAAATTCCAAAAGAGACTTCGTAGTTATCCACATAAACTGACTCGTCTTCAGGAATAAAGACTGATACTAATCTTTGATTTATTAAAGACCAAGTAGCTTCCACTAGATCGACGTTGACTTTTTTGGTGCAAATAGCAGTTCCAAATGTTGCCAAGATGATCATTAAAATTGTCAATCTGTTGGATATGATTTTTTTTATAAAGCATTTAAAATTATTTATTTTTTCAAATATTTTACTTACTTTTGCATTTTTTAATTTTTTTTTTGTGGATTGATTTTATTTCTGTTCCCTTCTGTTCAACAACTCAACAATAACTGATATTTTAAAACATGTAAAAGAGCATTTTAATAATTCTAGATGTAGTTTCAAAAAGAAAAACATGTTTTTGAAGCATTTTATGTTGATTATTTTTTAAACCTAAACAAAGAATGTTCTTATCAGTAAATATTTTATGAGTCTCACATGAATGATTCATAATGAAAATTGCGCATCAGCAATCCCAACTTCAAAGCTTAAAATTTCTGAATTCTTCAACATGAATATACAAGTGTTGTATATAGTTGGAAAGTTATTTGGAAGTCAAATCATAATATGTTAGTTAAATTAGTTTTGAACCAGTTCAAACGGTTCATTTACCAGTTCATACAAATAAAAAAAATTCAATTCTTCAAGGAACTAAAACATTTGTAATCTTTTTCACTTTATTTAGGTAGAAATGTTTTTTAGAATGTTTTTTTTAAAAAAAAAATTGCAATAATTAAAAATTTGTTGAAATTTTAACATTTCAACCATTTAGTTTTAATTTTTTATACAAACTTAGTTTCAAAACTAGTTTATTTTAAAAATAATATTCAATTTTTTTAAATAGGGATCGATTGTAAATTATGTAACGCAAAAAATTGACTTTCGACCCCCCTCCCCCCTTGTCACAAATTTTCAATATAAAAAAGTTACTTTTATTTGGGCTGTCGCAAATTCTTCAAACCCCCCTTTTCCCTAAAGCGTGACGTAATTTTCGATAAACCCCTTATCAATATTTCTTTAAAAACATTTTAACAATCTTTTCTAATTTTTTCCTTCAGTTCGGAAAATCTTGTAACACAGTGCTCAAAATCGACATAAAACTCTTCATTAATACACAAATTGTTCTTCAAATTCACGCCAACCAAAAATTTCATATTATCAAACATTGATGGACTCAATGATCTAATTTTATTGTGATTCAAAGAAATCTTTTCAATTTTTGTGTTGTTCTTAAAATGCTCATCAGTCAAGTACTCGATTACGTTGTTAGACATTGAAATATTTCTCAATTCTATTAAATCATCAAATGCTGATCTTGAGATAAAATTAATATGATTGTCGTTCAGAAAAAGTTCTCTCAAATTTCTCAAATTTTCAAACATGTGACCATCGATGGTTTGGAACTGATTGCCTTGTAGACTGAGAAATTTCAACTTTGGCTGATCATTGAAAGTATCAGATGGAATATGAGTAATCAAATTATATCCCAAATATACAGCTTGTATTTCACTCAATTGCTCAAAATTCTTATGTCTCACATCCTTCACAGAACAATTGAAAATCTGATATGCAACCAAATTAGGAAATTTTTCATAAACTTTAATTGGAGGATATTTTATATTTTTATTATTGTTGAACGTCACTGCCTTGACTGCTTCATTCTTTGTTGTCATAATTTCTCCATTTTCGACAAGAATTGCATCATTCGAGTTGATTCTGAATGTCCAGAGCCTCATATTGAATCGAAACCAAAGGGAATCTGTGACGTGACCTTCTACGTTACGCTGACAGAAGCTGCATTGGAGGGATGTAGCGATGATGGTCAACAGCAGCCAAAATATTGAGCTGGATTTTTAAAAAATTAAAATAAATATTTTTGGTAGTTGACTAATGATTTGAGGAAGGGGTTTGAATTTTGAGTCTCTAAATTGAGGATCACAGAGTCTATGAACTGATAAAATCCTCAGTTGCACCAAAGAACAACCTCAAATGATAATCCATCTGATCCCATAATTTTGCACATAACCTACATTTTCATAATTTTCTTCTTCTTTAATATTAAGTTTGACTGCAAATTCTTTTTAAAAACACAACTTTCAACCCACTCAGGCAGACTTCTCGTTAAAGACTGAATTAAATCAGCACATTTTTGATCTACAAATTGAATCAATTGTCACAAAATTAAAGCCCATAAAGAATCACAATAATGTCTCTGCATGAATGACTATAAAAAATGAATGAAGTGAATGACACAATAGTTGTCAAACAATTTAATATAAAGATACAAATAGGATTGAATTTATTTTGATTTGTGTTGATTGTTATGTATTTTATATGACAATGAAGTTCCTAGAATTTTATTTGGAATACCCTTATTTTTGGTTTATGTCATGTGGCTACTTATAAACACGTGCTTGTCAAAAATTCACATGGGATAGACGTTAACTGTGAGTTGGCAATACTTACTGTGAATATACCAGATCTTTGTTGACTTTAAAAATCTTCAAAATTCTCTGAAAGGGAATCAGAAAAATTGCACAAAAGTTGAGTCTTTCTACTGCTTTAGTTTTATATTTGAAAGAAATTTTAAGCATGAATAAATTTAAATTATCCTGAAACATGCCACAAAAGAGAAAAACTCTCATGAGAATACATCAGCAAAAGTGTATCAAAAGTAAGATGCTAGTCGCGTCTGCTTATAAATTAAATTAAATTTTCTTAAAGTTTGGGCAATTTCTTTGTAAAGACATGAAAAGTTTTAATAAAAAAGTTATTTTTTATTTTATTCAATGTTTCAGAGTTATAATCTCATATATTGACTGTAAATTCCTTAAAAAAAATCACAGGATGAATATTAAAAATCCACCATTTTAAATTTTTTTTTAAAAAAATATTTCATTAATTTTTGTGGCCATTTAGATACCATATGCACAAAAAATGCCATCTGTACCTCGAAAAATTAATTTAACTGTTTTGAATAAATGAAGTTTATAAATCATCCCAATTATTATTTAAAATTATCTCGATAATCCTTCTGGGATTTCTAAAAAATATAAATTTATCAATCAATGTGATTTTTATGACACGGCTTGTCATTTCTGATCAATTTAATTCTCATGGTATGTACAAAGCCTACACATAATCTCCCAATTCGCAAACGATGCAGCTATAAAAAACATTAACGTCATCAAAATTATTGCGGATTTGATTGATCTGAAAATTCAGCATTTTTGTGAGAGTCGACCTGAAAAAAATCCAATAATATCGAAGAATTTTGTTACTAATAATTTTTACAAAAATAACTTAAACTTTATTCCACAAAAAATTTTCAATCTACAAATATTGAAATACATCAAAAGAATTTTCTCCTGCTTTATAAAAAAGCATATTACTTTTTCTTACTCTTGTCATCTCCTGTGTTCATAATTTTTTTTTACCTCATATGAGCTTACTTCCTTGAAAAGCAATTTTGATGAAATTTTGATGGAATTTATAATAAAATTAATAATTTGTTCATAAATTAATTCTTGAAGCATTATTAAGGAGATGCTTTGTGGATTTATTTTTGTAAATTTCTCTGATGATATAATGGTTATTGCGATGAAAACCATCTTGGATATATACGTTAGAATCCTCCCCCCCCCCACTCTTGATGGAAAAATTTCAAAATATTTTCTGATCTAAATTTTTTCATACAAAAAGTTTGAAAATCCCCCCCCCCCCTCTTGAAAAATTTCTTGCTTCGCCTCTGCGTTAGATATCACTGTTGAGTTTAAACTGACACATTCCTCTTTATGATAGCTTTTAAAAACAAAATAATCATAATCTTACGGTTTATTCATTTATGAAAATTATCATTAAAACTTAATTTTTTTGAAGACCCCTCCTCTCACATAAATCTTCAGCATTAGAATCTAACGACGTCTAAAATAAAAATCCTTATGCTTACAAAAATTCTTTATTAATCTGATAAATTTCATCAAAGGACTCAACACAAGAAGAAGATAAAATCGTTCTAAGAAAAAAAATCTTGTTGTTTTTCGTTTCTGATGTAGCGTGTAGCTTTACAAACGCAGGAAGAAAAATGAAAATGATAAAATATGGAAGCCTGAGTAGAACATTTTATTTAGAAGCTTCCGTCAGCACCACATTTTCTTATCGTCCATTCACAAAAATCAAAGCTCAGCATTTGCCATGACGCACGCTGTGAATGTGATGCTTCTGACTTTAGGACAGGTAGATTTGTTATTTCCATCGTAAATTTTCATCATTTGCCAACACGTGCTCAGTAAATAAAGCAAGCCATGTGCGACTGAATTAAATTTACTGATTTGATTTTAATGGGCATTTAATATTTAAAGTAGAAATATTGAAACATGTAGAAACTTTTTTTTGAAATTTTTTGCAAAGCTTTATTTGATTCGATTTTGTGACCTTAATCACTTGAACTTTTCAAAGTTTAAATTTGATTTGCAGGATACATACATCAGCAAATGTTTAATCATTACGTAAAATTGAACGACAAATTTGTCATTCAACAACTTTTTATTCGTTTTGACTTCTTCTTACTTTCAATGACTTTTGTGTCATGACAACGTGATAAGAGAGGAATTTTTTTTGAAATCTTCATTTAGGGCTTATGATGTCTAAAACATAGGAGATGAGGGCTGATATTTATTGTCATAGCAAGGGGTAATAAAGTAATGAACGGGGTCTTGGTTTTTGATAAATTTTTAATTCAGCTCTGGAAGTCAAAATTTAGCTATTGACATGTAAATCTAGCCACAAGTCCACAAAAATACATGCTACTTTCCAGAGAGAAGTCAGAAACTTTTCAGAGAGATCTCAAAAACCCTAAAAAACTGAAGAAAATATTCCGTCGAGGTGGTTGACCTTCCAAACCTTCTATGAAACTAGTGATACTTAGTGAAATTTTATATTTTTGGGAAAAGAATCTTAATTCGTGTATAATTCTTGTGCTCTCAAAAAATCCTCACTTCTTCTTCATCAAAACCAACAAGAAGAAACCCGAAAAGCCTTAAACAAATCTTCTTATCATTTTCAAATATTTCTTCTCCGAAAGAACAATCAAGAAGTTTTTCCGTATCTTTTTGTTTTTATTTCATGATTGAATATTGTTTAATGTGAAAATTGTTTTCGTCGACAACATTTGAATGATTAGAAATTTTTGTACACCTGACAATTTCTAGACACGTTACTGCAACATCATACAAAAGAAATTTTAATCTACGTAAATGGTCATGTCACTTCCTAAACTCATTTTCCAAACAAGTTTCACGAAGTAAGCTCACATGAAGTTGTTGCTGACATTAAAACATATTCTTACATTAAATGAGAACAATATGTACTCGTACGAATTGTAAACAGTTTTTTTTTATTACCAAAAGGAACTCGAACAATAATGGATGTAGAAACAGAATGTAAAGATACACATATCTGGAAGTGATATTCATCCTCATATCTCTTTTTTATTTTATTAGACAATTAACCTACAGTCACGTTTTAGCATTGTTTTTCATCTTATTCCTGCTACACTCTCTCAATTTCCGTTTGTTGACTTGAAATGTTTGTCTCAAGGACCGATGGTCTATTAAATCGACGTCTGCTACTGCCACGTCTCATTATGCTCTGAGCTCGTTCTAATTCTTCAGCTGAAGGGCAACATAATGATCGAAATACGCAAATGTAGCATACAATAAGTGATGTCATTAACGTCGTTCCGATAACGACTGTTATAATTAATAAAATATTTATTCCACCGTCTGTGTCGTCGTCATGTGACATATTTCTATTGTGCTGTCCTATATCAGCTATTCTCGACTAATGATGCGGGCCTTACCACAAAAGCACTTAATGGTGTTTATGATTTCAGCTTCAAATATGAATGAATGGTGATTGTCGTTAAATTGACGTGAAAGAGCTGATCTGTTATGTGCCAAATAAACTCAATTTGTTAGAAAAACTTTCGCATCTGATGAATGAAGGACTATTTCAGCTAAAATTAGACAAAAGAATGAGAGAAAGTAAACAAGAAAAAAAACAGATAAGAATCAGCCAAAATTGTAAGTATTTCTACGGACTAATGAATATTTTTTATGTTTGATGATATTTTTATCTATAATTGGAAAAAAATATTTATTTGATAGATATTTTTTTGTGGTCGTGAATATTGGAAGTAATTTATGATAGTAGCATCAACATCTTTGAAGTTGTTCGTAAGATTTTATTACAAAAAATGTTCAAAGTTCCTTGGTATTGCGAGCTATTGATGTTCTAGAAGAACATATTTAATTAAGTCTTTCACTACTTCTATCTCTTCATTCCATTGCATACCTACAAAACCCTACAAAAAATCGCATTTAAACACTAATTTAATGAAAAGCTCTTAACTAGAATGCCATGATTGCTACAGTTACATATTTTACATGTGAATTTGAGTAGAAAGCAACAGTTTCAGCATATCAGCACAATTATACACATTAATTTCATTTTGATATAATGTGCTATTCATTTTCTATTAAATTCTCCTACTCGGTTAACAGATCTGCTAATCATGCAATAGTTATGCTTGGTTTCATCTACTTTAATGTAGCACGCACATCTGTCGCGAACATTTTCCGCTCTATAAAATTTTATCCGATAGCAAAATGGAAAGCTTCATTCTATAAAAAGTCGGAAGGAGTTTTTCCTCGAAATAAAAATTTTTAAGACTTTGTCTGTGTCTGTGTTTGCTCTGGTAAGTTTTAAAGAATGAATATATTGTAAGGATTTTGTGTGTGCATGTAAAGTATGAAACAGGATATGAAATCAATAGTATTTGAGGTAATGGATTCAATTCTTTCTCAAATGGATATCCAATAGAACATTTTTCTATGATTTTATAATGAATGTGCTTTTGTTTAAATTCGTAGAATTGTAAATACTCATATATTAGATTTATACACCTCAAAATGCGCGTAGCCAAAGGGGCAGGGGCGTATTAAAGGGGGGGGGGGGGATTTTGACCTACATAGAGGGATTCTCATTGAAAATATTACTCAAATAAATAAACAAATAGTCGTAAAGTGGACAATTTTGAAACCTTAGACACCATAAATTCAACTAAACTTCACAAAAATCGAGCAGCAAATACTCTGAGGCTCCACATTACTCTCATTGTTTTCTCAAATAAAGCAGCAAGGAACCCTGAAGCTAGTGATAAATGAGATCTCAATTTTTTTAGACTCACTTCCAAGAAGATAAATAAGTACCAATTGTGTCAATCATTCTCAAGTAATAGAACTTTTCTCCGTACTCTTTTCAATGTGTCGATAAACTTTTTTTGTGGAATTGATTATAATTTCACTTTTTATCGTTAGTAAATATTTCATGATGTTTTAAGTATTTGTGGTAAATTAATTTTGATGGCATGATAAAAAGAATTTTTGTAGAACAAAATTCCTTGAAGTAATTTGGTTTTGTGTACACGTGCATTAGAAAAATCAAGATGATGTAAATTTTATTTTGCATACCAAAATGAGTGTTGATTTAATTTTTTGATAGGAGTCAGTTTTGAGATCTAATAGATAAGTCCAAAAGCTATCATTTTTTTGTTGAAAAATCAAAAACTTTTAAAATATCTCAAACATCTTTAAAACTTTCCTACAAAGTTTACCCATCCCATCCCACAAGCCCTTGAACTTCTCAATATTTTTCTCATCACATTTTTCCTTTAAGAACCAATTAAACCTCACATAATAACAATAAACAGAATCCCTGCTGAGTGAACGAGAAGAAAAAGAAACAAAATTTTCCTTAGATAATCTAAACTATTTAATTTTCGAGAACAAAGAATGTTTATTATTCATTCATGTGTGATAAATTCCATTTCCTCTCACAATTTTCTATTAAATGGGAGAAGAAGAAAACTTTTCAACTTATTGTGGATGTGTGAATTGGTCCTAAATTGCTATATTGAACATCTTTAAAGATTTTAAATGAATTTAGTTAATTATGGATCTATTGAGAGTGCATCTGTATTTATGGTAGGGGTTATGGAGCAGGCTTACACACTGTCGGATTTTTTCCCAACAATTGTTGACTTTGCCCAAAATTTCTAGAAGTTTGGAAAATTGAATGCAATAAAAATTTAAAACAAAATTAAATTCCAATAATAGAAAAAATTAAATTTCAATAACAATTTTTTCCAAGAGCTCTGCTGTTAAAAATGTATTTTGGCAACATCACTTGAGCTACACTCAATGGAAAAATATCCATCCTAAACCTAAACCCACCCCCATATCCCTCGCATAATTCCATTTACATCTCAAAAATCCTTCCTACTCATTCAATTATTTCTAGATTTTTTAAAACATTATCACCGTATAGACGTATCCATAAGTCGCATATGTGTACACGATGTATTACCATATCAACAGCATATGCATTGCTATGGAAAATATTTATAAAATATGTCAAGCAGATTTTTCTTTATCTTTTCAGATAATGCCTAATTAGAGCGATGAAATAACATCAATAAAAAATTATGACATCTCCAATGATGTAGGATTTGAAATAACATTCAATGGGTTAAGAAGAAGCACACATGTGTGATAATTGAAAGAGCTCGAGATTATTTTTAGAAATTGAAAATTTTCTTGTTAAATTTTTTTTTTGGATATTGTAAGTGAAATGTTTAAATTCATGAGAATTTACTGTTATTTCGATAGCTCATAAATTTAATTAATTACTTCAAGTGCTGGAAAAATTTATGCCTAATAGGTGAATAAATTTGATATTCAATCTAGTACAGATCAGGTTAAATTAAAAATAACATTTATTTCAATTCTGAGGAAAAGTCATGCTGGTGAGTGTCAGGAACAAATGGCAGCTTTGTAGGTATGATTCATTTTTGAACACTTCTTATGGAGCTAGCTACTTTCCGCTAAATGCTTCTAGTGACGTAGAGCAATCCAGAACTCATCCATGGGTATGGCAATAAAATGCGCCTTATTTTTTAACATTCGTGCTGACATCCTCTACTAATTAAGCATATTTGGTCTACCAGCATGATATCAAACTCTGTTTTCCATCAAGGCATTCATAAAAATTAAATTCCAATGCCATAAATTCTATAAAAAGTTCAATGACTGTATACATTACAAAATATATCAATTTTCTTCTTGCTCAAAAAAAGCTTTCATTAAGTTAAACATACATAAGTCATTTTGAACAACATTAATTCCCTCACATTATTTACATAAGATCTCTTACTTCCCTCAGAGTTTTTGTGCCTAACTCATTCTGATTACTGACAAAAGGCTTGAAAGATTTACATGAGATGGTTTGTTTAGAGAGCTGAAAGCCTTCAATTTGTACTTCATAGCTCTTATCAGTGCCATTGTTATGGCAAACACTTATTTATAGCATAACACAGAACTCAATGGGCTTTGTAGAGAGAATGGAATCAACATTCAATTACTGATGTGATTCTCCTCGCTTAGGATGAATGCTAAATATTTATTTAGGGAAAATGAGATAAATTTTGAAGAGTTTTTCTATTGTTTTTTGGATTTTAATTAATGGATCCACTTCATTTATCATTAACATTGTGTTGTTGATTATTGATGGATTTTTCGGGTCTATTTTACTATGGATATTTTTTGTAATTTTTGCTGGAAAGGATTATCATAGAGGACATTCAATTGTCCTATCAGTCAATTGTAATACCAGTCTGACACAGATTGGAATTGAAAATATGTGACAAGCGAGGATGGGGGTCAAAAATTGTTTTTTATTCATTATGTAGTAAATGAGCGACCCCATTGCGTAACAATATATTGATCCTCTAACAAAGCCTTGCATAACATCCAAACAACGCCAAGAAACATTTGACTTTTTGCAATTTAATTCTGATCAGAATCCCATCTCTAATTCATTCCATAACTTTGTCTCATATGTTCACATTGTATTCAAAATGTATTCTTCAATATTGTTGAGTCACATAAAGTTTCATTAATAAAGTTAGACGTAAAACATAAAAACTGCTGTATTTGTAATTAAAATTTGTATTCTGATATTTTTGTTCTACACATGGAGAAAGTTTGACGTATCAGAATTAATTAATTGTATTAATATGTTGAAGGATTCATTTTTTTCTGGGAAGTTATGTAAATTTTGTTTAATTATGAAGCGAAATGACTTTTATCTATTCTGTATCTTAATTTCTATACATGCCAAAATCGCTCTTTAAATGGTAGAGTCGCAAAAACCCACACCAACCAGGGACGTAGCAAGAGGCAGTGACCTGTGATGCAGAACCGGGTGTATTATGTAAAGATGTAGAAAGTCCTCGTGTCATACATCGAGGGAATTAAGCGCATTTTCCCGCACAGATCAGTAAATAAATCCATAATTCAGAATGTAAAAATAAGTACCCACTTAATTTATTTCCCCAAATGAATTGAAAACATAGCATAAATGCTTGAAATATATAGTTGTAGCTGAAAAAAATTCCGGAAGCTATTTCAAAACATTTGTATGGTTTTAGTACAAATTAAATCTGTCACTTATACTTCACAAGTAATGACAGCAACATTTGTATGGTTCTACATACATTTACATTTCGAGAAAATAAAATTTATGAAAAAATGTACTTTTTTGCTGTTTTATGACTCAAAAAAATTTAATTATGCATTAATAAATCATAAAATATCATAAAACATCAAAAAAGTGTAAAAAAGAATCAAAAAAGTGTAAAAAAAAAGTTGCCCGCGGAGAGGATCGAACCCACGACTTGAAGGGTTTTTTAATATAAGTATTCTTTTTAAGCGTCACGTTAAACTTTGACTAATCCAACGTCAGTGATTTTTTACACCAAAAACAGAAAAGTTAATTTAATTAAGTTTTGGTGAGGATTTTTAAAAAACTAAATACGTTGCGCACCCCTACGAAATAGCAGCTATTTAATGCAAAAAACCCGAAGTCTCTACGTGCTTCCTCCGCCGAGTTTTTGAGGCAGCCAGCCAGCGTGCCAGCGGGCCAGCGGGCCAGCCAGCCAAAGTGGACCTTTAAGCGCATTACTTTCTAAGGAAAATGCGCTAAAAAGGTGTATAATCTAATAAAAAGAGATGCACATTCAATTTAAAGAAGTACAAGGTAGTATACCCCGTGTAGCCCTAGAAACCAACCCCAGAAATCCATGTAAGCTTGCACACAATTTTTTATTTGACCCCGGATGCACCACTGTTGCCTAAACTACAACAAATACTGAAAAAATCTTACAAAACTTTTCCAAAAGATTATCACTTACGAAGAAAAACTTTCATCCATTAAACAACAGCACTAAAGTTTCCATTCGCAAAATACTAAATCTGTTGTTTGTTCAAGAATAAAAAGTTTAATTTGTTTTCTATTACTTTAATTCTTTTCGTCTATAAAAGTCGACAATACTTTTATATGCCATTGTTCAGTTAAGTAATGGAATCGACAAAAGAACATGTCGTGAAATATTTTTTATGGATAAAGACATTATTTTAATGTTTATTGGATGCTGTTGTGCAATGTCATGTTTTTAAATGAGTTTTCTGTGGGATTGAGTGTAAAAAAGTTTAAAGGAATGAGGAATAATTGTGGAAAATTGGTAAAGCTTAGGCAAAATTCGATTAAAATTTTTTTGTTAGCAATTTGTTTTTAATGACATTTTTTGCATTTTTGGCACATTTCAAATCACTTTCTTGCCTCATTCTTTTTTTTTGAATAAAAAAATAAAAAAATTCTAGTTTTAACAAAATACCAGATAGATAGATAGAATACACTATAGTATATTTGTGCAAATCATAAAGTACTTAATTATCCAAAAATGTATACAAAACTTTTCCTTTCTGCTATATTTAGTATATTCTCATTGCTGTTGCTATCAAATTAAATTTTATTGCTTACACTTTATTATTCCTAATTGAGTCGGAAGGACAGCTTGAAGGAATTAAATTTCAATTATTAAACTCAATGTTTTTACTATTTTTGGATTTTTTTAAATTAAAGTTCGAAAAATATTGATTTAAAGCAGTGAAACCACCTGACCATATTTCCTTCTAAAAGTTGTCATCTTAGTTGTCTCCATTAATTAAGAAGAATTAATTAATGAACGGAAAATGAATGAAACGAGTAAATTGTTTCTTGTCTAATTAATCGTGACATTTCTTTTCTTCCAAAGTTCTTTTCGCAACCTCTTCACTAAAAAAAACTTTCAAATTTCTTATTTTCTTCATTATTATTATCTTTGTTTCATCGTAAATTTTTTCTGTGAAATTTACGTTATTTATTATTGAGCTTTTCTGAAATTTTTAAAAGATTTCTTTTTGTTTTCTTGTCAAAATTTTCTTTTTAGTATAGTTCAGTGTTGTCCAACCTGTGTGCCGTAGAAATTTTTTTGAAAATAACACGAACCGCACGCTGTGTGCGGTTTTGGTCATGGTTTACCATCAAGGTGTGCCGTGGCTCAAAAAAGATTGAACAACACTGGTATAGTTATTAAAAGCAAAAGAATTGTAATATTTTAAAAACTTTTTTGTAAGAAGCTTTTATGAAAAGATTTCATTGAAAACGAAACATTTAAGGATGTTTTGAAGGGAAGTGGATTTCCTTGAAAAACTTTGTCATATAATGACTTCCAATAACTTATTGATCATAATAATTCTTGACAGATCTATACTTTATTATTAATTTTAATTTATAAAGTTTTTAAATGTTGTGAAAAATAAGAAAAAAAAATTAGCACTGAGGGGGTCCTTCAGAAATGATGGCCCTGACAATTTTCCTGAAGGTCACGAAAGTATTTTATGTGGAACTTCACACAAGTCCAGACCCCCTCTGCCCATTAGTGTTAGAAGTTTTAATTGAGTGAAACCCAATGAACCCAATTTAAAAGTTTGCATTTCAAAAAAACATTGTTGTGTCACAGAAGTAGAGAAACTGTGTCGCAACACAGTAAAATGTAAGAAGCATGTCGTACATAAAGTTGAAGCACGTTCACTACTGTTTCTATTGGTAACATTAATTCCGTCAATAAAAATAGTCTGACAAAAATAAACTTTCATAGGAAAAAAATATGTAGTTCACCAATCACCAGATTCAATCATTAATTTTAACGAACTTCTTATTTCGTACAATAAAGCAGTATGAAATTTAATGAACTGTAAAAATCTTTTTTCAATTAATCACTTCATTTAATTCAATTACTTTTAATATCGTTGAATTAAAGTGCGTTAATGGCGAGCTCTTTAATTTGATGAAAAAATCAACTGATTTTTCTCGGAAGACACACTGATAATTTTTTTGCTACACTGCAGCGCACAGTTGAATTGACATGATTTAGGTGTCAAAGAATTTTCTGCTGACATTCATGTCAACTTCATAGCGACAAGTGTGGCAGCTACACAAAAATGTCATTTTAAACGGTGCTGTCGCTATTTTCATTATTAGAAAGAATTGAATCTGTTGCATAATAATACGGTTTTAAGCTTTTAAAAAAATTAAATTTTTAGCCAACAGATTCTATAATCGTAATAAAAATATTTGTCTATCCCTAAAATATGCCCATTTACCGATGAACTATTATATTGTGTACACCAGGGGCGTATTGAGAGGAGGTTTTGGGGGTCAAACCCTCCCTTCCCCCCTTTTGGGAAAATTTTTACAATTTGCTAGCCTTTTTTAAGAAATTTTTCATTCCATTGTGTACACACTGGAGACTGTGCAAGCTGATAAGAAGAAAAACTTTCCAAGAATGTCAGAAGAAGAAAAATGTTTGAATAATGTATGCCATTTTTTCTGGATCAGCACGCATATGTGACAAAGATACAAAATTCTATATTACAGAAAATGTTTGTCTTAAAAAAAGTTTAAAATTCCAAAATCGATTGTCATATTCATCATCCCATGGGTTACGTAGGATGCTCTATATCCGTCATAAGTAAGGTATTACATTACTCACATGAATGAACTTTTCATCAAAATAAATCAATTTGCATCAACATAAAACTGTCCAATGACCCATCGAATAAATGTTAATGGAAATTGATATATGTCTTACCCTAAAAATTTTACAAACATGAATTATTTTCCTGCCCTTAAAACAGCACAAAAATGTCAAACGGAATAAACGAAGTATTTTAATGTCAAACTCGTAAAATTTTATGACTGCAAGGTAACATATTCAATTTACAATCGAACATTCTTTATCATCATGGGTATTAAGTTAATGGAAAATATGTTAATGTTTTACTCTTCTTTTGACGGTTAACTTTTCGTAAATTTTCGCATCGACTGAGGCTCATCTCGAGAGATTATAAGGTAAATACGTTATTTTCAGTTCATTTGGTTTATGAGGACATGGAAGATCAAGAATGTTTGATTTAATACTGCCCATCCCCCACTCACATCCATTGAGAAGTATTTCTGAAATTTGTTCCATATGTCTTACAAGTCTTTAAAAATTAATGAATTCCTTACCCAAACAAATCGTGTGCAAAAAGTTAACATCATCAAGTTTCCAATTAAAAGTTGTATTTGCAAATTTGTTAAAGCTTTTTTAACATTTCCGTTTGTAAAACTTTTTAATTTTAAATTTTTTCTTTCGGGTTTCCATCACTACATGAAAACTCAATCAGAGTGGAAGATGCTTTGTGACTTTCTTCCATCTTAAAATAAATATGTGAAACTTTTTCATATTATAAACATTTTCCACGAATGCTAAATATACATCGTCATCAGCACATCTAATTTTTTTTATACTAAAAGTGGTTTTAATTTATTTACTTAAGCTTATACCACTAAACTAAGTTATTTAAAGATTTTGACAATCTCAAAGTTTTAATGAATTAATAAACAAGTTTTTGTGATGCGGAATAAATAGAAGTAGTTGAGATTTAAGTGGGATGTTGAAAGTTTCTAGGAAATCTTGTAAATCTCTCATCCCGAGCAATATGGCTGCCATGTAACTAACGCCATGGTGCCTTGAAAACGATGACACGATGATGACAATTACAAGGCGATCCCATGGATGGATAAATCAAGTGACAGAGCCTTGGCTATTTGATTGTTCAGTGAATGAAGTTTCTTCTTCAAAAATTAAAGCTGTTCACATGAAAGCCATCAAATGCATTAAAAGCAATATCAGCAATAAAAATTTAATTTGTTCCACTTTTTATTGCTGACATAATTTCTAACATAATTGTTTATGGTTTCTTATTATTATGTCTCATTGGGATGATGAAGACCTTAAAATATTGATGACCTTTTGAATCTGAGGGGCTTTAATAGATGAAATAATTCACTCTAGTTTTGCAATATTTTCTCAAAAAAGGAAGCATTACTGTCAATACCTCAAGAAATTTAAGACATTTTGGAAAAAAAATTTTACAAATAAATTAAACAAAAAATTTCCAATCAACCCCAAAACAACCCTCAAATCCCACAACATCCTTTTCAATGAATTCCAATAATATTAAATTTCGATCGAAAATGTATCAAATTGCTGCAAGCATGTAATGTGGCATTGAGTCTATCAATTAAGTTTACCAACCCAACCCTTTACATTCCATCACTCAACATATCCTTTTTTACGTGCTGCCAATATTCAATGGTAACAATTTTATCTTTAATTTCGTTTTGGAAAATCATTAAAGTTCATATGGGTGTTTCTCTTGTGGTGTCCAACATTTATGGGAAGGAGTCGTGACGCTTCATAAGTTTGAACATCAATTTCCAATAAATAACCAAAGATAACTAAATGGAAAAATTTGATATATTTTTGGGTCTAAAAATGCCTTCCGGGAATTTTGCAACACAATCTAAAGTGGATAAATTAGTCTTTAGTATTTGGTGTCATATGAAGCTGTCGCACGATTTTGATAAAATATCGATGACATAAAACTATTGATAAGATCCCATTTTAGGTAAGAAAGCTTTGAAAACGATTTTTTAGAATTTTTTAGGAAAGTGTGCAGATGTCATTTTTCATGAAAAAAGTGTGAATAATCAGGGGTAAAGCAACAATCTTTTGTATAAATAGAAAATTGAAAATTCTAAAATATCGATATAAATCCATAATATACTCTCACCAACCCTCAGTATTCATACACTTGAGACAAATAAATCTTTTAAAATTCTCGAATTTTTCATCTACTTCCTTCTTCCTTCAAACTTTTGATGACTCAACATAAAATAAATTACATGCATTATTTTTGTTTGTCTCTGAAAATTTCTACATTCTTAGAAAGAAATGAGCGTGCATGATGAAGATATTATCTTTTACAGCTGTACGAGATGTGCTTTAAGCTTTATTTACTTTAATAAATCTACATTTTGCTCATTTTCTTATATGATGCTTGAATTACTACGCGTTGATAATAAATGGAAATGTGGCAACAGAATAATAAAGTTCTGTATACAGTTGGATGATTTATATTCTACGGCTGATGTCTTGGGGATTGCTTAATGTTCAGGTTGGAAGTTTTTGAGTGAGCGTGATTAAAAATTTTTTTGAAGCTTTTCAGGAAGTGAAGATTGTTTTTTAATAATTTATTTAAAAAACGCTACAAATTTTTTTGTCAAACTGAACTGACTTAATGGTTTATTTGGCAAACTGGGGGTGAACTGAATGTCAAATTACCTGACTCTTAACCTCAAATCCCGTAAGCCAAAATTAAAATACCAAATAAAATTTCGCCACATAATTTACATTTAAAGAGAATATTCACATATTTAAATTTGCTGAGCTTTTAATGGAATATAAAATAAATGTTTAATACTCAACTGTTCATCTCTGTGATCTTAAATGGGATTTATTTCTATCTCATGATATTTAAATTTGTTTAATCAGCATAAATTTAATGGTTTTGTACATTATATTAAACATTTCTGAATCAGAGTCTGAATTTAATGCAGAGTAAATAAATTACATGTATGTGAATATAGCTAGAGGCTGCCATTTGATGTATGAATGACTGGTTTTGATGTAATTATAACTAAAACGAAGAGAGGCCAGTGTTTATTGAAAATTTCCTATTTTCTCTTCTGTTGCAAAAATTCATCGAAAATTAATTAATTAAATCAAGTTTTTATTTTTTTTTATCAAACGTTATTGATTTTTTCTGCTTTGATGTCAATTAATTAATGATGAATACCAGGAAAAGAGCTTTTTCATCGCACACGACTTTTATTTAACGTTCATCTGATGCAATGAATTTTTCACATTTAATTAAGAAATTAAATGGACTTTTAGATCCCCCATTTTTGACACTTAATCCCCTTGGATACGCCTCTGACTTGGTCATCGAACTTCATTTCAGTCTACTTAGATACCTTAATTACCATTATAATTTTAAAAGTCTTAGTAATAATCTCTCCATTTTCGCATTTTTATAATTTTCTTATCTTACAGAGATAGATTTAATTAACTATTTGTCACTTGCTGCCACTCCTAATGTTTTTTTCATTTCTCTTATTTTGTGATAATTTATAAGAATAGCTTTGTCACCTATTCAGTAACTGCAGGTGAATAGACATTTTATTAATTAAAATCCATTGTAAAGCTTGGAATAAAAATAGAAATAAATTAATTGTCTATTAATTTAGCAACAGAATATTACAATTTGGTTAAGGGTCATTTACTTGTTTACATTCATATCCTCTTCCTTGGAGATAAGTTCTATTTTATGATGGACGTAATTTACTGTGTAATTAATCAAACTGCCATCTACTGAAAATCCTCAATTCATACTTAGCAACACCCTTAATCCTCGCAAAATTAAGAGATTACTTTTACTCAATAAGACCATCAATTTTTTTTCAGCACCATTAAATTAATCCATCGAGTTCATTTTTATCTGTTCATAAAAATTGCCCTATCAAGCTGCAAAAAGGATTCAGCAAAATGCTTCTGTCTATTCCTGTTTGCATTAAGCATTCATGTCGCAATCTTTTTCATTCATCAATTATGTGCTTGCGTTATATCCAAATCTATAAGAGGATTAATTTCTTTCGAAGGTCATGTAGTCATGATAACAAGTAGCGTTTGGAAAAAGGGGATTGTTGTTGCTTAGGAATTTGGGAGAAAATTAATTGCAGCTTTAAAGTCACAATTTACTATCAAAAGCAAAAATCTATCACAAGCACTGCCTTTGGAGAAACATAAATTTTTGTCTTGACCACGGCACAGGCACTGACTAGGTACATCTACATCAAGAAAAAGGCAAAAATGATAGTCATGGTTTCTTCACCCACTATGCCCATGCTACATCATTTCAAAAATCCTACTTTAAAAATTTCACCTGACTATACATATTAATGCTCAAAAGCTAAGTGACCAAGAAAGAGATTCGAGTGAGAAAATTCATCAATGGTCATTTCAAAACATCCTTAGGCCATTTCACAAAAGAATATATTATAACACATTTTGAGGAAGCCCTTCGGCTTAAATAAACTTTTTTACAAGTTACTGCTCGCTCAATGCTTTGTCATGTCTTAAATTTGAAATTGGAATATCAACAGTCATTCTACATAAATTGCTTTTGTCATTACATGCTCAAGAAGAGGGCTAATTTTATTCAGAAGTGGAATAAATTTCCACTAATGCTTCCGCACGTTTTAGTCTGATGAGGTGGAAGGTAGGATGAAAATTGTCATTAATTTTTGTTAGATGTCGGAAAACTTAGTTTTGTTTTAGAACAAATCGTGTACATTATTTTAGAAAGTTTCGTGGATTTATTTAAATAACTGTTAATTAAAACTTTAAATATCGAAAATTATGCTGCTTTCTTGAATTTTATATCTAGAAACTTTTTAAAACACTTCGTGCCTGAAAGCACGAGAAAAATATTAGTTTTTAATTTGTGAAGCTTTACACTTCAGAGATAAAGTTTAATTTACATAAAGTATGATTTCTTCTTCAAAAAAACAAACTAGCACGTTCAGAGACTTGATTCTCAACAGCATCCTATAACATTTTTAGTTTTTCCATCATGTTGCATTGATTTATCCAATTTATTTATTCTTCTGCTTATCTCAGCTCTATGGCATTGTGTAAGAAGCATAAACAGCATATGATACACTTGAGATGGATTATATATTATTGATATCATTTATTTAAGTTAATGTGTTTACGTTTACATTTCCTTAGAAACTTAAATTTGTTAGACTTATGATTACTATTACTTAGGTTCTAAATTTTGTATCACATGATTCCAGGGTTTAAAAAAAGTTAAATAAGAGCTTTTATGGTCAAATGGCGAGGACGTCTTCGAGCAACATGTAGTAGAGCACCGCCACGTCGTCGTGTTAATGCTAAAATGTAACAAAGTATCCTGCCTGTACTGTGACGGTTGTATGATGGAAAAAAATTAGATTTTCCACAACATGCCTCTCTGTGGGTCATTTTTCATCCTCTTTTTTGATTCCACAACAGTTTTAAAGCAGCAAAATTATCCCATACTAGACTCCTAATTTCGATAGAATAATCTTTCTCGTCATATTCCATCCCTGTTTCATGTTCATAAATCAAAAAGTTAAGAAATATGGTAAGAACTATAAAGGGACGAACAACATCCCACATCAATCATGAGTAGATGAGCTTAAAGAGCGCAAAAAGTAAATTTCGTCGTATCTCAGAGCATGCCTGCATCTTGACAGGTGCTTTAAAAATGGAGATGAGGATTTTTTGGGATTTTTTTCCATAAAGAAGTTGAAATCGTAAAAAATATACCCAAAGGAATTTCTACCTCAATATGGAGATGGATATACATGAACATGTAAAAAAATCATCAATATTAGACATCAAAGCTTTTACGTAAGAAGTTTTATTACTCAAACCTTTTTTCCTTGAAGAAAAATGATCTAAATGTCTTACATGCTTCTTACTTATGCTATAAATATTGTATTAAATGCCAAAATATCATTTTCACATAACAACATCGAAAAAAGTTTCAAATATCGAATGTTATTGGCTTTAATACTAAGCACCAAACAAACAAAAGTCTTTGAAATGCGAGGATATTTTTGTAAGTTAATCATAAAGAAATTAGATGTACACAAAAAATTTCCATTTGCCATTAACGCATTTATCTTTTCATCGACAAAAAATATCATTCGAGGGGGATATAGATAATAAAAATTGATTGATTATTCTCAATTGAGTAGAATCACTGCTTCAAAAGTGTTTACATTTTCTCATATTACATTAACTGTTTGTAGGAATTTCACCATGTGTGTGCGGACTTTTATAATAAACAGACTTTTTTCAGCTTTTTATTTCAATGGCGGATATTAAAAATTATATTTCATATTTTCTCGAGTTGGACTGCGTTTGTTATGGTTTGGGGGTAGACAGTGGAAATATTAAGAAAAAATTCTTTTAATTTTCTCTTAAAACAATAAATTTAGTTTGCTTGACTGCGTTGCAAAGACAGTGTTATGAGCCATGGCCAGTAGCTTAGTTAGAATTTCAGTTGTCTTCTTAGTACGCTACCTTTTGTAATTTATTACGGTCAATGCATGTTCCTATCAAAAAGTTTTTCTGATAAAATGTTTTCGATTGTAATTTTTAGAATAATCTGACAATTTTTTCAAATGACATTTCTATGACCAAAGAACTCCTAATGAATAGATGCTATTGAATCACAAAAATCTATACTCTTGTTGATACAATAGACAAGAAATTTGCATGTGTTTTTGATTTGTTAACAATATTTCCTATTGTTTTTGGAAATGTCATTCAGACAAGCAAATTTTGCATTTATTTGTGGTTGTTTGACATAGATTAATGTACAACAGTTTTATCCAGAATAACCAAAAGAGAAAAGTAGATTATGTCCGTCTGTTTGACTATCACAGTTTTGTTATTGATCTCAATATCCATCAATTAATTTACCAGCTTATAAAAATGTAAAAACCCTCATCGATTATAAAGGTAAAGATAATCATAATTTAAATTGATGGATCAAAGTATTAAAAATAATGTACTGAATATATAAAAAATAAAATAGCCTCAATTTTTTCCTAAATCAATAAAAACAACCTTTTAACTGACCTATGCAAAACGAGTTTTCCTTTTGCTGTATAAATTCTCAAGATCTCCACGACACCATCTTTATGTAAATTCTTTTCAATCTATTTTAATGTTTAAGCAATATCCTTTTCAGCAACAACCTAACAAAGGAGCTACAAAATTCAATTTGTGGGGGTAATTTATAAATGGCGTCCCATGTTTCTCATATCTTGAAAAATATCTGTATGATTTCGAATTTTGATTCATTTTTAGTATCAACCTCCTTCTTAATTTTGGACGTTATAAGTAAATGACAACTACCAAGGTCGTATCCAGAAATTTTTCGAGGGGGGTTTTTAATTTTTTTTGTTTGGACGGAAAAATTAAGAGGGGGTTTTTGATTGTTTTTCTTAAAAAAGTCCTAGAAAATTGAAAAAAAAATTTCCAAAAGGGGGGAGGGGGGTTTGATCCCCAAAACCCCTCCCTGAATATGCCCTTGATAACTACATCTGGGATCGTTCATTTTTCACGTCCACAATTCAGAAAAAGGGGCATTTAAAGATGAGAAACATTTTAGAGAAAGTAAATTTTTCGACCGATGGGGTGAGGGTTGGAAAAGTCTTTTTTTTATGTTACACAATAAACGAATGACTTCTTTGTTGCTAGACAAAAAAAGGTCCGTTTATTATATTTTACATCCCACACACTACCCATTCATAAGCAGTTTTTCACCTTGATTCAAATAAAATATTTACAATTTTCATCTGAGCATAGAAAAGATTTCTTTACGACTTTAAAACAATCGTATTGACTACATAGAGCTTGTATTAATTTGTTTACAATTACTTCTCACACATTTCAGTTCCTCCTCGCTCGAAATGTACAAAAATATATTTTTAGTCCAGAGATGTTGATGTACGTACATAAAATTCGGCTTTATCGATATGTAGACATGCCAAACAATAACAAAAAAAATATCGGATAACACTTGATTTAATCGATTCCTTTTTTCTGGTTAAATTTCTCGTCACATATCAGAATAATATTGGCACCACCAAAAAAAACAATAAATTGAATATCATTTTCAATTATAGATGTATGGTTATTTATGAAATGAAATCATTTCGATGATAATTTATGGCCATTTGTAAATACATTTTCTACCTCACTCAGCACACTTTTTTATTCCTATAAATCACTCGATTCACTTTACACGATGCATTATTTTTCCGTATACAACAATGATATTAAATATTGTGAATATAATGCTCGTAACTGAATTTTTTACACGTTCGACTCGATGAAAATTTCAATGTGAACTGAAAATGTGAAAAAATATTTTTCTTCTTTTGTATGCAACAAGTGAAAATTTGTGTCGTGACACATGAGTAAAACATTCGCGTGACATGATTTGATGTTTCATGTGTGATGTTTTCAATGTTTTTTGTGTTGCTTTGGATTCTTTGATGTTGTTTGATGTGATCTTATTGGATTTTTGAGGGAATTTTTAATAAATGTTATGAAAAATATGCAATATGTTAAGAATTTCTATCTGCGCTCTTGTCATCAAAGAAATCAAATATTATTAAAAATCCAAAATTATCTTTAGTATCAATCATTTTTAATCATCTGCTAGGGAGTCATTCACTTATTACGTAACGCAAAAAACTAACCTTTTAGACCCCCTCCCCCCTTTGTCACAAATTTTCCAAAAAAGAAAAATTTCTTTTATTTCAATTGTCACAAAATCTTAGACCCCCCTCCCCCCTACAAGCGTTACGTAATACCTATTAGGTTGTATGTCATTCCATAATTTTAAAATATCAAGAATGGTTCAGGATAGTTTTAAAATGACGACGAAATAAGGGGACCTAATTAAAATACTGAAAAAAAATTGAAAACCCTTTTTTAAGTATTATAATAAAAGTTTCATTCCATTTAACTGGTTCAATAAGAAAATTTTATTCCATTTTGTTTCGCATAAAATCTTCAACAGACACTGGCATGTTTGACAATTTTTTTCTCTTTTCATTTACAATTTGATACAATTTTTTTGTTCATGATCATCTATTTGAAAACATTAAATAAATTAAAATAACTAACTTCATAATGTACAATGTGATTTTAATTAAGGTTCTCCATTTTATTTAAATAAATTATTAAAATTCATTAATTAAACTAAGGATTTTTTTACACATATTTTTTAGGAATGTTTAGTGGCAAAAAGTTTAAATAAGGGAATTTTTTGTTAAATAAATTTAAAACGTAAAATTTTTTAAACATGAACAATTTAAATTTTTTAAATATCAAAAACTTTTTGAATATGAAAAATTTAAATTTTTAAAATATAAAAAATTCGAAATTTGAATTTTTAAATATAAAGAAACTGAAAAATGAATTTGAATTCAAAATTTGAATTTTTAAATTAATTAAAATTGAAAAGTAAAATTCAGAAAATTTAAAATATTGTAAAAAAGTGAAAGTTTAAAAATTTCAATTTAAATTATTTTAATGAATTCAAAAAATTAAATTCCCACATAAAACTTTTTGCCATCTCATTCATTATTTTTTTCAAAATCTTATTCTTGAGAAACATTTCATATTTATTTTTTAAATCCTAATAGAGTCTATCTACATTACACATTTCTTTAATTAGATACACCTAAATAATTTACATATCACTGTCAACTTAAATGTCTAAAGACTTTTTCACTGGCCGAATTTCTTTCATTTTCTTATTTTTACAAAAATATTTGAGCACATTAATCATTGATGGAATGCTTCTAAAACATTTTGATAGCATTTTTTTATGGATGGACTTACTTTTTTATGAGGTTTTTGTCGTGATTTTAATCTTACATGAATTGATTTATTTCTTAACAAATTCGAACATCTTTTTACTCTTTTAGTTAATGGATGGCACATTTTTTGTCTCAAGTTATAGACAAGAAGTCCAAAAATTTTGTTTTTCAAGACAACGACACCTGAATTAAATATGATTTTAAATGTTAATATTTTTCTGTATCGTTGCCTTGAATTCTTTTTTGATATTTTAGGTTATTTTGATGCTTGAGAAATTTTATATAAATTTTATTAAATATTTTAGGATTATTGGGATTGAATCTTCAAGATTACATTTTGACTTTATTTAGTGAGTCGCATATTGGAACTAAATTAATCACTGAGGTGCCTGATTAAGAATAATGTCGATTTCAACATCAGGTAACCTCAAGAACTAGGTTTCTTGGTCAATTTTACACAAAACTCGTATTACTGAGTAACCAAAGCTCACAAACTAGGCTCTGATAACCTAATAAACATAGCATTGACTACAATGTGCTAATCAGACACATAAAGAACTCTCTGTACACTTCCAGTCTCAATATTTCTCTCAAATCTTTATAAAATTTATATTAAATTTCCACGGCACAATTTAATTCCATTTTCACATTGATCCTATTTGCTGCCATATTTTACAAATACATTCGTCTCATAAATTATGAAAAAATATTTACAATCATAGAAAATTGAATTTAGATCAATTTTCAATGAATATTTTATCATCTGACATATAAAAATTTAATAATTTACATAGACATACAGAAAATATGAAGATTATTTTTTCAATAAATTCACTTTCGTCGCTTGTAATAAAGGTAATGATCAGGCAAGAGATAGTCCTTAACTTTATACAGTGCCTTAGCATACCAATGAATGCCATTTTGCTTACTACTTATACTATTTACATCATTATCATTACTAAACCAATTTTTAATTGTTTTCATTGTCCTAAATGGCATAAAACTAATATGTGCTAATGATTGACTATCAACTAATGCATAACATGATGCAGCTACAGAATTAACTACAACCGTTCCTTCCCGTGTCAACGGTGCAATGAAGCCCTTCGATAATACCGCTCTCACATCCGTCACACGTTGCGGCTCTAAATTATTATTAACATTGACTAAAAGGAAATCATTCTCTTCCACTTGATCAGCAAAGAGATATTTGGTTTCATGTGTATGCGGCTTCCATACCGGCAGCAAATGTGCAGGTGTTACGCGCAGTGTTGCACCGCCATTTGTCTTTATTTGTACAAATTCTCGTGTCTGATTGACTTCACGATCGAGAAACATTATGACTTCGCTGAAGACCGTCTCGCCATTACTGTTGACACTTTGAACACGATCGCCAATTTTGAGATCGCTGATGAGCTTTTTACCATCTTTTTCAGTCTGTACGATGCTGTCTAGTGAGAAACAGCCACTCGAGTGTGATGCTTGTGAGGAATCTAAAATAAAAAAGAAGAAGAAGATTAGAAGATAATTTTAAGCTCATTTACTTGATGCCGAAAAAATAAATTGTTTGTTTGTAGCAACAGAAAATTCAATTTTAGAGTTAATTAAAGATGCATTAGATTATCCCCAGCCCATCTTCTGTCATGCCCATGAAATGGAGAAAAAATTAATGATCTGACCATCCATAATCTTCTTTTTGTATTCCATGTGCCAAAAAAGGGATATTTAAGACAGAACTAGTCAAACAATGTAATTTATTTATTTTGCATGGACAGATAAATTTTATTTTATTTTTTCAGGCAGGTAAATTTGGGAATCTCATGAGAGAATCTATTTTATGATGATGAGAAAAAAAGGTCTTTTGCCTACTTAAACAACACAAAAATGACTTAAAGACCCGAACAAATAAAAATATTTTGGCTTATTGCCTTCCTCCTCTTTTTTTTGATGCATGAACTGTTTTTGGTCTTTTTGAGGCAACTTTTCAAGTTGGAAAAAAATAGAGAAGAATTGATGTAGAATGAAATTAATGAGAGGTTGTCATGTGGACATATGGATGAGGATTTTTAAATTGGACATGATTAATATTAATCCTGGAAGAGATGGCACATTGAGTCACCAAATGTTGTGCGTCATATTCAGGATACAAATTAACGTCTTCCCAGAAACTGACGCATGAATATGAATTTTGCGGTCAATGTGCTCAATTTTTGATTAAAATCTTCCTAAATTATGACGCAAGCTACAAAATTTTCATTCATAACAAAAGATTACGAAATTCTCGTCTAAAAAAATTCCAAAAATTCTTCACAGTTGATTTACGTCAATATTTACGATAGCTCATAAAGAAAACATCAACAGCTTCAATTTACAAAAGAAAAATCCTCAACAATCAACGTCACTGAAACCCAACGATTACAAATCTAAATAATAAGAGGAAAGTCTAGTAAGAAGCACAGCAATGAATGGAATTTATGGATGTTTTGTAAGCAACGAGAAGTAAGCATAAACACATCATCATGATTCAAAACCATAAAATATTATTGGTGCTGCTTATATTTCAGCAACAAAATACAAGAATTTGCATAATTCAGGAAAATAAAAATCTGCTGATTTATGCACAGTGTGAAGAAATTTGCATTTGTGATGCATAGTTTAACATGACCTGTATTTTGATGTGAACTGACCACATTGTACGTACAACTCTTTTTTTGACCGCATGATTGCACAACGTCATGTCAAACATGCACACTTAATTCTGTTGAGCATAAGAAATTTTTGCTGGCTTTTTTATGGCATTTCAGTGTGTATCAAATTTACGTCAACGGTAGAAGTAATCAAAACATGATTTACTGGCAGTCGATGTTATAATTAATTTCGCTTTTTATATTGGGAATTAATTTTTTATGGCGTGTCCTTATAGGAATTTTGTTAAAATTTTTGTAAACTTTTATTATTTTGTAAGATTCTAAATATTTGAAAGAATCCATTTATTAAGGGAGGAATAGAGTCTGAAGCTATATGACTAGTCCAAGCGGGGGTATATTCATGGAAGCGAGGGTGTTTGGGGGTCAACCCCGTCCCTTTTTGGGAATTTTGATCAATTTTCTAAGATTTTTTTAAAAAAATCCCAAAATCCCCTAAGTTTACCCGTCCTTTGAAATTCAACCCCCCTCAAAAAATTTCTGAATATCCTAGATCATTTCTATCTGATCCACTTTTTCAAAAATTCTAACAATAAATCCCCACAACTTTAATATCAAAACACAGCAAAATAAATTTTTTGTTCTGCATTTCAAGACTGCAAGCATTGTTACACGGTCAATTATGTATTACATGCATATGACCCTGGATACAAATCAATTCATGAGGCAATTTGTTCCCTTTTTTCTCTCTCTCATTTTCAACTTTAAAGTTGATTTGAAATATAATAAAAGAAGAAATGTGCATTTATATATTTGTACATGAAGAAAAGGCAAAAGAATTGAGATAAATAATTCCATTATGTCTTCAATATCGAAGCACATGGGATTGAATTAGGTAAGGAAGTTATTGGAGGTGGATGGAGTTTGTAGTGCATTTTGTGGGATTTAAAATTAATTTTTAGAAAATTTCTTGTGTCATATTTTTTGGCAAATATTAATTTTTTTGCCAGAATATAGCGCACAGCTACTGTTTTTTATCACTTAATTGATGAAAAGCTACCCAAAAGTGATTCAATTGGAAGCTACATACCCAACCCACATACCCAGCAAACATCAAAAACACTAGAAATAGAACACACATCGCAATTCTACCCACAACGAACTCTTATTCGTCTTTATTTTTGCGCAGCGCATATCTTGCTGTGAGATGCACATATGAACTTTAAGTCTCTCTTCTTTCATTCTGTTATTACATACAATACATAAATATATCGATTCGGTAAACATGAAAACGAATACGCATTGAAAAGATCTCGAGACAAAAAAAAATAAAGCCAACGAAGAAAGAGAAAGAAAACGAGGTATTATTGAGGTAAACAAGATTGCTGCAGAAATTATTAAGTGAACCATGACTTTAAAATTAAGAAGATGAAGAAAAAAGTTACGATTTTTATTTTTGTATGTGAGAAAAAAAAAGTTTCTTTTTGATGTTATAGATTTTGGGATGAAAAGTTAAAGAGACTTCAAAGTCATGTAAATTTTTAAGGATTCTTGAGAATTTACTCAGAAGGAAAAATCAGAAATGAGTCAAAGAAATTTAATATTACCCTCCCACCCCTAAAACATCTAATCTCATACGTAAGATTGTTGCAAATGAGAGATATCTTGAAGTATCCTTAGATATATTGCCTTTAGGCTTGTTTGATTGATTTTCTTTGATTGAATGAGATAATGTTTGATTTGATTTGTAAGAGCAAGTAAGTGAGTGGATGAAGATATGAAACTATTGACTTTTTGCTATAAAAATACAATTTTTTTTAATTATTAGAGTCCAATTGATCTAATTGAAGTCAAGGGGGTGGATGGGTACATCCTTCAAAATAAAAACAAATACTAAATCGAAATTCATCAAATATATTCACAACATACACCTACCATAATAAAATATTCATAAAATACCGTTCAATATTCCATTAAAGCATCATCAATAAATATAAGTAATTTATACATTGAATAGACACAACAGATTCAACCATTCGTACAATCATCTTACTCAATTCATACAACAAGAAATGATGAAAAATATTGAATGAAGCATAAAAGCATTCAATTTTGTTGTACATAAAGAAAGTAAAGTCCACACAACACAAATGAAATTCATGAATTTTTCTCATCCATTCCTTCATCTTCCCATCTCATCTATTATGTATTTTTTTTAATGTAACCATTTAGTTTCAATTTTATTACAACAACAACAAAAAAGTCTTCATTCATAGGCAATACGTGAAAAGATATTAAAATACATAACATAAAAAAATGTTCATTTTAAAGATCCACGGCATCTTCAGCCATTTTTCTCTTTTCTTCAAATCTGCCTTTTTGCTTCTCCACACAAATAAAAAATTAAGAAGATGAGAAAAAATTTGTTCAACTTTTTTATTCGTTTCGTTTGAAAAGTACAAAAAGATTATGAAAGCAGAAGTAATTGAGTGGCTCGTAATGATCTTTTTTGTGCGGGAGATTAAAAAGGAACCTCAGAGGTTGTGAAAATTGACTGAATGAGATTTATTAAAAGGAAGTGAGGATGGAATGAAAATTGAGTTTGGTGGGATTTCGTGGAAGTCGTTAAGTGATTTGTTAGACGTCATACACCACTTCTACTCTATTTATTAATGTCTCGCTCAAAAATGACGCACAAAGCTTCAAAAGTATTTATTTAAATTTAAAACCCCAAACTCTTCCGTCATACTTAATTATAACCTCTTCATATACCCAAAATAGCAGAATTCATTTTCAATAGAAATAAAATTTAATCTTATAAATGCAGAAATATTCTACCTAACCGGAACAGACTCAACCTTTCACCACAAATCTTCCATTTGACATAAAAAAAATCCCACCCAATTTATTGATCGTCTATTTTGCAATCGAAAAGGATGTTTGAAGTTATTTACAGTTATCTATTTTTGAAGCTTTAAAAACAAGAAGCAACAGAAGCAGCGGCAAAAAAAATTTCGATAAAAATACCACAGGGGATTATCATAGGTAAGCACATTTGTTAAAAATATATAAATAAATGTGTGATAACAGAAACAAAAAATAAAAACTTTGCATCTTTTTTCTTTACTCTTTTAAGTCGAGTTATAAATTATTTATGCTAATTTTCATCTCTCCATCTCACTCACTTGTTGTCTCGTTTGTTGCTTGTACCATACTTTTAATAACATTCCGTGCTTGGGACATACACAAATTATAGTAATTATTTGAAGTTTTTAACACCCATTTTGCCAGTTAAGAAATTTTTTTGCGTATGCTGTGAGACTTCTTGCACATTCATTATCATCATCTTCATCATCATCAACAGCACCAGGGCAAGATATGTTGTGTGTTACATCGCAATTTGTGTAAGCACTTTCTGAACAATCTTTTTTTTGTACAGTAAAAAAAGCGAAATTATTGCTTTAAATGTAACAAGATGTGGATGGTTCTTTGAGTTTACTGTTCAGGGGTCATTTGGATGTTATGTAACAGTACGAATGTCCATTTTAGACACCTCTTTTCACCTTATAGCAAAATTTGTATAAAAAACTTAACATTTAAACAATTTTTAACAAAACTCAGTACTTAAATAAGGAAGGGAGGGGCTTGATGTTACAAAATACCCAAACGACCCCCAGCCAATTTAAAGACAACAAGAAGAAATATGGAAATTTTTCTGCCTCACGGAAAACTGAGACCTCAGGCCATATCTCATTATTTTTCATTACTTAAATTGAGAATAAAATGGTTCAGAAAATTAATGAAGAAAGAAGAAAATTCTCGTAATTTAAGTGTAAGTTCAGTGGAAGCTTTTTAATTTTGTTGATTGGATTGTGGGTTGATTTTTGATGAATTACTCAAAGAGATGTGTTAGGGGGATGTTTTAGAGATTTTTTTTTTTAAATTTCTTTGTAAGCTACAAATTGTGAATTTTGAGAAATTCTAAAGCAATAATTTTTTTGCAAACGTGCATAATATTTGAGGGAAACTTAAATGTGTTCCTTGAATATAGCGCATAAAAGATTTTTTGCTGAATTACGCAAGTTTAATGGCACAATTGGTTTAAATTCTTAATAATTTATCTAAATAAGTAACCAAGGAGATGAAATGAGATACAATTTTCAGTTTTTCAATAGACCTCACTTCTGGATGACCCTTAAAAAAATAGAAAATCCTATCGAAAAATCCACCAACTTCCGTGTAGAAAACTACATTTCAAGCGCCCTTCAACATTCCCTCCAATTCCCCAATTCATAATTAATTCAGCAACTCACGAGAGATACGAAAAAAATATTAATCGAATTTCCATTTTACCTCATAAATTGCACTCAAAAAATCAGCACAAAAATATTTTTTCATTCGATCATAACAATTCATTCTCATTATTTTGACGGAATGACTATAAAAGAGCTTTTTCGAATGCCCATTTTTTCACTCAATGCCTCTTAATGGTTACACCGACTCGTAAGATATGTTGCCTATATCTCATTCTACGTACAGAGCAGTTATGTATCACATTTCATCTCTCTTTTTTCCATCTTCTCATTCTCGGATTCGATTTCTACAATCAAAAATGCCTCATTTCTGTTGTATATATATTACTTTTGAAGTATATAAATGCTCTGACTCGTATGTTGTGGATATACATACTGCCCGTAAGATAAAAGTTGAATAAAAGAAGAAGAAAAAACAGAAATAAAATATCGCTCTGTTGTACAACAAAACATGGCTTCTTTCTGTTAGGTTCAAAATATATAAAAAATACAATTTTTTTCCTTCTTATTCGTTCGCTTTTTTTCTTTCCTCGATGTCTATAAAAGAGGAAGGAGAGAAAGATTTTTTTTGTGTGTTGTTTGTTGGCTGCTCATTCTTAATTTTTAATTTTTTTTTGTCGGAATTTTTAGAGAGAAAAAAATTTTAATGCGTTTTTTTGTTGGTTGTTTTGGAATGATTTGGTTTAGGGTCAATAATTGGTTGAGTGTCTAATGAATACTGATGGAATTTTTATGGGTTGTTTTTCAAGAATTTGAGTTGGGAATCTCTCGATGCTTCTTATTTTCCTTTACTTTCATTCATTATTTGTTAAATTTTATAAGAATTTATTTTTAAAAAAAGCATGCTCTATATTTGGGGAAGACATTAATGTCGACTCAGAAAATGGCGCACAAAATCAAAATTTGACTATTTTTGGCCCTAATTTCAATCAGTTATCAAAAACATAAAGATTTTTAAAAAAGTTCATGACTTCTTATCAAAACCACATCAACAAGACCCACCAATATCCCACAATCCCATCCACTAACCCTATTGACCTTTCAGAAACTTTAAACTCACCAAACAAAAAGAAAACACAATCTTGTTATGCTTTTCATCCGTGAACAGCGAAACAAAAACACAGAAAAAAATCCCAAAACACACAAAAAGTTAAAATGAACATTCATCCATGCACGCTTGAAAGAAGAAATGAGAGATCTTGCGTGAGAAGATCATTAAATGAACGAAAAATAAAACACTGAGTTTACATCGCGAAAGCCTGAATTTTTTTGTGTTTGGCAGCAAAAATTAACAGGAAGAAGAAGAGGAATGGGTTTTGGTTGTAAAATGGGGTTCCCTTGGAGATGTTTTGATAGGATATTTAAAATAAAATTCAGATTTGTTTCAATCTTTATAAAATTTGGACTATGAATTGAGTAATTTCAATTTTTAAAAACATTTTAAAATTTAAATAAATTTTAGAAAATAAATTATTAAAAAAATAAAAAACTTTTGAATTTGAATAAATTTACCACAAGGAATTAAAAGATGAGAAATTGTAAGTAAAGAATGGAAATAACACGAGATAAATAAAAACACAGCTCATTTAAACGATTATACATTAAACATTTAAGCAATATCGACTACCAAAATGGACTTTAATTTGCATGGAGTTGAGGATGATGTGGATTTTAAAGCTTATACAATTACATGAGTTTAAGAGGGAACAATTAAATTTTTTAAATATGAATTGTAAGATATTAAGTTTTTTTAAATTTAAATGTTTTTTAAAAAATTGAACTCTTTTTAAAAAATTGAACTCTTTTTAAAAAACGAAAAATTTTAAAATCTTAAAAATAAATTTTTAAAAATTGAACTCTTTTTGAAAAATGAAAAATAAGAATTTAATTTAATTTTTTCTAATAATTCAGATTTTCTACATCTTTAATTAACTATAAAACCCCACAAATAAAATAAAAATAAAACAAAATTCAACAATTTCTTACCTGATTTCACAGAGCAATGAATATGCGCTCGACTTTCATAATAAACCCAGTCAAAACCCGCCTCAACCGCGAGACGAGCAAGCATTCCATATTTCGTACGATCACGATCTGACGTTGTTATATCGACAGCTCTACCTTCATAGTGCAGCGAATCCACTGAATGAAAATCATCTTCATCCCATCCTTCCGTGACTCTAAGTTTTACACTTGGCCACTGATTCATTACTGATATTGCTAAAATGTTGAGTTTCTCTTTGAGACGCTGAAATAAAAAATGAAAGAAGAAATAAAAATTAGTTTAATGGATTTTTTTTCATTAGTCAAAGAATGAAAGAGGAACTACAAAATTTGCTGAATAAAAGGAACTAAAAACTGGTTTAGGAAAGGCACAACAAAATGGCACAAAAATTTCGGAATTTCTTGATTGCTTTGTGAGTCAATGGAAGATAATATAATAGATGTCAAAATATTTTGACATTTTATGAGGATATCCACATTAATTTTGTGTAAATTTGTTTCATTTTTCAGTATGTTGTAACAATGAGGATCGGAAGTTCAAGAATCTCATGAGGATAATATTAAGAAAAATGTAATTTTAAATTTAAAAAGAAAAAAATGACTAAAATAAAAAACAAAAGCTCAGTAGAAAATTAATATTTTTAATATAAATTTTCAAAAAAGTATTAAAATTTAAAAAAAACTGTTACCCGAGTCCAGGTTTGAACCCTTCACCTCAAGGTGAGTGTCCAAAAAATTAAAAATTATACTTTAATTAATAAAATTAAATATTCCAACAATAAAATAGTAAAAAAGTACAAAAAAAATCACGGAATTTGTCAACGATCTTGGCAGGACTCGAACCTGCAATCTTCTGATCCGTAGTCAGACGCGTTATCCAATTGCGCCACAAGACCTCACACTTTGATGAAAATATTTTGGCAAAAATACATTTTTAAACCTCATCACATTTTTAGATTTGTAGCTAAAAATAACCGAAAATGTGTTTTTAGCTGAAACATGTGAAAATCATGAAAATTACGCATCGATGTTCTATGAAAGTGTGATCTTCGTGGGATAATTTGGAAAGTGGAACTGACTTGATGACGTCAATATTATTGATAAGAAATTTATTTAGCTATGTTTTTATTGATTGATTTGTAGGAGAAAATATTAATTGTGATTGAAAAAATAATGAATTTAAAGAATTTTTTATGAGGTTTACTTGTTCGCGGACTTGGGGGGTAATATGTCGCTCGGGTTGAATAACAATATTTCAATTGAAATTGTTTTAATTTAATTTGATAAATACTAATTTTCAATTTAGTTAAATGAACTTTGTATATTCCTTAATTTAAAACTTAAAAAATAAATTTCAATATTCCTTCAAAACTCTTCCCAAAAGTCACTAAACAAAAACTTTTTAATTACAAGAAATTTCAAGGCAACAAGAATAATTTCCCTAAAAATTACAAAAAATATTTCTTTTTTGAAAAGGAAACATTTTTGCATCCTTTTCAATTTTTACAAAAAAATAAACAAGACAAATATTTTTTTTAAATTTCTTAAAAATAAAATTTGCTTCGCCATTAAGGTCTAATTGCATGGCTACGTAAAGATATGAAGTAATGTAAAGTAAAGAGAGAAGATTCATGAGTTTGCGTGAAGAAATAAAAGAACAAGAAATAAAGAAAGGTAAAGAGGCATATCCGTAACAAATAAAAACAAGAAGAATTGAAAGAAAAGCGAAACATAGCATAAAGCATAAAAATATAACAAACAAATATTTCTGTCTTGTTATTGTCACATAAAAGGCAATTGATCAGCAGGAGATTGTCATTGAACAAAATGCGACAAGGGTGAGTACAAAACAACAAAAAAATGTTACATCCACATAAATGCCTATGTTTATAGCCATAAATTGTCTTATAAATGCATTTTATGTAATGAGCTTAAAGCGATCTCACATGGAGCGTGAAGAGATGAACAACATTAAAAAAATATTCATTTTAAAATCAATTTACTTCACCTATTTTTTTATTGGTCGGTTCCTCACTTTATGTTTATTTATGTTCCTTTTCTGACATTTGACTTGATGTTTTCAATATTTTTGGGTGATCGAGGAAGGAAAATTTCCAAACAAGGGAGAAATTAGACGAAATTGCACTTATGAGAGAATCCTTGAGTCTAGGGGTAAAAATTGCAATATTTTGAAGTGGATAGATCGTAAAGGTAATTAAATTCTATTGTAAAAGGTGCAAGAGTGATTGTAAAATAATTATTTATGGACTTTTAGATCATAAATGTTTGTAGAAATTGACTCTAATAAAAAATTTATTGAGTATATGAATGTGAAGTTTCAGGGGAATAGTAAAAATTATACATTTAATTCTCAAGAATATGAAAATCATTTTGCTATTTTTTGGATTTAATGATTTTAATTTTTTCTTAAAATTCAATTTTTGTAATCAAATTATGTAGACATTAATGTCAATTTTATTAAAAAGTATATAAAACTAAGAAGTTGAAACAATGATTTTCAATAATAATTGTGAGGTTCAAATCCTAATAAATTAAATTTCAAAAATATTTAATTGATGTGGTACAACACTTTTTTGAAAAATATTTTATTTTCAAACATTTAATTTATTTAGTATTTCGCTAATGTTAATTATTTTTTTAAGAAATTTTACTTTTCTTAATTTTTATCAACTGCAATGTAAATGCTAAAACTAACAATTAAATAATTTAATATGACTAAATTATCATTAAATCCAGGGGTTCGAATCCTGAAAAAATTATATTGAAAATTTTCAAACTTGGTTCTCTCATAGTGTTAAGTTTTTGATTTTTTTTAAATAGAGGACAGTCCCTCTGAAAAGCCAAAGCAGAGATGGTCAGCCTAAGTATTAATTAATTTTTTTTATAATATTTTGTCTATTAGACTTTTTTCTGAAAATGTACAACAAACTTATACTAGCTTCAAAAACAGAAGATTAAAAGCTATGAAATCAATCTAGGTAATTTATCCACCTATCTGCAATCGATATCCGATTTGAGAACAAAATTGCCCATCTCAATATCCAATTTTTAGTCTCAAAAAAGAGGCCATCAAAACAGTATCAACAATAGATCTTCTCTTCCTCAGTTTATCAGACAAAAGAAGTAAGAAAAAAAAATTCTACAAGACAAGACATGAAAAAAAGAAAGAAGGAAAAGGAGAAAGAGAGGCCAAAAAAATGTGCGCGGCATAATAACAAAGCACAAAAGCCAACCACAAAACCCATCCCGAGATGCGTCTAAATATTTTTTCAGTCCTTCTTTTTTTGTTCTCATTTTTTTGAAAAATGATATTTTGACTTTTCTTCTTGTACACACAACAATCGACAATGGCAATTATAGTAGGAGAGAAACTAGACAATTGAAAAAAGTTTCTTTAAGAAAAAAAAAAGTAAATTTCAATAAATTTTAAAATGTAAATATTTTCTTTTTGTGGTCAATTCCAGGTGACATCTCCCTTGACGATGTCAATATTCTCCCAAATGAGAAGCAAATTTTCAGTAGCCTTTCAATTATTTTTATTTATATTCATTTCATGTCCATCTGTGTCAATGAATCACAATCTTCTTCTTGGAAGTTGTTTTTTTGTTGAGAATATGAAACTCATTTGTATTTGGGAATAAGAAATAAATTGAAGGCAGTTAAGGTGGATAATTAATTAATATCTGCCAAGGCATTTTTTTGTTGTTGTAAATAAATAATCCATAACGAATTGTCATCATTTTAAAGCGTTACAAAGAAGCTCTTTTGTGGATTGTATTAAATGAGTGATGTTGTTCTTGTTGCTTTGGATATAATTCATGCTAAAATGTTGTTAAGATTTTAATTATTTTTTAATAAAAAATTTTAAAATTGACTAAATTTGGCGCCAGAATTATTTAAATTAAATCCGAAAATAACTAGGAATTGTTCACATATGAGGTCCATCAAATAATGAAATTTCCAGCCCCCTTGCCTTCTAAGCATCACAAAAAGCTACTAAGAAATAGATGATCCATCATCCCAAACCTATAAATTCGATGACAAAACATACCCCACACATCAAAAACTCATCAATCCCCAATCAACAAAAATAAATCGACTGATAATTATCGACAATCCATTAAAAATCCACCCGAAAAAAATCAAAATTATCCATTCGTGTCCAACAAATATCGCCCAATTAATCATGTGACAATTCGTCATTAGATCGTCATTAATTATTAAGAAGCACACACAAAACGAGAGAATGAATAGCCATCAGTGATGGCCCAAAAAGATGTCAAAATATTTTCAGGATTTCATTTATTTATTTACACAGAAGAATTAAGAATCACTGAAAAAGATTGATTTAAGAATGGCTCGAACAAATTATCGACACAACCGAAATAAAAATCTTCTTTGTCTTAATAAAGGGGAATTCACTCTGCCGTGACTGTGTTTTAAGCTTCTCAGCTCAGATTATGATTAAAATAACACTTTATGGATGAATTAATTGAATGTATTGTGATAGAGTCGGAAGGTCTGGTTGGGAATATTTGTCAGAGGTGAGTTGAAGCGGTTGGATTGATGATTTTATGGCTGGATTATGTGTTTTAGAGATAAAGTAGGGTGTAGCATTGGAATTCTTAGTTGATGTAATTTTTTAGCTTTGAAACTTATTTTCTAACCTCAAAAAATTTTTTTAACCTTTAAACATGCGTTCTAACCTCAAAAGCACTAACGTAACATTAAATAATACTGACATAACCTCAAAAAATATTGACATAACCTCAAAATTCCAATTAAAATCCCACCAACTCTACTTACTAAACAGCTAATTACTAACCAAACAAATTCTCTCGTGACGATCAAAATCCCATCCATAATTCGATGTCATGTGGAACAAAAAGAATCTCCAAACAAACAACAAATCATACAGAAGCTTTTCAAGTCGGACAGTAATCATTCAAGATTGTAATCTTCCATTTGATGCCTCATTCCATCTCCAAATGCAATTCATTCTTTATGTGCTGTTCATGTTCCTTCATTATTCTCTCACAATTGTTGAATGAATAAAATACATAAATCTACAAATTTATCTGCCGCTGTTGCTGCTGTTGTTTTTCCTACTTGGAGACTGTTCGATAAATCAGACTTCAAATGTCATTTTAATGGAGGTAAACTGGCTATTTAATGGCTTTAACTATCTATCTAATAAATAAAAGGTTCGTGGATGTATGGAATGCTATTTGTTTTGAGATGTCTTGTGGATGGTGGAATTTTGATTAGAGAAGAACTTAGAAAATGGCATGAGCTAAGGCATTTCAACTATTATTATATCCAACTACCTCAACCCACATCAATTAACACAATTTCGCACAACCCGTCTCCACTCATCTTTCCATCATTTTTTTTTCTTGTCACTATCATTACACCCATTCATGTAAATTTAATTTCCTTAATATATTGAAATTTCTCGTACGCGCACGTATACAACTGGTGTTATTAATTCGCAATAGACAAGATAATTGCCATATTATATTACAAATAATGAAAATGAGCAATAATAAAATAATAATAATAATTATAGGATGTATTGTTATGAATTAAATTGTGCACGTGCATGAACTTGTTCACTTGTTCTTTTTTTTGGTTGGTGTGTTAAATCGATGGTGGCAAGTGGAGTGTTGTTTAAGTGAAGAGGTTCCCTTATGCACTGTTTATGTTTCTTATAACCTCAAAAATATTAATTATAACCTCAAAATATTCTGAATAGCCACAAAATATCCAACCTAACCTAAATATTTAATGAACATTCTGCCTGACATTCCCTCTAAGGGTAATCACACAAAAGAACTACACTTTTAATCCACTTGCACTTGACACATTCTCAGATTTACTTTCGTCAGTCGAAAGGACTTGACTGAGCACGGTCAAAGGATTTATTTTAACTTGAAACCGAAGGTCTTATCTTATCTCATTTTTTTAAGACTTCTTACTTGCTTACTTACTTATTACTTATTTCTTCTTTTATTTATTTTTTCCTCCTTCCTTTCGACTTCATTCTCGTGATTATAAATTTTTTTCTCTCTCTGTTTCTGTTTCTTGTTGCTCTGTGTTCATGTTTATTTATATATTTACAAAATCCTTTTATTTCATTTTAGAGTGTTTGAGATTAAAAGCGTGAGAAAGATTTCTTGTTGAACGAAAATGCAAACTAAATCATGATGAAGAAGAAAGAATTGGATTCGTTTTGGAAATTTTTATGGGCATGCAAAAGGGACTGAGGGGGTATTGAGGTAATTTTTTTAAGGGATATGGTGGATTTTATGCATGACTGCCTTAAATTTTGGCTAAAAAATGATGATCAACTTCCATTTTGAATCTCAACAACTCTCAAAAAGACAATAAAATATTTTTTATGACATTTTCCATGTCTGCATCATCGATTCGCCATATCCATTGATTGCAAATCGAACAATAAGAGCATCCAAGGCAAAAAAAAAATATTTTTTATTGCATTTCTTAATGAATGAATTTAAATTTTTTTATGTGCGTCTGGCCGCAATTTTCTTGTTGTCCGTGCATAGCCAAAAATAATTCTGCTGAATTGAAATTGCATTTTAGTGGATGTCATAAAAATTTTGCCTTAAAAGCATTTTTCTGTAAGTTTTTAAAAGCGAAAATTGCTTTTTAGCATCGTCTTTAAAAGCCGCAAGGAATGCCAAAAAACCATGCCAAATTTAAGTTTTTAATGGAAAATTCTATCATAAAAATATTTCTGAACATTCATTAAATACCAATTAATTCTTAACTTCCTGCATTCAAAAACCATTCATGCAATCGATATCCATACCACCTTGCATGATTCTATCCCTTCTATCGTCCAAACCCACACAAACTGAAATATTTTTCATATCTTGTTGACTTGAGAACCATTATCATCGTCATCAATTTTATCTTCGATTAACGATCACAATTATGCGGTGGATTAAATTTCATCATCCTTATTCTGAAGTTTAAAAATGTGTTCATGTTCATGCTTCCCTTTAGGGAGTTGGATTTCTTTCGAGTTTGAAGGTAGTCGGAATGACGTTAGGTACTGAACACACTCTATTGATCATTTCATGTGTGGGTCCGATAATACTTTTTGATGGGATTGGATACTAGATTGTAGATGTAAAATGAAAATTTTGAAATTCGAACTTGATGTTCGAAATTGAAATTTAACTTTCGAAATTAAAATTTCATTTTCGAAATTAAAATTTTACTTTAGAAATTGAAATTTTACTTTCGAAATTAAAATTTCATTTTCGAAATTGAAAATTTGTTCCCAGGAAATAAATAAGAATTCCCATCTCTAGTATCCAATCCCAGTTTCTAATAGTAATTTAATACGATTCACTATCTTGATCGTTTGTCATCGCCAAAACGAGAACTCAAAGCCAAAACAAAAGACAAACAAAGGAACGAGCCCATGAATGAGAAACGGGAATTTAAACGGCTTCACATGAATAATAATCTCTGTCTCATAATATATGTTGAGCTATGAACTTTTCCTCCTGTATGCATCACTTCAGTGAAATCTCTCATAAATCCCATTCATCTTCATTAGTATGCATAAATTACATTAATTATCATGTCGTGCACAAGAAAGTCAGATACAGTAATTCTTCCTGCCATATAAATTACATCGATAACGATCAAAATTAATTACTCGACTGCATAAAATGACTTGAAACAGTGTGTGACATCTGAGTGTCATTTACTGTCATTATTAATTAAATATTAATTTGTTTTATTTTCTCAGATACCAAGGTATGACGATGATGATGGTAAAGGTGATGCCACTCATGTGGAATTTATGCACATTTCACTTTATAATAATTATTAATGATTTTATTGTTGTTGAAAAATTGATATGTTAACTTTCAGAATCGAAATCATCACTCAAACTTGTTTGCTCACTCATCCAAAATCCTCTCGAATGGAAATCCCTCAAGTTTTTCTCTTAAAAAACGGTATGTGGACTCGACTTGAGATGTGAAATGAGAGATTAATAAGTAATGTAAGACAAAATGATGATGGTTATAAATTCTTATTGATTGTGAGGATAGACAAGACAAAACATATAAAAATTTGACATCATCAGCACCATTTGAGGGATTTGATCAAGATCAATCTGATTTTCTTTTTGGGGTATTTTTAAGGACATGAAGTTATGGATTTATGATAGGAGCAAAAAAAAAGCAAAAATAGATGGAAAGAAGTATTATTTAAAAAATGCAAACATAAATTACTTTTTTCTAAGGAATTGAACCCATAACTTTACTCAAAATCTTGATTTATTTCATTAAAGTTTTAATTATTTTTTAAAACAATCTGCATTTACACATTCTTGAATTACTAATTAGGCACTACCTGGCATAAAAAATGAAAATTAACAAAAAAAGCTTAAAAAAACAATAATCTGTTGCCACACAACAGTAATTCCTCGTAAGAATTCCAAATAGTAAGCAATGATAGATCAAGAATTAATCATCAGCCAGTGAATAAGTCAGTTTAAATATCTTTATGGATTGTTACGTTCTTTCTCAACATAGTCGTATAAGAGCTGTGAATCTGATACTTTTTGAATGGTGTGGTTTAGATTTTTGATCTTATAATTAATAATTCTTTGTGATTATTTGAATTCTGATGTCAAATGCTTTGTGAGAATTCTTAGGAACATTATAAACTTGCAATTTCTAGTAAATTCCTAACTAGATGTTTCCAAACGTTAACTTAGTTTAATTCCCATTTCCACTTTCTTTCAGTTTTCGTAAACAGCAATAAGGAAAAATTAATCTACGAATAAATATTTTGAGTATTTATTTACACAACATTCTCAAGTTTCGGAATTTCATTCATTAATGAAAAAATTTATGACGCAAATTTTTTTTATTGGCTTCTTAACCCTATTTTTTTATATTTTATGTTAATTTTTTGTAGCTTTCCCAAGGATTAAATAAAATTTTTAATGGAGGTTAAAAAACACTCGAATTTTATATTGTGGGAAGTTTTTCAGAGTCTCAATAGAGAGCTCTGAATTTAATTTATATTTTTTCATTTTTTATGATTTTTTTTAAATATTTTGTCAAAGTTGATGAATTTTTTAATTTTTGGAAAACTAAAAAATTTAATTTTTAGTTTTTTTAATTTTTTCTTAAAAAGGTGTCCATCCCTGTCCGCAACCAGAAAAAATTAATCAATTAATGTGTCACATGTTCTCAGCTCAAACAAAAATAGGGAACCAAAATGACAATTTCATTGGAAGCTCTACAACTTCACTCTAAAAAGATCCCATTTCACTCATCCGACATAAACAGAACTTCATGAATTTCATAATAATGCAAAAATTCAATTCCATCTCAAAACACATCAGCTTGAAGAATTTTTCTGGTTCATCAACCTCAAACATCACAACAAAATTCTAAAACATATTCTGGTGCTATTTTATTGAAATTTATATTTTTAGAAGAAGAAAATGTCGATTTCGATTTCAATCAATCAAAAATAAAAGTTTTTTTTCCTCGTGACGATAAAAAATATTTTTTGTTCTGATATATCACATTTCATAATTTCAGTTCTTCTTCTTTCACCTTGAAACTTATACATTCGATTACTTGGAATTTGTTATAGTTAAACAGAATAGAAATATGTTGTTGATGGTTATTTTGTGCTCTTCTTGTTCGCCCCATTCTTGTTATTGTTACTCTAATGTATTCAACAAGAGATCTTTTGGATCATTGAAAAAAATTATTGGATTTATTATGAGGAGCTCCTTTTTGGCCGTTTAACAGTTAATAGACGGATTTTGTGAAATAATAAATAAATGGAACAGCATGATGTTGTGGAAGTTTCAAGGGTAAATTGTGGTGTGCTGAATTTTTGTGGATTTAGTTTGGGGCAGAAATCAGTCGCATTGAAGATTTTGAAATTTTTTCAAGTTGTCTGCCCTAGTTTTGTCATAGAACTGATTCTAATTTTTGAATAAAAATTAATATATAATTATTGTGGCTCAATATCACCTCAGCTAAATAATCAAAATTATAATTAAAATCAAACTCTCCCGAACACTATCAAGTCTAGACTCTAGACAGATGCTGAGAAATATAAACAAATTGCTATTTATTTAAAGAATCAAATTCAATCTTTGTAAACAAGACTGATAAAGAATGAGAGCAGATGCTGAGAACATTTTCTTGAGAGTTTGATTTCATAAATAAATTAAATTGTGTCACATTTTTATAGGATTCTCAATTTACTCAACTGTAATCAAATTTACTCAGATTTTGTTTCGAAAATGAGAAAATACTATCAGGGCTTGGTTGTTTGGTCGGTCTAAACTGACAAAATAATTATAGAGCTAGTTTGCATTCCTGGAGACAGATTTTACATTTTTAAAATCATAAATCATAAAATTCCACACAAAACCACAAATTCGTAAAACTACATCACAATCTTTTGACTTTTCACAATGATCATGACTGTTACTCACTTTTATATCCCCTCAACCGAGTACACACATATCGAGTAATCGACATCAGCATCATCATCACCACATTACAGTCATCATCTCGATAAAATAAAATAAGAAGAAAATCTACAGACGGAATTCATACGAAACCACTTCTTCGAGCTGAATTTGAGTTGGAGTTACGATCGACGCAAGTTAAGAACTTGTAAAAATTTCTCTCATTTCCAATAATAAAAAAATATACAATACATGTTAATGTTTATATTAAACTAAATAAAATAAAATAACAAAAGCCCGAAAAGAACATTAAATAAACACTAGAATGAATGTATACACAACATTATGGTGTGAGAGTCTCTGTCAATTATTATAATATAGTCAAAATAAACATAAACCCCCTTCAAGTTGTAATAATTTAATGTAGAAGAAAAAAAAATCATTAAAAGATCTTTTTTTTCGAACCATCACTATTTTATTGCTATGATGATTGTTTGATCAAGTGATGCATTAAGTGCCTTTTCACATGCCATGTACATAGACATTGTTGCGAGTCTATGCCATTTTTTACACCTTTTTGCTCAGGGATTGGAGCTCAGGTGAGTTAATTTTATTGTTTTAGAGTTTGGGGGTCAATTAGGGGTCTGTTTAGAAAGTTTTGGATTTTTAAGGACCCTAAAGTGCTGGTTTATAGCTTGATGAACTCTATTAAGAATGAATTAAGAAATAAGAAATTCCCATAGATTGCATATTGGTTTTCAGAGCAAACATTGGACTTCTCAAGACCCAAACAACACCCCTGGAAACTCAATTAATGCCACCAGAGCCCCAACCCCTTTAGCTCCCTATTCATCCATTAAAAAAATCATATTTGCTTGTGAATTACTTGCCAAAAAACATCTCATAACTGTGGATTTTTAACAGCAATAAAGAAAGATAAAAATCATTTCCTTAAAGTGTAAAAATTATGTAAACATTTTCTTTTCCTCTACCTCCACAAGATTTCGGTTGTGGCTAATATTGACGAGATTTATATTTCTGTGTGCTATTCTTTCTCGGTGCCTTATCTGCAATAAAAACAATAATATTCACTTCCGCAATAAAATCCTAGCGTAGAATAACATACATAATCTAAAATGGATGGGATTTTACGTTGATGCTGTGTAAAGTGCTTGCAACAAGAGAAATGTGCAAAAGGGTTTTGGAAGGAAGAAAGCAGTTTGTTGGATAAATATTACGAAAAATAACATAAAAATTATGCAAAAGATTAGGAATTTCCGAAGAAATGTTACATAGTATTCTATATATGAAGCAAAATGTAAAGAATAGACTTTATGAAATTAACGGAAATTTCAAATTTGAAATTCTAACGGAAACCGAAAATTCAAATTAATTTGAAGAATAATTTTTTATTTTAATAAAATTTAATAGTTTTAACATAGTCCAAAAGCTTATTGACCTGATTAGTGGCAAGCTGGATCATCAAAATTACACTAGAAACCAAAAAACAAAGTCAGTTCTAATAGGATTAAGGCAAAATATCAGTAAAAAACAATGCAAGAGAATTAATTGAAAACAAATTCAATAATATGATGAGTAAACCATTATCAGAGCTGTAAAAATAGCTTCAAGGAATGTTTCTGATAGGATTACATTGCAACTCAACCATGGCATTATATTCGAGATAAAAATACAGACTTTATAATTGGAAAATTCTGAATTTCTGCAACATTGTATTTTTAACATTTTTAAATCCACTCAGTCGAGAGTTTTAGCCACTAATCCAGCTATTATCGTAAAAAACCTCGAAGGAAAAATTGTATTACAGACTTAATATTCCATTTCACGCTAAATAAATTGATTTGATTAAATTACAATGGAATTTCTGTTCTGCAAAATTTTATAATAACAATTAAGAAACCGTGTCTCAAAGAAATCTGAATCTCAAGACACCAAGCTCATTAAAGTCCTTTACATCTCTCATAAAACATCAAATTAGCATTTTTTAATTAAAATTAATTAAAATCTCCACTTAGCATCTACACAAAGTTGCATGTAAAATAAACAATTTCTTCTTTATTTTCTTTTCATTTATTTTATTTAAAATACTAAGGAGTCGTATACTTATGATGTCCACCATTGAAAGTAGTTGCCTGAAGCTGTGTGACACTTCATATAATTTTTCACAATGAAAATTTCGCCTAAAGACAAAGGGGTCAACTTTTTGATTGACGTCATTGGTAGACGACGCCTAAAGGAACTGCAGAGATCAACTAATGATGATGATGATCACCATAAACCTCAAAACATCATATTTGTTTATATATCACTCGATGATGAATGCTTCTTATTGCACTATCGAACAGCCGCAAATAAAAAAAGGAACGACAACTTAAAGTGCTGTAAAACTTGAATTATGACTGTCTTTGGCGGTTCCTTAAACAAAAATATTGCCTAGACATTCTGTATCTTCGATATTCAATTAGATTTTTTTTTGCGCATATATATATTTTTAATTCCGTTTCATCTGTAAGCCGTTCGTGTGCGCAAAGCGGTGTCGGTTAGACACAAATTGCTAATAAAATATCTACTTTTTGAGGCACTCATCATCATTTTTTATTGTCTTGAAAATGGAAAGGAATTAAAGATGCTTTGTGTTGACTAATGAGCCTCAGTGATGGGCTTATAGTGAAAAAATTATCATTAAACGATTCTATTCATTGATTTAAAATCTTTCTTCTTATTGTTTTAATCTTTTTCTTCCTCTTTTTAAAGCTATTTTGTTGGTTTGTTTTGATGATATAGCTGGGTATTTTGAGAATGTAGGCTGGTAATATTAATTGTTAATTGAATTTAGATCCCTTGTGGTGGAATTCTTATATTTTAGTTTTTTATACAATTTTATTTAATTTTTAAAATATCTATTTTTTGTACCTTATAAAGTGGATTTTGCTGAATTCCAAAATAGTAGTAATATGCTATAATTGAATAATCAGTTAGTTCGATAATTATGTTGAAATATAATTTCATGGGTTCAAATCCCAACAGTATATTATCTATTTGAAATAATGCTATCATGAATGTATTTTTTTCCGAAAATATTTTTTTTCTCAAATTTTCTGACAAAATCACCACAACATTTCCCAATTCTTCTCTCAAATACCTCAAAAACTATGCGTGAGTGTCCATTTCAAAATCTCATACACTTCAAATTTTTCATCTCAACTCTTAATCTTCATCAATTTCACCGTCCACAATTAATCATTTCAGTTGAATCTTTACTTTTTGAAGATTTTTTTATTACGCGCGACACTTTGTAATTTATTAATAATGAATTATATTTTTGAGATAGTTGAAAACAGATTATTTTACCATAAATCCCGCTCCGCTTAAAGCATACCGTGCGCATTCTGGAATGATCATCTCTCATCTCGTGAATTCATGTGGGCGTTATATTAAATTATTATCGTTATTGTGGATTGTGTACAGTGGGAATGCAAAGCAAGGGAATAATGGAATTTGAAAAAGAATATTTTGAGTTAGCTTTGAGAATTATTATCCTAAAAAATTCTATTTTAACCTTAAAAATTTTAAAATACCTCAAAAAATTTAAAATAACTTCAAAAATCTTAATGAACCTCAAAATCTCCCTCCATTCCCAGTCAAATCGCACAAACCTAACCTCAATCCAGCCACAAATATGCTCACCTTTAAAAAAATACTCAACACCAACATTTTTCTTCTTTTCTCGTTTATTTTTTTTCGCTCAACAAAACAAATTTCATTTTAAAAAAATTTATTTTTCGAGTTGCAAAACATGAACAACATTTTAAATGCCACATGGCGATAAGTCAACAAAACTGAAGATTAATCAAAAATCCACTTTGCATATACAGCACTTTTATATCCTTTATTTAGATGCATTTAAGTGAGTAAGTCATGCACTTAGCATTTATGTGTGAGAGGCGGCAAACTTCTCTTTTTTAAATAATATTTAATCTTTCAATAATCGAATAAACATGAGGCACTGACTGACTGACTAACTGCTTGAATGTAGCACAATGGGGATACAAAAAGGCTTGCTCGATGCATTCACGGGCTCGAGATATAATGAAGGAATTTTTTTTTAATATTTACATACTGAGGTAGTAATTTCTCATCTCTCTCAACTGCATTGGCATTTTGTTTGTTTATTTGTACTTCATAATGTTCAGCCTTTTGTGTTATTAACAATGAAAAGAAGATTATTATTATTATGTGTGCATACATATATTAATGTTATATTCATCATTATCAACACTGTAGACACGGCTTTTGTTAGACGGTGTAATGTGAAAATTAAATTGAGAAAAATTAGCGGCAGTGTGTGGTAGCCGATGAGGTTGGAGGTACAATTGACTTTACTTTTAAAAAAATAAAATGTTTTGAAACGAACTTGTTCAGTTTTTAACTTAATGAAGCAAATTAAAATTTAAAAAATCGAATTTAAAAAAATAAAATTTTAAAAGTTATACTTTTAAAAATTTATTTTTTAAATTTAAATTGGAAAAACTTTTTTAAAACAATTTAACTTTTTTAATAATTTTTAAAAATTAATTTTCAAAATAAAAATAAAAATTTCTTAAAATAAAATAAAAAATCCTTAAATCCAAAATTTACTACTCGAAACCATGAGCCAAAAATAAATCAATAGCTTTACTCCATTGACATCCCCATATTTCACCGAAAAAATAATTAATACAATAATTTATAGCTCTATTAAAATCAAGGATTGGCACAATGTCACATTTCGAAGCATTAAAAAAGCTTCTCAGCATAGCAAAAAAAACCAAAATATCACGTAACAATCATCGCATTTAAAGTCCCATAAATAATTCCAACTGCAACAGCAAAAAAAAGCGAGAACTTCTTGAAATGCAAATTTCCTTCATGTTCACTCACAGACATGAGTGTGAAATAAATTGGACAATGAACAGAGCCTGAACAAGCCATTGTCATAAAACATCAACTAATTTAATCAAATTAAGATAAAAATTAAAGTTAAAGAGATACATGAGAAGGGAAGGAAAGTAGTTTGCCATGCATTGCTGTCTCTCTTTCGTGTGTCATTTCGTGATGTCAAGAAGAAAAGTTTCTTTGGCCTCACTTTAGCGAGGAGCATAATTTAAAATTGAAATTTGATATTTTTGTTCCTTCTCTTCTTTTTCGTACATGACTTTTTTTTGGTCTTTGCTCGTGGGGAGTTGGAAATGAGACGATGTGAATGGGTTTGTGTCCATTTTGTCGACATGACTGAATTATTTTATAGAACTGAGCAAGAAGTGATCAAATGCGCTTTAAATTCCCAAAAATTTCAACTTTTTTCTGCATAAAAATTCATGTCACATTTTTCCACGTCTCCTTACTTCTGCGTACTTACATGTCCGTAATTAAATTCCCTACGAATGTTGGATAAACTGCATATAAAAAGCCCAAAAAATAAGACAAAGAATGACCAAGAAATGAGACAGAAAGGAAAGAATGTCGAAAAGTATTTTTATGGAAGAAATTCCACCATGAGCAGAACAGAAAAAAAAATTATAATTATCATGAGACACAACCATCATCACCTGCCATAGTCGCATAAATTAAGAACCAAAAAAAGAAAATTTCATTCTCAAAATGGAGATGAGAAACTTTTTGGAAATCACTTTTTCTGGTTCTTCACTCCATGATTAGCAGAAACGCATTTTTAAAAGCGCCATGCTGCGAACTCTTTTATTTTTATTTCATTTCTATCGCAACAATAATGAGGAATAAAATATTGAAAATTGAAATCGAAAATGAGATGAGAGTGACGCCATGGAAAAAAATTTGAATTTCAAATTAAGATTGTGTTAATGGCTGATTTTTAATCGATAGTATTAAGTGAATTCATTGACTTTTTGAAATAAAATTATATAAATAGGAGTTTTAAGTTAATGGAATTTTTATATTCGATGATCTTTAAAGAGATTTTTGAAAATTTTAATAGCATTTAATAAATATTTTTTGGATTAAAGTAAAAACTTCTAAAAAATTAAATTTTTTTAAAATTTTTTTAAAATTAAATTTTTTTAAGTTAAACTTTTTTACTTAATATTAAAAGTTTAAAGAATTTAAAAAAATAAAATTTGAAAATTTAAAAAAAATTCTATTTAAAAAATTACTAACCCCAAAAAACACACTAACAAATTAAATTCTATAAACAAAAACTAATTTTTTTACTCTTAAAAATTTGTTTATTTTATGACTGCGTCTAAAATTTTAAACAGACGTGAAATAACAGCAAAACTCAATGTGTTATTTTACGGAGATGAGTAAAAATCTTGGCATGTGAAACTATTAAGTAATTTATGATTAGTCAAAAATTAAGTGTTAATTGCTTCTCTTAATTAATAAGTTTGTTCAACTTTGGAGGTTTTTAAAAATATTTATGTAATTTTACATTGTTTAGTAATTTTTAAGTGCTATTTAAAGTAATTGAGGTTTTAAATTATAATTTCATTAAAACTCATCAATTCTTCATTAGATCCTCGATTCCATTACAATATCTGACTAACAAATTTACCAGAAACTCAAAACACATGACAGTACAGTCACCAACTTAGAAACACCAGAAAACGTGTAAATTGATGATTCAAAACAATATTTTGTCACCGAATTAGTTGATTTATTATGAGCAAGCTTTCAATTAAGCGCAGCTGTAAATCCACAAAGCAATCTATTCGAATTCATAAATATCACTGAAGCTTATCAGTCAGATGTGATTGTTCGCACGGATTCACAGTGTGAGATGAAAATTGTTATTTATGTGCTATTGTTATTCGGCTTTTTTGGGTTGTAAATAAAAATGAAAATGTCATGGAAAGTTTTTGTAAAAATTCTAGAAAAATTTGGAATATTTGAAAAAAATTTGGAAATTTTGAAATTTTTAAGAATTTTTCTAAAGTCTTTTGACTTTTTGTTTGACAAAAATTAAATTTTAATTTTTTTGAACCAGTTCTAAAATTCAGCATTTAATAAAAGTCCCTCAAAAAAATTAAGAAAAATCTTTAAACTCACCAAAGTCATCAATCGATCAGCACCAGTACCCTCCTCGTCTTTGAAAATAATATCCTTATTATAATTCGGTATCAGATCCTTAAAGCGTGGATCTTCTCGCGATATTTTTCCCTCATGCAGTCCCGACGCGCCGAGCGTATTCTCTAAAACATTTGGTACGTGTTGCTTGAATACTAATGGCGTTAATTTTCGACTTCGTCTCGAGCCCATGCCACGGATGGGACTACATGTGAGAGCGGAATTGACAGTTAGTATAAGTATGAGAAATATTGACTTCATTATTCTAAGATTCACTAATGGATTTGAGCTTTTTGTGTTGCACATTTTTATTTCTTCGAGAATTTTCAGCAAAAATTCTCAGAAAATTCGTTAAATTTGTTTGGAAAATATTCACAAAATTCAGTCAAACTTTTTTTATTCCTTTAAAAAAATTTTAAATTCACTTTTTTTACATCCAGCACAGAATGAAAAATTGTAATTTAAATGCTGTCAAAATAAATCATTTATTTTAGGTGTGTAATCCCTTATTCAAATGGCTCACTAATTAACCACACTTATTTAATCATATTAAACACATCCACCAATCCTACAGTCGTTAAATTGTCGAATTAATTCCATCATTTTTCACTTTTTTCGTTTCGTTTTTAAATCCTCGAAATTATTTTTCACTGTTTTTTTTCGGTTTATTTTAAATGATTTCTTCTTGATGAGGGTCTATGGTTCATATTTGTTGGTTGGATTGGATTGAACTGATTAATTTAAAATTTTATTTTTCAAAGGTTTCTACGATTTTTTTCAACTTTTAATTATTCCAGAACTTTGTTAATTTTTGTTCACTGAATTTTAAAATTCTTCTGAAAGTTAAAAAAAATTCCACAATTTTTTCACAAAAATTCAAATTTTTCCTTTTCTAATTTTTTATATTCAAAATTTTTATCTTTTTCTTCACTTTTTCGAGCATCCAAAAAAAATTTTTTATTTTTCTTCCTTCTTCACTAAAAAAATTATTTTTTATTTTTCTCAGCTCCCTGTCCGAGAGTCACGATCAGTTTTTGTCTAATAACCAAATGAAACTAAAATGGGGGAAGCAAGTTTTTGTGTGTCGAAGGCAGAGGAAGAGAAGAGCGAAAAAAATGAAGAAGAAGAATATTTTTTTATTGAATTTCTCCACACAATTTTTTTTACTGTGTTGTGACACCGGTCTGTAGATGAAGGTGTGTTGTTGTGATTGTTACACGCACACATACAAATATAGTGATCATATTGGTAGGTAGACATGTAGAGATGTGGAACATTTGTGGCTGTAGATGTGAAAAAGTAACGAATCAACTAGTAAATACAGGCAATATCGAGTTGAGGATCGAATGAGCTTTTCTCGTGAATAAATTTTAAGCTTTTCTTGTTTATTTCGATTTCACAATTATTTTTAAATTGAAAACTTCCTGCTTTCGAAGGTTGTAGAATGATTTTGTGTCTGGAATAGTCTAGTGATTTAAACGGCGTGTGAAAAACGTCTGGAAAAGTTGTTAATTGTGATTTGTTGACTGTTGTCGGGTGAATATAGATTATTTGCTATATTGTGCTACTGTCACAGCCTAGATGACCAGGTGGCGGTAAATTATTAGTAATGGATATACAGTAATTCATATATCTTGATCTATTGGTTAAATCTGTAGCAGTTGTCACTGAAAAAAGTAAATTATTGCTTTTATTAAGATTTTTTGTTAAAATTCTTCAATTTTGGGTAGATAAAGCTGGAAAATTTGCAAATTTTGGACTTTTGTATTCAGAACTTCCAATTTATTGTCATTTTACATCAAATATTCCTAGTTTTAAAAAATTTACCAGCAGATAAGTTTCAAAAATGATTGTTGATTTATTCAGGCCTGAACAGACAAAGAGCATGCTCTGAGCATACTCACTTTTTTGAGCATGCTCAATTATATTAAAAAAGTGTGCTATGAGCATGCTCATTAAAGTGAGTACGCTCATTGTCTGTTAGGGAGGGTTAATATCTGTGGTATGACTGTAATAAGGCAAAATTTGGCTCAGAAAGAATCACATGGATAGAAGGATCTTTTTCTCAAGTGCGCAGATTTAACACAGATCTGCAGATCTCCACAGATTGTGTGCAAGATCAGTCAAGATAACCTACATAAGTTTGTGAATGTGGTAGATTTAACACCGGCACCTGGATACCAACCCTTAATTGGTGATTATAAAACTTGCAACTTCAAAAACCGAAATCTATAAATTGGGATGGATTTTTCTAACACGTGGCCTAATAACAACAATTTTCTCCCACAACGATCATCCATAAAGGAGCAACTGCATTCCTTAATCAACCATAACTTCTCAATAATTTCACAAATTTCTTATGAAAAAATTTCTCCATTACAAAAATCATCCGCAAAAAAAATTCCTGACTCATTCTCACAGCTTCCAAAAATAAAAATGATCGTCTTTGATGAAAATTCCCATCACAAAAATATTCAATTCTTTCCCATAATCAACTGCACAAGACATGAAAATAAAATGTAATTTATGAATGACTTCACAGAAATCGATATACACATGCAAAAAGGCATCATCAACAGCCAGCAAAGCTGTATTCTCCTTTTGATCTTTTTACCCATCTTTTCAGCTTTTGTTCATTTTATTAGATTAAATCCATCTTGGATGTTTTGCCGGCATGCGGTTCTTATTTTGTATGTTAAAAAGCAAATCTCTTGAGAGGTTCAAAAAAACTAAATTTCCAGTTCAGATCCATTCACAGTTAGAAGTCTATTGTCAAAAATTCAATGAATTAAAAAATGAATGAAGAAGAAGAAACCAAAATTCATAAATCGGTAATTTGGCACAAAAATAAGGCATGCAAAAGGTGAATCTTGATCATTGTCACTAACACAGACATAAAATGGCGTATGTATGCATCATTTCCCCTTCTTTCTGATCCCGTACACACTCCAGAACATGAACAAATTGGATAATCTAATGATGCTACATTAAATTTGTCTGTATGTGTTAAGTGGGCGTGGAGATCGTCCGAGAGCAGCAGCAGAAAGGCTTGAAGGCATCAAGAACAAAAAATTCAATTTAATTTTGAACATAAAATTGACTTTTAGATTCCCAAAAAAAATGCATGGACGGTCATGATGATGATGAGAGGAAATACATATTTCATTAAATAATTCTTAATGATAATGATCGTCGTTGATGATCACACTGCTGGATGATGCCTTTAGTCGGCATTTAGCTCTCTTTCTTTCTTTTTTTCTCTGTGTGCCTTTTTATTTTTTATTTACGTCTACATATATTTAGCATTTTTTTATAAGCTGAAAAAGAGAAACGCTATATACATGAATAGATGGATAGATAGATATGTAGAATGTGATATTAGTAGAATAATAGAGGTTTGGGAGATGAAAGCGCAGTTTTTTGGGGTCTCTGAGGAAAAAAACTGGGGTTTAGATCATTTTAAGGCTTAAAATTTGGTATAAGCAGACATAAGGAATCCACTCGCATTAAACTGGAATTCCTAATTCCAAAGGGAGCATTGAGTCGCTCGAGATCTTAGTTTTTAGCCAAGTCTGGTTATTTTGATAGTAAGCTTTAGTTAAGTCATCATTTAGGATGTCCTACTAAGTTATTAGGTGCGTTACTACCAAAAAGATACTAAATGTCCTCAAATTAGATAAAAATTATTAATTTTCTTCCAAAGGCACCCTAAAGCTTCTTGCAGAAGTCGTTCAAAGAATTAATCAATTCCCACTATGAGCATATAAAGCTTTCCAGTCAAACATCTCGCAACTCAATCTTTAGAAAATCTTGCTAATCAAGAATTTTGAAAAAAAAACATATTTTGTTTTCTTCTCTGTTATTTGAATGGTTTTTAATGGCCTGATGATCAAAAATGGTTCTTCTCTCTTTCACTTTTCTCGTTTCGTGGCTTCTTCTTCCACAAACTCGATTATTATTGCCTTAGCTTCCTTTTATGATTTTGTTCTTCTCTGTTTCAATAATTTTTTTATGAATGAACTTCTGTTGCTCCATCGTAGTCGCTAGAAAAGTCTGGTTTGATTTCATTTTCTTGTTTATTTGTTTCCTCTTTTGCTGCCTTTAATTTAAATGAAATTATTTATGCATGCAAGAATTAGAATGGAGATTTATCATGTGATACTTAAATTTAAAAGTTGATTATTAAGGAATTTTTATGACTTTTTAGACATACGAGAAAATTAAAATTTCAATAGAATTGATTCGATAATCCTTTCGGTTATAAATGGACATTGATTTTATTTAAAATAGATAAACAGACGAGTAGCTTTGAGAGGATGAGAATGAATAAACAATTTAAAATGGAAATTTGTTGATTTCTAGGTGAAAAGAGTTGGTTATGTTCTTTTTTAAGCTTTAACATGTGCGATATGTAGAGTTAGAGTGATTTATTTCAGGATTAGTGGTCAAATTTTTAAAGGAATTAAGATTTTAATGAGTTTTTGTAATATTAATGATGAATTGGGGATTTTAATGCTTAACCAAAATTATTTGAATTATAGTCGTAGCCAAGTTATTAAGTTTAATTTCAAAATTTCAAAATCCGTTACAAAATTAATTTTTAAAATTTCAAAATTCGTTAAAAATTTGAATTTCAACGCCAAAAAATATTAAATTCTTAAATTAACACAAAAATAAATCGATATTGCCTAATAAAAACCTCATGATTAATTTCTCAATAAATAAAATTTATAGTAATTGTCCAACAAGCAATCGCAACCCATCCCATCAATATAAAGTGCATTAATGCATGTAAAACTCACCTGAACGCTCATTTTCTTTAAATTAACATCAATTCAAATTCAAATTTATGAACTGCAATAAAAAATAGAGGAACTACAAGAAAAGAAGTCAACACTTGTCAGTTCATATTTCAAAGTCGTAATAGAATATCATAGGCTGACAATAATTTACATAAATAAGCCATTTTCGATCGCATTATACAGAAAAAAAGCTTTTTTAATGGAAGCAGAAAGAAATTTTTTTGTTTCTTTTCATTGAAGCGTCACCGAAAGAAGAACAGAAATGATATTAATGTGAAGCATATGGCGTGGATATTGTGATGATCATCATCACCATTTTCATATCATTATATTGTATTGATACTTTCTCTTCTTTATTATCAGCATGGTGTAAATCAATGTTAAATGTATTTATGAAAGAATTGAATAAGAAACAAAATGTTGAGAATTTTTGTTTTGTTAAAAAAAGGGAAAACTTAATTTTAGGAATTTAAATTCAAAAGTTTTTTGAATTTTTTTTTTCTTCAATGTTTGTTCATTTTTGATTTTACTGAAAAGGTCTAGGTCATGTAATTGTCCCCTCTAATATCCCACTCTCCAAAATATCACATGGAAGATTTTTTACTAAAAAATTCATTTATCCTGAATTAAAATTGAATGACAAGCTGAATGAAGAAGAAACCAAAGAATTTGATCCCTTTAAGCCATTCTCCCGATCGGCACACAGTGAATGTTGCCGAGGCGGTGCCCTGATGGTGACGTGGTGGCAGTATACTTAGAACCAAGCGGCGGCCACACCCGCCATTGGCAGCCGTGTGGCAGCCATATGGCTGCCATTGCTCTGTGGCGGCCGCTTGGTTCTAAGTATACTGCCACCACGTCACCATCAGGGTGCCGCCTCGGCAACATTTCGATGTGTGCCGATCGGGTCTGCTAAGTCAGCGTATTCATAACAGCACTGCTGCTTTATAAGGCAACCCCAAAGTGCCTCGTTCTTCATTTCATTTTCACTTCATATAAAAATTCATTAAAAAATCTTCTTTTTCCCTTCTCGTTTCTCTTTATTTGTGCTCTGTACTCGTATTGTTCTCCACAATGACATGATGGATTTGTGTTTTGACTTGTGTCTTATAAAGTGGCGCTTATTTATGTTAATTTATAAGCTTTTATTATCTTCTTTTGTGTCTGTCAATTATTTTTATATTATTTGAGTTTCTTATTTGTGATTTACTTGGAATTGAACTGGATTTATGAGACTTTAGATCCATAATCAAACAAAATTGCATGCAGTGGACCTAAATATATTCCACAGCGCACAAAAATCCAGCAAGCGCCATACAAACCAGAACATCATCTGCCATGTCGTCCATTTAAAAATCCAATGATGGTAGCCAAATTTCTAAGAATTGTCAGAACAAAATGTGTATAATGGTAGCAGCAAGCATGCAAGAGACAACAACTGCGGTCATCCTTTCATATTCATCCATTTCATTAACAAAAATTTCTTATGAATTAAAAAACAAACCCAAGTGCCTCCTGTAAAAATATTTTTTCATTGTTTCATTCATCACCTGCATGAGAATGTTGACTATCGCATCCATATGCTACTTAAAGAACATTTCCAAGGAACTTTCAAGTGTGACAGTTGAATTCCCGAGGAATTTTCGTTCCTCCTTTTCACAATCGCCGCATCAAATTGAGAATTTATGCATTTTTCATCTGTACACACATAAAGTCTCACAGGATGTAGAAGAGCTTCTCTTAACTTAATAACCACAAATTCAATCGCAATGTGAGACATTTTTTCTGTGTGTTCTCAGTTCTTTTATTGTCACCTTTCATCTTTTGCCTTCTTGCGATGCACATTTGTGTGTGTGTGTGTTTCTGTGGCTGGTTTTATGATTGTGTACTGGACTAAATGTGTCTTTTTTCAGAATGTTCTATAAAAATCTGGATTTTGCTTTTTTCTGGAGATGAGGATGTGTAGTTTGAATTAGATTTTGTCAAAATACAGGACTTCGGGTGTTGAGCTACAGCATTGATCCCTAAAAAAGCATCAAAACCCTTTCAGTCAGCAAATGTATGATGATGCTAATAAACTGCCACAATCTTGAATCTATGTCCATCCAAAGCCTCCCTAACTTACCTTAACAACATCATATCTCTCTTCCTTTACTTTAGTACCTTGATATTTATTTCTCTGGTTCCATAAATGTTTAAACAGCGCTACATTCTGTTGTGTGTACAAATTTTTTTGTGTGTTATTTTTTTTCATCTCTCGGTGCGTCAGAGATCAAAGGAAACTGAGCAGCATCGTTCGGACTATGGAAAGAAATGAAATGAAAGAAAGGAAGAGAGAGAGATGGGAGCATATAAGAGGGCAATCGAAGTAAACAGCAAATGATCATCACCACACACGATGATTGCCCAAAATATTTTGACTTCTTTTGATGTTTTACCTTTTTAACCATTATTATTATTATATCTATAGATACAAATAAATGTCCTTTTTTCCATCTATTCTTATCTTCTTTTTTGTTCTCGTGACATTTTATAGAAAATTTATTAGATCCTTTTTATCCTACATTTCATTCATTTCTTCTCACACTCACCAACAGCTACACTGAGCCTATACTAAGTGATTGACTGAATAGCTTTTTAATGCTAATGGTTAACAAATAGTGACAACAACAGCAGCAGAGTGAGAATCGATTAACCAAACGGCAAATGGATGCTTGTGTGAGTAAATTAAATGGAATTTTCGGAGATAAGAAGAAATTGATTTAAATTTTATTGATTTTCTGTTCTGGGAGCTTCTTTCTTACTGAGATACAAGAAAATGGATAAAAACTGTTTTGATCGGCGCCATGACCGATGAATTTGTCACTATATTGGGTTTTTTGAATTACTTCTGGATTATGAATTAAATCTATTTTTAAAACGAGCAATGGGAGACTTTAAATTATGAGAAGATGAGACTTTGAATAGATAGAGTTCTGAACATATGACCTGATCAGCTCACGTTGAAATATTGAAGTAATACTTAGATCCAAGTGTCAGACACTCAGGTGATATGCATTTAGCAATGAAAATCATCCACCAAAGATATTTCCACATAATCCAATCATCACAGTTTACACAGTATATAATCAAACATCATCAGATAGGTCAGTGCTGTTCTCAGAAACAGTAATGTTAACTGCTATTAAAAATTCATTAAATTTATTGCCATTAAATAAAATAACAGAAATCTTCAATAATCAATACTCGGTGAATTTCCCATTAAAGCAACAAACCATGAATAGTTCATTAGCAATAGTCATGAAAATATCCACAGAATCCACAATTTACAGACACTAAATTATTCGTTTCAAATAAAGCATCCATGGTTGAGGTACATTATGATTTTGTGAGTCAATATCTTACTGTGTGTGTTGCACGCTTTACTGCTTACATCAAACAAATTTGTCGACTAATAATCAACAATGCAAGACAAATGTGTTGTGCGAGCAAGCGCGATTCTGTTAACAAAATGCAAATAGTTCCCATGGGAGTCATCATTAAATTACAAATTGTACATGAATGTACACATTAAATATATATTTTTTTATCATCTTGTATTCTTTCTGTCTCATTCCATTAAAGGCATTTTTCTGTATTACCGCGGTAAAATTTTAAGGATAAAAAGAAGACGAAAATCAAAAAGCATTAACATACAAATATTGTGCTTTAATATAGTCAAATATATTTGAAAATGATAAATATTTTTCTTTTGGTAAGTTTGAGAGTTGAGTGAGAAGATTTTGGTGTGGAATGAGCGCATAATATTCAGAACAGTCATCCTTAAACTTATAAACCTAATTTTGTCAGCTGCCTATTTACTCAGAGAGAATTAAAGCCAATAGGGTTCAATTGGTTCCAGATTCTACTCAAATACCTACTTGATACCTCTGGATGCCTCCTTTACTTAATATTTGACCAGAATCTATGCATTGGCAATATTTCTTCTCGAATTCATGGTCAAAGGGGGACAAGAGGGGTCAAACAGTTCTGGCTTTACCTCTAATTGGATTTATAGGTACACTGCTGCACCTTTGCGCTCTTTCGACCCTCAAAACTATTAAAAAAATAATAACTAATCTGCATCAATCCAACCTAGTCAGCCACCACCCCAATCTGATCCAAAATAATTCCACAGATTCCGCCTCAAAAATTCCCATTCAACACCAAAATGTAAATATTGAAAGCATCGAAGTGTTAAAAATTTTAAATACCTCATTTGTACGAAAGCACGGAAAATCAAGAAGACGAAAAAATTAAGAAAATAAAGAAAAAGTTGAGCCCACAAAATTGTTCATTATTTGATCAATATTAATTTCTTTGAGGTAAACATAAAGCAATGAACATAACGCGGTTAAATGATAAAAGAGAGTAAAGAAATATAAGAAAAGATGAGAGGAGCTTGAGAAGAAATGTTGCTGCTGCTGTCTTTGTTGTTGATGGTAATTTTAAGTAGTTACTTGTGTGAAGTTTTGATGAGAGTTGGGGTTTGGATTGGATATAGAGAGTAAGTCAGGATTTCTAGGGATTTTTTAAGAAATAAAAGAATTTGCGTTCACGGAAGACACCCAAGACAACGGTTCCAAAATCAAAAATTCTAGTTAAATGTTCAGACCCTACCTACCCTAGGGGTACCCTACCCTACGCTTGGTTAAGTAGGATACCCAGGGTTGCCCTAGAAACCAGCCCCAGATTGTTTTCAATAAGAAACCTCAACCTAACTTCACTCAAGTCTTCAGTAAACTCTCAACATCTTCTCCATGCTTCATCTCCAAAAGGCATCATTTAATGGACTTTTAAATAAATCTTCTTAACATAACGCGTTAAAAATGGAATGTTTTGCTTTCTTTATTTATTACTTCTTTTCATTATTTCTGTGCATTTTAAAAAAAATGTTTCATTCAGATTCAATTAAGTCAGAATAAGAAGAAGCAGGAACAGAAAATCTTCTCAATTTCAACGGAAAAGAAGAAGCCAAAGATAAAATTGAAAGTCAATGAACATGAACACATTTTTGACTTCTGATTGCAGCTAATCAATTGATTTATTATTTTACTAACTGTAAGTAATCGTCATGACGAGAATTTCCATCCTTCGCAGTACAAGTTAATAAATATTTTATGAAATGTCTATTATGCTTTTATGCCTTATTTCATGTCCTTCGTCCCGTCAATAAAATTTTATTGAACTTCAAGATAGAAACAAAAAATCTGAAGATGCTCACAGAACTTTACCTTCACAAATTCAAATTTTAACGGTAGCCTCAAAAAAAAGATGAGAGATACAAGAACTACAGGAACTGCATGAAAACAAATTCTTTATGGCATTGAGCGCATTTTCATTCAATGTGGATTTTAAACCATTAACCTTGCATGTAGCTGTTGGACGTACAACATTGTTTTTGTTACTGCCACATTAAAGTGTGAAGTGCAAAGCACCCATTAAGATTCTCTTTTCTTTATCTCTTTGCCTTCCTTTTTTTGCCAACAAAAGTCTTAACTCAGTCAGTGTATGTACAATCGAAAATTTGTGACTGACTTTCAAGCTGTTGTCATAAAATCTTTGCGGTTTTGTGTTTGTGATGATAATGCTTTCCAATAAACTGATGATATTTTTCCTTGTTGGATGCATTGGTGCTGTAATTTTGAGATTCTTAGAATTTTGGAATTGCTGGAGTTTTGTGCTGCTGAAGGTGAATGAGGATTGACTTTTTTAAGCGGGAATTTCGAATAAGAGAAAAACGCAAATTTAAAAAATCCTTTAGAATGTCCCAAATTCACTTATTGTCGCTCACCCTTTTGATCCCCATTTGAGATCACCTTTCATGTTTGTTATGACAATTGTCGACCACAACATGATACAAATTCTCTTCATTTTTTTACGCAAAAGATAAGACAAAAAGTGACTTCAAAAAGGATTTTTCCGAAACATTTTTTTTTAAGATTTGAATAAATAGACACAAATGAACAGGAATTGTTAAGGATTTTTTTTTCTTTTTCATTGTGAAGTGTCTTTTATGTCTATCGGCGAAAAAAGTTTTAAAGATTTTTAAGATTTCTTTTTAAGGACGAGGGCAATAAGGATGTTTATTTAAACTAAGAGAATATTTATAAATAAAATTTCTTGAATTATGGAGCTGTTTGATCCTTTGAAAGGTGAAAATTTATCAAAATTGAACTATTTTAGATTTTTTTGTGTTTTAAAAAATTAAAATTTTTCAAAAATTTTTGAAAAAGTTAAATAAAGTTGAAAAAAAAATAATTTTATATTTTTTAAAAAAAATTAAAAGATAATAAAAAATAAATATCAAACTACATAATTTTTTTAAAAAATTTTAATTCTTTTTTAAAAAATATGAACTTTATAATTTAAAAAAATAGTTTAAAAAATTTTACGATTTTAAATTTGATAATTGTTTTTAAAAAACTAAAAAATTTGAATTTTATAATTTTTTTAAAAAAAACTTCAACAAGATTTTGTTGAAATCTTCAAAGCAATCAATTTTTCTCTAAACCAAGCCTTCAAATGTCTCATGTCTCTCTCATAACAACGACCGTACACATACACATTAAATTATTTACGCCTAATTAAAAAGAATGTTTTATGTTAGGTACGTACTACGTAGCTTGTACATCCATTGAGAATATATCAATATTTACAGTCCATTTTTTTGCCAACAAACAAGACAGAGATGTTTCTATTTCTCAGAATATCTTTAAAAGCCTCAAAGGCGTGAAAAAGAATTTATTTATGCTTATTAAGTTCAAATAGAATGAAAATTTCCTGTTTTTGTTGCAGAATGAGAAAATTTATATTTTTTTTGCCGTTGCTGCATCTGCAAAGATTTCTAAGAAATTTTTCGTCTTCTTACCTAAATTGAAATGATGTTTTTGAGGATGTAATTTAAGTTGTTTTTACAAAAGGATGTTTACTATTTTTATGGTAATGCTATTTAGGGCTCTTTTGTTGTTGTATTGCAAATTATATTTAACAGGAAAAGAAATGGAAACGATAAAAAAAGTTAACGAGATTTACAGGTTGTTATTGTTTCCTTTTTATGGATTTTATGATAATGGATTGTGATTTTGGTCAGGAACGTAGCTAGCTGGAATTTTAAATTTTTTGTGAAGCGAAAAATCTGTGTTAAAAAATTTCGAAAATCAAATTAAAAAAAATATAGAATAAAAAGCAATAAAACGAGTTTAAAAACATTTTGATCATGGAAATTTGAGATTTGAACTCGAGAGCTAAATTAGAATTATAGCTTCTTGTATAATTAATTTATCAACTGCAATTTCAAAAAGGATTTTCCTCGTTATAAACAAATCGAAATTCTTAAAAATTTCAAAAAATATGCATTAAGCTCATTTCTCTCATTTTTCTTTAAAATAAAATCAAGTATTTGAAACTGCAAACTTGTATAAATTTTAAAAAAAGAAAACTTAAAAAAAGAATATTTTAATGCACTTAAATAAACTAATACTTTTATAGAAAATCTAGACCAACACATTCATTTCAATTATCCCAAAAATAATCCAGACAAAAAATCGACAACTCATGAATTTCACCTTATTTCTCATACCCGCATCAAATCTCTTTCTTTCCATCGTGCTATTTATTTGTAATAAATTCCACGGTAATACCGTAGCCGTGAATAATATTTAAACTAAAATAACAAAAACAACAAAAAAAAAGTATTCAACTTTAACGCTCAATTAATTAAAATCAATAAAATGAAATGAGAAAAAAAGTGAAGAAGGAAAAAGTTGATGATGACGATGACGATACAAACGTACATGGTAGATGGAAAAAGAAAGACAAATTATGTAGATTTGAACTTTAAATAATCACATAGCACACTTTCTACCTAGATATAAAAACATTAGTTCAGGAAGTTTGGGAAATTTAACGGATTTATGAAATTCAAATTTTTAACGGCTTTGTAAAATTCAAATTTTTAACGGATTTTTGAAATTTAAATTTAAATTTGTAACGGTTTTGAACAATTTAAAATTTCAAAAAAATGAAAATCAAGTAAATTACGTTAATTCTAGCTGAAAAATTCAGGTTTATATCCACTTCAACTGTTGATGTCTTTTGAATATTTCTTCATATCCACGGATTATTATGAAGGCAAAAATGAAAAAGAATGTCTCCAAATAAGCACAACATTAATCTCAATCTTATAGTGTTAAATGATCACAAATTTGCTGCCTTTTTTCGTCGTCATCCAAAAAATGTGATCTGACTGTATGACTGGAATGTGATGAGAGAATATTTTGCATAAAAAATTCTTCTGGAACCGCAGAAAGAAATGAGATGGAAAAAAGAAAACAAAGCGAAAAGGCGAAGAAAGAATAAGAGGAAAAGTCGTAAAAGAAGCAGCAATCTTGAGTCTTTTTTCTCTACCATAAATTTTTATTTTATTACATCCATCGAGGAAAGAAAAGGTCAAAGAAAATGACAGCATTACCTGCTGTATACAAATTATAATCGATAGATATTTAGAATGTGCCCCGTCGATGTCTCAACAGATTCTTTCTAATAGTCATTATCATCATCATCGTCAAAAGGAGAAGGAGGCTCATAAAAATGAGTCTTTAACTGATTAATAAAATTGCAGGGTTGGGAGCTCTTCAATCTGGGTTTTTTTTATTAAGTTATAGTTTTTTAATTTTAAATTTTGTATAAACATTTTTTAAAAATCCAAATTTTAAAAAAAAATCTAATTTTTTTTTTGTATGATTTAAAATTTCTAAATTATTTTACAATTTTTATTTTTCTTAAGTTTGCAGCAGTTTTAACCTAATTTATTGAAATTTAAAAGATTTTTATTTTTTAAAACTTATGTTTTTAATTATTCAAATTTTAAATTTTTTAATTTTTATCCAAATTTGAATTTTGAAGTACCTAAAAATACCCCAGCAATCTCCTTACCTAACCCCATCATCAAATTAGCTCTGTTCCCATCACTAGAATAAAATCACATTAACTTTTAATTTCCAACTGTTAAACTGTTAAATAGAAGGCGAAGACAGGCGCAAAGAGACGAGAAAGAATTTTTTCAGACCACACACAAAATTTTCACACGCATTCTCGCCGAAGAGACTTCTTTTTTGGCTTATAAAATATCGTATTTTTTTCTTTTCATTTCGTTTTTTTTTTGGTTGTATCTCTAACAGCTCGTTAAAAAATCACTTTCTGAGCTCAACTCTCGGGTAAGTTCTTCTTTTTTCTGTGTCTTTCTTCATTTCTCTTTTCATATCATCTTCGTTCTGTGCCTTTTTTTGATGTTCCTTCTCGAATTCAATTTTTCTTCTCTTTTGATTCCCTTGTACTTTTTGTATTTTCGTCGTCGTGACTTCTCTTTTCTGCTGTTGTTGTTTTCGGTTCTCTTCTTTGGCACCTTTTTTGGGATAAATAGTTTAATGTTGTGGGTATATTAGACACTATAATCGTGCGATATAGATTTGGGAAGCTGTTGTCCCTTGTGGTAAGAAGCATCTGCAAAATTGTTCGTGCGATATTTTATTGCTGAGTCATTGCGATGGGGGATTGGATTGGGTCTTTTGGGGATTTTTATGTGATTCTGGAGGAAGTTGTTGGATATTTGAATGTCAGTCTTTGTTGATAATTCAAGACCAGGAGGTCCGATGTGGTCCTTCACAGCTAAACCCCCAAATTATTCAAAAATTCCAAAGATCACTGACCTAGATGGAAGCTATGATTGGGTGTTAATAAAAACTTACAAATTTAAATAAAAAATTAACCATTTAATTCTAAATTTACACTAATCCCAATACTAGTTTCAAAATTCTAATAAATTCAAATTACACTTCGATACATCATTAATATGAAGTGGAATGATAAAAGTGCATTATTGAAAATAAATCGAGCTACAAAAAAGTCAATAATTCTCAGCCACTTCACTTTTTTTGTTCTTCTCTTCTTCATTTTTACCTTGTCTTGTTCATGTCGCTCAATAGAGCATCCATTAATAAAATGCTTCTTTCCTTTATTTTCTATTAAACAAATCTGAGGGTATTAATAAAATATAAGACATAATATGCCTAAATATACGTCCATAAAGAGATGGAATATGATGCAGGGTTGGTAGTCTTGTAAATTGGTTTATTGAGGGGATTCATGAAGTTTTAGGGGACTTTAATTTGAAAATTGATATGTGTGACTGAAAAAGTATAAATTTTTAGACAGAAAATTCTAGTTTGAGACGAAATCAGAAGTTTAGCCGACCACCAACCCTGCAGCACAGAACAAGAAGAACGAAACAAAAAAATCAATTTAAACTGATATGAAATTGTAAAAAGAAGGAAAAGAAGGCAACACAACATGAATACAAATAGAAATGAGATTTTTATAGCCAGATATGATGCACATTTAGTGAGTCTAATTCAATGTTTGGATGTTTAGTGTTGGTAATGCGACGAGAAGAGATGAGAGGGCAATAAAAGGCACATTAAATTTAGATAAGCCTCCGGTTGTGGCTTGTTTTGCTTGTTCTCTGTTTTTTTCCTGTTGTGTCGGAAACCTTAGAATTGATTTGAATTTAGTCTTATTGCTCGCACACAAGAATTTTTTAGATTTCATTTTAATGCTCTTTGGTGCATTTCTTGTGTTAAACCGGATTTAATTCTTAAGTTTCTTTTTATTTTTGTTAAGATTTTTGCAAATGTAATTTTATCAAATGAAATTCTTCAAGAGTTTATTTGATTAATTAGCTTTTAAGGAAAATTTTTGAATGAGACCATATTTTTTTAATTATTTTGAAATTAGGGGAATTCAGCTCAGAACTGAAAGTGCTTTCAAATTTTTTAAAATTTAGATATTTTTAAAATTTCAAATTTTTTAAAATTTCACATTTCTTAAAATTTCGAATTCTTAAAAATTCAAATTATTTAGAATTTAAAAAAATATTTCTTTTTATTTTTAAGCTTTTACTTTTTTTAAATTTCTTAAAGATTTGAATTTGTTTAAAACTCAAAAAAAAATTCTACACTCCTCTGAAAATTCTGAAAATTCAAATTCTTATAATTATCCAAATTCAAGTCAAAAAATTTTCAAATTTACAAAACATCCAATAACTCTAAAATTTCAAAAAGAATCTTCAATATAAAAAATCATCCTCAAAATATCAAACAAAAATCCATCCAGCACGTGATGGATTTTCTGTGTTTTAAGCCACAAACCAATTAATTAATTTAAAGCCTTTTTGGTTGAGATTAATTGGCTGACTTTGCTAATGACTTCACTTAAAATTAATTTTCAGCAATAAATCTCTAAGTTTCTCTTTGATGTTAACTCTTTTTTGTGTGCTGTGAATTTATTTACGATTTGATGGAATAAAAGCAATTATGGGTTTTTGGTTTGAGTCACAAATGTTGTGTCTCAAATGTGATTGACTTTTTGCAAGGAGAGTCTTTTTGATGTCTTGCGTGGCGGCTGTAAAGGAAGTTTTGGAATATTCTGGTGCATTGATGAAGTTTTTGAGTTGATTTGACATTTATTTTGAAAATTTCAAACTTATTGCCAAATTGAGTATTTTCTACAATATTCAGCAATTTATTTAATACAACCTGAAGATTGCTCTAATTTCGACGCATCCTCAAATAATCATACTTAAGTCTCGCCAGAAAATCCTCTAAAATCTTCACAAAAATCGCATTAAAATTTCCAAAACTTCATCACACCTCTTAATGACACCTTTAAGACAAAAAAGGCTCGAATGAAAAAAAATATTTAATTTTCAGCATAAAAATTTCAATGGAATTTCCGTTCTTTGTTTGCCCACTGGTTATTATAATTAACTAATAAGCTTCGTCTACTTTATGATAAATATGGCAAGCTAAATATTTTGCTGATGAACAAAATAAAAATCATAAATTTATTTTAATGGTGATTTAGTCACAATTAAGGAATTTTTCGCAGACCATCCATTTTGATGAAAATCGGAAGAGGAATTAAATTCTGCAAATATTTGAACAATCAATTTTGAAGAAATAAATTGAGAATATTTTAAAAGTGAATCATACATATCATAAGAGATGGTAGGCAATATATCCTTGTCTGAATTGTCGTTAAAGTACTTATGGCATTTTAATTTTCCACTAATTAACATTGCAAAGATTATGATTTTCAAAAAAAAATTGAATCATTTTTCATTTTTATTTTTTCCTCAATCAGCCTTTATATTTTACCGTTCATCACACGTTTGTTCTACAAAATGATAGCTTGGTTGCCTAACTTTCAGGAAAACTCCGACTATCCACATCTTTAGTACTATTCATAAAGACTAATGATTTCATCAGCAGCTCTGAACCCACTACGAACCCCAGCATGAGTATTTCCTGGATATTTCTCATCTGTAGCATCCCCAGCAAAGAGCAAAACTGGCTCACCTTGTACATTTTTGATAGATTCAGCAAGGTCTTTTATTCCAACATTTTCTCTTTCTGCATCCATTGAGGGATATGCATAAGTTCCTAAAAAGTTCTCATTTGTAAGCCATTGAGTTTTTATCATAGTTTTTGGCTTGGGTAAGGATTTTCCAAGGAATTTTTCAAAAGCCCACATGCAGTCTTCAATAATTTTTTCATCACTAGAAGTCTCAAATTGATCAATGTTTGGTCCACTCAAATATGCTTCTATCATATTCGGATATTCATCCACCATACAAAATGCGGAAATTCCTAAAATCCATTCACGATTTGTGGTTTTTACTTCTTCTTTATCGGCATCTAACCACAAAAATTGATAAGCTACAAATGGTTGTTCTTCATCTGACCAAAATGGCTCATCAAATTCCAAAAATATTTTCCCAGCAGTACCAAAACCCCAAGTATTAATTGCTAAAACTTTTTGCTCAGGCAAAGCAGGTGTAAAGAGAGATTCATGATATTTTTTCAATACACCCAGACTAGGAGTGAAAATGACATGTTTTGCTTCGTAAGTTGACCCGTCCGTGCAAGTGATAAGCGTTGTACTGTTTACATCGTTTGCATTATATTTGATGTTCTTGACCTTCTTGTTTAATAAGATTTTGCTGTCTACGTTGATATATTGAGATGGGTCAGGGCGCTTTTTCTATGGGGAGATAATTTTTTTTATTAAAACTAAATTCAGCATTTAGGTATGAACGGTTCTTCAATTTGGGATAGTCATCAAAAACTGAAGAAAAAACTCACCGAAATAAAGTCAAAAATAGTCTTAAATCCTCGCTTTCCCCAAGTATTATGCTGATTTCCCAAAGCTAGTTCTTCTTTTGAGCATAATTTTGCTGACAAATCAAACCATGACCTTGTGGCAGCATATGCATTGGTATTTCTCTCAGCACTTTCCCTCATCACTGCTATCATCGTAGAGTCCAATTCTTTGAATAATGGAAAACTGCCATTAGCTACAATTCCATCATAAATTTCTATAAACATGTCACCAAAAGATCTATTAAAAGTATCGCCTTTGTAAATTTTATGATCAATTTCGAAGCATAACGTAGAAATTGCATGAATTAGCTCCTGATTTGGTTTAGTTCCATTAGATAGAAGAAAAGTGAATGGAATGTCATCAAAAGGAGATGATCCAAAGTCAAAATGTTCATGAGTCATTTCGTAAATGATGTTATTGACTTGTCCATGAACCCACTGAGCACCCATGTCTATAAATCCACCATTAAAAGGAATTGTGTTGATTCTGCCTCCAATTCGATCCTCAGCTTCTAAAATTATTACGTCCTCAAATCCATTTTCTATTAGTTTACTTGCAGCTGAATATCCACTGATTCCAGCTCCAATAATGACCACTGATTTGTCTACAGCCATCGTTAAGGAAATTAAAACTAGAATTATTGTCACGCGCCACATCGTGAGCTCTAACTACCTCACAGCACTAGGGAAAAATTATTAATAAATTCAAATTAATTAAGTGAGTTCCTTTTATTAAGTATGAACAGCACAGATCTTATAATTGTTTTTGTTATTTATTATTTGTAATCACAGTGATTATTATTATCAGCACAAAATTGAAGATTCTAATAAAGACTAATGATTTCATCAGCAACTCTGAACCCACTACGAACCCCAGCATGAGTATTTCCAGGATATTTCTCATCTGTAGCATCCCCAGCAAAGAGCAACACCGGTTCACCTTGTTCATTTTTTATAGACTCAGCGAGATCTTTAATTTCAATACCTGCTTTTTCTGCGTCCATTGAGGGATATGCATAAGTTCCTAAAAAGTTCTCATTGCTTAGCCATTGAGTTCGTTTCATAGCTTTTGGCTTGGGTAAGGATTTTTCAAGGAATTTTTCAAAAGCCCACATGCAGTCTTCAATAATTTTTTCATCACTAGAAGCCTCAAATTGATCAACTTTCGGTCCACCTAGATATGCTTCGAGAATGTTTGGAAATTCATCAACAATATAGAATGCGGAAATTCCCAACATCCATTCACGATCGGTGGCTTTTGCTTCATCTTTGTCGGCATCTAACCACAAAAATTCATAAGCCACAAATGGTTTTTCTTCTTCTGACCAAAATGGCTCATCAAATTCCAAAAATACTTTTCCAGCAGCACCAAAGCCCCAAGTATTAATTGCTAAAGCTTTACGTTCAGGCAATGCAGGTGTAAAGAGAGATTCATGATATTTCTTCAATACACCCACACTCGGTGTAAGAATGACATGTTTTGCTTCGTAAGTTGACCCGTCCGCGCAAGTGATAAGCGTCCTACTGTTTTCATCATTTATATTGTATTTGATGTTCGTGACCTTCTTGTTTAATTGGATTTTGCTGTCTATATCGATGTGTTGGGATGGGTCAGGGAGCTTTTTCTGAGAATATAAATTTTTTAATTAAAAAATTAATTATTTTTGGTACTGTTACTATATTGTATAGTTTGAATACCACTGACTTAAGGGATGTCGAAAATCCTTGATTTTATTTAACCAAGATTCGCAAAACACTTACCGAGAGAAAGTCAAATACAGTCTTGAATCCTTGTTTCTTCCAAGTATTGTGTAAATTTCCTCCAGCTTCATCCTCCTGAGCACTTAATTTTGCAGACATATCAAACCATGATTTTAAGGCACAGTATCCATTTATATTTCTCTCTGCATTTTCCTTCATTATTTCAATAATCTTAGGATCAATTTCTTTGAATATTGGATAACTTTCATTGGCTACGACTTTATCCACAGCATCTAAATACATTGCCCCAAAAGATCCTGTAAAAGTATCAGCTTCATAAAGTCCAACAAAAATGTCATAATTTATTTTGGAAATTGTCCTAAAAACTTCTTGGTTTGGCTTAGTTCCATTAGAGAATGCAAAAGTAAATGGCACTTCCATCAATGGAGTTGATCCAAAGTCAAAATGTTCATGAGTCATTTGGTAAATAATGTTATTGACTTGTCCATGAACCCACTGAGCACCCATGTCTATAAATCCATCACTAAATGGAATTGTGTTGATTCTGCCTCCAATTCGATCCTCAGCTTCTAAAATGATTACATCTTCAAATCCATTTTCTAATAATTTACTTGCAGCTGAATATCCACTGATTCCAGCTCCAATAATGACCACTGATTTGTCAACAGCCATCGTTAAAGAAACTAAAACTAAAATTATTGTCACGCGCCACATCATGAGTTCTAACTACTTCACAGCACAAAAGGAAAAATATTAATAAATTCAAATTAACTCAATGAGTCTCTTTTATTGAGTATGAACAGCACAGATCTTATAAATGTTTATGTTTTATAATTACAGTGATTATTATTATCAGCTCAAAATTGAAGAAGCAATCAGCTCCGCTCTGTTGTTGTTAAGGAATATATTTCACCGGTTGAGAATAAAAATTTTATATTCACACCGTTATTCACGATATTATTCAATATTTTTTTCTGCAATTTTAAAAAATTGAAGTTATAAAAAAATTAAATCCAAAATATTAGGAATTTTCATATTTTTTATTGTGCCATTATGATGATTATTAATTTGACTGAATCGTATAAATAGAAGGTTTAAAAAATATTTGTTAAACTAATTTTTTAATCTACATATTTGAAAATTACTGTATCAAAATTTCATATTCCATCAATCGTTCATAAGATCATCTTAATCTGGAAGTTACTTTTGTTATCATTGTTATGTGAGCGTTTGATAATAAGTAACACAATGCAAAAGCATTTTCCAGTTTACGATACGTTGCTCTAATCAAATGACTTGATATAGTCAACTTCTAAGCTTAGTTACAATAATATTATATAAAAAAAATTCCTTTAAATTTACAAAAAAAAATTAATTTATGAAAATTTAAGAAATAAACATCAAATTTTTAAAAATTTAAATTCAAAAGGCAATTCATTTAACATTTAATAATTTTTGAAATTTTTATCTAATTTTTTTATACGAAAAAGTTTTCAATTTTTTTGTAATAATTCATGTTATTGGGGTTGCCTACTTTCAGGATGATATATTTTAGTTTTTTCTACTGTTCGACTTTACGTTTTGTTATAAAATACGTTAGCAAAAAACGAGGAAGAATTAAGTTGAATAAACTTCTGATTTTAATTACTTAAATTGCATCTTTTATTTTCTAATTCAATTATTCGTTTCACAAAATCATAAAAAATACAAAATTGTATAATTGAAAAAATATTAATGAGTAAATAAAAATCTGTGATAAAATAAAATAAAAAGTGTAAAATTGTAAATCTTTTCATGCAAAAATGCCTGGCGTTGAAATAAAATAAAATATCACATTCATTATGGTTTGCTATTGAATCCCGCAATTTTTTCATTCTTGTATTAAATATTTTTAAAAAGTTGATATATTTTCTGTGTGTTTATAGTTTGTGATGATAAAAAATTGAAGGGTACATTTGGAAAATTCATGAATTTATTATAAATTCAGACTTACAACAAAAAAATAAATTTTTGAGACAATGATTCAAGAATTTTATCTTTTTTATGACGCGAAAAATGAGGAAAGATTTCATTGCCAAGGAAAATTTAATATTTCTTCCGCAATACTTTTCTCAAAATAAATTCAAAAGTCAACAATAAATTTAATATTAATTTACTTCATAAAATAAACAAGATATTGCTCGGATGTAATCCTTTGCTGTCCTACTAAATCTATCAAAATCAGATTTTTGTTTATGCAATTTATTCACAATAAGATTCAAATTTGCGTGGAAGTTAATGAATTTAAAATTCATCAACAAAGAAAAGCCAATAAAATATATATCCCTAGAAAATTGAAAAGAAATTCCCAAAAAGGTGAGGAGGGGGTTGGACCCCCAAAACCCTCCTCTGAATACGCCTCTGATTCTGCTTGACCTCTGACTCAGCCCTATAAAAATATGAAAAAGCTTCTTGAAACTGTCATATTTCCATCTATTAATTAGATCTAAATTAAAATTTTGAGTAAACAGGCCAACTCATTATCAGCAAATTAAAATTAATCTTTCAGTAATTCAATATTTAACGGCACCCCATTAATTAGTTTCAGTCATTAATTTTCATAATCAAAATAATTAATCCTCCATCATCAATCTTTTGTCATTCTTATTATAAAATACATGAAATTTTTAATATCCTCAATAAATTTGTCAACTCATCAATTTTTATGTCGCCATACTCAAACTTTGATATAATAGCTTTGATTGCAATCAATCACGACCAAGAAATAAGAAATCTTAGAAGCGCAGTTCGATTTGCTGACGTAAATTGCAGACTAAAAAGTTTTTACGTCATTTCTCTTTTACATCAATTAAAATCGAAATCAAAGTGAATGAAGGAAAGCCGAGAATGTAAACAGAAAACGTAATTTTTTGCCTGACCTTGAACTTAATTTTTCTCTCTCTTAAAATTCATTGAGTGCGATCAAAATAATTGAAATTCTTATTTTTAACAGAGTGAATAAATTATTTTCGTACACAAATCGCTATTTTGAGATTTTCAAATGAATCGCAAATTTATGTGCTCTTGTTAAATCGACAATATTTGTGAGTCATGAATGTGTCATCAAGTATTGCAGTTTAATTTATCGATACACTTAATGTGTTCTTAATTAACGTGCATTTATTAGTGACATGAATTTTAATGTGACAGTTGACACGTTGGAAAATCATTTGTGAGAATTGAAAGATGTGGGTTATGAACAAAGGGATTGTAACTGGAACGCTTTGAGGTTTTTGACCTAAATTGGGTAATGGTGGGAGGTTTTGAATAATTTTGTTAGGAGAGGGGGTCAAAAAATTCTCTCAAAATTCTCGCTAATTTAAAAAAAACTGACATGAAATATATGAATATTTAAAATGAAAATGGAATGACATGAATGAATGAGTGACATTTAAGAATGAATATTTTATAAAAAAAAATCCACGAACATTTTCATACTTTGGTATTTAAAAAAAGTTTCATTTATTTCTAAATTCATAATATAATTGGTATATAAACTTATTTAAAAATCACGATTCTTTCAGAAGTCATTTCATTTTCAATCTTTTGATAATTTTTTTTTCCATTATTCTGGCAATCAGATTATTATTTATTATGATTTGGAAAAAGGAACAAATCACTAAATTTTAGATTATGGGGGGTAATTTGGGATGTCAATTTTTTTTAGAAAATTTAATCCTCCATCTATAACACCCCCTTCTAAAATGTCTAAATATGACCCTATTTTCAAGCATTATATAGCAAGTAATTGATTATTTATTTCCCCTATTATGATAGTATAGACACTAAAATAGAATATTTACTAAAAAAGCTATTAATCTTAATCGTTATTTTAAAACAAATGCTTCGATTTTGATTTTACTAAAACTGATCCACAAAAAAAAATCAACAACTCATCAAAGGATAAGAATTTTGAGCCCTTTTGAGCTTTACTGGGACGGAGCCATGGGGGTCTCGGGTATCAAACCCCTTCACTTGAAAGATATTTTTTTTCAATTTTTCTCAAAAAATTCTAACTTCCTGCCCAAGGCTTCCCAGCTTCTAATCTTTAATCTCTATGGGATAGAGATTCCCATAGAGATTAAAGATTAAACAAAGATTAAAGATTAAAAGCTGGGAAGCCTTGTTCCTACCCTTTCGTCAAGACCTATAAAACTTCATTCAAATAAATAGATTTTAAATCGTAATTCAGTCATTAATGACGCAAATGTCTCAAGTGTATTCGTCCTTGATTTATCTTTACTTGAATTACGATCACAAAGCATTCATTTGATATCTATTTGAAATTCAAAACAATGTAAGAAAAAAACTGGAATTTTAAACAAATAGCGTGCAAGAGATCAATTCCTTTAAACTGAATATGATCTGAGTTTTCAGTAGAGTAGCCAGCATCCGGTCACCCCTACCTCTACTATGCCATTGTGAGTTGTATTGTGTTAAGTATCAAATTTATAACAGTCGATTTAGAAAAATGAGATAGAAAAGATTGAGCAATAATGTGTTTTCCTATAAATGTATAAATATTTAAACCTGGTTTTTCGGATTTGTATCAATTTATTTGCAAATTATATTTGCGAATCTGGAAAATTTTAATGTTTGAAATTTTCCAACTACCCTCTTTTAAATTTTCAATCATCACTTATATTTCTCCACTTAATTCCTATTTTTTAATTATTATGTGAGAGTCAAAACATCTTGATCATGATTCAAAATGAGTATAAAAGAGAATTTTGAAAATAATTTTTTATTTTCATTTTGACTGGAATTTAAAATTCTTAATCAAAAATGCATTCAAAAATGTACCAATTTCAACGAAAAATTGTCAAACTCGACACAATTTAATCAAACCTAACTCACATGATCAAACCTTTCCAACTCTCTTAGAATATTATTCTCGTAAAATTTTCATATTTCTTTTTAAGATAAAAAATGATTTTGAAAATCTATTTTTGTATTAATTTAATTAAAAAAATTGTTTATGTGTGTATAAAAAAATTTTTAATCCTGTTTTGCACAGCAATTTGTCATCCATCAATTTACTCGATTGCTAAACGAGTAAAGATGAAACCGCGTTTCGACAGCCAGACGCTAAAAATAAACAAAAAGCGAGAAAATTTGCATTAATAAACAAAAATAATTAAAATAAAATTTACAACATCAATTTACCCAATTCCAGCGCCAATTAATATGGACAGAACATTTGTGATGACAAGTGAATAAAGGACTTCCTTTGAGAAGAGTGAATTTCCACCGACACGTGCAAGACGCATTGAGTAAGTCATTGAACGATTATCCTTTATAATTGATGGCGGAATTGGCGATGAAACATTCGAGTGACTGTGCTCGGGATGTTCAAACTTCCAGTCTCTGTTTTAAAATAGAATATAATTAATTAATTTTAAGGCCAGTTACATTTAATTTAACGTTAATTAATTATTTACACGTTATTTTTAATAGAATGCATGGAAAATTGGTCAGTTCTGATATGGCTGACTGCCATGCTAATTTATCATGTCAAGAATCTACACGCACATGTTTTATGAGTATAGAAATGAATTTACTTATTTTATTAAAATTTCAGTCACTTACTTTGGTGGAAATTTGTCGACTCCACTATTCCATTGCCAAAGCCAGTCTTTGTCATCCTTCTCCTTTTCTTGCTCCTGAAAATTGAATAATAATTTAAAAATTACAATGAATTTATGTCCAAATAGACATCAAAGAAGAAAATTTAAAATTTTTGTTCAATAAATTCAACCACAATAAAATAAATTAAATTACCCCATTAATTCGTAAAACCCACATTAAACATTCAAATTACTGCGTTAAATTGCCACGAAATAAAAACTTTTTTAAATTAATTTATGATCCCTAATAAAACTTTCGTAATTCCCATCTCCAAAATAGACGCGCTTCATTGTTTTTAATTGAAGCTTTTCCACTTCCTCCCACATGCTTTCTGTTATCTCTATACTCAACGCAAGGCTAGAATTATCAGGCAAAATTAAGTTCGCAATTTCTTTTTTAAAAAATTAAACGTGTCAGCGCGTGAAAGCTAATTACAAATTATCAGGCATGAAAAAAATTACTTTTAATGTCACTCTCTGATAGTAATAATAGAATTTGTTGCAACAGTGACCTAGACAGCGAAAAAAATTGTTTGTTTTTGTTTTTGGGTTTTAAATGTGCTACACGTTTTTATGAAAATAGAAATGAAAATCATAGGAGAAAAACAATTGAGAATTTTTTGTCCCAGTGGGTTGAAAAAGTGTGCGAAAATTTAAAACAAGTTGTAAATTATTTTGGGGTTTCAAAGCGCACTTTTATGCAAAATTTGACATAATTATCAAAAAAGCATCGTAGTTGCCTCGACACAGTAGAGTTTATTTTTTTCTTTTTTTTTTGGTGGGGGGGGGGGGGGGGGTTGTTCGGATTTCATAAGACCTCTTTCTGCAGACTAATTCACTCTCAAGAAACAAACTTGCCCCCAAAAATTAAAAAAAAAAAACACAGCGTCTAGATTCATTCATAAAATTTTACTCTTATCTTCATATAACTCACTCAATCCACTCGCCAAAATATTTACTCAGCTTAAAAATATTTCAAGTTTATCACTCAATAAATTTAAAGCGCAAAAAACAAAAAAAAACATTTCATGCGAAAAAAATTGTTTTTTAATTTCAAAATATTCGCAGCTGAGATGAGAGACGGCATGAATTATTTACACAGTGATGATGCCACGCGGAATGTCAATATTTTTTCATCATTCGTGTTTATCACCAACAATAGAAAAAATTCGGAAGCAGAAAAAAAACTACGACTCGAGATGTTGATAATAAAGACGAAGGCTTGAACCGATGTAAACTGGATTACTATTTTTTATTTCTCTAGCTACTAGCTCAAGTTCATTGACACATTCGTTCTCACATAACGCGCACGACTCACGAAAAAAAAAATCAATGAAATTAGAGTGCAATGCTCACAACTCACCTTGGCCGCATAATTAATAAAAATTCCCCTTAATTCCTCTTCATTTGTTGCTGGCTCTGGATTTGGACTGTTTGGTGGACTTTTTGGACTAAAATTTTTCGGTGTATCACGCCGTGAACTAATTCGACTCGATTGATTTGATTCCTTTTGTGCTTCCTTTAACAGTCTCAAATATTCGTCACCTGATGAAAATGGAAGTGGTGGTGTTACGCGATCTGAGCAGCTTTGAATTAAGTTATTTGTTAGTTCCACCCATGATTCTGAAATGAAACAAAAGTAATGAGATTGTTAGTTGTAAGTTGATTGAAGGAGAGAATTGTAATTTGATATGTTGAGGCAGGGACGGTGCAGCTTCTGATTCAATTTTTCAGTTGGTGCCAATTTTGTTTTAATAAAGGATTAAGTTTAATAAATCTAGTTCATCCCAAGTATGTACCTAATATCTGACTTTTCAAACTCTACATTTATCATACTCTAATCTCATCTCTCAAGATGAACTCTGGTCAATCCTGATTCTAGACATCACCCCAAGGTATTCTCAAGCAGCTAGAATCAGACCATATCCCGGTTGGAACTACGAATAGTATCACCAAAACAAATAACTTCCACCCCTTGTGTCCAACCAACGATCAAAATTCATCTAGCGTACAATACTTATTATTCAACACTATGTGCATTTATATGGAGTGATTTTCTATCTACGCAGTAATACTAATGATATTTATTTCTGGTATGAATGATATTGATTTAACTGTGTTAATTGAAATGTAAAAGTTGGAAATGTGTTAATTGATTTAGATTGTCAATTGATGACGGGACTGCAAATAGTGAAAATTGATTAGAGCGGAGAATGAAAAACGCAGTAGAATTGAGGTAAAATGAGATTTTTCCAAGAAAGGAATTAAATTGATTTGCGGAGATTGTAAAATATGGGAAAATAAAGTTGATTTTCAGATATCGTCAAAAATGGACCGAGCTCTTGAAATGATTTGAATTGAAGAACATCTGCAGCTAAATATGGTTTTTAAATCAGATTCAATCTTACTCAACCCACCAAAATCTGCTGAATCAATTTAATAACTTGCAAGATCGTATCCAATGGGGGGGGGGGGGGGATCAAAAGATTTCAGAATTAAATATTCCATATCATTTTACCTTAAACATGGGGATATGTTACCCAACTACCCCTTCATCTAGCTATACCCTTGCTACAAAATGGTACCAAGAGATCAGCATCAAAAAAAGATTACAAAATCATCTAAAATTTCTCAAACGAGTGAATCAAACTTTATTTAAATAACATCTTAAACAAAAATAGACGGACAACACCCCAAAAAAACTAAAGTCGCATTGTTTAAAAGAATGTCAAGGCACTATCTTCCGTGCTTCCGTCACAAAATATCTTTCAGGTGTGTAAAGACGGCAAATAATTTTCTTTGTGTAAAAAAATATAGAGAACTAATGAGGTGATAATAAGAGTCAATATGAATGTTAAGTTAAATTCTGATTGTGTGGATCAATAAACTCAAATTTGCTTTATTTGAAAGAACAAACAGGAGGTGTTATAAGGTGTTTAAATATTTGTTCCTCATTTTTTGGGGACTTATTAGGTTAATTGCTTAATTTTTTCGTCAAATAAAAAATTCTTGCGGCAAATAAAATTTCTGAAATTTAACTTTTAAAATATTAAAATTTATTGGATTTTTGTAGGACTTTGTCCACAGAAAATTACAAAACCAGGAGTCACAAAGTTCATTGCATGACTCAATCACTTGTATCTAATCTACATTAATTCTTAATACGCAAATTAAAAAATAATTTTAATTCTTCACATAATTTGCCTTGGTTCTTCAGATTCTTTTTCAGTGATTTCATCTAATTCTATTTCAATAAGCAAAACAGACTTGTTTTATTCTCGAATAGTTTTATAGCAATTTGTTTCATGTCTTCTTACTACTTGAACTGATGCCTCTTCAAGCTTTAATTTAAAACGTTTAGAAAGTAATAAATTAAAAATTCTATTTCTAAATTGAAGTTAAGTGATGGAAAAAAATATGAAGAAGAAAATGTGGGAAAATTCGGACTGGTTATTGATTGGAAATTAAATTGACTGTAATTTTGTGGTCATTCACTTATGTCATTCAATAATAAAGGGGAGTGGGTTGGAGGGGTCTGTGTTATGTGACAAAATTATTCAATTTTACTTTAGCTAATAATCTGCAAAGCCTATTTAATATTCGCCGAAAAAAAGTGCTTAAAATTGATTGATCGTCTCGTAAATCCACCTTAAAAATTTTTCTTTGCTTCTTTATAATTTTTTTTATGTCCATCAAAAGACCTCTTTAATGACTAATTAAAGTATTGCGAATTAAAAGCTTTGATATTTCGCTACTATTTTACGCACAAACCTTCACGTAACTCGTAACTCTCCAATGCTCAGCATATAAAGAACATTGAGTGTTGACTTTGTATATGAACGTATTTTTTTCATCCGTTCTTTTGTAGCGAATTTTTCTGAGCAATTAATTTTAGAATTCGAAGGCTAGACGGATTCTTTGTGTTGTTTACAGAAGTTTGAGGATGTCGATAACAAATGTTCTGTGAAATTTGTTTTATTTTCGTAATAAAATAAAATAAATTTGGAATTTCATGATTCATTGTGCAATGTGTTCCTTTGTGTGTCTTATTTCATATCTGTCTGTCTTGGATAGCACCCAGACGCATACCCTAGGGGTGATAAATCCAAGATTAACAATGAATAAACCTCAGCATTAATTCATTGTAATTGATATGGGTGAAATAAATGATATATCAAGAATCAATAAAAGTTTTGAGCTACAGCAATTGTACGACCTTCCTATATCAATTTCATACCACTTAGACTGCTCATTATTTTTATTCAAACAGCTTACTTCCATCTTCTTCTGACTAGAAAACAACACGAATAGTCAATATTGATTTCCAAAAATATATTTGTTTACTATAGAATGATGACCGGCTGATATGCTTCCCGCAAGGTTGTATGTATTTTGTTCAGGGGTGTACTTTACTCTGTGGGTTATAGTGGATCATATGGAGCTAGTTGAGAAGCACAAAGTTGAATGCAAGGCTTTAGTTTGTGTAGCTCGGGAAAAATTTGTTTATAGAACGTGACATTAGAACTCAATAAGACAAGGCAATAAACAGCTGACTCGTGGATGTTGATTTTTTAGTGCTCTTCTAAAAATAAAAATATGTGCTACGAAGCTCGACACAGTAAAGAATTTAAAGCAGACAAAGAATTCTGATTCGCATTTTAGAATTTAAATCCAAATTTGCTTGCATGATTCATGTCCGGCTTGAGTGAACATTTGCAATATTGATGTTGAATTCGTGTTTACCGGTTGGAATCAAAACTGAAAGCAGAAACATTCGGAAATTGTTTTCAGGGTTGTGATTAACAGAGGAAAGGGGGTTTATGATGCCCTTGTTTCTCTTAATCCCCAATGTCTAGTAATTGTGATTAAGGTTTGGTTGAAACAATGGAGGATTAATCGGATTTAATTAGAGGTTCTTGACTTTTTCTTTGTTTGAAACATTTAATATTTTTAATTTTTTCCTACTTTTTTTCTAAAGTTTTCAATAAAATGTTTCTGTTGATGGGGGTAGGAGGTCTTGACCTACTCTACTATGTCTCTGCCTACTTACTACCTTAATCCTCTACACGTCATTTAAATATCTCAACAAGTATCAAATGTCAGCAAAAGCCCCACAAATCCATCATAATGTCATTAATTTGTATCACCACCCATACAAAAAAATTATTAAATTAATTTTAATTGCGTTGTAGCTACTCAAAATATTTGCACTATCGTAGGATTGAAAATATTTCAATTACATATGCAGCAATAATTATATTATCACAGTTCATTCTGTTTAAGCTTTACAACCAGCGGTCTTGTCAACAATCAACCTCTTTTTATTTATTTAAAAAAATTAATTTATGTGTGTTAATCTGCCGTGCGATGGGTTAAACATTTTAATGACTTTTTGTTCCTCTTTGACAACAAAGGAGAAAATTAAAATATGGCGATGAACTTAATCTCTTTTTTTTAATTTATTTTTTTTTATGTAATTATTATCATTATCACATTTCATATTCAAATATTTTAATATTTACAAGTAAATAGTCATCAGTTAATACACAAAAAGATTGACAGTCAAAACAGAAAATAAAAGAGAGAGTATGTGAGGAAATTCTGAAGAATTTATTGCTGCAATTTGCAATTGCAGTAGTCGGAAGGAATATTTGTGTGCTAATTTATTTTATAGTGATGCATTTTATTGCAGATTTTTGATGCAGCTGATTATGAGATTATTTGCTATTAACATTTTTTTTTATAAAATTAAATAAGGAAACAGATTCTATGAATTACATTGTTTACTGTCCTATTTTCAATATTTTACAAAAGTTATCATTTAAATTCCAATTGTTAAATTAAAAAAAATCAAAATTCAAAAAATATAAAAATTTTGATTTTTTTTCGGAAACAATCCACACCCCAATCCAAAAAACGTGATAATGACAAATGATGATAGAGAAATTGACGTGGCATTGTTTTGAGCTTTATGTACACAAAATAGGAAATTTCTGTTTTTTATCTCTAATAAACAAATTGTCATGGTGATAAGGAATTGAGTCTACAACCGATAAACAATTCTACAATGTAATCGATCATTATCTAGCTTAGTATAGTTTCCTGTGGTTCACAATTCTTATTATTAGCTTATTGAGTGAAGAATTTTTCCATGGATATTTCCTCAATTTTATAATTAAGGATATTAAGTCCAATCTAGTGGCATACCATAATGGTGGGGTAGAACGAAGCCATGTCCATGGTCATCCTCCCTTGCCCAGGGCCGTATCCAGAAATTTTTCTAGGGAGGGGTTTTGAATTTTTTTGTATTGACAAGAAAATTTAGGATTGGGGGGCGTTTGGATTTTTTTCTTAGAAAACCCTAGTCTAGCAATTTACTTAAAAACAATAAAAACCTCAATAAACTACAGAAAAAATCTAATTATAAAATTCTCAATCTTATCAATCATCAAACATCGTCAAGATTAGAAAATAATTATAAAAATGTAAACGAAAATCATTCGATCAATGTAAACTTATTATGTCACAATTGACTTTAGTTATTTATTGATTTTTTACGACTAAAGTTTTTTAATTCAAAGAGTCGCATTGTAAAATAATTTAATGAGTTTCTTTCCTTATTGAAGTATTGTTTATGATCCATAAATAAACACGTTCTTTTCAAGCTTTTGTTGTGATGTGAGATGTCAATTTTTTTCATATTGAATGGAGAATTTTTTAATAAATCCTTAGGGCTTTACATTGCAACCAGATGTTATTTTTTATGGGTAGAAAGGATAGATTATATTGTAGGAAAATCTGCTTTTGTTGATTAGATTTTTAATAGGGCAAATTTTATTGAACTTGATCAGATTATGAAGATGCACAGTTGGGATTATTATTTTTTTCTTTTTTTGACCTCAATTAATGTAATGAGTATTACATAGTAAAGTGTGTTAAAAATAATGAGGGTAATTGAATTTTAAGAAGGATTGAATCTGTGACTTAAAGATGCTTGTCACTCAGATGGAAAAAACTGCGCTAGGTGCTGTCTAATCCCGATGCCATCTAGGCACAGACATTTTGCCATCAAGACAGAATCTGAACCAGTCATGTTGTGTGAGCTTCTAGACACTTAGGGTTTCCTAGTCTAACCTTGATCATCTGCTAATGAATCGTTGTCTAGCATATGCTGACGTCTATGCATTCCTTGAAAATCTTTATCTTAGCTAACCCTGGCATTGAGTTTAAAATTAAATTTATCAATTTAAAAAAATATTTCCAGACTTCTCTAAATTCACATTTAAAAGTGAATTCCCATCTAATTACATTACACAACCCTTTTCTTTCATTAATTCATGAATGCAAAAAATTAGACGTAATTTTATTTAATTCTCATTTTACATAAACACAATCTTGAATGTAAGTTTGTATTTCTATTTGTTTTGTAAACAACTTAATAAGATTAAAAAAGGGTAAGGCTTTGCTGTTACATAAAACCGGTTATATCAACTTCTACATTGTTTATCTGAAGAATTTTCTGATCTTTTCCCACTCTAATAAAAGTTATTGAATTGAGATAATCTTTGAAGATTTGAATTTATAAGGAAAATTGTTAGAAAAGTTCGAAAAGCTGTAAACAAATCAATCAAGTGTTGTAATTATAATGTTTACATTAGATATTTAAGGTATTCCGCATTTAATAGAGTTGTAAAATTTATAAAAAAAATTCTTGAAGCTGTCTTAAATGACGTCCATCACAAAATGGGATCTCTTTCCCAAAAATGAGTTTGAAAACTAATTTTCCGAATATTAACAACTTTAGTGCCATTTCAGAACTTTTATAACCTACCTCAACAAAAGCTCACAAAAACCTTAAATATTTTCTCTTTAAAACAAGTCCAAAGCCACACATCGAAAGATTCTCATAAATTTTAATGAACTTAGTCGCAAAAAAAATAACTAAAATTGTCACAACCAATTCAAGAATCTGAAAAAGGAATCAACAAGTCTTTTCCAATCTAAAGCACGATATAATGATCTTTTATGACTCAATAAAGCGCTATTCTCGCTGTTTCTATAAAGGGCAGATTATGCGAAAAACGTGCAACTTTTATGGATGTTTTTACAAGCTGCGCAGAAGTTTTATGGCTTGGTTTATCATTAATGAGTAATTTTTTATCAAGGATTATAAAAGCTGCATTTTTGGAGTGTTTGTAAGAGTTTTTATTGTTGTGGGTTATTAAGAGGAATTAAGAGGCTATTTCTGGAGCAAATGTGATAATCGAAAAGATATGAAAAATAAAATTTTAGAAAAAATCAGAATGTACACTCGTCATTCCTTTAAGTACGCATTTTAATTACACATAAAACTTATTTTTACTCTATGTCTTAGTCCTGAACTAAATTCCATAATTAAAAAAAACTCAAAATGATCATCACCTTGTCAAAAAGCACAAAATAATTCATGTCACATAAAAGTTTTACTATTTTACTCATCTCATTCAAAACCCCCTCAAACTATAAAATGAACTTTTCTTTCTTCATGAATTTGAGATAAAAATGAATTTTATGACTTTTTTCAAAGCAATTTTAGTTTCAGAAGAAAGGAAAAAAATTTCAAATAAAAAAATTAAATTGGTATGAATGCATTGTGCATATGCATTGCTACTTTTTATGAGTTTGTTATTCTGAGAATAATTTTTTTGCAGATAAAAAAATATTATTAGTAATAATTTTTAGTTAAAGTTATTTGAACTTGAGATTTTTAGACCTCCTTTCTATTTCTGGGGCCGGTTGCTCGGCATACTTAACCCCAGGGTTTACCTTAGGGGTATAGCGTAGGGGATACCTTAGGGGGAATAGGTTAGGTAGCCCCCTAGGTAGGATACTCCTAGGTAGTTTTAGGCTATCCCCCTAGGGTACCCTATGCTATACCCCCTAGGGTATACCGACCAAACGGCCCCTGAGAGCAAATTTGCTTACAAGATACTAGGTAACGTCACAAATAATGACTCTCATGATTAGATTAGTTTGGATATTCACAATAGTAATAGATTTGATAAACTGCCTTAATCTAAATCATTGACCCCAATATATCCCCCTTCTCCAAAATTCCTATCCCCCAACTCTTGATTTCACAATTTAAATCAATAAAATATTTTTTTATCACCGCTTTCACAGAAAAAACCCATGAAACACAGGAAACAAAAATTGTCCAAAAATAATCAAGTCGTGTTTACTCCCCTCACGTAAAGTCCAAAAATGGGGGAACTAATGAATGACATCAGAAGTTTTTTTTTATTTTGTATTTACTTTCTCGAATCTAGTTTGAACTGAATTTATTGCAAATGGACTGCCTATCAGTCATTATTATCACTTATTCATCTGTTGTTTCTTATATTGTATTTGAGTGTTCTGTATTTCACATATTTGTTGTATGTTTTTAAATGGAAGTAAGGAATCAAACAGTTCAAATTCAATAAACTGATAAATGCCGATGAATAATGGATGTTGACGCTTTATTGAACAAGTGCATGCAGATTGATAACGATGATGTGAGTGTTAATGCGTTTATTTGTTTGATCTTTAGGCTAGACGACGATGGATGAATATTTTGGTGAATGTAGGACTTAAGGATGTGGTTTATAAAGTGTCACACAGTTCTAGACCACCCTCCCTCCCCGCATCTTGAAAATTGTTGATAAAAACGAGAAAAAATCAGAAAATTCCAAATAATTTTTTTATTAATGAAAATTTTTGGCTCTGTTTGATACATTTTTAATTTATTTTCTTTTTCTCTTCTCCGCATGTAAATATTTAATTTTTATTTCAATGAACTTTTTTTACGAGATTTTAAATATTTCCACAAAATTATTTTTTATGAAGCGGTATTCAAAGGAATAATTTCGAAAAACGACAGATTCTCTCAGTCAAGCCAAAAAAGTCGTAGGAGTGGTTCACATATGATGTCTATCACCCTTAACCCCTCAAATTATTTAATCATCACGTAATTCACAAGCTTCAGATTGATTAATAAATTATTTGATAACAGCATTTCAATCTCACAAATTTAGTCACGTAAATCCCACGTGATGGCAGTATAATTCTCAAAAAGCAGAATGAACTGAATAACTGCATGTAATATAGCAATAATGTTTTATAAACAGAAAATTAAATGTCCAAACAAAAAAAACTTATCCCATATCCAAAAGCAATAATTCCCTGAGTAAATTTGACCTCAAATTTCATCATCAATCGTTGTGAATCAATAGGTCTAGTAATACAGTAAATAAAGGTGAAAAAATTGCACTTCTTTGTGCAGCAGCAACTGCACATTTTCTTCTCCATACTGAGAGGAATTTTTCTTTGTTTCTCATTGTTCGCACATATATTCATCGTTTTTGATCAGGAATAAATGAAAGCAGAGACGTGGTCTGTGGAAAGTGCATTTTCTTTACGTAAAATTAAACGGTCAGAAAATATTTGAAAAATAACGGATCAAAAATATTCGAAAAATAACGGTCAGAAAATATTTGAAAAATAACGGATAAGAAATATTTAAAAAATAACGGACAAAAAATATTTAAAAAATAACAGACAGAAAATATTTGAAAACTAATTAGTCCGACCCTTCTTCCCGGTAGACCCATCCGTCCATCAATGCACAACAATTAGAAACCTTTCCCTTGGAAAATTACATTTAAAAATAGAAAATGTACGTGGTATGAAGAATGGTAGAACTAAGTATCATCAGCTGTTAATTTTGCATACTAATGCTTTTAATAAATACAACGAAAATCACGTACGAGTCACTCTAGTCAATACATATGCAAAATAACCAGCGAGACGTATTGCGCCGTATCATAATTTTCATTTCTAATAAATTTTTTCATTTTTTAACTACGTAGAAGTTTTAGTTTAGGATTAATGAAGTGCCATCGCCTTACCTGCCAAAAGTCCTAATGAGTCGCACGATCTTAGCATTAGAGGTGGTGTCTGAGGTTGAGAATGGGACATGTTGGATTTTTTTATTGAAAAAATATCGGGACAAACTTTTTCTTGTTGCTTTATTTTTTGTTTGGACTCTTCTTTGTTTACTTTTCCAACTGCTGATTATTGTTTTTAAATTTTACACAATTATTTCTCAATATTCCTCACAAAATTCACTCTTTCTTTTAGAACAGTTCACCTTGTGTGATGATTTTGATATGATTTCTGCGTATATACTGAACAGCTGAGTAGCATTCAATGAAATTTACAGGAAAAATTTTGAACGCAGTTTTCGATTTTATTTATTGTTTGAGTTTAGGTGGAATTACTAATGACTCTCTTTGTGAAATGAATGAGCTGTGAGAGAGGGTTGAGAGCTTTTGGAGCTGTATAAATGTTGTGTTGCGTTGCGCTGGTTTGAAATTACTGTTAGAATTTTACTTTTCTGTTAATTTGAAGATTTTTGGGCATTTTTGACTTCTTGAATTTAAAAACTTGATAAATCAGATTCATTTATTGTTACTTATCTTTTAACTGTAATGCATTTGCCCTTAATTAGCACTGAAAATACAACTAAATGCAATTTTAAAACTTTTTTATACATATTTAAATTTTTTACTGAATTTAAACAATTTTTCAATGCTCTTGTGATTAAAATTAATTATTTGAACAAATAAAAGGGTTCTTTTTAAAAAATATTTTGAGAATCAACATTTAAATCCTTAAAACTCATTAAAATATTAATTCTAATGCAAAATGTCACAGAAACAACCTTACAAATTATAACGGTCAAAATAAATTCAAATTGAAAAGTTTTACTCCTGAACATTTGTTTACTTTTTTAATAAATTATTTTTAAAATTATCTTAAAATCGCATTTAAATGGCCAGTGAAGAGGAATCAGCATGTAGGATTTGTGCAGGAGATGCGCAATACAATATTTTTCAAGACGAACTTATAGTTGACAGCAGAAATATGAAAATTTACATCGTACTTAATAATTTTATTTTTGAAAAGGTAAATATTGATTGCAATTTGCTATATTGAGTAGTATAGACATATCAGTAAGCTGGATTATGAGATTCCTAGAGAATATGCTGTACTTTTGTGTCATAAATAATCACTGGATCTTTTCATAATTTTTTTTCCAGCTTTACGGACCTGACGAGTTCTCAGAGATGGTTTGCATGACATGCTGTGACGCATTATTCAATTCCTACAAATTTATGCTGCAAGTTAGAGATGCTGAACAAAAGTTGAGAACAGATGGACCACCGCAAAAGAAAATGAAGATACAAATACAGAATGTGCGGAAAGTTCAGATCCAGGAAGTACAAAAGATTGATGAATTGACAGCAATTGCAGATGCACAGGATGATCTAATGAGCGAAAATAATATAAATGAAGACATTATGGATCCAGAATATTCAGACGAAGAAATTGTTGTTCCAAGTATTAAGGAAGACAAGAAACTACTACTTCCAGTCAGTCCAGCGAAGAAAGTCGAGCCAGCTAGAAAGAAACCAAAATTATCGACAAGCACAGATTTCACAGAATCATTCACAGTAACTAGTTATTCTTTAGTTTATAAGAAGGAAAGTGAGCAGACAATAGCGAATATCCACATAGATAACGGAATCATCAAAAATGTAGGCGATGGAAATTATGATCTCGATAAATGGCTTGAAAATACCTCAGATTCAGCAATTTACTCATGCACATACTGTGTCAAAGGCTTCGTGAATTCAGACTTTCTTCTCAAACACATCACAGCGTGTCACATCTGCCTGACATGCTTTAAAATCTGCGACACAAACAAGCAACTGAATCAGCACGTAAAGACTCACAACGAAGAGAAGCTAGTATGTCCATTTTGTGGGAAAGTCTGTACCTACAATGTATTTAGACAGCATATCCGAAAGCAACATGTTATGAACTTGCCATATTACGTTGGTGTCCTTCCGCAAAATATAAACGCTGGGAATTATGAGTAGCGATGGCTTTTTGAGGAAATTTTAAATAAATTTCTGAAACTTATAGTATTTTAAACTGTGAATAAAAAGATCTTTGTAATATTGTCCAAGATTCTAGTAGTTAGACATGTCTGATTTTGATTGAATTAAATCCAGTTAGCTGGATGTTTTTGAAAGTCAGCATATGTCACGCAACAAAGCGACGAAGCAAGAAAAGCTTCACATTTCATCCAACAGATGTCGCTTAACGCTCAAACCGTCAAATTTTGAAGGTAATACAGCATTATTTCGTAACATAACAGATTTTATTTACAACAACAAAGACAAAAAGTTCCATTGAATCCATCTTGAATAATACAAAAATTATTTTCAATTTTTCACAACCAAATCGTCGAAATTAATCCATAGAACAACAATAGTCGTTAAATTTGTAATCAATAGTGTTGAAATAAGATAAATGTGACACTTGGAATACTCAATTTTAGTGAATAATTTGACAAAACATTTTGAACGCCCTACATTTTCAGAAAAATTTTCTAAGAATTAATCATGGTTGAAAATAATCCATTAATGGGGTCAATTGCTGCTCGATGGTGAGTTGATTGCTAAAATAACATGAATGCACATAATATTCTTAATTTTTAATCTCTAGGGATCCAAAAAATCTCGAAATTCGCACAATGTCAGTTGAGAAAACACTTGAGCCCTTAGTTCATCAAGTTACGACACTTGTTAATAGTAAATCTACCTTGAAAAAGAAGAAAGGTATGTTTATTTGTCAAACAAAACCACTCCAGCTTATCATAGTTCAACAAATGAGGAAGAAAAAAGGCACAGAATATCTTATAGGATTTTTTTTTCTTCTTTCTTCTCTGTTCATTTCGCATTCCAAACGATGACTCATCGTCGTCTCATTTGAATTATTGCTATTGTGTCTTGTAAATTACCCTTGTACGTGACATTTACTTTTTAAAATTGAAATTTTTAGGTAAATCAAAGCGTGCATCGGCTCTTGTGGCTGCTGTTGAAAAGGCAACAGAGAATTTTATTGAGCGTGGAGAACAAATAGCATATGAGAATCCGGACATAACACAGGAAATGCTCACAGCAGTTGAAGAAGTTCGAAAGACTGGACTATCAATGAGCGTTGCTGCTCGTGAGTTTGCTGAAGATCCATGCAGCTCATTAAAGAGAGGAAATATGGTTCGTGCAGCTAGAAATTTACTTTCAGCCGTTACTCGACTTCTTATTCTTGCTGACATGGTCGACGTTCATTTACTACTCAAGTCATTGCATGTCGTTGAAGATGACTTGGATAAATTGCGTGATGCTTCGAGTCAAGATGAATTAATGAGTAATATGCGTCAATTTGGTAGGAATGCAAATGAACTCATTAAGCAGGCAGCTAAGCGTCAACAAGAATTAAAAGATCCACAATTACGTGATGATTTGGCAGCTGCTCGTGCTATTCTTAAGAAACACTCAACTATGTTGCTTACTGCATCAAAAGTCTATGTTCGTCATCCAGAATTAGACTTGGCAAAGATCAATCGTGATTATGTCTTGAAGCAGGTCTGCGAGGCAGTTAATACAATCAGTGATGTAGCACAAGGAAAAGCTTCAGTTCCTCAAGATACATACAACGGTGCTGGTGAATTGGCAGCTGCCTTAGATGACTTTGATGAGGGTATAATTATGGATCCATTGGTTTACAACGAAGTACGTTCACGACCATCATTGGAAGAACGTTTGGAAAGCATTATCAGTGCAGCTGCTCTTATGGCTGATGCTGATTGCACTAGAGATGAAAGACGTGAACGAATTGTTGCTGAATGTAATGCTGTTCGTCAAGCATTGCAAGATTTGTTAACCGAATACATGTCAAATATGGGAACTAAGGACCGTACACCAGAATTGGAACGTGCTATTGGTCAAATGTATCGAAAGACAAAAGATTTACGTCGTCAATTAAGAAAAGCTGTTGTTGATCATGTTTCTGATTCATTCTTGGAGACAAATATGCCACTTTTGGATCTTATTGAAGCAGCACGCTCGGGTCAAGAAAAGAAAGTTCATGAACGTGCTGAAGTTTTCACAAAACATGCTGAAAAATTAGTTGAAGTAGCAAATCTGGTTTGCAGCATGTCAAATAATGAAGATGGTGTTAAAATGGTTCGATATGCAGCTGGACAAATTGAAACTTTATGTCCACAAGTCATCAATGCAGCTCTCATTCTCGCAGCACGACCAAACTCAAAAGTCGCACAAGAAAATATGGATTCATATCGTTTAGCATGGGAGAATCAAGTTCGTATTCTTACAGAAGCTGTCGATGATATCACAACAATTGATGACTTCTTAGCCGTATCTGAGAATCACATCCTTGAAGACGTCAATAAATGTGTATTAGCACTTCAAGAAGGCGATGCATTAGATCTCCGTAATACTGCTGGTGCTATACAAGGACGTTCTGCTCGTGTCTGTCATGTTGTCGAAGCAGAAATGGACAATTATGAGCCATGCATTTACACAAAACGTGTCTTGGAAGCTGTAAAAGTTTTACGCGATCAAGTTATGTCAAAGTTTGCACAACGTGTTGATGTTGCCGTAAATGCTCTGTCAAGTAATTCACCGAAAGACGTTGATGAAAATGACTTTATTGATGCATCACGATTGGTTTACGACGGTGTACGTGAAATTAGACGTGCTGTTTTGATGAATCGCGTAAGTAGAAATGCTTTTATGGTTGATTTATTGTTACTTTTTTCTCAGAAGGGTAAGAAGACTTTTTGTTGGATATTTTGGTGGTTCCAAATGTAAGAGAATTTTATTATGTGGCTATTAAATCCAGTAGTCATTAATAGTAGGTCAACTCAGCAGTTTTGTTCCATTTTCTATTATTAATCTATAATCTTTGATATTTGAGAAACGTAATTGAAAATCTTGGCAACTAAACATTGGAACCTCCAATAAAATTTTATCAAGCAATATTTTCACAACCATAAAATTTTCTTAACTCCCTTAAAAATCCATTTTCTTGCTACTCAAAAAAAAACCATCGACAACAACAAATTCTTAAATCTATGATAAAAATCCTCTCACATAAATCAAATAAAAGAACGAAGAAGAGTTAGATCCAGAAGACATTGAGGATGAACAATATACGCTAGAGACGAGGAGCAAGTGTAAGCAATGAGGATATTACTTTTTATATAGCCAGCATATGTGCACATTTATTTATTTTTCTTTATTTTATTTGTTGTTGTGAGATGCTCGTTTTTTACGCCCCGCAGTTTATAGCTTCTCTCCAGCTATCGACATGATTTACTATACATTATTTTTGAGCTTTATTATTTATCAATTTTTTGGCAACATTTTTTTTGTTTATTTTTTATGTTCGTTACGTTGTATTGATGCTGTTTTGTGAATGTGTGACAATTTAGAGCTCGGAAGAGCTGGATACAGACACAGAATTTGAGCCAGTTGAAGATATGACAATTGAAACTCGTAGTCGCTGTAAGAAATTTTTATTTGGTTTTATTTAGTTAGTTTTTGTAGTTTTAGTCTTACTTTTAAATGAAAATTGAGGAAAAATGGAAGAATGTTAAAATTCAAATTTTTCCTCAATATTCATAGCATCTCAAATAACCTAACGCTCGTGCACAAGTTCATCACATTAAAATATTTAAATCACTTGAATTTAACGTAAATCTATCCTATTCCAATTTATTCAGCATCTGCTCATACTGGAGAAACTGGCATCGATGAGTATCCTGATATCAGTGGAATAACAACAGCAAGGGTAAGTTGATATCAATAAAAAATACAGCATATCGACCATCAATAACAATAAATCATTTCCAATTTTCTCTCTTATTTCATTCTACCGCTTTCGTAATCTCTATACCTCCATCCACGTCTATAAATTACGAATTATCGTACTCATAATAACGATGATGATAATAGGAAGCAATGCGTAAAATGAATGAAGAAGACAAGCAGAAGATTATGCAACAAGTCGAGCTTTTCCGTCGTGAAAAATTGACATTTGACTCAGAAGTCGCAAAATGGGACGACACGGGCAACGATATCATTTATCTTGCCAAGCACATGTGTATGATAATGATGGAAATGACAGATTTCACGCGTGGACGCGGACCATTAAAAACGACAATGGATGTTATTAATGCGGCAAAGAAAATCTCTGAAGCTGGTACTAAATTGGATAAATTAACGAGAGAAATTGCTGAGCAGTGTCCAGAGTCATCGACAAAGAAAGATTTATTGGCCTATTTACAGAGAATTGCACTTTATTGCCATCAAATTCAGATTACATCAAAAGTTAAAGCAGACGTACAAAATATATCTGGTGAATTGATCGTATCTGGGGTAAGGGATGGATAATTTATGACTTAATTGATTAAAATTAATGGATTATTTGTGCCTTTTTAATATTTTGCAGTTGGATAGTGCAACTTCATTAATTCAGGCTGCCAAGAACTTAATGAACGCTGTCGTTTATACTGTCAAATATTCATATGTTGCATCTACAAAATATACTCGACAAGGAACTGTATCTGTAAGTTGTACTATTTATTCTCTCAGACACTAGGGTATACTTAATAGAATTGACAGGAGTGTACCCCAATGTTCAACCTTAAAAATCATGACAGACTTCCTAACAATCTAATTCTCTTTATTCTCATTCACAGTCACCAATCGTCGTATGGAAGATGAAAGCTCCAGAGAAGAAACCACTCGTACGACCCGAAAAACCAGAGGAAGTACGTGCAAAAGTACGACGAGCATCACAGAAAAAGACACAAAATCCAGTACATGCACTGTCAGAATTCCAGAGTCCTGCTGATAATATTTAAATTAATTAATAATTTTATGGACTTTTAAAAAAAGAATAATATAAAAAATTCCTAAAGAGATGAGGATTGAGGGTTGGACTTTGGGTGATTATGATGAAGGAGTTGGGGATGACTATGAACTGCACAACGGAAAGTGTTTAAGCTGGATTATTGAAGGATTTTTATCAGATTGAATTACATTCACAATTCACAGCTAACAAGCAACAATAAATGATCAAATTTCAGAGCATCCTTAACACTTAATTAAAAGTAGGATCTAAAAACACCAAAAAACTCACGAAATCTTCAAATCCTTCACCACAATCATCACGAACCCTCAATCTAGACGATATAAAAAATAATTAAGTAAATTATCGAATAGAAAATTTTTAATCAATTCAATTCCTGACGATGAAGCTTGTCCAAAAATTCTTAACCATCTCTATCATACAATAAACAATTTTTTATGCTGAACTTCACATCGACTTTTCGCAAAAACCATTCTGATGGTCAAGATTGTTGGACAAATTTTCATCGTGTAAAATAAGAAAGCAAAAATCATTATGAAAAAAAAAATCTGCACGTCGCATAATAATCATTCGATGCACTTTCTTAGAATTATTTATATTTTTTACTTCCAAGTATCTATGTAATTTTTATGTTCGATGTCTTCTGAAATTTTTAAATTTTTTTGTGAAAAAAATTTCACTATTTTTTCCTTTGTTTTATTTGAATTAAGTTTTGGGGGTCATTCACAAATGACGTTTACTAGAAAATTTGAATTTTTTATCCATTTTCCTAAAAGGGATCAAAATAAAATTCTGTTTCGTCATTTCTGAATGACCCCTAAGTAAGACAACCCCATTCATGCTTGATGATCAATTTAGGTCAGTCAAAATTCACATCAATCACCAAGCATGATGATGAGGCCTAAATATATATCAAATCTATACGACAAAGTATTAATTTATAAAAATAATAATGAGAAATCTGCAATCAAAAACCAATTAGTTATACTAAGTAACCTAGAATCTTGCATTATACATTAAACCTTTTTTTACTGATTAAGTACTAACAAATTTCTCTTTAAAATATGCATTTCTTTCATCTATTCTACTTATTTAAAAATGACAAAAAAAGGAAATCTTCAAAATTATACATTTATATATATGACGAAAATATGAAAAATTGTAGCTGACTAGAAATTTAATTGTGACAAAAAAAAATTAAATAAGCTGGAAAAATTATTGAAAAATTTTAAATAAACAATTGAAGAATTTATTGAATGAATCAAATATTAAGGATGAATGTTGATTTTTAAAACTGTTAAAATTTCAGAAACCTAGTTTCATAAGGGGTCGTTCACAAATGACGTCCATCAAACTATGTATGAGATTTTTAGACCCTCTCACCTTTCTGTCGTAAGATTTTGTTCCGAAGTTGAACGTCACTTGATTTTGATACCCTTAAGATTTTAATTTTAACTACTAAATTGAACCTCCTTCCATTCTGGATATGCCTTTCAGTCATGCAAAACAAACTGAAATAATTTACAACGTGCAATATTAAAGCACTTGACGTCCTTGGAAGTTTTCTATATTTATCAAGTCAGTCATCGTTAGATAATAAAAGCAATAGCTTACCTCATTTTGAACAATACAGAGTTAATAAGACACTTGTTGGCAGCTTTTCATTCCATTTTCTTCGAGTTTATTTAACTTTAAAGCTGCATTAAGGTGGCGAAATATGCTCTAGAGGTGGAAAGTTGAGATTTGGATAGAAGGTTGTGCATATTGTAAGTCAAATGATTTTTAGATGATGGAAGGGGATGACTTCTACTTACAATTTGGGGGATCGTCAGGGGTCAGTCAATTGACCTACATCCAACATTTATAGCCAATTTCAACTCAAATTACCACAAAATCCAGAGAATATCCTGGAAAATTCCCACCCCTTGCAAATAAAATCGATTGTAAATATTTTGAAATTTTCCATGCAATTCATACCCGATGTTAGATGAGCAGGTCTCATGCAAAAAGTATATAAACATGGAATATGTAGCAAAACTTTTTATCAGTCAATAAAGTTACTCGTTTCAATCGACACCATTCATTGAGTTGAACATCTGCTGATAAAAAGATGCACTTTTTAAAATTAATTATCTTCAATTTACTAATCATTACATTCACACCAGCTTCTGGCAATTCAATTAACGGAGGGAAAAGTTTGTATTTATTTAATTTTGTTCTACTTTTTAATATCTTGTGTGTGTATGTGGGTGGAACTTCCTCTTGCACTTTTTTCCAATTTGATTACGTGGAAAGGATAATGTTAAATTAATTACAGTTTATCTGTGCTTTACCTGTCTGTCGCTGTCCGTGAACCATTTAGTGTTGTTTATGTTTTAAAAAAATTGAATGCAGTTAATGGAGGATCGTTCTATGTGACACGGGGGAGGGTAGGAATAAAATTTCAGACCCTTCGTGGGACCCTTCCTAAAAAAATAAAAATTTCCCCTCCCCCTTCAAAAAATTTGTGGTTACTTTCTTGATTAAAGCTTTACTGCTTTAATGCTTTAAAAATGACTGAATCTTAATCCTGAAACATGCAGATGAATATTATTATTCTTGAAACTTTAGAAAATAGAGCAAATTTATCATGATCAACTTTTAATCAAAATACAGCTGAAAATCTGTAACACAGCTCTCATCTCTGAGATTCCATAACTACCTGCATAATCCACCCACAATGCAACTTCATTACAAGCATTCCATGACAATCCATCCAATAAGAAGATTGAATTAATTCATAAAACATTCCATCTATTATAAGTTACCATAACTTCACCTACAAAGTAGTCATTCCATCCATATTTATCTATTCCAGCTCTTCAGGAATTTGCGCGGGTGCCTTCGATTGCATGTGAATATTTTCAAAATGATATTCCATGTGCTTTATTCTGTAGAGCTTCAGGTCATGCGAATGGAAGTTGCAGCACTGATAAAACTTGCTCGTGCCAGTCGTGACTCAATTTTATTATCCTATCAACGTTATGGATTTAAATAAATTAATTGAATGTTCTTATTTTTTTTAATAAATAAAGTTTTACATTCTCTGGCTTGTTGGCTTGCTTGTGCTGGAAAACAAATTATCTGTATTTTAAAATTTACTTCACGCAACGACCATTAATATAATTAATTTTTTTCTTTAAATCTGATTATTGCCGCGAAAAGTTTCAAAGTGATTTAAAAGTTTGTTAATGATTTATTACATTATTTAGGATATATCCGGATATGATAAATTAAATATAGGTTCGCTACAAATTGTACACAGTGTTGTTAACTAGATATGATCTAGATTTATTGTCTTTGACCCCCTAAATTCAAGAGGGATACGAAATCCAGGTACAATCTTAGTCAATCTTGGTTTTTCAGGTCTACAGACATCCATACCATAGAAATACGGATGCACCTGTAATAATTTGCAAACATTGATCCTATTTTGAATAGAAATCAGCTATGGAAAAGAATTCACTTAAAGCAGCAATCTACATCCTTCAGCATTTCATTAAAACAGCATCCGCAAAACTTCCTTTGAATTTTTTTAAACTCATGAAAAAAATTCTGAATTTTTCTGCTCTAAGTGTATGCATGTGAATAGTAAAGTGCTTTCTACGTGATTTCTGTTTTGTTTAAATTAAGTGGATTTTACTTCTACAAAAAAAAAATTCTTTTTGCTGCCACGAAAAATTCATGCTCATGTCGCTATGAGAGAAATCTTAAATGTAGTGCTTTAAAAGCATTTTTTATTTGAAACCCAACATTTTTCATTTTCATCCTTTCATGTGCATTTTGTCATTGTTCTTGTTTTTGTTTGAGTTTAAAGGATTATTTTGTGATGTGATGTGGTCGGTTCGGATTTGCTTTTTTTCACATGAGGAATGTTTAAATTCCGCTAAATCATCGTGATTAAAATTTAATGGAAGGAATTTTGGGCTGGATTTGTGCGTGGAATGTGCTAATTTTTTAGCGATTACTTAATTTGAAATATCATTGTGAGTTGATTGAGGTAACTAAATCCACAAAATAAATGAACGACTCTTTTGTAGGAAATGGAAGGAAGTTTCTCATCACATACGCTATAAATCTACTTATTACACTTATGCAATAAGAATCTACTTTCATTGTAACAAAATGTGCTGAAAAATTAAATTAACAAGGAACTGAATTAAAAAAGTTCCTCGTGAAAATGAGAAAATAATTACAAAATAATTGACTAACAAGTTTCATCATTCATATTATCATCATCAACGTGCATGATATGGAAAAATACTTAATTTAATAACTTTTTAATGCACTTCATAATACTCAAGCGATTAAAAATGTATTTTATAGTTTATTAAAATTTTAGTAGATTCTATCAAGTTTTTCATGTGAAAAACGCTACAAAAATTTACATTTTAAACACTTCAGGAGAAAATATTAGGGGGTGTCCAAAAAATTTTTCTTTGTTATTCTCTTAGTGTTGTACTTTTTGTTAACCCTAATGGTACGTGAATGATTAGCTATCAAATTAGAGCTTCAGAAAAACGTCCATGTAAAAAAATTTTTAAGGATGGTCCAGACCCATGTCGAACAATAAACTCAATAAAATCATGTTTTGATTCGCAGATGAAATATTCACACTTCATAAAAATCCAATTTTATTTAACAATTCTCGATGAAATTCACTTGAAAAGAACCATCGATGAACATTTAAAAAATAATCCTTCATTTAACACAGCTGAAAAACTAAATTCCACAAAGCTGGATTACCATCGGATTACATCAAGATTAAAAAAATTGCAATGATGTTGTTATTCAGTATACTGAAATTTGTTATGAACGAGAATTATGACTAATCCTGTAGTATCATTGAGATTTCAAATTTTATTGCAATAGAATTTCTGTTGTATATTTTTTTAATGCTACCAAAAAGTTCTGCTTTATATTTTACATCATTTTTTACATTCAATTGCGCTATACTTGATATTTCGTATATCGGGATTTATGACTGAAGGATGAAAAATTAAAAATGCGAGAAAATTGCAAAAATGTAACATTTTTGACAAATATTTAGTACGTGGGGAGGAAGGAGTCAGAGAAGGGGGTGTTAAGAGATCAAAACTTCCTCGATGAAGGATTGTCTTCAATTTACTAAAGAAATACTGAATATAGAGCAGGGGTGAATTCAGAGAGGGGTTTTGGGGGTCCCCCCTGTGGAGAAAAAATTTTCAATTTGCTTGGGGTTTTTAAAAAGAAAAAAATCTCAAAACCCCCTAAATTTTCCTGTTCACATAAAAACATTTCAAACTTAAAATCAAAAATCAAAGTTTCTGAATACGCCCCTGGGGAAGAGGGTGGGGGGTGGGTATTATTATTATTAAATTTTTTTTAATGATATGACTACAGTAAATTTTGATGGAGGTATCTGTAAAGGAAATTAAACATTTTCAGAATTCAGGATCATAAATAAAAGACAAGTTATGTTTGTTTCTCTAAATTATATATATTGTCATCCATTCTCATGTTCTTGATTTTTTTATAATTAACTTTTAGTTTTATTTACTTGTGACTAAATTCTAACAATTTTTTTCATATTTTTTAAATGACTTGAATTAGTTTTTGTGTTATAATTTTAAAATTAAGCCAAGCGAAAAACATTTTCTGTTTTAAACTTTTTTCGTTCTGTTTCTCATTTTACACAAATTATTTTTCCACTTGAAAAAAAGTGGAAAATGAGAAAAATATGGTTTTAACCTCAGTTGGAGGTGGAAAAAAGTTTAAACTGAAAACTTTTCACTGCACAATGAGATGAAGCTGATTCTTTTATAATGTAATTTATGTAATGCAAATGTTGAGGAATAATGAAATTTTTCTTTATCAGAGATTTTTCATGAGAGCTTTTCTTGTGGTTAAGGGAGTGTTTGTGCTTTCTTGTTGCTGAATTTGAAACCTTTGGCATTAAAATTACTAGACTAGAAATGGTGAACTTTGAGAAAAATTTTTGTCAAAATTTAGGGGAGGTAGGGATGTGATGATTAGGAAAGCAACCCTCTCAGCTTCAAAAGTCTCGATTTTAATCTCATTATTCCTCAAGTTTACTGCAGATAAAATCAAGCTTTTTCATATTTTTTTTAATTTTGATCAATTTTTATTTATGAAAATATTTTATTAATTTCTCAATATTAAGAATTTTAAATTAAATTTTTTTTTAAAAAAAAATGAATTTGTATTTTTTGACTTTATAATCTTTTTATTTAACTTCCACGCTAAATTGTGGGAGCACTTATGATTTATTTTTACTTTTTTTTAGCAATTTTAGTATATTTTAAGCTTTTTTATTAAACATTTTTAAACATTTTTAGCAAACTTCTGCACATACACATTTGAAGTTTTAATTTCATTTTAGTATAAAGATTATTTTCAAGCTGTTTCTTTTATAAATTTTTGCTAGCTTCTGTTTAATATTTTTTTGATAACTGGAAAACCTTCAATTATTATTTGAAAATTATATAAGTTCAGTGAAAATTAAGCTTTTCATATGAAAGCTTTCTTTCAGGCTTTTTATACACTTTAATATTTACACTGAGTGTAAATATATTATTAGCGTCATTTACAAAATTTCAAGGAAAATTTGAATTTGAATTATTTTTTGAATTTTAATTAAAAAATATTTAAATTTAAACTTTAAGAATTTTTGTAGAATTTTTAGAAGTTCTATAGAAAAATTCTTCATTTTTGAATTGTTTCATAATTTCTCATTTCCCTTTGATTTTAAATATTATTTATGTAGTCACATTCACACCGTATACCAACCGTGTATGAATTATTTTTATAATTTTTCTGACATTTTTGTGTGAATTTACGGAGATGTAGGGTCATGAAAAAATTTTTAGGGGCTCAAAAATTTCTTTTGTTTCCAATCTCATTCGTAAATGCACAGAAAAATATCGTTTAATATTTTTTTTGCGATTTTACAACAACAAATTTTCTTCTTATTGGATTTTTAAAATTAAATTATTGCAAAATTCAAGGCTTGGGTTCCTTAAAAATTGAACTTAATATCGAAGGATGCAGAGCTGATCAAAAGTCAGTTTACTTAAAAAAGGAGTCGTTCATAAATGATGTTCAATATTTAGAGAGGGAGGGGGTCTGAGGCTGTGTGACACTTCCATACAAAAGAAAATTTTGTGACGGAGGTTAAGGGGGTGGGGTCTCGATTTTTGCATGACGTCATTTCCAATATTCAAGTTCAAAAAAAATATTAATTCAAATAAATTCCACCAATTCTCCCTGTGTAAAAAAAATGTATAGTGTAACTAATTTCGTCTCATTAAACACCAACAAAAAAAATTCAATTAGAAACAATTTTCTTCTTAAAAAATTACAAAAAAAAATCTTCAAACAAAGGAAACTTAATTAATGGTAATTGAATCGATTATTGAGAAGGAAAGCAGAAATTTTCCAATTAACGAACGAAAAAAAGCACTCTGAAAATAACGAGGGAAGAATTTCCTCTCCATTTCTTTCACTTGCTTCATTGTCCATTCAAGTCTCGTGGAATCATTTGTCACGTTTTATTTGTATTTGTATTGTTAGTAACTAACTAGAGTAAATAAGGTAGTTGAGAGTCAAAGACAAGTTAGTTATGGTTGGTAATTAATGTTGTAGTTATTTCTTGAGAGGGTTTGGGGATGGAATTGGATGGGAATGAAGAATTTTATAGGCTGAAGGAAATTTTTAATATAAATTTTAAAGAAACCTTACAGATATGAACGTTTAAGCATTGTATTTGTGTCTATCAAGCTGTGTGGAGAGGAACATTGAAGTGTCGTCAATTTTCCAATAGAACTTCATGTGCAGTAACGGAGTTGAGGTTGAGGGGGTCTGATGACGTCCAGAATTCCAGCTGACATAAAATTCCTCAAAAACAACCAAAACTCAACTTTAAATCCTGAATCTTAATCATTAACACCTCAGTTAAATTTCTCATTAAATTTTTTTCATTTTCTCCTCTTCATTAAATTCAGAAAATCCTCTAAAAATCCTCTTTCGTCAAGAAAATAAAAATGAACAGCTTCAAACAACAAAAGACACTAAATTTCATTAAGAAAGTGTTAAAGCGATAAAATCTCATTTAGCAGAGTATTTTTCATTATAGAAGATTTTTAAGCGTTAACGGAAATGAGCGTTTTCCGTCTACAAAAATAAGAAGCAAAAGAGGATTAATTTTGAAGCTCTTTGGAATTAAAAATTTGTTTTTCTGTTTAAGATTTTTAGGGTTATTTATTAATAACGTCTGACATTTTGGTGGATGTGGTATGGAGCTAGTGACATTGTATAAACAAATTCTATGTCCATTTTGTTACAAAGGGGGAAAAAGGGTCTAAAATTTTCATCCAAGGACGTCATTTTTGGATGACCTTTTGTTGTTTAAAGGAAGAATTTAAAATCCGCATTAATTCCATTCAAATTAGCTGATTATGCAATTTTTTATCGCATAATTTAATTCCGGAATCACTGAGCAGATCGAATCGTCAATAAAAATATCCACAACAGAAATTCTATTAGAAAATCATTTGAAATAGAACAAATTACATTTTGTTGATTTTCAGTTGGCTTTGAAATTTTCAATTTCTTAAAAGAAAATTTAAATTAGTTTTTGAAAAATAAATACTTGCGCTCTTTTTGAGGAGGAAAATTCCATTGAAATGAAAACAAAAAATTCAAGCACCTCAAGAAAGGAGAAGAAGCAAGTCATTGAATATTTTAATGCTGTTACGCAATTTCAAGAAAAGCCTTTTCGGTTTTGATCATGAGTACGCAAATTGATTAAATTTCTTCATTAAATGATTTTTCCCTGTACATGATTTTGAGGTTTGGAAGTTCTACTAAATTTTTGTTCATACCAGAAAATCCTTTTCTAGTTTACTGATTTCCAATTTAATTCTTCCTATTTTTGCAAATTAATTCGAAAACATTTCGAGAATCTGGAATTGAAAGAAAACAGCAATGGAATGAGTAAAAAAGAAACTCAATCACTCAAATAGAAACAAGAAAAAGAAATAAAGAAGGTAAAAATCTTAAAGAAAAGTTGTCAATTGAAGTGTTGATGAAGACTAAGTTTAAAACGTGTAAGGGGTTCATTCACCTATGACGTTTTACAATTCTGAATTTGTATGACACTCTTTAAAAAAATTAGGTATAGAGAGAAGTGGGTTTAAAAATTTTATATTTGCTGGATGTCATTTGTGAACGATCCCTTAGAAATGAATTTAAGTTTCATTCGGAGAATTAAAAGTTTAATTAAAATCGCCGAGTTTCTTTAAAAAGCTTTTAATTTAAAGCATCAATCTAAGTCAGGGGCCGATTTCTCCTTTACTGGTATGGTACGGTACGGCATAGGTGCACCAATAGTACGGCATTGGTGCACCACCTGTATGATATTAATTTGCTCCATTGCTTTGTCTTTCCACCTTTTCATCTCATCCAATCAAGATCCATGTCATAATAATAAGAAAATGTCTTTGAAAAATGTTCATTGAATCTAGAATCGATAATAATTTTATTATGATTCGATAAACGTGTAAACATAAATGTTTGTACGTTAAATTGATCTTTTTTTCATGATTTACGGTCTTTTTTTCTTCTCTGAACAGCTTCAATTTCATCGTCATCATCATCATAACGGAAGATTTAAAATATATGGAGGAAGAAAATATGAAAAATCTTCATTTTTGTCGATGTAATAAAGATAAAATGTAAGAAAAAATAATAATAATGAAAATATTTAAAAAATAAAATTTTCTAGGATTGGACTCTGTGGATACCAGTTAAATGAATGATTAAGGTAACCTACTTGAAATTTTTTGGGGTCGTTATTTCAGAAGATGTGGGGTTCTAGTCCTGTCTTGGTGAAGATTTTGAGGTTCGAAGTTTGTGGAAATTTTACTAAAATTTCAAATCATTTTTCAAAAATTCTAAGTTCCCAAGCCTTGCTGATAGAAGCAAACAAAAAAATATAGCGGAAATGTCATGGCATCAATATTGATGTAGGCAGAGACTATTAAGGTAGACAATGTATTTTTTCAATATTAATGAGGAATTAAGTGTATTATTATGCTTGTATTTAGAGACATAAATTTTCATTATTATTTTTTTGTCATTATCTATAATTGATTTGATCAATGCCATGTGATCCTTGCATCCAACTTATGTCATAATTTTTGTATTTGTTGTTGTAATTATTATCATCATTTATTTTACTACAAATTTGATTTACTAAGAATAATTACTATAATTATCGTTATCATAATGTGAAATGTGTAATTGTGAAATTGTGAATGTCATTTAGCATTATAATTAATATTTTTATCATAATATATGCATCATATACGTTCAATTTACATTACTTTTTTATAATTTTTTTATTACGCTCAGCTAAACATAATTTTACTTTTAATGACCAATTTATTTTATTGTCTATTACATGAAAAGTTATTTTTCATTATGAGTCCCATTTACCCACCCAACCCTAGTCCCATGCTAAGTTTATTTTTATTATTTTTTATTCCTTATTTACCTTTCTAACCATGACCGACACTTTCCTCATCATAAATGCTGGTTTGCTGTAGACTTACGGAATAATAATAATAATAAGAAGAATAATAATTTTCTTGATGACCTTCTTTGTAAGTTTTGTTTTAAGTTCTTAAAGAGATTTAAAATGAACTTATAAAATTTAAAAAAAATTGACAAAATTTAAAATTCAAAAAATCTTAATTAAGTTTTTGATGAATCTTAAAAAAGTGAAATATTTTTAAATTTTAAATCTTTAACTATTTGCTCAAAAAATTCTACTAAAATCTCTTTCAAACATTCACGCAGAACTTACAAAACTCTTACTTTAATTTAAGTACTTTCCCCACATTCTTATTGAGCTACGTGTCCACATTTCTGCTGCTTTCCCTCACACTTTAACCATATTTTATACTTGTTTATTTATTTCGTTTTATTTTCTGTGCATGCAGCCACAAATAATATTTCATATTTTATATTTCACCACTGTAGGCCTTCCACAAGCTTTTTGTCATTACCTGATATTGTAAAGAGTCATGTTTGTAGACAAATGGGGACATGGGGTGGAGACTTTTGTAAAAAGTTTCACTTTTTCTCAAAATTTGTTCTTCTATTTTAACAAAAATTCAACATAAATCATTATTGACTTTCCTTTGTTCCAAAGTAGATGAAAACCATGGATATATCCAACAAAACCTGAATAAAATCGAACACAATTACCAAAAAAATCATACAATTTAGTAAATATTCCTATCACTGACTATCAACTGCCACACTTCTCCCAAACTTTCATTAATTTACCAAATTGTTTATCCCTTGAGTCCGATACAATAACTCATTTAATAAAGAGCTTACTACGTGCAAATATGAACGATCATGACCAAATAGACCATTCTGGTTATTTCTTACTGTCAATAAACAAATGACACAACATTTTACTTTATTCATTTTACTGGTTTGAGGCAATTTGGGTTGTTTAACAAGGTTGAAATGAATCAACCTGGTATCGACTTTTATTGGGACTTTTCATGCGAAATTGTTTGTAGCTGGAGCATATTAAATTGAAAATATTTCTAGGAATCGAGTAGGTTTGAAATTGATATTATATTTTGGCCTTTGGTAAAGATGTCTGTGACTGAAATCAGTGGCGTAACCAGAATTTTTGAGGGGGTGGAGAATATTTTTTTTAGTTCAAAAACCCTAGCAATTTTAAATAATTTTTTTGTTTGGACCAATTTTTCCTAAGAAGGGAGGTGAAAATCAACCCATCCACCTTTCCTGGCTACGCCACTGACTGAAATTAATCTTGATAAAAGTATGTACTATGAGCAAGTCGAATTTGTGCAATTTGATTTGTTTTTATATTGAAATGGCATTTTTGGTACCTTAAAAAATTATCTGGATACACCCTTCTACAGCAAAAGTTGAATTCTATAATTTTAAAAGTCATTACACTTTGGAGAAAACAAAAAAATTATCTAAATATATTTTTGAAATAGGAAATTTATTAACAATCTAAACCCGTTTCATTCCGAACTTTACTATGCAAAGTTTTTATTATTCGTGTGATTTATCATCTTCAATATTAATCTATTATATTTTCTTCATACTTTGTAGTTAAAAATTGTGAAAAATATTGAATAAAAGCGTGCGAATAAATATAATACAGTAAAATTTTAGTAAAAAATTAGCAGATATCTACAGAAAATTTAATTATTATGGAATAAGATTTTGAAAAATGGAGGTTTAAAAGCTATAAGTGATGGATGCTGCTGTAAGAAGGGTGTATCCAGTTACTGGATTCCAGTAATTTTTCAAGGGGAATTTCCACCTTTTTGAATGAATATAATCAAAAAATTCTAGAAACATCCATTGAGGGGAGATTTTGATATCCAACAACCTGTTGTTGCTCATTGCTTCTTAGAATTCTCATAAAATACAAAATATATTTTTATTTAAATTTCAGTTAACTTTATGGCGATCTAGCGTCAAATTTGATAGCTAAACTTGAATTTTGTATTAAAAATCTTGATGACAATTGCCAGTGTAGCTTCAAGCAAGTTTCTACGAATGACATTTCATAAAAAGTATTAGTTTCATAAACAGTCCTCATCTCTTTAATTTCTTTAGATCAAATTGCTCTCATTATTTTATTTACTCTACACCAGACTTAATTAACTTAGTAGCAATTGTGCTTATTACATTATGAACACAAATCTTCTCATCTCCACCCATTCTTGTGTCTTTAATTGTCTACAAACATTTTCCTCCTTCCACACATAATTAAATCATTGCATTGGCTGATTACCTCATTAACCCATCTCATAACCGATAAATACATATTAATATAACTGAACGACTGACTCAATCAATTATTGAAATTAATTTCTGTTTCTTTGTTTCTGCACATTTTGCTTATTGTCATTGACTGTGGTTGAATGTGGGAGAAAATATGGTTTTCTAGGTCTGAAAAATGGTTTTGTTATGGAAAATAAGCAAAAATTCACCAAAAAATTCAGCATTAACTAAACTGCAACTTAGTACATCCCCAAGAGTACAACCAACTTATCTCATATGAAAGTCGAGCTTCAAAAGTCTCATAAAAACTTTCTTAAACTGTTGATTGGCGAGAGCATAGCAGAATGGATTGAGCGGTGAGTTTGCATAACAAAGGAAGTAGCTGAACATGTATAAATGCTCATTTGTACATGGTGGATTACGGCAAAAGCCCTCGACTAACGCTAATATATGATATGGCGTCCAGCACAGAACAAATGCACCCAAAATAAATGAAATTGTACGAAATGCTTTACGTGCTCGATTTTCTGATTTCGATTTCTGACGATTACCAACAAAGCCCAGCAATGTCCCTGACTTCTTCTTCCCATCAATTCGAAATCGTTTCCTTAAATTTTGTAAAAATGTCTTACGATCTTTGCTATTATTATTACTATTATTATTCTTAGTATTATTGTTATTATTATTATTGTATCGATCAGACTTTGGCATGAGCTTATTTGTCTCATCAATTTTTAATGCTGACTCAACATTCGATTTTGCAGCATCTTGAACTAACTTCTCAATCTCATCATCCGGATTCGGTTGATTATCATCATCATCCATACCCTCAACATTCTTTATTATTGTCGTCACAGGCTTATTATCTGTATGATTTGTCACGGACACTTCCATTTCACGGAATTTTCTCTGTTTGACAGGTGGCGGTGATGACGCGTGTAGCTGTACTGTCGGTACAATTGGCATTGATATGCATTCCTTCTCACTCTGTGGTGAAATACTTTTAGTATCATGACTGTTTGTCTTCAGCAAGACCTTTGGTTGTGATTGAGCTGTTGCTTGAATTAAAGCTTTATGCAGTAACGATGGATTCGTTGCGACATTATTGTAATTATTGTTATTATTTGTATTAGAGAGTGTACGATGAATGGGTAATGGTGGACTGTCATTTGACGGTGATGGAAGCATTACGGAACTTTCGTCCAAAAATCTTAAATCAGCACCATCCATACGGCAAACAATGTCATCGGATAAGTCTCTTAATCCCTCACCATCGCTAACTACACTTTGTGGTCGACTTCGATTTACGATTGGACTCGTCTTAAAATCACTTGGTGGCGTTAATATTGTCTTGGCTAAGCTCTTTATTCTCTCCTCTTTCTTCACAATTATCGGCTCGAGAGATTCCGGTGATATTGGCTGTGAGAGACTTCGAGCCTCGTGGTAATTTAATTTTAATTCTTGATCTAATAATGTTAGTGTTTGTGACTGGGAATTATTTATATTTAAATTATTATTGTTATTATTGTTACTAGTATTATTGTTTGTATTTGTTGAATTATTGTGGATGTTGCTCTCACTATGTAGATGACCTGATGTTGATTTGCTGATTGGAAGGAGGTTCTCCTGTGAAAATGAGAAATTTATATCAATTTTAGTTGATTTTTGAGGTTAAATCTTAATTTTGATGCTTATACATCACTAACGACACTCAAAAAAAAATAAAATTCAAGATACAAATCGTTCCTTACCAATAATCCTGCAATTGATGGCCTTTTCTTTGTTACAACTGGGACAGAAAGCGTCTGTATTGGTTGATTGTTATTTCCAGAACTGTCCTCATCGGAATCAAATGCAGGACTACTTGATCTCTCACTTTTATCGCCTGTCGTTGCCTCATTACTACTATCCTTATTATCCTTCTTCTTATTCTTATTCTTGTCATTTGACTTACTATTGTCAACAGACATTTTCTTATTTCCTGCTGTCGACGTTGAACTTTTTCGTCTCTTTGTTTGCTCATCGGATGAACCGTCTTGATTACTTCTACTTGAATCTGATTTTTCATTTGTCTCCTGTGCTGTTGTCGGTGTTATGGCCAATTTATCAGCAGCTGTACTTGATTCAGCCTTCGATGATATTCCAATGCCTGCTGCTCGTCCCTATTGTAAAATTAATTGAATTTTTGTTCTTATTCAGTAATTAATTAAGTTCTTTTTAGCTGTTGGGCATTTGTCTGACTTTTTAAGGTTGGGAATATAAAAGAAGGTTGAAAAACCCAAAAAATACTTACAGCCATGCCAGTAAAGCCTGCACTCAGTGCCACCATGCTCTGCATTTTCCTCTGTTTAGCTTCACTTTTCTTTTGCATATCATAAGCCGTTTTGTAAATGCCACCATATAAAATAAATAAAACAATTAACGTTGACCAAAAGTATCCGATAATTAAGGCAGTATTAAATACGGGATCTTTGAGAAATTGTACGGCACATTGACCAGGAAGTAAATCTCTAAAACCTGTTGCAATGAGAAAAAAAAGAGAAAGAAAATAAAGAAGAGAATTAGACAGGAAAATTGATTACGGTAGACAACAAAAAGTGAATTTCTTTGTGTATTTATGTATAGATGGATGTACAGCATAGCGTACACGAGGAAGGGAGATAGCGATAATGGAAATATTTAATTTTCTCGTTCAACTTCATTTCATCGATATGGCATACAATAAATCTACATTGTTCCTCACACACACGACTGATGTTATTGCTAAAGTTGATTATTGATTTATATTTTCAGGTGAAATGGATTGAAATTTATGTGAAATTTGGGAGATGAGTAATATTTTTTAAAGCTTTTTTGAAGACTTGATGAATTCATAAAATTGATTGAAATGTTTGATGGATTAGAAATAATATTTTCCTGAATAGAATTATTTGATAAGCTTCAGATAGACATAAAAATTCAGGTATGAAGCTATATCGATGAAAAATTTAATTGAATCCGAACTAAACCAATTTTTGTACATCTTGTCCATGAAATTGACATTAAAAACTCATAACTCACCAACAAAATGCTCCCAACCAAAAATGGATATGAAGAACAACAATGCCGGTATAATCCACGTGATTGTCACCATCCATAAAACCTTATCTCTCGTCCTCCAGCTTCGATACTTTGCAGCAATTTTCACAGAACAAAAGCGATCAATGGTGATTAATAAGACTGTATATTGTGAGACCAGACAAACAGTGTAGTCAACAGAAAGCCTAGAAAAGATGACAGATATGAAATTTATTGCAATAATACATCATGCTGAACTTACCAAAGATCACATAAAAGAGGCCCCAAATCCCAGTAGCCCATTAATACATAGACAGTATAAAATGGCATTGAAACAGTTCCAATTAGCATATCGGTTGCAGCAAGGGAAGCTATAAAATAATTACTAGGCTGTCGTATATTTCTATCGACAATAAATGCAAGTAGTACAAGCGTATTTCCGCCCACAGTCAATAGAATACAAGCGGCTAAGCAAATTGCTATAAATATTGTCTGCCATAATGAAAAGGGTGGTAGGACCTGCAATGGAATGTTCGTTGATGATGCCATATCACCTGTTATTATACGTGTATCATTTATATAGTCCAGAGAACCATTAAAATATGATAAATCAATTAAGCTTGTTGCATTTGGATGTTCTCGCATCCACTGTATTAAATTTGTCTCGTTCCATTGCATTGATGGTCCTGATGACGATGACGATGATGCTGATGATCGATACTCTAAATATTGTGAACACTGCTGGTAATTCAATAAGCGCTTTACTATCGATTTACAAAGTTTCTCGATGTGCTCGTGTTTCTTCTTTATTTTCCTGTAATTAGAGAGTGGACAAGAGATGGACATCGTTAGTTAAATTTGTACTTAGATGTGGATAAATAAAAATGTTTTAAATAAATTATGACTAAAATGTCTAGATAGAAATTGGGGCAGTCTGGGCATCTAGACGTCAAAAATTCTGAATATCTGGAATCAAACAATGTCATGGCTAGACAAAAACTGAGTCCAGAAGCCAATTTCTATTGGTTGCTACAATGTCTGATTAATCCAGGCTTTCCTAAGTATCATAACAGCACTGGCAAAAAATGACTTATTAATTTACTTAAATAATATCAAGTTGCCACCCCCTGAAAGTTGTACACTATTTTGTCTGAAAAGTTTTCATTCAAGCAACAGAAAGACAGCAACAAGTTCGTTAACCTTTTTCAAATCTCATCATAATAATTTTTTATTATTCAACTCTCAAATTGCACAGGAAGCTAAGAAGAATAGCTGCAAATTATGAACAACTTGAGGGAAACATCCAGAGGCACTTAAGCTACAGCTCGAGAAAGACGTAAATTAATAATTTATTTCGTAATCAAACGAAAAATTCTCCAAAGCAAATTAATGGACATTAAGGAGTCTCATTTTCCATTATATTTTCATCTCGACTTTCCTCATCCAGCAAAGCAGCTCCGATTGCAAAATTTCTCATTACTCGAACAACAAATACACTCAACCATGACGACAATTAGTGTAGAAATGAACAAAACGAAGAAGGATGGAAAAAAATAATTGAAATCAACACAAGAAAACAAAGCAAACGCAAACGTTGGAGCGATTGCAAGCAATTACAATTGAGATTTAATGAATATGTCATAAAAATAAACGATCCGTGAAATTTCATTATTTCTTTCTTGTTTGCATGAATACGCTTAAGAGATGGCAAATGAGAATATAAAAATGCAAGGTGGAATTGAATGGCATGTTTTGATGATTCCTTTTGATGTCTGTAGGATAAATGGATGGGAAAATTGAGATTGATGGTTTCTGGGCTTTGGTTATTAAGTGCCTCAATTTACTTTTAATTTTTTGTGTCACCTAATCACCTCCCTTGTTCAATGCAAGACCCATAAGCCTGTCTTTGCTCAAATAATTTAAATTTTCTATTGAGAAAATCGCGCTAATATTCTTGATTACTTCAAAGCCTTCATTTTCTCTCTAATCATTTCTTTTATTTTCTAAATGCCATGGGGTCATTCACTTATTACGCTCGCTTTTTATGGGGGAGATTTTGAGATTCTGAAATTTTGTAACAGGTCAAACAAAGAAAATTTTTTTTTTGGAAAATTTGTAACCAGAAGGGGGGGTTCTAAAATTTCATTTTTTTGGGTAACGTAATAAGTGAACGACCCCTATCTTCCTATCTTTCATGACTTTCCGATCTCCACAGAATATACCAAAGCATATCCCCCTCATCATATCCCGCACACAAAACCATACCTCAACATAAAATCACATCACACAGTTCTAAAAATAGTATCAACTAAAATCCTCAACAGTTATACAAACAGGAAAAAAATGCAAATGGAAAAAGGCAGACACAGAAATAGAGTGAAAGTAGAAACCTATTATGTACATTTTTTCCATGAATGTGATGGATTTTTTTTATTCATTCAAAGTTACAATTTTTTACTCAGTTTCTTGCTTTTTTTTTGTTACACAAGCCTTAAATGATGCATATTCATGAATAAGAGAGCATGAAAAGCTGTTCATATCAATGTGATATTCATTACCATTATGAAAAAGTGGAGAAAGAGTTTAAACAGGAACTAGTAATACGTCCGAATAAATGCGGTACGAAAGCGCATTTTCCTGTTACAGAAAGCCGCAACTAAAAAAATACATCAATGCTAAAGCTTAAATGAGTTTGGCGTAGCTTCTGTTTCCTCAAAATCCAAAATGACGTCGGTTTCATATTCAAACACAGCTAAGGAACCTACATACCAAATTTCAGCTCATTTGGTTAAAGTTAAAGCAAAAATCACTTTGGCGTAGCTTCTAACCCCTTGAAATCCAAAATGGCGTTGGTTCCATATTCAGACACAGCCAAGGAACCTACATACCAAATTTCAGCTCATTTGGTCAAGATTAAAGCAAAAATCAATTTAGCGTAGCTTCTAACCCCTTGAAATCCAAAATGGCGTCGGTTCCATATTTAGACACAGCTAAGGAACCTACATACCAAATTTCAGCTCATTTGGTCAAAGTTAAAGCAAAAATCAATTTGGCGTAGCTTCTAACCCCTTGAAATCCAAAATGGCGTTGGTTCCATATTCAGACACAGCTAAGGAAACAACATACCAAATTTCAGCTCATTTGGTCAAAGTACATCAAAAATAAAACTAAAATGAGTTTGGCGTAGTTACATGCCCCTCAAAATCCAAAATGGCGTCGGTTCCATATTCAGGCACAGCCAAGGAACCTACATACCAAATTTCAGCTCATTTGGTCAAAGTACATCAAAAATAGAACTAAAATGAGTTTGGCGTAGTTGCATGCCCCTCGAAATCCAAAATGGCGTCAGTTCCATATTCAGGCACAGCCAAGGAACCTACATGCCAAATTTCAGCTCATTTGGTCAAAGCAAATCAAAGTTAGAGCTAAAATGAGTTTGGCGTAGTTGCATGCCCCTCGAAATCCAAAATGGCGTCGGTTCCATAATCAGGCACAGCCAAGGAACCTCCATGCCAAATTTCAGCTCATTCGGTTAAGGTATGCAAAAGTTTTAACAAAAAAGTTAAATTTGTATGAAAAATGTATGAAAAGTATGGACAGCAGTCACTTCTAATGGCTATAAGTCAGGAAGGAAGTGACCAATTCCAAAATCCTTTCTTCGGTCTGGTCCTAGATATGAAAGCTACCAGTGTGCCAAATTTCAAGTCGATTGGACCTTCCCTGCGAAAGTAGATACGAGATCAGACAGAATAACAGAATAACAGAATAACAGAATAACAGAATAACAGAATAACGGACAAAGCGAGGACAATAGCGCCTTTCAAACAGAGTTTGGAAAATGCGCTAAAAAAGAACTAGCAGACGATGATGAATGAAAAGAAAATGAAAGCAACCGCAAAATGGAAGGGAAAATATATAAAAAAAATCAGTTTGTAGTCGAGCGGATGATGCAGATTATGATAGAAAAGAAAAATTTCCTTAAAAATAGAATTTCTTTTACTTTTGATAATGAATAAATTTTTAATATCTGGACTGGAAAAGATTAATTTTTTTTGTTGGAAATTCGGTTGGATGACAAAGAATGTAAGTTCTGGCGTGCTGCCAATTTGTTGCTACATTCACCTCGAATCCTACTTCATACCATAATATAAAATTTTTTGAAGGGACTGACAAAATTACAGGTAAGTGTTGGATCACTTAATTGCTATACTAATATTTTTAACACATTTAATTACAGTTCTGTGACCACTTGCTAGGTCAAGACAACTTCCTGTCACTCATTCTTAACTTTCCAAATCTGATTAAAAATTCATAGCGTTATACCAACAAAAAAAGTTTTCTGTTCACAAACTTGTCATTCTTCTAGTCTTCAGTTCCAAGTATTGAAATAAAATATTAAATTCCCCTCAAACTTCAAGAAAAGTGGGACACGACAGCAAAAAAAACTTTTCTGAATTCATCAACAGAAAACTTTTAATGAAGAAAAAAAAATTCATAAATTTGATAATAATAAAAATATTTGCATATTGATGAGGGTATTGTTACGGTCAATTGTCACTTTCATTGGCCCAATTCGCAAGGGTAAAATGAAACTTTTTTTATTATTTCCTTCTTCCTGTTCTTAAGTGGCTTGCCTGATTATGGGACATAATATTAAAGCATGAAATTATGGAAGAGGAAATTTGAGAGATTTGAATGAATTATTTTATTTCTGTCGTTGTGCTGGTTAGAAAGTGCTGGTCAGGGGCGTACTCAAGGTTCTGAGATTTGGTGGTTTGACCCCCAAACTGTCAACTTTTTATGGTACAAAAGTAAACTAAACCCCTTTTTAAATTTTTTTAAGGGTTTACCCCCTGCTACTGGCCTTTATTAATTAAAAGTGTATTGAACTTGGGATTTCTAACTTCCTTGTTCTTATAGTAAATTCCATGTCGAGTTGAACTGCATAATTATTCCCACAACTTTAACTTCCAATCCATTAAAACATCCCCACAATCTTTAAACTCATTATTTATTCACAAGCAAGTAAACATTAAAAATAGCTCCTTTGTATCCATCAACATAACCCATTCGTCGTCAGCCATTCAATCTACCAACATTCAATAGAGAAAAAACCTGACTAAAATCAACTTGTGGCTTAAAATAGCATGAAAAAGTCTTTCCATTGAAATATTGCAACATTAATAATAAATCTGATGAAAAGCCTCAGCATCCTTTTACACCTCTTACGTCCTTAACTGCTTTACCTGCTTCATGTTTACAGGCACATTCTCCAGAGTGGAAATGACAAGGAATAAAAGATATGGAAAATATCCACATTTGTGTCACACTTGCTTACATTTTTACATCATTCTTAAAAATTTATTATGTGTGCATACGCTTCAGGACTCGGTTCTTGATTCCTTCGTTTCGGAATCTGTAATGTTTACATATTTTAGATCCACTTGAGATTATGGACGAGTATGTTTGCTGTACACTGTGTCTGTCTGATTAAAATTTTCAAATCAAAGTGAGTAAACAAGTTTAAGATAGAAGCTTAAAGCAATATTAGTAAAAATAAAATAAATCAAGAATCTTTACGAAAAACTAATTTAAATTTTATCTTCAGGCTGTAATCATTTTATTTAGCATAAAACTAATGATTTTTGTAAGATTTATGTGAATTCCAATTAAGCACTTGGAATATTTAAGTAGAATCATCTAGAACACTACATTAATTCAAACTAATTTCAGATAGTAGACAATGCGCCTTAAACAGACGAAAAGTCCTCTCAACTTCCATAGCATGCACCCCATCCACATTCGTGCATCGTTTATCAACTAAAGAGTTTACATAGAAAAGAAAAAGAGTCATCCATGAATATTATTATGGATTTTGTTTGACGAGATAAGATACAGAAGCAACAAAGAAAGTGAAATTGACTGCATATCCCTAAACATATATAAACACTGAATCTGAGGTTACAGAACAGCAAGCAATAACAACGTTTGAATGCCTTGAAAAAATATTTTAAATGGAAGAGGAAGAAGGGTTTAGTGTGCAGGACCATTAATGACAGAATGTTAACGACGACCATAAATTTTAGCACACGAAAGTGACAACTGCCACAACAGTAGCTTATCGCCACTTCTATTTTTTCCTATTTCAAAAACCCACAAAATTTAGTTACAGCAGCACATGGCACAATATATTGCATGTTTTTGTAATGTTTAGTTAACAAACGGAAAATCTTTCAATGGGTTTTTTTTTGTGTGGAAGTGTTTGACTAACGAAAAGCTTCCGTTTTTGTGGATCTTGCGATGATTTTGGGTAATTTTTGAATCTTTTTTAAATTTTCAAATTTTTTTAAATTTTGAATTTTTTTTAAATTTTGAATTTTTTTAAATTTTAAATTTTTTTTAAATTTTCAAATTTTTTTAAATTTTCATTTTTTTTAAATTTTAAATTTTTTTAAATTTTCAAAGTTTTCAATTTTTTTAAATTTCTAATTTACTGAATTCTTTGAAAATTTCATATAATTTCATATAAAATTATATTTTCAGAATTTAAATTTAAAAAAAAATTATTTAAATCTGCAAAATTTCACCCTACGATCTAAATCCATATTGAAAACCGGATAAATATCACATACCGAAAAGCTCCTTTACGTTCTATTTACACTTTTTCATCTTCCTCTATTACTTCTTTCCTTTTGTCACCACTTCACACCATTCGGAATGTGCTTAATACTCATGGGACAGAATATAAAGAATGAATGTAAATACTTGACAATACTTCCGCTCTTTTTGAATTTACAGCTTTTTTATCTTCCTTTCGCACTTTTTTTTTGTATGAAACTTGATAAAAAAGTGAAATATGGATGGACAGATATGCCTGAATAAATGTTTATTTTATTCATAATTTTTGCTGTAAGTTTTATATTTTGATACTCCAACTTGCACGAGGAGGCAGTTATGGGAGTAGAAATTAGGGGGATCAATGCTGGTTTTCATGACTAACCGTGAAATTTTCATTGACGCTAAAGATTCTTTAAATTACATTTTTTTGAATTATTATTATAAACTTACAAAACTTATAGTTTTAAAAAATAGTTTGAATTTTAATTTCTAATTTCAAAAATCATTAGAACCCCCAAAAAACATTTCTGATACACATAAGAGAAACAAACATAAAATGTTTCCTTCTGCACAAAAGTGTCAAGATGAGGAATAAAGTTATGAATAATGTAAAATCATTCTTGATAAATTTTCTCAAGGCTCGTCTTATGTCTTTCTAAATATGAATAAAATACAACATTATTTTTGATATATTTTCATTTTGTGACTTCTTGTTCATTTAAAATGTTTGGAACTTGACAAGTTAGTATTTTATTTAAAAATGTGAATTTGGGGGTAATGTATAGCGCCTGGACACCACCAGACCCTCCTCCCTTATTGGCTATGCTTCTAAAATTATAGATAAAGTTTAAAATTTTAAACATACCCGAAATTTCCCAAATAGATCAATAAAACACAATGTCAGACAGATCGCAATAAGCAATAATTGAAGCGCAATATGAATGAATTATCATGCACGAAATTCTACATAGATTCAGAAAATTATATTCATGCAATGCGTCAATGTGAATATTTCATAATATTCTCTCAGTATTGTTCAAAATTTCAATAGAATTGTGCTCATGATTTCGAGCATTGATTAATGTGAAGCTCTTTTGTCACGTTTAGTTTATTGTGTTTAGAATTTTAAGACGAGGAATTTTCATCTAAAATTATGGAATTATTTTATTTATATTAATTTTTTTATATTAATTTGGAGATGAAAAAATGAAAAAATTTAAATTTTTACACCTTCTCTGTAAAATTCAATCAATGTTTAATTTTTTGTCTCTTGTAACAACAAATAAACATCAAAAAATGTCAATGAAATCATGTTTAAAAGCACTTCATGAAAAAAGCTTGTGTATGTAAAACAAACAACTTGAACATGTTTTGTTAATCAAAAAAATTGTGAGAAAGCGTGTTTAGTTTGTAAGTAAAAGTTGATACATTACAAAACGCATTTAAAAAATGAATTTTTAACCATTTCTACCAAATCTCAAAAACTAACAGCAATGTTGAAAAAGAATCAAATAAAAAGTTTTAAAAAAATTCTGTTTCACTTGCCAGACAAAAGAATTTACCCTTAAAAAATCATTCTCTCATCTCAAATCGAGCATGAAGTATGAAGTATATTGTACCATAATATGTTTACAAAGCTATCGATTTTCGTACAATTTCTCCCTTTTGTATACTAAATAAATTTCAAGCATTTGATGCGACAAGTTCATCGGATGTTTTTATGCTGTGTATTTTAGTCGTGTACTTTAGAAGTATTTAGGCAACGTTTGGTGGAAGTGAGGAAAAAAAGTTATGTTTACACAAAAAAATGTACGAAATCTTTTTAGGTGGAAGATTTTCCGAGAAATTTGGAAGGGATGATTAAAGGTGATGGGATGAAAAATTGTCAGAAAAGTTTTAGAATGTTTTAATTTTCTCCATTTTCTAAATATTTTGATAATCTTTTTTAAAGTAGTCAAATTTTTTAAATTTTTAAAGTTTTAAAGTTTAAAAAATGAAATATTTAATGTTTTAAAAAACTAAGTTTTTTTCAAATTTCAAATTTCAAAAATTTTAAAATTTAAAAGCTTTAAATTTTAAATTTCAAAAATTTTAAATTTCAAAAATTTTAAAATTTAAAATTTCAAAAATTTCAAATTTCAAATTTCAAAAATTTTAAATTTCAAAAATTTTAAATTTCAAAAATTTTAAATTTCAAAAATTTTAAATTTCAAAAATTTTAAATTTCAAAAATTTTAAATTTCAAAAATTTTAAATTTTAAAAATTTTAAATTTTAAAAATTTTAAATTTCAAAAATTTTAAATTTCAAAAATTTTAAATTTCAAAAATTTTAAATTTCAAAAATTTTAAATTTCAAAAATTTTAAATTTCAAAAATTTTAAATTTTAATAAATTATTTCTTTTAAAATTTCAATAATTTTAAATTTCAAAATTTAACTTGAAAAATATGCAACTCAACAGAATCCATCCATATTGTGTACCCCTCGGTATATCTAAACTCCAACAGAAGAGCTCCCACATTTTTTTTATAAGCGGATTAGTAAACAAAAATTGAATCCGACAGAAAGAATGAAATTTATTCATAATATTTCTTTGACATTGATACTTTAACCGTAAAGGATTTGTTCGATGTAATTCTATTTTCATTTACAACAAAAAATCCGAGAAATCAATCACAAACAAATTTCCCACACGGAAATAAATGCCACAGCATGAAATATTTGATACAAATATTTTGTTATCTTTATCAAAACAACAAAATCTCCTCACTCGAGTCCCAATATTTTTGGTTGTCTTTTATTCTTCATAAATCAACAATGCACACATGACACAGACACTTGTGGATTCTACACATCAATCACTGTTGAAATAAGAAATTTTCGTCTCGAAAGTCTTCTTTTATGAGAACTAGAAGCATGGCACACATGTGAGAACTGTAAATAAAGCTATGAATACCGATAATTCACAGACATTATTATGATGATGACAATCTAGTTTTTCTCATATAGACGTTAGTGCCTTTCTATGATGATAATTTAGGTGAGTGACAAAAAAGATCCACAATATGATAAATAAACTTATTGTTGAAAAAGGTATGCTGGAGTCATATCAACAAGTTTTCTATGCTGTATGTGCCTTTTCATGACTTAGAATCAGCAAATCAGCACTAGACAGAATATCATTGTGTAAAATTGAGCTTTTCAAGTTCAATTCACACTTCCTCCTTAAGTTGGTCTCCAATCCTTTTTACAATTGTCTATGAATATAAATAAAATCCTTAATATTATGTTTCATTCCCAATCGTCTCAAAATTTTCTAAAAAAAACCTATATAGCCTTGAACATTCCCCATTTGAATTTTTCATGCCTCACATCTCAAAAGAATCACAATATGTGTGCACAAATAAAAAGAAGAAATCTCATCGTCAAAATTGATTTCAAAGGAGCTATTCCATTTCAGCATGAATAAAACTTCATTACATTCACATTTGTGCGTATGTTTGTCTGTCTTGAAAGGCACCAAACTCAATTTCATTGTGCGACATCACCTCAATAATCTCGATAATAATCATACTCATATGTGAATTTGTGTTGAAATTTTTATGAATTTTATTAACATTTCAATGGAATTTTTTAGTGTGTCGGGTTTTGACGCACCTATATATGATTGGTAACTTTTTTGGATTCTTGTGACTTTTGGTTGGTTTAGGTTTTAAATTTTAAAAATTATAACCGCGGTTTAAAAAGAATTTTTGTTAAATGAAACTAAAAGGAAATATTCACAAATAATGTTCTAATCTAAAAAAATTTGAATTGTTAAGGTTCAAATCCTATTAATTAATAAGAGATCTCATTCATCCAAATGTCAGTATAGTACTTTTTTGTTAGTTATTTTTTTGACAATTTTTGTCTGTTTTTATTCCAATGAAGAATTTTCCTTTAATACACACTAATATACATGTGAAAATTGCCGTGAAAATTTCCTCCTTTGCTACTTGCCTCATATTTATTGAATTTCTGTATTTACATTGATGTGTTTGCGTTTATTCACACACAATATTATGTGCGAAATGTCTTTGACAGCTCAAATAAGAAAATTTCAAAAGAAAATGAAAATGGCAATAGAAAATCTTCTTCTTGTTCCTTCTTCCTTTTTTGTGATGTTTATTTGAAGTGCTGCAAGTAATAGCATAAATAAAACTAGAGATGAAAGGGAAGTAGAAAGGTAGAAAGATTGAAATTTCTTAAGTGGATGCTTCTGTGGATGTTTTGTAAGGTGATATGTGGAAGGTATTGGGAGGAAATTTGATGAATTTATTTGTGGATTTAGTTGATTAGAAAGAAGTTTTGTTAATAATTAAAGAATTTTAAATTTATGTGAATTTTAAAATTTTTATATTTGGAGATATAAAACAAGAAATTGCATAACTTTCAGCATGGAAAAATATAAATTATCATGGTTTTTGAGACCGTCATGGGTTCGAAACCCAACGAAATAAAAATTTGTTATCGTAGAGTTCCATTGATTCTTTTTTATTTTATTTTTTATAGAAAAATTAAATGGAAATTTCTAACTGATCAGTTTTAAAAAACATTTAACTAAATTTAAATTTTTTTACATCGTTTTACTTAGCAGTTAAAAAAATTCAATAACCCTACCTCGTCTCCAACATCTTTTCAATTTTTCAAGCCGTTCATACAATTCAAATGAGCCTCAAGCTCATTCAAGTAGAATGACACAGCAAGAAGAATCAGATGATGAAGAAAAAAAAAATCTTGTGGAAAAAGAGCTTTCATCAACATTCTCAACAAATATTTACATTGAGCAATAAAATCCTATAAATCCTCAATTCTATTTTATAGATGGAGATGCATGATGATTTTTAGACTATAAAGATGATCTACATATATAGTAGTAAATTTTTTACATCCTATTTATAGAAAATTTTGAGGAGAATGAAATGAATGAGGAAAATGAGAAGCAATGAAAGTTATAAGATCAAGTTGAAGAGGCGTGAGTTAAATTTAAGGCGCATAAAATATATTCAGAAAACTCTATTGATTTTAACTTTTTTTTTAAAAAAATATAAAAATAAGATTTTAAAACTTAATTTAAAATTAGAATTTAGTTTTTGAATTATTTTTTTGAGCTCCTCTGATTTTATTTAGAATTTTTACGATTTTTATTAAGATTCTTTCATTTGTTAGCCACCAAAGTCAGTCAACATTCAGCCAACCTAATATCATATCGTCTAACATCACCCCATCAAAAGTCGCACTCTCATAAATGAGAAAAAAAGGTATTTTTATAAGTATGCGATGACATGAAGAGATAGATATGTGGAGATAAAATGCAAATTATGGGTACCGTTATTTTGACATAAACATGATATTTTGTTTGATATCATTTTATTGTATTTTAAATGAACTTCCAACCATACATTACATTCAGTATACGCATAAGTGGTTGAAGGAATATTAACATTTTTGTATATGAGCGCACTCGATAAACATCATCAGCATATGAGTGTTGAGGGTTAATTTTAGGTGAAAAAAGGCACATTTTCAACATATTTTGGGTCGTAATCAAAAGTTTCCAGCATGTAGCATATTGCAAAATGAAAAAAACAACATAGTTTTTGATACAATTTTCTAATCAAAAATTTTCCATCAAACCATAAAACCATCATGAAGCTGTTTAGTAAAACATGAAAATTGAGTGTGTGATTTTTTGGGATGGTTTTGACAAATATTTTCATGTATCTCAATTTTGTGACAAAATTTTTGATGTTTTGAGTACTCTCATGGTGATGATTTTGATTCAGATGTGAAGTGACGAAGGAATATGATTTTAAGGAAAAAGATGATTCGTGCTGAATTGGATGCAGAAGCTCGTTATAAGAGGATGTACTTCAATATTTGGAATTTATTGAAGATTATTGATGGAAATATCGGCAAATAATTTTTTTTGAGTGCTTGAATTTGTTGAATTTAGTAGAAAAACAAATAACGAGGGATATTGTGACTGTAGAAAAACATTGATTTTGGATTCTAGAATTTTAAGACAGCTTACGGCCTAAGTCAATAGTTTAAACCCACAACGCCTTAATCCTTCAAAATTCCTTCTTATCAAAACATAATTTACACACTAATACAGCAATATTTTCCTTTCATCCTCAAATATCCATCAAAATTATCACAAAAAGGACAAAACATCAAAGAAAACTAATCGACAAAGTTCTGTCCTTTCTTCTTTAATTTTATTTTCTCAATTCCAGTTATTCTTTTTGTGATGATAAGCACAATCCCCCTGTCAATTCCACAAGCATTTTCATGGATATCATCAACACGCAACGACGAAACAACATTTTGTATCAGCAATCATTTGATTATGATGACTTTTATCACTTTTGTCAATAATCATACGATTTTCTCACAAATATTTGCAGAGTTTTGTTCTTAAGGGTGGGAAATGGCAGAAATCCCGATAGCTTTTATGCAATCAGATCAATAGTAATGTGAATTTTATATTCATAGAAATTTATACATAATGTTTGCATGATCTGAAAGAATAAGAAAGCAAAAATATCGCTGCGTCAACTGAAACTATTTACTGATGTGCATGGTTATAATTTTCAAACGGTATCGTCTGATACAAATTTAAATATATTTGCTGAGGTTAATGACATGAAATTGATTATATAATAAGTGATCGATCCATAGCAGACACGCTCAATATTTACAAAAAAAAATGCTAATCAATCACAAAACCTTGATAACATCCACGTGGTAAACTTATTAGTAAATTTCCATGATAATCCCCTAAGATCTTTATTAGTACTACAGATGCATAGAAGCAGCCACAGCACATCAAAAAGAAGAAGATCCTTAGAATGTTTATCATGAGCAGCCCAAAGGCGATATTTGGTATCTAATAATAAATTCAGGAAAGCATGTGTTTGTATCGTAAGCACTTTTTGCGACTAATTTTCCTGAGATAGTCAGAATCATATATATAGCATATTCACATTACAATGCGTAACATGAGCTGAGTTTGCAGAACGACTCGGTTCAGTGTGAAAATGCCCTCGAGTGTTATTTTAATTAAGTCACCATGTAGCGAGATTTACTGCTGCTTCCATCCTTTTCGGTATCATGTTGGGGAATTTTAAGTTTCATGAAACCAAAGTGCTTTAAAGTGAAATGGATACATGCAAATATGGAGTTAAAGACTGTTTTTATTGAATATTCAAGTGTAAGTGCTACAATCTTCATACATTACAATAAGACTTGAAAGTTTAATACGCTGTTAACAGGTTAGTCTCGAGTATTTAATCGATTGTGTAATGCATTTACACAATTATTTATGGAAATATGAACTTTAGATGATTATGAGATGTTAGTAATGCATAATGCATTTATGCGTACAGAAAATGGATTTTAATCTATTGGGATGGATAATTAGTGACTAATCCTAATTATTCTCTTACATGATAATTAACTGATGCAATGTGACTTGATGTGGGGTCAAACCACCCTTTAATCATGATGACCACCCCCTAATGGGGGTCAATTCACTCTCCAATTTTTGTTCCTTATTTTTTTAAAAAACATATTAAACTTCCGGCTATAATAATATTTTCAGTGCATAATGCGTTCAAATTCTATCCCACACGTAGTCATACCTCCAAATCTCATGTGAATAAGAATTTCTAAAAATCCCACTTGTAAAAATTCAACGTGAACGCTGAAGAAGAAGAGATTGAAAGTCAAAAGCCATTGAACAATTCCAATCCAAAAATAAGGCATGAAAATTGATTTTGCTTATAAAGGTATTTCCTGCATTCGTGAGAATGGAATTTCTTACTTTCTTTTCACTTTCTCATACCGCAAAATTCCATTCCATAAAAAAAAGTTTTGCGATATAGCAAATTATCGATTTAGCGTCTACATTATGTGATTGTATGAAGAATGAGAATACTCAGAAGATTCTTTTATTCATCAAGAATCAAAAAATAAAGAAAAGTAAAAGTTATTATTGTGTTACCATGAACTGAAATTATGTTTTATATATGAACGCACGGAAATCTACTTGATGATATAATTCAATATGTTGATGGAGCTTAGGCATACTTGTATGCATGCTTGATTGTATGACTTTTTGTAGGTAGGCATGGAAATATTTCGAGAAGATGAGTAAGGATCTAAATTAGAGAATTTCCATAATTTTTTTTTCTTTAATATTAAAGCTTCAACAAAATACCATTAACTGCACAACATCCTTCACATTCTTTGTGACACTTTAATACTGTCAGTTTTTCTATTCAACATATGTCGATATTTATTCAGAAATGACACAATATGACTTGAACAGCCGCATTACATCGAAATTATGTGACAATCTTGCCTTAGATTGTCGTACATGTATTCTGACAGGTTATTTAATGGACATACGAAGCTGGAAGCTCTCAGGTTTTATCATATGAGAATTTTGAATTGATGATGTCAGTTTAGGGGTCGTTCATGTATGAAGTCCTCCAAAAAAATGATTTTAGTCCCACTTTTAGCTTTTGTATAGAGAAGATAATATTTGCTACATAGTCTTAAGGGCCCCTCCACATTGATCCTTTGAGCTTACAGGGTTCTTACCAAGGAGAGGGTCTCATAAATATCAAGTATTGAAGCTCAACAACTCAGCAGAAAAAAATAATTGAACAAATTCCAAAATAATTCCAAATGAGTTTCCAAAAACCCATTCAATGAGTTACAAATTTCAATTTATTTCAATCGATTTATTTAAAATCTTTCAATCGAGAAAAGAAAATATTTTCATCAAAAACTCTTTAAATCTTCAAGCCATCGTGTAGCGTATGCCGTAATAAAGACATAATAATAATTTCAAATAAGTCACATGAAGAAAAATCCAACCTTGTAATTTTCTTCTTCTTCCTACTTCCGTCTATCGATAAATAAATTCTTTTTTATTCGCATAGCGACAAACGAATTTGTTTCATTTCTCATCTTGTTAAAGATTCCCTTGTCGTTCCTCGTTCGTCGATTGAAGGAAAAGAAATAAATTACACATAATCGAATATCGCAACAGCACAATTTTTTTCTCCTTCCTTGTTACGATTTATTTTTTATTCCTAGAATTTTTTTATGTGAATATATATGCAGACATGACATGTTGAGCAGGTAGATAAATAGATGAAAATGATAATGCCAGGGAATTGGGGGTACTAGAAAGCTTACGGCTGTCGGTATTTTTTTGTTTTGAAAATCTAGCTTGAGCTTTTTAAAAATAGAAAATTAAACTTCGAAAAGAATTTTTAAAAAAATTAAAAATTTGAAAATATTGAAGAAATATCTGTAAAATTTCAAAATTTTGTTTAGAAAAAGTAAAAACTTTTGAAAAAATTTTAGAAATTAAAAAATATATATTTAAAAAAAATAATCTAATTTTAACATTTTTTTATTTTAAAAATAAATAATATTGTAGTTTATAATATTTTTTTAAATCATGTTCTTAAAAGTACAATTTTCTGTTTTCGGTTTCAATCTTCAACATATTCAGAACCCCCAAAAATGTCTGGACTCCCACTCTATACTGCAAACATAAAGTGTAGCAAATTTAGGGCAAATACAATTTATTTATCTTATGTATTATATTCTATAAAATAAAATTTATATTTCACACAAGCACGAAGGAAATAAGAAAGAAAATAGCAACGGCATATTGATTTTGTCACAACAGGGAATTTTTTTTCCTTGTTTCATGTCAACTATCACATTAGAAATGTCTCATAAAAAAGGGAGAAGAAGGAAACTAGGTAGGAAGGCATAAGATGAGTGTTTTGTGTTAGATCGTATCATTTGCACTTCCAACATAAATTTTCTCACACTATCGTCATCAGCAATGTTCTATTTCCATTACCTGCAGTCTCTTATTTATTTTCATATATTTTTCATGTCTTAGCGTAGTTTTACGTGAATTTATGTTCCATGAAGTGCTCAATTCGATCGAGGCTGTGTAGGAAGAATTCTCCAATGGATATAAAATAAAATACAAAATTACCTCCATGCATCTCAGTATTTTAAGAAGCTTCAAGCTTCAATTTATGAAAATTTTGTTAACTCACTAAAATAGCTTAGGTCTTCAGGGGATACGAAACAATAAATTTTATGTAGTACATGAAATTTATTAGACACACCCAACAACCTTGATCAATGATTAAATTTATCGATTTTATTGGCATCCTTTTGGGACTCTAATCTATTGAATGTGGTTGTGAAGCTTCTATGGATTATTTTTGGAAGGAAAAAATTTGTGTTTTTGGATATGGTTTATTCATAAATGACGTGTATCAAATAGATCTCTGTCATGAAAAATTTCTTCAAAAATGAATTTTTATAGAATGTCACATAGATGGGGGTCTGACCTTAAATAGGAGCAACCTACATTTAGAATGTCAAGCAGTTAAAACGGCAGGTTCTCAGTCCCAAATCAAAACTTGATCTTCCTCTCAAATAATCCCCAATACCTCTTTTTAATCCATCCCTCTCACACCCTCCACATACTCATTGTACTCTCAATTGCATCAAACTAAATTGTGCCCCAAACAGCACAAGAAAAAACACTTTTGAGACATACAGGAAACTTCAACAGATGCTTTTAGGAAGCGACAAGTTTATTTATCTCATGTAATTTCCGAAATAAATGTTCACAATGACATCAACGACAGTTGAATACGCGAAAAGTATGAAAAAATTTCTGTCAGCACCAAGAAGAGTAAAATTTAATAAGAAGCAAAAATTTTACGAGAAAATTAAGCGAGAGATCGGATGAGGAAGTGGGGAGGAAAATTGGGTCGACAAAAAAGTATTTAAGTCAATTTTTTACGCTTCTCATTCTCTTTTTGAACGGCAAATAAAGCAGAAGGAAAAATGTATAGAAAAAGGAAGTCTCTCCTTCTGGGCATAAGAAAAAGTGACAAAGATGAAGGTTCTTTATGAGTTTAATGTTTTTAAGTAAGCTGAATTTATGTTTTGTTGACGGGACTTGAATTGACATTGGATAGACAAGCTTGAGAGGAACTGAGAAGAAGCTATAGCTTGAGGAGAGGTTGCATATACTTTTAACGGAATTTTAGATAATATGCAGCCGTGGATAATAATCAAGATGGCTAAAGGACGCATTTTAAAAATTAAGGAAAAAATCAAGAAGATAGTCAGCCTAAGTTAAAGGAAAGCTCGCATTGTAGCACTTACTAACCAACTCTTTATCCCACAATAATTCACACATCCTTGAATAAAATTAAGTATTTCCCTTGAAGTTATGAAGAATTTCCACTTCAACTTGACACTCTCAATGTGTCAATATTAATGGATGAGCGGAAAATATGAGAATAAAAAAATATATATAAAAGTTTATCGAGGCGAGACATCTCACTTTAATTGGAAAAATTTTTATCGACACAACTTTTTTGTTGTTGTTGTTATGACGGACTTCCACAAAGTATCAGCAGCAGAAAAAATCACAGATAAAATTTATTGGATGGGGCAGAAAATAAAACTGGAAGTAAGATGAAGAAATAAATGAGAAATGTTATTTCCATGCAATACACACCGTCATTCTATCAGCATAGACAACATGGCTGAATGATTATTGTGGAGAATGAGACAGATATTTTCACATATAGGAAAAACATCATCATCATTGCCAAATGAAACTGCGTGTAAAAAATCCAATTTAGGGCCGAAATGACAAAATAAAGTGATCAAAAATCGATTACAAGCATGAGCGACGTGAATGACAAGCTTTGAATTTTTTCTTCATTTTTTTTAGAGATTTTGGATTTTTTTGAATCTGGTTGTGATGAATTAATTACTTTTAAATCAAAATTCTGAAATTTTGATAGCTGATACAGTGTTAAGGGTTGACCAGGGTCTTGGCTCCAGGCACCACTTAAAAATGTCAAAAAAAGTTCCATGCAAAGATGCACATGGGGGTGCAAATTTTTGATTCAAAACAGAAAAATTTGAACCATCTCCCTCCTTTCTCATCAAAATTTTTATATCTACTGCCTCTAATTCAATCGACATCCACCTTCATTTCCTCAACTCCCATCAGAACATTCAATTATATCCCATACCAAGCAATTCAATACAAACTTTATTTCTAGAAAAAAGTAATGTTTCCTTTCCCTCGCTTCTCATACCTATACATCCTCTATCTCTTAACTTCACTTGATTCATCTCTTCCTTCATCATTCACCGAAACCAACGTTGAATGCTTTTTTCCGATCTTTTTTTTTGCTTTTTCTGAAACTTCTTAACTTGATGCAATGTAATATCCTTAAACAGCAACAAAAAATTGCTCATTCTATCATTTTTTGTTATAATTTATTGCCACTTTAGTTTCCGCTTCCTAACATTTTCTTTTCCTCGTTTTTTCGTGCAGCTTAATGTTGGTGTTCTTTTTATTACATGAATATTGAAGAGTCTGTTTGTATGAGATATCTTTCGTACTAATAACGAGCACCATTTATAATGTATTAAGATCCAAATGTCATACATAAATCGACAAAAAATAAAAGGAACGGAACAAAAATAAAGGTAGGAAAAAATTATAAAAAAGTTCATTATATTCATCGTTGAAAATACAATAGATCGTTAGAAAATACGAATTAAATAATAGGAATCGAACCTTAAATGCTTTGTATTTTTAATACATTTTTAAATAACTATTTCATTATTGATTGACAAAATTATAATATAAAGAGTAATTAAATTACTGTCTCAAACTTTGTTCCGGTTCAAGAATATAACACCAATAACCCTAAACATAGCCAACTTTTGCCAAATATCAAGAATTCATGAATAAACAAAAATCTGAGAATTTCATCTCATAACTTAAAAATAGCACTTCTTTACATCTTTTTATTGAAGTTCTTCTACATATCCCACTCCCATTTCTTATTTTTTCGTAACTTAAACTCTTTTTATATACAATGATGGAAAAAAGGTTCAATTTCCGATGCCAACGTCAATAATGGCTTGCAAGGTAAACATCTAAAAGGTGATATAAAAAAAATCGGTACCGCACCTTTCGACTTTGAAATTTACTGCAGTCTCTTTTTATTTCTTACTATGCTATCTGTACATATAAGCATGTGGATGTGTTCCATTTTAATGTCACGTTTGGACGATCAGAATTCAATACTTTTGATGGTGGGGGAATCGATTTACATTGACAGGTCAGAAGGATAAAATATGAGATTTAAAGCAACCCCAAAAGATTCATCGATCCATTTTTATCGTGGTTTATGCTTATAAATTTTTTATATAAAACTACATTGACAGAAAAAGGAATCTGTTACATGTTTAATGGATGTGCTTTATGCTGTTTGACTTTAGTGATGTTGCAGTAGCTCTTTAAAGAGCTTTGATAAAAACAATTTTCACGTTCTTTAAATGCTATGGCTCTTTACTTCTCAGAAGGCAACAAATTGGGTTAAGGCATTGATAAATGTTGTGCAAGAGCTTTAAGCAGGGATGTAACCAAAAAATTGGTCTAAAATCCCCTCCTACTTCCAATTTCCCAGAATTAATTAAAAACAAATATTCACAATACAAAAAATCGTCAAAGCTTCTTAAACAGTACCTTGCAATTTCCATTGAATTCAATTCCATTCGGCTCAATCAAGGAGAAAATTATAGAAAAATACAATTGTCTTCAGCATCACAAAAAAATACAATGAAATTTTCCCCCGCTTTTCCATGCCTGATAATTTTTTCAAGTCATTCCACGTTTTCCAATTTTTCTCTCGTTGTCGTTTGCTTCTTTTTAATGTCTAGCGTCTATGTGTGTCATCAGTATTATTTGTGATGAGAATTTCTCGGTACGAGAATGTACACAAATTTAAGGACATTAGAATTTACATTAATGGTGATGTTTAAGATTCTGCTTTTGTTATTTTTATTTCAATTATTGAATTTTATTTATTTTTGTGTTTTATGTGCTTGACTTTTATTTAGAGGGAATTGTGTGCTGGGAATAAATATGATTAATAAATGGGGAAGAATTTAGTTTTATTTTTATGGCAGCTAAAATTTTTTTGACACTTTTTTAAACTTTTAAAAAAGTACTTTAAAAAATTTAAACTTTTTAAAAATTCTTTTATAAATAAAATCTTCAAACCTCCAACAAAATATCAATCTCATCAATCCCTACCTAAAATGATTTCGGCTTTAATAACAAAGCATCATCATGTTAGCAGGCTCAAAAAACAATTTTGATGGGAAAATAAAAGCAGGATTGAGAACATATTAAGCCCACACATCTTGTAGGAAATTTGTCATTGTATTTACGGAACAATAAATCCGTTCTTTATAGCATGCATGTACATGTCCTTGAACTTTTAAATTTTTTTAAAAAAGGGATAATTTAAAGATGATGAAGATGAATTTGTGTTGCTGTGAAGAAGACATGGAATCTCTGATAGGGGATTTCTAGATTTCTAAAAAGCAAAATGATAAAAGTTTAACAAGGAGGGTCTGCAGCTTTACTAAGATTCTTAGTATTTGTCGCTTTAGACTTTAAGGCATTCAAAGTGCTTCTTTCTTCGACCTTTTTCTCCTCACTCTTCCTGTTATGAGAAGTTCAGTTCAAAAGTTCTAAACCAAAATATTCAAATTGGAAATGTACGTTAGAATTTAAATTCTAAAAAACCGTTAATTTTTAATTATTTTGCAGAAATTATTGACAGCATCCCTGGTAAGGCAAGTAAGAACATGCAAATGAGGAAGTCGTAGGATGCGGGGATCAATTTCCATGGAAGAATTAGGTGTCAGCTTAATAAAATTCCATATTTTTCTAGATTTTCATTCACAAAAAAAATACCAGGATAAAAACCATGAAATAATCTTTCCAAAAATAACATCAAAAGAATTTAATTAACTCTATTTTCTAAGAAAAATATTATTCTCAACTAAATGAGGCTAAATCTATAGAATTATAAGATTAATTCGTATAAATCATCTAACCAATATATCGACCATAATTAGTACATCAACCAAAAAAGAAGAAATTTTTCTGTTGAAACAAAACCAAAAAAGGATTTTTTTTTCTTTCAACCACAATGAAATGAATATGAATAAAAGAGAGCAAAAGCAAAATGTAAGTCCATATCCACACACATTAATTAGAAAGAGATTATTTTTATACACCTGAAAGATCACATAATGCTTTTCCAATTAGGACTTGTGGGGGTAAGAGGACTTTATGGAAATGGAAATTGAGAGAAAATCTATAAATGTGAATACATTAAGTTTGTATCTAATGAATACATCAGCATAAATGTGAACACATAGAAGGTCATTACAGGTGAAGCAGAAAAGGATGAAGAAAATTTCAAAATGTTCATTTAACGACTCAATAAATCCAACTCAATTTGTTGTTTTATTAGTGCTGGATACATCATCATTATTTTGTGGAACGAACTTCAAAGTCATCAAGTGAAATGATTCATTTTGAATTGCAAAATAAAATTTAAATGGAAATTGATGTGAAAGGTGATTTTATGGACGGATGTAATGCAGTTTTTTATGGAGTTGTCTGTGAAGTGTCACACAGCTTCAAGTCTACGCTTGACTGCAAGACGTCATAAGTTAAAGACCCCTTAAAGAATTTAAGAATTCAAAAAATTTAAAATCTAAAACAAGCCGTCTAAAAACCCCAAAAAAATTTAAATTAATTCTCAACCACACATTTCTAGCACAGATTTCACTTTAACACGTCTAGACGTTAATATTTTGGGTTTATTTATTTTTTTATAAATTGTTTTTCTCAGCCTAGAATTCATTTAAAAATCCACCCACACGCTCAACACATTTCATTGCCATAAATTTATACACAACAAGACGTAAAAATCAATTTTAAAAAGCAATTTATTTTCATCGCACTTCTTTTTATGTTGAGTTTGTTACCTTCATTTTTATTCATATCCAAAAAAAATATATATCTACTGTTTTTGCTGTTGCTTTGTATATTTATTATACGAAACATAAAATTGTAATGGCATAAATCGAGGAATGAAAACCATGGAAAAAAGCTGGCGAAAAGATTTATTACAATTACTGATTCTGTTTTATCTTTTTTGCATGATGGAGCGTTGTAGATAAATATTTAAGGGTCATTGTGTCAGAGGATTTGAAGGGCTTTAGATGTGCTGAAGAAGAATTAAGAAAAATGGCAGAGAGTCACAAGGAAAATCGCAAGAATTTCAAAATGCAAATTTTTTCAAAATGTCAGAATTGCAGCAGATTTTCGAATCACACAAAAATTAAAATTTTCATCACATTCTTCATAAAAACTACAATAATAACCAAAAAGGCTTAAAAGACCTTCCAAACTCAATCAATTACGAAATTTTACTTCCTACCTTCGATTCCTTCTCCTGATCATTAAAATTATTTCTATATAAAACTTTTCTTATCCTTCCATATGTTCAGCACACCTGACACAATGGTTGAATGTGACGGAAGGTGAGGTATAAAATGAAGGGAGAAAAAAAAATTCGTAATAATAATAAAAAAGCATATAGAATGGCAACAGCCGCTGTATTGAATGAGCACAAAAAACCTTCCTTTCCGATTCAAACTCATACTCCAACAAATTTCTATTCTAGCTACTGCTGCATGTCGACTGTGAGTTTATAACTTTATCGAAAGAAATTTATGGCACTTACTGTCACCGTGCTGTAAAGGTTATCAATGTTCTGAGCATGAAGAAAATTTATTTTTGTTATATTACAATTTTTATCGTCGTGGATGAGGTTTTCATTTTTATTCACGGCTTAAAATGAGGAGAAAAAAATATTTTTTGTCTGCGTTTAAATCTACTGAAAATGTCAGATTTGTTGACAATCAGAAGTACGCGATGAAGCTACAAATGTCACTTTTTTGTGAGCTTTAAATCTCGTTGGGATCTCGAGTCAATGGGATTCTCGGAAAATGAAGGAAGCATAAAATGTTTTACTGTTTGTTGTTCAAAAGAATTTTGCAAATTGAAGCTTTAGGCTGTTTGATATTTTTTGTAGAATTTTTGAAGCTACGCTTTATATTTTTATAAAATTTTAAAGCTACGCTTGATATTTTTTAGAACTTTAAAGCTAAACTTTATTTTTTTGTAGAATTTCAAAGCTGCGCTTTATATTTAACGCTATACATCATACACGAGGTTGTACATCGAAATTTTAAGGGTTAATTGTCAAATAATCAATTACTCTCTAGGAATTTTAATAATTTTAAATTAATTTTTAGCTATGAGCATGCAATGTGCCATAAATTTCAATCATTCAAACTTAGCTTCAAATCAATTAAAAACAATCAAAAAATGCTTAAGAAAGGCATTAAAGCTGTAAAATCTTCTTCCTCCATTCAATAAAGCCTTTTTCTTCAACATCAGCATCACCTAACCTTTTTTCAACATATAAGCACATTCAGTCTTCATATGACCATCGGATTTCCACAATAACAATAAAAATAATATCAATAATCCACCTTCATACGTTTTCGCACACCCCAATTCCTCAATGAACATTTCCATTAGGCAAAATTACTCTATTAAAAGCATCCACTTGAAAAAATATATATTTTTTTCATCCTCGTTATCCGGATGTAAAATATGTTTGGATACATACATAAACATGAGTGTAATATATCTACAAACACAATGCTGTCGCTAACTCTGATTTCAGCTTCAGAAAAGGTTTTGCAATATTTTTTCAGTTGCTCAATTTGTAGAGCGGATATTAATTCTGTGATTGCATTATTAAATCTTGTTACAAATATTGATTTTTAATTTTTTAAACCTTTTCATACTTTTGTGATTTTTTTAAGCTAGCATATGTTGAGCGAGCATGGGATGTGATTGATGTGAAAATTCTATTGAAATCATTAATGAAGATTGTTATGATGAAAAAAAATCAATTTAATTGCTCTTTTATTTTATTTTTGCTGATACTTGGAAATAAGGAATTAAAAAATCATGAAAATTGTTTATTTTTTACAGAAATGCTGGTTTTAAATTTTTTTCCAGATTTTTTTTTGAATTTAAGTTTCATTTTTTTGCAAGCAGGTTTGATGAGCTCCTAGAAACTCTTTTTGATGCATAATGTAGGGTTTGTCAAAAAATCAAGATTGGAAGCATATTCAGACTGAACATCCAAGATTCTTAAATTTAAAATCGAAAAATTCTGCCTTATTTCCAAAAATTTCAAGATATTCGTTTAATATGCCCAAAACTTGGTCAAAACCACGCATCTGAATGCTAGTTCAATTCAAAACTGAAGAACCAGTTGTTTTTTAAAAAATTAATGAGGAACACAATCTGAAAATCAGCAAGAAAAAATTGTGCAATTATCTTAAAAATGGACTCTGAACATTAAAATTAAAAAATTTAGCAGATAATTTTTGAAAATTACAAAAAAATTATAAATAAAAATTTTCAAAATTGCTCAACTTCCTATGAATTTTATTTGAGTTTCGTCATTTGAGAGCTCACAATGAAGGGAAGCATCGTGATTTTAATTTTAATCGTGCAATCAGACTGTGGATTTGTGAATATGAGAAAAATTGACAATTGTTACACTAATAATATTTCAATGATTGTCGAGAAATGTTGGGTCAGAGAGCTTACTGTTACTTTAGTGGCTAGAATTTTGGCACCGATTCATAAAATTGAGGTGAGAATAATCCACTTATGACACCATTATCATTATTTTCTAAATCTTTCTAGCTTGAAGCAATTCTATCCAAAGAAGAAAATGGCAAATACCGTCAAATATTAAAATCCCCAAGCTTCGATTTCTGTCAAATTCTACCAAAAGGCAAAAATGTCCAAAATTTACTCATCAAGTCGTTTGGAAATGTAATGAAGAAAAATTTTCAAATAATTCTGAATTGTCCATGGCAAGGAACAATATGTGTTGAAAATGCGACAATTGATAAAGCCTTTATTTCATTCCTTCCTGGTGGAAAATATCGATTTACGTCATCTACGAAATATTTTATGAAAAATGGAACTTATGATACCATGAATTACACTGTATTCATTGAGTCTGGATAATCTGCTTTGTGGAACTTAAAAATGTATAAAAAGCTACTTCGCACGCTTTTATCTACTAACTTATTCCTCACATCCCAAAAAGAACATCGGCTTTAACCTAAAAACCCAACAAACAATTTTCTTCCTCCATAATAAAATTACAAACTTTGTTAATTTCGTTATCATCAGGCAACGAACGGAAAGCATCAACAACTGTGTGAAAATTTTCATTCCGCTTAAAAAGTCAATCTCGTCCGGTTTATAAATTAATTAATTATTGCATGAAAATTAATTCGCTTTCGAAGAAAATTTAATTTTCATCATGACGAAGAGGAATTTTTTTCCATAACAAATTGAGGGGTAGATTGATGGATATTGATGGCAGTCGAAAGCTCATTCAGAAAATTTAAAAAAAATACTTCAATTTTTACTTTTAAAATTAAAAAATTATAGGATTCTGAAGTTCTTTTTTCTTAAAGTTGACAAGAAATGTTTCAGAAATTATTTTCTGAGCAGCACAAAAGACGCAAAAGACATTATCCCCCTTGATTCCATCCATCTCTCAATTCAAATTTTAAAAAAAGTGAAAAACAACACAAAACCCCCTTTAAGGCCTTTCATCCCATCAATGTAAAACTTTTTCAAGTCGTGTCGAGCAGCAACAGATTGGTTGATTTTAATAAAAAAATTATGGAAGGAATTAAAATGGCAAGCTGTTTATGCCACAATAATAATCAAGTTATTATCATTTAATTATCATACCATAATTAATGGATCAATAATGTAAATAATGCTGTCGGGGTGATATTATGAGAGCTGTAACTGCCGGTTTTGTAATTATCTAGTGAAAAAGTTTTTAGTTTTGTTTATTTATTTTTGAGGTTTGTTGAATTAGAGCGAATTGAATTAGTTAGTAGATTAAAATATTATGGTATTATTTTTTGTGATTATTATTGTTTGATTTGTAGAGTTATGATTATTTTCAAGGGTGATCTGCGTGTATTTTCAAAATTTGTACAATATTTTTTAAAAATTTCCCCTGATCACTAGTTAGGTATACCTACCCAGGGTATGGTAGAGTACCCTGAACCCTACGCCCTGAACAAGTTTTTAGCGCATTTTTGAAACTTGTTTTAAAAAGGTAGCTTAATAATGCACTTTGTCTGGCTGTTCGGCTGTTCGGCTGTTCGGCTGGAACACTCGAAAAACTTTTTATCTAGACATCGTAGAGAGTTCTAGTTTTTTGTATTAGCTCCGTGCCATCGAGTTATTGGCCCCCCGGACATTTAAAAATCTCAAAACCATCGCTAAATACTATAATTAATGATTTTTTGTTTTCAATACAATAGAGCCAACTTCAAGTGGGATAATTTCAAATATATTTTGACCGTTAGAAAATTTGAATTTCAAAAAACCGTTAAATGACAAACCATTTTAAAATATGAAAATTCACCGTGCATATTGTTAATTATACTATAATTAATGATTTTCAAGTGTATTTACGCGGGAAATTTTCAAATATATTTTGACCGTTAGAAAATTTGAATGCCAAAAAACCGTTATCGAGCCGTCGAATTTATTTAAGTCACAAAATATTCATGATTGACTTATTTAATATGCAGTACTTTGCTAATCAAATACTGATCGCTAACACAAAAATGCGCTGAAGTCCCTCGATCTATAACACGAGGACTTTCTTTAAATTTTTTATATTCTCTAGTTTCCACCCACAATGGTATATTAATTAAAATTCTTTAAAAAAAATCAGCAGATAGCAACTAAACCTAATTAAATTGGCATATCATTGAGAGAAAAATACCAATTAAAATTAATTTTGTTATTAAAAAATAATTGAACTGTGATTCTCTTTGTTCTGACAATATCGAAAATAATAAAATTTCTAAAAAAAATATTCCAAACACATTCAATGAAATTATATTGACAAATATGATAATCAAACACAAACAAAAGCATTTTGAGCTGTAATTAATTAAATTTGTGGTTATTATGGTAAAATTTACATGAGTGATAATATTAAACAATGTTTCATGATTGCATGTACAAATAGGGGTGATTCTCATTTATTTGGAAATGAGATGAATTTTGAATTAATTTTGGAGTTTCTCATTGTATTAATTATATCGACTCCGTCGAATACCCGGAGAACTTTGAGACTCTTGAGGCATACAAGAAATTTTTCGAATTTTAAACCCCCTCATATCCCCTAGTTCTCATCGTCAAAATTAATTTTCATAAGTGAAAATTTTCCACATGTCAATATTGAAACAAAAATTTATAATGTGAAAAGTAAATGAGCAATATACAGGAACAGCACCAACATCAAATTACATGAAAAATTTCTGATGCGAAAATCCATAAAATTAAATAATTTCTAATGGTAGAAAATTTTGCTCCTTTGAAGCATGAAATAATGTGAGATATCAAGAATTTACGTTAATGGCACCATCATATAAAGCTTTACAAGCAATGAACATTTTAAATTGCAATAAAAACTATCATAATCCTCTTCCGAGCAAGAACTTCTTCATGTTAAGTGATACACTTACCCTCCAGATACACATTCATAAATGCAGTATAAAATTATTATGAAATAGACAAACATACATACACACACATATGAGATGAGCTTGAGCTTATGCATGTTATCATGAGCAGCAAAATGAGTAAATGAAGCACGAATGCTCATTCCGTTCTCATAATTTAAAGTTATTGTTCAAATATTATGTGAGTTTGTACTTTAAATATTCATTTCATGTTTATTTTAATGCCTTAATATGAGAGCTTTCTCAAGTGTCAGTCGGTGTGGGAATTTTCAGATTAATTTTGATAGTGCTTCAAGGATTTTGGGTTTTGTGAAGACTGATTTTGATTACAGTTGGGATTTAGAGAATTTTGAGGAATAAATTTTAATTTTCAAAGGAGGGGGATCAAGGGGGTCCAATTCGGAAAATATTTTTCTGATGAATATTCGCAAAAATTGTTTTTATTTGTCTACGCTCTTGAATTAGAGGCAAAATGTGATAAAGAGTTGTAGATTTATTTTCTACATAACATCCCATAAGCAAGGACTATGTCAATGAATTATTTATGTAATTAAATTCATTTATTTATGTATGGAATTTAATATGAAACTTATTGGATGTTAATATGATAGAAAATGTCCCACAACTATGCTGGTTGAATCTACATGAATGTAATTAACTTGTTGAATGGATTTAGTTTGGGAGGATTTTTGTGGTGTAATTATTACTATGTTTCATTTTCTTTTGATTTGAATTGATATTTAAAATGTGCTTTATAATTTTTGAATTTAGAAAGAAGATAGAATTTAAATTCCAAAGAAGTCTTCAGCTGACAGAGAAGGGAGTAATGAAATCCTAATTACAAAAAAAAATCAGTTAAGGTGTATTAAAGAGGCTTCCTGGCTACACTAATTAAACCTCACAACAACCCTTCAATATTCAAAAAATAAATTCCAATTTAATGACAAATAATAAAATTTCTCATCCTTCAACGAGTACCTGATTACTTTTTAATATCATTTTAACAATTCCGATTCAATCTAAGCATATTTAATTAAATATTCAGTAAAAAAAAGCTTATAAATTTTTCCATCTATGCAGCATAAAAACAAACAACATTAAATATGCAAAATGATTTTTTAATTGTTCCGCTAAACATTCTATTAGTATAAGCAAGAAAAAGGAGGAAAAAAGTATGGAATAAATTTAATTCGCATCATGAGTTCTAATTAAATTTCAGCTCTTATTATAGCAATGGAAGAAATGCTTGACAGGATTTATATTTTCATATTTCAGTGCAATTTAAGCCTCAAATGATTTCAAATAATACTAAAGTCCCAACTAACAACCATTTTCCATGTAAATCCACTCAACATCCAGCAGTAAAAAGCTAATTCATACAAAAATTATGGTCAAATAAATTACTTTTTAATGCGCAACCTGCAAGCTGAACCTCTACAGAAATAAAAGCTTCATTCATCGCTAATTGCATGCCTGCCTTTTTTTATACGCTCCAGCCACGAAACAAGCATACGAGTTGAATTGAATAGAAATAAAAAATTAAACGAGCATGTGATTATTGTTGGCTGTTGAAGCCAATTGGTGAATTGCGAATGTGCATAATGAATGAGAATTTTCCGTTGAATAACTTTGGCACAACTCCAATTTTGAGATTTTAAGAGGAACTGTTGCTTCAGTTGAAGAAAAGGGAAAAAAAATTGTTGAAAAGAAAACAATAAATGAAAAGTTTGTTTGATGAATTTTTAAAAATATTTTGTTGATTTTCATCAATTTTAAATTTCCCAAAAATAGTTTCTTTAAGAAAAATTAAACAAGTGGAATTTATTTCTTTATAAAAGTCGATTTTCAATTTTGTTTAGTTTAAGAACATTCAGGTAGACAATAGCTTAGGAAAAAATAAGAGAAATTCAAAGATGACTTCTCAATGACTTCGATCCTGCAGACAAGCAACGACCACTAACTTTCTTATTGGTAATTCTGTTGATTCTAAACGTTACCAAGCCAGAATAAATTGGAACGAGACCTAACAATTTTAGTTCTTTTAGAAGAAATATTTCGACGGAAATTGTTGTCTTCTTCACCCCAAATTTCCTTCAAAATTCAGTGATTTTACAATTTTGCGTAACAACACCATTTAATAGCACATAATTCAATGAAGCACATTATTGTTTGGTGTCAAGCTATTAATTTAATAAAATTAACATCAAAAGAAAAATTTTGTAATCAAATTTATTGAAATCATTCGATAACTGTAGAAAGCCGTGAAGGTTAGACAACATAGCTGGAAAAATATGCTTTGATTGAATTGCCATGGAACTAATGTTAAAGCATTTCACAGATTTCCAGCCTGAAATCAACAAAATTCAGCTTGTATCAAAAAATATTCATTATGATATCAAAATGACACATTAACTCTCTTCCACATCCAAGTACAACTACCATTAACAACTTTATACGTAAGTCGTCGAGTAAAATTGATTAAATTCCCATTTGCAGCACAAAAGCTCGCACATTCCTTTTCAAAATATTTCTCCCCTCTTCTTATTTTAATGCGAATGTGACAGCCGCGAATACGATAAGCAAATTTATGGCAATGGCATTGAAAAATGTAAGAAAACAAATTACAGCTATTATTGTTGTGAGTATACAACTGTGTACACAATAAAAATTGTTAGTATGAGAAGAAATAAATGACTTTTAAAGGCATAATAATTGGTGTGTACGGAAGGAACTTGAAGACCTTCTGGTTGTATGGCGAATATTTTTGTTGACATTGGACTTGAATTGTAGAAGTACAGGGAAGCTTTATTTGGACATTAAGAAAAGTTTTTTTATTGCAAATTTGATGACAAAAATAGAATTTTCGATAATGGCTGTTAATGTTGTAGTTTAATGTCAACTTATCATTACAGGGTTGGAATCTAGGAACTGATTCCTTGCCATTATTATAAAAGGAGGGAATCTAGTGATTCAGTATCTAAAAACTGCAATATCAAGGTTTAAGGCTCGACATAGCATCTCAGATTCTGTAACAGTCTCAACTTCCAATCCCCTATCCCAAATCTAAATCATAACGAGCCAAAAATTCCCCCCCACCATAAAATAATCAACAAAATTCTTAAAACATTCAATGTTCAGTGGCAATTAACCTTAAGAAACATTAATGACCTTGTCTTAATTAATGTTTAAGGATCAGAAAATAATAACTTTATTTAGACAAATCCACATAATGTCGGCAATCTTTCGATCGTTTATTTTTGTCTTATCGATAAGAAATTTTTGAGTTATTGAAGAAAAACCGATTAATTGTAATTAACTTCCACGCATAGCGTGTAAGTTATTGGTTTTGGTTTTAGGTCGATTTTCATGTTTTTTCAATTTTTTGAGAAAACTAAGCATTATTGGCCCCAACAACCAAGGTAATAAATGTTGGCTTTAGAATTACCTATCGACTGGTACATATACTTTTTTGGTCAGTTCCGCTGTGCAGGCACTAGGTCCAAAAAACACGTGTCCAAAAACACATCAAATTTTGTGACCATACTTTTCTCGTCAGGAACCATATTTTTTGATGCGGTTTTCGATGCCAATCTATCAGGCAACTAGTGAACCGTTCGGCAAATTGTGGCGCTTCGCGTGATTTTAAGGTTAAGTGTGGTTTTAACCTCAATATCTGAGAGTGACTAAAAACCACGTGGTTTTTTAATTTTTTTGGGAACAGTAAGCATTATTAGCCCAATTATTCTAGTTTTTATTATTGACATTAAAATTACCTATCGACTGGTATATATACTTTTTTGGTCAGTTCCGCTGTGCCTGCTCTAGGTCCAAAACCACGTGTCATTTTTCATGTTTTTCATTTTTTTGAAAAAACTAAGCATTATTAGCCCCAATAACCAAGGTAATAAATGTAGGTATTGAAATTATCTATCGACTGGTATATATACTTTTTTGGTCAGTTCCGCTGTGCCTGCTCTAGGTCCAAAACCACGAGTCATTTTTCACGTTTTTCATTTTTTTGAGAAAACTAAGCATTATTAGCCCCAAAAACCAAGTTAATAAATGTAGGTATTAAAATTATCTATCGACTGGTATATATACTTTTTTGGTCAGTTCCGCTGTGCCTGCTCTAGGTCCAAAACCACGAGTCATTTTTCATGTTTTTCATTTTTTTGAGAAAACTAAGCATTATTAGCCCCAATAACCAAGGTAATAAATGTAGGTATTAAAATTATCTATCGACTGGTATATATACTTTTTTGGTCAGTTCCGCTGTGCCTGCTCTAGGTCCAAAACCACGTGTCATATTTCATGTTTTTCATTTTTTTGAGAAAACTAAGCATTATTAGCCCCAATAACCAAGGTAATAAATGTAGGTATTGAAATTATCTATCGACTGGTATATATACTTTTTTGGTCAGTTCCGCTGTGCCTGCTCTAGGTCCAAAACCACGTGTCATTTTTCACGTTTTTCATTTTTTTGAGAAAACTAAGCATTATTAGCCCCAATAACCAAGGTAATAAATGTAGGTATTGAAATTATCTATCGACTGGTATATATACTTTTTTGGTCAGTTCCGCTGTGCCTGCTCTAGGTCCAAAACCACGAGTCATTTTTCACGTTTTTCATTTTTTTGAGAAAACTAAGCATTATTAGCCCCAACAACCAAGGTAATAAATGTAGGTATTAAAATTTCCTATTGACTGGTATATATACTTTTTTGGTCAGTTCCGCTGTGCCTGCTTTAGGTTCAAGACAAGAGTCATTTTATATGGTTTTCAATTTTTTGAGAAAACTAAGCATTATTAGCCCCAATAACCAAGGTAATAAATGTTGATATTAAAATTTCCTATTGACTGGTATATATACTTTTTTGGTCAGTTCCGCTGTGCCTGCTTGGGTCCAAAACACGTGCCATTTTAACTTCCTTCTTTTTTGAGTCAACGAAAGCATTAATCAATACGTTTTTGCTCTCATATGACAGATACTGGAAATGGCTATTACCTGAGATATGTTTGGTTCCAGCCAGTTCCGTTGCGTTGGAACTAGACACAAAAAAACCGTTAAAAACCAAAAATTTGTATGAAAAATTTCTATGCGATGACTTTTATACAGTTTCTTCTATTTGATACGATAAATCATGCCCGATCGTACCTAAAAACTAAAAGTTGCTACATAACATCAACTGATTTTTTATGACAGTTACGTCATTTTTGATTACTCACTGTAACTAACATTTCAAGCATTAGAATAGGATTTTAATGAAAGATCAACATCTACATTTAATATCCGCTATGTTGGTCCTTTTAGAGCCTTCTGTAAATAGTTATAGCATGAAGAAGATTGTTATAAAAGTTATAACGTAAAATTAAGTAACGTGAATTTTACTTAAAAATATTGTTTGAATGAATATAGACCAACTAGATCTCATTTTATTGGAAATAGAGGCTCTAAAAGATTGCTGGATCTTATTTTTATTAGGCATAGAGGATTTAGATTTTCTTGATAGTTACTGGATCTCATTTTTATTGGAGACAGGATCTGGATCTAATTTTTATTGGACACGCAGACTGTAGATGTTTACTGGATCTCATTTTTACTGGACATAGAGACTGTAGATGACTAACTGGATCTCATTTTATTAGAGATAGAGTATCTGGATCTTATTTTTATTGGGCATAGACATTTAATTCACACACCTTTTGGAGGGAAAATTTCAAACATATATTGACCGTTATAAGGTTTGAATTCTAAAGAGAGCGAGAATAGCTCAAGCTCGACTCTACTGTGATCTATGTAAAAACTGTGATTCTAAGCAAGTCGAGCGAGCGTAGCTCAAGCTCGACTCTACTCTGATCCATGTAAAAACTGTAATTCTAAACAAGTCGAGCGAGCGTAGCTCAAGCTCGACTCTACTGTGATCCATGTAAAACTGTGATTCTAAACAAGTCGAGCGAGCGTAGCTCAAGCTCGACTCTACTGTGATCCATGTAAAAACTGTAATTCTAAACAAGTCGAGCGAGCGTAGCTCAAGCTCGACTCTACTGTGATCCATGTAAAACTGTGATTCTAACCAAGTCGAGCGAGCGTAGCTCAAGCTCGACTCTACTGTGATCCATGTAAAAACTGTAATTCTAAACAAGTCGAGTGAGCGTAGCTCAAGCTCGACTCTACTCTGATCCATGTAAAAACTGTAATTCTAAACAAGTCGAGCGAGCGTAGCTCAAGCTCGACTCTACTGTGATCCATGTAAAACTGTGATTCTAAACAAGTCGAGCGAGCGTAGCTCAAGCTCGACTCTACTCTGATCCATGTAAAAACTGTAATTCTAAACAAGTCGAGCGAGCGTAGCTCAAGCTCGACTCTACTCTGATCCATGTAAAAACTGTAATTCTAAACAAGTCGAGCGAGCGTAGCTCAAGCTCGACTCTACTCTGATCCATGTAAAAACTGTAATTCTAAACAAGTCGAGCGAGCGTAGCTCAAGCTCGACTCTACTGTGATCCATGTAAAACTGTGATTCTAAACAAGTCGAGCGAGCGTAGCTCAAGCTCGACTCTACTGTGATCTATTTAAAAACTGTAATTCTAAACAAGTCGAGCGAGCGTAGCTCAAGCTCGACTCTACTGTGATCCATGTAAAACTGTGATTCTAAACAAGTCGAGCGAGCGTAGCTCAAGCTCGACTCTACTCTGATCCATGTAAAAACTGTAATTCTAAACAAGTCGAGCGAGCGTAGCTCAAGCTCGACTCTACTCTGATCCATGTAAAAACTGTAATTCTAAACAAGTCGAGCGAGCGTAGCTCAAGCTCGACTCTACTGTGATCCATGTAAAACTGTGATTGTAAACAAGTCGAGCGAGCGTAGCTCAAGCTCGACTCTACTGTGATCCATGTAAAAACTGTAATTCTAAACAAGTCGAGCGAGCGTAGCTCAAGCTCGACTCTACTGTGATCCATGTAAAACTGTGATTCTAAACAAGTCGAGCGAGCGTAGCTCAAGCTCGACTCTACTGTGATCCATGTAAAACTGTGATTCTAAACAAGTCGAGCGAGCGTAGCTCAAGCTCGACTCTACTCTGATCCATGTAAAAACTGTAATTCTAAACAAGTCGAGCGAGCGTAGCTCAAGCTCGACTCTACTCTGATCCATGTAAAAACTGTAATTCTAAACAAGTCGAGCGAGCGTAGCTCAAGCTCGACTCTACTGTGATCCATGTAAAACTGTGATTCTAAACAATTCGAGCGAGCGTAGCTCAAGCTCGACTCTACTGTGATCTATTTAAAAACTGTAATTCTAAACAAGTCGAGCGAGCGTAGCTCAAGCTCGACTCTACTGTGATCCATGTAAAACTGTGCCGTACGTACTGTATGGGTATACGAGAAAAAACACACTGTACATAGAAAGCCACGAACTTCCATGTTTTTACACGCTTTATATTGACTCACTCTGTCTATTTGTTAGTTGGTTTGTCATGATCAAATCTTGCAATTGATTTTTTGACCACTTCTACTGCTCCAATCGATTAATTTTTTGATTCTTTTTTACACTTTTTTGATATTTTATGATGTTTCATGATTTAAATATGCTTAATTATATTTTTTTATGTCATAAAACAGCAAAAAAGAGTATATTCTGATTTTTTTGAGTTTTTGTATGAAATATTGATATACTTCACAAGAGCAATAATCTTTCACTATACGTATATATACGAATATTTGTCACTAATAGATGTAGTTGTAAAACTGTTTGGATAAAATTGGTGTATAAATACAGCTATTGTGACTCGTTATATAGGTTTATATTGGTGAATGTAGTTTTGGGGAGAAAAATCTTTACGACTGTGAGTAATGAAAATACTTAGCTTGGAAAAAGGAGTTAAATTGTGAAAGTAAATAGCCAATTTTTTTTAGTCCTTGTAAAAAAATAAAGTTTGTATTCCAGTTGTGATGAGAGTATGAATTTTTTTGGTATTTTACATTTCATGAACATTAATATCAAATATTGTAACAATGAACAATATATAACAAAGCTGTGTAAATGATATAATTGTTGTTGATCACCAAGTACAAGTAAAAGGTTGAAAAAGCATGACTCATGGAATTGTCATGGTGGTGGGATAATCAGGTTATAAGATTAAGATATCAGGATATATGAAAAAGTGTTGGTAATTTGAGTTATAAAAATAGTTCGAGCGGAGCTCGAATGTAAAAGTTCGAACGTAGTTCGAACTAAGTTGAGCGTAGCTCACAAATTTTTACATCCTGAACGTAGCGTAGCGAGTGAAGGTGTGAAAATTTTTCCAAAGTTGTTAGAAGACTGTGGATATGTGAGAAAGGGTTGGTGATTTGAGTAACTATTGAACGCAATTTCTACAATTTTAGCAACACAAATATTCAATCGTAGTAGTCAAAGTTTTCTTAAAATAATTTAGTACAAATTCATATCTTAAACAATTAACACGTATTCATTCTTTTGTCGTCAATAAAATACAGTCCACTCTAAACCAAAATCATCGCATTTATTATTGATGTACGCAACAAATTGGTCCTTCGGGCCGGATTTATATTTAAATGGATATAACCTGATCATCAAGTCAAGAAAAATCACGTTAAGAAATTTTCAATGATTGATTAAAAAATTTGTATTGAAGTGAAGCTGAAGAGAAGAACAAGCAATTATCAAGTCAAGATGTCGATGAAAGGAATTGAAGACAAAAAGGCATTATAGAAGATTTTGAAAACATCAGAAGTACATAGGAAACATTGAAAGAAGAAAACGTTGACTACTACGATTGAATATTTGTGTTGCTCAAACTGTAGAAATTACGTTCAATAGTAATAATAGTTCGAGCGGAGCTCGAATAAAAAAGTTTGAACGTAGTTCAAACTAGGTTGAGCGTAGCTCACAAATTTTTACGTCCTGAACGTAGCGTAGCGAGTGAAGGCGTGAAAATTTTCCAAAGTTGTTAGAAGACTGGATATGTCAGAAAATTTTAAGTTAACCCCTGCGATCTATAATAGTCGCACGAACGGAGCGAGATTCGACAACTCCTGTGATCTATAAACAGTCGAACGAGCGCAGCGAGATTCGACAACCCCTGTGATCTATAAACAGTCGAACGAGCGGAGCGAGATTCGACAACCCCTGTGATCTATAAACAGTCGAACGAGCGGAGCGAGATTCGACAACCCCTGTAATCTATAAACAGTCGAACGAGCGGAGCGAGATTCGACAACCCCTGTGATCTATAAACAGTCGAACGAGCGGAGCGAGATTCGACAACCCCTGTGATCTATAAACAGTCGAACGAGCGGAGCGAGATTCGACAACCCCTGTGATCTATAAACAGTCGGACGAATAAAAAATTCGAATGGAGCTCGAATGTAATAGTTCGGACGAAGTCCGAAAAAAAAAATTTTCCCAAGCCCTTAGAAGACTGAGGATATGTGAGAAAATTTTATTTTTTTATACTGTAATCTATAAACAGTCGGACGAGCGAAGCGAGATCCGACAACCCCTGTGATCTATAAACAATCATACTAGCGGAGTTCGAACGAGACTTCGAATATACAAAAAAACTTTAGAGTTTAATCACAAAAATTCGAGCGAAGCTCGAATATAAATAGTTCGAACGCAGTTCGGACTAGGTTGAGCGTGAAAATTTTCCCAAGCCGTATGTACAGTACGGGAATAATTTACGGTGAAGTGATAAAAAATTTATAGAATACTTTGTGTCATAAACTACGGCTCGCCTTGGGATCTATATCAACTGGCGAGCGTAGCTCGCCTTTGGATCGGTATCAACTGGCGAGCGTAGCTCGCCTTTGGATCGATATCAACCGGCGAGCGTAGCTCGCCTTTGGATAGGTTATTGCCGTTGGCGAGCGTAGCTCGCCACGTGGAAGTTTGTGGTGTGATCTATACATCGTGTTTTTTGACATGAAATAGTGGAGCTTGGGAGATGTTTTGTGGTTGATAGGGCAACAATCTGAAATTACGTAAAATATTACAAAATGTTAAGCTTCAAAACACTTTGAAATAAAGCTTTCAACTTGTTACAAATTATATTAACAAAACAGCTCAATCATTTACTTAAATTCCTTCATATCTCAAGCATTTTTGGTATTTTACAATTAAGGATCGGATTTCTGTGTTATTGATTCTAAGAACCGAATTTCTCCATTTTTTGTGAAGACTATAAAAGGTAGATTGTTGATAATTATTGTAATAAAAGAGAGTAAAAAGAAAATCCTGTTATTTATCTTCTAGAAAAAAAACTTTTAAAAATGAGGTATTTGAAAAAATTCTTTACTTATAAGTTGCTAAGAAGTTTAACCATGAAAGATTTTATTTTGGAAATTTTGGTTTTACAAGATAATTCCTAGAACATTTTTCACATTTTTTTAAATTTTTAAAACAATTTTTCTTATTTCTAGAATTAATTCTTATTAAAAAATAATATTTTTAAATCAAATTTTTTTAAAAAAATAATATTTTCAAATCACATTTTAAAAAAGTATAATGAATATTAAAAAGTTTTAAAATTCAAAATTTAACTGTTTAATTACAAATTTCACCAAAAAATTTTAATTCGAAGTATTTTTAACATTTTTCCAGAAATTTTAAGAAAATTCTCTTCAAGTCATTAAACCCCCACTTAATTCCAACCCACCTTCCGACTTTCCACAAAACTGTTCAACGATACTACGAAAATTATCAAATAATTCAGAGACATCAATAAAAACCCACACAACATCAATAACAAGCAGACACAATCATCATTATTCATAGTGAAACTTTATAGCATCAAATTACGAGGAGCGAATTAAAGTCTAATTAATTAAATCGTTGGAAATTAACGAGTTATTTAATCTTTAAAATTTTCAATTAATTATACACGAACAACAGCTATGAAAGAAAGATCAAGCAATAAAAAATGAAATGGGACAGGACACTTGATACCATTATCGATGGACCAAATAGCAGCAGTGAGAGTAAAATTCCCGATAGTAAGGATCAAATAACAACATTTAAATGACGCAATCGCGAAAGGTAAAAACAATTAATTTTAATTTTTATCAACCATTAAATTTAAAATTGGTAAGTTAACCCTTTTCTTTGCCCATCAAACAAAGTTTTTCTTTCTTCTTTTACAGAAAAATAATTTAATTCAATAAAAGATGGCAAAAGTATTAACAAGGATAGACGGAGGGACCTCCTCCCCATGCTTGTTGGTCCTTTCAATTCCAATGAAAAAAGTTTTATTTTGTGATCAAATTTAATTTTGCAATTAAAGAAAATAAAACAATAAAATTAAGGTGAAAAGAAAAACTAGTAATACGTCCACGGGCTCGCGGGACGGAAGCGCATTTTCCTGCAAAGCAAACTACGCAGAGAACTGACGCAAAAAGTTAGTTAGAGATCCATAATTATACACTCATAGAAATAATTGTACAGTTTTGATTTGAGTAATACTAACATTTTTTCTATGAGTGTAGGTACAGCCAAGGAATCCACATACCAAATTTCAACTAATTTGATTAAAGTTATAGCAAAAAGAGTTTGACGTAGCTTCTTGCCCCTCGAATTTCAAAATGAAAAAAATTTTCAACACCACCACCCCCCCCCCCCCCCGATCCCCCTTGTAGAGACCCTCCCTAACCCCTAAAGTTTCCTCCCCAAGTATAACGTAACACTTTACGTATACGTAACGTTTACGTAAGCCACTAGTAAGAAGAGTTTTAAGCTAGTTCCAGCAAAGGAAGTGACTAGTTCCAAAAATTTTTACTTCTTTAGGGTCCCTGGATTAGTAGTTACATTTTGACACCAAAATGAAATTTCTAGGTTGTTCCTGTAAAGAGGAGTTGCTGTGACGAACGGACGGACGGACGGACGGACGGACAAAGTGAGGACATAAGCGCCTTTTTTTTCAAAGGAAAATGCGCTAAAAAGAGAGATGAAAATTGAATGGTAAGCAATGAATGTAAATAAGCGGACTTAAGGCGCATTTTTTAAAAGAAAAAAAATAGTATTTTTCTAAGGTTATGTCAGAAGTAAGCTTTCCCAATTTCTCGGTCTCGAGAATTTTCGAGACTCGAGACCAAAAATTAAACTTAAATATCTTGGATGCAGGTTCATGCCAGCTTAACCCAGACTCTCTTTCCGGGTGTCATTTGTAAAATCTTTTGAAAAATTGAAGACCATCTTATATTTAACCCTGATGAATCAGACAAAATGACAGCATCTTTACATGTTCATACAAAATCTCACTAAATGCTCTAAAACAGAATTAAAAATTTATTTGTTTCGTAATTTGCAAGAAATAATTTATGAGCAAGAGATAAAGTTGAGGTGGACTTGATAGGATGGAGAAATTAACTAGATTTATTTCCAAAGTTTTGAATCTTTTTGATTAAAAAACTGTCCGATTTTATTAAGATTTTTATTTAAACTATGAATAGGCTAATCAAGGATGTCAGCTGGAGGCAAAAAATCTTTTTTTTTTCATCAAATCGCCATAAATCCTCACAAAACTCTTCCATCCCCGCGCTCGTAATTTATTGTACCTTACGGAAAAATTCTTCCATCTTTTAAACAACAAAATAAGAAGCAAAAAAAAGCAAAATTTGTTGACTTTTTTATTTACAATTGTCACATAAAAATCCACAGGGACTTGAATTGTATGCTTATGCTCAACATTTGTTCAGCACAGAAGGAAATAAAGCATGAACTAGGTCGCGTTATCAGACAAAATAGCGGGGCAATATTTTTCAGGTACAGAAATTTTATCGCGTGTATTTATTTGAGTTTGAGAATGTTTTATGTAAATTTGATTTAAAAGTTAAATAAATATTTTTGTGACGTGCGACAGCGTAAAGTTTTCGGTCAGAGCGTTTTACTTGTGTAATTAACTTATTAATGAGTTTTGAGATATATTTTTATTTTGTGATTTTTGTGAAATGTTTTGTTTTATTTTATGTTTAATTGTTTTGTATATATTTTTATGTATCTTTTCACTCATAGTGAACATTAAAAGGAAGCCACTTTGACAAATGAAAAGGCCACTGTTTTATTGTTTTATTTGCAATAATTTATTATATGAGCTAGGAGTGATAATAATTTGAATTTGAGAATTTAAAATTTTTGAATTTTTTATGAAAATTAAAATTTTTAATATTTCACATTTTTTAAAATTGATTTTTTTAATTTAGTTCTTTTTAATTTAAAATTTGCTTAAATTTGGAATTTTTAAACTTGAAATTTTCAACAAAAAAAAAGAATTTTTTAAATTTAAAATTTTAAAAAAATTAGAAGTTTTGAAACTTAATTTAAAAAAATGGATTTTTTTAATTTAAAATTTTGAATAAACTCTTAAAGGTATAAATTTTAGGTAACAAAATAAACGACTTATCTACCTTTAATCTCCCGGTCCCTGACATAAACCTATAAATCTTCCATAACAACCACCAGTGGATGAACACAAGCTGTGTTCTTTGGTGTATTTCAGTCACACAAAAAGCATAAAACTGAGAGCAAAAATGAGAGCAGAATTTATGGCAAATACGAAATATCATTAAAATGTATTAAAAGTGTCAACAAACAGTCATCAAACTGAAAATGAAATATTTATGTTTATGCAATGTTGATGAGGAAAATAAAAAATTTTAAATTAATTTTGAAAGCTTGGAAATTCATTGAAATTTTTTTAAAGCTTAAAAGTGAATTTTTAAAATTTATAAATTTAAAAAATTGCCAAATTCTTTAAAAATGTCCCTGCATATCAGTCAATGATTCCCAAAAATACCAATTCTTTAACTTTCACCCATCAATTTCCATTTCAACGGCAACCTTTCTAATTAATCTACTTCTTTATCAATTCCATCCAATTTCAAGGCACACCATCATGTCATTCAATGAAAAATTCACCAATGTTCCCCAACACCAAGGCTGTCTCTTTATATACAAGTTTAATTAATCTCGAAAAAAATGAACAACATGAAAAAAGTGAGCAGCAATAAGCTTCTCATTCACACCAGATTCACTCGCAATTAGTCATTATCCATTCGTTTATTATTGAAGGCATTCAGGCACGAACTGCTTGTCGTTTTGTTTATGAAAACCATCAACATGGAATGAAAAATCGATTTTAATATGTTTTTTGAAGACTGTGGATAGAGGCTTATGATGGGGCTTAAGTGGTAAGATTTACAATAAGAACTAATGTTGCGGGATTAGCGAAATAATTTTAAGATATTAGATTTAAGATTTAATATAAAATTTACAATTTGATAGAAAACAAAATGCTGTCAACACCAATTTAAATTTCCCATAATCTCCAATAATCCCACAAGCAGAAATAATTGTCAACTCAACAACCAAAAATTGACAATGAATATTTTTTGCAGTATTAACATTTTCAATTATAAAATTGATTTACCAAATAGAATATCAAGCTTCACACAATTGAATAAATATTTCTAGTTGAATAAAACCAAATTGTCAATAAGCGAAATTCCCATTCATGCTAATGTGATTTGGAAAAATTGAGCAATTAATTTTTAGTGTTGAGTGAGAGTTTTTCTAATGATACCGAGTATTATTGGCTTTTGAATTAATTCAATTGATTTTTCATGAAATATTGGATTGGATATTCAGTTTTTAATTAAATTATAAAAAGTCAAGAATTAATTTCAAGAATTATGCAAATTAAAAATTGATGTAAAAAATTCAAAAACTCACCACTGTGACAAAACCTTCGAGTCGATACTGTACACGGAACTGTTCTTGCCACCATCAAATCCACCAAAACGCATGTCATAGCTGTCCTCCATGCTTAAGTTTTAATTTTTTTCCCTTCTAAACTTTGAACTTTTCACAAATTTTTTTTGTCTTATTTCGAAAAAAATTTGAATCACTTTAACGTGAAAATTTTCATGTTTATCATGATTTAGTCACGGAAATTAATGAATATCTTATCATAATCCACTCATTCTTCCCTTTTTTGTAAAGGACACTTTTTTATATTAACGAAAGTTTTTCTTGCTGACAGTTCTCGTTTAATAAACTCACGTACAATGCGAGGATAAAAAGTTTTTTTGCTATTCTTCACTGCTGCCTTTGCTAGTCAGAATGACAAGGATGTTGATGGTAAAAAGATGAAAAGTTGATAAAAAAAATTTCTGAAATGAAAAGATGAAAAAAGTATTTTTGTTTAGTTATGATAAAAAATTTAAGAGTTTTTTAGGTATTGACAGGCATTTAGCCTCATCTTGTTAATATTTGAGTGGAATTGCTCCTTAAACTTGTTAAATTTTCCACAACATTTGAATAATTTTTTATTTTAAATTTCACCAAATTGTAAATTTTGTATTCAAAGATTACTATGATTAAGAAAAATTTCTTCAATTTCTTTTGCTTAATCATTTAATAAATGATGATTATCCCTGAATAAAATTTTTTCTCATCCCGTTACACTAAAAAGGATCATAAAAAATATATGATAAGGGGTCGTTCACTTATTATGTTACGCAGAACAGCGACTTTATAGACCCCTCCTCCCCCTCCTTACAAATTTTCAATAAAAAAATATTTTTTTTAGTTTAGCCTGTTACAAAATCTTAGACCCCTTCCCCTAAAATGTGAACGACCCCTAAGAGAATAAAGGTTTGATGAAAGAGAAACTAAATTGTTCATATCTTTCCACTTGAGTTGCCTTTTTTATTCAAGATTGATGAACATACCGAAGTTTTTTTTCTTCTTTTGTGGAACTTAAAGTAAAATTAATTGTGTAAATGGACAAAATTGATGAAATCATAATTGAAGAGTTATGGAAATTTTATTAAAAAAGTTTGATACTTTTGGATGTTTCTGATAGATTTAAGACTCTTCACTATGCTTCTTCAGAATTCATGCTGTTCATATAATCTCAATTAATTACAGTTTTAACTAATTATGTACTAGTTTAGTTAGTAAGAGCAATCATGAATCAAATATGGCATAATATCATATGACTGGATCCAATGGGCGACAACAGTTCTTATTCTTCGAAATCGAAGCTTCGAAAATGTAATTTTTTCAAAAAAAAAAATATGACCGTTACAAATTTTTGTAAGTAAATTTAACGGTTTTTGAAAATTCAAAAATTTTTACACTTCGAATATTTTCGAAATAGCTTTGAATTTCTAAAAAAATAACGGTTACTACTACTGTTGTCATCCATTGGGACTGGATATAAGTTTTATTATAATAAGCATGTGAAAACTCATGTTTACATTATTAAATGTAGAATTTGTCTTGAAAATTCAAGAAAATTCAATTTAGTTTTATTCCAAAATTGTGTCATTTATTCATCCAGATTCATAAGCATTCAAGTTTTCATATGCAAAATCTTATTCAGAAAATTTTGAAAACATGAGAAAAGTTTATGGTCTTGAAAAGCAGTTTCTATAGAATTTTTAACCACTTAAAACGAAAAAGTCTTGAGAACAAGAAAAAAATATGACAGTCAACGTCAAAAAAAAAGAATTTTGCGAGCATTTTATTTCTTATAGAATATTAACATGTGGAATTTTCAACTGTCAAAAAGGCAGACTTGGAGGAATTTTAGATTTTTTAAAAAAGAATTTTTGTCATTTTGTTTGAATTTGAGGAATTAAAATTTAGTTTTCTGCTGAAGTTTAGTTGGTCATGTAGAGTAGAGACCCAGAAAATATTTTTAGGTGGACCAATATTTTTTATTCCTTTTGAGTGTTTTGTACCTAACTAAGAGAATAATTGACCTACAAGCTAGAGCTTCGGAAAAACTTGCAAAGAAATCAAATTTAAAAATTCAAGAATTTTCAAGCTCAACAATTCTAAGTAAAATATTTACAAAACATCTCACGCCAGATATCAACTACAATTTCCTTCCATGAAAGCATTTCCCAACAGAATTTTAATCCAAAAAGAAGAAAAATTGTATTTCTCAACTTGATCTGCATCATGTAAAAAAATGTGGAACATCAGAACCTGTTTAAGCGGAAACGTGTAGCAGAAAAAAAAGTTCTGTGACAGAATGGAAAAGCAACAGAATTTTCAGTAAATTTGTATCACAGATGGAGAATATGAAGAGTAAAATAATGTTTTATATCACATGTCAGCACACGTCTCCTGGCAATTTTCACACTGCTGGTCTCATAAATATTATGTCTGTGTCTTTATTGATTTTTTTTTCAAGGAACAATTTTTTATTTTGAAATTCAGGAAAAACAAATTGAACAACTAACTTGTAGAGAAGTCATTGTGGGTGGACAATTTTCTGTCAGTTTGAATTGTTTTCAATTTGTGGCTCAATTGAGTGGTTGATGTCTTTATCGTCGATAAATTTTTGGGATAAAATGTTATTTCTGTGCTAAAAAGGAAACAATTTATGATTTTTGATTGAGAAAATGTTAGGAGGGTTAAGATGTAGCACGCAGGGTCGTTTCTAGGGGGCCCATTCTTCATTTTTTAATAAAGCTCATGCGGTCATGATTCGAAAAGATATCCAAGAACAATCTGGCCCCAAAAAAATCCTTGATACACCCCTGGTAGTTAAAAAAGATTAAAAATTTAAATCCGAGTTACACAATAGGGCACCATTACGTTGTCATGTTGACGGTAACATGGTCAGAAAGGCTTTTTGGTACCCTAAGTCGCTAACATGGTGGGTACTCTTAAAAAAAGAAATTTAAATCTTGAAAAGGAATTAGATAAAACCAGAATTTAGCCTTTCTGCTTACTTTTCTCAGAAATAAGAGAAAAAGCCTTTAAAAAAATATTTTTAAAATTCAAGAACAAAAAAAGTCTTACAAAACCACACAAAAAGAATTTTGAGGGAAAAAAACTTCAAAAATTTCTTACTCTTTCTTTTTCACTTCATCCTTTATCTTATGAATTAAAAATAATTTTCTTTTTCCATTCCAGATATTTTAGCCAACACAACTGTCTGAATGAAGTACATCAGAATATCAAATGGCTGAATAATCTTTTATTCTCATGTTCTGGATGTATTAGTGCCGCTTTTATGGGGCTTTAAGAGCTAACGTTGCTTAATCTGACTTTAATGAGGAAAAAGAAATTGGTTTCGTTGCCATTTATCGTAATTAATTGATATATTCATTAATACTGAAGTAAATTAGGTGAAATAGCTTCTTTTGAGAAGATCAAGGACGAAAAAGAAGAAAATGTGATACATTATGCTGCTATGTGGGCGCCTAAATAGATTTATTGGTTTCTAGGCATAATGAATAAATGAAAATTGTCATTAAACGCCTACATGCCAGTAATGGTAGAGCAAATGAACACAGAATAAGATATGTGACCTGATGGGTAATAGAATTGTATTTAAAATTTGTTTTTGAAAAAATAATAATTATATTCTTATATTGACTCTAGTTAGTCTAGTCAACTAGACTTAAATCTGCTTGCTTATAATGAAGCTTCTACTTTTCTAACTCAACATTAGCTTCCTATTGTATCCCTCAGGATATCATTTTGAAATGAGTTGACCTTAACTTTAAAAATAATAATAAAATTCAATTTTCAAGTGCACTGCACTCTCAGATCCACACCTCCCCTTCTCAAATTACTGAAAATTCTTACATTTATATAAATTATGTACAACAAGATTTATTTTTTAACATTTAAAACTCAATTTTTCTCTCCAAATAAGCAGACTATTAAATGAACTTTAATTAAATCCGTCTACCTTTTTCTTCCCACATTTTTTGTCATAAATACACCATTAAGGATTTAAAACAAGCAGAAATTCTTTTGAGGACGGCAAAAAAAATTATTTCTTTTGTGATAAAAAGAAGGAAGAAATGAGATTTTTTTTTCGCAAAGATAAGCAAATAAACTGTCAACATTTTGTGGACACATGAAAGAAACGAAACTTTAAGGAGAGTCCTTAACTTTTTTATTTTCATTTTCTTTTCCTTTTATGATAATTCTTTCCTTTTAAGTAATTTTTTATGAGTTGTTTCTCTTTTGTAATTTTTTGTGAGGTTCTTAACATGAAACAGGGTGATTAAATTAAATTAAGAAGTCAATAAAAAAATTTTGTTGTCTTTTTGGTGGTGAAAATTTGCAATAAAATTAATTTGGAGAGGAAAGTTGTAAAATGAGATTAATTTAAAATAAGATTTTTAATTCACAATGTTTTAAATATTAAATTTTCATTTCATCATTTAAACATTAAATTTTAATCTTCTTCATTTTTTCCAACAAAATTCACTTTTATTAGAATTTAAATTTTTTAATTCCCTTTTTTAGTAATTGTATTGTATTGTAAATATTTTATTACCAAAGGTATTATATTTGGAAAATGATACAGATAATATGAGTAAATGAACATTGAAAGCGTTGTATAAATTGACAATAATATAGTTCGTATATGAGTTTAAAGGTTCGAATAGTAATTTAAATAAATGGAGGAATTAGGAGTAATTAGTAAAACATTTGCAACTTTATCTTTAAAAACATCATGAAAGTAAAATTTAGAAAAAAATAATAAATTTTTAATTCAACATTTCCTTTCATTATCACTGTTCAGTATAAAAATCAATCAATTAACTAATTACAGTACATGAAGAAGACAAACGTCATTTTCATTCAACTTCAAGTCACAAGAAAAGTAAAATAAAACCCCGAAAAAAAAATCTTCAATTCTTCTTCAATTTCAATTCAAACATCTGGCGCTTAAGTTAATTAACTTAATTTGAGGAACGAAAAGGCTTTCTTGCGTCATCATTTCACTTCTTTTTGGACACTCTTTCTTATGAGAAATGTAAATTTTATCCATAGATATTTTTTTAAAAGCGTCTCATCTCAAACGAAAACTGTCCTTAACGGAAGAGTCCTTAATTTTTCTCTATTTTCGTCATCGCTGCTGGCAATAATTAGTTTGAAATTAATTTTTTTTTCACTCGACGCTTTGAAGAGCGAGAATAATAAAGCGACGAAAGGAAGGAAGTAATGAAAAAAATGAGGAAAAAATAAAAAATTGTTTTGAGAAGGAAGAAAAATGTGAACGAGTTGAGTGGATATTGAAAATGAGTTTATTGGACGCTAAGGAATTGGGGCGATTTTCTTGTTGATTGTGAAAATTGAAACTTTCTGATGTTGACTTTATTGGATACAATAAAATTTATTATGTGATTTTTAGATAATATTTTTTGTGATTTTTTGCCATGTTTAAAATAATATATTTAATATATTTAGTTGTGTCTAGTTAAAAATTAAAAATTCTTTACAATGCTAGGTAAATATTTATATAAATTATAAAATTCTTATTGAGTCCAAACTTCGTCGATTTCCATCAAAAATTCAACAACGCCTTCTCCAAATTTTCTTAAAATTGCTTGAAGACATCCGATCTAGTTTCAATTTTTATTAAAGAAAAACATTTACATTTCTATAGTAAACCCCTCGTAAATGTATCAAGTATCTTTTAGCTCAGGACCCTCACAAACTCATTTCTCGCAATTTGATTGTAAATTTGTAGAAATCAATTTAATCACCGTACATTCAACCTTGTTAATTTGACCTCCACCGTAATTCAATTTTAAAAACTTTACTCGGCAATAAATCTTTCATCAACGAATTCAATTATTCTTCGAAAATATTGAAAAAAATTTTCCCTCCACAATCTGCGATGCACAATATAAAAAGTGTATTTTTTGCAAGATCGAATAAGCTTTCACGTTCCCATCTGATAAATTGTAATTCCAATTCATTGTAATTTCATTAATTATGAAAAAATGATTATTCTTCCAATACGATCGGTTCTCATGTCAGTACTCAGTTTGAAATGCAATATTAAAATTGTGAAATTGTGCGATTGCATGGATGAACATTAAATGCATTTCAATATTGAATAAATGATGTGTAGGTATGATGGATTGGATGGAGGAAGTGAGTGAAAAGAGAAGAAATATTGTCGCGATTGAGATATAAAAAAATTGTAGAACATTAAAACTTAATGCTGATGGAATAGCAAACAAAGATTTTCTGGGAAGCACACTCGAGACGTGGTGTCAAGCTCGTAACTAAAACACGACAAATAGATCCACAAATACGCTGGCATCTTTGAATTTTGTGTTGATTTTGCTTGATAGATGCCAGTTCTAACCCAGAGCAGTGTCAGTTCCTATTGTTGATTGATTTTAAATGAAGTGCAATCAAAATAATCCAGTATTGTATTGATTCCAAACGCTTAAATCAGATTTATGGATAATTTGCATAATCATTCCCTTTTTTCACTCGAAAAGGTAATCACAGCTTCCATCTCAATCCTTTATTTTTTTAAACAAAAAGCAATAAAATCCACCGCAAAGTACAACCTTCAATCTAAATCAGGCGATTGGCAATTGATGGAAAAATAAAATGAGCTATAAAACCCAGCGAATTACCCCTTCGAGGATGCCAATTACCGCTCTTGACTTGAATGTATATAATTTATTTTGTTTTCATTCTTTTTGTTTGCTTTTCTTTAGAATGCACTTTTATCACGAACCTGCAATTAACTTACACTCATTGTTTAAACTGACTGACTAGTCATGACTTTAAAAACTTCACTTTCATGACATTACATTTATCGAACTTTTTCTATGTTTTAACGATTGGTGATTTGGCGCGTTGTTGCATGTAGTTTAAAGTCTTGAATGACTGTTATTATGAGCATTAGTCAGCATATGTTTAAAGGGAATTGGGATGGAAACCTTCATGCTTATGGCATTTTTAAAAAAGTTTAATTGGTCTGGATTGAAACCTTCAACATGAGCTGTGAAAATCTTGATGAATACCCATCTTCAAGTTACATCATATGAAACCAAAAGTCCTGAGAACAGTTTCTAGTCGAACATCCCACTTACCCTACCGAGGGTGTCCTAGAATTAGTAGTAAAATATCTTACTCGGGGGAGAACAGGAATTCAAAAATCAGCCCTAACTTACGCAATTGATAATAATTTTGGCATAACAGGATACCAAACCATCATAGTATCCACCGTATCCCATCCCTTGATCAAGCAACAAACTTTAGTGTCGGAAGATTTTCACATTTTATCGCATACAAAATAAATTAACTGTAAAACTAAGCAAAAGTTTCTCTCTGTGTTTTTCCTTTATTTAAGAATTATTTAAATACAAAAACTTTTCTTTTCCCTTTTTCTCCTCTTTTGAGTTTGAAAACTGAGTCTGAAAATGTAAAAGTTTTCACTTCTTGAAAAAGTTGAAAGATAAATATGAATAAGGAATTCCTTTTATATGGGAGATAATTTTTCATTTCTTAGGGTCATTCATAAATGACGTCAAACGTTTAAGAAGGATATAAAGCTTTGGGTATCGAATCTTGTGACAGATGGAAGGACTTCAAATTCAAATTCTTGATGGACGTCATTTATGAATGACCCTCCAACTATAGTTTTCTTTTTGAATTATATGAAGAATAAGTTTTGTTGCATAAAACACTTTTGTAAATTTAGAAGCAAATATGAGCTTGTTATGTAGAAATAAATACATGGTGCTCAAATATACATCACATCACATGATAATGATGACAAAACAGAACAAATTGCAAGTCAAACATAGCTAAAGACACTCTAACAAGCAAGCTTCATCTCAATTCAACAATGCCTGACTCAAAATCTCTCAATCATTCTGTTATACAACAAATCTAGTACTTTTCCTCGAACATCCACAGAAGAGACATAAATCAACCCACAGTCTTCGATTTCAATTGATTCCAACTTTATGCCATCAACTCGTGTCGAGAATACATAAAAAAATTTCAAATTGACATAAAAGCACGCAAAACTTTCAATAGAAAAAAGAAACTTTTTAAGCTTCTTTCGACATAAAAAAATCATCAATTTTTCTTTCTCTATAAAACTGCACGTGGAGATACTTGCAGCGATAGATGACTCTTAAAACTTTTTGGGAAATTGAAAAGGTCCTCTTTTATTCATGTTATTTTTGCAGAGCTGTTTCGAAGGTTTGAGTAAGTCAGGTGGTAATTAAAAGAGGTCATTTTGGAGGGGTCAGAGTTTTGATACGTTTCAAGTTGTAGAATTTTTCTCAATCCTTAGTGAAATTTTAGAGAATTCGAAAGTTCGAGTCATATAATAGTGATTTTGTCAAACTTTGTAAAAGGAAATCAATAGATCTGTGGACAGAAGTTAGAGTTAAGTAGTTTAATCAATTTCCATGAAAGAGTGGATTCGATTCCTACCAAAAATTAGATTTATTATATAAAGATAATTCATTTTATTTTTTTAGAACCTGCTCTGCCAATCTAAAGATTTTCAAGTTCAAAACATAAATTTATGAAGATCAAAAGTCAAATACAAGTCATGAAATGTAAATCAATACGTATGAACTTTTCATAGAAAAAAAACTAAAATCTCATTTTATTGCGAAATTGTATACATCATGAAAAATATTGAAATAAATACGTAATTTTTCTAAGAAGTAATTGAATATTAGAAAAAGGTCCAAAACAAGAATTTACCCACGTGTCTAAAAATTTTTCAAAATTAATTGATTACCATCTGTGCTTACGATTGAGTGCCTAAATTATTTGGTTCATTAATTTTTTTTGAAGACTTTCCAATGAAATTTATCGAAGAATTTTTTAAGGTATTCTCTGTCACTTAACTCAACAACTCTTCACTGTTCTTGTGTCTCTACAATTTTTACCTTTATTTCCTGATTAAAATTCTTTTGTTTCTCACTGAATTTTTTTTAATAAAAGTTTCCTTAATCAAAAGAAAAGAAAACTTTCAATTTAAATAGTGTCAAGCTTGTCATTTGCACTTTACTTTCCATATTTCCTTGTTCACTACGAAAAGTTTCTTCGTTTTTACAGTCAAGAAGAAACTAGAAACAACAAACATAATTTAAAATATATTTTCTCATTATCACGAACGTCCAGTTAAAGTATTTCGATTTTCTTTTGTTCTGTTCTTAAAGTTTTTATAAGCAAAAGCAACAAGTTTGATGGTCATTTGTGTATATAGTGCATTTTCTGGGATAGAAATAATTTGTTTTTGATATTTTGCACAAATTTCAAAAAATAAAGAGTATTTCTCTGAAAAATCAGGAAGATAGTCAACTTATCCTTGTGCCTGCTTATTCCAAAAATCAAAATCATTTTACAAAACAATAATCAAAAGTCCCAAGCTATCCAGTCAAATTGACCTCAATAATCTCACAACAAATCCCAACTCGAAGAAACCCTTAAGGATGAAGATCAATTTTCGGTTCATTTCTATTTACGCTTGGAGAGTTTTGCAAAAACAAAAGAAGTAGAAGAAAATTTTCCATCTCCATGCAACGGTAAGTGCTGAAATGCATGTTGTATAAATTTATATCCAGGAAAGAAAATTGAAATTGAAAGAAATTCGAGGAGCTTTTAAATTGCTGTTGCAGAAATAAATGGAAATGGCTTAATGCTTCAGTAAAACAACTTTAAATCAGCGGTGCATACTGTACAGCTTTCATCATTTCAGTTCCTTTTTGCTGTGTCATAGAAAAATATGAGAAAAAAAAGTTTCTTTCTTTTTGCTTCCTTTTTCTCAAATCCATAAATATTCAAAAAGTACTTACTAAGAATATTCAATATTTAAAAGGAGGAACTTAAAGAGCTCAATGGGAATTTTTGATTTTTTTTTTCATTGCTGAATGTCGGCAAAATCAATTCGCTTGCAAAAGTTTTCTAGAAGAAGAAATATTTTTAATACAAAAGGAAAATAAATTTTTAAGGATATTGAAATGAAGGCTTTTGAGGGACATAACCTTATGCGTCCTTAAAAGAAATTAACAGACTTTTTTAGACCCCACTGAAACTCAAAAGACCTCGATCAACCCCATCAGATCTCATCGGACCTCAAGAAACATTATTCGATATCAAAAATTCTCATTCAACTTCAACAGACCTTGCTACATCCCAAACATAATTTAAATAAATGCTAAAACTTCACATCAACAACCATAAATCCTAAAAACATTCCTAACATCACTTCCATTATCATATTTCTATTGCCAATCAAAATCTATACGAGTACAAAGGAAAGCAACAAAAAAAAATCACTGTTAAGGTGAAGTAGCTCATGTACATGTTTTCATAATGTACCTTGACATTCGTCTTATTTAAGTCATACGACATACATTCCACTCGCTATCAATCATTGTCATGAAGTGAACGTAAAGCTCTACATTCATCTATCGTTCCTTCGTCTTCATGAAGATTTATCAATTTTATTTTCATTCCTATGCTGTTGAGTGTAAAAATTGTAGGTAATATGAATACATTAAGGCCTGTACATGTCGATGGCAATCGACCTTAAATTTAAAAAATAAAAAATTATATATTCAGCAGTATATACACATAAATTATTAAAGTACGACGATGATGATGACGAGGAATGTGCATGAATAATTTATGATGTTTGTGGCACTACGAAAATAAACTCATTGCACTGTGTCTCATTTTTTTAAACAAAAAAAACTCGAGGCAGCCTGATATCTGACACATAAATTCATAGCGATAATAGTAATGAATTAATTGTAAATTGAAATGGATGTAAATGGAACCAAAAAAGAATACATTTATGTTTCGAATATATCATTACGCGGCTGTTTCATTTTGATAATCGATATTATGAATTAAACAGCTCGACTCGTTACTTTGTTGCTGGCTTTTGTTGGATGGAATTTTTTCATCGAGTTGGAAGTTTTGATTGAAATGCTCTGGCATTATGTCCTGTGGATAATAGTGATGTCGTTGAGTAAATTTTGATCTCATGGGTACTTATTTTTATAAAACCAATATGGTCACAACTCTCAAAGATCACGACAAAAAATATCCGAAAAAATCGGAACCCCCCCCCCCCCCCCCCAAAAAAAAAATTCTGGATAATTCCCTGCTCTATGGTATTATTCCTCAAATCTTTAAATTGACTGTATTTTATAAGCCTTACTAAAAAGTTGGTTGTGGTATTAAGATCAAGTTTTGAAATTTTCTTAATTCCTGTTCCAGAACTGACAATTTCTAAAAACTACTAAGTTTGATAATAATTATAAAGCACAAAATGCGCCTTAAATTCACCAAACTCATCCCGTTCATATTTAAACCTTACAATCCTTTTTCATTACAACCCTCAGGTAGGCTTTTATAATGTAAGTGCACAGCTTTTATGTTAATGAATATTTTAAAGTATTTTCACTGTTTTGCAATTCTTTGTAATATTAAGTTTCTAGCGTAAATTTGCTTTGTGAAAATTGAAAAGGATTTAATAACTGTTATAACATGAATTGCTTTGAACTCTACAGAGAAATGATACCTTTCAGTGTTTGATTTAAAATAATAGCTTTTGTAGTTTTTCACATGAAGCTTGCTTTTTTTCAAATATTGATGTGAATGAAAATTTTATAGCTTTGTGGAATTAACTATTGAGAAGCTTTCATTGAGAAATTTGTATGAAATGACAGGCTTTTGAAGGTATTGTTGGATTTAAAATGTAGAAAATTGTGGGTTAGCTGCTCAAATGTTTGCATACTTATGAATTGGATTTTAAAAAAAATTTGAGCTTTTGGTGGCGTTTTGGGTACCAGGTGAACGACATTCCCCCTTAAAAAATATTTATTTTTTTCAATCAACGTTAATCACTCAATTCGTGCCACTTACTGCCTTCCCACATTACATTGTGTAAAAATTTCATTATTAATTATGAAGTATGTCCCACAATTATCATTCAAAACTGAATACCTGTCATAAAACTTTACAAAACATTTTCATTCAGATCTATTCACAAATTACCGCCCCCGAACTTAAATAATTTCTACCATTAGTATTCATGTAAATCTCTACACTTCAATTGTCGATTTCCATTAAAAATTTATGACATGACTATCAATGTCGAAACGCAAGTTCCACCTTAATGCTATGGTTTACAAAAGACACTCAATCCCACGTATAATGAATTTTTCACTGTCAACTTAAAAGACCACTATGAGGAAATTACCACAAACTTACACCGACGAGAAATTCCAAAACATTAAATTTATGTCATTAAAGGGAAAAAAATCTTGAATTACATGACTTGCATCGACTGAACCATTAAATCGCTCAGCCAATAAAAATTTTATGAGGTAGGAAAATTTTTCGTGGATTGCTTGTTTTCTTACAGAAGGCAATCAATCATAATCAAAATTGTAAGGGATCTTGAATAAACGATATTACATGACCTTCGGTTGTCGTTTGTTGGATTTGAAACTTTTTGAGGAGTTTAGAATTTTGTTAATTATTATTTTTTTATGCAGAGGGGTTTTATGATGTTAAATGTCCACCAAACCTTGCACGTCAACCCTAAAAAATCTTCTTATTTTTAGAAAATTCCAATATTTTCAAATAATTTGAATAATTTACAAAAAATTTTTTGAAATTTTAGAGGTCGTTCACTTATGACGTGCAATATTTAGGAGGGAGGGGGTCTGAGATTTAGTGACACCTTCATACAAAAAGATTTTTTTGTATGAAAATTTTTGACAAGGGGGGAGGGGATTTCTAAAAGTCCTATTCTTTAATGGACATTATAAATGAATGACCCCTTAAGTAACTCAATAAACTTTAATTTCAAATTAAATTTCATCATGGTTATCTCATCCAGTATCGTCATGAATTCCTCGTGATTAAATAAATTGTTTTTTCACCGCAGGTAGAGCGAATCCAACTAACACTCATATTTAATTAAATTCAACCCAGAAGCCCTAGTTGCTCTAGTTTACACTCTGCAAATAAGCATTCTGCTAGATTTATGTTTGATGAATTTTTGTAGAAATTTTTAGAATCAGAATAATTTTTAAAAATTCAAAACAACAAAAACTGACCAAAAACAAGCTAATTAATCATTTCACATCCACAACAAATTTAATATTAAAATGAAATTAAAATTCTCATGATTCCATAACATAAATTGAGTGATGAATTAATAACCACCATAAACAACCAAGCCTGAAATGAAGATTAATAAATTAAATTGGTAAATTAAGCGTCAGATGAATCCGCAACGAGCTACATTGTTGATTCTCGCTGAATGTTTAATGAATGTCATTAATATATATTTAGGTACGTCCAATTACCTTAAATGTCAAGGTTTATCTCGCTATTTTTGCACAGATTAAAAATACATTTGTAAACGAGTTGAAGACGTTTTTGTTAATGTATGTAGACAATGCAATTTGTAGATCTATTTAAGATTCATGAAAAATAATGACTTTTTGTTTCAGATTAAGACTGGATGGATATTTTTTGGGATTGCTATGGAATTGGATGAGTATAAGATTGATAGCCAAATTATGTGAAATACTCTGGTTTCCGACTGGCAGAATTAGGAATGTTAACCAACTCTGTCAAAAAAACCCCCAAAAATTATTCCCAACAAAAGATTTTCCACTCCACAAAGCTAATTAAGCGACATCTCAAGCCCATCAAAATCTTGAATCTCCTTATCCAACTACATCATCTTAAGATGATAAATAAACAACAATGAACTTGTTGTTCTCATCCGTACAGCCAGATTCGTATGAATGTACAGGAAAATTAATCATAAGGATCAAGAAATGACATTCATGGCCCCAACATTTCTCATTTTTCCTTCCCACTTCGTCCGTGAACTTTTGTCTTCTTTTTCATCCTCATAATTGAATTATTATCTGATTGGAGGTTGAAGTAAATTGAGTCATGGACGGTGGGGGCATGTAAGGTGAAGGAAGACGTAAAACACAACAGTGAATTAAATAAGAAGCACCAACATAATTTTCTTCCTTTTTTTCATTATAATTTATACACAGTTGCTCATACAGATGGGACGCGTTTGCTCTATGAATATAAATTGAGATTTTTTTTATTTTACTGCATGCAAGGCAAAAGGCAGAAATAAGTCAGACAGCTGATTAGATGAAGAATGTAAAGCAATAAGTACTCATTAATAAATCACGATGAAAGCTAATGAACGGCATTGCTTACGAGAAAGTTTTAGGAAATTTTATTTTCTTTTTCTTGACTTCTTTTGTTCCTATGAAATTAATCTTACCTTTGGGGCTTTTTATGGGTGACTGTGAATTAATTTTGATGGAATTATTAAATGGACCATAATTATTGTGTAAAGAGGAAGTGACCAAGGCTTTCGACAAAATAACACGCCTGTTCAAAATTTTGCTTCTTTTTCCATTAAATTCCATCTCACACCCATCCAATCTAAATTCATTTCATGTAACAACCTCAATAATTTATTCAATTTAGTCGTGATTCTTATTCAAATAAATTAATAAAATATCTCATAATTGATAATGATACAACAATAATCATCCGACTTATATTTTACGTGCCTCATGAATGATAAATGATTTAACATAACAGAGAACAAGAAGTTAGGAATGAGTGTACAATCTCGATAATTTCATTACATCGATTTTATATATTTTACAAATGACTTACTTATTGGGAAATTGAAGAATTAATGGAATTATTGGCTTATCTGGTAGAAAGTCTGAGAACAATGATAATAATTTGTAGGTTGTAAGAAGGGGATGAATAAGAAGCTTTAAGTGCTAGTAAGAGCGATGAAAATTGATGAAAGATTTTCTTAATATTGAAGATATGAGAAGAAAGAGGTTTTAATGTTCAAACTCAAGGAATGGAAGCTACAGAATCGTGTGACGCTCTTTACAAGATTTTTTTTGTATGAAAATGTTGTGACTGAGGAGGAGAGGGGATGGGGTCTCAAGATTGTAATTTTTTATCAATATCACTTATCACTGAGTCTGTGCCAGTATTCTAAAGCATAAATTAAGTGCTAGCATGTTTGCATGATCAAATTAGAAAAGATTTTTGATAAGAAGTTGTGACTTTTTGACTATTCTACATGTAGCCACTCCAAACTTATCGTACAGCATCATCAACACATATCACAATAAATCTAGACCCTTCAATCTCGACTCCAATGAAATTATTAATAAATATAATTTCTTCATCCCTTCGTCCATCAGTCCATACATTTACGTCGATTAGATGGGATTTATTTTTATATGTTACAAGCATTGACCATACAATCGATTTCTCATCATCATCATCATCATTATTTGTAATCTTCTTTTTTTACGATGAACATCAAGGAACAGCAACAGCAGAACAGAGCGAGAGAACAAATTGAAGGAGGATAAATGCCTCGCTCAATTTACCCTCGAAGCCGTTTCCTTTTCTTTTTGACTCCTCTCAAAACTGCCCATTTTTGTGAAGCACAGATTTTCATCGCATCGTAGAGGCAAAAAAAGGGTCTCTTCAAGACTCACTCACGCTATTTGGATGGCTTTCAATGGCTTTTGATGATTATGTACAGTTAAAATGGACCGTTTGCATTTAGAGATATTTAATGTGAGCTTTCTACATAAAAGACTTTTTTTATTTATTTTAATTCGACTTTGGCAACAGACAGTGTCATTTTTAAGGATGAAAGGAAGAAGATTTAAGGCCGTTGAGGATGTACAAAATTTTGATGAATTTTTGATTAGATTTTTTTTTATTAATGATATTTGTAAATTTAAGCAGATGGAATCGTGATGGGTACAAATTTGTCAATGAAACGGTTTATAGCTATGACACTCATTTCATTAATCATGTTGCCTAGATAACATCCGAGTATCGTGCTAGCTGGCAGTAAGGATAGCTTAATTGATATTTCTGCTCATGAAAAAACTCATTTGAAAGTTGTTTGTAATTGTTTTATGATTATTATGAGTGTACTTTGGAACGGAAGTTTGTTTATAATTAGAATTGTTTGTAATTAGAAGATTTTCTATTTCCATGGAAGTTTGTATCTCAAAAATGACGTAGATTTTAATCCTACTCAAAATTTGCAAATAAACTTCTACGAACTTTATAATGGAAAATGACAAATGTAAAATTTCTATTCTAGATTTTGGGGTCATTCATAAATGACGTCTAACATCTACCGCGGCCAGGGACGAGCTTGAAATGTGCAACACTCCATGAAAAAATGAACCTTGTATGATAATTTTATGACCCCCCCCCCTCGGGTCTATGAGAATTACAGACGTCATTTGCAAACGATCCCCAAAAGTATCCATGGTTATTCCGTCTCAATTTTCAGTCCACTTCACTTTCCATCCTTCAATGTCAAATCCACTTCTATTATGCTATAAATGAATCTGCCTTTGTACTTTACGGATGTGAATTTCAATTAAATTTCCACCTTAATTGCACACAGAATTGACATTCAAGTGACAATTTCTCGGTATACTAATGGATAACAAAAGGAAAGTTGTACTTGACAGGCAACTTTAAAGTGACACAAAAAGGAAGCACAAAGAAGTTTTCAACTCTTTTGTATCAAATATTTCTGATAGACGTTTAACAAAAGAAAAACTTTAAAATTGACTTTGTGAGCAAAAAATTAAATTCGATTGGAATTGACTGATAATAAAGAGGAGTCTGAAGTTTTGTTCTTTCGATTATGAGGCAGAAACATGGAAATATCAATAGAGACCCATCAGTTTTGTGTAGAAAGAGATTATGTAAGCTTATTATAACTTTTTATAACAATGAATAAGTCTCTTAAATAACAACGAACCCCTTTGCACTAGAAATTTTGAAGACTAGACGCTATTTACATTTTTAATGGTTAGCAACAAAAATAAATAAAATTTTAAAAAACAATTTTTTAAAAACTAAAATTTAAATTTAATTTTTTTTTAAAAAATCTTAAAATATTTAAAATTTAGATATTTTTTAAAATTTTAAATTTAATTACTTTTCTCATCAAGTTTCTCACCCTGAGCCTCTCACCATCTAAAGCTTATTGCTACAGAGCCAATAAAAAGCGGAACAAAAAAGGACAAATTTTCTATCTGCTGAGAATACTTATGCTTGTTATGCCGCCTTATGGTGCTTAAGGGAAGGAATATCTTTTTTGTTATCCTTGCCTTTCTTATAAAATGTTGATGATGATGATGAGATTGATGGTGAATAAACCTTAATTGTTAAAAAAAACTTTTTTTCTCTTTAATTTCCTTCTTTGAGTTTTATTTTTTTTATTGTCAAGGGATTTGACACCTTTTGTGTAACACCAAACGCAATTTCACGCGAATAGAAGGATATTTGCTTAAAAGGATATTAAATTTAAGTATTTCGTGGACTAATGTATTAAGATAAAGGTCTTATTGTTATGGTTTTTGCCCTTCTAATTTTAAAAATGGGTCCTTCTGGATAACCCAAGGTGATTTGGATAAATTTACTTTCGGAAAGATAATTAAAAACAGGAATTAAGTTCTGACCCAAAAAGTTAATTAAATGATCGATTTTCTTTTATAAATACCTTCAACTTAACCCAATCAGGGCATACCTGCATCATTTTAAATATTTTATTTCTTAAAATTTCTCAAACCTTTAATTCAAAACCTCAAAATTTAAACGTGAACATCTCGGGAGCAGGTGGTGCACGGCACACATTATAAGGATTATCACGTGTCTTACCTGAAAATAAGCACAAAGAGAATATGATATTAAGGCTTGAATCTTTAAAGAGTAGAACTTTATATGAGATGTGTGAATATAAAGAAAAAATGTTTAATATTTCATTTTATGCGCAGTCAATCTTCAGGTGGGATTGAAATTTGATGAGAATTTAAAGTAAAATATTAAATTGTCATAGAATCTCTGGCAGGTGCGTAGGGGGTTGCCCCTGCTTCAACTAGCTAAGAAATTTTGATTAAAAAAAATTTTTACACAACAAAATTTTCCGTTTATACCAAAAAAATCCCTTCGAAAAATATCTGGCTACCCATCTGTCTCCTAGTAATGAAAAAATCCAATTTTCACTTAATCATTCCATGTAAGTCCACATAATCATCTCGACACATAAAAACTTACCCAAAAAAAATTACTCAAGTCATCAAAAAGAGTTTAATCAATTTTGTCTGTCTTGTGGTTTATTGAATTTTTGCTCTTCCAAAAAGTTTTAAAAGCAACCATAAAAAGATGCTAAATAGTCCCAACCAAATGTTGCCTTTTGCGGGTAACGAGCATTTATTAGATTATAAAGCCTTATGAGCTGTTAATTGTCTCAGACTTGAAAATTTTACAAAGAAGACAAATAAAAGTTTTCACTTGATGGCTGTTGGAATGAATGTAAATTGAGATGAATGTGCAGAAAATTTGAGAATTAAAAATGTTTATTGAGGTTAATATGAAAACAAGCTTGGATATTTTTCCTTAATTTTTAATTAATAAAATCGTTTAAAATAAATAAAAAGAAGTTGTGCTTAATAAAAGGCTTAATTTTAAACATTTCTTAATCCTTTCGAAGAAAACCTTCAAAAAAAATTTCTGATCGATTAAATTTTCTTTTATATCTTCTCTAAATCCTCTTGATACTTGATATAGGAAATTTTAATTCATGAAAAATTCTTCAAAAAAAATGTTTTCCTTTTCAGCAATTTTTTCCTTTAAATTTACTTTTCAATTTCATTTTTCACCCTTTTTTCTACGCAATGCTTTACTTTTTTCAATCCTGCCTACCTAAATAAAATTTGAATCATCAAGGATATCACTCGCTGTCTAAAAATGTCATTAAATATAAATTTTATATAATATAAAAAAATTCTCGATTTCATTTCTTTAAATCTTCGTGAAAAAAGTCTCAAATTTCTCGTACAAAAATGAGTCCCAATGTAACCCATTCAACAAATGATATATCTTTACTCTAGATGCTCTTTCATTCATTATCACCAACGACAATCCCAATTTGTAACGCATTAAAGCAGGCAACGAAGCAAGATTCATTTTAATTCACATACCCGAAAAAAATTGTTGAAAGAAAAAAGAAAGCTCAGCTTTGGTGCTGAAGGGTAAAGAATGTGATAACGTAAGTGACGTGAAGATTTTCTGGTTTGAGGAAGGACGATAGAATGGGGTAAGTAGAACGCAGTTTGGAATTTTGAATCTAAATTAAAAATATTAAGTATGTTAAAATTTCAAATATGAAATTAAAGTAAAATCACGTCGGTAGTCTAGATGACAAGTCACTTGGGTTACATACTGTGGCGTCTTTGGTTCGATCCTTAGTCAACAAAATTACAAATATTTAATTTTTCAATTCCATCTGCTGTTGTTTTTTTGGCAATTTTTTGCCAAAAGTTGTAAACAAAAACATTCCGACCTGAACTTCCTAATCAAAGCAGCTTTATGCGGATTTTTTATAAATTATGTCACTCAAGATTAACACCGAGAAAAATAAAAATATAAAAGTATCTCAACATACTGCTCTGCGGCATCATTGTATCTCCCTTTATGTAAAATTTAACGACTCAAGTGAGAATGAAGAATGCTTCCAGCCGCGTTAAAAAAAGAACATTTATTCATCCACAAGATACACATACGCAGAAATATTTTTCATGTATTCAGCATTGTTTCATAAATTTACATACGATGAATATGAACAAAGCTAAAGGATTCTACTTCGTGTGAATTTACAACAAGGAAAAAAATGAAAACAAGGAAATGTGGAATGTAAATGCGGATGTATTTTGTTTTTTATTCCTTTCTATTCACTCGTATTTCTTTTTTTCATTTTGGATGCTTTTTAACGATGAGTTTTGTTAACTAGATTTGTGGGAAAAGTGAGGTGTTGTGAATTGTGGTTTTTCTGGTCTGCCTAGGTTATTGGCTAGCTGACAGGAGGGTCTGGACCCCCTCCGAAAAAATTTGGACGGCTCAATTTTTTGGAGAGGTTCCAGACCCCCCTGGGTACGTCCATGCTAACTGATGTAGAAGAGTATGTTATGGCTTAAAGTTTTTAAAACTGTCCATTAAAAAATTGATTTTTAGGTCCTCTTCCCTTTCGCTCATACTAATGTACAGAGTTTAGCTGAGAAAAAGTTCTGCCTAGAGCAAAAAATCCGCATAATTTCCAAAAATCCCCATCCAACAAAAGCATTCCACAAAATAGAACAAAAACCATAGAAAAATTGTGAACATAAAAGAGAGTAGTAAAAGATTACAGTTGAGAATTGCAAAACATTACTATTAAGCTTAATGTGTGAAATTTCACAGCATGAGCAGCATTCGTATCATATCGGAGATTAGTTGGAATGAGAGCATCTACAAAAAATATTGGAATTTTTACAATAACTTCAGAGTAATGTCTTTATCTGTAGAATGAGGAATTAATGGAATTTTATGTTGACGGGAAAAAAATGTTTTTGGAATTCTTCAATCTTGATTCGATTGTTGCTGTATATTGTCACAAAAATGGGATTTTAGTGGTTTCTGCGGCGGATGTTGTGGTAAATTGATGGGAATTTCTTTATTCTTGTCACATATCTAATAAATTTTAATTTTAATCTCCCTAAACATGATTAATAGGTTTGAGATTCTTTTCTGGACAGTAGGGATGTCCATAATTTTTCTAAATGCACAAATTTTGAATTTATTGTCATTTTCACTCAGATTCATTAAAATTTAGCTTTTGCAATAAATGGCATGCTTCAATCAGCTTCAATCTTAAGAAAAATCTTTAATTTACAAATTTTTTCAAATTTCTAATCAAAATCTAGAAAAAAAATCCAGCACACCCCCTTAAAGCAAAACACATGATAAAACACAAGAAAAAATATTTATCGATCCATTCTCGATACCAGACCGAATTTAATCCCAAGAGTGTGTAATTAAATTAAGCAAAAAATTTACCGGAGTGGAAAAATTCTTCTCATATAAAAAATTCTCATTTTATTGATTTTTTTTCGTTCATTTTTTAATTCAATTAATTAAACTGATTGAATTTCAAAAAAGTTTGTTGCTGTCGAACAATTATTTGTTGTCTAAATGTTTGTTAAAAATTACAAAAAGTTTGCTTAATTACTGCATTGCATCGTATTTGTTCATGTAAATATTATTTATGGAAATAAATGAATATGACAGTGTCAATCCCCCAATTGTGGATTATTAAAATTTATTTAGGATGTTCATTATTTAAGGAGGCTCTGAAGCTATGTGATGTATGAAAGAATTCGAATAAAAATGTCCCATTTTTTAAGGACGTCATTTGTAGACAATCTTAACTCTAACTGACCTGTAATCATCAAAAATTGACATTATATCAGAAAATGTCCTTCAAAGTTACTTTAAACCCCCTTCCACCATTCCTATCAAATTATCAAACCATTGGTCAAATTCCCTCCCCCATTAATCACTCACAACATTCATCATTCAATCTTGAAAAATAAATCAATCAATTCCCATTCAATCATCATGATTTCTCCATCAACCTCACTTGATTTACATAATTTAGTTTAATAATGTTTATATTCCCAATTTATTTCAATTTTCCTTCATTTTTTTCACTCAGGAAATGAGAGTCAATATTTTCCCATACAACTCAATTCATCAGAAATTTAATCATGCAATATCCAACATTTACCAAATCATTCAGCTTTGTAGTAAAAATTTTTTTTTGTTGATTGAGTAAAAAGAGAAATGAGAGAGAATCCATATTGATTAGATATTTATAGCGTATTTTATTGAGCAGTCTGACTGAGTTGATAAGAGGTAAGAAAGTGCAATGAGTTGATTAATTTTTTTTTCGTTTGCCTTCATGAAACATTAACTCGTCATCATGATATGGTCGATTAGTTGTGGATTTATTGGATTTTATTTGTGATTATTTGATGAAGGTTCGGATTTATTTTGTTTAGAAAGGCTTAAGGGGTGAATTATTGATTTTTATATAATTATTACTTGGGTGATTGGGTGTGGGGATGTTTCAGCTGTGCTGTGCTGTATGTAACCTTTCTATGCTGAGTAAAATTGATTATTTTTTTCAAACATCAGAGAAGCTCTCAATACACACCTTTGAAGTATTCTTTGGTGTAACCACACAACACGTTATTTACTCCTTTATAAATCTCTTGAAAAAATTCTTGAAAATTCACAGCACATCAAGAATGCTTAGCGTAATTACTATGCTCTTATGTTACATAAGATGAAAAAATTCTCAGTATATTCTTAAATTAACCTCGCATTCGTAGGTGCCTATGTGTGTAAATAACGAATAATTTTTTCTCCCACTGCATTGAAATTCTCTTTTAGATTTTTGTTTTCTTTGTATATTTATTTGTGGTAAAGTCTTCGTAGCTGCTATTTTGCCACGTATTAATTAAAGAGTGTGTTAGGTTGAAGTAACTGGATGATGAGTTTTTGATTCATAAAACTAGGGTTTCCATATTTTTTGAATCAATTAAAGGTTTTTTTGGTTATTACAGAAAGTGACCAAAAGGAGAGCTTATAGGTACCTAGGTGGGGTCCACCTTCCAAAATTTTGATTGATAATGTCATAATATCAACACTAGAATCAAAATTTCACTAAAATTTTCTATGATAACCCAAATTATAAGCCTTATTAGAAATCAATCCAAAGGCAAAAAGTTTACTTCTCAAAACTGCTCCTAAGCAACAAATAAAGCATCCATTTTCATACAGGTACCACAAAAATTTTTAATTAAATGTATTTCCTAATGAATAATTTCCAATAATTTGCAAAATTTTAATTTTATTTTCCACAATTTTAACATGAATAAGAAAAACAGGTAGCAACAGCAAGAATGAACTGAAGCAGTCATTGATGATATAATGTAATCAAATGAACGTGAAGATGTTGAGGCAAGAATATTCTCTTCCTCTTATTTTTCCGGAAAATTAAAGAAATGAAGAAGTTTTCGCAGCTCCTGTCAGATAAGCGAGTAATAATTTCATTTTCTTATGTATATGCACAATTGATTGCGATGAAGATTTTCACGCTGAAGTGTTGAAGATTGACGGATATTTGATGTCAGCAGAATTTATACACAAGAATACAGTTAGAGGAAGTGATGATTTGTGGAATTGAGCGCAGATTTTAAGGATGGCATTTTTCAATCAACTTTTAAAGTTTAGTCGGCATTCGTGAATTTTGTAGGAAATTTTCAGGAATTTTGACTTTCTTGTTGTCAGTTTTTAGGTTCATTTTGATTTTATTTTACCTTAGGAATCAGTTTTTTGGCATACCCTACGGCATACCCTCGGGTTCACTCGAAAGGTAGAGATTAAAACCAATCTATACAATAAGATTCAATCAGATCCACAAACCACCACCAAACCACCTCCGCATTTATTAATCCAAACTCAATTTCATAACAGCTGCACTTACTGCATAAGGAATTGAATCAAATTAAATGGAAAAATTTACGTTCGTCTTTTCATTTTGCTTACTAATAAATTTATCGAAATTGATTTTGAAGCAATGTGAAAATGGGTGAGATAATTGAATTTTATGTCAACTATTAAATTGCGGGTTTCAATTTCCTTTTTCTGCTCCTCGTCGTTCGCTATGAACACACAAATTTTCCACTTACTTAACAATTTTTTTAAACAAAACTTTGTCGTTAAAAGCTTCGTGGTTTTCAACAGCCTCTGTCATATGCGCGTCGCATCGTTATTTAATTTTCAATTTCATTGGGAAAACGTGGAATTGGCAATTAAATGATTAATCAATTTATTGATTGAATTTTGAAATATTTTTCTTCGCACGGTTGTTTGATGAAGGCTGTAGATTTTGTATTTTATGCGGAAGTTCTGATGGGAATGAGTTTATCATATTTTACATTTCTACATTTACTGTGCCCATGAAACATCAGTGGCGTAGCAATATGCTTGATTAATCTAGAGAAAGAACTAGAAAAACAGGACTTCAACCTTCAATAAAATTTCAAGCTACACCCTTGCAGAAGACATCTCAAATCTCTATTACAGCAAAATTCACAAAAGTTTCAAAAAAAAATATAAATTCCGTAAAACTACCCTCCAAACAAACCAAACAGCTCTACCTCCACCACTGGAAGTAATATTTTCCACTATTATTTTACTCCATTCGTGCATGCTATCTACGTTATAGCCTCCAACCTACATTCGTAATCAGGAAGATACTTGAAAGTTTATATTTAGATTTTCGATTGATTTTTCTCCTTCGTCTCTTCTAGTTTATGAAGTAATTGCTTCACACTTATGAGCATGAGAGTGCTCACAGTCAGTAAATTTCATATGTGAATTAAATTGTGTGCATTTGTTCATTAAAAATTGAATGATGCCGAATGGAATTAAATTGATTTTTGCTGTTGATGTTTGAAAAAAGATTTTTGATGAATGAACACTTTAAATAAGGAACCGAAAAAGGCATGAGACTAGGTCGTTTAGATACCAGGTACCGATATAAATTTACAAATTTTTTTACTGAAAAGGGTAAAATAATCCACTTTCAGGATTCCAAAAATTTTAAAAACAAAATCCTTTTCCAAATCTAGGACCCCCCAGTATATCAAAAATTATTTGGCACAGACATAATCGGAATACATGATAAATTCCGATAGACCTCAATATATAAAAATAGAGTCACATGTAATCGATACCAGAATTGTCAGTATGGAATAATTTTAGATTTACTACAGATGGAACGGATGTATTTATATGTGTGACGTAAATTTTTATACATCGTATGATTTATTATTTTTAAAATAAATCAATCGATTATATATGCCAGTTGCATTCAGTTCGATGGACTTGCGGTGATGAAAATTATTGCGGGTGATAATTTTGAATATTTTGTAATTAAAATCACAATTTTGTAGATTGTTGCCTGTTGAAACTGATTTTGAATTAATAATATTTTATATGTATATGTTTAGATATATTTTACTAATTGTATTTTGAGGTTGTTAGATATGAAAAAATAGAACTTTGATTCAATTGTATTTAAGCGCATAGCCAAGGTTGGGAAAATAATTGGGACAAGTTTTGAAACGTGTCTGGCTCTACCCCATTGGTGTTCAACCTTTTTTTGTCCAGATAAACACCTAACATGTTAAGATCCTGCCATAGATAGGGTTACCAGATATTTTCAAGAAAAATAGAGGACATCCCCCATGTCGACTAGTTATATTCATTTTCTGGACGAATTAGAACATTACAAATCTTTTTTATTTTTTGAAAAATGAAAATAAAGGACAGTTCTCTGAAAAACCAAGCAGATGGTCAGCCTAGCCATAGAATCACTGAAGTCTTTTAACGGAACACTTGTGTATCGCAGAGCATAGTTTGAACACCACTAAACCCTTGTTAACATTAAGGAGAACAAATAAATAAAATTTGTTTTTATAAAAAGAAACAAACGTAGAATAATAGTTATTTAGTATCTAAAAATGAATTTACTTGTTGTTCTAATTAAAGTGACAAGCTGAAAAATGTTAATTAGGCATGCAATACAGAGGTACAACTCACAGAGGTACTAAATTCTTTTATTTTTGAAACCATATTACTATTAGCCAAAAGTATTCAACCTGTTGTATTAAAGGGATCATAAAAGAAATATTCTCAAATATGAAGTTTTGGATTTTAATTCCGTTTCATCTTCAGTTAGTTATATCATCAGAAATTAGTCCAATTTCTAACGCATTACATGATACAATTGATGCAATGTTTGTGCAAAATAATATCTATTTTGATATAATAGTGTATGGACCAGTGACACGAAATCTTATGGATATTCTGAATGAAATTGGTGCATTGAATAATGGAACCTATGCTGAACAAATTGTCAATTTAAAAACGTTAAGTTGGGATCACGAAGTGAGAAAATCAGCAGTAATTTTAACGTCAAATTTTCGATATTTACTGATTTTTAGTGATCTTGCTAAACTTCGAATTAAGTTCTACACCACATTCAAATTCCTATTTTATTACGAAAATTCAATTATTGATGACTTTATCTTTGCACAATATCGTAGCCTTTTATGGAAAGCAGGAAAAGTCGATCACTACTCATATTTCTTGATCAATCGAGAAGAAACTTTTGCATTGTTAAGTCTCGAATGGTTCTCAGAAAAAGCTTGCAACAGGGCGCAACTGACAGTTGTCAATGAGTTTAATAAAACTGAGAAAAAATGGCAAAAAGCTTTAAAAATTGGAGAAAAGTTCAGGAACTTTTATGGCTGTATGCTCACAATTGATGTGGCTAACAAATATCGACATACACTGTTTGATTCTAATCATCATCTTTCCGGACCAGTCATAGACATATTCAAGGGAATGTCTGTTAGAGGAAATTTTACTCCATATTTTCAACAAGTTGAAACATATCTCGACAGAAATTTTTCGATTCACATAGCTCAAAAATTAGATACTAATTATGATATGATTCCAAATATCGTTTTAAGCCTTCAACATGTCATATCTCCAGAAGTGTTTGAGACACTTCATTTCACGACACAATTTCATGGCAAAGTGGCTTCATTTTTTATATCCTCACCTGAGCCTTATTCAGCATACGAGAAGCTTCTACTGCCATTTGATGACACCACTTGGATTTTCTTGATTGCTGTGTTCCTTTATTCTTTCTTGAGCATTGTTGTGATCAACTTGGTGTCAAGAAATTTTCAAGACATGTTCTATGGCGAGAATGTCAAAACTCCAGCATTCAATGTCGTTGGAACTTTCTTTGGAATTTCACAGACGACACTTCCTGAAGCAAATTTCCCTAGAATACTTCTAATGACATTCATCTTATATTGCTTGGTCCTGAGAACTGCATATCAAAGTGTTTTGTTTGAATATGTTGCAACTGATATGAGAAAGCCATCACCAACAACCATCGAGGAACTGTTTGAGCAAGGATTTACTATCTATACAGAACAGCTCTCATTCGATGGTATCAGAGACATGATTCCTGAAGAAGGAAGGTAAGTTCGTTTTCCTTATGATCAATAACGTTCTGTTGAACTCAGGCGATCAATATTATCAAAATGTTTTAGTTTTTGACAAGAGGCTAGTCTCTTCAATCTGAGACTAGATTACGTCATAATAATTTTTCCTTTTTTTATTCCTGTTTCTTTAAGGAAACATATCAAGATTCTCACCTCAGCTGATACCATCAAAACTATAGTAGATCGAAAGGATAAATTTGATGAAAAAGTGGGATTTATAAGCACTTCTGACAATATTCTACGATTGTTAGAACTTTTCCCTAAATCTTTTGTTGTACTAAAAGAGGACTTGTATTCATACATGACTGGATTTGTTACCGAAAGGAATCATTTTTTGTATGAGCTTGCAGATGAAACAATTCAAAAACTAGTGTCTGGTGGAGTTTTAGAACATGATTTCAACATCTATAATTATGCTGACCTATTAGCATACAAAGTTTTTCATCATCTTGACTATGTTAAGGAATCAAATGTTTTAACACTTGAAGATTTCTCTTATGGATTTACGTTGTGGATTATTGCTTGCCTAATCTGTATTTTGGCTTTTTTAATGGAACTAACCACATTTTACATCAAGATGGACCCTTTTTATCACATTAAAAATTTTATTGGCATTTTTGCATTGCTGAATGCTTTGAATTTTTATAGTAAAAATTATTTTGGGGATCTTGGAATTGGTAAAAGATTAAAATCAGCACAGGATCAACGTGAATTGGTAAATCTTGAGGAAATTATCCCAAATAATTTTAGAAATAGAAATAAAATGACACGGATGGGAAAAGTTTTTTTAGAAGAATATTATATTTAGTACTATGTTCAATATGATAACTACAGTTCCTGACTGAACATTACATCAATGTTTGTGTGTTTTTTTAGTAAATTATTTAAAGACTTTTCTTGTTAATTTATGTACCTTAAAATAATTTTTTAATAAATAAATAATTATAATTTATGATAATTGAAATGAAAATTTTTTCCAGGTCACACAAAATAACCATTCTATTAAAGTCCACAGTGGCACTTTATTGCGATACAAATTTATTCAATCTAATCAGATTCATAAACAAATTTTAACAAGAAATGCTTCTTATTCTCCACAAGTAAATGTATAATTATATGCAGAACACGACAGATCTATCTGTTCATTTTGTCACAGACACTAATGTGCCACACGCATGTATATACAAATATTTTCATGTTTATGATATTTTCTTTAAGAAAATTTTTCTTCGAATTTACATAAAATTTTGTCATCATATGACTGACTGAAATGGAATAAAAATTTTTACTCGTGTTTTTCTTTCTGTCTCATCCACCTCAATTTATCTTACAAATTTCTCGTATCTTATCTTGAACATCATCATTCGTCGAGATATGTACTGCTGTCATCTTTAATAATTATGCAAAAGCGTGATGATATCAAAAAGATAATATTTTCCTTTATGTTGTAAATTTTCTTCTTATTACATGATAAGAATTAGCAGAAGAAGTTGTTACGTGCATGATTGTTGATGGGAAAATTTTCTGTTTTGTTCTTGATGATGACGAAGAAAAGTTTTAAAGCGTGCTTTTGAAAGTTTGACAAATTTGAGGAAACGTGAATAATTTTTTGATATTATGAGTTTAGTCGTCGGTGGAGTAAGTTTGAATGGAAGCTCACGAGCTATGAGTGATGAGTGTGGAAAAAAGGCAAAATGTTAATGTTGATAATGAATGAGGGTTGACAGACAGGATCGTAAAAACTTATGTCAATTTAAAATATTTAAATGAGTTTTTTTTGTGACTTTTAAGTGACTTGGAGGTCATAATTGGTGGAAAATTCAGGAATGTTGCAAACTTTAATACTTCCAAAAAATTCTAAAATTGAAAAATTCATAAAATAAATAAAACCCACGAATTAAATCACAAGACAAAAAAAACTTTCCATTAATCTGAATATTTAGGGAGGAAATCTCATCCAAATCTTCTCATAAAAAATACCACAGAAGCTCCACATTTACCTTGAATTGAAAATTAAAATTTATCATTTTTTCTTCGTTATTTAATCCGGAAAGAATCACGCAAACATTTTCATTATTCTTTTATCGTATAAAATCTCATTATAAATGTAATCAAAATTGTAGTCAAACTAAGACTCTCAATTTCAAAAGAAAATCCATGTAAAAGTTAAGGCGGAGATCCCATACCAAAAAATCTTCTTGCTTTAATTACATTCATTTTGATTCACAGCTAAGCTAATTAATAATCGTCAACGACACAATAGGGGAGTCCTTTTGAGACTTAATTTGTCTTCTGAGCTTCTTGAAATGCCTCAAAAAAAAGTGGAAAAAGAAGAAGAACGGAAAAGTGAAAGTTTGGTGGATTCTACCTGTTAGTTTCCATAGCAATTTCTTTTTCCTGATTTGCATTTTTATGGATATAAACTTTTCGTTTCGTTCGGTCTGAATTTTTTTTCAAGTCACTTTTTTGTCATTTTTCTTCTCTTTTATGATTATGAGTCTCATAACGAAAGCAACGAATGATGATAATAATTTTTTTTTTCTTTGTGCTCCTTGAAAAAAATTAAAATTCAAATGAAAAATTTCGACTTGGTTGTTAATATTTTTGTAGAAGTAAATAAATTTCAAGTTAAAGTTAAATAAAGAATTAATTAAAATGTGCATTTTTTTAATTTTTATGGTATTTTGATTTTTTTTAAATTCTAGAATTTCAATTCAGCAATAAATTTAAAAAAAAGCCAAAAAAATTCAAACTATCTCTAAAACTATAATTTCATTAAAAATATCAAAAATATTATTTAAAAATATAATAATTTAAATTGATATTCAAATGTTTCCTCTTTATCATCTAGTTTTCCATTTTCATGCCAATTAATTTAAAATAAATTTTATTGTTCTTTATTTCAACTCGTCCCGGAAATTTTAATGACAACATTTTCGTTTGAAAAAGCTAACAAATCATTATTTTTGTATGATAGCATGAAAAATGGCTTTTTAAATGACATAAAATTATTGCGTGATTCACTTGTGCGTGAAAAATGAAAACTTTCATAATGCAGTCATAAAATGTTAATTGTTTCGTTTCAAGCTTTAATAAAAATGGATGTGCCGTTTTGTTTTTATGATTTATGGACAAGTTCTTAATAATTTGGATGGTTAATAAAAACTTTACAGAAGAATTGAAATTTTTTGTGTAACGGGTCGTTCACTTATTACGTTCGCTTTTTAGAGGGGAAGGGTGGGGGTTCTGAGATTTTATAACAGGGTAAAGGGTCATTCACTTATGACGTCCATCAAGAAGTGGGATTTTTAGAACCTCCTCCCCCTTGTCACAAAATTTTCATAGGAAAAGATTGTTTTTAGCGCATTTTCCTTAGAAAGTAATGCGCTTAAAGGTCCACTTTGGCTGGCTGGCCCGCTGGCCCGCTGGCCCGCTGGCTGGCTGCCTCAAAAACTCGGCAGGGGAAGCACGTAGAGACTTCGGGTTTTTTGCATTAAATAGCTGCTATTTCGTAGGGGTGCGCAACGTATTTAGTTTTTTAAAAATCCTCACCTAAACTTAATTAAATTAACTTTTCTGTTTTTGGTGTAAAAAATCACTGACGTTGGATTAGTCAAAGTTTAACGTGACGCTTAAAAAGAATACTTATATTAAAAAACCCTTCAAGTCGTGGGTTCGATCCTCTCCGCGGGCAACTTTTTTTTTCACTTTTTTGATTCTTTTTTACACTTTTTTGATGTTTTATGATATTTTATGATTTATTAATGCATAATTAAATTTTTTTGAGTCATAAAACAGCAAAAAAGTACATTTTTTCATAAATTTTATTTTCTCGAAATGTAAATGTATGTAGAACCATACAAATGTTGCTGTCATTACTTGTGAAGTATAAGTGACAGATTTAATTTGTACTAAAACCATACAAATGTTTTGAAATAGCTTCCGGAATTTTTTTCAGCTACAACTATATATTTCAAGCATTTATGCTATGTTTTCAATTCATTTGGGGAAATAAATTAAGTGGGTACTTATTTTTACATTCTGAATTATGGATTTATTTACTGATCTGTGCGGGAAAATGCGCTTAATTCCCTCGATGTATAACACGAGGACTTTCTACATCTTTTGTATTAAGGTGTCACAAAATCTCAGACCCTCTTCCCAGATAAATGAATGATCCCTAAACTAAAGAAATTATTTTTCGTTCAAAATTTGTACCAAGGGAGGGAGGGGTTTCTAAAAAGTTGCTGATCTGCGTAACGTAATAAGTGAACGACTTAATTTTTTTGAAATTCTAAACTTTTGAAATTTAAAATTGTCAAGTTTTTAAAAATTAAGAATTTCACTTTTAAACCTTTTTCCATTTTCATTTGTCTAAAAAGAACAAATTTGCATTCAAACGAAACGTCAACAAATCAAGAACAAACTTTTTCCAACTAAAAACTACGAAAATTTCTTATTTTTGTGACACAAAAACCTCAACTTTTGTCATAATGACACAAAAAATTCCCGAAAAGAAAAAGCGCAAAAATTTAATTCTTTATTTCTATAAGAACGAGCAAGGTGTAAAAAATTCTAGAATTTATTTTCACCTTACTAATTCAATTTAAAAAATCTGAAGTACAAAAAAATTACGAAAAGTAGTTGAAGAAGATGTGACGGTACGGGGAAAATTATTTCTCATGATAAACTCTGTTGACGAGATGATTTCAGCAAATAAACTGCAGTTTATTTAGAAAGTTTTGCTTCTTAAAATATGGGATGAAAGTTTGATAATTTAGGTGATTGACAGAGAAATTAAGGCGCATAAAAATTTAAAGCTAAAATGAATCTACTTACATATAGAGAGAGTTGTAGTCAGTAAAATAATTTAGATTGTGGAATTCATCTTGAGCCCATCAGACATCGTTTTTGGACTGAATTTAATTCATTTTGTGAAAATTTTATGTACGTGTGTCAGTTTGTACCCACAACAACAACTCTGTACACCATCCACTCAATTCCAATTCAAAATGCAAACACAATTATCCCCGTGAACATCTTCCACAAAAACAATTTTCAGCAAAAAAAAGTAATCACTTTTTAACTTCTTCTCATCTTATTTTAAATTTCTCATCTTTTCGGAGCTGATTTGAGATTTCTGAGAAAATTTCATTATGTAAGTTCACAACCGTTCTCATTTGAAGAAGCGACATAAGAAGTTGAAAAATGTAAAATTTGCTGCATACAAGCAAATAAATCAGCTCAAACATCATCTCACGTTTACTTTTTTTGGCACACAAGAAGTTTTTCTTCGTCTTGACATGAAATTACTGCTCCATAAACGTGACATTATTTCTCATAAAACATATTTTTGAGTCAATGATGAATGTCTTCTGAAATTATATGTGAATATTTGCGAAAATACTAGATGAGGAAGTCTGGTTAGCAGATGGAAAGTTCATCAATGTTATGATTCATTAATGCTGTGGTTGTAATTCCTTTTTGTGTGGGTTGTGGAATAGAGCTAGCTGAAGTTGTTCACTTTATTTGGAGACGTTAAAGGGGATTTAGAAGAAATTTTAAAAAATGTAATTTAAAATAATTTTAAAATTTTACTTTCAATTTTTTATATTTTAAGGTTAGAATTTGTTCACTTTTTGCACAACTTGTAAAGTTATTCACTTAGTTATCTTAAAACGAATCAAAAAACTTATTCTAAAAATTCCCAAAAAATGTTCTAAATCTATATACTTCACAAGAGAAAGATTCGCCCACCTCAAAAAGTTTTTATCAATTTTTTCTCCATTTTCATCTCAAAACCTTCACAAATGCAACATAAATCTCAACAAAAAAGTGGCAAAAGTTCAACAAAACCAATTCCAATCTCATTCACCCTAAAACAATCTGTCAAACTTAATGTTCAACAAAGCTCATCCATTATGCAACAATGCGCTAAGATGTAGATAAAAAGAAAATCTACAATACAAATAGAATTGAGTGGTAATATGAAGCATGCAAGCAATGATTTATTACTGCATTTAAGGCTAGATATTTCCTCAAATGATTTATGTTACTTCCCGTAGAAGCAGCGAGCATTCATGCTGAACTATTTGGATTTCGTTTCTCAGGAAATGCATCAGCAGATGAATTATGAGGAAAGTTTTTTCTTTCATTAAACAGTTTGTGTGATATTGAAATGAGAAAACTTAGTGTATTGAAATTAATGATGAAGCTGTTTGTGTAATAATTAGGTAGATTTTTGTATCAGAAAAAGTAGAAAGGCCTTAGGTTATGAGCATCATTATAGTCACTAAATATAGCAATAAGCGGATTTTCTCAATCTATGAAGTTTTTCCATCTTTTTGCTATTGATTACTTTTTCCGTCGTTATCGTCGTCTAAAGCAATTTATTCTTTAGTTATATTTTTGGGTATGCTATGTTTTTAGAAGAGAGTAATCCCATCGAGCAAACATATTGGAATTTAAGTGTTAACGATCCTCTATTAAAAATTCAAATAGTTTTCATAAAATGTTTCTAATAACCCCAATTCCCACCAGATCCATCCATACTCAATAATAATATTTTTCTTTATGTTTTACTACAAACATACTCCCTACAAATCTACGTTTTGCTTTTTTTCTCACTGATATAGACGAGGAGCTTTAAAAAGAGAAAGAAAGAAAAGTTTTGAGTCAGTATGATTAAAGAAGACAGAAGCTTATAAATATTGAGAGTTCATGAATATATTGACATTCACTTTGTGCATACATTAATATCATGTCTGTGAACTTGAAAGCAAAAATCCTCTTGTAATTGATGAGGTAGAAAAAATTGTGTCATGGCTGTCAGGTGATGGTTTGTGAGGAGAGAGGAAGAGATAGGATTTGATGAAGATAAATATGAATTATTTTTGAATCTAATATTTATTTAATTATTTAAAAAAAATAAATTTTTAATAGAAAATAAAGTAAAAAAAGGATTTTAAAAATTACTTTTTAAAAAATTTTAATTTTCAAATTTAAAAAAATCAATATAAAAATAATTTTAAATTCAGAATGCAGATTGCAAAACATGCTTAGAAATTATTTTTTTAATATATTCTGCACAATCATGAATTTAAATAAAATGAAATTCTACAAAAAAATTATTGTACAATTTCAAAATGAATATAAATCAAGGCCTCAAGTTTATTTACCTGCAATTCCATAAAAATTCTTTCAAAAAAATTTCTCGAGCTTTTCCAGTTCCAGTGAAAAATTGTATTCAAAAAAATATTTAGTCTGCAAAATTTCTATAAACTGGTTGGAGAATAACAAACTTGCTGGCTTTTTTGTATGAATAAAAATTTTATGCAAAATATTATGAATATTTCTTATAAACAATAAAATTTTTGTGGAGGGCATCTCAATAGCATCATCTTAATAATCCTTATATCAACAAAAAAAAGCCCATCATTGACTGAAAAATTCTTTCAAAATATCTTCATTCAGGAGATAAAAGTATCCAGATTTATTCAAGAGAACCGCAACGGTAGACACTTAAATACCTTTCAGTATATCCTCCGATTAACCACAGGAATTTTTTATAAATCACAAAAATCTTCTCGCTTAAAAACATTCCATCACATGTCTGAAAACATAAATTTATGTCAAGGATATTTTCATCATCTACGTGATATTATGAGGCTAGCAAAAAAAACAAGGATGATGAGTTTATATGAATAATATCATGAAATGTAGATGGAATTAGAATGATGAGGGGATGTGGGAAAGGATTTATTTATGCAGGAAATTTGTTGAGTGTTTCATTTTGTTTTGATAAGAATTGAGAAGATTTTATTTTTTCTTGAGGTCTGAATGAGAGTGAAAGGTTTCGGGATGATTAAATTTAAAAAGGTCATTTGGTATTAAATGTATCTTGGCTTAACCATGAGAAAAATTTTGTATGTTTTTCTAAATTCTTGTCGCTCTTTTGAGCATTCTTGAACCCTCTTTCATTTTGTCACAATCCCGACCTCAATGTTCGACGTCATTAGTTAATTATCCCCTTCCTCATACTTAAATCATCTTCTTTAATTATTCAAAAGTTTACTCGTGCATAAGCTTATAAACTCACATGTCTATACAAGAACTTTTAGGCTGAATCTTCACTCTCAACTTTATCTCTACCTCATCAAAAACCAATTTTCATTTTTTGATGAGTTTTATTTTAAAAATGCAAATTTTAATTAAGTTTCAATTTCTAAAAAAAATTATTTTTCCTTGACTTCTTTTATTTTTGTGGAATTGAAAGGAATGAGTAAAAAGAAAAAGATCTAAGAAAAAAGAAAAGTGAACATAAAAACCTATGAAGATATAAAATATGCATCAACATCTCTTTTTGCTTTCTGTATGTTCCTTTTTATTCACATACACACAAAAGCCATTGAAAAGCTCTCTTTAGTCGTCATCATATATGGTGAGTATAGGGGTTAGAGGTAAGAATGTCGATGTTCAGATGGAGGTAATTATCAGACGTTCTAGTAGGTCGGACTGATAGGTATCAAACTAGGGTCAACCCTCGTTTTTAGGGGAGTATCCAGGAAAATTTTTGAGGAGGAGGTCGAAGGTATGTTCAGTTTTTGATTGTTCATAAATGACGTCCAATTATCAGGGAGGGAGGGAAGTCTGGCGCTATGTGACACTTCCATACAAAAGAAAAAAATTTATATGAACATTTTATGACCGAGGGGAGAAGGGGATCTAAAAATCTGTTTTTTTTTTGCTTGACGTCATTTATTAATGACTCTAATGGAAAAATGGATCAGGCTAGAGAGTATTGGAGGTGCAAGCCCTTCCAAGGATACTCCTGCTCAAATTCAACTTTACTATGAAATCACAAAAACAACCTAGAACCCCCAACCCATCCAACATCATACATAAGTACTACAGCAAAGTACTTTTTGTTCATATCATTTTTATTTCTTCGAAGATTAAACTGCACAATAGTAACTATAAGCATAAAAGCTTGCTTGAAGTGTAGTACTGAGAATATGAGAGTGGAAAGAATAAGAAATACAAATTTGTGTGCTTCATTTATGCTATAAGGCAAACATTATCATATTTTCATTATATGTACCTACCTTTCTTCTCTGTCTACCTCAATGTTGCACTGCCGATGATACTTTTTCTTCACATTGCTAAAGCGCACTGAATTAACAAGTTACTGCCACTGCTGCTTCTTTTAATGATTTTTACTAAAGCTTGACTCACTTTCGAGAAATTTTCTTTTTTAGTCAATTATTATCGCATGGTAGCGGAAACGTATAATGATATTGTAAAAGACTTTCTTACAAAAATTTCACATTATTTCTTCTACTTGCTTGGTTTACTTTACAATCTTATTGTACTTACGAGAGATAGAAAAGATTTGCTTCTGTGAATTTTTAAATGGGTAAGGATATCTGATAATTGCTTTACTCGTTTAATTTACAAGAAAAGATAAAAGTATTGTTGGAAAGGAAGTTCAATTCATAGTGCTCTTTTCTTGAGGAATTTTGGGACGTTTGTAGCATTTTGAATGCAGTTTGCTCAGAAAGTAATTTGTCTTCATGAAAATTCTATATTTTTGACTTACAAAAATCAGGAAATAATATTAAATTTTAATTCGAGAATTCTAGAAAAAGATATTATAATGAACAGAATCACTGTAGCTTTAACTCCTATCGGATGCCACCTAGGGTATCCTATGGGTGTCCTAAGGTATCCAGGAAGGGGTTTTCGGAGTCAACCCACCCCTAATTTTTTAAAAACCAAACCTAAAAAAGGTTCGCTCTTACTACACTCCTCTTCTAGCTCATCGTAAGATCAAAAATATATTATAAGATTTAATTCCAAATTCCCACAAGAAAATGCGCTATGAATAACCACGAAATGTGAAATTTCCTTACTTGTCCTTTATTATTATTTCTTCTTCAATTTTCCGATAAAACGAATTTTACCACTTATATTATTTCTTCTTTACTTTATCGTCTCCTGCTGCTACTTTGTGGCTTTTTTATTGTGAAGCATGAAATATTTTTTTTCTCATCGATAAACAAAATCAATTTTTTATTTATAAATATTTTCTGTTTTTATTTACTCGTGTATCCAACAATACAGAATAAGTCTTCACTTATTTTTTGGCATGAAAAAATATTATTTTTTATTTCACAGTTAATTTCTCAGATTTTTATTTTGTTCACACACCACAAAATTTATTATGACTTTGGTAAGCACACTAAATTGTTCTTATTATTGTTACTATTTCTTGCTATTACACTTAATTGATGTTGAGTTTAATTGATTTTTATTTCGTGACTTATTTTTAGAAATTTTTGTTCTTTCAATTTTATGGGTTTAGTGACGAGTCAGTGAATGGAAAATTTTAAGAGGAGATGAAGAAAAAGATGTAGAAAGTCCTCGTGTCATACATCGAGGGAATTAAGCGCATTTTCCCGCACAGATCAGTAAATAAATCCATAATTCAGAATGTAAAAATAAGTACCCACTTAATTTATTTCCCCAAATGAATTGAAAACATAGCATAAATGCTTGAAATATATAGTTGTAGCTGAAAAAAATTCCGGAAGCTATTTCAAAACATTTGTATGGTTTTAGTACAAATTAAATCTGTCACTTATACTTCACAAGTAATGACAGCAACATTTGTATGGTTCTACATACATTTACATTTCGAGAAAATAAAATTTATGAAAAAATGTACTTTTTTGCTGTTTTATGACTCAAAAAAATTTAATCATGCATTAATAAATCATAAAATATCATAAAACATCAAAAAAGTGTAAAAAAGAATCAAAAAAGTGTAAAAAAAAAGTTGCCCGCGGAGAGGATCGAACCCACGACTTGAAGGGTTTTTTAATATAAGTATTCTTTTTAAGCGTCACGTTAAACTTTGACTAATCCAACGTCAGTGATTTTTTACACCAAAAACAGAAAAGTTAATTTAATTAAGTTTAGGTGAGGATTTTCAAAAAACTAAATACGTTGCGCACCCCTACGAAATAGCAGCTATTTAATGCAAAAAACCCGAAGTCTCTACGTGCTTCCCCTGCCGAGTTTTTGAGGGAGCCAGCGGGCCAGCGGGCCAGCGGGCCAGCGGGCCAGCCAGCCAGCCAAAGTGGACCTTTAAGCGCATTACTTTCTAAGGAAAATGCGCTAAAAATCGACTTAATTGATTTCCTTACAGACCATTATTGCGTAAAGGCCATTATTCATTAGAATTTGTATTCAACGAGCGATAATTTTTGGGGAAATTAAATTGACTTAAGAAATTTTAATGAATTTATTTTTATTGGATATAAGTGGTGATGATGGAGCTTTAAATGGATATTTTAATTAATAGATAAAGACTTTAATTTCATATTTTTTAGAGATTTATGCACTATTTAAGCATGACGTTTGTTGACCCCAGCGGGTTGCGGAAATTTACTTCAAAAAGTGGTTGAGTCCCATCAAATAGGACACAGATGGGCACTCTATAAAATTTACATTTAGAAAAGGTTCCATTTTTGGGAGGAACGGTCATTAGTCAAGCATTCGAATATGGGGTATATCTCCATACCTTCATCTCAAATTTTCCATCCACTTCTTGAAAAAGATTTAAATTCCTAAAAATATTCACCTAAAAATTCCTAATACCTAAACGTCAATGTACATAAAAGTTTAAATAATTTTCAATATTTACTGTCAAAAGAGCTTTCAAACAAAAGCTCGAAACTTGTCACGTTCAACTTTTCCAATTTTAACCACAACAAAGTTTTGACACCAAACTTCCAATATTGACTGCTGTTGAATGGTTAATGAAAATTTTATAAATAGTTCTTGTTATTGGAAATTGATTGCGGCTTTGATTTGGTTTTCAAATTTATTATTTTTTACTATTAGAAATAAAAATTTGAATGAGTTTTTGTTGAATAATTTTTAATTTATTTAATTTTTGCAAATTGTTAAAAAATAGTTTTTAAATTTTCTTAACATTTGAAAATTTTCTCAATTTTTTTAATTATTTTCACAATTTAATAGTTTTTTCAACTAAGAACACATTAAATTTTAATGTTTACTGTTTGACATTTATTTATTAATTCACACAAATTTATCAAGTTTCTTGATAACTATCTATTAGTGCTTATTGTCCCCAACACACAGACTTTGAATAATTTTTTTTCCAGAGATCTTCGATTTCACTCCAGATAAAAATTGTTAATTTTATTATACTTAATTTAAATTTTCCAACACTGCATTCAAATTAAGTTTTATAGCATTTTTAAGCTAGACTAAAATTGAATTTATAGTTTATCAAAAAATTTCTGCGATTTTCTTTTTAAAAATTTATTTTGATCACGTTGACTTCATTAACAATTTTTCAAATTCCTCAGATCAAATTTTTTAGATCTTGTTTGTCTATTTATTTAAAAATTCACTGTCACCTTCCAAAAATCCATTCATTTTATCAATTTTCCTTCAAGTCTAATTCACCAAATTCCAACCAATGATCCAGTTCCAAATTTTCCACAATAATAAACTTCCTTCATCCACACAAAAGAAAAACAAAGAAAAATTGTTCACGGAAAGCTAGTTTTCCAAAAACCACAACAAACGATTTTGTGGATTAATTGAAGTCAGTCATTGTCACAAATTCCACAAAAAATGTTTCTATTTTTTTTTGCTTATTCTTCATTCACAATTTAACCCGTTCAACTCTTCTTTCAGCTCTTCAGCTTATCCATCTTATCGCGATGATGTTCAACGACCAACTGATAGAAACACGTACGATGAAGACGGAGCAGAAAGGAACAGAAAAAAATGAGTTGTTGCACGTTACTTTCTTTCCGTAAAACGTTTCTCTGTTCTATGTGGCGACGATCGAAACTAAAAGGAAGACAAATTTTTTCTCCGAGTGTTGAAAACTCGCGCATGCTCAGGACATTTGTGACGAAATTGTTATTTACTATGTTGATTTTCGTGACAGCATGAGTTGCATGACGAGAAATAATTTTCATGTTGTGTGCTTTTCTTCTGTGACTTTTTATCTCAATCATGAGATTCATCAGTTGTCCAAGAAAGTCATCAATTCTGTTTTGCATTCAATTCATGATGAATCTAAGTAAGTATTGGTATGTTGAGGAAATTTGTTAGAATGTTATTTTTGGGGTTTATGATAATTTTTGGTGGACTTTTAATTTACTCGAGGTCAGTGAATTTAAATTTAATTTACTTGGGGCCCTCCTTAATGGTATGAATTTAAGTAAGAAAGGAAGAATCAATTGGAATTACAAATTCTTTAACCTTACCATCACGCGTCTTTAGGAAAGCTATTTATTCCCAAAGGAGACACCTAGGTCAAACCTTGTAACAGGGGGAATTGAGAGTGGTCGAAAATCTAATTTTTAACGGATGTCAGGTGTAAACAGACCAAAAATAATAAAATTTCATAATGTAGGAATATCTTTTTATTATAAGCTCAATTATTACAATCATGACCAGTTTCACAACGGCCATAGCACATTCACCTACCTTCCTCCCCAACCAACAATCAAACACACGTAAAAGCTTGCAAAAGCTTTCAACAAATTGAATCAAACCATTAAAAATAATTTCCTTAAATATTTATGATTCATTACCAACTTACAGTCAATATTTTCACAAGGGAATTGCATATTTACAACACATCCTAATGATGATGATACCTCACACACATATTACATGGAAAAAAAGTTCAACCATGAAGAAGATGAGAAATAACAGCTTTTGCATGTCGAACAAATATATTCTCACTCACTCTCGCATGCACTTTGCTGACTCAAGTTCAAATAAATTTATTTATATATCCACTCAATTTTCTTATCGTAAGGAGGAAAATTTAGTTTGCTAGATCTACAACATGGATATATACACATTTGTAGATTCGGTCGTATGCACTTGTTCGTTTGCTAACTTTAGTTCTGTGCTTTCTGTCGAGGTCAAAGCTTTCTTCGACATTTCTTTTTATCTATTTGCACTTGCAGGAATGTGGAATGTTTTTAAAACTAAGAGAGTAAGGAAGCTTACTGGATGTTGAGTTATTAAGCGAATTTTTAGTTTTTATTAAATTTTAACAGCTCTTTTAATTTTTTTTAAATTCTTAAACTTTTAAAAAAATTTTAAAATTGTTAATTTTTTTAAAATTGTTAAATTTTTTAAAATTGTTTAATTTTTTTGAATTTCAAAAAATGTTTAAATTTTGAATTTAAAAAGATCAAATTCAAGTTTTTTTCTTCAAAATTTCTAAAACTGAATAGCTCACAAAATGACAAAAAAATAATAACCGTACCTTCCGTAAAAAGAGCTCAAAAAGAAGTCAATGCAATTTAGTGTAAAGTTGATTTTTTATTTTATTTTATTCTATTTATTCTTTTCCTGATAACTTTATTTTGATGCTCGAGGTCATAAAACTTTCTTGTTGCTAACGATGCGAATTGCGAGCATGAAAAACGAAGCAGAAAATTCTTAAGTACGACAGATTTGCAATTAAAAGTTATGTAACTTAATCAAAGGAAGTTGAAATTAAATAAGAAGAGATGATTTCAGAGCGAACGATGAGTTTGAATGATTTTCTCCTTAAATTTGTATTTTTAAGGCATCGCTCATAAATGATGTCAATTTTTTATGGAGGATTATGTGGACTGAAGCTTGTGATCGACCCCTAAACAGATGCTAACCTTTAAAATCGTTTTTACTAAATTTAAACGGCCATCAACAAGCAACCAAAGCCTGCAGAAAAATAAAGCACAAACAAGCAATCTGTTCACACAAGACACATCACAGGTAGAATAGTTATCACGTAATTACAACACACAAACTTTATCTTCTTTCCGAATCGGATAGTTGCAGGTTGATGAAGATTGAAATGCTTGAAATGAAAGTAAACTTTTTCCCCTTATGCTTCATGCTTGCCACATAACCAACTCGTTCACTCAACATACTTTATTTTGCTTCTACTTTTTTCTCATTTTGAGTGGCTTGCTGTGTAAATTTGCCATGTTTTTCAATTGCTGCAGCAACATTTTTCCATCAACTTCATCTTCCTCTCATGAGCTTAGTCAAATAATGCAAACAAAGAAGGATGAGTGAAGTGTTTTAGCTTACTTTCTTCGTTGAATTGTTTTTGGTCTTTTGGAAAAAGAAATTTCCGAAAAATAAGTTAAGTGAATTTGTAAATTAAGTTTTTTTTAAAAAAATTAACTTTTTTAAATTCTGTTCTACCAAAAACTTTTTAATTTTTTTAATTTAAAAAAAATATAAAATTAAAGAAAATTAAAAAAATTTAAAAAAAATAAAAATTTTAAAAGATTAAAAAAATTTTTTAAAAAATTTAAATTTGGATTAATGAAACCTTTTCTAGCTTTAGGACGATTTGCTGAAAAATCTGAAAAAGCTGAAAAGTAATTGTTAATAAGTTTAATATAATTTAAACAATTTTTAATTAAATTTTTTTATATTTTTCTTCTCACTTCTCCAATTTTATTTATTCTCCTTTTTATTTTTCTCCTTTATTTAATTTTTTCATTTTTCAATGAGTTTTTTGTTCGATGTTTTATTTTTTGTATAAAAAACATTTCATCACAAATAATACACGTGCTTCATACAATAATTTTGTAGTAGTTAATTTTTTTTTGTTATAAATTTTTTTCCTTCACAAAAAAAATTTCATTCATCACAAATGGAATCGAGGATTGTTATCAAGAATAAAGTAATAATAGTAACAAAAAGAGCAACACTTAAAGTACAAGTTCTGGTTACTTTTGTTGTTTTTTTGTTGTTGTTTACGATAAAAAAAAGTTCAGGTTGTTGTTTAATGTTCGTACTAAAAAATAGTAATTAATAATAATAATAATAAGAGTAATAATACCAATACCAATAAAAATAATAATAATAAAATAATATTAACAATATAGTCTAAGATAAATTCTGTTGTTGTTCACTTATAGATCGAAAAAATACAAAAAATTAAGCACGTACGTGCCGCAAATCAATCGTTATTGTCTCATTTTCAAGTTCTTGGTGCCATTGGTATGATGATTGGATGCTCATATCCTGGATTTGGATTACGTGGTGCATTTGTCCATGTTGGAATGTTATTATTCCAGTTTGGCAATTGTGGATTCCAATTGACGCCATTTCCGCCATTTCGGCAACCAGCTGTAACTGGTGAATCACAAGTGTCTCTTATTGAATTCCAATGTTGACCATCTTGACAGCTGTATTCGAAGGCTAATCCACTATTGCATTTATAGTATCGTCCGCAGTCATTTTCATGTTGCAAGAAAACTTGTGTGCGTGCATCAGAAATCATTGGACAACGACGATCTGGTCGACCAATTGGATTAACTGGATTGTTTGGTTGTGGTGGTTGAACAGGGCGTATAATAGGGATGGGGGCGATATTTGGCAACGTCGGAAATTGTGGAAGAGCAGTGACATCATTTGGGCGGGTCGGTGCAATAGTTGGTGCATTTACAACTGGAGGTAATGATACTCTAGGTGTCGTTGTTGGGACGGGTAATCTAGGTGTCGTTGTTTGACCTGGAGGTGGATTATTAGGACCCGGGGGGTTGTTGGGTCCTGGAGGTCCTCTTGGTGGGGTTGGTGCTTGAACGACCGGTGCCGATGTAGGTCCATTTACTGGTGGTCTTGTTGTACGAACTGCTGATGGTGGTGTTGGTGCTCTTACGGATGGATTCGACGATTGTGGTGGTGCTCTAGGAGCAACGCCGTCTATGAAAAATAAGTGAACATTATACTAAATTTTTATACAAATTTAAGATATTTATAAAAATGTCTCCAACATGAATGAAATTTCTTTCGCCTCAAAAGAACTTTAGATTCGAGAATTATACTTATTTTAATTTTTGAAATTTTAAACTAAATTTTTTGATTTTAAATTCAATACATATTTTAAAAAATTTTCAGAAGCAAAAATTAAAGATTAAATTTTTGATTTTGGACAATTTTCTTTAAAAATCTAAAAAAATTATTTTAAAAAATCTAAAATTGATTAGATTTTTCCATACAAATCTAAAATTAAATTTTAGATTTTTTTCTTCAAGTGTGGAATTTAAAAAAATTAAATTATCCAGTAACATAGTTAAAATTATTTTCAAATGTTTTCCAAAACTAATACACTAATTAATATTCGAAAACTAAAAATTATTTGAAGACTTATTTTTTTAAACTTCTATGTCTTTTGTCTAAATTTTTTTTTTAAATTTTCAGCACAAAACTGTTCATAAACTTCTTTTCGATAGTATTTTTCAAATTTTTTAACAACTTTTTCACTTCAACTTACTTTGTTGTGCATTAGGACGAGTTGGTGCATTGGGAATTGATCCTGGAGCTCTTGTTGCTCGTGGCTGAGGACCTTGTTGTGGACCTTGTTGTCTGTTTGGTGCATTTTGAGAATTTGGGGCACCTTGTCTTTGAGGTGGAGCATTTCTTTGTGGCGTTCCTGCTGCTGGTGGTGATCCTGGTCTTTGTGGCTGTCCTGGCTGTTGTCTTCCTGCTGGACCTCCAGCAGTTGGTGGTGCTTGTCTGTTTGCTGGTGGCTGTCGTGGCTGAACTTGTGCATTGCCAATGCTTACCGCGATGGTAAGCAGAAGCAATAAAGAGACACAATTTCTCATTGTCAAAAAGTAAGTACCGTTAATTTTCAATCCTATTTCCTTTACTACGATCTATAAGCACCAAATGCCTAAAATAAAATGACTAGGTAATGGCACAATCATCATTTTATTTATATAGGAACAATGAATTCTTATCAGTTCTTTATTTTAACACAAGTGTGAAAATATTTTTGCCCGCGAGAAATTTTAAATGGTGCGTGAGAGGATGTAATGGGTAGTCTATGATGATATCGATTTGTGTGCCTGTACAGTTAAATAAACAAGTATTGAATACAAAATTTTAGTTGTATAAGTGTGGATGGTGTTAACAAAATTCCAAGAGTCAAGGGAGTTTTCTGAATTTTTTTGGAAAACAATCAATGATATCATGAACTGAGTTATTAAGAATTTTAACAGTTATTAAGAAGTCATTCGAATATATATGCATTGTCGTTCGAAAAATAAATTTCATTTTTAGAATTTTTCAGAATTAAGCAAGCTTATTCCTTAGTCTTCTAAAATAATCCCATTAAGCTTCAATTAGAAACTAGATTTATAAAAATTCAAAAATCATTTAAACACTCGATTCTCATCATTATGACGTAATCGATGTTAAACATCATGTCCTGTCGAATTGTCGGAACTACCAAATCTTATTAGTTCTTATCAGTAAAATTATTAGAGGAAACAGAAATACTTTTAAAAATTTATGTCTAAAAACAGAAACAATACAACATCAAAGAGTGAATTTGCCGAACTATGCGTGTAGCTATTTAAAGAGGAAGTCAGGGTTTAGTATTTGGTCTGTTGTGTCCAAATTTTAATAACTGATTCTAAAAGACAAAGCTTCTTAACAATAGAACCGAATTATACTCATCAAGAACATTATGTTACCTCTGAGCATGTTCTTTGTCTATTAAAGTGGGTTTAGTCAATGTCTGAGCAAGAGGAAGGCCTTACTTATAATGCAACTAATATCATAGTTCCTTGCACTTCCATTAGCCGTTTTAATATACCATGCATGTGCAAAAATACGCTCCAATTAATATACATCAAATTTGCTTACTCGCGCCATATTTTTGTCGAATATTGTAAAGTCAAACCAAAATATCCAAACAAATTGTTCAACAACTTTACTTCTTCTTGCAGTTAATTAAAGAAACATCAATTTTTGGAAATAATTAGGGAAAAAAGATCATAACGAGATAAATGCTCGTAAAACTAGCACTAACAATTTGACACAAGCTACACAAATTGTCATTTTCGGTTCCTCATTCACTTTTATGTCGCCTCTATTGATGTCGCTTGTAGCAATTACAAAGTAAATTACTCAAAAGTACATCATGAGTTGATAAGGAATATGGGGAAGTTTGTGCTGCGTAGAAATATTAACTTTTATGGCTATTCGTGTGCTGAAAAAATAAAAACGATCGGAAATGACACGGAAATATTTTCTTTATATTTTCAGATGTGAATTTTATTCATGAATCATTTTTCAGAAATTTTTTAACAGAAAAAAAACTTTGTTTTGAGAAATAAAAAAAGGAGAACAATTGGAACTGAGTGGAAGTAAGAAGAAAACATTATTTTGAGAACATTTTAAAGAGTTCTCGGTGTTACACAACGAACATGTTGTTGTTGATCACAGAATGTTCTCTCGATATTCCAGTAAAATCCTGGTGGACATTCCAATTGAACAGCACGTCCAGCGCTGCATTGATAGAATTGTTGACAATCATTTCTGTGTGGGAAGTAAACAAATTCACCGGGAACATCGAATGCTGGGCATTGAAGGAAGTTTGGATTTGGCTCGATTGGTCTTGGTCGGCTGATTGGCTGAATGCAGTCTGAAAGATGTTCTTGTTCACACGAGTTATGTGCATTTGACCAGTAAAGTCCACCAGGACATCTCAATTCCAATGCGCGTCCTTCAAAACATCTGAAAAAGTGTGTACAATCCATTGGATTTCCAAAAACTTCAGGTCTGCTGTCGCCTGCTCCACGAGGACATCTTGAGTCAAAAGACTGACTTGCTGCTAATCCAACAAATGCCAAAAGTACGAAAAATTTCATTTTTGTCCTGATTTTATTTTCTCTCTACTTCAATTCGATGTTTTTCCTCAAAACAAATTTGGCAGAATAACTGAATGGCTTTTAACAGTCGCTCATATTTATTGAAAAATTTGACAAGTTTGATAAGTCATAGGAACAGAGAGATACAGAAATAAAATATGGTTGAAGAGGAACAAAAGATAAGAAGAGAAGCCACACATATTTATGAGTTGTGATATGATACATGTGGAAATATAATTTGAAGAGTTAAGAAATTACTCGATTAAGGTATGAAGAAGCGCACAAAGGTTGGTATGAATTGAACATTTGAGAACATGTGATATCATCAAATACAATTAATAACAACAATGGACAATACACCCAAAGTTCCTCCTTAATTTCCCTTCAATCTTAAAAAATCAGCTAACAATTTGTGAGACAGATGGTAAAATACTAAAGTAAATGACTTCCATTGACCATCACATACACACACGTACGTCTTATGATTGTGTGATTGACAGAAAAGAAAATATTTTTAGACGTGAATTGAATAAGATCAAAGGCGCTCATTTTATGATGATAAATAATTCTACACGCTTTTCCTATTCGTACTATCAATACTAGAGTAAATATCGTAGGATTCTTGTCAGTTTGTAAAGTAATTTTTGATTAAATTACTCAGCATTTCCGGTGATGATGATAATTAAATTTATCTTTTTTTGGGGAATTTGTTGTTTATTTATGAATGAATCGGTGATTTTTGTTACATTTTGTGGAATTATTTAGTGTCTGACGTAAATGAGGTCTCTGATGATGAAACTCATGTCAATAATAATGTAAGTGATAATGATCAGAAAATGAAGTTTACTTCCGAATCCGGTTGAAAGATGAGTGAGAAATTTTTGAAGAAATATTTTTTCATTGTTACATCAGTTGAAATTTTGTGATTGTCATGTAGGAAAATATTGAGAAGATCAAATTTGTTAGTTTACCGTTAGTCGTTTAAATCAATTGAGGGACTTTAACTTTAAGGAACTGCCATATGGCACTAGATAGACCAAAAAACCTGAAACTTTGGGAATTTGTTCCTACATGTAACAGCTTTCAAATGAGACATATCCGAAGAATTTTAGTGAAACTTTTCCTTAAAAGTTCAATTGCGCTTTTTTCGATTTTATACCAGTGTGGATACCAAGAACCAAACCCTTAGAATAGCTGCTGTCTACACCCCTGGTTTATCATACCTCAGGAATCAAACTCAGACTTAACAATTTTTAGTGGGACTTGAACTCAAATAACTCTAAAAATTGACAAGATATCCTTCTGAGTCTCGAACCACCGATCTCTATGTCGATGATCCAGAATGCAATCTTTAAACTGCACAAAACAAATTCAAGTTAATAAAAATTGTTATAAATAAATGACCTGCATTAACCTCATTTTGATACGATTCTGCAATAAAAAATATTTTAATCTTTACTGCTGGCAAATTTAAATGCCAATATTTATGAAATCGCAAACCTATTGGTATTTCAAAAATAAATTTCTACAGAATAAATATCAAAGTCATTGAATTTAAAAATTATTTCATTAAATTCTTAAAATTTGCCAAAAGTAAATGAGTCGAGAAAGATCAAAAGTTATTCATCCTAAAAATATCAGTAACATTGAACTCTACAAGTACATTAACAACATAGAACATAAAACATGTAAACATGAAGAAGGAAAAAAATCTATAAATAAAAAACTAGATTGAATCATCGAGAATAAAAAATTCATTGAAACTTTAGTATAATAAAAAATTGATATCATCACTTGCAAGTAGTGCAATGTGCACATTACAAAACAATAAAATATTGCAACATACATCAAAACAGAAATGTGTACATACTCTAGTATCAAATTATACCATGCATAATATTTGTTTTATTGTTTTTGTAATAAATTATTCACATGGAAATAAAAGTTGCATAAGAAATTGTTTGAAATGAGTTCATTAGCAACGGTATGGCTTTTGATAAGGTTCTTGGAATTTACTGTTATTAGTAAGCAGCAAAATTATTAGATTTTGAATTATATTTTTTACTGAGTGCATTTTATGACATTTCCAAAAGAATTTCCGTACCAAATCACAAATTTATGATCTTTGTGAATGATACCTGATCAGGTACCAAAAAACTAATTCACTGCTTCACCTGCAGCAATATCAAAGCACCACCTGGTTAAGACAATAACATGGTTTGGTCCAACATTTAAGGGCGAGGGGGTTCTGAGATTTTGTGGCACTTTCATACAAAAAGAATTTTTTTTTGTAAGGAAATTTTGTGACAAGATGAAGGGGGTCTAAAAATTCCATTTTGTGATGAACGTCTTACGTGAATGACTCCATATACTAAATCTAGTAAAAACTAAACATTATGTTGCCTAGGTCAAAAGTGGGGCTCTATGTCTCTAGACACCAAAGAGATCTAGATTTTAGATATATACTTTTGATGATTGAAAAGAAAAAAACATAAGCTGACCTAAACTGACTTTAGTTAACTGCTCGAATTAACAAAACCAACCTAAATTGTAATCACCAATGATATCACAAAATAACTAGTAATTAAACCCCGGATAAAAAGTAAATATTTCATTGAATCCGAAGTAGATGAACATTTAGCAATATTTTCATTAATATTTTACAACAAAAGCTTTACTCATTATCGTCAGCCTTCTTCTTTGTCTTTTTTGCTCACAATCAACATTCCCTCTCATTCTCATTCTCTTTCCCATGATCATCCGTTCATTAAATATTTACACACAAATATGGACTTTTTATTCATAATCACGTTTGACACATTCTTACACTCTTTTAAATATTCTCAATTTCTTTCAAGCTTGTTCAGTTGATCGGTAAATATTGAGCGTACAACAGGTTTAATCTTCACATTTACCGATATTTGTTTATTTTTCGCTGTTATTTAAATCGTAATAAGGAATCATTTTGGTTAAGAGAATGACGAAAATATTTGTCATTTTTGTTTTTATTGCATTCGTGAGCGCTGTTTATGGGCAAAAGCCATCATTTTTAGGGTCAGGACAGAAGCCAATTTGTGTTAATAATGGTGACTACGTAAGTGAATGAGATTGCATTTGTGATAACATGATTTTATAAGCTGTTCATTAAATTAACGCATAATGACTTTGTGGGTATATCGAAAAAAATGTCTCGAAAGTCCTTTAAAAATGGCTCTATCGTTAAGAATTAGACTATAGAGTTAATCTGCTGTCAGTGAACTGAACGAGCTCTGTTGCGCAGTGGTTTAGTCTTTAATTACTGTGACGCTGATGCAATGATCATAAAAGTTCTAATCTCGGACGAGCAAATTGTAGATTTTTCGAATTAATTGTACTTAAAATGCAACTTACATCTCTTGATAACCTAAAAATCTAGGTTTGGGTGATAAAATCTGGTTAACCCTCATTTATTATTTTTTACTAGCCATTGTCCGTAAATTAATCTGCAAATTGTCAAAAAGACCTTTTTTAGTTAAATAAAATTCCACTTTGAAGCATTTTGCAGATCAAAAATCTACTGGGTGGTCAGTTTACTAATAATTACCTCAAAATGCAATAAAACTATTTGTTCATCATGTCCAAAAATATTTTCTGAATTTTATGACACCAAATGACCTGAACATATTCCAAAATAACAATTTCTGATAAATAAAGATTACCTGAATTGCTCTTCAGAAATAATACATAAATTATTATCACCTTTACACATATCTAAGGTCGATGAACAAAGAAAAAAGTTATATGCTTAAAGAAATTACACACAAGAAACGCCTGACTTGTTATCACAACAACAACATTCTACATAAATATTTTTTTCTCTTCATATATTTTCCTTCTCGACATTTATTTTCAGTGTAAAGATAATACAGACTGTTGCTCAAAAAGCTGTACTTCAAGTAAATGTATGACTTCCAATCTCATAACAACAAGCACAAATGACGTCAACTTAGCGAATCAGCAACAGCCGAATTTAACGACAACGCTTGACAATCGTTTCAATGAGGATGAAGCGAAGAATTGTCAAGGAAAAAGCAAAAAGGTAAGTTGGAAGTAGAAGGAGATGATTTGTTATTTTTGGGATCAATTTTTGAAGCTTCTGTACTTGAGTTTTTGAGATTATTAACCTTTTGACTTAAAGATGAATTTTGAGAGCATTATGAGTTTAAAGAAATCTCTTTTCAAGAACTGTTAAGCTATGTTGAGATTTTTTTCTTCAAGAATGTCATGGGAAGGTGGTTTGACATCCAAATTATAACTTGATATGAAACTGTCATGACTTATTTTAAACAGTTGCCTAACAAGAGTCCATAGCGTCTTGAGGGACATTTTTGAATAATTCTTTAAAGCGAAAAATGGAATTTTGAATTCCCAAAACAGCACTATCCGAAACTAATACCGTGATTTTTACCATAACTGTGTCATTAATTTAGAAACTAATTAATACTTGACAATCACCCCTAAAATCACTAAATAAATCAGCATTTCGTTTAATAAATCTTCCACATCTCTAATACCTCCCACCCGCTGATAGGCTCAATAAATCAAAAATCAAATTAAGCAATGATCCATAAATTTATTCAATTCTCAATATCAAGGCTGATTATAGAATGGATTTTAATAAGTTAAAGCGATATTTCAAGCTCATTAAACAATCTTTCATTTGATTTATTTTCTTCATCAATATCTCGAGATGTGACAAATGCTTGAGCAAATAAGAATTCAGTTGTCAGTCACAGTTGTTCTTGGTGTCAAAGTACTCGATATAATCTAAATCCATAAAGTTGTTAAAGTTCTTTTTGCGGTTTTTATATATTTTGTGTGAGCATGAAGAAGAGTTGAGAATATTTGTGGATTTAGAAGTTACTAAAGTCTCTCATATCTTGATGTAATCAGTCATCTAAATTGTCAATTGACTTGTAAGCTAGTTTACGATGTTAAAGCTTCGTGCTTAGTCAAATTGGATGTAGCTTTTTTCTCTCAAGTTTTGGTGATGAATGGAATTTATTTCGGATGAATTAATTTAATCTTGTTGGATTTTTTGAACTCTTGAAAAGTCAATGAACTGAAATTAGAATGGACATAACATTTTCAAGGACAATTTTTGCTTGCATTCATGATTTTGGACAGTCGCACAAGATGACACTGATTTTTAAATTTTATTTTGTTTACTCTCATGCCGGGATTTCCCAAATTTTTTTGCATGGTAGAAACTTCTAGAAAGTTTAAAATAAATATTAAATAAATCTTATCTCAAATGTAAATAATTTCATAATCCATTTTTTTTAAATTAAAATTCAATTTTAACTTTCTTCTCAAACTTGAAGTGTTTTTCGATTAAGAAGTTTTTAATCAAACTCAAAAGTTTCCAACAATTTCAACATAAATTTTTATTAGTTAATTAAACTTTAATTAGCTGAACTTGGTGGAAATTTAATATGTAAAACTTTATTATTGGCTTCTGAATTATAACTATAATATTTTTAGAAAATTTAATGCTTCTAAAATTGAAGTGTTATTTCTATAATCCAAAACTTTAAAATTCATTCAACTCGTTTCCTAGAAAGAAAAAGAAAACAAATCTGGTAACAATATTAAGCTTCAAAAAACACAACCTGACATCATTTGCAAATATTTTCCATTTCAATAACTGCAGAGATCTTTGAGAATATTTAATAAAGGCATATTTATGCGTCAAATAAAATTGATCACATACATGAATGGACATTGTAGCCAACATTAAGATGGAAATATTGGAACTTTGATGAATGTTTGATTTAGATTTGTCTAAGTGACAAGAATATTTGGTGAACTGATAGATTAAATTGAAAATTTGAGGACTTGAAGGGACATTTTCAAAGACATGTGAAGAGGATACAGACCCTTTTGACCCTACTGGCTTACCAATGTTTAAATAATATCCTTCAAAAAATTCAATTTTTAAATTTAAATCTCAAAATTGCTTCTGGCTTCCTCAATCCCCAAAAATTCATCATACTCAACATCCCTTCAATTTCACAACATAAGGATTATTCCATTTCAAAAAAGCATTCCTTAGAAAATCTCTTTATTGCAGACTTTATGTTTCTAAGTCAACAAGTTGTGAATTGCTTTTCTTTCATTCATTTCATTTTATATCCTTATGGCTTACAAGACATGAACAAGAAAAAGAAAAATAATTTTTCATCACAAAGAAACTTTTTCATTTTCATCATATTTGTAAGTTTTTCCGAGGGGAAGACAACATGTTGGGAAAAAAATTTCTGATTTCCCATCAATTTCCCACCGCGGTGGGAAATCGGTGGGAAATTTCCCATCGCGGTGGGAAATCGTTGGGAAATTTCCCATCGCGGTGGGAAATCGTTGGGAAATTTCCCATCGCGGTGGGAAATCGTTGGGAAATTTCCCAATGCGGTGAAAAAATTTATATTTTTTTAATTGTTTAAAATAAATTTTCATAATTAATAATTCTTCATTTAATTAATAAAATCATGCAATAATCTTAATAAAAATATTCAATTTATTTTAAAAAATTTAATCTAGGTACTTTAAAATAATAAATTTTTCTAATTTATGGTTCTTGTTAAAATAAATTTTTATTAAACTTTTTATTAATTTTGTAACTTTCCATAAAGTTGACTTTGAAACATTTTCAAACTCAAATAATTTCTTAATTAAAGCAGTAACAAAGCTAATTTGGCAACCAAACGATATATTTTGAGTTGCTTTATAAAATATAAGTTGTCAGAACTTCAGATAATAAGGAAATTTTCAGAATTTTAAGAAATAATAATATCACTCCAAAAATCTCATCTGTAGATTTGCCCATAAACCTTGACTTCATGGAAAAATTTGTCAAGTTGAAAAAAATTTTTGTAAAATTTTTGCCTTTAGTCTACAGAAACACTAACAAATTGTATATTATCTGAAAGCTTATACAAAATCCAATAACATTCAGTCAAGTTGTTTACAGTCATTAAGAGAAGTAATGTAATTTATAAAACAAAATCTTTAACAAACTTTTTCACTACCGAATAAAGTGTAATTAAGCATTACTATATTCCAATTTACAGATTAGAAACTCAAAAAATTAGTTTAATTTTGTAATTTGGTCAAAATTTTACAATTTTTGAAGCTTGGCTAAACGAATGAGTATTGTTGTTATTGTAATTTTTCAAAATTTTGGAAAATTTAATTAACTACACAAGGAGATACAATATATTTTACTTAAAGTTTTGGAATGGAACTAATCAGTTCCAGGCAAGCATTTTTGCGTCCAAAAATTAAGGTGTTCTATTATAAGCATAATGCTTATAATTTTTCAGAGAGTTCATAAATTTACTTAGGTTTTTTGCTAAATAAAGCTAAAACAAAATTTAAGGATTTGTGGGAAATTTCCCATCGCGATGGGAAATCGATGGAAAATTTCCCAACGATTTCCCACCGCGGTGGGAAATTTCCCATCGTGATGGGAATTTCCCACCAATTTCCCATCAAATTTTTTTCCCAACATGTTGTCTTCCCCTCGAGTTTTTCATTCCATTGAAGACATTCGGAAACTTTTTTAGTACAGAGAAGAATTTTTGAATGAATAAATTTTGCTGAGTCATTATTACAGTCATAAAAATGACACTTCATTACATTGTGTAAAACCTTTTTTGTGAGGATTTTCTTTGTGTGTTGGAATTTATGGATATGAAGATAGTTTTTTTATTACATCCATAATTAAGGGGTCGATGGTGGGGTATGCTCAGGAGCATGGCTGGGGGTCCAAGGAGGTCTGGACCATCTGGAGATTGAAATTTTTATGGGAAAAATATTTAAACTTTCTTTAGAAATTGAAAATGTATCAAAAAATCCAGACCCCCTCTCAAAGGGGTGTATGAACCCTTATGGCAGAATAATAGATTGATATCAAAATTTGTAAATGATCCTGTATGAAAATTTGACAAAATTACATTCAATTTATTTTGTAATTCTCAATTTTAAAGAACATCAAGTGTTAAATTCAAATCCTCCCCCTCATCCACTTTATTTTCACATTCATTTAAACGATTATGATGATTACATTTCTATCCATTTTCTCTCTGTCTCTCATTTAGTGTTCATCATCCCTTAAGTGCTGTGACTTTTTGAGCTGTGAGAAAAATTTTTGCCGAGACAAATCAGTTTTTGTGAGTGGCACTGAGACATTGGGCTACAATAAACCAACTCAGCAGGAATTGGACAATCGCTTTAATGAAAATGAAAGTGAAATTTCATCACCACCAGCACCGGCTAAGTGTATGGATATTGGACAGAAGGTAATAAAATTTATAATACGATTATCGCTAGTAAATATTTTTCCTCTCTTTTCTGAAATAGTGCTATACTCCGGGAGAGTGTTGTGCACCTCTTAAGTGCCACTCGTTCCTTCATCAATGTGTAACATAAATGTCATCGTCATATTATTGTGTAAACACTTAAGAAGCACTTTTTGTTTCAAGTATTTATCAACCTATCATCAAATCCTTATGGTTTATACTTTATACATGTTTGCATTATGGCTAAAGATGGAATAACTGTTGATGGAATAATGAAAATAAAATTTTGAAAATATTTTTAAGGAGTTTTTTGTTCATTTTTAGTAAAATAAATAGAACAGTGAATTTTTCTCAACTTAAAATAGTTTTATCCTTTTTTATTTGATGGCACCTTTGAAAAATTAACTTTAGGGTTCATTGTGTTGTAACCTAGAGAATGGTAAGAAATTATTCAAATTGTGACTTTAAAAATTTTTTATGCATAGCTAGGAATGTCTCAATTTTATTCATGATAACAGCAAGCAATCTTGAAAATAAAAGGAAAATTGTAATATTAAAAAAACTCCCATGCTCATAATAAATAAACTTTACTGATTCTTACTCATGAATATTTTTTTACAGTATTTATTTATTTTACATTTCAGTTGCAATACACTTGTTAAAATGGATTACATGCACTGTAATCGATATTGTAGTTTTTTTTGCACACTCTATAGAATGAACTTTATTTACTTACAGCTTACATCATAATTTAATGAAATAAAATTTACATAAATTTGCATATAAGTGTAGCAATTTGGAACTAATTGTCGATGAAAAATTGAGTTTATGTGGAAATTAATGAGGCAATAAAATTGAGGGAATTTTATGAAATATTTTCTTAATTAAAAATTATTTTCTCGCATTTAATAAACTTTACCTGCTCATGTCCCTTAAAATTTGAGATTTTGGTCAAAAAAATCTAGATTCCTTACAAAGTCACACATATCATGTTCTAAAGTCAACAACCCTCACCCTCAAATGACACAAGCAATTCTTACAAGTAAGTAATTTTTAGTAATCAAAAATAATTAAGAGTCATTAAATAAAAGCGTGAAGCATACTGGAAGGTACTTGGAAAATGTAAACATGCAACGATATATTGTAACTGCAAATAGCATGCAACAAACTATCGTTGAAAAATCTTCAAAAGTGTGGAAAATTCATGAATGGTATAGTAAATGATTGTGAAAATTGTTTTTGTGGTGAGAAATTTATGGATTTGCATTTGTTTTGGAGAATTTATGTGCTGGGTGCAGCGTTAGACAAAGAGGTCCGATGTGAAACTGACACTATTTTTTGAAAAGCAAAGCTTTGTATCCCGTAAGGATGGTTAATAAAATTCTGATCAAGGGTGCATCCTAGGTGCGTATTAAAGGGACCCCCTACATCCACCTATAGAAATACCCCCTCTCTACTGTTTGAGCCCATAACTATAATAATTAAAAAATTAAAAATTCATCAACAGAATCAAGTCCCTAATTCTCAAAATCCACCAAATTTACTCTCTTTTGTTGCAAAAAAATCTGATTTTACATACGAAAATATTTTCCCAAATTAAGCACGCCAAAATCAGCTCAAGCTAAAATAAATCAACAGTGAAATGGAAAATCCGTATGAAAATGTTGCCGCAAGTAAATTCACACTTTAGAACGTTAACATTTCCACATTCTTTTCATTTTTATTCTGTCGTTCGTTTTAAATTCCCTTTGGTGCATTCACATCACTATTATGAGACACATGAGATGGAAAAAAATTTCAATCTCATGCATGTCTGTGTTTGCATTTGATTGTTCTTTTTGATGTGAAAATTTTCTTGCATTGTTCTGCATTTTTATTTATGTAGATTTGTGCATTAGAATCAAATGAGATGTTAAATATTATTTTTAATTTTTCACATCTTGTCGTATTTTTTTTATTCTCTATGGGCATGCATGGAATATCATTTGAGATTCCTTTTTATTGCTGTAATTATTCCTGTATGTTAAATTTTTGTTTCATCCTAATAGCAAAAAATGCTATGCAACTTGATAATCTCAAATATATGAAAAATGAAATTCAAAAATCTCAAGCTATAAATTTCAAAAAAGATCAAAAGTTTTCCTATTCAACCTCAAAAATCTTCTTTCACTGCAAACAAAAGCTCATCAGCATACCACAATCAAGTCATACTGTATGACTTTCATTTACTAACAAACCTGAAGCATCAGCATAAGTTTCAAATTTTTTTTCCATCCATAAGCTCCACAAAATTGCAGTTTCCTATGTTCCATATATAGTTGCAAAATCAAGGTTGATGCATATTTTGATGAGCTATGAATTTGGAAATAATTTTATTTTCTTCTTTCTTCCAACTTTTCAACATGAATGCATTCTGAGAACAACAATACCTTGTGTTGACTTCTGTCTTGTAAGTTTTACTTGCTATGATATTGTAATGTGGTCTTTAGTGCATTGTTTTAAAAAGAAAAGATGAAATTTATTACATTTTGTCTAGCAAGGATATTTTTAGCCGTTAAAATTTCAAATTTTTTTAACCGTTATTTTCAAATATTTTCTGACCATTATTTTATCGATTTTAAATTTGTGATACTTTTGAAGAAGAAATTAAAAAATCTAAATTAAATTTGACAAGAATTTATTTTTGAAAACAAAATTTGTTTATATAAAATTCAAATTATTTTAACAACTGAAAAAATAATCATGTTTATCTCAAAATTCTAAACATTATTTATCTCAATTTACATCATGCTTTTCAGCTGTTCATCCAACTTTAATTGAAAACTTTATGCTTACAATTCAAACATGAAGATTTAATTAAATTTCTGGTTTCATTTTCAGTTTTGTGTTTGGATTTTGTTTGCTGCTCATTTTCATTGTTTTGATAAATTTAATTCTAAAGTTCTACAATGTAGCAAATGTTTTAATTGCAATTATAATGGACATTTTAATCTTATGTTATTTAGAATTATCATTAAGTTTTGTTACAAAAATTGTTTCAAATGGACTTTGGGATTATTTTTAAAATGTTTTGAATTTATATTTATATTGAAAACTCTAAAATTCTTGACTTAGACCCCAAGTGGTATAAAATTTAGTCACCTGGTCACCGCCACGTCACCATAATAACGGTTCTTTGAAAGCACTGTGACGGCTTTTTTCAAATTATTTAATGACAAAAAATGAGATATGTTGCAGCGTGCCGCTTGAGGATTCGTTGAGAATTTTGACGGTATCCAGTGTCGTAACCAGAATTATACTATGGTTGGGTACCCTTTGGATACGCGCCTGACTCCATCAAATCTCAGATTGTTTGATAAAACAGTTCCATACATCAATAAAAGTACTTACAATACATCCATTTCTCAAACATAATGCCCTCTCCAAAAAAAGGATACCACATCCCCATCATTGATTCCAAAAGTAATTTGATTTCGATTCCAATTCTTCAATACTCTCCAGATAATTCAAAAAGGCTTCTTGATTGTTAGAAAATCAACCACAATAGACACTTCAATCAGAAGCACTTTTAAAAGTTTTTATGTTCCTTTTGCCTGCCCATCATACTCTCCATGTATGGCACATATTTCATGTTGACTCAATAATTCAAATGTCGTGAAGTATAATCAAATAATAAATCTATAACAAGGAAAAAGAAGCCCATATGCTCACGTTTCTATCAAAAACAGTCTATTGACATAACAATAACTGAAAAGTGGTATTTTTTTAGGAAAAGTAGGATGCGATAAAAGATGCTGAGGTCATAAAAATGGAACAAGAAGTGAAGTGTCGAACCCTTTGCATTAAAAGTCTTCATTTTATTCTAAAAAGTTTTATTTATGAATAAAGAAATTGAAAATGAATTTGAAATATTGGCTTTTTTGTGTAAGTTTTGAAAATTTATAAATTTAATTTTTGAGATTAGATGTTTTGGACTAGAAATTTTTTGAAAATATCCCTAAAAGGATGAGTCCTCATCCTCGACTAATCCATAACCAACCTTAAATATGCATCTCTAAAACAATAATTTCCAATTTAAAATGCATGATGCATCATTTATTTTAAATAAATTTTAAAAAATGCGCTGGATTCATCAATAATTTAATCCTTTTCCATCAACTTTCAATAATTTTTTTTCCCTTCCTCATGATTTGAATAAAAAATGGCAATCATGTGAACAAAAAAGTTGTTAAGATGAGATAAAATCGTCAAGCTTTCTATTTTATCGAGAAAAAAGTGGGTGGAATGAGGAAGGGAATCAAATAAACATACATTGTCAAAATAAATTCAATCATGTAGAACAGTGTTGTCCAAACTGTGTGCCGCGGCACACTGGTGTGCCGTAGAAATTTTTTGAAAATACCACGAACCGCACGCTGTGTGCGATTTTGGTCATGGTTTACCAACAAGGTGTGCCGTGGCTCAAAAAAGTTTGGACAACACTGATGTAGAAGGAGGAAGAAATGCAAAAATTGAACATGAAGAATCCTTGCAATTTGGAAACGAGAAAAGAAATTGGATTTTGTATTACTGATGAGAATGATGTTGTGCATATGCAAGTCAACAAATTTGTACTTGAGGATGATAAATGTGTACAGGAAATGAAGAATGAAGGAAACTTTTAAGGTTTTTCTTACTAAATTGAAGAAATACATCCTGATTGATTTAAGGTTTCGATTGTGATCAAGTCCTGGAAAAAATCAATTGTATTTTGTAGGAATTTATGGTTTTCAGACGACGAGGATCCGATCCCCCCAAAGACCTCATCAATTTGATATAAAAAAATTAAAAATCTTTTATGGGGCCGTTCGTTTATTACGGAACGCAAAAACTCCACTTTTCAGACCTTTTGTCAAAAAATTTTCATGGATAAAAATTTCTTAGCTGGAATTGTCACAAAATATAAGACCCCCCTTCCCCCCTAAAACCGTTACATAATAAGTGCTCTAAATTTTTTTAAAAAAACTAAAAAACATCAAAATAAAGAAAACATCTTCTTTTCAATAGTCATAAGTCGTACATTTATTGAAAATAACAAGTGCTAGCAGCTTCCATAAGAAAGCGAAATATTTTTGAATTTTTACAGATTTTTTTTAAATAAATTTTTTTTTGTTCATCTTAAATTTATCTTTATTAATATTCATAAATTTTTAATTTACAAATTACTTAAAAATCCAATCTCATGATAAAAATTGAATGGAAAGGCAGGAAAGAAAAATTTCTTCAAATATCATTTTATTTTTAATTACTTCATCGTGACTTAGCTTTTAAGAAACAAGCAAAGAAAAATTAAAAATGAAGCCTCAAAAAGTTACATTAATAAAATTATGAAGAAGACTTGCTTAATTTATTTTGTTTGTCAATTAAAGTACTGCCAAATTTTATGTCTAATTTCGTATGTTTATATATGCACTTGATGAAGGGCGGAATATTTGATGGCGGAAATTTACATCGATATGATTGAATAGACACATTTTAAATATTCAGATTGTTAATGATCAAAGAGAATTTCTTTTTGAAACTTCCCACTAAGGTAGTCAGGTGACATTCTATCTACTTTTTTATATGATTAACATTTACCTACGTGAAGGATGTAAATTTGAACATTATTTCGATACTTTTTGATTAACATCAAGTAAAAGATTTTTAAAAAATCTTAATTTTAAACTTAAATTCGTTAACAGCAACAAAAATTTGTTGTACAATTAGACATAAAACAGCTAAAATATACCAATTAATAATTCATAAAAAATATCTTTTTTTAAAACAAAAACAATTAAATTTTATAAATTTATGAATAAGAATTACTTTAATTTAAATAAAATGGTCACTAACAAAATTGTGACACTGTGATTTTCACATAAGGGATGCATGTGTGTATTAATTTAGTAAAACAATTTGGATTCGATGGGAATTTATATGCTACTTACTCTGACTTTTACAAAGCCAGGTGCTGAGGTCTATCCACTCATGATACGATCCATATCTATAGACACACTTTTGAATTCCACAGCAATCCTTCATATCCACCAAAAAATATCATAATTATTATTTAACGACATACAGATGTATTTTAAAAATGATAAAACTGTCTAGCTAAAAACAGTAGCCTATATTACTAAATTCTGCACCAAGCACATCTTATTCGTTCATTAATGTGACATCATTTGACTCAACTTGATTCTCAATGCTTGAAATTTTTTCAATTCTGTTGTCACCTCGCGACAGTTTCTTGGGTTTCTTTGGTGTGAAAAGCAGTGAATCTAAAAATAGACGTGTAAAGTCTCCAACAATAGAACGATCAGGAATTGTCTGTGACACGCCATAAATTGCCATTTTTCCTTCGACAGGCTTTTCTGGATTCTTCATAAGTTCCTTCACAATTGTTTCAACGTCCTTGATGAATCGATCAGCAATTCCGTCTTTTGTGTGCATATAAGTTACACAAATATGAATTCCACTAGGGAATTGGAGAGCATTAAGATTCCATCCTTTCTGATTGAGAGAATCTGATAATCTAAAGATGTCAAAATCTTTGGATCCCATGGCAATGACGGACGTTGCAGGTGTGCCGAAAACATAAATACCTTTAACAAGTCGAATCTTGCTTTCAATGTATTTTGCTGTGTCAACAATAGCCTTTGTGCTTTCAACATAGCCATCAAAACCATGATAAAGAAGACATGCCCATGTAGTAGCAATATTTGCTCCTGCACGACTACCAGATACTGTAGGACTTCTGCAATTTATTATTTTGGAAAAATAGAAAATGTTTATGAGAATTAATATGAAAATAATTGAAATTTTGTATTTAAAGCATATTTTTGGAATAACGGTCATTTTAAATTTGAATTTTAGTGAAATAAAATTTTTGAAAATTTTCTCCATCTCAAAAAGTTTTTTGGATTTTCTAACTTTTAAGCTGTATAAACTAGATTGAAATCGCCTTAGTTGTACTAAAAAAAGTGGCAAAAGTCATCCACAACTAGTTTGAATCACAATATAAATCCAAAAGTCTTTAAAAACTCAAATTAGATACACGAATAATTGAATCACAACTTGAAAAATTAGCTTTAAATCAAATTGTCATCTCCTCTTACCCATAAATTCCGCCAGGCCAATTCACAGTGACTGTATATTGATGTTGACGGTAGGCCTTATCAGAATAAAGAATGAGTGAGCTTCCTACAATTAAAAAATTACAAAAACAAGGTTAATTTCATTATTTCAGCGTAATTAAATCAGAAATCATGAAAATTTTCCATTTAACAAGAAAGTAAGGTAAAGAACCATTAAGCAATTTACCTTTGGGAGTGAATCCATACTTGTGAGGATCACATGAAATGCTCGTGACTCCTTTGATTGAGAAATCAAATTTCGGTAAGGGATAGCCGGCTCGTTTCATGAATATAATTAGAAATCCACCCAAGCATGCATCAACGTGTAATGGAATTTTGTATTTTCGTGCAAGTTTTGCTATCTTTTCAATGTCGTCCATTACTCCATATGGATAGTTTGGTGCTGAGCCGACAAGCTGTTGTTGATAGAAAAGGAATGAAAATTATTATGATTTTCTTTTGTAATGAATAAATTGAGGGCCATTTGCGAATGGTTTTGGTCATGAATTTAAAATATTTTGAACCCTTCATAACTTTAACGACATTCCTATCTAAATTCTGAAACCACAAACTAATAATTACCATAACAGTATTTTTATTGATAGCTCGTTCCATTGCTTTAAGGTCCACTTGATAAGTTTTTGGGTCCACTTTTACAGTCTTTACGGTAATTCCTAAAAGATCAAACGTGATTAAGATAAATTAGCGCTCTAATTAGCAAACTGATAAGCATCGTGATGTAATCTAGATACAAAATCATGAAGGTCACACTGACTCACCAAAGAATTGAGCAGCTTTATCGAAAGCCGTATGTGCTGTTGTTGGTATGACCATATTTGGCGTCTCGATTCCGTTGACTTCCCGTCCATAATCTCTGTACGCTTTACATGCTAACACAATTGACTCTGTGCCACCAGTTGTGACTTGTCCACAACAACTTGAATTACCATTAAATAAATTCACGACCATTCTCACAACCTCAGCTTCCATTTTACAGACACCTGGGAAGACATCTGGATGTAATGGATTGGTGTAGGCAGTCTTTCCATAAACTTTAGTCACCAATTCAACAATTTTAGGATCGAAATTGTAGACAGCACCAGAGACGAAACCTTCATCCCATTTATAATGTCCCAACTCGAGATAGTCATCAATTTTCTTCAAAATGTCTTTTCTGTGCCATCCGTCTACAAGAATTAAAGGAAGCATTCATAATTAAATTTCATCAGTTCCTTAATTAACTCAAATCATTTACCTTCCGGCAACTTCACAACATATCCCAACTCCTCTCCAAACTTCAGCGTATCCTCCTCAAATTGTTTCTGTATAGTTTCACACTCAGTCTCGATTCTCTTGCGAATTGATGGAATATGTCGCACTAGTTTGAAAAATCTCTTCTTTAAGCGCTCCATGACACCTAGTTTGTTGTTGTTGTTGTTATGTCGAAAGAAAATAAGGTACAAAAATAATATTTTAATTCTCATGATAAGAGAAGAAGTACGAAATGATGTTGGACTTTGAAGGAGATTAGTTATGTTGTTTGTGACCGGGGTGGGTATTTAAAATTAGAATATTATTTTCAGAATGTTTGGTAGTTGACAGGAATAAAAATAACTCTAGAACCCTTTTAAAATGTCAGACAGCTTCATCGTTGGAGATCATAAGTGAACGACCCGACCTATGTATTAAATCAAAACTATTTATGCTTACAATTTTATCTACATGGTGTAAATTGTGTCAGAGAAAGAACAGCAAAAGCAATAATTTAATAGTAATTTGCAATAACTTTTATTGAAGCCGAGTTGTCAAGAAATGGCATTTTTAAAGCAATGAAAAAGTCATTCAGATTTAAAATAATATTAAGTATGAAATTAAAAACCGAGTTTACTTGCTTTTAAAATTAATGGCTTGTTCATAAATGACGTCCATCAAAAAATAAAGTATCACACTGATATAAACCTCTAAAAATTCAACGTCATTTGTGAATGGCCCCTAAATTGTTTATAGTTTTTTTAATTGCACATAAAACTAATTAGTGAGGAAATTAAAAGCTTAGATTTTCGAGACAGATAATTGAAAATGTTCAGAAAAATTTCATAGTTCGTATAGAATCATGATTTACACGATAAGGCTCATAGCTTGCAGAAATTGTATCTGAAGCCTAGGAATCAACATTAACAAAATACAGCTTGACATCCCAAATCCTACTTAGCTACAAACCAATACTACTCTATATATAGAGTATCATAAAATTATTAGATTAGAGTATCATAAAAGCATAGAATTAAATTATGCAATTGATTCAATAAGATTAAAGGTCACGGCTCATGCCTCATGAGTCAAAAATATCACTAATGCTTATATGTCGCTTCATATCTTGATAATTTTTTTCTAAATGTGTAATTTTATAAATTTCTCAATTTTATGGTCACTTGAAATATAAACAGCCAGTCAGCACTTGAAAAAATATTTTCCATAATCCAGTTGTTGAAATTTTCACCTAACTAGCTCGTATACCTGCACATATTATTAACTAATTTCACAATCAACACCCCAAACCCCCCGAAAATCAAACAAATTCACAAACAAGATCCAACATCCTGTAATCTCCTCTCCGTTATCAGCAAAAAACTCACTTTCTTCTTTGGTTATAAACTGATACAGCCATACGGCTAACAAGGTCGTCGATGCAGTGATACTTGCAATTTGCCACGGTTCTTTTTTTGCAAAAAATGCATTAACATTTGTCTTTACAACATCCATATTCACTTTTTACTGTAAGTCGACCTCACTGCTGTTCAAGAAAAATTCCAATAAAAACTATAGGAAAATTATAAAAATAACAAAAAGTCTCTAATTCCGATTATCAGCTGATTGCCGCAAGTTTTAATGAACTTCAAATAATGACCGAAATTTTTTCACTATTTTTTCCGTGACGGAAGAAAATTCAATCACATCTGATTGCTACGGCGATAGAAATTTTAATGGAAATGAAGTGACTGATGTTAAAACAATAACAAAGGGGAGAAGTTTTGGTTGGGGTTCTCACATATAGAGCTTATTTATGGATGTAGAGTCTTGGTGTGTAGAAGTCTTATGTGAGAGAAATTTATGTGTATTGTACGCAGGGGTGAGTGTTATGTACAGGAAAAAAATTATAAATAGAAAATTGCACGCAAATTTGACGATAAATTATGAATTAAATCTAGATGCTGGGAATTTATTAACGACGTAGATTGCAAGCTATATGCTCAAAATTTCAAATAAAAATGAAAAACATGCAAAACCAATTGTAATTTCCCTCAAAAATCTCCAAATATTTACACGAGTCTAAGGTGCCGACAGGTTGTTGAAATTTTCATCAGTTCCATATTCCACAAAATTCCATCACTTCCCTCGAAAAATGAAAATCAGCAAGCGATGAGAGAGACATTGTCATATAAAATATTTACACAAACTCACGTTAGGAACAGAGTTGAAAGTAAAAAATCGATAGAATCTGAAAATTTTTTCAGTGAGAGACGGAGAGAAAAAAGGGATGGTTTGTGACTATACAGTCAGTCGTGAAAAAGTCGAGGATAAAAGCGAATCGTAGTAAAGCTTATTCCTAATCGAAAGGAAAGCAAAAAATAAATAATAAATTTTTTTAGTTTTTTATTTTGTTAAATTAATTTAAAAGTTTTACATTAAAAAGTGCATTTGCAATAATCAGTTCTAGTTAATACAATTGGATATGAAATTGAGGTGAATTTTAAGTGCTGAAAAATTGCAATTTTTTTGAGATTCTCTCACGACAAAATCAAAATGAGCAGCAATGAAAGGCAAAACAAATTAAAAAAAGCTGCCAAAATCTTTGTTTGATGAGAAATTTTCCTCCTTTTGTTGTTTTTCTTGGCACGAATTTTAATTTTTCTATCAATAAATTTGCATATGAATTTTCAAAGTCATTGAAATTTCCTCCAACTTCTCATTTATGGCTTAATTGAATTAAAATAAATTTTCTCTTATTTGCTTTTCGCACACAGCAAGCAATGGATTATTATTCTAACTAAAAAGTAAGCAAAAAGTGAAGAAAAATCGATTTTCATTAGTCGCGGGACAAATTTTTCCTCCTACGAATTATTCTTTTTTTTGTGTACATTTTTCCATACACTTTTCATACGCATAAATAAACTTCAAGTCTGATGAAGAAGAAAAAGAAAAACAGAAAATTAAGTAACAAAATATATTTCTGTGTCCCATAAGGTTAAAAATATTCAATGAAATGAGAGAAGGAAAAAGAGAGAGAAAATGAGGAAAAATTATTAGTTTTGATGTGTGTATCGTGAAAAAATGTGGAAAATGAAAGAAAAGAAAAGCGAGTAAGAGCAAAAAAGAAGAATAAGAAGAAGTAGAAAAGAAAACTGATTGTGAATGAGTAAAATAAAATGTATATATATGAAAAATTGTTACAAAGTGAGAGTAAAGCTTAGCGTAAAAATTTGTATGCTGATAAATAAAAAAAGAAGCCGTTGTAAAATGGAAATTAATTTAGGGCTAATATTCTGATTTTGATGTTAATTTTGTGATTCATTTAGGGGTCATAACTTATTTAGTTACTTATAAGATCCAAAATTTAACTTTTGAGGGACATGGAAGAACGGATGGAGCTAAGTGACATTTCAAATTAACAACAAAACTATAAATTTTGTCCAGAATTTCAGCACAAAAATTGATTATGTCAATGCTATGTAAATTGTGGTGTAGGAGGTACAGGGGCGTATCCCAGGGGAGATTTGGGTGTTGAAACACCAACCTCGATGGAAATTTTCTTCAATTTGCATGGTTTTTGGAGAAAAATATCCCAAAACAAAAAATTCCCTTCAAAAAATTCCTGGGTACGCCCTTGAGGTGGTAGGGCAGAGCAATGCATATATGTCTAATTTTGGGGGTTATGAGCTGGAGTGAATTGGGAGTGTAGTGGATCATTAAGGTTGGTACCTAGGTACTTGAAAATTCTAATAGTAGTTCTAGTATATACACCAGAAATGAAGCTTAAAGCATCTAATTGACTTTAATCATAAATAACGTCAACTAAACTTCTTAGTGACACAAAGTAGGCAAATGCAGCCATATTAAACTCCGTGTGAATTCCAAATGAAACTATGTGTCACTCAGGGGAGACCCATTTTACAAACACAAGCTAGATAAATTTACAATTTTACAAATATTTTCCTAAAGCACATACACAGCATGTGTGATAATTATTCCACTTTACACAAAACTTTCCATCCCTAGAGACACATTCATCGCTTTATGAATAATTTCGTCTATCAATTTCTAACATATTAAAGGATATACAGCATATTTGTTGTGTCATATTTCTCAAACAAGTTCATTCATAAACCTCAATTCCTTAAGACTAAGAAAATTCCCAATATTTGTCTTTGTCGACTTTGATAAATTTTTCATCTAAATCCTATCATATTATGATAACAAATCTGATATATTCAAGTGATATCTTGTATTTTTAGTCAGCTCTCAATTTATTCTGTATAAGTTTGACATTTGTATTGATTGCAGTTGAAACTTTTTGGGGATTATGTTGGGGACTTTGATAGAGTTGATGAAATTTTTCATAATTTTGAGAACTAATTGAGTTCATAAGGTTTCATGCTTAAACTAGTTAATTTATTAGCAAAATTGGATGAAATGTTCTAGTATACGTCTCAAACGCATGCTATGGCTTAAAAATAAGTTTTAGACTAATTTAGCACATGCAAAAATAAAATTTAGTCATTTTCAGTCCAAAACCTGCAAATATGCCTTACCCAGACACCTGGATGATAATCAAAATGGAACAATCAGTTCACGGCTATTCACTGATTCTGGACTTAATTTTCAAGTCCAAGTCTGGGTATTGGGTAGTTGACCTTTGACTTCCCTCAATATTCTGTAATTATCCTTCCATAAATTGCATCCAATTTTCTGTAAACTCACTCAATTCCACTTTCAAAGAAAATAATCTCCATGTTCTACACCAATTTCCCCTTTTTCCTTCATTTTCGACTACAATTATGAAAGAAAATGCGAGCTCAATGTAACATGAAAATGAAATTTAAGCAAACGCAATTTTTGATCGCAGAACAAAGCAGCGCTAGCGGCATATTGTCTATTCATACATCCGTTCTTATTTTTCTTTCTTTGTTCCCTTTATTTATCCATCCACATATTGTGTTTGTTATGCTTTTACTTGCATATGTGAGAATATTTTTTCGGAAAGCATTAATGCTAATGTTGGAAAGCTTTTGCAGCAGCAATGATTAATGATAAGAAATTTTTAATACTTATTCTTGTTTATGATTTATGGTTGAGATAATTAAGTGATGTTTATAAAGATTAGGGAAGGAAGTGACTTTTTGGGTGAGGATTTATGCACAATTTAGCTGATAATTATTGGACTTTTGAAGCGTGAAATTTCAAGGTTTTGGGAATATTTATGAAATGGTTTGGGTTTGACCATCACTTTTTGGTGAAAATTAAAAGGATTGTCAAAAATCTCAGACATATGATAACTTTTTCAAGGCACAGGAACACAAAATTATGAGTAAAATCTCAAAATTGTATACCAAAATCGAATATCTCAAAACATTTGTAATTTCCATAATACAAGCATCTACATTCCTCAATTTTGATTCAAGCTCACATATTTGCAACAGCTTTACTTAATTGAACAAAGATTTGAACGACAAAGTGTTCACATGTGTCGCACAGTAGCTTTAAACTGTCAGATTTGCTCATATAAACAGCTTTAAACCGAAATAAATTCTATTGAACATGAACTGTAATGTTCTTCAAGGATTACATGTGCTTTTTGGCAAACAAATGTTTTCAATTGATAGAAATTATTGAAATTTTATCTGAAAAGCTACTGATACAATCTATAATGCTCACGTGATCATAGTTGGATGGGAGGCATTTTGAAAAGTAATTTGAAACTTCTGCCTTAATATTAACATGAACAACGCAGACCAATCATGTAGAATATCTAAAATTCAAAATTATTTTTGACTTTTTATCAAATGTTACTTCCTTATCCCTTAGATGAAGCCTATTGCTGGCTCCATCGCAGGCTAATGTCTGTATGTGCAATATTGCCATCTCTTTGATGTTAGTACTTAGGATGAAAGTTAATTAGACCAATGTAGCTGTTAAACTATCTACGACAAGCAGCTTCGTGTATTCAACCTGACCATCAACCTTGTTTTCTAGAGTACAGTCCTCCAAATTTGCAAAAATGTCTCCTATTTCTGAAAATTGGTAGCTTTAAACTAATTTAGGATGTACTAAGTTGCCGAATTAATTTTTCCAACCTCACAGAATAAATGCCTGTATAGGCTACATATGTTGTGCCATTTCACGTCTGTACCATTAAGTCAGTACTTAATAAAAGTAAGAATCTACCTGGAAATCAATTTCCTGCGGAAAAATGCAATATCAAATCACAAACAGCAAAATCAAATCAAATTCGTGTCCTTAACAATGCGTCACAGCTCTTCTATTAGTTGAAAATAGTTTTTATGTTACTTGCTTCCTTCCAACATTTACGCTTTGTAACTTCCGCTAGCATGAAGCGATTGTAGTAGCATATAAAATGAATTTGCCATATTTTTGCTTCTTGCATTTTTCAAATGTTTATGTTTAATGAAGTAGAAAAGAGAAGAAAAAAAGAAGTGGAGAGAAAATGGACAAACGATGTTCAGACGCTAATTATAAGCAATAAAAAAACTTATTTTGGAACTTTCAGGAAAATAAAAAAATTATTTATAGACAGTAAAATGTTGAAATGATTATTATTACGTGATGATGGAAACTTTTCAGCTATAATGAATAAAATACAAACTGTTTTGTTGCTTGTGGAAGTCGATTATCAGTTGAGAAGATTCCAGGTGGGTTCTTCTTGTGAAAAATGCTCAAATGTTTTATAAATTCTGCAAAAATAGCTCAGAAATGCATAAAATCCTACATAAGACACCGAGCGACAAAAATGCCACTAACTGGTACAAATCCAAGCATCTGATCAACAAACCTAAAAAATTCCCAACTAAAATATTTTTTACTTTCATGAATTTGACCTTCTACTTCCTCCATCTGCTCACAAAATGTTTCACACTGCCCCAAGATACAAACTAATAATACAATTTAGAAAAAGCTGCCCAGAGTTCTTCCATTGAATTAATATAAGCATAAAAGCTTTAAGGATTTCTTTCTTTCCTTTTTTTCCATTCCATTATTCATAAATTCAAGAACAATGCGATTATATATTTTCCTTCCATCATGTACAAGCCAAAGCATACGTTCAGGATTTTTTTTTAATTTGGATTTCTTGGAAGAAAGCAACAAGAGAACTGGAGTCGTTCACTTATTACGTTTGAGACTCAGAAAAATGAGAAGTACGTAGTGGAATTTATGGATGACATGAGAGTGAGTGGTTATTAATATCATGGAGGACAGCTGTTGATAGAAACAGGTTTGCACTTGGTATCAGAAATTGGCGGTAGTTAGCTATAGACGGTGTCTAAGGGAGATCATGGATCAAAATATGATAGATACAGACAGCAAAGTAAGAAATTTGTGGACTTTTTGTATGAAAATTTTGTGACCCATGCGGAAATGAGAGGAGTTGGTCAAAAAGTAAATAATTTGTGTTACATATTAGGTGATTGCCCCAAAGCAAAAACCGTATTTGAAAGAATTATGACGAAAAAGGGATTGTTAATGGAATGTTGCGTTAGGGATTCATCTGAGCTTATTAGATAAAAAAATATTTTGATGCTTTTTGTGTGTTAAAATAAGGCTCAGATGGGTATGAAAGTTGAACAGATGTAGACTGAATTGGATTTTAATAAAAGATGCTTGATTTATGGAACCCAAAATAATTTTTTCTACAAAAAATTACATTCAAAAAAAGAAGTAGCTTAGAAGTATCCTTTATCAGTTGAATGACCTTAGTCAGCTGTCTTTAATAATAATACAATGACTTTAATTTCTATTCAGTTTCAATTATAAGAAAACAACATTTTTATCAACAACAATGCACAGTATCACAAATTATTGTCAACTCTAGAATCATCCATGTCTGACTCCCACTATATATAGATTCTCCATCTGCCTTTTATCGCACTCATAGTTTGCACTGCAAACAGCTTCAGAAAAGAATGTGAGCAGTAAAAGAATGTAAATTATGATTTTCAGTTGTTGACATTAAATGCTAGACATGTTTGGAATCTTTTGTGCTGTAAATGACACACAAGAGTACTGCATGTTTGTCACTTGATAATATTTTTTCAAAATGACTTTGCAGTATGTTGACTAATGCATTTAAAACGTTATTGTCCCAGGAGTGACACTGATCTGACATTTTCTAATGACATTGTTGGTATTCAGGTTGAGAAAAGTTTTTCATACCAAAAGAGGGGGTTGTTTGTATATTAGGTAACACTATTAGAATGAGAGGATTCATACGATCTCCAATCAGAACCAAAACTCAATTAACACAGTTCTTAAATTATCTACCTATTAGTACTGCTTCCGTGTAGAATTCCTAATAGATTTGTTATCAAGTTTTGTAAAACACGATGCTCAACAGGGCGTACGTGCACTCCACCATATGAACATAACAATTAGACAGCTCCGGCATTGAAAGAGAAACAAAACAGTTATTCATGATTTTCACACAGGTTTCATTCTCATTTCGAGCATTCCTAAATGCAAACTTTCTAAAAGCTTTACTTTTTCCATAAAAAGTTAATTAAAGTTTAAATAATTAAGAGCTGGAAAAAATTATTTGGCTTGATGGTGGGGAAAAATTAAAGAAGCTGTGGAAATTTTTATGGTTTTCAGTTTTTACGAGCAATGATAACTAATGGCAAAGCAACCATTTTCTCGGAATTTTTTGGAGCATTGAAATTTTTGAAGTCATTAATAATTTATGGAATAATGAAGCTGTATAAAATGAATTCATTAAAGAAATTATGCTGAACCAAATGAGATCCTTTTGTAATTGATTTGAACGTTGTGGGGTGCTGTTGCTAGCGGTTGTGGGTTGGCATGAAAACTTGTGGATGTAGATTATAATTTTGAAGTTTCTAGACGCTTTTTTGCTTATCAGTCTACTTAAGAGTGCTGAATATTTTTTGGTTATGTACGTAATTTTTGGATATACCCCAAAGAACTCTCTTCAATGAAGCTTTACAAATAGATAACAATAAAACACAAAATTGTTTACCCAAGAAATTTCCAATTCAATTCAAAATTCTTTTTACATACAAAATATTTTCAATCAAACGAGCCCTAAAGCTTCGTAAAAAAATTGATCAATCTTTTCACAAAAATTTCAATCTCAAGAACCGCCTTTTGCCATTCAAAAAGCAAATATATATCAGACATTATTTGATCATGCACATAAACTTTTTCCTTTTTTAAGCCACACATTCACAAAAGTTTCAATCCTCTTCGAATTGATTGATTGTAAAGCAGCACAAAAGCATCATTACAAAGACATATTAAGCATCTATAAAAGAACCTAAGAAAAAGATCACCCCATAACTGACTAAAAGACGAATTTTACGCTCAATCTATCCTCACATCAATCAATCTTTAAATCTTCGAGGGGTCGTTCATTAGTGTCGTCCATTAAAATATGAGGTTCCTTCAACTATAGCCACAAAATCCTCATACAAAAAAATTCTTTAAAACTGTACGTCATTTATAAATGACCCATAAGCCATTCAATTTGATATTCATTACATTAATCAAACTCGTATGTCCAAAAACCTATCCGTATAAAGTAGATTTAATGATTTTTCCCTTTATGTATGCTGTGAGTAAGTCGGCTTACGTTTTTAATGATGATTAACATTTTGAGGTTGAAAGTAAACTTTCTTATGTGCTCAAGAGATGAATGATGTGAGAAAGCTTTAGTAATGTAATGAGAATTGTTGACCTATTGTGCGATTAAAATGATAAAGGAGGGATGAATAGACAGGAATTTTGTAATTGATGCGGAGGATAAATGAACATTTTTTTGTGTGGGAAAATTAGTTAATTGCTTAAGAACACGAAGTGTTGACGTAGATTAGGAATTGGAAGCTGGGGGGAGGGATTACATTCTTTGCTATGCAGTGTAGTAAATTTTGGTGATATTCTGGAGTTTCTTTCTTTAGATAATATTGAACTGATAATTATGTAGCTTTAATCCTGGTTTACAAGGCTTTATTTGGCAGCTTCTTAGATTCCTTATAAAATCATTTCACATTTCATTTTTCTGTCGCTCGGGAATTTAGTAATGAATATGCAGGAATATGCAAAGGACCATTAATCAGTGACCTTCTCATTTTTATGAGGACCTGGGTTCGATTCCCAACAGCGGCCGATCTCTCAATCAATACAATCGAGTATAGTCGATACAACAATGACTCGTACAATGCTCACAACATCATAAAAATGCACAAGCCATGCAAAAATTTCATAAAATCGTAAAACTCTTGGAAATCCTGCAAAATTCTCTCTGAGTCCAATTTTGGCTCCGTCATATCAAAATTCTCAAATTTTACAAAAACTTTAGATATAAATTTCCATTCCGCTATCCAACTATAACTCAAAATGTTACAAAGCACCACTCATTAAATTCTGAATTTTCATTAAAAAGTACACATCCACCACAACATTCAACCCAGCTATTATCCCAGTCAATCTCATTTTCAAAAACAAAAGTTTCCAACTCTATGACTAGATGTTTTCCACAACACAAAGAAATCTGAGCAACGGATTAAAATTACATTGAGAGACCAAATAATAAAAAAAAACTTTTCTAGTACATCCGAGTGCTTTCAGTTTTCATTCTTGTTTAGATTTCCTCATTCAGCTCTCAGCTCGTCATAATACAATGAACTTCATTCAATAGTCACATAGAAACAGAGAATGGGAGGCAAACTTTTATTAAATTGCATGATCCGAAAATAGAAAGCTTGTTCATTGAAGTCAGATGGAATTCCTTGGAAGTGAATGTAAATACCTTTCCATATAACATGGGGATGATGTCGGAATATTATTCTTTTGAAGTATGAAAAAATAATTTACAAATGTAGGTTAATTGATTGGAGATTACATTGCATGGGAGGAAAGTTGTGATAGGAACGGAGATTCATTGAAAATATGTTATTTATACTTTCTGTAAAGGTTCTTGATGAGGCTTCTTTGAGGTTGAAAGTTCTTTTGAAAGTAATGTGGTTGTGAAGTCAATAACATTTTTCAACTTCATTAGAAAAAGATTTTAGACACGTGGAACTTGATTGAATTTCAAAAGGAAAATCGGAGAAGACTAGCTTGTCTGACTGTTTGGGAATAAATTGAAATGTCGTCAAATTGCCACTCAGATCAAAAAGTATTCAATAATTAGATAAATTTGACATTAACCCAAAAATGTTTATTATCCCACATGCCATCATAAACAATCCCAAACTATTCGTGCAAAAATTTATGCATGCCTAATTAGAGACCTTTCCAGCTTGAAAAACATTCATGAACTTTTCATTCCTTTGACCCTCCCCCAAACTTATTCCTTCTTCCATTCGTCCAATCTAATTATGTCAGATTATCGTCGACCATACAAATTCAATTTACAAAAAAGTTTCAAGATCAACAAGTGGCATGCTTGTGTCAAAAAAAAAAATTCGAGACGAGTGGAACAAAAAGAAGTGAAAAAAATTAGAAAAACAATTTGTTTTATTTTGTTTTTCAATTGTTGAAAATTCTAGAGTTACAAAACGAAGAAGAGAGAATGAAGTGTGTACACGTGTGCCTTATGACTGTGAGATGAAAATGTATTTTAAGCCATATCCAATTAATTTTCTAGCAGCGACATGGGATTTAGGAATGAATATTTATCAAAAAAAAATCCCCAATTTGTTTTCCAATATCCTCCAATTTTTTTGTCATACTCAATTCACTTATTCATATTTGAGAGTTGATAGACTCTCAGCGTCTATTGTCAATGAATGTGTCTATTTTTAGAACGCAAACACAAGTTATTTTTCTATTGTTTTGTAGAAATTGCACAGAAAAATGTCACATTGACATGTACTATTTTATTATTTTATCAAATACAAGTTGTACTATACAATATCTAGCGTTATTGTTTGTGTACATACGGAATGACTGTTTATTGTATTTTCACCTTCACTCCTATGAGACTCAAAAAATGATTTTGATATTTTGCAAGTGAAAAGAGTTATTTTTGGATGGGAATTAAGGTGGTTATTTTAAAATGCTTAATGCAGGATTTTAGTGTATCAAGTGGTGAGTTTTGTACTTACTGAGTCAGACACTTGCTCTAAGCATTACATTGGATTACTGTTGTATAAAGAGATGATGTGGGGTGTCCATCTGTGCATTTTCGAATGGTGTAAGGGGTCGTTCGTAAATTACGTCACGCAAAAAAAGGAACTGTTACAAATTCGTCAACTCCCCTCCCCCCCTAAAGCGTGGGCACATTCACAAATATTTCCATACAGTGACATGATCAGAATTTTTTTTATCGAGCTAGTATTTTGACCCTAAACATCAACGACAGCCTCAAATATGGCTCATTACTCTCACTTTGTAACGTCTGCTTATTAAATTGAATTAAATATATTTTTAAAGAAATCTCATCACAATATTAATAAAAATATCATCACTTTATTTCGACCTCATTGCTGCTCGTTCTGATGATTAAAAATAATTAATGACGAATTTATTGCTATAAATAAACAATAATTTGAAAATAAAACATCTTCACAACACATTAAAAGTAAAACTTTTCACAAGTTGCATTAAAAATTAAAATACAATTGCTATTTTAGTGCCAATAATCTCATTTGGCCAAACTAAATTTAAACCCTTAAAAATATTTATTTGCAGTCTGTTATAAAATTCACTCAACTGTTTTTGATACTCAAAATCACACGTTGTAAATTTGCCCGATTTTTCCCACTAAATTAATATCATCTGTCATGCACAGCCGCTCGGGCATTGCATACAAAAAACAACAACCACATTTTATAGCAAAAAATTACTTTTTTACGTGAATTGGTAACAAAAAGTTTGACAGCACCGCGACGCAGTGCAACAAAAAAAGAAATAAAAATTAATAAGATTTTTTTTTAAATTTATTTTTAGCAACATCAAATAATGAAAGTACACAAGAATCGCATTGGAATCGCTATAAGAAAGAAACAATAAATGATGATGATGATAAATTCAGCAGTGTATGAAATGTTGTTAAATATAGCATAAATATATTAAAATAAGTGTAAAAAAATAAGCAAAAATATAATTTTTAAAAATAACCAAAGCAAAAAGTCCGCAAAAATGCATTTACATTTCGAAAAAAATTCAAATACAAAATGTGATTGCACAATTCTGTCGCTGTCGTGGATGGGAAAGGTAAGTTCTATAAATGCATTTATTTTCTAACCCCTTAATAAATAATTGAAAATTTGTTAATTTGCTGTCTCACTCATGACTTTTTATTTTCATTTTTACCACCCATTTTAGGTGCCGGAGGACATACCAGAAGTGAGTATTATTTCCCTCTGTAATTTATTTTCTAAATCCATCATCCAGTCAGTCGCAAAAAATATTTCATAACGATTAAGTAGAATATTTTTCTAGGGGTGGTTAGCTTGTGGCAACTATGGGGTAGTTACTAAAGTACTAGTCTCGAAAATGATGGTAGTTAGTAGCGAAAATAAGGTAACTGACCCAGATGTCTAAGTCACGTCTGAGCTACCTTAGAACTTAAATACATTCAGATACCTTCCTGACTTGGATAGTTAGACAGTCAGACGAAGGCTGTGACATTTTAGGTCAATCTAGACATTTGTTGTCCAAGGAAGGGTACTAGGGGGTCTGAACCCCCTTAAAATTAAAATTTATATAAGAAAATTTTTGGGCTACTCCAAAAAAATTTAATATTTCATTTTTTTAAATGTCTGAAATTTACACACCTAAGGGTGCCTGTACCAAGAATCTGTCTTTGTTAGATAACTCGAAATAAATGAGAAATAATAATTCAATCCAGAAACATACAAAAAACTCCTAAATCAATATCGAAACCAAAAAAGTGACTCAACAAAAATGAATCAACATCCGTTTCATCTCCCCAACAGTAAGAAAATATCCACCCCTAGATATAAGTCATCAATTTTAATCAATTCAATTTGAAATTCAATATCCATCAATACACAATCATCATCATCCCCCATCCATATTTATATTCATGTATGCTGATTCCTACACAATACACAGAAATTGTTTCGTTGAATTACAAGCCAAGGCAAAAAGAATCATCGACAAATTATTGATTGATGTCAGTTATATTATATATTTTTCATATTTTTTTTTTCATTCTCGTCTATTGTCTACTGCTTCTGGTGAGATATGAGAGAAATGACATTTTATTGGCATTTGGCGTGATTTACCTAAATTTAAAACAAAAAGAATTGACTTGCCTATGTGTAATGCGTCTTTTAGTATCAGCAAAAAGTCAGAAAATTATTTTATTTCTGGTTGAATGGATTTGAGCGTAAGATATTCTATTAGGATCGTAATTTGAGCAGAAATAGATTTTCTGCAGGGTAGAATAATGGAAAGTAGATCAAGCAAACTTGATTGTGCTATTAATTGTGGGAAGTAAAACAAGGGATCTTCTTGATTTAGTTTCATCTAAATGTGTAAAAATGTATTCAATTCATCATTCAGAAGATAGTGTCTATGTCTTGTACAATAAATGAGGGTACAAATTTAAGGATTTAATGAAGTGATTTTATTGAACTCTATTGGAACAGATGGGGTTAAATTTTGGTATCTAAATGACTCGTAAATATCTTCTTCGTCCTTAAATGACGTAAAAAAATCTGAAAACAGTGACACTGTTCCAACAATAATGTACAACATTTTAATAACCAGCAAAGTGCTAGAGTGAAAGCTATCGATCAATGGATTTTGACCTTACTCCATTTTTTATTGCAAGAAAGGTGTGCGGATGTCGCACTAGAATAGAATTAAATTTGAAGGACTCTCAATATTTAAAACACTTATGTTGCTATGTGTAGAACAGCCAATTGCTTAACACTAGTTACTTGAGGATAATTTTGGAGCATTTTTTTTGAGGATTCGAGATCAGTCTTTAGTTGATGTACGTGTATGTCTTTAGTAAAGAGTGCAGCTGGGAGGTTTATGAGTCAAAATGGATAGAAACTTTAATTCAATTTACTAGGTTTTTTTTAAAAAAATCTCAACCCCAACTTAAATTTTCCGATCATGAAAAAAAATTGAGAACCCCTGTGTCTTCAGTACACCCTGTCAGGGGTGTAGCCAGGAGGGTTTGGACAACCCCCCTAAAAAATTTGAGCCGTGCTCTCTCTGCGGTTCAAAACTTTTGGTAGGGGTGCCCAGACCCTCCTGACTACGCCCCTGTCCCCTGTCTTTAGTAAAACAATGGTAATTCCATGGGAATCGAACACGTTTGTTGGGTTGGGGATTTTTGGAGTTTATTTTATTTGTGATGACAAACATTGCTACATTTCACCTGAAACTAAAAACTTTACAACCTTAATACCTTCAAAGTAATACCTTAAAAATAGACACATGGAAATAACGCAATGGAAAAAATCCAATTAAAAATATGTAAAATATGAAAAAACCCATTTGAAGTACACACGATATGATTTTCATCCATCCTTCATTTCATTTCTTTTTAATCATATTTTTCCTGCACAACAACAACAGAAACAACAAAAAAGAAATTTCCTTTTCACTTCATTCTAACTGCAGTACTTCAGACTGCTTCGGTTCTGTATGCGGTAATTGTACATATATGTATAAAATAAAATTATGAGGGGGATGATGGAATCACATCACATAAAAACACAACATAATACATACAGCACATAACACTGAACCTCAACTGATAATACAAACAACAATATTGAATGAACAGAACAGAAGTAAAAGAAGAGAAAATGGGGAAGAAAAATTATTTTTTTGCAACTCTCCAATTTATGTTTACATGCAAGCCTATCAAAACTACATTTTGTATTTATTCAGAGTCGCTCGGCTGTGTAAACATAAGTATATGTTTGAAAATACGGCGGCTGCTACTACGAGTTAGAATATCGATCGATTTGAATTTTAATATCCTTGGAGTATATTTTATGACTTTTTATAAAAAAAACACACACACAAAAAACTGTGAAATTGGGCAAGTTGGGAATTTTCAGTGGGATTTTAAAGATTCAATTATACTGAGCGCATAATCATACTAGAACCTGTATATCCTGTTTACTTCAAGCTGTCCGAATATTCTGTATAAAATACAAAGCATTGACCGAGAACTGCCAATTTTTCAATAAAAGGGGAGCTATGTTGTTTTATATTCATCTCATTGGATAATTAGGTCAATTTTTGAGAATTTATTGTTTGTGAAGATAATAAAGACAGAACGATTAATTTGTTAGTATCAAAAATAAATTGTCGGCTGTTCCCTCTAAAAATTTTGGGGAAAATCGATATTTTTGACATATTTAAAATCTAGATCGCACACTGACATCCTGGTTTTGTCAGCCGTGAATGAAATTGTTAATTAAAAATTATTTAAAATTGCTAGGGTTATTAAATTTAAAAATAAGTGATTAAAAAGCTGCAACAACAGATCACAGCGTGGCAATATCCATGAACTACCAATCATCAAAGAAACGACACTTAAGCAAACCTCTTTTGTTCTAAGACAGCCCACGAGACAAAGCATCTTCACCTTAAGTCAAATATCTATGAGTAAAACAAATTTCATCAAAAAGAGATAAAAAAATTTTGGTTTGCTTTTATTTCATAAAAAAGAGAAAAGGAAAAGCAAAAGTGGAAAAATAAGAAGAAGAGGAAGTGATGAAAATAACTTTTCTTTAGGCTTTTAATATGAAATGATAATACGGTATATAAGCACATAGATATAGACAGAGAGAAGAAAGGAAACTATAGAGCACTTTTGAGAGTTATTGAATCGAGCATGGAAGCGAAAGCGAGACAAAAAGGGCTCATTTCATGAAATCGAATCCCTCAGCTCTTTCGGTTGAATAAAATGAAGAATTAGCGCGCCATAAAGTCGTCAATATATTCGTAGCAAAAAAATACATAAAAAGGGAGAAAAAATTAATCTTTTATCAAAATATTTTCTGCCTTACAATTTTCAGAAGCGGCCGCCTTCCTTTTTTTCAATATTTTCCAGTTTATTTATGAGTACTCTTTTATGTAATCTGTCGCTTCAGTTAAACAAACTCCTTTTTTGCTCTGCTGTTGATGTGAGAAAAATAAATTTGTTGGAATTTTTTTGTAAAGCCATTGATTCAATATGACACGGGATATGAAATGGAAGCTATTTTTGAATAGTTCTGAAGTTTTTTTAAAGGGGTTGAGGTTGAAGACAGTTACTTGCTATCAAGCTTAAATTGTCGGATTTTGATACATTTTGACATCAATTTACAGCGTGCTGAGTTTCATATATTTATGATACCTTATGATACTGTAAGGAAGTTAGGGGGTGGAGGGTACGCTAGGGATGTTTGAAGTTGAAATTTTCATCAGATCATCCAACACTTGGGGAAAATTGAAATTTTACCCCGCCATGCTTGACGACATCCTCCTCTAATCCAAAAATAAATAAAGTCTCAAAACTCATCAGCAAAATTCATAAAAAGTTCCATCACAAAAAAAAGTAATTCTTAATTCCTTTTGTCCTCGACACAAAAGCCCCAAAAACCACACTCAATTCTCCATGCGTAAAAGGGTGCTGTAAATCCATAAATCCATAAATAAACCCAAAATTATACTCATGAAGCTAACAATTGTGCAGAATAAAACACTTAAGCACACCTGAAAGTTATTTTTACTATAATTTACCACCAAACTCATCATTTTGTGATTTGAAATTCATATTTTTCATAAAAGACACGAGGATAATATTTATTAAGGAATTTTCATCGCCATATCTCTCGAGTATTTCGTCAATAGAGAAAATCTGTGAATAATTTGAGTTTGATTTGTTTTTAATTTCATCGCAATTTTTCATCTTGTCGGGAAATATTTTTTTTAGTTTGTGAATTTTTTCATAATTCTTCCTCTTCTCGTTTCTCCATCTCCTTAATGCTGCTTCAACTTTGTTAAAACGCTTCAATAAAAATTTATTTTTCAGCTCATCTTTTCATAAAAGCATGAAAAATTTTCGAGTTTAATGGATGAATAATGAAATACGGATTCATTTCATATTCATAATCATAAAATACTTTTTCAGTGTGAATAATCCTGTTTCTATGGTTTTTGAGTACAATTAAATTAATGGAAATGTGAAACTTTTTTTGTCTGTGCTTCAGGTGAAACTGAGATATTACATCTTGGCGCATAATAGATGGAAATGATTTGATTTGTAGTAAGTGTGGGTATATTTTATCATGTCTAATTAAGTATTCGTGCAGCTTATAATACTAAGGAGGATAATTAACAAACTTGTTAAGATTCATGTAAATTTTAAAAGTAATCACTTTAATTTTGCTAAAAAACGCAGCAGTAATCAATAAATAAGCATCTAAATCTTCCAAACAATGCAAATTTTTACATCACTCAAAAGTAAAAAATTTTCATTTTAGGACGGAGGGTGTTGAAGAATTTATGACAATCCATATACAAAAAGATATTTGACAAGTTGGAGAGGGGGGGGGGGTCAAAAAATAGTTTTTTTTGTGTGACGTAATTTACGAATGAGCCCAAACCACAAAATTCTAATAACTCCAAAACCACAAAACTACTTCATCTAACCCAAAAACTCAATTATCAATATGGGAACTTATTAGGAGTCGTTCGGTTATGACGTAACGCTAAAAATGACCATTTTTGAAACAAATTTTGTGAGACAATCAGAAAAATTTAATATGAAGAGTAACAAAACTATGACCCCATCTGCCCCTCCCTAAGCATTACGTAATATCCGAACGACCCCTTACTGTTTTATAAATAATCATTTCACACGTTTAGTCCTATCTGATTTCTATTATTGCATGTTTACTGCCTTTTGTTTCCAATTGTTAATCGAATTTAGAAGCATAATTAACTTTAGTGCTTACATTTACATTACAAATTAAAAGATAAACATAAAGTGATGTAATAGTCAGTAAACAGCGGTTGTTTATTGATTTCTGAATTTCTACAGAACTATTTTTATTCAGCTTAAATTTCAGGATTGGTATAAAATTTTCAAATATTTTTTTCTAATTTATTATCACAATTTTAAAATAATCCATTAGATTATTTACTGCAGTATAATACAAAAAGCTTAGCTTAAGCATATTTTACAGAGTAATCCCCGCATCTCTACATCCACAACACCATTACTAATTCCATAATAAGACTAAGTTACAAACAAGCAATAAATATACACATTACAAAACATTCAGAGTACAAAACTGATAATTAGTCTAATAAATTAACAACACAAAGTTCTTAATTAGCACTCGTTGCTGTATAAAATTTTTCTTTTTATCATTACATTTTTAATTTATTAAAAGTGATGCTAAAACAGAACTTTTTATCATTCTTGTTGAATGCTTATCATTGTCTCAGTGCCTCAATATCCTCTAGCTCGTTGTGCGTTGAATAACGATGGAAATAATTTTGTCAAATGATGAAAATTTTCGGGTGCTTTATGGTAGACTTTAACTAAGCCATTCAACTTACATTTGCTGACAATAAGAACTTCGTAATGTGTGGGTTGCGTGCTTATATGGACCTCATGGGGCTCCTAAAATTATCGGAAAGAAAATTGATGAAAATTGGTGCTGCGGGAATTTACTTAATGTTCAATATTTTTTAAATTTATAATGAGTTATGGGATGTTGTTGCTGTGGGATGTTGTTAAGATTATTTTGGGAGAAAAATGAGTAGCATTTGAAAAATTAGGCATCATTTGTTACTGCTTAGTATGAATATTTATTTAAATCTTGCAGATTGCTATAAAATTTAACAAATTTTATTTTAAATTCACAAATGACGTCCATAAAATAGTAAGATGTTATTTATGAACGACCCCAAAGTCAAATACTCACATCAGTGTCTATAATGTCAATTTGAGCGAAACTAAGTAAATCATCATGATTCTCGATTTTAAATTCAAGTCGATGAACACGCGGCCAGTTGTAAATTGAAAATTTAGACTCAACTGTTTCGTTCCTGATAAGAAAGTCACCTAGAATGGAAGTAATATGTGGTTTAGTTCTGAAAATGACTTTTTAAAGATAAAAAAATGTGAAATGGCTTTTCGTATGTCTGGTTTGTCTGCTGTGCTCAGTGTGATGCAATTTGGTTTGCGGAGAATATTTTTCACAACTGAATGAGTTCGAATTCAATTTTTTTCATGAGAATTAAAAAGCTTTTTAAAGAGCTTAATAAAGTTTTATATGGAAAAATGTATTTTTCATAAGAATTTAGAACTTTCATTTGGTGCTATTGTCAGATGGAATTATCAGAGGATAAAATTTGCTGAACGTTTGAAAATTGTCGTCTGTTCTTTTATTATATCTTAGAATGTTGTATTTAATGCTGAATACAATAGAATGTGTTGGTAATAATAGATAGAATGGAATGGGATGAGTTGGAGGTTGAGCTTTAATAGGAAATTTGAGATTTTCTAGAATAATTTTCTTCGAAGCTGTAGATGGGTTGAAAAATTCCAAAAGAGACTAGCTCCGTGTAGCTTTCGAGCTACCGTTCTTACTTGCTTAATTGTAGTAAATTTTGACTTTATGCCCCCCCCCCCCTAATATTTCTAGTAAGACCGGTTCTCTAATTTTGCACCCCTTGAGTCACTTTACCCATGCTAAACCAATGAATACCTTATCTACAATTTTAAAATTCCTCCCTTTAAAACACCTTGAAAACTTTCTTCATAAACATCTAAAAGCTCATCAGATTTAATATGCAAATCCAAAAATAATTTTCCATCTCAAAAGTTTCAAATTATTTCTTCACAGCATTCTTGATTGCAATAATTAATGTTATACTTTTAATAACAAGATGAAATGTAACCTTTAAGAATTAATTAAACAGGTTAAATGTCAGAGAAACACGACCTTGACAGAACCCCGTAAATTAGTAGAAATTGATCAACAAAATGTCCTAAAGGTCAAGTTTTGGGCAAGTAATTTTCAAAAGACCTTTTCCTTCTTGTTCTTCTCATCGTAGAATTTTTAATTACAAGTTTTGCACTCTTCAACTCTTAATTTAGTCTACAAATGTTACCTCAGGCACAGCTCTTTCTCAATTTTTTCTTCTTCTATTTATTAAATAACGCCAAATTTTGTTCTGTTAGACGCGTGTTTGCTATTCATACTAACTTTATGTTTATTTTAATAAAATTTTGTTAACAGGAAAATATGAAGAAGTGAACGGAAAATAAACATGACGAGGCAAAATGAAGAAACGAGCTTTTCAGATTTGTAATAAAAATTGGATCGTGTAATGAATAGCTATTAACCGTATTGAAATTATTGAGAATTTTATGAGCTTGGGTGTGAGGAAATATTTCGAAAAATGGGTCGTTTTACTGAAGATGTTCATCCATTAAGGAGCTATATGCTGACTAAAATCGAGAACTTAAGGAACTTTAATTTGAATATTTAAATCTCAAAAATGGAAAATGTATACTAGTTTGCTCGAAATTGAGTTTAGATGACCGTTTTTTTTGACCCCCAAAACCCTACCCCCCCCCCCCTCTGAATAGGCCCCTGAACAGCAATCAAGACTACATTATAAACTCAATCAATTTGTTCAAACTCATTTCTATCAGCCATTAGTGTAAGTAAATCATTAGATATGACTAAATCAAGAAAAAGTCTCACAGGAAGAAGAAGTTTCCGCTTAAGCAGGCAATTAGGAAATTTTCTTGTTATTTCAGAAAATAAATCGTTTGCAGAGAGCTTTTTTGTTGAAAAACTTTCCATGGCTTTGTAGGTAAAAAAAGTTTTTCTTTTCATTTTCGAGAGAGAAATAATCGTGTTTTTTGGGAGTTTTTACTGTTCTTGACATGAACATTTTCTAATTTTCCCCACAGGCATGGCATTTATCAGAAAATTTCTATCTCAAAAATTTGAAATTTTATCAAAAGAATTTTATTTTTGCCAAAAGTAATGTCCAGTTGATTTGACCTTAATGAATGGGTAGAGAGATGAGTTTGTAACTTTTTGTGTTTGAAAAACAAGATTGTTCAAATGGAATAGCTGTTCATGGCTAATGGGAATTTAAACATTGAGGATACACCAGAACACAGGTCTATTCCTAAGGTACATAATGAGTACTGAGAACTTAGTCGAGTCTCAAAATCATGTCCACTACCAGCATAAAATATAAATTCAGCACCCAAAAGTTCAATTTTCAGAATTCTCAGTGACCCATCTGACTTGCAAATCAGCACACATTTTCACCTAATCAACACATTTCATAAACCTCATTTCCTCAATTTTTCTTCATTTCAAAAAAGTTCGTGTTTATTTCCATAAAAAATATACACAACGACTTACACACCTTTTTCATATCTATCACCAATTGAATATGTCACAAAATCATTTCCATACTTTTGCTTCCATCCTTTAACGGCAATTGCCATTGACACAACAAATATTATTAGGAACTTCATTTCAGCACTGTTTGTTCGATACTGTTGGAAATTGCATCAAACATGTCGAATTTATTTTAAAATCTTATCGATAATTGTTTTGAGAACAATCTTAATTTATCAATCATATGATGAATAATCTCGATAGTTTGATGATTCATTGCCCTTCGAACTGAATATTTCTCTATAATGAGCGTCTACGACCTCGACGAAATTTTTTTTCTATGCCACTAGTTTTTCATAGAGCATAAATTATCATAATAAATCATTTATTCGATTTCCTATTGTATTCGCGCCAATACATTTTCGTTTATAATTCGGAAATTTAAGAGGAAGGAACACAAAAGAGAAAGAGAAAATATATTTTAATGCAATTTTATTTGCAGTTTTTCCGATTAAATTCTTCTTCATTTCCACTTTTTTTTATTTCATTTAAATAAGGAAATTGAATAATTAAAATAATTATTGCTAAGTGTTATTATAGCTGAACTTTATTGTTGCACATTTGCTTGAGATTGGCTCTTTTGTTTTTGATAATTTATTAACTTCCACGCATTGCGTGCAAGTTATTGTATTCACTTTTTTTGAGATTTTCACTAATTTTGATTTTTTGAGTCAACGGAAGCATGAATCTTTACGTTTTTGAACTCATATGACAGGTATTGAAAATATCTATTACCTGAGGTATGTTTGGTTCCAGTCAGTTCCGTTGCGTTGGAACTAGACGCAAAAAACCGTTAAAAACCAAAAATTTGTATGGAAAATTTTTTATGCGGTGACTTTCATACAATTTCTTGTATCTGATACGATAGGCCGTACCTTAAAACCATTTTGTGCTAAATAATATCCGAACTTTATGTCCATTTAGTGACCGAAAAATGCAAAAAACATGATTTTTTATGACAGTTGCGTCTTTTTTGATTCCGCACTGGAATTAACATTTCAAGCCTTGAAATAGGCATAAAATGAAAGATCAAATCAGGATCTACATTTAATATCCGCTATGTTGGTACTTTAGAGGTTCCTGTAAAAAGTTACAGCATGAAAAAGATTGTTATAAAAATTATAACACTTTTGTTTACGTTACGTAAAATCCTTACGTTACGTAAAATTACGTAACGTGAATTTCACTTAAAAATATTTGAATGGACATAGAGGCTGTAGATGTTTACTGGATCTTGTTTAATTGGACATAGAGGCTGTAGATCATTACTGGATCTTATTTTTATTGGACATAGAGGCTGTAGATCATGACTGGATCTTATTTTATTGAACATAGAGGTTGTAGATGTTTACTGGATCATATTTTTACTGGACATTGAGGCTGTAGATGTTTACTGGATCATATTTTTACTGGACATAGAGGCTGTAGATGTTTACTGGATCATATTTTATTGGTCATAGAGGCTGTAAATGTTTACTGGATCTCGTTTTACTGGACATATAGGCTGTAGATGTTTACTGGATCTTGTTTAATTGGACATAGAGGCTGTAGATCATTACTGGATCTTATTTTTATTGGACATAGAGGCTGTAGATGTTTACTGGATCTCGTTTTACTGGACATATAGGCTGTAGATGTTTACTGGATCTTGTTTAATTGGACATAGAGGCTGTAGATCATTACTGGATCTTATTTTTATTGGACATAGAGGCTGTAGATCATTACTGGATCTTATTTTATTGAACATGGAGTCTGTAGATGTTTACTGGATCATATTTTTACTGGACATTGAGGCTGTAGATGTTTACTGGATCATATTTTTACTGGACATAGAGGTTGTAGATGTTTACTGGATCTCGTTTTACTGGACATAGAGGCTGTAGATCATCACTGGATCTTATTTTTATTGGACATAAAGACTGTAGATGTTTACTGGATCTTGTTTAATTAGACATAAAGGCTGTAGATGTTTACTGGATCTCGTTTTACTGGACATAGAGGCTGTAGATCATCACTGGATCTTATTTTTATTGGACATAAAGACTGTAGATGTTTACTGGATCTTGTTTAATTGGACATAGAGGCTGTAGATCATTACTGGATCTTATTTTTATTGGACATAGAGGCTGTAGATGTTTATTGGATCTTATTTTTATTAGAAATAAAGGCTGTAGATGTTTACTGGATCATATTTTTATTGGACTTAGAGGCTGTAGATGTTTACTGGATCATATTTTTACTGGACATAGAAGCTTTAGATGTTTACTGGATCATATTTTTACTGGACATAGAGGCTGTAGATGTTTACTGGATCATATTTTATTGGTCATAGAGGCTGTAAATGTTTACTGGATCTTGTTTAATTAGACATAAAGGCTGTAGATGTTTACTGGATCTTGTTTTTCTGGACATAGAGGCTATAGATCATTACTGAATCTCGTTTTTATTGGACTTAGAGGCTGTAGATGATTGAAACATATTTTGGTGGGAAAATTTTCAAATATTTTGACCGTTAAAAAATTTGAATTTTGAAAAATCGTTAAATGGCAAACCATTTTATTATATGAAAATTTACCTCAAAAATTGTTAATAATTCTATAACTAATGATTTTCAAGTGCATTAAAAACACGGAAAATTTTCAAATATATTTTGACCGTTAGAAAATTTGAATTTTAAAAGCGAGCGTAGCTCAAGCTCGACTCTACTGTGATCCATGTAAAAACTGTAATTCTTAACAAGTCGAGCGAGCGTAGCTCAAGCTCGACTCTACTCTGATCCATGTAAAAACTGTAAATCTTAACAAGTCGAGCGAGCGTAGCTCAAGCTCGACTCTACTGTGATCCATGTAAAACTGTGATTCTAAACAAGTCGAGCGAGCGTAGCTCAAGCTCGACTCTACTGTGATCCGTATAAAAACTGTAATCCTTAACAAGTCGAGCGAGCGTAGCTCAAGCTCGACTCTACTGTGATCCGTGTAAAAACTGTAATTCTTAACAAGTCGAGCGAGCGTAGCTCAAGCTCGACTCTACTGTGATCCATGTAAAACTGTGATTCTAAACAAGTCGAGCGAGCGTAGCTCAAGCTCGACTCTACTGTGATCCATGTAAAACTGTGATTCTAAACAAGTCGAGCGAGCGTAGCTCAAGCTCGACTCTACTGTGATCCGTATAAAAACTGTAATCCTTAACAAGTCGAGCGAGCGTAGCTCAAGCTCGACTCTACTGTGATCCGTGTAAAAACTGTAATTCTTAACAAGTCGAGCGAGCGTAGCTCAAGCTCGACTCTACTGTGATCCGTATAAAAACTGTAATCCTTAACAAGTCGAGCGAGCGTAGCTCAAGCTCGACTCTACTGTGATCCATGTAAAAACTGTAATTCTTAACAAGTCGAGCGAGCGTAGCTCAAGCTCGACTCTACTGTGATCCATGTAAAAACTGTAATTCTTAACAAGTCGAGCGAGCGTAGCTCAAGCTCGACTCTACTGTGATCCATGTAAAAACTGTAATTCTTAACAAGTCGAGCGAGCGTAGCTCAAGCTCGACTCTACTGTGATCCATGTAAAAACTGTAATTCTAAACAAGTCGAGCAAGCGTAGCTCAAGCTCGACTCTACTGTGATCCATGTAAAAACTGTGATTCTAAACAAGTCGAGCGAGCGTAGCTCAAGCTCGACTTTACTGTGATCCATGTAAAAACTGTGATTCTAAACAAGTCGAGCGAGCGTAGCTCAAGCTCGACTCTACTGTGATCCATGTAAAACTGTGATTCTAAACAAGTCGAGCGAGCGTAGCTCAAGCTCGACTCTACTGTGATCCATGTAAAACTGTGATTCTAAACAAGTCGAGCGAGCGTAGCTCAAGCTCGACTCTACTGTGATCCGTATAAAAACTGTAATCCTTAACAAGTCGAGCGAGCGTAGCTCAAGCTCGACTCTACTGTGATCCATGTAAAACTGTGATTCTAAACAAGTCGAGCGAGCGTAGCTCAAGCTCGACTCTACTGTGATCCATGTAAAAACTGTAATTCTTAACAAGTCGAGCGAGCGTAGCTCAAGCTCGACTCTACTGTGATCCATGTAAAAACTGTAATTCTTAACAAGTCGAGCGAGCGTAGCTCAAGCTCGACTCTACTGTGATCCATGTAAAAACTGTAATTCTTAACAAGTCGAGCGAGCGTAGCTCAAGCTCGACTCTACTGTGATCCATGTAAAAACTGTAATTCTTAACAAGTCGAGCGAGCGTAGCTCAAGCTCGACTCTACTGTGATCTATGTAAAAACTGTAAATCTTAACAAGTCGAGCGAACGTAGCTCAAGCTCGACTCTACTGTGATCCATGTAAAACTGTGATTCTAAACAAGTCGAGCGAGCGTAGCTCAAGCTCGACTCTACTGTGATCTATGTAAAAACTGTAAATCTTAACAAGTCGAGCGAGCGTAGCTCAAGCTCGACTCTACTGTGATCCATGTAAAACTGTGATTCTAAACAAGTCGAGCGAGCGTAGCTCAAGCTCGACTCTACTGTGATCCATGTAAAAACTGTAATTCTTAACAAGTCGAGCGAGCGTAGCTCAAGCTCGACTCTACTGTGATCCATGTAAAACTGTGATTCTTAACAAGTCGAGCGAGCGTAGCTCAAGCTCGACTCTACTGTGATCCATGTAAAAACTGTAATTCTAAACAAGTCGAGCGAGCGTAGCTCAAGCTCGACTCTACTGTGATCCATGTAAAAACTGTAATTCTTAACAAGTCGAGCGAGCGTAGCTCAAGCTCGACTCTACTGTGATCCATGTAAAACTGTGATTCTTAACAAGTCGAGCGAGCGTAGCTCAAGCTCGACTCTACTGTGATCCATGTAAGTAAGAAATAGTTCGGACGCAGTCCGAACTAGGTTGAGCGAAGCTCACAAATTTTTACGTCCTGAACGTAGCGAAGCGGAGTGAAGGCGTGAAAATTTTCCCAAGCCGTATACACTGTATGCTACTATGATTTAAAATGAGAAAAAATGCGACATTACACTTTGAGATTTGGAAAATCTGGAATTGGCTGGAATTTTTTAGTTGACTTGAAGGGGGTCAATGGGGGTCCCAAAGTTGAAAATTCGAAAAAAATGTCATTTTTGAGCTAATTTCAAAATTAAATTTCCATATAAGGATTTAATCAAGTTAAATTAAGTTTTTGACATAAAATCTATCATAATAATATCTTTATTTTAAGCTCCCACGTAAATTAATAATTAATAATTTTGCTCAGATTAAGAAATCAGTTTTTCGTATTTTGTGAGAAAGAGAGGTAAAACAGCCAAAAATGTTCTATGCAGAAAAGTTTGTGCCTGAAATTCTACATCATGTTCAAAAAACGGAATTGAAATTAGTTGAGGCATTGTCGAGAAAATCGCAAAATACACTTTCTGTAAGCAAGCAAACAAGCAAACAAGTTAATCAGCAAGAAATATCCAAAACGAGACATCGTTGAAACTTCTAGTTTTTTTGCAATCGATCCGTGCCGCCCTACAGAAGAACTGATTAGATTTTGGGCATGGTAGGTATAGCCGTTGCTTCTGAAAAAGCAAAAAACCTTCTTTTCCATACAAAATGTGAAATTCAAAGGTTGCTATGATTTTTGAAAATTTCGACTGAAAAAAATTCAAAAAATTGGAAAATCCCCCCCCCCCCTGGTATATGAAAATTATGCGAGATTCGACAACCCCTGTGATCTATAAACAGTCGAACGAGCGGAGCGAGATTCGACAACCCCTGTGATCTATAAACAGTCGAACGAGCAGAGCGATATTCGACAACCCCTGTGATCTATAAACAGTCGAACGAGCGGAGCGAGATTCGACAACCCCTGTGATATATAAACAGTCGAACGAGCGGAGCGAGATTCGACAACCCCTGTGATCTATAAACAGTCGAACGAGCGGAGCGAGATTCGACAACCCCTATGATCTATAAACAGTCGAACGAGCGGAGCGAGATTCGACAACCCCTGTGATCTATAAACAGTCGAACGAGCGGAGCGAGATTCGACAACCCCTGTGATCTATAAACAGTCGAACGAGCGGAGCGAGATTCGACAACCCCTGTGATCTATAAACAGTCGAACGAGCGGAGCGAGATTCGACAACCCCTGTGATCTATAAACAGTCGAACGAGCAGAGCGATATTCGACAACCCCTGTGATCTATAAACAGTCGAACGAGCGGAGCGAGATTCGACAACCCCTGTGATATATAAACAGTCGAACGAGCAGAGCGATATTCGACAACCCCTGTGATCTATAAACAGTCGAACGAGCGGAGCGAGATTCGACAACCCCTATGATCTATAAACAGTCGAACGAGCGGAGCGAGATTCGACAACCCCTGTGATCTATAAACAGTCGAACGAGCGGAGCGAGATTCGACAACCCCTGTGATCTATAAACAGTCGAACGAGCGGAGCGAGATTCGACAACCCCTGTGATCTATAAACAGTCGAACGAGCGGAGCGAGATTCGACAACCCCTGTGATCTATAAACAGTCGGACGAATAAAAAATTCGAACGGAGCTCGAATGTAATAGTTCGGACGAAGTCCGAAAAAAAAAATTTTCCCAAGCCCTTAGAAGACTGAGGATATGTGAGAAAATTTTATTTTTTTATACTGTAATCTATAAACAGTCGGACGAACGAAGCGAGATCCGACAACCCCTGTGATCTATAAACAATCATACTAGCGGAGTTCGAACGAGACTTCGAATATACAAAAAAACTTTAGAGTTTAATCACAAAAATTCGAGCGAAGCTCGAATATAAATAGTTCGAACGCAGTTCGGACTAGGTTGAGCGAAGCTCACAAATTTTTACGTCCTGAACGTAGCGAAGCGGAGTGAAGGCGTGAAAATTTTCCCAAGCCGTATGTACAGTACGGGAATAATTTACGGTGAAGTGATAAAAAATTTATAGAATACTTTGTGTCATAAACTACGGCTCGCCTTGGGATCTATATCAACTGGCGAGCGTAGCTCGCCTTTGGATCGGTATCAACTGGCGAGCGTAGCTCGCCTTTGGATCGATATCAACCGGCGAGCGTAGCTCGCCTTTGGATAGGTTATTGCCGTTGGCGAGCGTAGCTCGCCACGTGGAAGTTTGTGATGTGATCTATACATCGTGTTTTTAGGATTTTTATTGAGTCTGACGGAGTAGTTGACTGGATAAGAACATGAAATTCGGTTTAGTTTTATGGCTGTGAAATTTTATGTGTCTAGAATTTTTTAATGCTTAGCTATAGGTTTTGACTTTTATTTTTAATTTATTACCTAAAATGTAGCCGGTGTTTGTTATATATACGACGATTTTAAGACTCGAGCGACGCAAGACTTAATTTAGAAGCTACACTGAGTTTGGATATCTAGCAGTAATCCATGTGGATTCTCACATAGCTGCTGCTTTTGGCTATTTTGAATCATTTAAGCGATCTAATGGTTGATAGATTCTGATAGGATTCGAACCTCCATCCTAGTGGTTTTATACCTCAGATTACACTCTAAGCCCAGTTAAAATAGTCAAGTTCTCTCAGGCTATGCATTTAATATATTTTCATAATGAAAATCTAAGAGCGTTTGGAATATTTTCCAAGAAAACCTGAAATAATCTAATAAAAACCACAGATAGTGACACTATCAGACAGACACATTACCATAGTGTGCACGCTGGTATTTCAAAAAATTCAACTTTATTCAAAAGCTTTGACTTTAATTCCTCCAACCTAACATGTAAAAATTCTCACAATTACATCATAACTGGTAGCATCAGGACCCTGTACCTGCTCGGATACTAATTCAAAGTCATTATCTTTCTGACTGAATTTTACACGAGCACTTTCACTCTGAACGTCAATTGCAACAAAACCAGCAGGTCCAGGAATATCAAAATCTTTAGTGTTGACAGGATTTTTAGACACGGTCAAAATATTTTTGCCGTCAGGACGATTAGCAAGGATTATACTGATATTGTTTGTTGGACGTTTTCTATTAGCTGACAATGAATGGAAGGAATTTTCAAAAGTTTTCGTCCCATCTGAAATAATTTTATGTGTATTTTTTGTTATTCAGCATTGCTACAAAATCTCAAAATGTAATGAGCTCAACTCACAAAATGCACAGGATACATTTCCATAATAATAAATAGTATTTAAACTTTCACAGCTTTGAATATTTAATATCATCGCTACAACGATGAGACAGAAACTTGTTTGAACTTTTCTCATTGCTTCGACTTGTCGGAATAAATACAAAATGAATGTCTGAGACTGAATGAAGAAGACTATAAACTGAAAGCTATTTTTTAGGTCATACGACAAAGATTTTTTAATGAGAATTCTCTACAATATGCTCGTGACTTTAAGTCAGACTGTGAAAATTACATTAGGGATAGTCGGATCCTGTAATATTCATTGTGAAGTCAAAATAAACAAAAAATTTATGGAGTTGTAAATTTTCAATTCATGCTCAACAATGGATTTTGTATTGGACAATGTTTGTCACGAATGACTTTAAAGAACGGCTTCTGAAAAGGATAGAAAAAAAATTATTTGACCTACATTGAATCTATGCGACAATGAATAAGTGTGGAGAACATGAATTATAGAGTTTTTTTTGCATTTTTATACCTATTATAAATATCACTCAATGCAAAACTTGAAAAACTTTTTTAAAAATTTATAAATCCTTCACTTTGTCATGCCGAAAGCACTTGTTTACTTTTTTGTCAAAAATTAATTAATTTTATGAGTAAGCACGAGTTTAATTGTCTATTTAAATTTTAAATTAAATTTTTATCTTTTTAAAATTACAATCAAGTCAAGGACCTTACAAAAAAAATGTTTTTAAAAATTCGTCATTGAAACATTTTTTTCAATTCTTTATTTTTAAAATTCATGATTTTTGCCACGTGGCATTTTTTAACCACAATTTTATTGATATACAATTGGCTGTAGTTAAAAGTAATTAAATAAAATTTAACTTTGTAATAATAAGTGGTAGTTAGGGTTACTTCCCACGATACCTTATTGCCTTTAAAGTAAATTGAATAATTTTTAGTAAAACAAGGAGAATTTTAATACTGGAAGAGTCCATAACGATCTGAATCTAGGGCTATGCGGGGTACTAGGTAAAGGGTAGGGATAGGGTAGGTGGGGTGCACTAGGGGTACCCTACCTACCCAGGGTTATTAAGCACAGATCTAGCTTTTTGTAGACTACATAATCAGGAGCTTTAGAAGATTAATGATGCTTTATTTCAAGGTCTCATGCCTTTAGACTTTTTCAATTTTATGAGATTCAAAATTAAATTTTTGACCTTTTCAAAAGAAGATTTATTAATTGAGGAGTCATTAATCTAAATTGTTCAACAAATTTTATTTAATCATTTTAATTTTTAAAATAAATACAAATTTTAAATTTGTTGAACTTTTTCTTGAAATATTTTGATCAATATTTTTTAATTTTTTATTTATTTTTTGGAGTTAAAAAATAATTGTTAATCCAATTTGTCAATAATATTCTCCAACATGTTACGTACAACACCGTCGGATTCTGAATCGCCGCCAATTATATCGCACTGATAAATCCTTACAGTAATATTGTAATCACCAGACGGGAAAAATGGAGTCTCAAAATGAATTTCATGCTGTGGACCTTTTAATGGAAATGTTGAAGTCCTAATTTTGACATCATTCCTTCCGTAGGTTATGATGACAAAGTCCACAACAGCCTCAATATCGAAAACTTTAGGATGAGTCAGTGTGGCATAAACAATCGAAGATTTTGTCTCACTCTCGTCGATCCTCATTGAATAGGCGCCATTTGGTGGATTTCTGGATAATGTTGAAGTGCTGACTACATCGTAGAACACTTGAGCACCGTCTGTGGCAAAAAAAAATAAATTTTAAATATGAAAAATTAAAGATTTAATAAATCTCACGAAATAGACAGTCCCAATCACCGAAGAACAAAACTCCTTGAAAACTTTCATTTGCTAATGAAAATAAAATTAGAATTTTCACAAAATTTTTCATTTTTGGACTCTATTCGAGAACTGGTAGCTTTAAAATGAAGAAAAATTTTCTTCAAATGCTTAAGAAAAGTAAACAAAGACACGAGCTGCCTTTAAAAAATTTATTTGTTTTTAATTGTTTTCACAAAAATTCAATTTTCTCGTGACATTATCGTGACTTGAACTTGCCGCGTAGATTAATGAGTGCAATATCTCATTAAGTGCTACTTACAGGGTCATTTGTAATTGGTGTCTTTTATAAATTGGGAATTAAAAAATTAACTCTTCCTTCTTTAAATATTTTTTGACCGTTATTTTTTTAACTTTTTTCTTTCAATTATTTTCGAAGATTTTGTGGTTTAAGGCAGCATTTTAAATATTTTCTGATTATTGCTACCTGTCAATATAGTATGGGTAGAACCTATCAATCCTATATCCTTTACGAGCCACTGAACTGATATAATGATATAATTCAAAATTTTAAAACTAAATTATTTTAATTGCGTCACTGCCCACTTATTCTACGTCGTACCTGTCTATTTACAGTAATTTCTTATGATATTTTATAAAAGTCAACATCTCAAAGCCTGACATGTGCTTGAAATGGGTCAGTTAACCGACTTTCATAACTTCCATTTTCTGTAATTTTCTCAATTGACTGCTTCTAAACAGACACGATAAAGTTCCTAAAACTCTTCTAATTGAATCTGTTTTGTGACATGATATTGATTGTTAGACGCAATTTGCCATGAGCTGAAAATGAAACTTTATTTTTGTTCTAGGACAAACAATAATGAAAGTAATTTTCTAGAAACAAACTTCTTTCTCGTTTTTCTAATACTTTTTAGGTAATAAATTTTTTTGTTCAATGATGTGGTAAATAATTGTTGGTTGCTCAAAATTAAATTGTTAAATTGGGCTGTATTGATTTTTAATAATCTTTAAAAAAATGACATTTTCAGACCCCCTTGTCACAAGGTTGTCATACAGATCTTTAAGCTGCTTCTGACGCACCTCAATTATCTTAAAATTTTAATCTCATCTATCCTATGGTAGGGTACATGGGGGTACATAAAAGAAACTACTTAGTTCCTATAGCTACTGTCATCACTAGACTCAAAATTCCACACAAAAAACTCCATTAAAAGCCATTAAACTCATCAAAAAAAGCAAATTGAATTTCTTCTAATTCCAAATGATCCCTAATTAAAAAACATTATTAGTCCTTAATTACACTTAAGCTCCTCAGTTTGGTAAAAATTGATACAAGTTATGTATCTTAATGACGCTTTTATTACCTCCCTCCTCGCTCAGATATCATAATTGTATTCATTAATCATTCAACATTCATCATCGTTCAGATTACATATTCAATGGTTTCGATAATTCTCGTGAATTGTTTGTTCGCCATGTGGTTGGTAAATACTATTGATTTTTTTGGGGTAAGACTAGACTTCTTACTGGTTCTTTTTTGTAATTTGGATAGGAGGGGGGGTTAGTTGACCAACAGCCAAGTATTTTTGGTTACTACATTAATCACCCTCCATACAGCATACCGCAATCTAGTATCCAATACACAATCTCCATTATCATTAATTTTTCTCTCATTTTCATTTTATCCAATAATAGGAGGAAGGATGGAAGCTGAATCGAACAAATTATTATCAAGAAGGCTGGTTGGCGACGGGAAATACACGCGGCATTGTTGGTGTAACATTTTCAACATCCCATTGTAAAAAGAATGTAGAATATCCACAAAGGACGAATTATAATTTACGCGGACACCGGTCAGATGTAAGGATTAATATTTTAATCAAAAATCATGTGTAAACATGTGAATTAATAATTTTCCCACAGGTGATATTAGTAAAATGGAATGAGCCTTATCAAAAATTGGCATCGTGCGATAGTTCCGGTATCATTTTTGTATGGATTAAGTACGAAGGTCGATGGAGTGTTGAGTTAATTAATGACAGAAATACCCCAGTCACACACTTTTCCTGGTCTCATGATGGTCGAATGGCACTGATTACGTATCAGGATGGATTTGTGCTGGTCGGTTCTGTTGCTGGACAACGATATTGGTCATCAATGTTAAATCTCGATGCAACAATAACGTGCGGTCTATGGACACCGGATGATCAGCAAGTTTATTTCGGCACAACACAAGGTCAAATCATCGTGATGGACGTGCACGGCGCAATGGTGTCACAGGTGCAATTATCATCAGAATTCGGAATCACATCAATGGCATGGTCATGTGAAAAGTTCAAAATGGAAGAAGGTGACACCGAGCCTGGCGTTAAAAATGCTGCTACTCGTTCCTTTGTACTTGCTGTAAGCTTTCAAAATGGATCGATATATTTGTTAAAGTCATTTGATGACTTATCACCATTATACATCAATACGGGTTTATGTGAAGGATTTTGCATGGAATGGAGCAACTCGAGAGAACTTTTGGCCGTGGCTGGGACCGAAAATGATGGAAAATTTTTCAAGAAAGAGACGATGGGAACGCATTTTAATAATTCTTTGAAATTTTATACAGAAACTGGACAAATTTTATACACAGCTAAGATTCCTAATACAAATGTAAGTTGACTATATTTAAAATTTCCATCCCTTGTAAAAAATTCCATAAATATTAATCAAATTTCTTCTCACCCAATAAAACCACAGTCACCTGTAACAGCCTTAACGTGGGGACATAATGATCGTCGAATATTTATCGCAACGGGCAATCAAGTTCACATAGCATGGGTCTCGAGGCGTGTTGCATCGCTCCAGCTTATATGTCGATTAAAAATTCAACAATGTTTATCATCGGAAGCCTTACTACCAAAGTTACCATTACCAGCGCGTATGAAATCGCTCATTGGTAATCTCTTTGCTCAAACTATTCGATGTTGCGTGCCGAATAATAAGCATAATATACGTGACTTCGTTTCGCGGCCACCAGTATGTTCAACACGACTCCATTGTACAATGATACGGCATGATGATGAAAATCAGAGCTCTGGAACATGCTATACGTTGTACTTGGAATTTATGGGTGGACTTGTACCATTACTCAAAGGTAAAAGGACGTCAAAGATCCGACCGGAATTTGTCATTTTCGATCCACAAGGCGAGGAGGTAACAAATTCAATTTCAACAAGCTCGTCTGATTCGACTACAAATAAGAGTTTATCATCATCATGTCAGTCAACAAATGGAAGTGGAAGAAATGGAAACACTGATACATCGGAGAGTGAATCGGATGATTTGTGTCGTAAGTATTTGTATGCTTCTTATTTGATGACATTCATTGTTTATTTTTTGCGTGGATGTGTGTATCACACTAGAATAAATAACCCAAGAAGAATGGCATCGAGTTGATATTTATTTTGTCCATTAAACTTTTTTTGTGTTAAAAGTCATCTTAGTTCACTTGGAAACTTTATAAAATATCCAAAAAAAATACAAAATGGCTACTAAAATTTATGAAATGAATTTTTTCCATTTATTTTTGGTCTTAACGACTTCAATTGTACATAAAAAGGCTTGCTCCGGTCTAAAAAATATTTCAATCTCTAAAAAATACATGAAATAACATTAAATTCAAGTAAATTTGTGAATCAAAAACTCGAGGTGGGAATATCCATACAAAAAATGCAAAATCTAATCCCATATCAATCATGCTTGTTTGAAAAATTAAAATCTGCTTACAGAATATGAAATTCTTACGCACTTTATGAGCACACAAGACTCAACAAATTCACTCTGTTGAACTTTACATGCTGTTATCATGTAGGAAGGAGGCATGCAGTGTGAAAAGTAAAGGGATTTCAATTCCAATTTACCGTTGACTTGCTTGCATAAATTATTTAAATTTTTCCGTACCTTTTTCAACTCGTAAATGCCCTTCTCATGCATATCAAAAGCACACCTACTTACCTGCTGCCCTTATTCTTATTCTCTAATCAACTCCTTAACACAGGCTCCCCACGTATGCAGCGGAAGAGAAAAACGCGAACAAAGAAGCGCTCGACAATAGAAAAGTCTCAAAATCCCATAACGGATGTAACTGAACCGACTACTGATGAAATGGCATATGTCGATACACTACCTGAGCACATGAAATTGGTTGAAGTAACATCAAATATCTGGGGAACGAAATTCAAAATTCATGGCCTAACAAAATCATCATTGCCTGCAAATTTGGGTCAAGTGACTTATAAAACATCCTTGCTACATCTTCAGCCACGACAAATGACTTTAGTTATAACAGAATTGAGAGATGATTTTCCTGTTGGACCTGACCCAAATTTTAATCCAAACATCTTCTCTGAAGATGAAGATGAATGTAATTTAAAGGTAAATTGATATTTGTTTTCTTATTGTTCATGACTAAGGGGGTGTGACATGTTACATCCCTTAACATTTCCGACTGCTGCACCCACATATTTATTATGTTTCTAACATTTATTTCATTTTATTCTGTTTCTAACAGAGTCCAAAAGTTAATAAGAAAAATCGAGAGACCTCATCACATAACAATACTAATGGAACTCCATCATCATCATCAGCGTCATCATCGCATCCACCAATCGCTCCAATGTCACCTCGACCGAATCGTTTTCCATCGACACGCAATACACGACGACCATCACCATTAGCTATAAATAATAATCATAATAACTCATCAATACCATCATCATCGAATAATTCATCAAATATGGCAGCATCTGGATCTGTAAATCCACCACGATCTCTCGGTCCATTAGCAAAAGCTGAGAGCTATGAAGATGATTTAATGGAAACACCTGTTGCACCTGCAAAACAAGGAATCAGTTATTCAAATTTAATCAGCTCATACGGTCGATCATCATCATCGTCATCCTCAAATCAATCTCGTGTTGCTATATCGCCACTTTATTGTGACCAATCGGTGCCAACATTACAATCCCCGAAGAATGCTGTCGCACCAAGTGATATAATTTTTGAACGACCACCAGTTGGCGGTCAAACGACTCTAATGAGTTATTCTAGTAATACGGACTATTCCAATAATGTTGTTCAGGTTAAGAATGCATTAATTAATGATCACACGCGACAAACGTCACACGTTAATCCAGTTCCACTAAATCTAAATTTAAATCTTGAGAGAATAATTGATAGTAAGTCAAAAGGTGCGATTAAGAAGAAGGATATCCAATATATTGATGATGAACCAACACCATCGACATCAAGTCAAACGCCAATAATACAAACAGACATCATTCCATCAAATGGAACGATGAATCGTACACAAACGGTCGCATCGATATGCCCCACAATACCTGACATTATAACGCGTAGCTGTAGTGTAGGATATTTAGATAATTTTGAGTTGACGCCGGGGGAAGTGACGCTATCACAATTAAGGAAGGATGCACCAAAACGACTTGTATTAGTAGATAGAAAAATTCAAGCTAATCGTAAATATCGAAGAATTCCATCACAAAATCGCCGATGTATTCAGCAATTACAGCATAATAGGAATTTTAAAAAGTCATTAAGCCTTGACTGCTGTGATGCCCTTCAAGATATACCAAATCTTCATAAAGATCTCAATAATCTCTTCAATCAAATGCCAAAATTGGCAGAATCATCTGAGGACACGGAACTTTCGTCTACAGAATTATCAAATACCAATGCTAATGCTTTAAAGAATAAGAATAAATGTACATCGACGCCGAAGAAAAGTCCAAAAGAGAAATTTTGTAGCTTTTTTAGTTCACGTTCAGGAACGCCAATTTTAGGACGTAAATCTAAGAGTAGTAAAGATTGTACATGCTCAAGTGCTTCGTGCTTAAAATGCAATAATGAAAATCAACAGCCGCTTACGTCAAAACCGCCAGTTGTACCGAAATCCAATAAGAAGTCGACAACACAGAATGATGTCGTCGGTGAGTGTAGTAAGACGTCACGAGAGCAGAAACGAAATAAAAATTTAGAGATAATAACAAGCTTTACAGACAGTCCACTTTTCTCACGGAAATATCGTGCTGCTAAAAATGAATTTGGTGCGATACCATCAACATCATCGTTGACAGACAACAATAATAATGGAGGTGCTAGTAGTCGTGCACAGCTGCAAAGTGAACAAAATACACCAATTTTGAGTAGGCGGAGTGATAATCGAAGTAGTAGTTCGAGTGATGGTGGACAGGCTAGTTCTTCTGGGGTTGAAGTTACACCTCTTGAAGCTAAAACTTCTGTTTCATTGCATACTCAGGTATTTGATGTTCTTTCTTTAATTTCTAACATATTTCAATAAAATATTTAAATTTCCTTCTTAACGAACATCTAAAATTCAAATTTGACTAGAAGTGACGCGAAAAAAGATGCAAAATTCGCATCTAGATGCAAAAAAAATTTCATTCAATTAAATAACACGTCCACCAATCCATTGAAATAACATTTTAATTATACATAGTTGTGATTGTTTTCACCATGTTAAGCATCATTGAATTAAAATTGAATATTCTACAACAGAATAATTGTGAACTAGTCAATGTTTACAGCACGTTTATTCGAAAAAAAAAACTTTTTCCGTTTTGACGACATAAAAAAAAAGCTTTCGAGGAAACAAAGCAAGCTTCGTTGAATAAAATATTATTCACGCTTATTGAAGGACAAAATTTGCAATTTACATCTTCAAATAAAAAGAAATACATAAATAAATTTTTAATAATGTCATGTTTCACTTAATGTAGGCTATGACCACATTGGAGAACATCATCAGTCGATTGAGAGATCTCGATGATGACAGATCAAATTTACAACAACCACCCCCAAGTTCGCCACGTCATCCGAGAAGCTCGCCATCATCCCCAGCACCAAATAAGAAGAATAAAAGACAACAAAGTTCATCACCCATTCGTCACATTCTCAATTCACCTCTTTTAAATCGTCGAAAGTGCAAAAAGCAGACACTTGAAAGCTCTGATGAGGATGGAAATGAAGATGGTGACAACAGCAACAACAATGGTACGTCATCAAATGGAAAGAGTGGCTATCATGACTTGGAAACATTCCAAAAGGCTCAATTACGTCAGAAGGTGAGAGAAATAAACCTTTAAAAATTCATAAAAATGAATGTGAAAAATTTACAGCTGAAACGTGGGAAAATTGAGCCAAACGGTACATCCACAGCATCTACACATATTGTACCAGTGCGCCGTGAGTTCGTGATGTATAACAAAGGTTAGTTCCTCATTTGAATAACGATTTCTTCCCACGCTCAATTTATCTCTTCCTCATATCTTTTAATGAAATAATAACAATAACATTACATTATTCTTTATGTATAGCACCTATGTGGAATGAAAACAGTCAAGTTTATCAGTTGGATTTTGGGGGACGTGTTACACAGGAGTCGGCGAAAAACTTCCAGATAGAATTTCGAGGCAAACAAGTAAGTTGATGTTGTTGTTAGCTGGATGTTGATTTTGGGTATGATATGGTTGAGTACATGGACTGGCTGATGTGATATCCGGTGAAAAATTGATTTGTAAGCTACTTGGGGACTTGATTTTATCCAGTTTTGTACCTAATACACAAAGATTTAGGTCTGTGCTTGATGAATTCTTAAATTATCAAGCTCAAATGCAAATTTTTGTAGATTAGGGACTAATTATCGGAACTAAGACATGACTTGACATGCCGACGCTAACAAATATTGGGATACATGGCTGAAAGGTACAAGGATCAAATCATTCAATACAGCTGTCTGTGTTACACAAGAATAATATCATACAGATCCATTTGAATCTCCCCAACCTGATACCCAAGAAAAATACAACTCAGACTTCAATAATTCATGATTTAACATAAATTTTCGATAATTTAATTCATTTCTATGCAATACAGGTAATGCAATTTGGTCGAATCGATGGCAATGCTTATACACTGGATTTCCAATATCCGTTCTCAGCATTACAAGCGTTTAGCGTTGCTTTAGCAAATGTTACACAAAGACTTAAATAAAATGACTCATAACTGTCTATTTCTCTCCATAAATATAAATATATTCTCATATACTATGTATGTAAATTGAAAGAACTAGTTATAAATTTATGTATGAATGCTGCTCATGTGCTCTCTATCTTCTCATCAACTCTCAAAGTGCTGTGTGCAAATGTGCATCATGTCTATAAATTGACGTCCATCAAATTGAATAATTCTCCTCCTCAATCCTCTAACCATCCCTTACTTTTTATTCATTATATTATATCGAGAGGAATCCATTTTCAATATTAGATTAAGGTCATTGCGATAAGAAATGAAAATTTATGGCTTCAGATATAAATTTATGCTAAAAAATAGAGAAATGTGCAATGCGAAAAAAAATATCGAGAGATAGAGCGAGTGATGAAATTACCATTATGGATGGCTTTTCGAAGGCTAGCAAATTGTTTAGTGGCTTTTTAAAATGCTTTCGTACAAGAAGACTTTATAGTTCCACATGTAAAGTGGTCAAGCTTAATATGATTGAATCAGAAATGATTATTTTAATAAGGAAGAGTGCAATTGGCCTGAAACTGCATGATTAAGTGCTTCAGAAGTATTTTTCGTAGGTATTTGAATGGATATTTTGAGAATTAGCCATAAAGGTATTTCAATCGCTTGAAAATTGACAAATAAGCAGGATATGATAATTATGATGAGATGGGAAGTTGAAAGTGTGAATTGTTTTTTTGGGGTTATGAAGCTATTATCTAGAAATTCTGCTAGGTAGACGACATTTGGATCTAGTTCTAATGCTACTGGTATGAAGGATGTACTGGAATATGACTAAGTCTAAGACCCCAAGTATGGCTCTTGAGGATAAATATTAGATTAAAGCACATATTGTTGTAGAAACTCATTTTCAATCTCTAGTTTTAAAGGCAATATGTCAAGAGCAGCAGAGGCATAGGCAGGGTGTCTAAGGAGGTCATAACACCTCCCCTTCGAGATTGCTACGTCCCTGAAGAGCAGTTAGATTTGGTTACATCCAAATAATCTTCTATTCAGGAATCCTTTTATGTCTTACAGAGGCTTTACAAAAAGGCTCAATTTGAATGCTGAGCAAAAGGTCAAGGAGATATTCTTCTTTTTTTACATCCTAAAGATGGTGATAGAAGCAAATGTATCCTATGGCAAGGGCAATGCTCTTCAGATCTTTCATTTATGCAAGAAAAACTGTTTTCATGACAGTAAACTCACAAGATAGATATGTGGATAAAAGCTTTACTGCAGCATGCTACATTTTTCTTTATTTTTACTGTAGTTATTAAAGCTGTGAGGTTGAGGACCTTTATTTAGTGGAGTCTTGAGACATGTACTTAAGGGTATGCAGTGTATACTCTCGGCCCATACCCTAGGGGTATACCTTATGAAATACCCTAGTGTATATGCTAGGATATACCCTAGGGTATGGAGTATACCCCTAGAAACCGGACCCACATTTTTTAAACCTTAACAGTTCAAAATGAGGACCTAATAGCAGGCAAGCTTCATCTTAAACAACCTAAACACTCTCAAATTCTCATCTCACATGAAAAAGCTTCCAAAAATCCTGTTTAAAAAAATAAAAACTCGAAAAAAGTCAGAATTTTTTTATTAGAAAACAAATCAATTCATATCATTAAGATTTAAGCGATAATAAAAATGAGAAATAATATTTTCTTGAAGTACAATGACGATGACATAAAGTAGAGATCAACTCATGAAAATTTAAATAAAGTTCTATTTGTAATCTAACAAGCTAGTCAACATTTTTTGATGAAATTAAATTTTTTAAAAAATTAAAATGAGAAAAAAATTTTAAAAAAAGTTCGCTGTAGGAAAAAAGTTTGAATTTGAATACGAAATGTGAGGAAAAATTTTGGGAGTTGGAAATGAGGTTAGTCGAATTTTTGAGGTAATTTTGAATATTTAATTTCATTTTTTGAACTTTTTGTTGATGATTTTTAAAAGTTATTAAATAATAAAGTAAAAAAATTAAATTTTAAAATCTTAAAAAGAAATTTTTTAAAATTTACAATTTCAACTCAGGTCGGATAATCGAAAAAAGTGAAAAATTGTTATTTTTGCTATAACTAAGCAATAACTAAGCTTTTGGAAAGCAATAAATTTTGGATTTTTTCAATGAATCTTTAAAAACTCAATCTTAAAATAATTATCAACAAGTTACTGCAATTTTTAAAATTTCAAAAAAAGTTCAGAATTTTAAAATTTCAAAAAAAAGTTCAGAATTTTTAAATTTCAAAAAAAGTTCAGAAAAACCTAACCTCAAAAAAAAAATTTCCAACTCCCAGCAAATAAACAATTGATAAATCTAAATGTGCAATAAAAATGATATTTATAATGTAATATTTAATGTGCTCTTCTGCTAAATATATTGATTATATTATTATATTAAAAAATTGTTGTATATATTCATAAAGAAAAAAAACACACTTATGATATTTTATGGAATTTGAGACAAATTATGAAAAAATTAATGCTTTTTATGTAGATTTGCTACAATTGAGAATGAAGAAAAATGAGGTATGATAAGAAACTTTAGTGCAATTCTGTTTTATTGAGCCATTTATAGTTATTTGCTCCATTTAATGATTCCTTCATTTCTTTACATTAAATACCTTTTCAAGGGTTATTTCCTTAAACTCAGGTAACTAGTGACTGATGAGACTACACAAAAAACCACAATTGGGGAAGAGTTCATCCTCGGAATACCTAATCTACCCCCAGGTTACCCCCCCCCCCCCAGAATACACCTCTGTCCTACGTATACTTACTTTTAAGTGCGAGGGGGTTCAACCTTCCATTTGAATATCCACAAATTTACCCCTGGATATTGAAGATCCATAAATCTAACCTCAAAATTTCCTAAAAATCTATCAGTTCCTTGCGACCTGGGTGATGCCTATTGTTAATCATTCACTAAATATATATAAAATTATTGTTCATGCTATCGCATTAATTTATGTTTTATGCCAAAAAAAAGCCATGAAAAATGATAAAAAATTTGTTTTCCTATTCTTCATTCTTCCCTTAAACATGCCAACCTTTTATGTTTTGCACTAAATTTAAGCATTTTTGAGCTTATTAATGTTCATCATTACTTATTACTATTGACTATTTTTGAATAAATCACGCATTTTTACTATATTCTTTTTTGTTGATGTCGAAGTTGTCATGCATATTTGATTAATTTATAATTCAATCAAATTTAATGTCTACATAACAAGGATCATAATAATTTTAGTTATTGATAAGAAATAAAGCATAGAAACGGACGAAATAAGTGAAATTAAAGAAATAATGTGCAAAAAATCCATCCACAATACAAATTTTTCGCGTACTTTTAGCGGTACATAATTTTTCTTTTTGATAAGCCGATATTAAAGATGCAGATGTTCTTTTTGTAATAATTATTTTAATAAATGTAGCGTTTCATTATAAATTCAATGCAAGGAAAAAACATTAAAAATAAAAACGGATGAAAAACTTATTATTAAAAAAATGGTGTTTTTATTCAATTTCCAGGAGTTTTATTCCTAGAGGAATAAATTTGTTTTTTTTATTTGAATACAATTTCTAGAGAGAACTAGATTTTCAAACTTTTCCAAACAAAGCTTATTTATAAGTTTTTAAATAATTTATTTTTTAAAAAAATAAACTATATATTGCCTGTCATTCTTGATAGGATATTACTCTAGTTCTAGTAATTAAATATATTTAGGAACTAAAATTTTTTTAAAATGCTCGAATTTGAATTTTAATTCTTCTTCTCCGGGCGATACACAGCGTAAAAATGGCCAAAAAAGTGTCATTTTAATTCTTCGTGCACTCTGAGTCAGGGCTCAGTTAGTCAGACTACTTGGTGGAAATGGATGGTCTAGGAATCAAATTTTTGATGCTAACATCAACAAGTGTAATATCACTTGAGGACATTGAAATGATTTTTATATTTGTTAATGAAATTAAGTCAAGGTAATTCGAGATTCAAATCCCATTATCTGAGATCTTCTGGTTCTGAAGAAATTTACTTCAACTTATATAATTAAGTGACTTACTTGATGGTATTATTAATATACAACGCAGAAATTGATATGTAGATGATGAATTCTCAACAAATTACGCTAAAAAGTTTTTAATTAAGTAACAATCTTCAAATTTTCAGATGATCACGTGTTGAACTTTTATTTTTCTACTTTCTTCACTTATTTGAACAATCTTCAGATGAGCTTGAGATTTCTATCCTTTAATTCACATTATTAGTTAATTATAAACGGTTTAAAGCTATCGTAGCTTACTTTTGAATTTGTAAGGTTTTCTGAATTTCCGAGTTCAATATTTTATGTCATATTATTTTTAGTTTTCAATATATCTATGACTATTCATCGATATTGGATCGAAAGCATGTCTCATTATTGAAGCATCCATATTCCTTGCGTTAATTTTTCTATACTGAAGTGTAGCCAAAGGTCCAATAGGAAGCCCGGGTAAAATATCAATTTTAAATTGTGTTGCTTCTAATGATGATGAGTTATTTTGCAATACTGCTGTTTTTAAAATTTTAGTTATTTCTGTCAAATTTCGTTCAACCGCAGCCATCCTGTTATCTTGATTTGAATTTCTTGCTTCAATCAGTTGCAATTGTTTTTCGACTTGTTTCATCCTTTTATTTTCCTCTTTTGGTTTATCATTATTCTGCATGAATCTACAAAATGTTATGGAGAGTATAATATGCATTGTTATTTCGTTAAAATTTTCACAAAAGTTATGTGTAAGAAGCCGTTCTAAAATAAAAATCAAAAACATCTCCCGTCTTAAAAATTCTCTAATAAAGACACAATTACTGATCGTTTTTGCAAATTTTTTTACGACCCCTTAATAAAATTCTGTTAATTTGCTTTTAAAAAACTACACGAAATTCCCTATCAAATAAAAGAAGTAAAGATTGTTAACAGCATTAAATTGCTAATGAAATTAATAATGATTCATTTAAAAAGTAATTTTTATCAAAACACTATGATTTAAAATGAAAAAGCGACATTCCACTTTAAATTTGGAAAATTTGGAGGCGGAATGTGCTCGTATGATATGAATATTGTTAATATCTCTTATTAAAAATTAGTCTTCGGAAAAACTTATTTCTTTAAATTTATATTTTTTGCCATAGGTAGTTGAAAAAAGTAATTGAACCAATTAGTCTGTTTTAAAATTAATTTTAAATTACTTTTTCTAATTTTCTTGTTAATTTAATTTACAGCTTTTAGTAGTAAATTATTTATTATACTTACAAAAAAATAAAAAATGTAATTAATAAACCAATAAAAACATCAAAAACATCAAACATTTTAATTTAATGAAGATCTCGATGAATACTTGATTTCGCAATATCTTACAAATTTTTTGCTCTTATATATTTGTTATGAAAATGATGCCTTTACACAGAATATAACCCAGTATAACATGCTTTGAAGAATTTTAATTTCACTCACGCATAACGGTCAATTGAAATTTGAATTATTTCCATAAATGAAGCGACGTTTTAAAAATTCAAAGCAGTGCTGCAAAATAAAAAGTAAATAAATAATGTTGCAAAATATTAAAATCACACATTTAATTAAATCTACAGGATTTAAAGCCTTGACAGGCTTTTTATCAACAAGCCGAACATTTTGTGCAGCAAAAGATTCAGGTAGGAAGTCCTTAAAATGTCTATAAATTGATAAATTTAACAAAAAGTTTTTAAAAAAAATTTAGATCCAAAAAGTCCACAAACAGAAGAGAAACAAGAAGAAAATCCAGTAGAGCCGATCATTAAGATAGAGAAAACAGGAACGGTGACATTAATTGGTATTAATAGACCAGATGTTAGGAACTGTATAAATACAGAGGCAGCAGTGGAACTTTCAGCAGTAATTGAAGCATTTGAAAATGATCCGGAATCACCAATTGCTGTTTTATACGGCATAGGAGGAAATTTTAGTGCCGGTTATGATCTTAAAGAGCTGTCAGCTGATCCAGAAAATGTTGCAAATATTTTAATGCGATCAGAAGGTGCAATGGTAAGAACTTTTTGATTTCTGGATGTTGTGGATTAAAATAATTCCTTATTTAATTCAATTTACAATAATTTTAGGGTCCAACGCGACGAATGATAAAGAAGCCGATGATTGCAGCAGTTAATGGATATTGTGTAGCCGGTGGCCTTGAGCTTGCGTTATTATGTGATTTACGAGTTATGGAAAGTGACGCGATCATGGGATTTTTCAATAGACGTTTTGGTGTACCTTTAGTTGACGGCGGAACTGTTCGTCTTGCTCCAATGATTGGACTCTCTAGAGCACTTGATCTTGTCCTGACTGGTCGTCAAATTACATCAAAAGAAGCATTAGAAATAGGATTAGCAAATCGAGTGGTCGCAACTGGAACTTCCTTAGGACAAGCATTAAATTTGGCACAGTCAATCGCTAAATTTCCACAAGCTTGCGTTAATCATGACAGAACTAGTCTCTTCAATACAGTTTTTAATGCAAACAATAAGGATGAAGCTTTAGACTTTGAATTGATGTCTAGTGGACCAGACGTTCTCGAAGAGGCAAAAATTGGAGCACTTAAATTCAGCAAGGATAAAATCGGAAGACATGGAACATTTGCAGACATTAAGTTAAAAGATATTCCTGAATGGGAAGCTAAAGAGATTGAGATTGAAAAGAACAAAAAGTAAATTGAGAGATAGGAATATTTGGGATTGTTATGATGGAATTAAAACGAGTCAGAATAAAATTTTGAAAGGATTTTGTATGAAAATTGTGTGGTTTCTGTCAGATTTTGTACTTTTCAGTTTCAGTCTTAAAACCGTTAATTATCAAATTCAAATTTTTTTGAACTTTGTGAACAATTTTGAACTTCAAAAATCCGTTAATTTTCAAATTCAAACTTTTATTCAAACTTCAAAAAGCCGTTAAAATTTAAACTTCAAAAAGTCGTTAAAATTCAAACTTCAAAAAACCGTTACTTTTTAGCCAGCAGATCTGTAAGAGATGAAAGCATTTAAAAATCTTTAATTAATTTTTTTCATAGTTTTTTAGTTTATTAATGTAAATGCTGCTCAACTATTTTTTTCCATGTGTATTAATGCTATTTTTCTGATAAATTACATAAAATTGGGGTGCAAGATTTTGAGCAGCACATATTAATAATGGAATTTACTACGTTTTACAATAGACAAATAATATTATTAATAATAAAAGTTACACATGATAGTTACATCGGAATATCTCTAAAGTTTCTATTTTACCAGTCCTTAATTTCAGCATTCCAATTCAGTTCATTTTACCCTTAATGCTTTACTTCCTTTCAATCATTATTTTTTATTATTAAGTTTCTTTGTATTTCGCATTAGTGAGAAAATATAGCTCATATAAATATATTCTTGATTCCAAATTGGAAATTTATTTTTTTTTATATCCAGTGAATTTTTGGATGACCTGATTCCAGTTTTGTATGCTTAATGTTGAAGTTTTTTGGGGATATTTATGGCAAAGAAAAAATATCCTCAAAATAATTATGAAACATGAACAATGAATATAAATTTACGTAAAAAAGTATCCTCACTGGATATCCATTCAAAATATTCAATAATTATAGAAATTTTCTTCCTCATCTACTCTAAAATCTTCTTAGACATGAAGCTCAAAAATTTTTAATTCATTTGTTTTTCTCATTCGTTAATTACTAAAAAATTAAACAATTGTGAAATAAAGTTGCCACATTTCTCTATAAAATCTAATCATCTTTCTTGTTAATTATTGGAATCATATCTTTTTCGTCTTGATGCTGGTCTGTATCTCCATATCCCCACAACAAATGACTGCCGTCTCCTGTTCTCTCCGCTCGCTTGTCAATTATATCTTTAGAGACTGTTTTGAGATCGTATGCCCATCCGATTTTTGCGAAGAAATCAATAAATGCTGTTGTGAAATTCATTCTGTAGTTGCCAAGTTCAGCTGTCTTATAGTCCCATGGAAAGACCTAGAAAATATTGAATTATTAAATAGATTAAATTTAAAAACTTAACAAACTTTTGAAATTTAAATTTTAACGGTTTTTAGAATTTCAATTTTAGTTTTTTTTAAATTTGAAATTTTCAAAGTCGTTAAAATTTGAATTTCAAAAGGTCGTTAAATAATACAAAAAACAGCTTCAAGGATCCAAGATAGATTTAGCTTCTCAAATTACAAAACTTACATGATGGTAGTTGTGGAAGCCTTCACCGAGAGCAAAAATGGCAACTCCTCTATTTTCTGCTGGATTAATGTATCTAATAACAATGAAAAAACACATAGTCAATAAATCATTCAATAATCTTAGAATCTCAATTTCTTACTTGTCATATGGCTTATCGCCCCATTTGTGTGCTGCACTGTTGACGCACCATGTAACATTCAAGATGAAGCAATAACGGAACATTGTAGCAACAAACCATGCATTACCCCAAGTTTCTCCCCACAAGTAGACTGGCATGACAGTTGGAAGGATGAAGCAGAAGAATGGCATGAGAATCAAATAGTATTTTCTCTGGAAATCCAAAATTGGGTCATTTTCCAAGTCTGAAATGTCAAGTTTCTTTCCAGCTGCAATAACGTCGGGATGTTTACGACATAGGAGCCAGCCAATGTGAGAGAAGAAGAAGCCACGAGTTGCATTATGTGGATCAGCATCAGTTTCACTGGAATGTAAGAATGGATTTATTAGTAACTGGATGATTTACTGGATCTTAAAATTTTACCTGTATTTGTGATGGACACGATGATCTCTTGACCAATGGATAGCACAATCTTGGAAGGCAATTGTATTGAAGATCATCAAAATAAAACGGAGTGGCCATTTCGCTTTGTATGCTTTATGTGCCCAAAGTCTATAAAAGGTCAATAAAAAGGGACAATAAAAATCGATTCAATTTAATTAATCAATTCTATTACATACCTATGAGCACCGGCCGTGATGCCTAATCCAGACATTGTGTAGAAAGCCATAGCTGATTAAAGTTCATAAAATTAATTAAATATTCTGATTTTAAAGCATAAGAAAACTTACCTAACAATCCAGTTGCCCATTTTGCGGAAGTTAGCATAAGCCAGAGTCCATAGACTGCAGCAAAATGTAGATAGGCAAAGAGTATGATATTACGCCATACGAGTTTTAAGTGTCTGCGCTTTGCAATTCCTTTAGCTGGTGTTTTTAATCCTCCGTCGACTGTTTCTACGTCATTTTCATCCAAAACTCCACTTACAGAGATATCACCCTGTTTAACAATTTCACGAGGTGCCATGATGCTTCTTTTGTATTAAAAAACTTCCAGAAATAATATGTATCTGTAAATAAAAGAGGAAATGCAGAATTAATAAAATAGCACTCGAAATAATGTCAAGGATTTATATTTTTGCACATTTTCTTCATTTCCGTATGATTATTAAGGCTACAGTTATTTGTGTATGAGCACTTTGACTTACTTAATGGATTCTGCTTGAAATTATGTCGCGAGGATGATCAATCAGAAAGTTCTTTAATTAATTAGTTTGTTACGTTTTTAATGCGGCTTGTTGTCGAGAAAAGACTAAAAATAACGGTAAATATTTAAAAAAGCGTAGCAAAAGTGGTTTTTCTGTGATTCAAATTTTGCAAAACCGTTATATTTTAAAAGTTAAAAAGCCGTTACAATTCATAATCCAAACTTGTTACATTAAACTTATTTTTTGCACAAGTATCATTTTAAGGAAATCGATTTTTCTTCCGTTGCCATAATTCAATGATACACACGTGTACATAGAAATGGAATATCAAGAAGCACTTGAAAACATTCCCACATGCATTAAGATTCTTTATCCACTAAATTATTCAACTTAAAAATTGATAAACAATAAGCATAAAAGGCTCGAGGAAAAACTAAATTAAAGCAACAAGCAGGACAATGTCGCATTTTTGGGTAAAAAACGAGATTGCGCAAAATAGTACTGCAAAAATATGACGAAGAAGCCATCTGTTGAATGTGGATTGCTTGCTTGCGGAATGTTTGTGAAATGCTTGCTAATGAGAATGCTTTACACTTCTAATTTACATAAATTGATGTAAATTTTTATCTTAATTGAAAATCACTTTAGCTTTTTTGCTGATGGTCATTAGAGATGTTTGTCTGCTTTCTGTGCTGTTAATTTTGAGAAGGAATTTGATTAAAACGTAATTAAATGAAATTAAAGAGCAATTTCCAATATGAAATTCAAACGGACAAAAATAATTTGAATTTTTAAAAACTTAATGGCAGTTGGCGAAATTATTTAAGGAAAAAATTTTTTTAAATTAAAGTGAATTGTGAAGTTGTGACTAATTAAAGCGTTTTAAGACATTAAATATGAAGAAAAATCATCAAGTAGCTAACGGGGTAAGTAATTAATAATTTATTCACTACAAAAACTAAACAAAAGAGCCGTTTGTTGTGAAAGAATCAATATAATTAAATATTCAGTTTTATGAGCAGCACTACAGTCGATTATAATTTATAATACAATCCAGATGCAAATACTTCATTTAAAGTTCACTTCAATTAAATATATTCAATCAGTTTGATGATAAAAAGGGAAAAATTCAGAAAATTTATGATTCACTTGAACTTGACTAGGAAAAAATTCAAAAAATTCAAAAATTATTTATCCGTTAAAAATTAAATCGAATTTTGCTTAATTAAGCTTTTTAGGGCTTTTTAGAACATTAAACTACTATAATTCATGTAGAAGATTCAATATTATAAATTATTAATACTTTTAAAGCTAGTGTTAAATGGTTTTCACGAATTATGAAATTTTACAAAATGTCAACAAAGAAATATTTCTGGAAAATACTTTTGTCAAAAACTCTTTGAACTCTATAAATCTTTCTTGTTAAAACTGATTAGAATGTTCAACTAGCTTTAAATTACAGTTCCATCTTGAGAAACTTTGCTTTACAATGTGTAAATTGACAAAATTTGTGAATTAAATTTCTAAAGTTTTAACGATCAATTAAAATTTGAATTTTCGTAAATAATGTCGAATCAAGTTCGAGTTTTTCGAAATGAATTTCGAGTTTTTTCGAAATGAAATGGCGCAACACGGTTCTGATCTAGCTTTTGTCACGTTTTAAGCAAATGGAATGAGGTGCTTGATAGATCCACGCGTTGAAATAAATTAATGAAGTTTGTTTGACATGTTTGTTATGAGTTCTGGCTTTGTTATTGGGTAATTCCATGAGTGAAAAAATCACGAAAATTTCTTTTGTGCTAAAAAACTTATAAATGCATCTTCTTTTCGACTCTTTTAAAAACGTAAACTATGGAACAACTTAAGATCTTCACTTGGGAATATATAATTATATGATTTAGAGCCTAATAAATGAAATATTTGATTTTTAAAATGTTAACCGGTTAAATTTACGAAAACACAAAATCTTTGTTTCATTAATATTTCATTAAATGGCCATTTTTCCTTTTTAATTACGCTCATAACTTATACATTATCAAAAATACTAACCATTCAAATACTTTTTTAACTTTAAAATGCCTTATTTAAGAAGAAAATTATCAAAACATTTGTTAATCGGTTAAAATTCAGCTTTTTTTGCAAATCTTGCCAACGACAGAAAATTTGAATTCGAAAAATACGTTAAATCTTAAAACATTGATTCGACTTATTAAGGCTTAAAAAAAGTTTGAACCAATTTTAAACTATTCATAGATTAAAACTTCATTGATTTATGTAGCTGTAACTTCATTAATTATCTAATCAAATTATTAAATAATTAATTTAGGAAAAAATTTAACGGTTTTCAGAAATTTGAATACAAACAAGTAAAAAAATGTTACAACTTGATTTTCATCAGTTCCCTTCACTCATGGAATTACCCTATTGTAAATATATTTTTGGGACTGGATCTTTTTGAAAATATTTTAATAATAATCATCAAATATCAATGCAGAACCACAAATAATGGACAAAAGCTGTAACTGAATAGTTTAGTGATTTATTGAATTCAAAAACCATCAATTTATCTCAAAAAAGAAGTCATAAAAGTTGTCCTCACATGAACAACCAATGTGACATTTAATAAATGAAATGAAAAGTTTCTATTTCTGTAGGCTCTAATTTGAATATAAATGCGAAAAAGAAAATCTAAATATTATGAAAAGAGTTGAAAAATCGTTCCGTTTCATGATATAGAATATCATCAAGGTCGTTTTATCGTGAATATAAATTATATTTAGATCTGAGTCTTGTAGCAGCCTTTTCTCAATAATTTTTTATGCGGAAATGATTATTTTCTTTGCGATTATTTGATCATCTTTAATGTAAGCGTTTCTTCAATCTGTGCTAGACAAAAGTTTAAGTTTTGAAGCCATAAATTTATTCTAGAAGTTTCCAGTCTGATCTAAAAAAAACTTTGAACTTTTTAACAAAGAGTAAGTTGAAATCAATTAACCTATATCCATTAAATTGCATTTCAAAGAGTTGTTTTTCAAACAAAAGCAAACACCACAAACACAAAATGATATCAACATTGTGTTGACCGCGACACGTGATTCATGTCGACAAGAGGCACTCGCCTTTCTTCACATATTAACTTATTTAAAGCTATCAGTAATTCAAAGTGAAATTGAATTAATCGCAAATTTAAACTAATTTAAATTTCTATGGAATTTTTTCTCTCTGGGGTCATTTGGAAACGATGTCTTTAGAAGTAGAATTTTTAAGGTTTTCCCGCCAAAAACTTGTGGTCTACAAAATTTAGGGGAAAATCTAGATTACAGGCCCCCTTGCCAATTCTACTAGGGAGAACCCACCTTAAATAAATCACATCATAAGTAATCGACCCTCCAATTCTCTCCCTGACAATAAGGCTTCCACAGCAACAATCAGTGCGTCAATGTATCATCATCAGATGTCTCGTCGTAATCAAATCGTTATCACAAACATGCACATTATCAATGAAATCTATTAGGTTCAATCACATCGCGCACGTATGGGAAAAGGGGGTATGGGATTCGATTGATAAACGTGATTTGCCTATAAACTCAATAAATTTGCTTATTTATTCGTGAATACGTTATCAACATCATGCGATGATCACGACATATTATGACGAATTATTAACAAAGAAATTTATGTTTTTAATTCTGTAATTGAGTAATTTTGATCACGATCAGGTTGTAAAGTTTAGGGTCGTTCGGACGTCCTTCAAAATAGAAAATTAGCAACTAAGCTGATAACGTGAACTTTATTTTTGTTTTTTTGTGTAATGACTGTATTAATAGATTAAAGGCTTGGAATTAGTGGTGATTATCAAAATCCAGACACAAGCCTTGGGGAAACACCTGCAAAATTTAGACATTTGTTATCAAAATACGTAGACTTCTTATCATATTAGCCATGGGAGTGGAGAGTGCTTTAAAAATAAGAGCACAGCTGTTGTTTTTACTTCGATACTCTCGCACAATTGGAGTTTGTTCGACTTCTTATAGATTTATATCAATTGAATTCTAAAGTCCCACTTTCCTTATATGATTGTGGACTTTGGATTGTGACATTGAATTTTGATAATCATTTTAAGTTGTTTTCAAAATATATGAGTTTTTCCCACGCATGTAGTCATACAACTCGGGGAAAGTTTTTAATTTAATTTTTCTATTAATCTCTGGATTCTTGAGGATTACTTGAATGTCTTAGATAGTTAAGAATCTTTTGATAATATTTCTGTCATTCAGAAAACCCGAATTGTCTATTTTCTCCCAAAATAGGACATTAAGCTTGTGTGAAATTAATCTATAGATCGATAACAAATAAACGTCAACTTCTTTTGGGTTTTTCGTGTTTTCGTTTCATTCGCAACAGCAAGAAAGTTGATAAATTGTGTAATGTTATGAATGATGTGGACTTATAAAGCAGTTTCTATAGCAACGATGACTAAGAATCGTCTTTATACAATTTTTTCTTGCTTGGCTTCAAAAACACCGACTAAAATGTCTAAATTACGTTCTAAAACAATTTTTGTGCTAGTTTGCTTCTGATTTTTCGGTACCACATGATTTTTGGGACACGAAACTGGACGAGACCTAGAAATTATCGAAAATTCCTTTCATTTAAGCTTTATTGCCACACCCGGAATAACGCCACATTATTTGTATAGAAAAAGAACAAAAAGAATCAAGAACAAACGAGAAAGAAAAAAACAAAAAAACTTTATTATGCGGGCAATAAGAAGACTGAAGGATATATTCATGGTGCCAATTCGAACTATTACTACAGTCTGTACTATGATGACAAAAATACATATTTCTAAAATAGAACCATAAAAATACCTTCCGTGCTCGAAGTTAATAGTACTGAAGTAAAATTAGACTTTACAAGCAGGTGATGGAACTAGAAATTCTGCACGTATTTAAAATTTATTTTAGTCCATCGAATTGATTGAACATGAATAAATGATGCATAATTGCTTGGTTGCATAAGAATGGGAAAAGATGTTTACAAGAAAATAAACAACAAAAAGGAAATGCTGAACTTGTTTCAAGAATATGACGCAGGAAAATTTATCCTTAAGCAAACAACATTAAAAATGAACGTTAGACATTCCCTCATGTCGTTAAAAATTCATAAAATTTTATATTCTCAAACCTCATAATCACAATCTTATTACTGTATGGCATGATGATGAAAAGTTGTTTATGAGTGGCTATAATGTATGAAGAGAGGAAAAGTTCTGGTCATGAATGAGATAATTCAGAAGAAATATGAATTTTGTGTCTTTATAGTCATAGCGGCGCGATTTGGTCTGAACTTTTTTTTTTGAAAAGTTGAATTTTAGAAAGCTTTGATAATATGTTAAGAAGGTCAACAGCAAGGTGCTATGCAACTGGCATCTATAAAAGTGAAATGACGAGATTCTAAGTTCATCAACATTAATAAAATAAACTGCAAAGTCAACTAAGAAATTGAACATAATTTCAATTAAGTAAAAATGCGAACAGACGCTAAGAAAATTACAGAACAGCAGTTTGCCAGCTGACGTAAAGAAAATAACGAAATATTTTTTCATATGCGAATGTCAACAGAGTCGTTCTTGATGAGTCAAATTACTAGACCATTTAATATTACAAAATATTCAGAAGCAAGCTATCATGTCGTGCCTAAATATAGCTTGCAAAACTCCCGCACTTTTTACCTCGCAAATCACAGAGTTATTCAGCTAAAGCAATAAACGTGTTCAAAATTGGATAATTGACTGAAAACAACTCCGCGTGCAGTGAGCAAATGGAGATAATGAAATCTCCATTAAAGCAAGTGATATGAAGCAGACGCACGTAAAGTAAGAAAATTTAACTATTTACAAAAGTAAATTTTCTGCTTACTCGCAAAATACAGTCTGATAATTGATAATAATTTCCTCATATTGACCTTTAAACAAAACTTATTAGGCAGTCAATCATACAAAGAAGAATGATTTTCATTCATTCTATTGAGTCTATTCGCCTGCAGAGACACAGTAGGTTATGCAAATTTTTATGGCAAAAAATATATATATTTAGACGACAAAATAGAGAAACGAGAATCAACGTTTAAGCTCAACGCTCGATGATGTAAATGTTTTACTTTTTCTTCGTCAGTTTTAAATACTTTTTAGCACGTTTATAATAAAACGAGGTATATTTGTCAGCTGTAAAGATCTCACTTAGTCTCGTTAAGTTTGACCTTATGAATATATTATTTTTTAAATTTTTGGAGGTTATATTACGGCAAATTTGTTTTGGATTTTTTTTGTAAAGCTCAGGTGAAATACTGATAAAAATTGAACCTTATGAACTTTAAAAGACACAACAATTGTATAAATAGAAACATTTGGAATTATTTGTTCAAGTGTCTTTGAGACAATTTTGTTTTAAGCTTTTACTAATTTATTAAATGTATTTAAAAAATTCACACATTGTAAATATTGCATCATCCAGCATGAGCACGAACTAATAGCAAAAAGTCCACGTTTATTGTTTTTATTCTCTTAAAATCAGGAAAATAACTGAATTTAGGGACTGTCAATTACAAATTGTAAAACCGAATTTTTAAAATAAATGTTTACTAAATTAAAATTCGTCACTAACCGGAAATTGCAAGCTTAAAAAAATTCTTCCAGACTAAAGTTAATAGGCACAGAAATTAGTCATTTCAGTTCTTGTTTTCCTTGCCAGAATTTTCTACTCATTTAAAAAAAAGATCCAAGAAGAACACAAAATTTTTATTTGTTCAGTCTACAAACAGAACACAAGAAAATGCGCTGTCATAACAAATCAATAGGTCTCTTCTATAGCCAAGCTTTCTATTTCCATTGCATAAGATGTGAAAATAAGACGCAATAAGATAATATAAACATAAGAATGAAACCAGTTTTTCTTTTCGTTGATGCAGCAATTTTCCCATATTTGCACAAAATAACAACACGAAAGCTTTATCGTGCATTTAATTCTGCAGGTATCAAATTTTAGATAACATTTGTGTATTAAAAGTCACGCGTCTTGTCTAAATTTAGCAAGCGCTCTCTAAATAGCAGAGAATACTATGAGGCATAGCAGTGAACTTCTTTATATTCTCTTTTGCAAACTCCTCAAAAACAACAACCGCTAATAAATAGCGAAACAAATGAGGGAAAGAGAGTGATCGTACGATATATCGTCAGATTCTCGTTAACAGCAAATGAAAGGTGCTGCATAGCGTGGCATAAGCCGGGTCATGAACAACACAATAAAAAGTGTTCTAAATTTTCACTCGAATTTGTCACGTAGTACAGTCCAATTGAAGAAGAAAATTTGCGATATAAAAAGTTCATAGCACAGATGAAATTCGCTATTCGGCTTGGCAACAACAATGAATGAATATTTTTGTATTAAGAATAATTGAATTGTTCTACTTCTGTCTTGAAATGCTCGTACGATTCAAATATATTCACGAATTTTTGACACACAAAAGAATTATTAACGCTTATTGATTGCATGCGCGAATTTTTCATGTGTGCAAATTTCACTGATGATACAGTTTTTGACCTTGAACATGTAAGACAATTTACTCACCGAAATTTTTTTGTTTTCTTTAATTTTTTAATATTAAATTGAATAAAAACTGATTGAGTATTTTATTGTTTAACAATTTCTCATATTTAACAATCTACTAAATAAATAAACTTTCACGACTAGGTACTTCTTCTCTACGAATTTTAGCAATGAATGAAACTAAATGATTCCAACTTGGAAGTTTTATTAATACTGACATCCGATACGTTAGTGACTGGAATGAATATTTGCGAAATTTTTCACGTGGAAATTTTTGTTTTGTTTCGAATTTCGAAAATTTTAAAGACGTTATTTTTATTTTTTTACACCAAACTATTTTATTTTATTGGTAATTGTAAAATGTAAAGCATCTTATTTTTTCTAAAGTTCATATCAAGAGGTGCTAAATTTTTTTTATATTTGTGGTGATTTGTTTTTGGCAATTTAAATTTAAGCAAGTTTTAAAGTAAAAATTCCCCCTCCCAACATTCCTTACTTATTATTGAAAATATTGCTTACCTGACTGATTAAAATCCAATTGAAATAAGTAAAATAATAAAATGGTTCAAGGAAAGCACCCACTTGATATGAAACCCAATAAAAAAATTGAATGTACCTTAAAATTATTAAAACTCTCTTCTTGTTGGAAAGGACATTAAATTTTAAAGCAAATATCAAATACACTATAATATAATTAATTAAGTTCATTTATTTTTGAAAATTCTGTTTGAGTCCATTCACTTATGACGTCCATCAAAAAATTGGATTTTCAAATCCCCTTGTCACAAAATTTTCATACAAAAAGTAGGACGTCATAAGTGAATGACCCCTTTTTAAATTCTTAGCAGACAAGATGTTATTTATGCTCGATCTTTTAGGACTTTGGCAACTAAGAAGCCATGCTTATGTAAAATTATGATTTAGTAACCGAGATTTGGTTCCCCTGGTGCAGCGATTGCCTGTAATCATAAGAATTAATTTATCAATAAATTATATTTACAATAAAGCTATTAGTTACCTCAATTGGACCGGAATTGGCCAAAACATTCTCTGAATGTCCATACTGTGGATGACATCCGTCACCTGTTAATAGAAAAAATCGATAAAGAATCATAAAATAAAATATTTTTAAAAAAGCCCATCTTACCATGCTTTTCAACAGTCCTTCTAACTAAATCTGATGATGGCTGCTTAAGATCCCAAGCCCATCCAATTTTAGCGAAGAAATCAATCCACATTGTTGTGATATTAAGCTTGTAGTCACCAAGTTCAGCTGCTTTGTAGTCCCATGGGAAAACCTTTAATTTATTTCGAATAAGTTAATGATAATAAAGAAAATCATTAATCATGCATGACTTACGTGATGATAATTGTGCCAGCCTTCACCCATAGCAACAACTGCAACAGCAACATTTTCAACTGGATTGATTCTCCTGTCGTATGGTTTATATCCCCACATATGAGCTGCTGAGTTAACCAACCTGTTAATGCAAGAATTATGTTGAAATTATTATTTTTTTTATCAATAATCGTTAATTATTCTTTAACTCACCATGTAAAATTCAAGCTGGATAAGTAGCGAATGACTGATTGTGACATAAATGCCATGTACCATGTTTCACCCCAGAAATATACAGGCACAACTGTTGGAATGACAAAGCAACAGATGATCTTCAAAAGTACAAAATACCTGAAATAAGTCGAATTAAAATTTTAAATTAAAAATTGTTATTTTCTTCAATAACGACAACGTTATGATTGTTGACGTGTGTCGTAAGAAAAATACATTGCTGAGCTTTTCAAATAAATTTTTGTAATTCGCACAGTAAATTGGGTTTTGGTTTTATTTTTTGTAGAATTGAGGTCAGTTCTTGTTGCGTGGTTTATTTGTGTGTCATAAAAGACATGTGGAAATGAATTTATGGAAAATTCTAGTTCAAATAAAAATTCTTAGTGGTTAGAAATTGATTTAAAGTCGTTGACTCGTCCATAAAAATTGCTGTTCAATCAATGACAAAAAAACCAATATCAAGCAATGCATCATCAAAATCCATTCAATTTCTCATATCAACGTAAAAGCACTGCATGCGTCATAGACAAAAATGAAAGAAATTTTTTCCCTTCTATTACAAACGCGATAACAATGTTGTTTTGACTGCTGGCTGGTGAATTAATTCACAGTTTATTTTGTAACCTCAAATAATAGCATATTTCTTGTCACTTAAGCATCTTTGCGCATTTGCATTGAATAAAACGTGAGAAAAAAATGTGCTTTTGATTAAGTTGAGGGCCGCATTTAATTATCGTCTCAATGTTACTTACTTTTGATGAAATTGAATTACTGGATCATCTAAAACGTCACTCATGTCAATGGCGCGACCTTTTTTGATGACTTCTGGATGCTTATAAAGCATAAGCCAGCCAACATGTGCGAAGAAAAATCCACGATTTGAATTGTGGGGATCAGCATTAGTCTCGGAATCTAAAGTGAATTTAAAATTAATTTTTCATCAAAATCAAATACAGTATGCGGACAAAAAATTAGGGACTTTTCAAAAAATTAGTATTATTGATCTGGAGCTTAAGGCTTAACAGATATTGGAAAATGGTAAAAGGGTGAAATATTCTACATATCATTAGCTATCCAACAGTATATAATAGTGGACATAACTTCCGCACCTTCATAGGGTCTTACTCAATTTTTATTTTTTTGATCAAAAATTTATATTGAAAATTTGTCATTTTTCAACAATATTGCCTGTAACTTTTGTTCCTTTCAATGAATCTTCCTGAAACTTTTACATAATGCTTCAGCTATTTATGGCTTTACCATGCATAAGTTTCAGATTTTTTAAAGGCTGTATTCATAGACTTCCACACCAATGAATTAGGCTACATTATAAAATTTTAATTTTAAAAATTTACTTTAACTAACTATTTTACAATTCAAACTTTTCATGAATTTGATAGCATGTTAGTTAAGCTTTCTTTTGGTATATAACTTATTAGGTAAGCATTTGTAGATCAAGAGAAAAATTCAAAAGAATCAAATATGGCGGACATTTTTCCTACAATTTTTTGCATAAATCATTGATAACTTTTATAAATTACTCTACATCTATGGATATTTTTACATATTTATAAAGCTCTAACCTTCCTTTACAAGTTTCTAGTACATTAAAAAGTTCTAAGATGGACGGAAGTAGAAATTATCAGCGCTTGAAAAGTGGTAAATTTTCAAAATCAAAATTTTTGTATGGAGGAAAAATAAATTTCAAATTTTTCTTAAACTAAGCAATTTCATTGGATGTAAATGACATTTCTGTTACTGAGAACTAATAATAAATCAATTACAACCAAAGGAATTGCTTATTTTAGGAAAAATTTGAAATTTATTTTTCGTCCATACAAAAATTTCGATTTTGAAAATTTGCAACTTTTCAAGCGCTGATAATTTCTACTTCCGTCCATCTTAGAACTTTTTAATGTACTAGAAACTTGTAAAGGAAGGTTAGAGCTTTATAAATATGTAAAAATATCCATAGATGTAGAGTAATTTATAAAAGTTATCAATGATTTATGCAAAAAATTGTAGGAAAAATGTCCGCCATATTTGATTCTTTTGAATTTTTCTCTTGATCTACAAATGCTTACCTAATAAGTTATATACCAAAAGAAAGCTTAACTAACATGCTATCAAATTCATGAAAAGTTTGAATTGTAAAATAGTTAGTTAAAGTAAATTTTTAAAATTAAAATTTTATAATGTAGCCTAATTCATTGGTGTGGAAGTCTATGAATACAGCCTTTAAAAAATCTGAAACTTATGCATGGTAAAGCCATAAGTAGCTGAAGCATTATGTAAAAGTTTCAGGAAGATTCATTGAAAGGAACAAAAGTTACAGGCAATATTGTTGAAAAATGACAAATTTTCAATATAAATTTTTGATCAAAAAAATAAAAATTGAGTAAGACCCTATGAAGGTGCGGAAGTTATGTCCACTATTATATACTGTTGGATAGCTAATGATATGTAGAACATTTCACCCTTTAACCATTTTCCAATATCTGTTAAGCCTTAAGCTCCAGATTAATAATACTAATTTTTTGAAAAGTCCCTAATTTTTTGTCCGCATACTGTAGATTATGACATACATTTATGATGAACTCGGTGATCTCGAACCCAGTCATAAAGCGTATTCTGGAAATTTTTTTATAAAACAAAGAAATTAAGTTTGTAATTTGTTGCTAAGATTTGGATAGGAAGTACCTGTCCTGCTGTGCAGTAGCAGAGCATAAGAATAATTCTGAGTGGAACATTAGCTTTGTATGAGCGATGACACCAAAATCTGTGAGCTCCACCAGTTACTCCAAATCCTCCAATTCCACCTACTATAAAACCTAATAAAATGAGAAAAATTGGAAATTGTAATAAAAATATTTGAGTCGAAACTGTTAATGAAAATATTTCAAATCAAAAACGCATGCAATGAATAATTAATTTATGGAAATTTATGTTAAAAAAATTACAGTTCGTTGAATCGTTGATAGAAGACACTGAGTCATCATATTTTGTGTGATCGAAAAAATGCACAACTGACCTTTTTAAATTTCCACATGATAAATTAGCAGCATCACCGTTTTTGGAGCATGATCAATTATTAATTTTAGGAAAATTTACAAATTTATTAAAATGAAATTCTAAAAATTAAAAATTCTACAAATTTAAGAAATATTAAAAAAAGTAAAATTCTAATTCAAATTGAAAATATTGTATATTTTAAAATTTAAGCCATCAGTGGATTATATAGAGTCATAAAATTATATTTTGTACTGATAATCTGATACTAAGCTCAACCTCTAACTCTATGACTGTGTCTTCATTTGATACTTTCTTCACTCACCAGTGGTGTTGCGGAGGGGTACATGGACTATCTCCCCCTTTCGAAAAAAATTGACCCAAACAAAAGACCCTAGCATCTTTGAACTGAAATAATCCACCCTCCCCCTACGAAAAAAAATTCTGGCTACGCCACTGTCACTCACTTAAATAAAGAAAAAAAATTTGAATAAAAAATGTGTCAATTCAACCTCATAAGGAGATATGCAAAATTTCATCGAGATTTTATTTCTCCCAAGAAGAAACAGTGGTCAATGACCAAATGAAATACTTGTTGCGCAATATTCTCTGCTGCTCATTCAATATACACAATCGAAAGATTTTCAAGATCAACTCATTTCCATAAATTATATCTTTTTTTGGAGAGCTTACGTTTTTTTGCACATTTACATAGCTCGTTTTTTAGTAGCAGTCATTTAAATTATTTCAGATGAATAAAAATACAATTTTGATCTACATTAAAAGGTGCTAATGACATCTTTTGTCTACTTTAACATGATGAGGATAATCAAGATGTATTTGATGTAATTTGAAGGTATTCACGTCATGTACACAACTTAATTTATTTTAAAATAATTTTTATGATCAAGTATTTTAGGATATACATCGTATGCAAAGCACAATGTTATTGAGATTCATGACCCGTAGCTTAAGTAATTTGTTTTCTTCAAGATCTTCTCAGTTTAGTATGTGTCTGAGAATTTAATGTTAATTTTGTGAAAATTTAAATAATTTTTATTTGAATAATTGAAATGTTAAATATTTTAAAAGACTGTAGAGACCTTTCTCATTAATATCCATCAAAAAACTCGCAGTGAAACTCCAAAACTTCATAAAAGTATTCAAATAGGATCGTAAAGTAAATTCAACAGCTCAGACCTACGATTGAGCCCAAAAAAGAATCCAAATCGAAAAAAAACTTTCCAAAAAGTTCCAAAGTGCATACACAACACAAACATACTTTCGCTTTCTTTTCTTTAACCAGCTGTTCACTGATTCATTCATTTGTTCACCTGCACACGCGACTTTTTATTCATTTTGGTTATAATTCGTATATATGTGCCAGTGTATGCATTTGCTTACCGACCGGAAGCTGCATAAAATGAAACGAACAGACCACGGCACTTTATTTTTATTTACATGATGTTTGTTGGTCAACATTTATTTTTTTTAAGTTGTAATATTCATAATTTACGTGATTTTTTTCACGAAAACTAAATGAATTGAAACAATTGAGGAGATGAGATGAGCATTTTAAAAACTGAAAATAATTTGGTAATGTCTTTTAAATATATCACTCATCTTTTCCCAACCATAAATTTGAATATTTTACTAGGTATTGGTCATGGTTGCTGAAGCATAAAGCAAAAATTACTTGGCATGATACAAAGGAATCTCCTTTATTTTAATAAAATAATTTCACATGTTGTGATGTAAATATTTCTTGAGAAAATTTGGACTTATTTGACTGGAAAATTATTATCAAGCTTTTATGTAAGATATTTCAAGTTTTAAAAAAAAATTGGAATTTCTTTCTATTTTGGGCATGTAATTTTTTGAGGATTTACTTATGTTAAAAACCAGAAATTAATATAAAAATTAAAAGATAATAGTTGAATTATTTAAATTTGATTATCAATTTAAAATATATACTTCCGTGAAAACTCTCAAGTTGTAGGCAAATTAAACAAAACCAGATCACCACGTCAGTTCATTGTCCGCCGCGCCAAAAACAAGCTCGTGTCATAAAACATTGCATACAAAAGAAGCCGTTGCTAAACAGCATTGACTTAGTTAAATATGAACTGTACCAAAAAATAATTTAACAAAATAATTTAAAATTTTAATCACAATTTTGGAAACTTGAATTTTTTAGACCACATGTAAAAATGCAACAAGTTTTTCGATACACTTTTCTTGTCAATTACGTATTATAAGTTTTCAAAAAGGAGTTAAAAGTAATTCAGGTTTGATCTGTCATGCGCGACGTATTTTCCTGTATATTCGCCAAACTTAAGCCCTTCACCATCCCATGACCATGAAAAAGTTTTCAAGAATATCCAGCTCTTGAACACCTTTCTCAATTTTTCATTCAATTTAATTTATTTCTTCACGACAAAATGTAATTTTTGCAAATATGGAAAGCTCTGTTGATTACAGCATTTGGTTAGCATTTTCACAATATACATCATTTTTATTTTGTGGATTGTCCCTTCACTTTTAACTTTTCTCTTTTTAAAAAAAGTAGAGCTAAAGGCTTCCAATTGGAATACTATTTTGTTCACAACATTAAATTGGAATATTCATCATGCATACGTGCTTTCTTCACGTAAGAAACTGATGTGTGTGAAGTATTTTTTCTTAAGATTAATGCACCGATGAAAAATATATTAATCACTTCTTTACAGTCATCAAAAGTTGTGTAAATTTTTATATTTGATTACATCCTATTGCATAATGTGAATTTTTATTGCTCGCCCTTAACAAGCACATTATTAATTCCCATTTCTGGTGCTTAATGATAATTTAATTATCAATAAACATTTTTCTTGTCTTATCATAAAAGTTGCTAAAGAGGGACATTAAATTGCATAAAAGAAACATTGTAAATGCGTGAGTTTTAGTACGTTAAACTGGGTTTTTTAGAGTGAGCAATTCAAACTGGAGACAGAAAATATCTGAGGCAGCCATGAACTCGTCCAGAGTTTTTAACCATGAACCTTTCCTGAATTGAATGTCATAAAATTCTCTACTGTCATAAAAATAATCATTTTAAATTCTTAATTAGTTAAATTGACTAAAAAGTGATGTGATTAACATAAAGTTTATATCAATTTAATTAACATGTTGAAAATAATCAGATGTTTTATATTCTCTTGTCCTTGTAATACTTTCTGTAATATTCCTTTCGCAAGTGACCGTGGGTCTGTGCATTGTCTTGCAGTTGAAACTTAATTCTTTATTTTTATTCGAAATTTCGATAATTTCCCTTCAACACGACATTTTTATTTCCTTTATTTATTAATTATAAATAAGCGCAGTTGCTAATGGATTAACAGCATTAATTACAATGTTTAAGTCATGTCTTGCTACACTTTATGCTAGTGGTTCTCAAACTGTGTGCCGTGAGTTTTTCAGGTGTGCCGCGAAATTTTCTGAAATTTAAATCTTTCTTGATTTTTCACAAAATTTTCTCCAATTTTTCAATCAAGGAATGTCTTTAAAGTTTCTTGATATTTTCCAACTGAAATATATATTGAAATAAGGCTCAAATATAAATTTTTGGGACTCTAGCGTGCCGTCAAATCTTCAAAATGGCGTATAGTGTACCGCGTGGCGAAAAAGTTTGAGAAGTACTGCTTTATGATTTAATAATTTATTGAATTGAGTTATAATGTTGAAAAAGCGTGTTAACATAAGAGTAAATCCATTAATTACCGGATTGTCTTCATTATTGTTGCTATTAACTTCTGTTCTGAGCTTCTCAATCATTCATTTAAATGAAAAATTCCTCGAAATATTAAATTTAGTAAAAATTCAAAAATTTCAACCTAGTTCTGCGCAAATTATGATAAGTTGATAATTTATTGACATTTAACCTCAAAAATATTTTAATTTCACTTTAATTTGACACAATAATTAATACATTTCGAGATAATAAGCTATGATTTATATCAATTCAAGTTAAATGAATTATTTTTCTGATCAATGATCATTGAATTTTTATTTTAAAAAATTTCATTAAAAAGGTATTCCCATAAATGCATATCGAATATTGCAAGTCATTTCTCTGTAACTTAATGTCATAAATTTTATTTTAAATTGATAATAAAATTATCGATAAATTTCCTTCATTTTTCATAGCTCATTGACTATAATCGACCTAAATGCTGAGCAATACTTGATACTTCTTTAGAAAATTCATGACTCTATAGTCAAGTTTTCAGTTAAATATTATTTCGCGTTTCTAAAATTCACTAAAGAAAGTTTTAAAATTTCTAATCTTGGTGCTAATGTGTGACAATCTTTGATCCAACAGAAAATGATTCATAATGATGTTTACCTGATTGATTTTTGCACAAACGACATAATTAACAGTCTTATGTTAATTCATTCGAAAACCCAATTAATAAATTTATTTTCTTATTGATTAAATGTGAAATTATCCTTGCTTTTATGGAACTCTTCTGTTGTTGTGTACATGAATATTTGAAGTTGATGAGTTGAATATTATTGCACATAAAGTTTAACTAATGATCTCAGATGCATCAAAAAATTTCTTTTTTTAAAATAATATAGTAAAAAGCATCAAAGTCATTAAGACATTTTTTTATGACTTATGCATGAAAAGGCATTTCCAAAGCTCGAAAAAAGTGCATTAAAAATATTTTAAATTGCGGTTGCATAAAAAGATTATAATATTAATTGCATTTTAATTAAATATGATGAGTTGCTGCATAATTCATAAAATGAGGAAAAGTTTGAGGATGAAGTATTTGAGCATAAGGGTTTTTGACTATAAATCGTAAATTGTGCTATGAATTTTTAATTCGGACAAGATTGAAATGTCAACAGATGTCAGACAAGTGTATTGTTTATTAAAAAGATGACAATTACTACTTTTACTTGACCTTAATCATTTTATTCGTAATTGTAAAGTTTAAACAAAACTTGGAAATTTTTTACTCGCGGTTTTTGACTCTTTCATGCATCGACACACTCTTTAGTAAAATCAAGGCACCTGGATGCTACCGCATTTTTTAGAAATACATTTATGTTTATAAATATTAAATTTATAGTAGAATAAATTTTTATCTGGTTCCATTTCTGGTCAAGCCAACTCATTAATAAGTTAACATAATGAATTTCACCATCAAAATGGTTTTGAAAAATGTAGAAATATTGAAAATGTGCAAACTTGTTTAAAAAAAATTAAAAATCAATCCTAAAAGTCTCTTGATTAGTTTGTACAGAACAGCGGCGTAGCCAGAAATTTTTTTTAGGGGGGTCCAATTTTTTTTAGTTTTTAAACTCACATTATTGTACTTTTTGTTAATTTTAACGTTACTTGAATGATTAAACTCTAAACTGAAGATGCGGAAAAACTTTTAAAAGAACAATAAATTTTCAGAAAAAAGTTTTCCATGTAAAAATTTTTCGTGTGGGGGGGGGGGTCCTGACTCCCTTGAACCCCTCTCTGGCTACGCCCCTGGTGCAGAAGCCTTCTTCGCCAATAAAATCTGCATTTTCCAATGCGTATCAGGATATCGAATAAAATTAATAGACAATTTTTAAATGTTTTCAATATAATATAACATAATAAATAAGAAAGTTCATATTCTATCATAGGAAAAATGTCAAATTTCATAATGTGAAAAAGAGAAAATAATCAGCTGTTTAATGAAATATTTTTACATTCTCCAAGATAATATTTTTTAGTCCATAGGACAACAATTTCACAAAACCTTGATGTAAAAATAAGTATGTACGATTATCTTTCATTTCTTGTTCCCGAGTTTTTCGGTTCATAAAACAACATAAAGCTTTTAACACACGTGATTTTGAGACAACCTGATATGACCCACATATAATTAAATTAATGAAAAATTAACGACAAGCTTAAATTAATTAAGATTAAACTGATTTGAAATAATTTCACAATTGTTTTTTCGTTTACGTGTAATTTTCCAAATAATCAAAAATTTCAACTTACCCCAAATGGTCGTCAAAATGCAACCTTTTAGTGGATATGTCACAAATGCGAACAGAAATATGAGATGAAATAGGATAATTGAGATGGAATTGAGCCACTTGACTGGCGATTTAAATGTTACGAGACCTAACACTGAATATTCTTGTGGCTCATCACTGTCAGTCGGTGTAACATTTAATGATTCTTTCGTTATCTGGTGCTCATTATTATTTGTATCTTTGTACACACTGCGCTTAGTGACATTCTTTGTTTTACCATTAACATTATTATGCACCAAATGCTTCTTATCCGATTGTGATGAAGCTTCTAGAACTGTTACCGCTTGCACATGACTCATTTTGGAATCGTTTGATTGAAGTTTATTTTCAAGTTCAGTTGTGTGATTGTTGGCACTATTTTTGATAAAATTTTATTATCACTTTCTTAATCAATACAAACTTTTTAAAAATGCGCTATTTTGTCACAAACAATGGAAAATTCGAAATTTTAAGTAACTGCAAATATTGTCGCGGAAAAAAGAAAGTTTAACTAAAATATTTCAAGTCTGCATCAAAATAAAGCTATTGTGTGAATTGTCACTACTCATAAGCTTTATTGCTTAAGATAAATGAATTTTTTGAGTCTTTTCTTTTACTTTCGTTCATGAATTGTATTTTTTTACTGTAATAATTAATTCACTTTTCTCAGTTCCACAATTTTTTTTTGTTTCTTTTCTTTTCTTTTCTTATTTCTTTTTAAGAAACTCTTCGCCTATTTTTTTTATCGGTCATTACACGACCGCTCTCAGCGTTGAACTGAAATGATAGGATTCATCATGTTTGGTCCACAATATTTTTCTTTTTTACTTTTCTGTCTTCTTCTTATTTGCTTCTCCTTCCACTTAACAATGAGTAGACTTACCGAAAAAAAATGTAAAACATACTGGAAAAATGATTTTACACGGTTTGCAAAATATGAAGATCGTCTGTGTTGACGAAAAATTGGAGAAGATTTATAAGCGTCTGCCCTTTTATGAATTGAACTTGGATGTTTAGATTAATAAATATAGTTTAGAAATGAATTTATCAAAAGAAAAATTTTGAAATTTTTTGATCAGATTTTTTTTTTAATTTTAAGATTGATATTAATTTTGATCATTTTTAGTAGTCTATCAAAAAAATCAGAGGCATGTGATGGATTACTACTCCAAAAACAAGTGTCAGAAATAAATGGATAGTTTAAATATTTTTTGCAATGGTAATTTAACGTAATAATGAAAAATTCAGACGTATTGTGTTGTGTACAGTCATGAATTATGTACAGTAACCTAAGACGTTTTGTCGTAAAATGTGACGACGTCACAGGTATGCTGACCATCGACTTTTTATTTAAAAACAAAATTTGTACCTAAATGGTCTGAAAAACGCAAATTTTAATATTTTTGTTGAAAAATTGAAAAAAATTCAAGAATTAAATTAAAATTTTTTTAATTTGTTTTACTATTTAAAAAACGAAAATCCCAATTAAATTTGAGCAGATGAGAAGTCATCATGAGATTTTTACTTTATGATTAAAATTATTTGCATTTTTCACTAAAAACTTAGATTTTTTCCCCATTATTTCTTGCAATTGAAAAGTTTTTAAAAAAGGCAGCTCTGAAGTTGTGTGTTACCCAGTCTTATAATTTCATTTTTTTTGGATACTTTAAATTGTGAATATTTAAAACTTTATGAAATAATTAAAAAAAATCCATAATTAAAATTTGATAGTTTTTAAATTTTAAAAGAAAGTTTTGTTTTGCAGCTTTTTTCTTTATTTGTTGTTGTGAATCATTAGTAGCGCATTTTAAAAATGTTGATTATGTAATTATTGCTCATAGAACTTACATTTCCATCACTGAACACTTAAACTTATTTACTTTTGATTTTGTCTTTTAAAATCACAGGTCAAAAAAGTCAAAGATAACCTCTATCCAAATTTTTTTCGAACTTATCGCTGTTAAACCCATAAAAAGACTAAAGTCTTGAAATATTATTTTATTTGAAGAACTGTTTCAAAAGTTACCAATACACCTTGCATGAAAAAATAATTTAAAGTTTTTCTGCTAAAAAATAATAATTATGTATGTATTAAATTATTTTGCGATGATAATGCAAATAATGTTTATATCAGTGGTTCTCAAACTGTGTCCCGCGGCATACTAGTGTTACGCGAATTTTTATGAATTCAATTTTTTTCGACTTTTAAGGAAATTTTCTCCAGTTTTCCTGTCTAACTGTTTTCTTAAAATTGTTCGAGGTCCAAAATTCTTCAAAATGGCAGTTAGAATGCCACGAGCTAAAAAAAAGTTTGCAAAACACTGGGTTATACATATGTACATGAAGAAAAACACATTTTTGTTCCTTTTCAGTTGCTTTACGAATCGCTCCATATAAAAACTGCTGATCCAATATTGATGTTTTTATTAAACACACTAAAATCCATAATCAGTCGACTTTGTCAACTGAAATGAGCGATTTAAAGTTGTCAAATATTTGATGATGAAAAAATTATCATTTAATGGTATTTTTTTCGCAAATACTTTAAGATTTCAATTTGACGGCACTTTTCTGATGAATCTCTATTTTTTGAAGGTCAATGTTTGTATTTTGGAAATTTCATAAAAATTTAATTTTTTATTTGGAAATGCGTGGACTTAACGGTTACAAGGGTTGAATATTTTAATCCAAAAATGTTGCAGGTAAGCTGCATTTGGTGAATAACTTGACATTGAATCTAAAAGGCAGTTTTGCAAAATTTGTTTGAAAGTCTAAAATGTTTTACAAATTTTCATTCATTTTTTAAAGCAAGCTTTTCATAAAATATAATCAACTAGGCTTATCAGGAAGCTTAATATGAAATTAATGCAGCATCGATGAACTCTAGCATAGATTATCGTTAAAAAAGCTTTATCGTAGAGGTCAGTTTTCAACCAGTGAGTGTCATGTCTGGCAAGCAGCTATCCTGGTCTAAAAACATCATATATCTGCTAAGAATGAGGTAATCCAAGAAAAAAAGATGTCATGGACATATATGTCTCAAATCTACAGTCATTCATAGCATCTTAAAATAATTCTCTCTTTCCAATTTGCACTTAATTTCTTTAAAACCTTTCTCCTCAAATAATTGCAAATGCAGACATAACACCTCACTGATATCTTAACGATCTGTCTTAAATAATTTTACAACTTTAAAGACTTTCACAATTTTGCTGTTTTATCAGCGACATTACGTTTGCTGCAGCATTTATCAATCCTCTGTAAGGAAATAATTTTTTCAGTTTATTTTCCTCCTTCCTTGAACATTTGAGGTCGTGTGAATGGGATTTTTCTCTACTTTAGTTCTTATTTAATGATTCAATCTGAATTGAGTACAAAAATGTCATAAATTTAAGCTGCATCTTATGTTTGGACTACGAAAAAAAAACATCATTGTCTACGAAAGAAAATTGTATTGCGCAATTAATTATTTCACTTCAATCAATCCAAGGTCAGAATCTTTGTATGGTACTTAATCAGTGAGAAAGGGGGAAAAAGGGAATGAAGAGTAAAAGTATGGAGATTCACGACGCGACCTTCCACAATCGAGGAAAGTGTAGCGAGAGATGACGTGAGTAGTCTCATGTAGGATTTTCATTATCGACGATACTTCATTTATCAGCTTTTGTGTATTTATTGCGAAGGGTTGGGAATACAAGATATTTATTATTGAGTAGCCTTTAATTTACCATTCAGAGACATTTATGTGATAAAGCATTGAAGGTTGTGTCAAGACTACTTTTAAATTATTATTAATGTAAATTTTTTATTAACGGAAGTAACATTTGCGCTTCAAAAACGTCTTAAATTTGTATTTTCGTGAACTTTTTCATGGATGGAAAATTTTTGTTTAAATCATTCTTTTTGATGATAATTTTTGAAGCAACTTCCTGTGTTATTGATAAATTTTAAAGCTTTTTTGAAAAGAAGACCATGTTGTTTTTTTAAATTAAGATTTTTAATAAAATGAAAATTGATAAGAAGGTTTTATATGCCAACCAATCAATAAGTTGATAATTTATGCTTTAAACTTTAATTATATTAAAGAAGACCATGTGGAGCTTTTTTGCATAAAGGAACTTCGTATTCGAGATAGAGCCGACCAAATTGGGGCCAGAAAAGGACCAATCCTCTGCAGGGGTTTGTCTCCCTCCAAATTTATCTATTCTGTTTATTATAGATTAAAATATAAACAGATGGCCACTTCCTTCCCCATATATCATTAACATTACCCGTCCACTCATCATTCAAAACTAATTAACTTTCAATAATAAAAATTAAACGATAAACATCATAAATAAATTATGAAAATACATAAATATAAATGATTTTTAATTAAATTTAACTGAACTGCGCGACGATAATTTATCACATAATTCATTCATTATTCATTAAACTTCTGGTTGGACTTAAATGTGAGCGAAATGTCAACAAGCTTGTGGCATCTCCGCATCAACAATAATAGAATGAACTGACTAGTGGATAGTGGAGCAGCGAAGGATAAACATGTACATAACATCCAAGACATTATTGCTCTCTTCTCTTTCCTTGAATGCTTATGAAAGTGACCAGAATTGATTTTACATCTTTGGTGTAAAAGAGTCATCAACAATTATGGATATTTGAGTTGGTTAATGAATATGAAATATATTTGTGAAGGTTAATCGGTATCTTATTTTTTTATTATAATCCAATTGCCTTTTGCAACATTTTCTTTTCGTAAACAAAATTCCTTTTGGTGAGAAAGCTGATAACTTTGAACTTTTATTACAAATCACGTGCATTTATGAGATGCTGATTTTTTAGTTATTTTTATAATTACATGAATATTTTTTATCTGAAAAGTGTCTAGCCACAAAAATATTTTACATTGGGGCTTTCGGATGTCACGTAACAATTAGAGAAGAAGACAGAAGCATTAAATGGGCATTTTTGCCAATAAATAAATTCCAGATGACCCCTAAAACTTAATAAGAGTCGTTCACTTCTGAATTCTAGAATTTAAAATGTTAATATTCGATAGACGTCATTTATGAACAATTTAAATTCTCAGGATAATTGTAAATTTCAGAGCTCGAAGTCGACTTGAATTTTGAATGAAGTTGAGTCGGCTTCGAGCTCTGGTAAATTTATGCAGATGAAAAAATTATTAAATTTCCATAAAAATTAATTTTCAAAAATAATAATTCCATAAAATTTTACAGCAAATTGATTATGAGATTAACGTATAATACCTTATTTATGTAAAATTGAGATTCTACAATTAAACCTTTAAGTTTATTGTCCATAAAAAAATACTAAAAATATAATGCGTTAATTTTATAACTTTTTTTGCATTTCAATCTTCTTTGATGTAATTTTATTACGACACGCGTGTACTAGTTGAGTGTTTTCATTAAGAATGGACAAAAAAGTTCTGAGCTTGCACAAATTATCAATAACATATACATATATGTGTTAAACGCTACACATATTGCTGCACATCGTCACTTTTTATTATGTTTGGAATGCCATGTGATGCTTCCAATCACGTAATTACAAAATATGGATAGTTTTGTAAGTGAGTTATGTATCATCAAATAATAAATATGAGGAGTTGACAGTAAGTTCAGTACGTCAACAATATTTTAAAATGAATAAATGTTGACGGAATAAATTTAAAATGCAGAAATTTCGCAAGCTGACCATTTTAGACTAGACGTTCCTTTTCACATTCGGACAAAAGCTCAAAGTTATTGAAATTTTTGGCAAACGTGCCATCTTTTTGATTATTCTGGATAGTCTGAATGACAACCAATCAAATGAATTGACACTTTGGACGTCAAAATAACTTACTCTCATTAAATCTTGAATGTTTCCAATTGTAATTCCTTCAACTTTCGTCAGGTTAAAAATTTACGTAATTTGAAAGGAATAATCAAGGACATGCTATTAAAAATTCCTTTCTTTTTCAATTATATTTTCATAATTTTATGAATCGTAGACTTTTAATTTTACAACATATTACTATTCATAGTGTCATATAATATAGAGAGGACAAAAATAAAAACAGATACAAATTTAACAAGGCAAGTGCACAATAAAGAGCTTTGTTTCATATCAATGAGAAAAAATCTCCACAGCCATATACAAAGATGACAATTTTTTATGAATTTGTTGGTTGTAAAATGAAGTATTTAGACAATTGTAAAGTTAAATCTCCCACAATTTTGCTGTTATATTTTCAATAAATCAAATTAAAATTAAAATATCTTCCAAGATCATCAAAATTACAATTGAATTACGATCAATTGTTAAAACAAATATTCAGATTTATTTAGTAACTTTACGTGGATAATAATTCATATTAAAATGGATTTTGAAGTCAATCTAGATCATTTCCAGTAAAGTTTTGTAAATTCATGGAACCAAAATAATTTAAATTCTTAAAAAAACCAATTTTCAACTTTTCATTTCTCTGTTGAAATCTTTTGAAATGAAAGCTTTTGAAAAAGCTATTTGAATTTTTTCAGACCGTTAATATTATTTATTTTTTTTTTGAAAAAAAAAATATTTTTATTAAGATGGAAGAATATATTTTAAAATGTTATTTTAATAAATTGAAATAATTTTTAGCAAGATGATAAAATTTTATAAAAATTATTTAAATTTATATTGACAGTTAAAAGTAGAACTTTCATAGAAAATTTCCTTCAAAAAGTAATCAAAATTAATATTTTAAAATGTAAACTAATATTGCTATTTAAAAAAAATGTCCAACAGATGCTTGTTAAAAATCTTTCAAGCTAACATGTTTATTTAGTATATTTTTGTGTAGCTCTTAAAACCAAAACATAAGACAATTGTATTATTTTAACAATTACAACTTTCATTTCATGCAATCCAAACATATCCAAAAAATAACAGCCTATTACTTACATAGAAACAAGATGTCGAATTAGTCCAACCGGAGAAGAAAATTCATTTTTTGGCACTTGACAATATTTTTGTTCTACATAATGTGAAAAGCACTTAGTATTAAAAATGTGTATATGTTAGGGCATAACACTTTACATTTTAAATTCTCACTTAACCAAAATGTCCTCGAAAAAAAATTTATGCTCCTTAAAATGTAACGGATGGAAATATATGGCGATATAGTTTATTGCGATTCGGCAGTTTTAAGTCGTATTTTAGTCCTCAATTTTGTTAAAATGGAATTCATTTTTTAAAGAAAAATGAGTAAGCAATTGGGATTTAAGAGTGGATAAAGCGCATCTATATAGCTTTCTAAATTTATAGGCAATCTCAAGTTTAACAACTTTTCAGGAACATTCATCATTTGCAGCATAAGTCTGAACCCAAAGTGATCATTCAATTTCATTTCCAACACCATATCACAGCCTAGAAAAATAGATACAAAGAGAGAAAGAAAAGAAGAAGAGCACTCAGTTGATGGCACACATAAAGAATCCCAAATGGAATGAGTAAAAGCGGTCTAATAAATTGTGTGACATATCTTTGGACGCTTTGCATTGAGGATAATGTTAAATTTTCTACAATTTTCATCTCTGCTGTGGCTGCTATCTTTCATTTCTTTTCGAAACTAATTCTTTGTCCTCTACACTTTTCCTATCATCGAGGGGGATTAAAATCTTTAACAATTTTCTGAGTCTGCGACATGAGAAATTGCAGATTAGCTTTCACTAATAAATTATGAAAACATGGTTGTGTGCTGCTGCTGCCTGCTTGCCTTATTCAGTTTGCTTTATGGCAAATATGTATGTATGAGAAGTTTTTGATGATTGCGGTTGGTTTAAAAGGCGCAATTTATAGAAATCATTTTATTTATTAAGTATAATCGAAACGTTTTGTAAACCAGATCTGTAAAAGCAGGGTCAGTAGAAAATTTTACATAATAGAATTTAACTGACGTTTCATTCCTTCATAAAAATCATCTAATCCAATAAAACATGCTAAAATAAATTCTCCTTTATTCTTGTCTACTGTAAAAATATTTTCTTGCATTATAAACGAGACAAAATGTGATCTGCATGATGATAGAAGAAGAAGCAAGAGAAAAAGTTGATTTTTAAAATTAAGGCAGCATTTCTCTATACTTCATACATAAGCAGCAAGATTATGAAAACCGCTTAATCCAATTAGATTGTGTACTTAGTCTCTATCTCTGCTTTCTGCCTTATACCAAAAAATATACATCTCAGAAAAGTTCAAACAGCATTTAGTGCAAATTTAAATATCTGTTCTTTTTATCCGCACACAAATTTATTTTTTATGCAACTTATTCTTTCGCTTCTTTTGTTCTGGGTAATGTAAAAGTTGTCGTGCACATGCATGTATGGATGTTGGGCAAGGGATTGGTAATACTTTTGTGAGCAGTGTGGATCTAAGATGGATCTTGCAAGTCTAGTTTTAGCTCGATTTGGTGTTGTTTTGTGGTGTTTTCAAGGATGGTCATGCAAATTTTAACTGTAAATGCCATAAGTTTATACAATAGCATGATGAATGCCGTAATCAAGGCCGGTCTAATAACCAAACAACAAACCTAAATGCAGTCTAGTTGTCTATGTATGGCAAGTAGACAACGTATGGACCCAGACATCAATTTTTGGTCTAAGCTAGTTGTATCTTTGTCTCAGATAGGTGTATGCTTAAATATTGTCAGACCCAACAAAATAGCCAGTTACCAACACTGCCCTCATGACAGTAAAACCTTCAAAATTAACAAGTTCACCACCCTTGTCACTTACTTTCATTCATCTTCAAAGAAATTTATTTTTCTCAACGCTCATTTTCTATAAATATTAATAAGTTCAGCTGAAAAAGGTTTTAAATAATTTCTAACTCTACTGAATATGCAACTTGCCCACCCCTGCTGCATGTGGATGTATTCAGAATATTTCAAAAAAAAATTTAAGAAAAAATGTTCTTAATTTAATAACAGAAAGAAAACGAATGTTTCCATTCTCAACCACATCGTCTGAATCCGCACTAAAGAGAAAATGTCTGGAAGGATAAGAACTGAGAGAGAAAAAGGGAAAAAACTGTCGTCGCTTGAGTGTCACAATGATTAATTGTAATCGCTTTTCCTTCAAAAGGATAAAGAAACTTTCATTTTGCCACTTAAATATCAAATTTCTTGTGGTTGAGTGAATTTTTGGGTAGATTCATGAAATATTCTTTTTTTGAGCATTTGAAGAATTACTTTTGGGAATTCATGGAGATTTCTGAGCTTTTTTGGAAACTTTAAATTTATTTTTAAAGAAAGTGCTGAAACTTCTATTTTTATCTCAAAACTTTTCCGACTGAATCGCTGATCTACTTACTACTTTTACAGCTTCTTCATTTCCAACTTAAACATGAACAACTGTCTTGTAAATTCATCATAATACCGCTGTCATCAAACCCTCATTTCTGCAGACAAAATATTCATTAAATTCGTTGTATTTAACTTCATTCTCTGTTGTTTAACTTCTTCACTGTTCAAATCTTTAAGAATGATTTGAATGAATTTTCATAAGCATAGCTATCAGTCGGAGAGATTTCTCGTGATGAATTCCATGCATTTCCATTTAATCTTCTAAAAAATATTTGAAAAGTAAAGAGAAAAAGTAAATCCGAGGGAATCATTCGTTCCTTTCTTTACTTTTCTTCTTCATTTTTATTTCATTCTCGCCAAAAGCATTTTACACAATCTCAAATATTTGGCTTTGATTAAACTTTTGAATTAGTAATTATGTTGAAATTATCGAACCAAATTAATTTCTTTATGGATGTATAATAAAAAAAACTTTTTATACTTTTTTGTCGCGGTTTAGCTTGAAAATTGTTGGATTGGTTGGGGATTTTTATGTTGACTGACAGAGCTGGGATGTTTCCTTTTTATAGATAGGGAACATTTGCATTTAATTCCATACCTCTGCTTATTCTAGAGCAATAATTCTGTCCTACAACCAGAACAATAAAAAAATGCTACTTTCATTGACCATCATGATGATTGATGCATCAATAAGATGGCCATAAAGCAGTAAATTTGAGATAAAATAAGATGAAAGCTGTTAACTTATTGGCTAAGAACGAGATGATTAAATATGACTTTGTGTAAGCTAATTTAATTTATTGCTCTATTCACCTTGACATTATCAAATAAAATCCAATTTTATTCCCATAAAGAAAATGCGTTATCTAATTTACCCGGCAAGATTACTTCAAAACCTTCATCTCCTAACCAGAAAAGTAAAAGATTGAAGAATTTCTCATCATTTACGGCAAATGAAAAGTCAATTTTGTAATAAAAAGAGAGAGGACAACTTTTGCGGTCGACATAATAAAAAGTTTAAAAAAATTCTTTTTTTTTCTTCCTTCCCATCTCATTTTGCCTGACAAATAAAAGGAAAAGAAAAAAAATGAGAAGTCGAAGAAAGAGATTATATCCTTCAAGCACTGCTTTATTGCTTTTTTTCTTTCGTTTACAATTTCCCTGGGTTGCACAAACACTGTGTATGGAGACAAAAGTTATACAGCGAATAAAAGCTGGAAAAAAGAAGAGATGAAATAAAAGCGAATAAATTACATTGCATGTCAATTGTTTGAAAGCTGAGAAAATATATGAGGCGAAAAAAAGTTACGCACAGCGGCAGTTAAAATGAGTGTAGGAATTGTTCTTAGTATAGGCGAGTGGATGCTGAGAGTTCGTATGACGGAAACTTTATGGCATGTTATTCATGTTGTAAAAACTACGTCTGAAAAATTTAACACATTTATGTTTTTTATACAGATCGCATTATTATAATCGCTATGGGATTGCTCAGGGTTGGTGGCTGCTGAAGCTCGGGTATTGGGTTTGACTTATTGCTGAGTTCCATCAAAATTAAGCTGAATGTTACAAAATTTAATGATAGAATCTTACCTAATCTTGAGGACTCTTACTACATCTGTCAAATTCTAATCAAATTCAGCCAACCATAACCGAACCCGACCAAAAATCATCAATCACCACCAAATATTTCTTGTCCTTGAAAATTTTCTACTCCATTTCTTTCAAATAATCACTTCTATAAACAAAAATTTCCTTGAATTCTACAACTCATAACACAATTACTATTCATATTCTCTTCTATGTCGCATCCTATTGTCAAATCGTGCTCCTAATTTCCAACTCGAAATAATAGAAAATGAACAAATTTCTTCCATCCTCTTTCATTGTTGTTTTGTTTTTTCATCGCGTGACTTTTTTTTATTCAGTTTCAAAGATATTGTTAATAGGTCCCCCGGAATGTGCCTTATTGTTCATCTTCTGTGTGGTATATTCCGCAGAGATGGATGAATTTTATACAATTTTATTTTTTCCTCTCTACATCGTTCCAATATTACTATATATAGATAGAGATGGCGTCAAGTTAATTACGATATAAAAGAATAAAATACCACAAAAAACGAAGAAATGAAATGTTGAGACAAAAGATGGCAATGGGGTCGAATCTGAGAAGCTGTAAACATGCTGTTTTGTGTATTTTTAGACTCTTTAAATTTTTATTTTGGTTGTGCTGAGTTTTTCGTGGAAAATGGCTTCATTATGGGTTGGCTGAATATTTCTTAATAATTTAGAGCAGAGTTGAGTGACCTGTGTGCCGCGTCATATTTAATATTGAAGTCAACCGTGTTGCTTAGCTTGTTTGATGATCCACAGAAAATAATTGTATAGTAAAAGGGGGTGTGATGGGTTTTGCCATCCCACTTGAACTTGAAATTAAAACTAGTAATGAAGCGATCACGCTTCATGGGCATATTCACACCGTTTCAAGTTTTTTCATTCATAGCTTAGTATTATGTTACTAACAAGACTTACGAAAAATCGTAAAGTTTTAGCTTATTTAGTCAAAAATATCAAAATTAGACGTAGCTAATTGACGTAGCTTCTAGCCCCTCGAAATCCAAAATGGCGTCAGTTCCGTATTCAGGCACAGCTAAGGAGCATACATACCAAATTTCAGCTCATTTGGTCAAAGTTAAAGCAAAAATCAATTTGGCGTAGCTTCTAGCCCCTCGAAATCCAAAATGGCGTCAGTTCCGTATTCAGGCACAGCTAAGGAGCATACATACCAAATTTCAGCTCATTTGGTCAAAGTTAAAGCAAAAATCAATTTTGCGTAGCTTCTAGCCCCTCGAAAGCAAAAATCAATTTGGCGTAGCTTCTAGCCCCTCGAAATCCAAAATTGCATCTGTTCCATATTCCGGCACAGCTAAGGAACCTACATACCAAATTTCAGCTCATTTGGTCAAAGTTAAAGCAAAAATCAATTTTGCGTAGCTTCTAGCCCCTCAAAATCCAAAATGGCGTCAGTTCCACATTCAGGCACAGCTAAGGAACCTACATACCAAATTTCAGCTCATTTGATCAAAGTTAAAGCAAAAATCAATTTGGCGTAGCTTCTAGCCCCTCGAAATCCAAAATGGCGTCGGTTCCATATTCAGGCACAGCTAAGGAACCTATATACCAAATTTCAGCTCATTTGGTCAAAACATTCCTTTTCTATGAAAAAAATAAAATGTGTTTTGCAATAATCGGCTATAATTTGACCAAAAACAGCAGTTTTTCGTTCCGTGTGCCTTACTGGATGCATGTCATGACTCCAAAAACAATACAGTTCTTGCCATACCCGATATCTATCAGATGCAAAAAACCGGAAGTCTTAATATTGAGTTTGAATCGAGTTATCGCACCGATTAACTAACTAACTTGCTAACTTGCTAAAGGACAGAAAGTGTTTTTTTGCGATTTCTCGGCACTGGAAGCACCAATCGAGATGCGGTTTTCACTGTTAAATTTGTAATTTTAGGCACAGACTTTCCATACTGAACACTATGGGTCGATTCCGTAAGCCTGAAGCAGCAAGTCCAAAAAAGTAGTTTCACTGAAATACCAAAAACAATATATTCACACACAATTAAAATTGGTGTGAATATGATTCTCTTCATTCAAATTTGACCAAATAATAGAAAAAATTTAAAATTATAAAAATATGCTCGAAATGGTCTTCAAACTTGAGAAATGCGTCTCCATCCCCTCAAGATAAAATCATCCACCCAAATCTCATTCATTTTTCATTTGACTTACTTCCCTTAAATACGAGAAAACAATGCGAATGAAAAAAAATTATAAAAGAAAACTGACTTTTATTTTACATTATAGTATGTTTATTATTATTCAACTTATTTTTCTACCCCACATGGAGAAATTTATCTTTCTCTTTATTTTTTTTTCGAGGATAAATGAAGAAACAAGAAAAATTCTACGCTATTTAATTTTTAATTGGCCAATTTAGTGTCGTCATCTTTTAGTCTCTTTGACGATTTATTATTTTCTGTAAAACAAGAGTAAAAACATGCGGATGAGGTTCTTAGGGATGAGATGAATTAAAGTGGATGGATTTTTGTATTTTTGAATTATTAATGATTAGATTTCGGGATTAGAATTACTTATTAATCACAAAAAATTTGTTTTAAAATGAATTGTTTTTAAATTTTGAAATTTATATCTTTAAAATTTTACAAAATTTTTATTTGTGTTATGAAATCATCCACTCCAACTTACTCAACCCCATCCAAAACACTTTTGATTTAAATATATTTAAGTTTTTATTTCTTTATTTGTTTCTTTTTAAAATAACAATTTTAATTCAGTATGATACAAAAATTTACTATAAGTCGAGATACAAAAAAAGTAGTTAATAATAATAGTAATAAGAAAACTGCAAGTTGGGAAGAAACAGCCAGCATAAGACAGAATTATTTAAGTACCATCGACTCATCTCTAAAGGATCGTCTCAAGTTTTGTGCGGATAAGTTAAAACTCCTCAAGAAACTGTGGCTTTTTAGTTTTGAAAGTGCTTAGTACAGACGTTGTAAATTAGTCATCTGTATAGGAACAAGCAAGAAAACTTCCACATATGCTATAAATAATATGATCTGTTCTTGTTTGTGGATATTGTGTCTTAGAAACTGCTATAATTAGTTTAGTATTAAGAAATCTCAGTCGTTTAACTTCGAACTGTGTTGTCAAATATTAAATATTAAATTTCACTACGACTGTTGTCTATAAATAAAAGCTATGGTTCAATAAACTTGTAAACACTCGTGACAATTGCTGATATTATTCATATGAAACTTTTCGTATGAATTTCAGCTTGTGGGTTTGGTTATTGAAGTGTATTTTGTGGCATTTTTGAATACTTAACCAGTATCTAAGTAACTTTTCATGATAATAGTTAGATATGCTTCCAGTTGAGACCTTTTAGTCCCCATTTAGTTTCATCATATTTTGTTCTTATTTATACCCCCAGTGACCCCTTAAAGTGAGTCGATAGCATACAAGTTACAGAATAGAATCACTAACTTAAACATTTTTCATCAATTTTTTTAAAAATAATTCTACGACAAATTTAAGTGAGGATTCAGTGACAAAGAAAAAAATTAAATATAAACCAAAAATGACATTAAGTAGGAACAGTTGAGTTTTAAATAAAAAAAATCTTAATCAAGTTCGAGATCGAGTCCATTTTCCAAGGGTATAATTTGAAAGTGTGATGGCTCAATTGTAGAAATGATTTCAACAGCAATTTCCTGATTTTTTAAATCATCTGGCGTTGGTGATGGAATTACACGTTGATTGATAATTTCATGTTCGTGTACGATAAGTGCCTCAGAAATTTCCTCTAAATTACCATTATTATGCTTCAAATTGTCAGGACTTTCCGGAACAAGCTCAACTGTAAAATTATGGTGTAGTGGAATTGGAATTGATTCACTTTGACGTTCGCGTTCCTCGCGTAACTGCTCCTCGTACAATTCATCCTCATTTTCCTCTTCATATATCACGGTTTTTATGAGAGGTGGAGGTCTCATTCGTTGTTGACTTATTGTAGGTGATGAAGGAGGTGGCGGTTGTTCATTTTCTAGGTGTTGCTGCTGTTCACTATCGTTTGTCGCATTTTGTGGCTGTTGCTGCTGCTGCTGTTGATTTTGCCTCATTTGTTGAGCATTATTTAAATTTCCATTGTTATTACCTCGATTATTTTTATTATTCTTCACTCGATTACGATTCTTATTTGATTGATTGGAATTTTGTTGATTTATTTGATTATTTTGCTGATTCTGCATCTGTTGTGTTTGTTTTTCTTGTAATTGAAGCTGTAATTCACGTAATTGTTCTGTTAGATGATAAATGTCTTGCTCTTGTGAGTCAACAACAGTTTTGAGCTCATCAATTCGTCGAATGTCTTCAGGCCTTGGATCTCTTCGTTCGTATCTTATTCGCATTTCCTCAAAACTGAAAGATACAACAGATATTAAGATTAATGAGATAAGAAGATGATTATGGAAGAGTTGTGTATTGACATTCACACCGTGCTTCACTTGATTCTATCAACTTTTACGTTATTTGATACTTTTTAAGAAGAATTTTCATTTTTATTCAATTTAGTAAGTACAGAAACATTACTGCAGAGAATTTGCATCAGTCAAGTGCCTTGACAATATACATTTAAAACTCATAAATCACGGTGCGAATACCAATAGTCAAATATAAACAACAAGTCATTAATACACAATACAAAAATAGAACGTAAATTAATTTTAAAATATCAGTAGAATTAAAAACAAAAGGGGTATTATTAAAAATTTATTATTATTCTGTTATTATTATCTGATTTTCTGGGTTATTAAGAGGAGACCAGATGTTGGAAAATACTTACAGCTTTGTAAGGCAAATGCATTTTCTATGTAATGTGCTAATTTCACCTGCATTTGTGGCATCGCGTGTCTCCAATCGACTTCTTTCGATATCGAATTGATCTCGTAGATCTTTTATAAATCGTTGATGATTTGTCTTAACAGAACTGTACACACAATAACATTAAGTGATTTTTTGTGTAAATGAAATGAAAGAAAACAGAAAGAAAAGATAACGTTGGTATGGAAGGCCGAGTTGTATAGGATTATGGAAGGGATGAGATTATGAAATTTTAACCAAGACACAATCCGCCGTCTTGAAATTTTCTACATCACTTGGAAAAGTTTTTCTTCATTTAGTTCAAAACCAGAAAGCTTTGAATCATTATAACTGTTTAAAAACATTCAAAAAAGTTGCAAAATTAATAGAAGTACCCACTTATGGGACTAGATGACTGCAAGACTGTAATCAACTCAAATAAAATTAGCCTGATCTTCCTCAAAAGCTCAAAATAAATAACAAAATGAATTTTCCCAGACTTTCCCTTTAATATCTTCAAACAAAGATCATTCCATAAAATACTGTGTAACTCGGCTTTGTAGGAATCATGACAATGGTAAATAGAAAAAAGAGAGATGAAAGGAATTAAGGAAGGAAAAAAATAAATAAAGAAATTTTTTTATTTACGACAAAATAATTTACTAAGAATTTTCTATGATTACTTTAGGGCGGTCTACTCTACCAGTTAGTTAGATCGATCTAAGGAACAAATAGGCATGAAAATATTTTACTCTATACCTTACACAATGTTTATATTCTACAATTTCTACCTTGAACAAATAAAAAATTTTATTTTTAAAAAAGAGGGGAGAGGGCGAGCATGAAACGTGGGACAGAAGGGAAACAAAAAAAAGTAAAAGAGAAAGTTTTTCTTACCTCAATTTATTATCTGCATCCTCCATCTTTATTCTGAGCCTATTTTCAGCAGAACGTAAGGCACTTTCTTTCTCGTGTACCAACTGTTTCCATTGCTCTTCTACAATTTTTTTTTCGTGTGTGTTTTTGTTGTTTGTTTTTGTGAACGAAAGAAAGAAAGTTTGAAACAATTTAATAAAATGTAAATTTAAAGCGCAAATACTTTTAAATAATTTCTAACGTTCATAAAAAATTCAAATTACAGCTGAGGCACAGATGAGTTTAGCTAAGACCCAATCCACCATTTTGAAATTTTCTTCTCACTTCAAAAAGTTTTTTGTTAATAATTCTTTAATTATCCATTATTAAGGTTTGAAAATTATAAAAATGGATTGTAAAAAGTAGCAAAAGTAAACCAAGAATCAGGTCTTTTACAAAATCTTCATTTTTGAATGTTTTTTTTCTAAATTTTATCCAAAATGCTCTATCAACCCAAACTGAATACGACAAAATAACTTATTTTCAATAAAAAAGTTCTTCGGAAGAAAAAATATTGCTCCTCTGTGCCAGTACGTAGTGTGTAAATGAGGATGGAATGAGCAAAAAATTATATGGTGATATAATTTATAATCAAAAGTTCTTAAAAAGTATAAATTCATACCCATCTCTTTTTTGTGCTTCGCTTGCAGTGTTTCCGTTGCTAAAGTAATTTCGTTCGCAAACTCTTCCTTAATTTGTTCCAGGGATCTATAAAAGCTCGCTTTAATTTGCTCCTTTTCACGTTTGTGTTCGGCTTTAATTTCCTCTGCAATGTCAAATAAGCATTTAATTAAGATTTTTATTTTTTGTACTTCTTCATTCGCTCATTCTCGAGATGCTTTTTTTATACAACAATTCCATCTCCATTACTTCTACATCTAATGTAACAATCTTACCAATTAAATCTGAGTGAAGTCGCAGCTGCTGCTCAAGTTCCATTTGCAACTTGTCCAATTCCTTTTGATGATCCCTCTCTCTGCGTTCTATGTATGCCCGATGTTCTGCCAATTGCATATCGGCCTTTGACGCTAAAGCCGTTAAGTCTTCTTGCTTTACTTCCAATTGTGCTTTAAGTGTTGCAATCTAGAAAAGAAAATAGTTTTTTGAAAATATGTTGAGTTATTTTGAGTATTTTTAAAGGTTTAAGTATCATATTGCCGATAGTCAGCAGACAGATAAGAATCCCCAAAAATAACACAAAATCCAATCAATAGCACGAAAAAATAGAATACATAAAATAGAAAATAGATTGGATATTAAGAAAAGTAATACCTTCTTAGCCTATACAAATAAAGAAATTGGATTTACTTACTTCTTCCCCTAATTGCTCTTCTCGTCGCTTATATTTTGTCACCAATGCTTGATTCTCCAAAAGATGCTGTCCCTTTAATTCATTTAAAGCTACGTTACGATCATCCATATGAACCTGCTCAAGTTCAGTTGTCAATCGATTCATTTCTTCCATTAATCTACGCTCCCATTCCATGGCAACCTCACCACGAGCAATTTCTATTCGATTCGCAGCTGAACGTTCTCGTTCACTCAATTGACTGGAACGAATAACAATACATTATACAATTTTCATATTCGAATCCTGATGATAATATAAAATAATAATAATGGTAAAATGAAATTCAAGTTCAATTGAGTCAAGGGGTGGCAAAAATATCATTTTGGGTAAGAATAAAAGGTGTAAGATGATGAGAATGGAAAAATGAGCTATAGAAGATTCAAAAGAATAGGTCGAGTAGGTATTAAGAGGAATATCAAAATCAAAGATGAATAGAAGAGGATTTGGGCAGGTAAAAATTAAAAAGGAACTACGCAACAGATGATTGAAGAGTAAAGCGCAAGATATTGGGTGTTGGAGAGGAACAATCAGTGGAAAAGGTATAAAAATAACAAAAAGCCTTTTATAATATGACTTACTATGAGCAGTCTCGCTTTATTTGCAGACAACTATCGATTTCAGTTTGTAATTTCTTCTTGGTAGATTCTAATTCATTTTTCATATCCTCGATACTCTTTTTCATTGTCGTAATTGACTCTTTCTGATCATTTGTGAGTCCCCTCAAGTGATTTGCCTCTTTTTCTGTGGCCTTTAAGGTTCTTATTTCATCACGTTGAGATCGTATTGTTTGTCTATCAATTTGTGCTTGATCTTTCAATGAAAGCTTTTCTTTTTCAACTTTTTCCATTTTCTCCTTGCACTGCTTCATCATTTGCCTTAATTTCCATTCACAATCCTCCATGAGAGTTTCTTCACGAGAACAATTAACGTTGCGCAATTGTTCAAATTCATGCTTCCATTTTGATGCTATTTGATCACGTTCCTCCATTGCCATCTCAAGAATATCACGTAGAAGCTTCTCCTGTACGGTCAACTTATCCAAAAGCTCATCACGCTCTTGTCTAAGCTTCTCAATGTCCACAGAGGTTTGAGCTAATTGGACATTTAGATTACTTGCTAGATTCTGCATTTTTTGTAGCTTTGCTACACTATCTTTATATTGCTTCTCCAAATTTACTGTATATATGCGAGTGGACATAAAAAAAGAGAATGCGGGGAAAACGAAAGAAGAATTTATGTCATGAATATATTATCATAGATTTATCATTTCTTTAATGGCTGTCTTGTTAGTTTCTTTATTTTTTTGGGTGGTTTTTAGAAGGCTTTTGTCAGCTTAAGGTAGAACTGCTTCTTCTAGGGTATTTTGAGGTGAATTTATTATAGGTGATTTATTTACTTTGTTATCATTATACGGAATTTGTTTTGTTGCGTCGGAATTGGTGACTAAATTGAGTCTAATTTTAAGCTTCTTAAATTTTCTATGACATGCTTTGAATCAAAAGTCAATGAATCAGTGGTATAATTAAAAGGCATGAAGCACCTGTGCTACTGAGCAACTACATCTTTTCAACATCATTTCACAAAAAATTGTTTTTTCACCAAATATTCAATAAATCACTAAGTTCAAAATACTTCCTTACTAATTTATGGCAAAATTCAAAAGATTCCGGTTCATAATTTTCCACCTCAAATTAGTCCAAACTCACTCAAATATTTATTTTCTCTTCATTATTCTCGTTAATTTATTAAAGAGTAAATCTCTTCTTTAAATAAACTATTTACAAATCCTTCTATATCATGGCAGTCGATGCGCAATTACTAAAATTATTATGATAACAAAATAAATATTTATCAATATAAATCAACTCACCATATTTCTTATGCTCATCACTGACATCTGAATCGTGCTTCTCTTTGACTCTTTCTAACTGCTCATTTTGATATCTCAATCTCTGTCGTACACAGTCCCCTTCCTTGTTGGCCGAGTCTAATTCCGATTGAAGGCCTTTTTTTGTTGAATAATAAGCCAATGTGCGTTGCGATAGATTGAATATTGTCAATATAATAACAAGTAAAAGATGTAGAAAGTCCTCGTGTTATACATCGAGGGAATTAAGCGCATTTTCCCGCACAGATCAGTAAATAAATCCATAATTCAGAATGTAAAAATAAGTACCCACTTAATTTATTTCCCCAAATGAATTGAAAACATAGCATAAATGCTTGAAATATATAGTTGTAGCTGAAAAAAATTCCGGAAGCTATTTCAAAACATTTGTATGGTTTTAGTACAAATTAAATCTGTCACTTATACTTCACAAGTAATGACAGCAACATTTGTATGGTTCTACATACATTTACATTTCGAGAAAATAAAATTTATGCAAAAATGTACTTTTTTGCTGTTTTATGACTCAAAAAAATTTAATTATGCATTAATAAATCATAAAATATCATAAAACATCAAAAAAGTGTAAAAAAGAATCAAAAAAGTGTAAAAAAAAGTTGCCCGCGGAGAGGATCGAACCCACGACTTGAAGGGTTTTTTAATATAAGTATTCTTTTTAAGCGTCACGTTAAACTTTGACTAATCCAACGTCAGTGATTTTTTACACCAAAAACAGAAAAGTTAATTTAATTAAGTAATGGTAGTGAATATCAAAAAACTATTTTGTGCCTGCAAACCTACGAAATAGCAGCTATTAAATGCAAAAAACCCGAAGTCTCCACGTGCTTCCCCTACCGAGCACTTGATGACCCAGCGGCCCAGCGGGCCAGCGGGCCAGCGGTCCAGCGGGCCAGCGGGCCAGCGGGCCAGCCAAAGTGGACCTTTAAGCGCATCCTTTTTAAGGAAAATGCGCTAAAAATGCATGAGATGAAAAATTATGTCAATAAGAAATTTTAGAAAAATACTTGTCACAGAATCTCGACTCTCGTTCGAACCCATCGCCTTTTTAATTGAAATTATCATTCAATTGAGTCTATGAGAAAAAGGAACGGGAGAAAGAGAGGTTCGATGACGACGTGAAAATCAAAAAGTCGAAGAAGAACAAATGAGAAAGTTTTTCAATGTCTTAATTCGCTGTTCAAATTCACACATTTGACAAAATTTTCTACGCTCCAATAATGTTCGAACAAAAATTGCTTATTAATTAATTCATTAAAAAAGTTTTGTTTGCTTTATCAATGTATCTCTACACTTTAAATCGTTGACGCTCTTTTCACGATAATCCGCGTTATAAAATGAAAATCACGAGTTTGTATAAACAATGTAAAATTCACAATGAAGCTTTTTTGACTTTGTCGCTATTGCCGATGATGCTTTTCTATTTACTAATAGAGTAAAATCAATAATCAAGTAATGGCATTGAAATTGGGAGGAATAAGAAGATTTGATTTCGAAATCAGTGAAAATGAATGAAAAATTCTTGTTAGCTGCTATTCGTGTAACAATGTGCGTTGATTGCCTGACTGAATATTTTTGATTTGATAAAATTCATAGCTGATTAAACTTTAATTGTAATTTTAGATTGCAATTTTCGTTGTTGCCACATTTTTTTATGAGGATATGCCATTATTGTCCATTAAAATAGCGATTTGACTTCAAATTTTGACATAAACTTTTCGAAGTGACAACAATCCGCCATTTTGTTTTGATTTTTATTCATCAAAAATTCTAAATGTAAAAACTTCATTAAATTTTATTTTATTTTCAAGCAATCAACTTAAATCACATCAAATAATCCAAATTTAGAATCAAACCTCATCGAATTTTTCGATCATTGACCATAAAATGCGTTTTTTCAAGTGAATGAATCCTAATTGACTTTCGATCTGCATTGTTCTTTTGTTTTTCTTTTCTATTCTATTATTTTTAAACGAGAAACGAAATAAGAAGAGCTTGCGTCGCTATAGCAATAGAATTTTCTTTATATCGACAACAACGACAAAAAAAATCAATCACGATTGAAAATTTAAAATTAGATTACTGAAATAGACGTAGTGAATTAATTTTCGAGAGTCTTTGACTTTAAAGTGAATGAAATTAATTAGGTGTAAAAAAATTTTAACTTACGGTCAACAGCTCCAATCTTCCTTGCCAACTCCTGTTCCAGTACATCTATTTTCATGCATAATTCATTAACTTTCACCTGCATTTGATCAACAATTTCTGACTGGTTTGATGTCATTGAGTTTGCATGCTGCTGTCCAAAGCTACTGGCATGGCTTATTATATTTCCCCTGTAAACGATCGAAATGAAAAACTAATGAAATTGCGGTTTTAATGTTTAACGATTGAGTTTTATTGAGATGTATTTAATGGATATTGATTATCCTTGTGGTGAATTTCGTCAGAATTTTTTAAATTTAACAAAATTTTGAGCTTGTAAATTTAACAAAATATTATAAAATTTTAAAATTCCAAAATAAAAATCTGACGAAATGTCCACAAGTAATCAACTCACTGCATCTCAATAATCAACTCAATATGATGATGGAAAATATAAATTGAATAAAATGTGTTTACTGGAAAATTTCAAATAAATTTAAAAATAAACCAACGACAGTTGACAGCGACTGGTAATTCTCATCCGACTAAAATTACGAAACCTTCGCAAAAACATTTAACTGTATGGAAATTTAAAAAATTCAGCCTCCATACTTCCTTTCAATTTGAATTATTAATTTAGCAAAATACAAATTAAAAAATAAACAACTTTTTTTTCTCATTCCGGAACTTTTCCAGTTTACAAAAAATTTGGCAGCGTGTGACGCACATAAAAATGTAGATTGTAGGTGACATACACGCAAATAAATTCAGCAGAAGTTTTTGTAAACATTGATTTCTGGAGAATAACAATTGGCAAAAAGCTGTCAACGCTCGTGTTTTAATTTGAAAATAAAATTTGTTAGGAAAATTTAAAAAATAAAAGTAGTGAAAACTTAATGGAGGTGTTGGATGAGTTGGAAAATAAAATTTGAAAATTATATTAAATGTGGCTCATATTGATCATTAAAACTTATTTTTCAAAATAAATTTTTAAAAGTGTGAAAAATATTCAAAAATCTAAATATTTAAATTTGTCTACTGTGAACTAAATTGTATCAAAATTGCGTACCCAAGCAGCATTTCTTTTAGCAGAAAAGTAGAATATCCATTTTTCCAACATTGATTATCAATAATCTACTACGAAACAAGACAAATGACCTAACCACAATGTAGAAACTCAAAATAGGAACAATTTCTTACAAAATTAATGAATCGACAGATGATATGTTGTAAGTGAGGCCATTGTGAAATTTAACACTATTTAGTGCCGGAAATAACTCGCTAGCATGCTCTAAATTCCAAATCATGAGCCAAATCATTATTAATTGCCATAAATATTTCAGAAATTCCTTCTATAGAAATTCGAATTCAAATTTCCACAAACACTCATCTCAAGTCATCTCACGAAAAGACATGAAACCAAATGATCCAACAAATTGCAACTCCCATATTATGAATAGTGTAAATGAACCGTACGCAATAAAATAATCATAATCATAATATTAATAATTCCCCATAATACTTAAAGTAAATGGTAATAAATATAAAATAAACTATTTATATTACACATCATCAACGTCAATATGCTGTTGTTGTTGCTCGAGTAGAATATCGGGTAGTGCTACAATATCAGGTAGTGCGACGAGAGCATCATCACCGACGAGTTTATATGAGGGCTTAATTGTTTTTGGCAAATCATTTTTAATGACCTCATCGTCATCATTTGAAATGCTATTTTCTTCACTACTCGATGGTGTTGTCCCAATGCCGCTGGTACTGCTACTGCTTCTGCTAGTTGTATTGCTAAATGCATTCTCATTCTGAATATCGACTGTTTCATTGTTATTATTATCACTCTTAATTGTCTCATTTTCATTAACACTTAAAATTATTTTTGCACAAACCACATCATTGTTATTGCCACTATTATTATTACTATTGCATTCGTCGTTAGACGTTGAGGTTTTCGATGGGAAACATTCACCATTTAAAGTTGCATTACCATCAACTTTGGATGTCTCCTCATCATTTCGTTTACATTCACTGCTCTGATGCGATGTGACGGTTGATAAAATTTTCAATTTTTGTAAATCATTTGGTGCTTCCGTTGTTGCTTCATAGAAAATATCATCGCTTATTGTCTCCTCTTCCTCGCTATCGTCTTCATCGCTACTTGATGATGAGTCAGACAATTGTGTTGATTCAGCTGGAGTAAAATGGGTTGGCGATAGTGCAAATGTTACTCGTTTTGATGATGAATTTCGTTGTAATGGCTCGCCAACTTGTTGCTGCTCGCCTTCCTTCTTGTCGACGTTATTGGTCTGGGAAATTTCATTTATTGGGGATCTTGTGTTGGATCTGGAGCGGATTCTCTCAAGAATTGCGAGGTTTTTAGTAAATTCAGGCTGATTGACAGGTTTTGTTTCCAAAGATCCAGCTCTGCTTCCACTCTCAACACCCTTTTCATCATTTTCTTTTCTATCATTTTTAATTCCTGTTTTCTCATCACAAGATGCGTCTACGTTATCGTTTGTGTTGTCTGCGACGACTTGTGCTTTAAAAATAGAACACGACTTCTCATCATCACCATCCGCGTGTAGCACACTCTCGTTCGAAATACTGGCAAAGTTTTCGGAATCATGATTTTTTACTGCATCTGCAGAATAGTTTTGCTGAGGAATTTGACATTTTTCGTCATTATTTATTGAAGAATTTTCACATTGTGTTGCGTTTATGTTATCAACTGTAGTAGGCACGACACATGACTCGATATTATTTCTATCACTATTATTATTGGCATTATTTTTGTTATTATTACTATTATTATTATTTTTCACAGCATTGTTATTCTTATTATTATTATTATTATTCGAATTATTATTATTATTAATATGAAAATTTGATCCGCGATTTTTATTACGATTATTACGTCCTCTACCCATCACTTCATCGAGCAAAATGTTTGAGCTTGTGCCAGCAGCTTGCGTTTGCGTGTTTGTCGTAAAATCTTTCTGCTCTTGTTGTTGTTGTTGATGTTGATGATGATGATCATTGATCAACGATGATGCAACACCGACAGTTGGCAAGTGAGGGATATCAGATGACGACGATAAATAGTTATGAGTTGTGTTAGGTACACTCCCTTGTCGATTCACAAATAAAAGATCAAATGCGGTGCAAGCTGCTCTCTTCGAGTCTCGATACTGATCGTAATTTTGGTGTGCGCGTGCGCCATATGAGAACGAATAATTCGGTGTAATTACATTCGTCTTGTTGTTTGTCTCACCTACAATTACAGGCGACGATGCTGCTGCTGATGATGATGCTGTAGGAGATCTATTTATAAACGCATTGTTGATCTCTTTATTATTTTGATGTTCTACGTTTTGCTGAGAATTTTCCCGATCATTGACATCATTTTTATTTCGTTTTTGCTCCAAGACTTGCTGCAGGGAGGCTTGTTGTCTCTCAATTGCCATCTGCATATTGAGCGAGACTTTATTACTCGGAATTTCAGACTCATTTTGATTCGGTTTTGATTTGTTACGTCTGAAGAAGCTGAACATTTTTTTATTATTTGTGGTTTATTGCTGTTCGTCCACTTCAGAAAATTTCGTATATTTTTAATAAATTTTAGCAGGTGCAAAAATAAATTTTGTTTAAATTTTTTTCTCTCTTCCTTGATAGATAAATTACTTTTTAAGCAATTTCTTGTATTTATGGCTCCACAATGACCGAATTTTTAGTTCAACACGAGCATATGCTTCTATAAGCATTAATTTCTATTGATTTTGTTCTTCACGCTCTCTTTCACAATTATTTCTTTCGTAATAAATTCAATTCCTCAATTTTAAACACATGCGTTGCCTGCTATATCAATCAGCAACTCATCTTTTTTATGGGAAAACAAAGAGAATATTTTTCTTTTCTTTTATTTTGAGATTTTTAATTTTTATTTTGCGATTATTTCTTCATCAAAAAGTATGCAGTAATTGAAATTAAAGATGTAAAGGCATTTCTTAATGAGGGAAAACCAGAAGCGCTTTTTGTTCCTGACTAATTAATTAATTGTGTTCCTGTTAGTTTTGAAATGGAAAGCTCATCTGGCAATTTTCATTAATAACTTGACACTAATTTGATAGGTTGACTAGTTGACTCATTAATTATGAACGACGATTTGGATTCATTTACGAGCTTCTTTTTTCGTGTACGACAAAATTTTAAATGACTTTTTTGAGGGACATAAAGAAAGGTGAAGATTTTTTTTTTTGTGTTTTCTAAGTTTGACAGGGAATTATGAGATTTTTGGGGCTTGGAAAGTTTGTTATTCACAATCAATTTTTAAGACTATATTTATCATTTTTTGTTTGTGCTAAAATTTATTTTGAAGCTTCACAAATGTAAACAAAATAATTATGTCCAGTGAGGTTAATAAAAAAACTCAAAAAACATGCAAAATTTCCATCTTCATGTCGTTCAAAAAATAGACAAAAAATGTTTTTTTTGCCACACAGAAAAATTTTCTTTCATCACCCACTACAGGAATTCCCACGAAAATATCTACGTATTTGATCTACTTTAATAACAAAAATACCCTGATTGTGCACCTTTTGTTCTATAATGACACAAAATACACAACAATTTGGCTCTTTATTCTACTTTTTAAAAAAATCTCATGACCTCTTTAATGCTAATGTATTCCGTAGAACCGTTCATAATAGCTCATTAATAGTCACACAGAAGTGACATTCAAGTGGAAAATTAAACAATTTTTTCCGTTCCTTATCATTCATTCATTTTTATTGAGCCAATAAATCAATTCCAACGATTTTCATAATAATCATAATCTGAGAATTTCTTTTTTTTTTTACTGTTATCTTAATTGCCTCTCGTACTCTTCCCCCACCCGCACTTCTACTCAACATTTTATATTAAAATTCATATTTTTTTTGCACTGGCTAGTGTACATTCATTGCACAAGAGAAATGAGAAGCTGAGTGGAGTAGATGAAAATAAAATTTATGTCAATATGCAATTTGTGAATATTAAAAAAGAACACTTTTTTTTCTTCTTCATCCTTCCTTTCCTCATTTTTGCTAATGCACTTCAAAACTCAATATTGCAATACATGCGATGAATGAGGAGGAGAATTTAGTGCACAAATGAAACAATCGAGAAATGAGCTTCTGCTTTAGGTTATTTAAAAAGAGAAATTTTAATGGAAATCAATAGATTTTTACTGTTGTTTTAAACAAATTGATTTTGCAGCGGAAGCTAAGAGGAAGAAGGGGAAAAATCATTAGAAAAATATGAAAATTTTGTGGGATGTTATTTGTGCAATTTCAATTTGCGTGGTAGAAATGGAAGGGGTTTCTGAGAGTCTCTTTGGATGGCTGAGTGCTTTTTTATTGAAAATTAATCAAAAGATTTTTCGGTAATTCTCGAAGACCCCTTCAGACCCCCTGGCTATTACACCAACCTTCTTCTCATCTAGAAATAGCCTCAATTTAAAAACAAAACATTTAAGTTTTATAGACTATAAAATAAAAAAAAATAATTAATCAAATCAAAAAATGCGCTCTAATCCCCACTCACGCATGCCTTCATCAACTCATTTTATTTTATTTATTTATTCTCTAGCAAAATTAAAAGAAAAACTGAAAAAGAAAAAAAATTCTCTTTGTTTAAGAATAAACACACAGAAAGAAAGTTGAACACATGTACGTTTCTATTTTTGTCCCCATTGACGCATTTTCACTGTGAATGAAATATTATTCGGAAAATCTCTTGTCATTCCTCATTGGTTTTGGGGGAGCAAAAATTAATCGGAAAGAAAACTTTATCCACGTTTCTTCTATTTTCATTAACACTTCATTATAAGAACTTTTCTTTCTGGTGATTATTATAATGCACAAGCACATACCCACTACTTTTTACCTCTGGGTTAATTATGTCAGATTTTCATTATTTATATATATATTTTTTGAGGCAGAAGGTCAGTGGGATTTTTCTTAGATTTTCATCTGTTTTTCCAAATAAAATTGCGTATTTTAATTTAAAAATTTATTTTTGGATAGAGTCGTTGTACTTTTCTGTGAATTTCGAGGTCAACTGAGAAACTTTTTTATTTTCATTCTTTTTCATTTAGAAATGTCACGACATTTGCAAAATTTTATTAATTTTCTAGAAAACATTCTCAGCGTGTTTCTTGTTTGAAACTCAAACTGAGATCAAAGTTGCGACAGGATGTGACAATATTTACGATTTTGACAAAGATGAATTGCAGATTTTCTAGAAATAGGAGTCAATGGACTCTTCAAGGGGGTTTTGAGGGTTCAAATGTGTGATGCTCGTCAGAAAACTAAAGCAGATGGCAGGGGTGGTGCTAGATAGGGGTCAGGAGGGGTTCAAAAATTACTGGCCACGCCATCTGCCAGATGATTCACTTCTTTAACTTCAACTGAGTCAAATTAGTTGAGTTTTTGCCAGAAAGTCTAATAATCCTATTGAAAACCGCTTAAAATATGCCAAAAATAAAGTAAAAACATATTTTTTTTTCTCAATTTAAAAAAAACATAAAATACAAAAATTTCTCGTTTTTTTTTTTTTCAAAATTCACAGACAAAAAGTCATCAAAAAAACCCATAAAATCCTCCAGGCTTCAAAAATCAAACAAAATTACCCCAAAGGAACTAAACACAATACTACTTCTCATAGGTTTAACAAAATAGCAGCTCAATAAAAGAATCTTCACTCCGATCGAAACTTTACTGTTGAATAAATTTTTCGATAGATTTAACAAATTGCTTTTCGGATCATTAACACTGTTGATAGTTTTACTATGAATTTCCAACAACTTTTTATTCTCATGTGACTAAAATTTTGCTGTTCACAAAAAGGATATCCTTTCTTCTTGATTATTTTGTTGTACAGAATACTATTCGGTCCTTGCTGCTCTTTAAAAATTCTCACAATACTGAGCTAATTAAAGTGAATTTTTTTTCGTCTTATTAAATCAAAATGAAAATTCCGTTAAATGCGAATGAACTAAAAACAAACACGGTAAGGTATGGGGCGATTTAATTCATATAAAAATGAAAAATTTGCGCGTATCGTTAATTCTCTCTTGTGTATTGTCGTATTTCACGTTTGAAACTGAAACAAGGAACAAAATATTAAAGAAATTTGTGTTTTTTTGCTTGCCTTTTGCTCAGCGCAAAAAAGTTTTTCTTCTTTTTCTTCAGTTTCATTTCAAAATCATGAAAAAAAAATTAAAAAATACAGAAAATAGATTGTGATTGAGAAAATGACGAGGAACTAGAAAGAAAAAAAAGACGACGCAGAGAGAAAAACACATCACAGTACACATTCGTAAATATCTCTTCAAAAAAATATTAAAAAATTATCTATTCGAAAACTGATTTTTATTGCTTTTACACATCCTACATACGCTGTGCGGTACTCTCACGGTGTATGTGGAAAAACAGCCTTTTTTTCATTACTGCTGCTGGACATTGACGCAAATAATCATTGATCACTATTGGCATCGCGTATATTTATAGAGCGTTTCTCTCATTTCTTCATATGACTTTTTTTCTGTAGGTGCTCATCTCTGTTTTGTTTGATTATCACGTGAACTTGAAAACTTTTTTTGAGTTCGTACGCTTTTCATTGTTTAAAAGTTCAATTATTGTAAATTAAAATGTGAGGAACTGGGTCGGAAAATCAAAAGCTTTTAGATATTTGATTTTTGAATGTCGAGTAGATTGAATTTCGTTGGGATCATACATGCTTAATGCTAAATTGCGTTGTGAGAGAAAAGTTTGTTCACGCAGTTAGAATTCAGTTTCCTTGAGACTTTCATTTGGCGACTTTATTTTCAAGGTTTCGTTAAATTTATCATGTCATTAAAAATTGCGTTTGGGAAGTGACATTTTTTGTGAAACTTCTTTTTTTAAGTGAAATTATTATTTTTGATCAAGAAGTGACAGGGGTTCATTTTTATGGGCGTACTGGTTAATTCAAATTTTTGGGCAGTTTATGAAAGGAGTGGCGTGTCCAGAAGGTTTTGGAAGTTGGGATTCTAACCATTGAGGGGTTCCTTTTATTTATTGAATTTATCAGCCATAAATTTTATGAATCCTCGTGACTTTTTCTCATATTTTATACAAATAATGGATACGCATCATTTGTTGCCTTCATTTTTCCTTATGATGTGTCACTTCCTCATCCACACATGCTGATAGACACTCAAAATCATTAAAAATATTGAGAAACTTTATGACTATGACAATAATTGTATCTGACTGGCTCTACATGACCTCGACTTTGAAGAAATTTAAAAATACACAAAAAATAATTGTAAAAATCTTATCTGAGTAGAAAATTATTTCTTATAAATCATTTGGTGCGTGTGGGGTCTTTTGGCTAATGAATCATTAATTAGAGGATTTAACTGCTCAACATGCTAGATTTATAAAGAATTTGCGGTGCTCAAGTCCTTATATTTAGCTATAAATGTTGTAAGCCAAAAAATATTAATGATAGAAAAAATGTTTGGAATTTTAAGACCGGATGTCAAAAAAAATAATATTTTCTTCATGTTAAAAAATCAGAAATTAATAACAAGATTTCAGAAATTGCTTTTTTTAATCTACAAAAATTTGGTCAAAAAAATTAAACGATATTAAAAATTTCCATTAAAACAAAACTTACAACCCCAAAAACCTCGAACTTGTAACTCGTGCAGTTTGAAATCAAATTAATACATTTTAATTGACGTGACACATGTTTTGATTGCTCGAGTATACGTTCGTTCAACAATAAATTAAATGTATCTTCGAATTTATCTACAAATGTAAACTATAATATTTCATCATTTTGGAATACTGAATGTGTGCATGCATACACATCCTGATAAATTACTTGAATTTTATTATTTGTTTACTTTTGCTGCAATCTTGCAGACTGTTTTCAGGGGCATGTTCAAGGGGGGGGGGGCTTGGGGATCAACCCCCCTCCCTTTTTGGGAATTTTTTTCATTTTACTAGGGGTTCTCGTAAATACAAAAAAAATTCAAACCCCCCTCAAAAAACTTAACGCCTCTGAATGTTTTTGTTCAGCAAGTTAGATGAGAATCTGCTCAATATATTTAGACATACACGGTTTTTTAAATTTTTCTTATTATTATTTTTGTAGATTTAAATTTAAAAAATGCAGAAGTTGAAAAAATCAAACGTTTAAAGATTATCCATGAACTTCCTGACGTCAATATTTCTTATATAACCAGGAATAAATATTCAAAATTCCCTGCAAAATTCAACCAATTTTTCTCAGAAAAAAATCACAACTCAGCAAGAATTTAAACTCAATTTTATATTAAATTGCAGAAATTTTTCTCATTCATTTTCTGTTTTTAATAAAACTGACAAAGTCCTCAGGAATGTTTATAGCCTGCATGCAACATTTTTGAGCAATGATTTCATACTTTCATTTATAGACCTACAAATTTTCTTTTCGAAATGGTTATTTTTTAATGATCCATTTATTTATGGATTCTACCTTTTTGTCTACGTTTAGAAATATAGTTTCTATATCCTGAAACTTTTGAATGACATCTTTTTCATGAATCTAATTTAGGGGTCGTCCAAAAATTACGTCACGCTTTTGGAGGGGTGGGGGTTGGGTAGGAGAATTTGTGACAGTCCAAACACAAAATTTTTCTTTATTTGGAAAATTTGTGAAGGGGGGAGGGTGTTCGAAAAAGTCGTTTTTTTGCGTGACGTAATTGGCGAACGACCCCTTATGTAATCATGCATACATATATGTATTCATGAATATATTCATTTTATATTTTCCATTCATATAACTCATTTTAAATGTAGAACAAACTCATTTGTAAATGGATCCGATTGTTGTTACAAGTTTCAAATTAATCTTGATACAAATTTAATCATATTCAACGAAATTGTAAAAAAATAAAGTTGTAATTTATTTCTCAATTTTCAAACGTTTCCTTTCAAAAAAGGAGCACATACAGCATGAGAAGCATCAGAATTAAACTCTGTCTTTAAATTTTTTTTCTTCTTGTGAACATTAAATATTTAATTCAGATAAAGATAAATTTACTTCCTTTTCATTTTCAAGGAAATATGCACAGACATTCATACAAATTGCGTATATTTGAGAATATATATACCATGGATGGATGCTACGATGATAAAAAACATATTTTTCTCGGTTACCGATTTTTACTTGAGTTGCCAATTTATTTACGTCAATTTCGAGTGAAAATTTTATGTGAAATCATTAGTCAACGGGGAGAATGAGAGATGAGAAAGATTTCTTTTTGAGAGTATGAAAAAATGTAAAATTATAAAAATAAGTAACGAAAAAAATAGGTTGGAACTTTTTAGTGTCTATGACGCATTTTTTGCAATTTTTTAGTAACCTCGAGTATTTCAGTGACTAGATTCATCCAATCAAATGAATTCCCAGACACATGACTAGAAGAAATCTTCAATTGAGTGATGCAATCCCAAACTCTGTACGATCAATAACCTGCACACAAGATTTTGAGTATCAAAAAAAGACACAACCACAAGCGAACAATTTTTTGACGCTGAATTGAATATAAAGATACATATGAGAAATATCTGAGCATATAATTTAAATGTGTGATATTTTTTCAGATGAGAAAATTTTATGATATTTTTATGTATAATCTTATGTGCTTACCAGAAATCAACCTCGCTTGAATCATCAGCCGATGAAAATTCATCCTCAATGTCGTCATCTTCCTCTGCTTTCTGAGGTTCTTTACTGCTCGATTCTTCTTCTTCCTCTTCTTCTGCCTCCTCTTCTTCCTGAATTTCTTCTGATTCCTCGCATTCTTCAGATTCCTCTGATTCACTTTCACTGTCTTGTTTTTGCTTAATTATTTGAGTTGGTTTTGTAATTTGATTGTCCAATTTCTTATAAACTACAAGAGGCTTTGCCTCTACTTCTTCACTTTCTGTCTCCTCTTCTTCACTTTCTGTCTCCCCTTCTTCTTCCTCCTCCTCCATTTCAAATGATTCCTCTTCTTTACGATTTTTTAATGTTTGAATAAAAAAAAATTCGAAGGCAAACAAAAAAGATTTTTTTTTTGAAAATAAAAATATTTACTTGTTGATTTTAGCGAAGGAAAAAAGTAAATGGAAAGAGAATTTCCCACGACTTGTAAATATAGCGCAAATCTTTTCAAATGAAGCCAATCGGTAAGGAGTCACTGATATTAGTCAGTTGGTGAGAAAATATTAAAAGATGACTTTGAAAAAAATTGATGCTATTTTCAGATCGTTGCAATGAGATTTCAATTGTGGTTGTACGTTAGATAATTGTTGAATAATCTCACATAATGGAGTAACTATATTTAACTTAAACATTCGATACTTTACATAATTACAGACTAAATAATAGAATTTCTATTTTGATAATCAAATCCAAATTACAAACTAATTGCTTATGATGCCCTTATGACTTCAATTATAAATCTATAGTTTGTAATATTATCCACAATTGATGGATTTAAATCCCATGAATATAATGAGAGAGATATCGAGTTTTCTATCTTCATACTAGTTTTACCTATACTAGGAATCTGACTCTCGACCCATATCTACTCTTAAAGGAGGATAACTACTCGAGGAGGTGGTTTTAAAATTTTATTTTTGTATAGACGGGAAAATTTAGGACAAAGAAGTAGGTTTGACCTCCCCCCTGAATATGCCCATGAGTCATTCAGCTCATGAATGAAAAATATTAATCCAGCTTCACCTTTTGTAAATAATTTTAAAATTAAATAACTTAATTTCATCCTAAATTCACTCCATCTATAAATAACTATACAATTAATTATGAATACCTTAGCTATGAGCTCATTTCATGTTTGCTTTCAGAAGAATCCTCATTTTTCTTGACACAGTGAGGGTCAAAATCATTATTATATAAATATTTCACTCCTTGAAAATATATCAAATTCTCATCTTGAATCAATCCACTAACTAATCCATAAATATACCAAAATCCAACAAATCCTCTATCCACTAAACAAATTGATATATTTCACTTCCATAACAACTTAAAATGACTTGACCACTAAATTTTCATTAAACTGCCTCAAGAAAAAAATATCAAAAAACAAATTAAGAGACTCTTTAAAGTCAGAGAGTCGTGAAAATAACATAATTGAGTACAGCTCATGAAAAAAAAAATTTTTTTCTCATCTCCAGATGATCTCGACAAATCTATCCAAAGTCCACACACAACGGACAAAGTGTGATTGGCATCATTAGAAAAAAATTGCGTTAAACACACGAGTTATTCTCGAACCTTCTTCATCGACGTCATCATTGTTTTCATTTTCATTAGAATTTTCGTCAATCTCATCTGCTGCCTTCACACAATTTCCATCACCATCAATCACCTCCTCAAATTGATATGATTCGGAATCATCATATTTGAGTTCATGTGTTGAAATCTCCTGATCAGTCTTATCATCAGTCTCGGCTGATTGTGTCATTGCATCATCATCGTCTTCCTCCTCTTCGACACTATCATCGTACATTGAGGAATCATCCTGATATGAGAAATCATCTTGCTGGTAGTTAATCAACCCTAAATTCTGTTTCTCCATCACATTACAATTTATACACATATTTTACATCCCTTTTTTCACACTTTCACTTGATTATATTACATATACATATCGCATTCTTACATTCCGTGCTGCTTTCTTCTTTTACAACACGGGAAAATTGCTTTCGAATTCACATGAGATGAGATAAAAACTGAGACTGTCGTAGAAGAAAAGAAAAATGCCAACACAAAAAAAATTTAAATAAATTTTCATATTTTTTTTTTGGTGCCTTCTCATCCCACTTTTTAATTCTCTTCTCTTTTTTTTTCACTGTACTGTCTCTCCACACTCCCGTAGATTTTTTTTTGCTTCTACTTGTATGATGTGGAATAGAAAGAAGTACGGAAAAATATTTTTTCCTACTTTTCACCTGACACTCTTATACTTTATACATATATATGTTTGTATTCTCATTGCTACTTATTATTTTTTTCTTTTTTGAAAAATTAAAAGTGATTAGTTGAGGAACAGGAAGTTGATGGGGTTGGGGCGCAGTTTTTTTTTAATTTTTAAAACCCTGCATCTGAGCATATGTGTATCGCGGAGCATAGTTTGAATACAACTGCTTTATAACTCCAGTTTAAAGTGGAATCTTAAGCACTTACAAGCTCTGCACCAGAACTGTATTCAGGGAGGGATTTTGGGGGTCAAACCCCCCCCCCCCCTCCTTTTGCGAGAATAGTTGCGAGAAAAAGCAATTAACTTCCAACTTAACCTGACCTGAGTTCAAACCCAGAAAATATCCCACGTTAGACGAACGCTCCACGACTTAGGCCACGGATGCCATTTAACCGACTGCTAAACAGTAATATCCAAAGCTTCATCACATCATCTAGACTTTTACAAACCATATCTTCAGGTTTTCTCAAGAACACTTCAAATCTCAAGTGCCAATTCATTCGCACATCCAAACTGCTCTTCAAAAACCAAGCAACATAACATAAAATCATGTTTAAAACGAAAATCCTACGCTTAAAAATGTTTCCAACGCTGCACAAAATGTGTGAAATAATAAGAATGAAGAAGATGAAAATAGGAATGATATTCTTTTCTCTCTATATGTGTGTGTGTCTTATGGCAGTCAAGGTCGTTGTTGGGAAATTCCTATTCTTCTCTTAATGTTTATGTACCTACATATCTATAATTAAATATATACATATGAAGATAGAAAGGCGCAGAAAACAATAATAATAACAGTATCAAGCATCAAGCAGTAATAATATTAATAACGAAAGAAAAGTGAAAACATAAAAACTTTTCTTCTTCAATACATTTCTCGCTCTCGGCTTCTCTCATTGTTTTTCCAGCATTTACGGATGAATTCAAACAAAAATTAATTGGTATTAAATAATAAAATTAATTAAAAAGTTGAATAATTAGAAGAATATTAAAGTTTTCTCACCGCACAAGATTAATTACAAATTTTAGAAAATAATCTTTTTGGCTTCACTTCTTTTACGTAATTTTATTTTAATATTTTTTTGCAATGACTTTATGAGAATTTAAATGAGAAAAGTTTTAATTAAGACAGAAAATTTTGAAAAAGTTTTCTTTAAAGACAATTAATATTTTTAATTTTTCGATGCCAACGTGATTATGGACAGTCATATTTTTAAACTTAATAAACTTTTTTTTTGCTAGCTGTATGTTTCAGCTAGGAAATAGAAGCAACATGGCCTTTTAAAATCGAGAAACTGAGATATTACGGTATCTCTGTAATTTCAAATATTAGAAAACCGTTAAAATTTGAATTTTGAAAAACCGTTAAATAGACAAATCTATTAATTTACAAAAATTTCTATTTAAATCTATTAATTTACAAATATTCGAAAGTCTCTATCTATCTATAGCATAGAAAGCTCGGTAATGCATATAAAACAATCATAATGGATAGGTAGTCATGATAGCTGTAACTAGGAGGCAATAATCAAAATCCATAGCATTAAACCAAGGTTAAAAATCAAATTACTTTTAAATCAGCAACAAGTCCATAAACTCGTATACAACAATCATATTCTAACAACCTTGTAGCATTTTCATATTTATAAAAATGTTAGAAACCCTTAAATGCTTCCTTGATCTTTAAAAGAAGTTCAAGTACCCTTAAAAATCCTCTTAAACCGGTTTCCTTACTGATTCTTTGTTTTCTTTTTTTCTAATCTCTCAATTCTCTTCCTACCTCAATATACGTAAATAATGAAAATTTTCATCTTCATTCAATAGGATTGACGTAAACATAAATTTTCCATCGAAATTTTCTCTTTCCAAATTGAAATAAGAGAATAAAATGATCAGCAATTTTATTATCAAAGACATGAAGTGATGTAGGAAGTTCGAGTAATGCAAAGGTATGATATTATGATACCAAAGCTTTGGTATGTTTATTAAATTTTACATGAAATAAAAGTCAGCTCAATAGATGTGGGATGCATTTGTTTTCCTTAGATATTGCGATTGACAAATTTAATCTGACATGCTTTGTGGCTTTTTATGCAGAGGCAGAGACGTAGCCAGAGGCCCATTTCCATCCCCCCCCCCCCTTCAAAAAATTGAAAAACAAAAAAAAATATTTAAAATTGCTAGGCTTTTTGAACTGAAAATCACCTAAACCTAAACAACCACCCTTACCAAAATTATCGCTACGTCACTGCTATTTGTTAATAAATTAAATAATTCGCTATTAATTTACAGACATTTTCCAAACATTTTCTTCTTATGATCATTTTGAGAATTTATGAATTGTCAAATTAAGTGATTTGGAACGTAATTAAACAGTTATAAGTGTGAAGCAGCATTACAAAAATCCTTTGTTCTGTATTCTTGGAAATAAATATCCTTTAAGCTTTATTCGTAAATAAAAGATCATTTGAATTTATCTACATGTAACTTTTCAATGTAGGATATGACGCAAAGATCAATTTAGATTCTGGGTAAAAAAAAAAATGAAAATTAAAGACATTAAAATGCATTTGTTTATTTTTAAACATCATCTGTTTAGTATGAAAATAACAAGATGTCAAGCCCCAAAACAGTTTCGTTTAGACCAACAGCGGTCCGTGTAATGCATTTAATATCTTATAATTTATGACTCACATTCTAGCATTATTTTTATACGCATGTTGAAATGACAATTTAATTAGTTTAATGACCTTCGAAAATTTTCTTGCTTTCTTGTCTATCCCATTTCGAGCAGCAGGTGCTTGTCTTGTCTTAGGGAAATTTTCTTCATGTTTTCTGCTTTATAAATTTTCTCGTTTATGATGTAACTTATAATTTTAAGGGTAAGGGGGTTGACCCCTTCTAAGACCCTGCTTCTCCCCAGTCAAAGAATTCCCGCACATATCTAAAACGCTACAGTCTTCCTTTATTTACTCTCCCCACTAATTTAATAAGTTTATTTTCTCACGCTAATACTCATCAGAAAAAGATTTATGTTAATGTTCATCGTGTCCCAAATATGTCATAAGAATGTCGGTTTGTTTTCCTATTTAAAAAAATTATTTAATGCGAAAATGAAAGACGAAAAAAGTGAACGAAGAAAGTTTCTTTCATCGTTGCAATATGCTACAATTGCTTATATGCTGTTTGCATATTCTCATGAGATGTGGAGCATTCTTACATTATTGCTATATCTGCTGATGAAAATTGTACATAATGCATGCATGCAAGCTTAAATACATGGAATTTATAAAGTTTTTTGGTTTTTGTCACTCAATATTTTAAAATGAATTTCTATTTTAGGTGTTTTGAATATTTTCTGGGTTTAAAATGTGAGAACATTTAGTATTTAGACAGATAAATATCAAAATATTCGGAAAATTGTTTAAAATTAATTTTGAAAATTTCAGAAATTCAATTTTAAACCTTCCAGATAATGGATGCATCCACCAAATTTCAATCAAATTCATACACACAAAAAGCTCCTTCCCAGAAAGACAGCTTTCATACAAAAACACACTCAGAAAACATGAATCGCTGAATAAGAGGAAAAAAGCTAACTTTCGAATTTCAAATGAAACACAACCCAATAAAACTACACCAAAAAAGTCATATGATGGTCATTGCATGGAGCATTTTTTCCTGCATCGTACAAAAAATTTTAATTTTAATTTACATGGAAATTTTTTAAGCACACTTTTTTTGTCGATGGAAATTTTTTTGTTCTGAGTAGAGAATTTTTTAATTTGGTATCTTGCGGGTGTTGATAATATTGCGTGGAGGTTATTCAATAATGTATGAGAAGGAGGAGTGGGTTCAATTTTTGAGGACGTCATTTTTAAGAAGACTTTTAGTATGATTCTCCCTTAGGTACTCTTTGCCTTCCACCCTCTATTTTTCATCAAAAATATACATAGACAATCTAATTCTACAATTTTATCTCAAATTACATCAAAAAAAATTTCTTATTGACATTAATTTCCATCTCATCTCTAGAGAAAACATTGGATAACCCATCAAAACATTCAGTAATTCATCAAAACATCAAAAATCCTCAGTAAATTATGTCATTTCACTGTTTCAATGCGTTATTCATGCGAAACATTGTAACATTGAGAGAATCACAACAATCCTTCTCTCACATCATCATTATCCTCATACAAATTACACATCATCAATGTTTTATCTCATTGCTTTGCTGCAATGCTCAATGCTTCCCCCATCCACTGTCTGCTGTTCCATATTTTTTGCTCGTTGAATTATTTTTGTATTCCTTCTTCTTCCTCGTGTTGTGCTGATGCCCACATTAGTACTTATTAATTGGCCCCTTTTTCTGTTTGTAAATTGAGGTCGAATATGGCTTACTGAACTTTTTTCATCCATTTCTTCTCCCCAATCATCATTTAATTATTCCGTTGATTATTTCATTAATGCCACATTCTTGTAACCAATTCTGGATTCTGGTATTTGCTTAATCATGATAATGGAAATGAGTTTGATCAAATGGACAGTTGTTATCGTTTAAATCCAAAGCAATAGGATCAAGGAAATATTTTTAGTCTAGCGACCGAATGAAATAATTTTGTGTCTTTTTGATGGAAATTTTTGTTTTCTGAGGGGGAATATTTAATTAATTTTTATGGGTCTAGGAATTAATTTATGTGTCATGATGGAGAAATTGCTGAATTCATGTTGTATTTTATTGACATGGTTTAAGAACTGTCGCAAACAAGAGCTGGATGGAGGTGTCCAAAGGGAGCTGGGAATTGATTAACAGTATAAAATTGACCCCCCCCTATTTGCCTGTCTACGCAACATTTTTAATTTATTTAAAATATTAAAATAAAAATTTCTAACCTAAGCAATCAATTTTCCAACAAATTGCTATTTCTAGTTTTCTGAAAATTTCATTAAAATTCTTATCCCATAACATGGTAATCTTCAACATAGCACATAACCTCAAAAAGAAATTTTATTTTCCTTAAAGTCTGAAAGCTTTCGAGAAATTTTCTGCGTCATTCATCATGAGAAGTTCAGAGAATTTTCATCATATATGGCAAATCTCATGCTTTATTCATAAAGTTCATTAACTCATCAAACGCTGAGAATGAGGAGAAAATTTCTGTCATTCTTTTTTCCTCGCATTTTTCTTTCCCAATTCAACAACAAGAAAAAAAGGGGGGAAAACAAAATCATGTAGAAAAAATATACAAAAAAATGTCACATGATTATTCTGCGTACGATAAAGTTGTGAAGTATGTTTATCAACGTTTATGATGACGACAAGAATTATTGTCTGTATGTATGTATAAATACATCAAAAAAGAAAGCACAAAAAAGTTTTCTATAATTGAGAAAATATGATTGAGATTTTCGTTCGTATCTCAACCAGCGTAGAAAGAATTTAATTATAAAACTTTATCAACCATCCCCTACCGCAAGGAGGAAAGCATGAGAACGAGACCGAAATGGGAAACTTCATCTCCACCCCTAGCAACCACCACACCACCGAAAATTCATCGATAATGACAGAAAATCGAATATTCATTATGAATCTGGTAAAAAAACTTTTTTCTTCTTTCTTATTCTAAGGATCTTCCCCGTATCATACGATTGTGTCTCTATGTGAGAATGAGAGGCTGGTTTTGATGTTAATTTTCCATGTACGAGATACGGGATGAAAATAAAGTTTCTAGGACGGGTTTTTTGAAGGGAAAAGTTTGGGTGTTAAAGATGCATTTTGGGTGGATAGACAGCCATAAAGATATTTTGTAGATCGTTAGCTTCAAAGAAGGAAGGATGGTTTACTTTTTAGGACTCAGATTGGATACTATTTAAGGAAATTCAATTTACAATGGGGTATATAGGTATTTACAGTAGACAATCCTCCATTCTAGTTAATTAACTGTCATGACGTGTACCCCTGGTGACTATGCATGGTGCAATATTCTTTCTAAATGCGCCTTAAGCCCATGCAAGCTAAAAATATCCCAACCAAAAATTTCCTATTTTCCTATCCGACTTTCTTAGAACCGAGAAGCAATGAAGGAAAAAATATTATTATTGAGATGTCGTTTAAGGATACAGAAGTGTTCACAATAATAACAATAATAATATTAATAAAGAATAAGAGGGGAGAAAATGTTGGCGAAGCAAATTTTCATGTCGGTTAAATTTCATTTAATTAATAAATTGATTTAAGAGTTTTCCAATGATCCTACGTAGTTATTCAATTAAACAATTCGCTGTCATGAAAAGTGTAACGTGCGTGACTTTTTCTTGTACTTGTAGGAAAAAATAATAAGAATCCTGATTAATTTTGAAGTTTTGTAGGAGATGAGAAATTATTGAAAGTTTAAAATTAATATTTAGGGAGTTTGGAGTAAAGCGCTTTTTTTAATTAAACTGAAATTTTAACTTATTTTACAAAAAATTTATTTTTTAAGTTTTCCTTAAATTGAATTTTAAAAAACCGAATAACGGAATTTAAAATTTAAAAAAAAATAATTAAAATTAAAAAGTTTTAATAGATTTGGAATTAAGTTTTTGAAATTAAAAAAAAAATTTTTGATTTTTTGAATTTTGAAATATTTTTTCCTAAATTAAATTTTAATGAAATTAAATTAAAAATTCATCATACCAACTGCCAAAATCCCACCCAAACTCACCTTTAATTTTAAAACAAAGCTTACTCTAATGTCTTTTTTCCCTGAGCATGTTGTATTATCATAAAAAGGCGTATGCAAAAGAATTAAACAAAATTACGTAATTATTTAAGATTAATTGTATCACATATCCGTGTCGTTCAACCTCCCTCGTTTTTTTTTTAATTTTCTACGTTCAAACTTTTTTCTACGTTTTAATTTTTTGCTCCATCATATCCAACATGAAGAGTGAGAGTCATATGGGAAGCAAAAAGTATTTGAGTACCTCTGAAGAAGAAAAAAGAATTTAAATTTTTTTGCCATTGACATAGAAAATAAAGAGAAGAATTTTTGTGTGAATTAATGGACCATCATGAATTTCAAGATTGTTTGAATAAATTTTGTCATTTTGCTTTTTTTAAATGACTTGGAATACCTTTTTTGATGAATGTTGATGTTTTATGAATATGGGGTTTCTTGAATGAGTTTTTGGTGCTTAGCAACTCGGAAAGTGATGAATTAATATAAAAAAATAACAAAAAGTTATTTTTTAAAAAAAAGCTGCGTGACTACCTACCTATCAACATTTTAAATTAATTCTTTAAGGATTTGAACCTTATCCAAGTTAGAAATTACTTTCTGTTACTTCTAATGGAATTTATTTCTATAAATTTATTTAAATAAAAAAAGTATTTAAATTTGAACTTTGTTTAAATCGTTTTTAAACCTGAATAGTCCAAAAAGTAATAAATTTTTTGAAATTTAGATTTTCTAACAATTCATTCAAAAATAAATTTTCCATCGAGTCTCCTACAGATTCAGATACCTTTCTACTTAAATTCTGGATCACCTTTAAGAACATCCAAGCTGGAAATTGACAATAAAGGAAAATCAATCTTTGATGAGAGAAAATTGTTTGTCATTCAAAATCCATTGACATCTCCTTCCGGGGTTATTCATGGATACTCCAAACTATTTTTACATTCACTCAAAAGAATTTTAAAGCTTCGAGCAATATTGAGGAAAAGCGCCTGTATTTTTTTCACGCTTACTTCCTTCCTCCATCTTTTTCTTTTATCATCATCGTATCTCATGGAGCATAAATAAGAAGCAGAATGGGTGAAAAAAAGGAAAATTATTTACAACATTTGCTACGATTATGCGTTCGTCTATTTCACGTACATCCTTACTCATACTCATATCCACACATGTAGACTATGACGTATATGTGAAATTGCTGAAAATTGTAATCTTGGGAACATGGAAATGAGCAAGAAAAAGAAGAAAGGAGAAAAGAGAAAAGAACGATGAGAGCATACACATAACAGCAATAGAAGTACAGTCAACCTTTCTCCAATAATGGCAGAAGATTTATGGACTTCACACCATTCCTTTAATGCCGCTTTTTTCATACATGCCAAAATCGGGAAATTTATGTATGTTCCTCGGTTTTTTCTACATTTTTTTTCTTCATTCCTTTTTTTTGTTATTTTTTTCAACAACTAAAAAAACTTTGAGACAAAAAGTTTCTTCGTGTTGTTTTGGTTGTTATCTAGTTTTTGTTGGAAGTGACATTTTTGACAAAAATTAGTTTTTTGGTTGTTTTGTCTGTCTGGATTTTGATTATAACCCTGCATCTAGTACTATCCTACAGTATGAACTGCATGATTAAGCAACGCTAATTAAAATGCATCGGAATCATCCAAAAAATTCGCATCAACACCTTATCTACCTAAAAGTTAAAAAACTTTGTTTCGTTTTGTAACAGAATTTTTTATCTTTTACAGTTTTTCATGCTCTGTGGTTGATGCTATCTCAACAACTCAACAATTTTGTTATAAGTGGAAAATATACTAATTCGCTTACATTTCGCTCTGTATTGTTGTTATCATTTGCTGTAAGGATGAATATTTTTTTCTCCTTTATTCTATAAAAATATTTTATTTGCCAAGAAATTTATTTAAATTTTTATTGCATTGTAAATTTAAAAAATAAAGAAAAGAAAGTTTTCAATGTTAAAAAATATGTCTGAAGTTTTTAAATTCAGAAACTGAAAAGAAAAATTTACGAAAGTCCTCGTGTTATAGATCGAGGGACTTCAGCGTATTTTTGTGTTAGCGATCAGTATTCGATTAGCAAAGTACTGCGTATTAAATAAGTCAATCATGAATATTTTGTGACTTAAATGAATTTGACGGTTCGACGGATAACGGTTTTTTGAATTTCAAATTATCTAACGGTCAAAATATATTTGAAAATTTCCCGCCAAAAGTTACACTAGAAAATCATTAATTATAGTGTAATTAACAATATTTGCTGTGAATTTTAATATTTCAAAATAGTTTGTCATTTAACGATTTTTTGAAATTCAAATTTATAACGGCTAAAATATATTTGAAATTATCCCACTTGAAGTTGGCTACATTTTATTGAAATCAAAAATTGGTTAATTATAGTATTTAGAAATATATATAGAAAATTAGCTCATATTGTCACAACATCATCCAAATCATCGATAAAACAAAATCTCCTATTCAGTATCTGCTAATCTTTTTTCATGCCACTTTATATCCTTATCAGAAATCATATTTTTGTGTTTGTGAATTTTTTTCTCCCATTCGACTTAAAAACAACTATGACGCCACAATGACTGATTGATTCTTGCCTCGATAAGACGAAAAATAGGAAAAAAAAATGAAAGAAATTCGCCTTTTTTTATCTATCTAATGCAAGGCTTCATTAGTAGTCGAAGCATTTTCGACTTGTCAATATGCTTTATGTCAAAAAATATTTCTTCGGTGCCAATAAGGAGAGGAAAAAAAATTCGGAAAGAACGAACGAAAAAAGGGGAACGTGACTTGCATGCAAATTTTCATTTCCTTCTTATCGATATTCGCTTAATTTATGTAAACTAATATTTTCTGTGTAAAAATTATGACATCCACAAATGTTATTTCATGTACATTAAGCTGATAAAATATTCTTTTTTCTTGAGCACACGAATGAGAGAAAGTAAGTGAAAAGAAGCTAAAATGTTGTAATTTAGCACTTAAGGATGTACATGAAGTTACGCAAGTCATAATTTATAGAAAAAATCACTCGTGTAATGTGTTTTAAATTATTTTTAAAATGCAAAGTTAAAAATGCGTGAAAATTTTGAGATTTTAGGGGCTTGTGCGCTTTTTTGGATGGTAATGTGAATTCATGGACTCTGTTGCTTGGAGTTTTGATTTAAAAAATCTGAAACCCCCAATACCACCCTCAAAAATTAATATCACTTAATAAATTGAAAAACAAAATTAAAATTTAATTTCAAACAAAGAAAATAAATAAAATTCAAAATTTCATAAAGTATAAAATTCAATAGAAAGCTGCACAGAGAAAATTAAAGTTAATTAATTATTGCACCGATGATACAGATAAGCATAAAAAATATTTAATTAAATTTACTTTTGTGAGTGTGCGGACAAGTGATAATGATATTTAATTATCATAATTAAAAGTTTTTTGATTGAAAATTATGGCGACTATTGGGGTCATGTTATAAATGACAGCCCTTTACAGTTGACAAAGTTCAATTCGTAGCTGATTAAATCGATATAAAATTAAATTGAGATTTTGATTATTACATCGAAAAATTCTCATTGCAGGTAAAAAAGGATTAAAATGGAAAGGTAAATTAAATATTTATTCGTTATTTAAAGCATCGATGGAAATGCTGTAGTATTTTTATTCAATATGAAATTAATTAATGGCATGTAAATACTCCTCGTTGTCTGATGTCCTGCTAAATACTTCAAGGAATATTCATGTGAAATATATAATTGAGATGTTAAGCACCTTACTGCTGCAATGGATTTATTTTTGGTGTATGGCCTGTTTCTATAGAAACATCGAATGTTCATTCACAAGCTCTTCGAATATTTTATAATCCCAAATAATAACATTTGTTATTAAAATCCTCAACACCAAAATGCACAGAATCTCCATTTAATCTATCAATAATCGAAACCCGGCATTCATCGTCTTCCTTGTTCTTGATTTTACAAACAAGCTATTGCATTATGTGCTTGTTGGAGTCTCGATACTAACGAAAGTTCAACAACATTGTTTTTACTATCAGCTTTGATATTTTTGCTCACTACCCGAGCTAACCTTAAGAGGATCTGTGAAAATATTAAACAGTAATCGCATCTCAAAGGACTTTAAGGGCTTTCATTGAAAATATAAAACGTTGACTGGGTTGGGAGGAGAGTATGAGGATAATACATCAATATTTAATGATGAAAGGCAATAAATTTTCTATTGAAGTATAACAAGACCACTTTAAATCATGATTAGCTGCTGCTATGAAGAAGATTAAATTGATACATTTAATTTATTTATTAGTACACATTTTGGAGATCCACTTATATAAACTTGGTGGCATACTTTTGCTTTAGGTTGGAGGAGATGATAAAATATTAAAGTTGATGAGAAAATGTTTTAAAAGTTGAATTATTGAAGAAATAAAGCGCATTTTTGGCTTTGACGTTAACAGTTGTATGTAAATGTTTAAAATTCCTGGATATGCTCCTGCTTTCATGTACAGACATGTCCAAACCATCGTTTCTAGAATCATATTGGTTACCTTAGTAAGACTGAAAATAATGAAAATAATTTTTGCATCAGTGTGCCACTCGGGTTAGTAGACGAAATTTTCCATCTTTGACTGTAACTTATTACTGTAACAGCTCAAACTTAACACCCACTCTACTTTAATTAAACAAATGGAAAAATCAAAATTTTCTGTCAATTTCATCCTTCACAATCAGTCAAAGCAAATGCTCATTGAAGAAAAACTGGCACTGAATAATTTTGTCTGTAAAGATAAATAGGCATTCATCCATCACACACGAGAGAATTTTATTCACTTATTGAGAGTACAATTGTGATGAAGCGACGAAAATTTGATTAAATATACTTTATTGTTTAAGAGTCGCGTTTGCCAATACATCACAGAGACAAGAAGAAAGGAAAGATGAAAGAATTGGATGGAAAACTCAATTTCTAACGTATCAATTATCCTCGGAGTGTATACTTGTATATAGATAGAAGAAATTATATAAACGCATACAATGAAATTCGCTATCTTCTTAAAAGCAAGGCAACAAAAAAAATATGTGAGTGCTTTTCGATGTTGAATAAATTGATAGAATAGGTTTCTCTCACAGCAAATTTTTTCTTTTGCTTCCTTCTATTTCTTTTTCGTTATTTTTGCTTGTCTTGTTTTGAGCTGCTTTTGACGAAGGGTTGGTAAATGATAGAGATTTTCGGATGATATTTATTATTAGAATTCTAACAGAGGCGTAAAAGTGGGGGGGGGACCGGGACTACGTCCCACTTCAAAAAGTCAGAAAATCTTATAAAAATACGCACAAAAAAATTGATTTTGCCCCGGGCGACCAAACCCCTTGTCCCACCACTTAATTCTAAATTTTTCATAAAAAACTCTCAATTCTACCTCAAAAGCTCTCATTTTCTCTTAAAAAGCTCTCAATTCTCACTCAAAAGCTCACTTTTTTCCAAAAATTTCTCAATTCTCTCTCAAAAATTCTCAATTTTTATTTCTTAAATATTTCCACACCTTGAGATCCTCTGATGCTATTTTCAGCTCTTTATGACAAAAAAAAGAGGAAAAAAATTAAAAAGAATGGAAGAAAAAGTCAAATAATTCAATTGATTCTTTCACGTTGGAGCATTAAAAAGCTTTTAAAAAATTATATTGCATATAAAAAGAGAAAGGAAAATAAAGTTTGTTGGAAAAAATTCCTCTATCTTCTCATTCCATTTACTGATAAAATGCATGGCAAGGTTTTATAGCTCACCCCTCCCTCTATTCTCATCATTACACGAAATTGCTACCGCTACAAAACTATTATCGTTGACTGCTGTTTCTCATAATGAGAAAAAATGTACATAATGGAACCAACTTGAGAAGCAAAAAAAAGCTCGTTTGAAATCTGATGGAAGGTGTGCTGAATAATTATATTTTGCTGTAATTTACATGCAATTGGAAAGTTTATCGTTGTAAAATGAAGTTCTTTTTGTTTGAATTCTGTGAATTTTCTAGCACATTCTGAGATAATTTGATTTTATAGATGCATTTAGAGATGAATTGCGATAAAATTTAATGATTTTCATGGATACGACATTTTTGAATTTTATGAATCACTAAACTATGACAGACTATGACAGAGAGTAGGATGCCAATTATAAACGACTCCTTCTTTAAATCAAAATACCCACCAGCTATTTTGTTTCACTCGACAAAATTACTAATTAATATTTATCTCTGTGAAAAACCTCTGAAACTTGTTTTTATACTAATTAGTGAAATTGTCAATTATGCCGAATCTGTAGATGAAAATATATTATTACACTGTAATTGATGAATTAAGCTTTAACATTTAATTTATTGACATTTGAACCTTTGGGGATTTAGTTGATGGAATATGGGGAAATAAATATTTCTCAGAAAAACAGTCAACCTTAATGGCATTATGCTTCTGAGAAGTAAATTCTCCTATGCCTATTTAGCAGTTTGCAATCAAAAAATAAAAGTCAGATAAAAATCCATTTTTGCTTTGATGGAGGGACCCAATTCCCATCGAGATACGTCCCTATTCTCCTGTTTCATGACTTCTAACTCATCTAGAACCCCTAATAATGAATATCAAAAACATTCAATAATGCATCAAATGTTGAAAATTTTGAATATTTCATTCAACATAATTACAAACAAAGTTCAAATCATTAATTATTGAAAAGTTAGATGTTGAAAAATTAAAATTTAATTGCAATTGCTGTGTTTATTTCAAAATTCAACTAATTTGAAACTTTTTGTTACAAACAAAATCTCCAGAGCAACGTATCACAATATTGTTGTCAACATTTTAGCATGTAATGATGTAGTTTTGGAAAGGTTGTTTTGGTCGAGTCGAAGAGGCTATTTTCTGGATCGGTTCTAATCAAGCAAACTTTCTCTAAATTTTGTAGAAATTTGACAAAAAAAATTATTCAATTCTTGTAAAAAGCGCTTCTTTTTCTCCTCGCCTCTCAACTTTCCACCCCAAACACCCTCTCCATCTCACCCTCAAAAACAAATTTTTTGTAAAATTAATTTCACTCCGAAAATAATGAGACTACTGATTAAATTGTTCCATTTTTTATGTTGCAAACATTTTAAAATCCTCATTACTAAAAGAGAAACTTTCTCGTCAGCTTAAAAAAAAGTGTTTTACAGAAAACCCCGTTTGAGATTTTTTGTAAATATAAAATGTTGCAAAACTGACAGTCATGGCTTGAGTTTTAATGATATGCAAGTTAAATTAATTAGTATGTTTACATTAACGAGATTGTATATGTTTCTAATTGAAGCAATAAAATTGTGTTTAATAGAGCTTATTTGAATGGAATACTGGATAGGAGAAAAATTCTAATTAAGGCGGATTCTTTGGATGAGTGGAATTTTCCAAAATGAGCTTTTAAAATCTTGAATTATCCAATGTCAATGATCTTTGTGTCCAAAAAAATTCTTTCATAAATATTGCTTACTTAGAGAGTTTTGATAAGCAAAAACAGTTGGATATCATAAAATACTAATTAATCTTTATAATTAATCTATTGAAACGTCATAATAATAGCAAGTTGAAGAGAAAATTGAAATTTTCTATTTTGAAAATTCTGTATTTTATCCTGGATTAGGAAGAAAAAAGCTTATTTATAACTCGATAACAAAATTTTTTTTTCAAAGAATCAAAATATCTCTTTAATTAATGAATAACGATACAAAAAGATACAACTAAATGATAGATTTTAGTCTGTTCTATCTCTTAGGAGTTGTTATTAGATTGTAATATCTTCAGTTTTTTCTATTTTTCGATTCTTTGGATGCAAAAAATAGAAAGTTCCGATTTTTGTTATCGAGTTATTGACTAAAGAATCAAAATAACTTAATTAATACAGAGTTTCAATGTCCGAAATTAGGAAAATATGATAGTTTTTGGATAAATACATTGTTTTAAATTATTAAATGGGTACCTTGAATGGAAACATTTAGTATAATTTCGATTCTTTGATCAAAAATTTCAAAAAATCATCCAAAGAATCCGCCTTAAAAGTTTTCCTGTCATTAATAATTAATTTAACTGGATATTTCTATGAAAATTGATGTTATTTTAATGAAATTTAATGTTATTGAATTTCATGAAGTTCTATGAAGCTAAGTTTATAATTAATTTTTGGACTAGCATTAGTATTGATAAAAAACAAAAATTTCTACCTTGTGGCTCAGCTGATGTTGTCAATTTTATTTACTTTTCATATAATTTTCTTATAAATGTTGCAACAGCTACCATATAGGTTAATTTCTCAGACTTACTCATCTTTAAATAAAAGCTCCATTCGCTAACAAATTTCTCATTTACCCTGAAAAAAAAAGAAAAAATTTCCATGAAGCTATCCAGCTCCAACCTGTAAATAGTTTCTAATTATAATTACAACTAATTTCATAATGAAGCTCTGCAGTATGTTAGTCGTAATAAGCTGTCATTTGCAAAGAGAAAGAAAACTTTTTTTACGGAATGAAATTCATTCCAATTTCCTTCTTAGTTTGCTAATTGTAATCATATTTGTTCTGTATAATAAGTTCATTTCATGCAAATTACAGCAAGCAAACATTTTCTATCGTCCTATAAATAAAATTCTTTGCCATAAATTTACCAGAAGATTGCGCATTTTGGCAGAGTCATGATTAAATGATTGAAGGAATTTTGAGTTGTGGGCAGTTTGGGGGAGCGATGTAGGAGGAAATGACGAAAGTCTTATTAAGTTCAATGTCTGAGTTAGCGTAGTAAATAAAAATTTGTAAAAATCATAATTCAACTTGGCTTTGCTGCAGCCTGACGTCAGCTGATTCGTGCAAAAATATTGTCAGAGGCCAGGAGCTGAATTCTCGAATCCCACCAAAAAAGCAGACACTGTCTAAAAACTTCGTCATTTTCATCCCATCAACAGCCAGCCACACATTCCAAACTTGCTTCTCCCCTTCTTCAACCAAATAATTTTTTTATGACAATGAGAACAACAAGGAAGGTATAAGGAGATTAGGAATCTTATAGAAAGAAAATTTATTCAAACAGTATTCAAATTAAAGCATTTTGATGTTAAAATTATGAAAATAGCACACGCATTTATGTCCTTTGTGGACTCTTGAAGTATATTTCCATTTTTCCTCTGCTGTTCTCTGCTCACATTCCAAACAAAAGCTGTGAGAATATATACATAAGGAGTCATCGAGCATGAGCTTGAAACAAGAAATGATGATCGACATCATAATTTTATTGCTGCTGATTTTTGGCGTATATTTCTGTAAGAATTTTATGAATCACGTACCAAAAAACATATACAGAAGAATAAAGAGGGAATCATTTTCACGCAAGAGATATCTCCGCAGTGTTATGATACTAAAAAGTCATAGCGAGAAGAATGCGTGCGATAATTGAAAGAAATGAAATTGGGTATCGTAAAAATGGAATCTTTATTATCGACTTTGTTTCTCTTCCAAATTGGCCCAACAATCATGCTTGGAGTTTCAATAAACTCTCATCAATAATATTGATGTGTTTTCATTTTAAGTCATGTGAGTCGTTTTATGTCAATAAGTATGGGAAAATTTAATATTTATTTAATATCTTTAAAATTGAATATATGTAACCAGAAGATGAACCAGTTGGCTGAGTTGAAGTGGCTCGGTAGTTCGAATTTTTTTTTGGTATGAACGCAAATATTTAGGAAGGCGTCAGACCCTGTCTCCGTCCCTGGGATCACGACTTTGATGGCATTTTTCTCTGTAATCTAAAAATGGGGTATTTAAGCCTAATTTCCAAGACAAGTGATTCAGAGTGCAATAATTGGAAAGTAAGGAACTAAATTACTTCACCATTTCAGATAATCATTAAGTTTCTTATAAATTGAACTCAGTCAACGAAAATCATTAATAAATAACCTTCATTCTCACCTTTTCATCACCCAACAATTCAAACTCCAAAGCATTTATCACGCAATTATATCAACTCCATTAGTGCATAAAATACAGATCTCGTGATTTTATCGTCATCATCACAATAATCATTAACGTCGTTATTATTATACAACATATCTGTGACACATTTCAACACATTCTATTCAATAATTGATAATTGCCTTCGTTTTGGGAAATCAACAAGAAGTAGAAAAATAAAATTGACATCGACTCCTTTAATATCATCGAGTAATTCAATATTTTCTCTTCTATTTCTTCTTTTTATTCGTCGCCGTTTCATACAACATAATTGGAATTGTATTTCTCAGAGGTGTGTTATACATAAATATGCTCGTATATTCCAATTCTAGATCATACAAAAGAAAGTTGAAATGAAGACGTGAAGCAAGATTAAATTGACACATTCAGAGAAAGAAAAATCACTCAAGCATAAAGTAATATATTGCGTCATTTTCCTCTCCTTAAAATTAACTTCCACGCATGCTGCATGGTTGATGAAATTTTTATGTTTGTCATATTTGAAGTAATGAAGTCGTTTTTGATGTCAAAATGTGATGACTTTTTTCACGATATATGAGATCTCCATGGGGAAAAATTAAGGTTAGAGGTTGGAGGTTCTTGAGAAAAGGAAATGAATTTCTTGGAAGAATTTTATTGCTGAAAAATATTTTGGAGAAAATTGAATTAAATTTTTTGAAGCTTGCAACTTGTTGAATGTAATAGAGTTTGAATTAAATTACTTTTACTGATTTATTAAATTTAGCGGAACTGAATTGATATTTAATTTTTTCCAGAGTTTTGAAAATGAATTTTTGTGCCTTAAAGTATCATACTGTGTGATTATGGATGCAAAACATGAGGAAACATTCACATTGAATTTTAGAAATATATTTTTCTTAAATTTGCTAGGATTTTTTGAGAAAAGATCCTCAAACTTCATAAGTTTTTGCATCCATAAAAAAATTTAAAGTCTATCCTCGCCCCTGCTCAGAGGCATAGACAGAAAAGTTTGAGGGTGCCAAGCCCACAACCCTTCCTAACTATGACCTTGCTAATATCCTAAAATCCACAATTTAAAGTATATAAAATTTAATAGTTCAACAATATCTGCTATTAATGGTGTAGATATGCTCATCCCGTACACAACCAATTATGCTTCCGCATAACAAGCACGAAAAGGATTTCTTCATCAACAAAATACTTGTAAAATATCTTAATCATGTATAAGATGACTTTCAGCTATTGAATTTAATAATAGCAATGTTTTGTCCACATAAACAATTGATTCTCATGCTCATGAATTTGTTATTATTGTTGTTGCTATGGTCCGATGGTCGAGGAGATTACCGACAGGATGTTATCCTTATGAAATTCTTCTCTCATTTAAATCAAGCCCGAAGGCATCTCGACATCGACGTCATCTCGAATTATCTCAGATTTATGTTGCTGTAAAAAAAGATTAATATCCGATTTCATTATAATCTAATATGAAGTCCATCAGTGTTACATGGATGAATATTGCCAATTTGGTGCCTGTGGGTGGAAACTGAAAATAATTGTTTATTAACAAAATGATTTTTTGCTTTCATTTAAATTTCAAATTACAAGTTTTTGTGTGTTTTTACATTTTTATTTTCTTGTTGTCATCGAAATTGTCCAAATTATTAAAATAATTTTTCGTGTCATTCGATGGCTCATTGCAATTAATCGTTTATTAATAACTTTATCTATAGAGTTGACAATTTAGTACTAAGTTTATGAGAATTTTCTAAATTTAATTTGTTTTGTTGCTTTGAACGGTAACTAAACAAGAGGTGTATCCAGAAGGGGGGTCAAAAAATCATGATGCTCCTGTAACTAGGCAACAGCTCTGCAATTATTTTAATTTTTAATTTATTACGTTTTGATTGAAATCATTAAGTGACTTATTCAAATATTTATCATATAATTTATTTACAAAAAAAACATTATCCCTGCTTATCAACATTAATATTCATCATTTATACTTTTTCAGATCATATAAAAATCCTTTTTTTCATCATTTCTCAATGCATTATTATCAGTCGCGAATTAATTTATAATTAAATGGATTTATTTATAACTTTTGTTCAATTTTGAAAGAATACAAGGAAAAAGTGAAAGAATTTTTTTAAATTTTCCTTTTTTATGAACCTTTAATTAATTTTTGCTTTACTTTCTTATGTCCAAAAAAGCTTCCACCTCATTTTAATTCCATTATCAATTTTTTATGCGAATAAAAAAAGTACAAAGATTTTTTTCATATTATTATTATTATTATTTTAATTCTTATCGTTATTTACAAAGAGACAGCAGTTAATGTCGTAGTAAATTACATAATTAATTAAATATTTACACGTATAAAACGAAAGTGTATTACCATATTTTATGTAAATTAATATTTATGGACGATCTGTTTGTTCATGTTTCGGATACTTTTGGCAAATGATAATGGTGTTGAATAATTAATTGAGAGCGATACTGAATCTCGACGTTATTGGAAAAATTTTCACAATTTTTTTCCATACTCTTCTTGTTTTCAGTCAATATGTATGGATGGTCACATGTATGAGCGGACTTAATGTTCATGAATATTCCAATAAGTGAATATTATTAAATATATTTTAATCATGATGAGCTTTTTTTCAGGGGGTGAAAATGTTAATTTTGTAAGTGGGTTTGAATATTGAAAATTATTGGATTGAATTAGCTGTAAAGCTTATCTATCTAACCATGATGATATCGAATTAGCATATTTTGGATTAAAGCATATCAAAGTTTAATTCAGGTTGAAGAATAGCAACTGATGATAATTTTTGACAGGACGTGGAACTGATCGTCTCCTCTACTATGCACCAGCTAGCAGGGGTGCATCCTGGGAGGAGTTCGAAGGGGTCCAGACCCCCTCTACAATTTTTTATGTAGCACTAGACTTAACAACAAGTACAAAAACTTATGTAAAAGATTTTCTAGCTACACCCCTGCCAGTTAGAGGCCCTGACGCTCTATGCAATTAAAATGCTACTTACTGAATCATTTTAAAATTATTTCATAAAATTCTCATTAAAATTTCCTCATTTTCTATTAAAAAAATGAAAATAAAACCTCTAATGAGACCAAACCACACATATTACTATTATCATCAGTTCCACTTGTGTAAAACATTCAACTCACATAATAACATTTTGATGATCATGATGATAATACACTCATATTGCTTATACCTTCTTATAAAAGCATCAAAGTGCCAATTGATGACATTTCAATTATTATCACTCTTCAGACTTGCAATGTCGTTCAATAAACTGAAGAAGATATTTTTTCCAGCTAAAAGTTGTTGAAAGCTATGCGATTATATGCTGTAAAAAAGTGTATGAGGAGCTACTTGTGTCATGGAGTGGGCGTTTTATCTCATATTCATATTGGATTGTAATTGAAATGTCATTCTGTTGATGAGAATTATCTTTGGATATATCGATAAAATTGATGAGATTTTTGAAAAGTGAGATTTGAATTCTTTTATATTGAGATAACCACGCATGCACAGCACTTGGTTATGTTGAGCCGTATTTCTAGAATATTTAATTTGAGAACCTTTTTGAGTCTCGAACCTTGCATTTTTCAGGGACCATAGCAATAGACTACTTCATTTTACGCCACTGAGCCATTAAACAAATTAAATTTTAATCCTTGAACTTCAATAAAACCATCCAAACTGATTCAACTGACAAGTCAAGCAATCGATAATCTCCTGAAACAAATTAATATTTATTATTTGATTCCGAAAAAATCAATGTTAATCTCACATCTCATCAATCGCTCAATTTACTGCAGATTTTTACATATCCACAACATTTACAGCACTTGATAATTAATGTTCCATGAAAAATGAAGCAAAAACCCATTTAAATCCTCGATGAGTAGTTCGAAATTAAATGGGCTAATTAATGAGGATTCGAATCAATTGATGATGTAAATGTAATCATGATAAGCATAATGTATTAATTACATGATTTAAAAGCTGCATCATAAATGTTCTTTTTTTTTTTTTTAATATCACAAGTGAATGACATGCATAATTTATGGAGGACCAATAAGATCCAAAATTTAGGTACGGAAGAATGCTACACCACTAAATTTCAGTCTTCTTTTAGTCGTAAAAAATCATAAAGCAAAGACTTACTCCAGTTTTTATATTATTTTCATTAATTCTTTTATTATTTTCATATTCTCCTTTTTTGTTAACAATTTTTCATCATATTTTTTTCTATAAATATCCGTTTCCGCTATTTACAATACAATTTTTCATCATTAATCAGAATTTATGACAATAAGTAAAACTTTTTTTTGATGTGGAAATAGGAAGTTTATGGATAAAAATTGAAAGGCAAAAAAAACCATAATAACATAGAAAAAGAAATCAATATTAATTAAAAGATAATCATATTCACAATTATTATATACACAATTTCTTCTTCTTTTCATCTACGGCTGTAACAGTTACAATCAATCATGTCAAAATCGCGTTGTATTGTTTACTCGATGTACAATCTCCGGACGTTCATTCTCAGCCTCGCTCTCAGGAAGTGTTTGCAATATTGATTTCTAAATTGAAAATGATTAAATCAGAAAAAACGGATAGAGATGAGTTTGGATTGAAGTGAATGCGTTACAAGTGAAAGAATAATGTTTTATTTTGACGCATTTTCTGAGATAAATGTCCATAGGAAGGAGGCTTTCTTAGTATCGTAAAACTCTAATGCCAAATTGTCTGAGTCGACTGGATGTCAATAATGAAAATTCAGGACCAAGACTGGACATCTACGACCATGATTTAGGGTGACCAAGTCGCCTGGATAGCAGCAATGACCAAAATTATTAAACTACCTAAATAAGTTACAAAGTTCCATCAAAAAATCAATCATTTCATAAGTCACCAACCTTACAACCTTCACTTCAAAAAATGCGTCATACAATCCAGCCTATCATCCACCCCAGCTCTACTAATTCTTTCTCGTATCAATAAGAACACTTCTATTATCTCGTAGAGCATCATCAACATACCATATAGTTACTTACCGTTTCATTCATGGGCTCTGATTGAAAGCGAGGAGGCGGCAACGGTAAGTGTTCAATTTGGCTCGGATGTGAGATTGGCATCATATTACGAGATGTGCTAAATATCATATTGGATGGGTATACTTGTTGTTTTATTGATGATGGTGGTGGTGGTGTACTTCTTGCTAGATCAATCTATGCATGAGCATTGCAAAAAAAATTACATTACAAAACAGTAACTAAGCATGTGAAATGTACAAACCTGTGCATATATGCTTGGTTCAATGACTCGCTTTATTTCATTAGTTCGAGGTCGACCAAGTGTTGCACTTGAATAGAGCATTGGTGGTTTCTGCAGAATCGTTAGATCTGCATACGTCAATTCAGTCTGTATGTACAAAATGTGGAGGAATCGATGGAATAGATAGGATAAATTAAAAGTAAACATTGAAGTATGTTATCGATAGAATTTTTGTTTAGGGGTTGGCCGTGAAAATAAGGAAAGTTTTCGAAAATATTTTTAAAAATTTATAGCTCTAGCCATTAAAGCTGACATAACACATTAATTCAATCATTTCAATACAAGACCAAACCTTCACTCAGCCATCTTATATCCCCCAGAAGCAGGACAAAACTTACATTTGCACTAACTCGATTATCAATATAACCTATACTACTTGTGGGCACTTCATTGTGATGGTATGCTGAACGTTCCTGATAAACGTGATGTTGCAAGCAATTATTATCATGCTGAGAAAATAATGTTCTATCGCAATCATAGCTCGTCATTGTAAAATTACTTTGTTGCTCTGCCATCATCACAGCCGTTGCAAACTTATTGTTCATCCACTCGTTATCATTTTCTGTATGATTGTGCATGTAGATGTGTATATAAATTGTAATGGAACCACACCAACATGATATTGAGTTGATTTGGGAAATGGAAGGAGAAAAAATTAGAGAGAAAGAAGTATTTATTTAGTTGGATGGATGCTATATACATAGACACATAATTGTAATAGGAAAATAGAAAGATTGAGAATAAAACTATGTTTGCTGAATAGACAGCTGGTAATAGAGTATCATGCAGAGATACCGAGCTTGCTAGTTTTATTTTCTCGAATATATGTGTCATTGAATGCTTTGAAGAGAAAAAAAATTAAATGCAGTTATAACTAGGACAGTATTTTTAATTTGCATGATCAACATGCATGTTCTGTTTAGCTTCAACGTGCTGAATTCAGCTCAGCTGAATGAAAAATTCCAATTCAGCAAAAAACAGGAAGTCTATGTTTGTCGAACACCAGAACCTCTACCAAATCCACTTCTTTTCTTACATAAACTAATTTCATTATCTATTATACTCAATTCTATTCAGCATACACACTTTTTTCTCATAATCCTCTTTTTCCCCACTTTTTATACATATTTTGCTACTTATAGAATTATTCATGCACCATTCTCTCCTTTCTACTTCAACATTCATACGTATATTAACATTTAGATTCCATACCTTGAGGAATAATGTCGGGATTCTTATCTATACTATCAGCACTCGATGCCTCCCTCAAAATCACACCATTCTGCATCGACGGTGATAGTGTTGAGCTCATTGTTATTGTATTACTTATTGCACGTGCTCTATCACGACGACTTGAGCCTTTTAAACGTACAACTAAAATAATTGCTGATAATATCAACACGAGAGCACCAAAAATGCCAAGCATTGTGCCTAGAAATGGCTTTATTTGTAAAAATGTTGGCGCTAGGACGGGTGAAATGGGAATGTCTGAGAATGGGAAAACAACTGTGGAATGAAATGAGAAAAGAAAGGCAAAAAAAAATTAATAAAAGATGTCATGTACAGCAATGGATGAGTACAACAATTAGATATGTATACATACCAGTTTGTTTTTCAGGAGTTTTCAGTGTATATCCGTGCAACATGGACGGCCGGGATTTTCCCTTTTTATTTACTGCCATTACAAGCATATCATAGCCAATGCCCGGCTCTAGACCTTTCAACTCGAAGAATGGTGTTCTGGATAATGTAAAATTGACAATAAGAGAATTAATTAAAAAATTTCTATTATTGGAAAAGTCATTACGACTCAATGACTGTAAAATGCATATTATCTGCTTGAAATAATGGAATATGAAGTCAATGAATCAATTTATGGATGGGTTAAAAGCATTTAATAATGATAAGTATTGACAGACATTTAATATTCATTGAGTATTTAAAAAAGTTATTAGGTCAGCAATAATTATTATTAATGAATTTTGAATAAGATAAATTGAATTGAGTATTAAAGAATTCTAGATTGAAAAATGCTGAATTCAGCTCAACTGAACAGTGCTGAATTCAGCTCAGCTGAACAGTGCTAAATTCAGCTCAGCTGAACAGTGCTGAATTCAGCTCAACTGAATAGTGCTGAACTCAGTTCAACTGAGTAATGCTGAATTCAGCTCAGCTAAACAAAGCTGAATTCAACATTTAATAAATCACATTAAACTGAAAATAATTAAAGGATTAAAAGCCAATTTGTGATTGTTCCTCTACACCAAATATCACTTTTGCTATCACAAATATTAAATCCAGGATTTCAATCCACATCCCCAAGTAATCTGATTCCACTGACTGCATGTCTAAGGTGTAAAAAAATCTACCATTATACTCACTTTGAATTGACAGACGAGAATAAATGTTTTTGTCCATGAACGTAGACTTCAGCGATAAAACTCTGCTCAAGACCACCATCAAATCCTTCTTGGCACGTTATTTGAAACATGTCAAATGTCTGATTCAATATCGAGCAATTGGACAACGGATCTGGTTTTCCTATGTACGTGTATTCATATAGAATTAAAAGAGAATGAATAACAAAAGATGAGAGGAAAGAAAGGAAGAGAAAAAAAATTTCAACATCAATAACATAAAGCAGCAAGTGAGAAATCACAAAAGGAAATGGGAATGGAGCTTTTTCTGAAGGTAGGAGGTAAAAGCGCATAACTTAAGCTTTTGCATGTTTAATAGGAGCAAAGTTGCTCAAATCTGGTGGCCAATTTAAAAATGTTGGTATATATCTTGGGTATAGCTTCAAGTGTCAATAGAAAAGAGCAAGCTAAATGATACATTAAAAGGAACTAGGTCTAAAAATAAAAACTTAAACATTCAAAAGGACAAATTGACCCCAACTCCAACCATCAAAATAAGCTTCATATATATATGCAAACAAATGTGAATGAAGAGATAGTCTCTAAAATGATTTGAATGAGGGGGGTTATATGATGGTATAGATGAATGGATTTAAACAGAAAAGGGATGTTGGTGTGGAAAATTGAATAATAATAATAAAGAAATTTTCTCAATGTTTTCACTTCTTTTGTTTACCTGCTGGTATTATGTTGAATACACAGGGCTCTGTCTGTGTTCCTAGATCGTTGCTGCCATAACACAAGAGCGTTCCATAATCCTTTAATGTGTGCATGTGTTTGTGTAAGGTAATTGAAAAGAGAGAAAGATTTTTTTTATTATTTTTCCTTTTTTTGTTTAAGAAAAAAAGGCAAATGAGAGGAAGACTGTAAGGCACAAAATTGTAAGACAATAGAATTTACTTCCATTCATTTTCACTGTAGCAGCAGTAGCGAGTGAAACTTATTATCCTTTTTTATCTCTCGGTGTACGTATTCATTCCGCGTTTTCATTATGTCTTTTTTGAAGCGTTTTATTGGAGGATTAGAATGATCGTTATCGTCAGTTTGACTAGGTAGAGTTGCTGATTGAATTTACAGTTAAATATTGCTGAGCTTTAGGGGTTATCTGCATCAAGCTTGTGAAAATTCGAGACCTATGCAAACAGAGACTATCCTCAGGTATGAAAATTTGTATCTAGCTTATGACTATTATATGACGGATTTGGGGACAATAAGCGAGGGTTTCCAGATCATAAAAAGAATGCATTCGAAAGATATAAGCTCAAAGGCTACCCCAACCTACAAAATTTCCATCTCTTAAGCAAGAAGAAAAATTACCAAAGCGAATAAAATTTCATGTTTAAAAAAAGTGTCTCATCGTCTCAGTTTCGTGAAATAATGAAGGCCTTGTATGGAGCAGAAAGCAGATGATATGAATGAGAATTTTCCTTTTTTCCGCGTTCCATTGAATGGAATAGCATGAATAAGCAAAATGAGTCTTCTCTTAACATTAAAGCTCTTACATTAAATGAGTTTTTAACTCATAAAATGTTATAAAGATTTTTTTTTTGCTGTAACATTTTATAAATTAACCTGATGTTGTGAGTTTAGTAAAATGTGCTTAATTGAGGAACTAAGATTCATTATTTTTGAGTTGAAAGTCAGCAGTTTTCCTTGAGAATAACACTATAATCTCCATGTTATTGTGATTTATGGTGGATAAAATCCTTAGCTTACATAATACTGTGCTTAAATTAATGTGCTGAATTTGCACAGGTTGCCAAGTTATTAAATTTTCTCTACGACTTCTAAATTCATTAGAAGATTCTACTTCCATTTAAAGTTTCATTAAATTCCAATAATTTTCCACCTCCTACATTAATGTAACACAACAGATTACATTGCACATCCCCAGTCTGAACTTTAATCCTTAACTACTATTATTTTTGTTGCTAATTGTAACTAAAGGACATCCTCATCTTTATTTTACATTTTAAATATTTTTTATCTCTAATTAAAAATCTTCACTTAAATATATAAATTAATTTAATCTGGATGAACTTGATATTAATGAAGTATAAGGATGCATAAAGAGGCGACACAAAGAGACATGGAATTACATTTCATAATCGTAACAACACACCAGAAACAGTACCCAAACAGCAAATGCTGTCATTATCATTAAAATAATTACAAAAGAAGATGCACTGGAGACAAGAAGCGGTTGAATAGTCATTATTGATGTTGTTATTGGTGTCTTGGGCGCATTTTTGTGTCTTTAATGGATTCATTATTTCATGATTCTGATGTTTTTATGGAAATTGCTCTTTTTATTGCAATTGAGGTAATTGTGCAGAAAATTAAATGACTTCGTGAACTTTTTAACGGTTTTTAAAGATTTGAAAGTGGGAAAAATTAAATTGAAAACAAAATGGCGGATTTATTCCACTTCGAAAAGTTTTTCTGAAATATTTCTGTCTATTCAATGAATTTGAAGATAAATTTGATATAGAATCGTTAAAAAAGATGGTAAGAGTTGAAATCAAACAATATGACAAAGTCTACCCATTAAAATTTAAACAACGCAATAAGGCAGTCAACGATCTATCACGAGTGGAAAAGGTATCCAGTCAGTCAATCTCAACTCTAGTCAAACTGTATAAACAAGCACGCACATCATTCATGCAAATGATGCATATAAAATAGGAGAATAAAGATAGGAACATTGTAGATCTGACTGAAGAGCGGGTTAAAAATGAAATGTGAATGATGGAAATGAATGGAAGCAACAGTAGCAGTAGCATGAGCATCGTCACAATGACATTTTTGTCGTAATAATAATTACATGCTCAGTCATTGGTTTAAAATGAATGGTGCTCCTTGTTTTGTCATTTGTCACAATTGACGATGGCATGTCCAACAGCTCTGACACGGACGTGTTGAATTTCCACACAAAATTAATGTCTGTCGGAATACCCATGACTTCACATTGAATTTTTGCTGTTTCGCCTCTACCCACATTGTACGTATAAATTTGTCCTGGTCGACACACTGGCGCAACTATTTGAGTACGTAGATAATAGAGATAGGAACGAAAAACAGAGAAAAAAATGAAAATGCATTGAAATAAAAAAAATCCAATTCAAAATAAATTAAGCTTACATTGGACTTCCAGATATACAGCATTGCTCTCACCCTCACCCTCTGCGTTCACAGCAATGCAAATATATTGACCCATTTGCGTTCGCTTTACATTCGATATCAGTAAGCTTTGATTCGAAATTATCATTCCATCGCCGAACATATGTGAAATGTCCTTGCCCTAAGGATGCGTTTTTGTTTATGAACATTTGACATTTAATACAATTACAATTCAATTTACTTACATTATGTTTCCATGAGACCTTATATACCCACGGATTTGATTTTATATTACACTCGAAATACACATCGGCTCCTTCACGTATGCCATTTTGGTGATTCTGCTGATTTGTACCGAATTCTAATTTTATTACTGGTATATCTGGATATTTTTTTTTGTGTGTGGAAAAAAGAAGAAAATTTATTAGTTTTTGAGGGATGTGAAATGAGAAATGAAAGGTATTGTGTATATTTTAGAGCACACGGGTACGGAAAAATTGGAGCTTTACTGAAAAAGTATTTGAATGACTTTAAATGTCAAGGCAGGTGAATTATTCAGAGTAGGAGGGTTTGGGGGTCAACAAAAGGCCTTGATTTCCTCAGTTTGGTATGAAAAATCTAAATCCCTCCCAAATATATGGCTAGGCACGTAATCATTAAATAAATGATATCATAATGCCAAGTCAAGTTCAAAAAAATGTGATATAAATCTTCAAAAAATAAGTTTAATTCTCGTCGAAAAAGACTAACGCTTGTATTGATAAACCATGAAAACTTTTCATTCCACATAGCTGACACAAAACTGATAGACAGACACCAAAATTATGAAATTCCACAAAAATCTGTCGTTCAAAAATTTATTCAAAATGAAAATGTGTTGAAAGGCTTAAGAGAATAAATCCTGATTGTAAAATAAAAGTTTTTCTTCCACTTCTTCTTTTTTATATAGAAAAATAAAATCTGAAATGAAAATTTCTATTTGAGAGAACAGCAGTTTCATAGTAGAGAGAGCCAGCAAATGTAATTCATTATTTTACGCCTGAGAAAGTTTTATTATCAAAAAAATGGAGAAGAAAAAACCCTTTTAGTACCATCTAGCCAGTCCTCTTCTCTCTCTTAAAATGCAATTTAAAATAAAATAAAAAAAAATATTTCCTTTATTCTCCATAACCCCATCGGATGATACCATGAGCTATCTATCTACAGGAACCGAAAATCTACCCACCCGAAAAGTCATAATTGACACATAATTTTTCAAGAGAGGACATTTTCGAATGTCATTTACATGAATATTATTATTATTTTCTTAAAAAGTTATAATTGCATGGTCATGGATATAATATGTCTATTTTATATGCTACACAAAGTTATGTATATATGAATGTGAAATTTTAATCTTCATACTAAGGGAGTCTTAATTTGATTTTCCTTCCAAAATGGACATTATAATAAATTTTATTATGAATCGTTGCTCTTACAAACGTTCATTATGTGCTCGTGCAGGACATACACTTTGTGTTACAAGATTTGACTTTTTATTGTTCTGAAAAATGGGGAGTGACCATATAGGATGTGATGCCGCATTTTTTGAGTGATGATTATGAGGTTGTAATTAGATTATGAGATTCATATTGCTTTGTGGATGTTCAGGTTGATGGACGTAATTTTACATGGAAATGTGCTCACTCGAGTTGAAAAGCTAAGCTTAAAGTAAGGGGTCGTTCACTTATTACGTTCGCTTTTTGGGGGGAGGGGGGTCTGAGGTTTTGTAACAGGTCCAACAAAGAAAAAAATACGCCTGGAAAATTTGTAACAAGGGGGGGGGGTCTAAAATTTAGTTTTTTTTGCGTAACGTAATAAGTGAACGACCCCTAAGACAGAATGCCTTTTAGTGATTCGAGTGATCTCAGAAAAATCTTGATTATTCTTTTGGCAAGAGTGGGTTCGATTCCCATCAAATAAGGCTGTTGCTTATAATTTTCTCAAAAAGCCTGTCGTCTTTAAATTCAAATTTTCAAGCATTTTACAAGAAAATTACACAAACATGATGCTTCACTGATTCGAGAAATATTGAATCATTTAAAGCCAGTCAGACAGACAAAATTGCTTTAAAAAATCAGTCTAAAACCAATTTTCAATCCCTTTTTGAGCAGAGCAACAGCAATGAATAAGAAGAGTAAGATTAATTATTTTAGCAATATGAATTACTTGATCCCACGTATCATTGAACATACAATTATTATCATACCGTAATTTACATCTCCTATTTCGTAACATCTCTATTTTTTGCAGAACGTCATTCAATTTTAATGTCTCTGCTTAAACCCAAGGGAGAAGTTCCATTTAAATTTGATTACTTTTCATTTATCTTCCGAAAAATTGATTACTCATGTGCGTGAAGATTATAGGAAGGAAGAAAAATCTCATTAAAATTTATTCGTATTTTTGCATCCTTTTTTGAAGAATTTTGATTGGAAAAATTTTTTTGCAATAAAATGAGTTAAAAAAATTCAGTTCTAGAAGCTTATATCATACAGAATATTTATAATCTCCAGTTTTCAATGAATCATATCCAAAAGTCATAATCCCCAGTCAGCAAAAAACTTTTTAATCTATAAATTTCCAATTTTTTTTTCATCACAGAAAAAGTTTAATGTATTTTGGTTGTGAAAGGTTTTTCATTTGATTAACTTTTCATTTTCTTCCAAGAAGTTTTGTTAGCGAACCCTTCAATGACATTAAGCATGATGATTTTCAATCCATTTTAAGATTTCAATGTCATCCTTTTGACACGAAATCTTTTAATATTGCATCATCAATCAAATTTCTGTTTTGAAAACTCGTTCTTTGGGTATTGATGAAAGGGGGGATTTGGGATGTGTTAAGGAAAAACATCGGAAAATGAAAAATACATTGATGGAAATGTTTTCTTCGTACTTGTTGGATTTCTTAAAGTATTTTCAAATGTTTTTTAAAAAAAAAACTTTAAGGGATAACTTGAATTTGCTATAATTTATTTTTAAAAATCAAAACGACCGTTAAATATTGGAAAATTTGAATAGTTGATTCAAATGAAAACTGACCGTTATAACTATTTGCTATAAAATTCAAACTAAAACTGACCGTTATATTTCTTCAAGTTTTAAAATGAATAAAAATTTAAATCAGAATTCGAAAAAAATCTCAAAAATAACTTTTTCTTCTTAATCTTAAATTTTTCAACAATATTCAGCTTTAACTTTCAAAAATTTATGTAAATTGCCCAAAACACGTGTCAAACACCCCCACATTCCTTTCTAACAATATTACAAGAAAAGAAATTTATTCATCCTAATTTAAACAAAATTAAAATCAACACCCAAGTTGCTTCAGGTCACTGACATAGAAAACACATTTACTTTATTCAAAATAAACTCATTAAACTGAACCAATAATCGATAAAATTACAAAACTTTTTAGCTCAAAAGTTCATAATTTTCAAGTAAATTGTTCATTAAATTTTATGAAAAAAGAACAAACTTTTCTCACCTCCGCAAACAGTTTGCATAAAATTTCACTGATATTTGCTCCAAAATTTACGGTAATTGCTCTAATAAATGTAAATTATTCCCTCCAGTTGAAATTAAATTAGTTGATTGTTTAATTCAAGCTTTATTATTTAAACATATGCAGCACACATGAGTGAATTTAAATTCCTATATAAACTTATATCATGCAAATAAATGTCAAAATTAGATATTATTTAAAGCAAATATTGCAACAGCTTTTTTCCATCCACCCCACGAAACAAAGCTCAATGAGCACAAGAGTTGGGCCATTAAAATCGATTAGTAAATTTATTGATGCGCGCAAATGTTTAAAGGTGGAAAATTTTGAAAATGAAATGAAAAGTTTCTCTATTTTCACATTTGGTAGGTCCTTGGGGAAATTTTGTCAATTTTTATTGAAGTTTTTTTTATGTATAAATTTGCAGGATTTTGGGAATTTTTGTTCTATTTGTCTTTTGTCAATTCTAGGCAACTTCTATGGCGACTGTTTTGGTCGACTTTGTGGAGAGGACCCGTCAAGGCCTTCCTCCCTTAACGCATTCCATAATATCTAAATAACCAACAAAATTCTGACAATTTCCCCTCAATGGCAATTTGCACAATAATTTTCATTTTAATATTTCGTACTTATTTCTAACTTCTATCCTATTTTCTTACTTGACTGTCAGAAATTTGCTGAAGTCAGCGTTAGTTTCGCCTCAGGAATGAAAAAGTTTTCTTTACGCTTTACACTTTTACTATGGAAAGTTTGTAGCATATAGAAGTGTGTTCAAGAGTTCATACTTTGGCTTTTTAATGAGCTTATTACTTTGCATAAGGTAAAGGTATTTCTATTACTTTTCTATTGTAAAAGGAGGGTTGTTGTGTCATCTGTGTTACAAGTATTCATAGATTTAACAATATTGAATTTTGTTATCTAAAAAAATAACATTACGATTTTTCTTCATCTTCTGGGGACTAACAACTATCTAATATACTTAGTGATGAAGCTATGATTTTTGATTTTCATCCATTTTACTACCAAATTCCTACATCTCTGGTTGGTTCCTCGCTATAAGCTAAGTCTAATCCTAAGGTACAATACGTACCAATACCAAGCCCTACCTAACCCAAGGGTATAGCAAATAACCGCCATCTAAGACTAAAACCTCAAAATCCATTTCAATTAAAAAATAAAGCGCCATTTCCCTTCCTTATCGATAGCACTAACCCTCAAATTTTTTCAAATAAACTTTCCTTTTAAGCTCTCAAACACAAAATTGAGATTGCGAAGGATAAAAATGCATTTTTACGAACTCAATTTGGAATTTTTTTCCATAAAAGAAAAGAAGAAGATATTTTTCTTCATTTCATTGCCTTACGCGGATGGAATGAAAAGGAGAACTTATCCGTGTGCTCTTTTTATTGAAATGAGTAGAACCATTAGCAATTTAATGAAATATAATAAAAAAGTAAAACTCTTTCTCATCTTGAACTTACGATGAATATCTAATTTAAAGCCTTGTTCAATCCCCGATTCAGGTATGAGACTCTGCTCCGCTCGACATGACAAATATTTTCCTTGATCATCCAATACGGGTGTGTACGTTAAAATTGATCTTGTTAAATTTCCATCAGATGATGTCTGTATTATGTCAAAAAAATAGAGAAGAGAAAAAAAAACATGAGAAATGAAGAATAATAAGAAAAAAGCTCATTTGATTACTCAGCAATTTTGTTAACACAATAAAAGCGGAAACGAAAGACTTCCTTGAAGTTGGTTTGATTATTTTGGTAGGATGTTGATTGAGAATGCATGAAATTGGCTATGTTGTGTAGATTGTTGTCAGTAGTCGGTGTTTTCAAGGTTAGAGTGGACCATACTTCAAATTTGGTACCATTACTTCTAGTGAGGGCCATTTAAGAGGTTTACAAATAAAAATCAGTACTCATCATGCAGATACAACAAATTCCTAGTTCCCTTTCACAGCACATAACCTCAAATTTCATCATAAATTCACACAAGTTCAAAAAACCACCCAAATGACCCTGTAATCAACTAAATTGCATCCCAAACATCCTCTCATCATCGGCTAATTCATCAAACCAACTTCACAGGATTTTCATTTCCTCATGACGACCACCATTAGTACGAATAATCGAATGAGAATGAAAAACACACAGCAATGACTCACCCATTCTTTAGTTGTTCTTAATTGCGACGAGCCTTTCCACCATGAAATTAATGGAGCCGGTCGACTTCCAGTTACTTCGCACTTTAAATCGTACGAGTGATTTGCAGATAAATATTTTACATCTTGATCTAATCTTATTGTTAATGGACGCACTTGATGAGTGTAATTAAACGAAGAACGAGAAAAAGTTTTTCGAAAGTCAAATTAGCATAAATTTTATCTTGGATTGGAGTTTCTGAAGATTTTTTTCTTCTTTCGTCTTGTGATTAATGATAAGGAATTTACTGAGATTTTAGCTTTTCTGCTTTAATTTTTATTTTATGACTAAGATTTTTTAGTAGTTATAATAACGGATTTTAAAATTTTGAAAAAAATAACGGATTTCAAAATTTCAAAAATAACTGATTTCAAAATTTCAAAAATAACGGAATTTAAAAATTTTAAAAAGTTTCAAATCCCATTAAGACAAAATAAAATCCCTAAATCGACTCAAATTAATCTCAGAATCCCTAATTACTCAACAATCATTAAATTAAATTTATTTCTTCAACTCACAGTTCAAATCGAGTGTGACTGTACTTGTTAAAGGATGAGTAACATCATTATTCGATGCTTGGCAGACGTAGCTATTATGTAAATCTTTACGCTCTAATTTGTATAATTGTAATGTATTTTTGACTTTTTTATCTACGATTTGAATTGACGTTGTATTGAGGAGGACATTGTCACGCCACCATGTTACTTGAGGCAAGGGACGACCTATAAAAGAAGATAAATAAATTATGAATTCATTAAAATTGAGAATTTCATCGCCAGCACAAAAATCAGATAATGAATAAATTTTTCGAGAAAATCGTTAATCGTCAGTCATAACTGCGAGTGTAACTGAACCATCATTAATGTTGTGGTTATCATCAAAATCTTCATTAAAATTCATAATTAAACCAGAAAGTTTTTGGAATTATTATCGCTGTTTCTGTAATATTAAATTTATGTCGCATTAAATTTCATTAGATATGGATTAATTTGCCTTTGTTTCTGTTAAATTTGCGGTTGTAGATATTCCTAGTATAGACTTAGTTAATCTCTACTGATTAAAGCGCATTTCTTCATATATAATTGAAACAAAAAATAACTGCTAAATAAAATTTGAAAAATAACGGTCAAAAAATATTTAAAAAATAACGGTTAAAAAATATTTGAAAAAATAATGGTTAAAAAATTTGAAAAATAACGGTCAAAAAATATTTGAATTCTCAATCACTGACCCTCTGGCCTCCTCTGACCAACCATTTGACTCCCCCAACAAATTTGTTAAACAACAGACGAACGGAAAGAAGCTTTCATTAGAATTGACGAAAAATTCTTCATTTCCAACAAAAGATTATCCCGTAAATCGAATTAATCACAAATTAGTTTGATCGACTGATGCAGCTATCGACGAGCATTCATTCCTTTCCATTTTTTATGTCGATACCAAATGATACTCCATTAAATCGCTTCTGTACGTTTTTTTCTTTCATACAACTCAAATGAATACATCGAGTACGTGTAACATTGCCTTTTATCACATTCGTTCAACTTTTGCTTTAAAAAGGCAGCAAAGAAAAGAGCTTAAAGCACATCACAAAACACCAGAGAAGAAAAGAAAAAATATAATCAAAGCCAGCGGCAACAAAAAATATACACATACATGTACACACATATAATCGATACATTTTTGTCAGAAAATTTATGAAAATTTCTTCTATGTTAGCAGATGAGATGAAAAAAGAATAAAATAATATGGATCGGAAAGAAAGTTTAAGGCTGGCATTTTTTAGGCGGGTTAAAGACGAAGAATTTTATGTAAATTCATGTTGCAAATTTATAATAGGAAATTTCCATACTCAAATATAATTTATTCATCTATTAGGGATGAGAAAAAGTCAAGGATTTTTGAAACATTTCGTGGGAAATTTTCCTTTTTATTGATTGTTTGATTTTTCAATGCTTCTTGAATAATAAGGAAATTTACAAGAAAAATTGTCGAGAATATTTTTTGGAAGAATTTTTATTCATTGTTGCAGATGAATGAAGCATAAACTGTAATATATGTAAAAAATTATTTTCAAATTCATAACAAGTCATGATTTCTCAGCAGAAAATTGCGACGTTTTAAAGAAGAAAATGTTTTAAGATTTAATATGGATTTTGTAGACTGCTTTAAGTGATATTTATGTTTGAGCAAAAATTAGGAATGCTGAATTCAGCTCAGCTGATAAGTGATGAATTCAGCTTAGCTTAATAGTGCTGAATTTAGTTCAACTGAAAAATTCTGAATTCAGCTCAGCTGAATAGTGCTGAATTCAGCTCAGCTGAATAGTGCTGAATTTAGCTCAGCTGAATAGTGCTGAATTTAGCTTAGCTGAAAAGTGCTGAATTCAGTTAAATTGTTCAGCATTCAGTGTTTAGTTCAGCTCAGCTGAATATTGCTGAATTCAGCTCAGTTGAATAGTGCTGAATTCAGCTTTGACAAAAAGTGCTAAATATTATTTTTGTGAATGTCAAGCTGTGTTTAACCCAAGAAATTTTCATCTCCAACAACAGCCCTTTTCAATTTTACCGATGCGATCCACTCTCATCACAATTACTAAAAATGGATTTCAATAAAAATATTTCAAAAATTCTATTCGTGCCTTGCCTAAAGTTACGAATATTCATAAAATTACGAATTCATCCTCTAAGCGGAATTCGGAGATCTTAAGGAAAGAAGACTTGGCATATCCTATCAGCAGATGTAGACATAATTTAATAAGCAACAATCTTCAAAATAAATTATCATCAAGTAGGCTTCTTAACATGAGTACACGTGTCGTTGACTGATTTTTTCTTTCAATAAAGCCTTTCCTTAATCTCTACCAGTTAGAACGTCTACTCAATCCCATCCGTCTACATCATCATAAACAGAGTCAACAGCAACAAAAGAAATCCTTTCAGTGCCTCGTAATGAATTTTACATTTTTCATTTTATGACTTTAAGGAATGGAGAAAAAAGAATTGTTCGTATTTGTATGGAAATTTGTAAAATCATGTAAGATTACTCATTTGATATGGCATAATCTTAATAATTCTCTGTTATTGTGATGATGCAAGCGTCTACGCATAATGTAAAATATTTTTTATGGCTTAAAAAATAACAACAATATCAAGAAGATTCTCGTGTTGTCGAAAGTTTTCCTCATTTCTTCTTCCTCTTTCGTCTCCTTTTCCTTCAATCTTAAATGACAAAATTAAATCAATTTGTCGACATTGAGAATTTTTTCTCTTTATTTTTTACGACGAAATCACATAAAATGACTTTTTGCCTCTAGAAAAAAATATAGGCTTGTGTCGAATGTTTCTCAAAACTTGTAAGAGGCAAAGGCGCATTTTGTTGGGCAGGAATTCTGCTAACAGAAGAATCATGAGGACAGTGCGATTCCTTGTCTTATCGACAGTAGGTTCTGCGGTAGTGATTGAGGAAAATCAGTTTCTAAAAGGAATTTAACTAACGCCTAGTGCTAGAAGTAAGGTTTACTGATTTCTGGTCTACTTCCTAGCCAATTAGCTACCTTCACACTAAAATTGTCGACAACAGACGATCGATGATTAATAACCGATAGAATCAGTCAGCTTGATAAAGGATCCAGTTCAACCAGTCAAATCTAGAACAATCTAGCTCTCAATCCAAAAAAACCAAGTTGACATGAACGAATAAAAAACGAAATCGCAAGATTCGACATCAAACGCAGCTTCAGAAGCAGCACGAATGTGACGACAAAAACAGCAAACGTTTTTTTTTCACTATAAAAGCAATAAACTCAAACATTGTGTATTGTATTAGCACTCGTTTTCATATTATTATATATAGATATAGGCAAACTGTCTCGATACATTTTTTTTATTTTTGTGAGCTTCTGCAAATTTATTATTTCACACAGAAAATACATCTGCATGAGAATTTTTATTTTCGTCAGCTTCTTCATGCGCGTGTAGATGCGTGTCTATATATAGTAGTTGTAAAGATATAGAAAAGTGGCAGCATGAAAACCCTCAATTTCCTCTTAAAATTGATCGTAAAATCATTCGCTAGCTGAATACAAAATTTACCTTAAGCACACACATAGATTTCGTTTCTTAACAACAAGCCAACAAGATATATTGCGAATGAGAATTGGTGAAAATAAAGAAACCGACCCCTATGTACAGGGCGCGTTAAGATCTATGTAAATATATTGCAATCTTATACACTTTCGTAAATATCTTTTCAAATCATTATCATCATCCTCAAGTATTATGCCTTTCGTATAATAACACACATATTATCAAGTGCCTTTACGAGTAGTGCTTTATATGCTGGAGTTTAAGGATGATAATGTTGTTATGTCTGTATGGCTGGTTATTTATCAAGCATTATGTGTTTATTTCACTAAATTATGGCAATTGTTTTGCTGATGCTTTTTGGGACTCTGTGTTTTGGGGTTATCTGTCTCGAGGGGTTATCCCAGGCTGCTCACGACTGTCTCGTTGTCACAGTCATAAGGTACTGAAGAACACAACCAACTAAGCAACTTCAGCTCATACGAAGTTAAGGCTAATAAATACTAAATTTCATCCAATTAAGCAATTATTCAGAAAAATTCCAAAATGGCTGCCCCTCAAAATTACTCAAACCATAAATTCTCCCAAATCACAGTATACCTCTCCTACTCGTTTCCATCTTCACATCGCAACCACACTAACTCGATTGATCAATATATTGATGAATAGCAATGTATAGCATACTATTCTTTACATAGTCGATGCTGCAATTTTCATCATAATAGATTTCTCTACGAAGCCAATCAAAAGAGCTACAACCAATAAAGTGCAAACATGATATCATTGCGGTTAATGATTGACACGTTAAAATGCGATAAACACTTGATATCTGCATTGATTCTTTACTTATATCTATCAACATCTATATACACACACTCAAATGTCTACGTGCACAGGTTTGCTTCGGTTTTTTAAATGGAATTGCTGAGATTTTCATAGCATACATGGTGAATGAGTAGCAGCACTTGAAAGGCACTTCATTAGTTTAATATAATCAATCAATTTATAATATTCACTGATTGAACATGTAATTGAGTAAATATTGTTGAATCGTTTTATTGAATGCATTAATTTAGATTGAATTTCAATCAATTTTGAATAGATTCAATTTTGCTTTCTATGGAAATTAGCTATTGTGATGTTCTAGTGGTTAAATGATAGATAACAATGAAGTTACATGAATGTGTTTTTTAATTTTCTAAGTTGTTATATTCATTGCTTTGTGAAGTTAACAAGTAGCTCAATTGACTCTACTTCTGCATTTAGGCTATGAAAAATCTACAATCTTGAATTTGGCGCGAACGATCAATTACAAATCAGTGCAGGCTTTATTTCCTCAACTATCAAAATGAGCTTTAAATTCAATCCACAATTGTTGGGGAAAAAATCATTAAATTAATAATTTAATATTCCACGTATCGTGCTGCATGCCCATCCTGGATGATCAGTATTGATTAATCATCCCATTATACTCTCAGTAAACGTGATGATTTCCACTTACATTGATGAAAAGGATATCGTTATGACTCGCAATAATTTTCCAATTCATTCTCGAAAATAATAATGAGATAAAGCTTGATAAAGTGTTAACTTACCTCCACTTGCAGCACATGTAATATTAATGGAAGCTCCTTCGTTATATGGACCAAGTATATAGTGAGGTAGTTGAGTGCCTTTTGCATCAAATATCGTGATGCTATCAGGTGGCACTGTGAATATTAAAACATAAAAAATTGGGGCATGAGCAAGTCGCTCGCATTAATGTTAATGAGGTGTAGAATTATATTATTTTTTTTTTGTAATTTATTATTTATGTAACATGGACATAACATTTACCTATAACACTCAACTGAATTTTTATATTTCGCGTTGGACTTTTAATAAAATCCACACGACAACGATACAATCCATTATCCTGTCCTTTAACATTCGTTATAATAAATGATGATAATGATGTTGTATTAAAATGAGATCGTCCATTGAGGCTTCCCGTACCCTCATGATGTAAGCCTTTCTCCAGCATCTCCGTATGTCGTACATCAAAGCTGTATATAGGCGTACTTTGACCTTCCTTATACCATATAACAAGTGATACTCTATCAGCATCAATTTGTGATGTTAGGTTGCATGGTAAACGTGCTGTGGTGCCTTGTACTGCTTCCACATGAAACAGTGGTGCTGCGTGTGTACAAGTGAATGTTGGAGATTTTTGTTATGAAATAAATGAAAGCAATTAAATTTAATTAGAATAGAAAAAAGGAAGAAAAAAAGATTGAATAAATTTCTCCTCATCTCTCACATGACTCTTGCTATGCATGAGATGACAGAAAGTGTAGAGATGAGAAGAAGCAAAAAAATTAAAGAGATTTTTCCACATAAAAGCTTTTCCTGTTTCCTTTTTATATAGTTTTCTTTTTGTAACGTGATTAAGTTGTTGGAAAAAGTTTTAATGGTTTCTTAGTTTTAGGATTTTTTGTGTGATTATTTAAGCTGGAACTTAAAATTACTAGTCTAGTGTCTATACATTAGGAAGTGAACACAATGATTCAGTTGTACGACAGTAGGACCTCTGGGACTGGTTGCTCCATATACCCTAGGGTATACACTACCTCAGGGGTTACCATAGGAGTATAGCACTAGGGTATAACTAAGAATATAAATTTGATTCTTATCAGAAGTCGATATGACAAGAATTCGTCCAAATACACCCTAAATTTCTGTCCACGCCTTAAAAATATAACTGATTCAGGTCCTAATCTACAAAACAAGATTCTTTCAAATTAAATATGAATATTTTAATCTAAGTATGAAAAAATTCAATCCATCAATTCTCAAAGCTTGTTCACATGACATACTCAAAATAATTACACATTCATTCTGTTTAACTTAAAATGCCTCCCAAACTCGACTCCCATTCAGCCTCGGAAGTGAAATGGAAATAGTTGAAAGAGAAAGAAAGAAGAATGAATAACCTAAGTGGTATTGAAATGGATTGAATGTGTGTTTTTGAGAGGATGAATATAAAATATTAAAGCATTTTTGAGGTTGACGTTTTGTAAAGCCTGAGCTTGTAACGTATAGACTCACATGTTTGCATACATGTTTATGTAGATTCATATAATTTAACACAGAAAAATAAAGTAGGAAAAAATGAGAAGACGAAGGTAAATAAAGAAAAAGAAAAGGAAGAAGAAAAGTTGAATGTAAACACCAAAGTATCTAAGTATTATACATGGAAGAAGAAACACCTAGAGGAGTATATAACGCTGATGATGATGATGATGATATTGCTCATGAAGGTGGAAAAATAGACAAGAGAAATGGCGGGTCTGATGGTGGAAAAAATACATATTAGTTGTATAATTTTGTGAATTTGTCTTCATTATTCATCAGGAAGAAGGTAGTTTAGTATGCATTAAATGAATTGTTAAAAGAAGAAGATTTTCGGGTCGTATGTCTTTATGAGAAATTTTCCTCAACATAAATTTTCATTTTACCCCCTTACCGTCCTTTATTTGTTTCTTTACAAATTATTGATCATTTGTTTTTGTCTTCTGATGTGAGTTATTCATTTTTTGTTCTTAAAATTGAGAGATTTCATGGTTTTCAGGTGTTTTAACTTGGGAATGTTTCAACTAGGTTGTCTAGAGTTGCATTCCATAAAATAATAGAACACAACTTTGTAAGCCAAAGCAAAAATTAAGTGAATGGTGAACCTATAACAAGGAGTGTAGCCAGGGAAAGAGGTTGGGGGTAGGAGTGCAAACCTAGTCCAGGTTCCACAAAACATCAAAATACCTTTAAAAAACTAAACTCCCAAAAAGTTAACGAGTCCCCCTCATCTAGTATTTAAATATCTTCTTTCATCTCATTAATGATGAACCAGATATTGTAGTGGCAAATCTTTTTTGCTAGTTCCTTAATCTTCTTGCCTTTCACCCAAACCAAAGCACAATTCGAGACAAAAAGAGGAAATTTTCTCATTTCATTTTAGTTTCTTCTTAATCTTATCAACCTTAATAATACATGCTAACACACATATGTGTGTATAAATGTGTAGCTTTGTACGTGTAATATTTCTTATTTTATGAAAATCGTATGTTTTTTTGCTGCAAATACTAACGAACGGATGTTTGTGGATTTCTTGGGGCAAATTTTTATTTGCTCTTCTTTTTCTTTGATGTGAAAATTCTTGGTCGACTGTCTACGTGGAACTCAATATCGCGTAATGAACGAGACGTTTCTTATTCATACAGTTTTGTGGCTGTTTTTGATCAGAAGGAAAATTCGATGAGTTGGTTAGTCTCGATTATTTGTTGATTTTCTTGGCTGCTTTTGATAACTTGCAAGATTGCTTTAATGTTCATCTTATTAAATTTGTATCGTTTTCAAGGTTAAGGGTGTGCAGATTAAAAGGCTGATTATTTGAACCACGTGTACTTGGTTGGTGCCTCATTCATAGGCCAGTTTTTTGGTCTAGCGTATACTCTACTACCCTGGGGTAACGTAATGTACCTTGGGTAGCGCTAGAAACCAGCTCGATGGGGTAAACTGAGAATTTTTCCTCTCAGTTCAAAAAATTCTGATTATGCACCTGAACCTGGTAATATTTAGCTATCTAGTAGTGAAGCAGACCAAGCAGAACTATCAAATTATGACAGCACTTAGAAAGAACTGACGTTTCAAACGCTTTCACTTTAACATGAAGTAAAAATACTGATACTCAGCATGTATCTACCTCAGTAGCAAACCAACCATAACCTTAATCCAAAATATATAGAACAAAATTTGAATTTAAATCTCCATAACGATAAAACCCTCTCGATACCTCATTAATATGAAAATTTACCACTTAAATGCCATAAAATTCACCGCAAAAAAGAATTTACCAGAAAATGTTGAATTATTCATATTGGCAATTAAAATTCAGCGAAGCTGTTAATTTTATTATTAGAAATTCAATTAGTCGCATTTTGCTAATTTTCATATTTTCCAATGATTTACTTTAAACACGTGGGAACGTTTAAGTCTTCATTTCCCCTAAATTTAAATATTTCTTGAAGGTAATTAGAGAGATTTTGTAAGGTTTATACTAAATGGCGGCGTGAGTTCTTGTTATTGTTTGTTGGGTCTAATTTCACGTGATATTTCAGAGATTGTAAGTTGATATTTTGTTGCTGGCACTTCATGGAAATTGATGGATTTTTCGTTGATCTTTTAACATTGTGGAATTAATTATTTTTTAATGAAAAAATCTGTTTTTTTTAACTTTATAATATTTCTAGGAATTTTCTTAATTTACAAAAATTTATTCTAATTTTTTAACAAAATATTTTTCAATTTTACATAGAACAGCAAACAAAGTATTTCTGAAGCATATCCACAGCAATATCTTCGACATAAATCATGGGTTAAAAAAACAAAAACAGGAAAGTCTTGAGCAAATTTAATTTAATTAATAACAATTTTACGAGAATTTATTGCAGAGTAGCGAAAATATTTACATACGCACTAAAATTGCTTAATGATTTATGCTATTTACTGCTTTCCAAGATTTATGGCTTCAACATAAAAATGCTAGGGGATGGAAACTTAATTTTAAAAAATTGCAAAAATTTCTGGGATTTTTTTCTGTCGAGTTTTTAAGAAATAACGAATGGGGTCGCTTTCAATTTGGGGAAAGAGAGTCTATATTTTCACTATATGGCTCAAAAGTGTATATTATCTCCATTTGGATTATGAGTTGTTAGGTAGCCGCTCTGGCAAATTTTCCATACAAATTTTGTCACTATGAGAGGTTCATAATACAATGAACATCCATCAAATTACTTAAAATTTCACATTTCAAGCCTTAAAGCTATCATCCCACCCACCCTACTTCAAAAATACGATTAAAAAGCTTCCCCATATTTCATCAAAAAGCAACCTTAACCTACGGCAAAAAAAAAAACAAAATAAACAGAACAACAAATGACATCTCATCCACCAAAATCTAATTTCAAATATATGCCAAGCGAAATGTGGAAAGAAGAGTTTACCATGGCATCTCTCGAGAGCTCCCATCTCACATATATCTCTTTTTAAATTCTATTTGTGTTTACATTTCGAGCATCGTTTGTCAATAGAATGCCTTTTTTCCTTGTTTTTCTTATTCATTCATTTTTCCTCTTCAACAAACAAACATAAAAACACACACAGTAAAGTAAATTCTGTGTGTGTGCGTATGGATAAAATTTAAAGTTGAAGAGAAAACAAAACTTGAATTTCAGCTACTTTTCATTATTTATTCTCTCTCGTTTGCCATTTTTTTTACAAGATATTTTGTAACATCATCAACTTTTCTTTGTTCGTATTTGCACGCGCTTCAACAATAAGTGAAAATATGAGAAGAGGAAGCGCAAGTGTGTGAAAATTCATAAGGAATGAGATGAGAGGGCGCACATTATCAGCTCTGTAAATATGGAAGCTTTTTGTGAAAGTTTTTAAGTATTTTTGCTGACTTTAGTTGAAGAAAATTTCAAAAGGAAAAGTTTGTTGAATTTTTATGAATAAATAGTTGTTAAAGGATAAAGATTGGAGTGAGCAGATGCCTGTGGAATAAAATTAATGTTCGTGGAAGGAAGTTTTGAATAAAACCACTGATGCTGACTGACTTCTAAGTCTATATTTCATAGATTCATTTAAAATATAATTTTTGGTTGTCCTCTGCTGACGATGACCTTATTATGCAGATTGACTCTGGCATATGTATCTACCTGCAAGCCAACCCCAAAAATCAATAGAATCAAGCCTACACCTTACAAATCTAAGCAAAAAACTTTATTCACAAAAAAGATCAACATTTCATGTGTATATCTATCGATACATCCGGATATATCACAAATCTATTTACATTATCAACAAACTTAAAACTTTTCTTTATAATCTATCCAAAAATAACACAAACTCCCCCCAATCGATTGACCAAACAAACAATATTCACATCCTTTCTCTCTATTGACCAATTGACCAAAGCATCAACAAACAAAGCACCGACAAAGAGCATCACATTTCGCAAAAAGAAGTCAACAATTTAAATAGATTATGTGGAAATGTATGCATGGCTCTTCTTCACTTTCCCATGTCGGTGTGATATGTTGTATGTTCCTCATTTATTTTATTTCATAAAAAGGATTATGGCTTTCGCAACAAAACAAAAAAAATGAACAGAACAACAAGACGGAGAGTAGGAAAAAAGCTCTTCGGTGATCCACTTTCTCGTAGTCTTTTTGTATGTTACTTTTTACTGTGATGATGTTGGCTGTTGATAGGGGTTGGTGGGTAGTTTTTTGAAAATGCCAGTGAAAGATTTTCAAGGTCAAGATTGGAGAAAATGCTCAAAAATTATGAATATCAGCCTTTTTTACGTCAAAATATCTTACAGCACAGTAGTCCCCAGCACGCAGGTTGATCATCAATGCTGTAGTAAAGAGGGAAAAGATTCCTTGTACAGGACCCTGAATTGATCAGCAATAGAAACAAGTTTATATTCTTAAAATTCTAAGTCCCGACCCCCTAGCAACCCCTAAACTTTGTTATGAGAAAGAAAAATTTTCTCATTTTTTCTGTTGTTTACTTAGGCACGAGCAAAAAAGGAAGTATGATTTGATGGACGGCATAATAAATGTGCTGTATATATTACTTATGACCATCTTTATACTACATGTATGTAAAATGAAATATGAAACGTCATCCGAATCCTTGAATTAAGTCTAATAATATGCCATTGTTATTGTTCTTGTTGTTGCCTCTTGTTATTGCTCTCGTTGGATTTACAAAGGCAATTTTCTCAAAAAAGAAAACTCTTTCCATTTTCATCTCTTACTGATGTTTATTTTAAATATAACAAAATGTTATTTCTCCTCCACATCCGTAAATGTATGACTGTATGTACATATTTGTCCTTATAATGCGTAAACACAACATGACATTTCAAGAATTCTATTAATGTCTTCTTTTTCCCTTTCCTTCCATGTTCATGACTTTTTTTTCGCTGAGTTATATTCGCACGGTGGTTTTGGTTGTGATTTTCTGAGGAATTGACATATTAAGGATTTTTTTTGCCTCGTAATGTTCTTTTGTTGACAAGCATTATTAGTCATATAGGAAGAAATAAGCTTATTGAGTTGTTTAAAAATTATATGAGGAAAATGTGAATGTTCAGTAAGCTCAATTAAGAATCGTTCATTGAACAGCACATTTCAGTTAATGCTAAGATGTGTCTAATGCCCAGGCCAGTGGGGTAGGCAGAAAGTTTTTCGGTTCAAAAACCCTTGCAATTTTAAATAATTTTTTGGTTTGGGCCAATTTTTATTTAAATATGGGTGGATATCCACCCTTTCACCTTCTCCCCCTTGGGTACGCCACTGGCCCAGGCCATTCAAAAAGAGCAACCAAATTTCATCCACATGACAAAAAAAACTTCGTCCTTCACCCAAAGAAGCACAAAAGTACCAGCAAATTAATTCATTTTACATGTCTTAAAAATGTAATCAGCTCATGAATCTCCGGTTCTATTAACACGCCTAAAATTTTTCTACAGCCATCGTCAATCACATTTTGGTAATCTCACTTGATATACTAAGACCGTGATCTAAAAAAAGGAACAAGGATTTTTACTTAAAAAATTTCCATAAGCCATGCGAATATGATAAAGAAGCTCGCGAATCCCATTACGAATGCCCTCTTTTTTTTCTACGAAAAGCGGCCTTAAAATTGAAAATTATTGTTCTCTATACAGGAAAATATTATTGGATTCTTGTACATGCTCGTTGTTATTTTTCCACGCGAATCGGCAAAGCTCCTTAAAAATCTATATTTGTTTTCATTACTGTTCAGTTCAAAAGAATTCTTAACGTAGGAGTTATCCACAAATGATGTCCTTTTAAAAATGGAATTTTTTGACTCCAGCCTTCTCTTGCCACTTAATTTTCTATGGAATGACAAACACTTACAGTCGAGTCTAGATCACATTTTACTCGAATCATGGACGTCATAAGTGAACCACCCCCAAAGATGAAAGCATTTTCTACAAAAATTTCTCAACTTTCTCAAAGCTCACAGGTTTCCATGTCCAGTCTTAACTTAAAATAAAATGAGCATAATTGAAATTTTTTTGTTTCTCTCATCTTAAAAGTTTTTTTTTCTCATGACGACTGAAAAAGTCGTAGGAAACGGAAATACGCTTCCTGATGTTCATATTCAAATTCACATCCACTCGTGACTTCATTTTCGTCGAGGGAAAGAAGCAGAAAAAAATGAATTAAATTCAACTTTACATCAGTCAAGAGGGCTTCATTTCGTTTGAGATATTAAAACAGATTAAATATTAAACAATGAATTTTAAATAAACAAATGAAAAATACTTTGCGAAAAATATTTTCAGTGATAATAAGTAAACAAAGAAATGATGAGTTTTTGAGACTTAAATAATTATTTCATTATTTTTTTTTGCGAGAAAAGATGGAAAGTTTTAAGCAGATTGGGTTCAAATTATGACGATAAGGTAGACAATTTTCTAAAGAAAAATATTTTTAAAATTTACAAAGTAATGTAAATCAGATTTTTGTATTCATCAAAGTCAAAAGTATTCAATTTCTTCAATTATAAAAGGATTAATATATTCCATTTGAATTTTGCCATCTTTTTTGACATAAATTTATAATTATTTCAAGTTCAATCTTAGTGAATGTAATTAAGTATTCAAAATATTTTTCGAAGTGGAAAGAATGAAGCTAACTTCACGTCGTATGAGATTTGAAAATTAAGAATCCGTTACAATTTTTCAAATATATTTCTAAAGCCAAAAACTGTCTTATTATATTTAAAAAATTGAAAAAAATTAGAAATCAACATTCATATTTTTCAAATATTAAAAAAATAATTTATTTCCTCTTAAAATACTGCGCCTTAGACTTCAACTCTCAACTTTTTTTAAAAACAAACTTTCAATTTTAGTTTCCAACAGGAGAAGCGTAATTTCCATTTCCATTTTCCTTTACCCGAGAACCTTCACGTTTCTCTGTTGATTGATTAATGCTAATCAAACTCATCATGAATTTTGATTAAAAACTTTGGAAAATCATTTTCGTGTGATTTCATTAACAGAATAATTGGAAATTCAAATTAACTTTGCGAAACATCTCATAACTTTTCTAATAACCTGGATTATTTTTAGCAGAATTTTTTAAGTCAATTTAATTTATTAACTTCCACGCATTGCGTGCAAGTTATTGTATTCACTTTTTTTGAGATTTTCACTAATTTTGATTTTTTCAGTCAACGGAAGCATGAATCTTTACGTTTTTGGTCTCATATGACAGGTATTGAAAATATCTATTACCTGAGGTATGTTTGGTTCCAGTCAGTTCCGTTCCGTTGGAACTAGACGCAAAAAACCGTTAAAAACCAAAAATTTGTATGGAAAATTTTTTATGCGGTGACTTTCATACAATTTCTTGTATTTGATACGATAGGCCGTACCTTAAAACCAAAAAGCGCTACTTAACATCTGAACTTTATGTCCATTTAGTGACCGAAAAATGCAAAAAACATGATTTTTTATGACAGTTGCGCCATTTTTGATTCCGCACTGGAATTAACATTTCAAGCCTTGAAATAGGCATAAAATGAAAGATCAAATCAGGATCTACATTTAATATCCGCTATGTTGGTACTTTAGAAGCTCCTGTAAAAAGTTACAGCATGAAAAAGATTGTTATAAAAATTATAACACTTTTGTTTACGTTACGTAAAATCCTTACGTTACGTAAAATTACGTAACGTGAATTTCACTTAAAAATATTTGAATGGACATAGAGGCCGTAGATGTTTACTGGATCTTATTTTATTGGACATAGAGGCTGGAGATGTTAACTGGATCTCGTTTTACGGGACATAGAGGCTGCAGATTATTACTGGATCATATTTTATTGTACAAAGAGGCTGTAGATCATTACTGGATCTTGTTTAATTAGACATAAAGGCTGTAGATGTTTACTGGATCTCGTTTTACTGGACATAGAGGCTGCAGATCATTACTGGATCTTATTTTTATTGGACATAGAGGCTGTAGATGTTTACTGGATCTCGTTTTACTGGACGTAGAGGCTGTAGATGTTTACTGGATCTCGTTTTACTGGACATAGAGGCTGTAGATCATCACTGGATCATATTTAATTGGGCATAGAGGCTGTAGATGTTTACTGGATCTCGTTTTACTGGACATAGAGGCTGTAGATCATTACTGGATCATATTTTATTGTACAAAGAGGCTGTAGATCATTACTGGATCTTGTTTAATTAGACATAAAGGCTGTAGATGTTTACTGGATCATATTTTATTGGACATAGAAGCTGTAGATCATTACTGGATCTTATTTTATTGAACATAGAGGTTGTAGATGTTTACTGGATCATATTTTTACTGGACATAGAGGCTGTAGATGTTTACTGGATCATATTTTATTGTACAAAGAGGCTGTAGATCATTACTGGATCTTGTTTAATTAGACATAAAGGCTGTAGATGTTTACTGGATCATATTTTATTGGACATAGAGGCTGTAGATCATTACTGGATCTTATTTTTACCACATTTTTATTACCACGTTTTTCTTAACTTGCTTTCTTGTCTGTCTGTTTGTTTGTCTTGGTCAAATTTTGTAATCGATTTTTCGACCACTTCTACTGCTCCAATCGAGCTGAAATTTTTCATGCATACGTATTTTGGATGATAATACAATATTTTAGCATTTTGGAATCACAAAAATGCTTAATTATAGTATAATTTAATTTAAGAATTTTTATATGAGAAAATAATCCAATATCAATGATGTCATTTTCTCATGGACATTCTTTGAGAACATTTGATTTTTCCGAAATGTCATGGGTTCAAATCTCACCAATGACAAAAAACTTTTTTGAATTTTTTAGATTCTTTTTTACACTTTTTTGATGTTTTACGATGTTTTATGATTTATTTATGCTTAATTATATTTTTCTAAGTCATAAACAGCTAAAAAGTACAAAAAAGAGTGAATTTTGATTTTTTGTATGAAATGTCGATATACTTCACAAGAGCAAAAATCTTTCTTTATACGTATATTTTTTTTCACTAAAATCTATAGTCGTACAACTGTTTGGCTCAAAATAGTGTGTAAATACATGCAAATCGTTTCATAGTTTGATATCGGTGAATATATTTTTGGGGACAAAACAGTGTACGGCTGTGAGAAACGAAATTTCTTTAGTTTAGGTAGAGAGTGTGTGAAAATTTTTCGTGGGTTTTTGCATTTCATGATATGTAACAATATATAACAAAGCTGTGCAAGGTAAATCATTGTTGAAAATTTTCCAAAGTCCTTAGAAGACTGAGGTTATGTGAGAAAATGTTGGTGATTTGAGTAATAATAGTTCGAGCGGTGCTCGAATATAAAAGTTCGAACGTAGTTCGAACTAAGTTGAGCGTAGCTCACAAATTTTTACGTCCTGAACGTAGCGTAGCGAGTGAAGGCGTGAAAATTTTCCAAAGTCCTTTAAAGACTGCGAATATGTGAGAAAGTGTTGGTGATTTGAGTAATAATAATTCGAGCGGAGCTCGAATATAAAAGTTCGAACGTTGTTTGAACTAAGTTGAGCGTAGTTCACAAATTTTTACGTCCTGAACGTAGCGTAGCGAGTGAAGGCGTGAAAATTTTCCAAAGTCCTTAAAAGACTGCGGATATGTGAGAAAGTGTTGGTGATTTGAGTAATAATAATTCGAGCGGAGCTCGAATATAAAAGTTCGAACGTAGTTCGAACTAAGTTGAGCGTAGCTCACAAATTTTTACGTCCTGAACGTAGCGTAGCGAGTGAAGGCGTGAAAATTTTCCAAAGTCCTTAAAAGACTGCGGATATGTGAGAAAGTGTTGGTGATTTGAGTAATAATAATTCGAGCGGAGCTCGAATATAAAAGTTCGAACGTTGTTTGAACTAAGTTGAGCGTAGTTCACAAATTTTTACGTCCTGAACGTAGCGTAGCGAGTGAAGGCGTGAAAATTTTCCAAAGTCCTTAAAAGACTGCGGATATGTGAGAAAGTGTTGGTGATTTGAGTAATAATAATTCGAGCGGAGCTCGAATATAAAAGTTCGAACGTAGTTCGAACTAAGTTGAGCGTAGCTCACAAATTTTTACGTCCTGAACGTAGCGTAGCGAGTGAAGGCGTGAAAATTTTCCAAAGTCCTTAAAAGACTGCGGATATGTGAGAAAGTGTTGGTGATTTGAGTAATAATAATTCGAGCGGAGCTCGAATATAAAAGTTCGAACGTTGTTTGAACTAAGTTGAGCGTAGTTCACAAATTTTTACGTCCTGAACGTAGCGTAGCGAGTGAAGGCGTGAAAATTTTCCAAAGTCCTTAAAAGACTGCGGATATGTGAGAAAGTGTTGGTGATTTGAGTAATAATAATTCGAGCGGAGCTCGAATATAAAAGTTCGAACGCAGTTCGAACTAAGTTGAGCGTAGCTCACAAATTTTTACGTCCTGAACGTAGCGTAGCGAGTGAAGGCGTGAAAATTTTCCAAAGTCCTTAAAAGACTGCGGATATGTGAGAAAGTGTTGGTGATTTGAGTAATAATAATTCGAGCGGAGCTCGAATATAAAAGTTCGAACGTTGTTTGAACTAAGTTGAGCGTAGCTCACAAATTTTTACGTCCTGAACGTAGCGTAGCGAGTGAAGGCGTGAAAATTTTCCAAAGTCCTTTAAAGACTGCGGATATGTGAGAAAATGTTGGTGATTTGAGTAATAATAATTCGAGCGGAGCTCGAATATAAAAGTTCGAACGTAGTTCGAACTAAGTTGAGCGTAGCTCACAAATTTTTACGTCCTGAACGTAGCGTAGCGAGTGAAGGCGTGAAAATTTTCCAAAGTCCTTTAAAGACTGCGGATATGTGAGAAAATGTTGGTGATTTGAGTAATAATAATTCGAGCGGAGCTCGAATATAAAAGTTCGAACGTAGTTCGAACTTAGTTGAGCGTAGCTCACAAATTTTTACGTCCTGAACGTAGCGTAGCGAGTGAATGACAATTTCTTTAGAGAATAATCTCTCAATAATTAACAGTTTCATCAATTATTCAACAATAACTTCAAAGAATCTCATTGATTACTTTGATCATAAATAAATCTTAAGAAATGTTGTGATTTGATTCACCAGTATCATCGAAAGACTAAAAAGTAGAAAATAATTTACTGTATAAATAAAAATAGCTCAAGCTCGACTCTACTGTGATCAATGTAAAACCTGTAATTCTTAACAAGTCGAGCGAGCGTAGCTCAAGCTCGACTCTACTGTGATCCATGCAAAACTGTAATTCTTAACAAGTCGAGCGAGCGTAGCTCAAGCTCGACTCTACTGTGATCCATATAAAAACTGTAATTCTTAACAAGTCGAGCGAGCGGAGCTCAAGCTCGACACTACTGTGATCTATTTAAAAACTGTAATTCTAAATAAGTCGAGCGAGCGGAGCTCAAGCTCGACTCTACTGTGATCCATGCAAAACTGTAATTCTTAACAAGTCGAGCGAGCGTAGCTCAAGCTCGACTCTACTGTGATCCATGTAAAAACTGTAATTCTTAACAAGTCGAGCGAGCGTAGCTCAAGCTCGACTCTACTGTGATCTATGTAAAACTGTGATTCTAAATAAGTCGAGCGAGCGGAGCTCAAGCTCGACTCTACTGTGATCCATGCAAAACTGTAATTCTTAACAAGTCGAGCGAGCGTAGCTCAAGCTCGACTCTACTGTGATCCATGTAAAAACTGTAATTCTTAACAAGTCGAGCGAGCGTAGCTCAAGCTCGACTCTACTGTGATCTATGTAAAACTGTGATTCTAAATAAGTCGAGCGAGCGGAGCTCAAGCTCGACTCTACTGTGATCCATGCAAAACTGTAATTCTTAACAAGTCGAGCGAGCGTAGCTCAAGCTCGACTCTACTGTGATCCATGTAAAAACTGTAATTCTTAACAAGTCGAGCGAGCGTAGCTCAAGCTCGACTCTACTGTGATCCATGTAAAAACTGTAATTCTTAACAAGTCGAGCGAGCGTAGCTCAAGCTCGACTCTACTGTGATCCATGTAAAAACTGTAATTCTTAACAAGTCGAGCGAGCGTAGCTCAAGCTCGACTCTACTGTGATCCATGTAAAAACTGTAAATCTTAACAAGTCGAGCGAGCGTAGCTCATGCTCGACTCTACTGTGATCCATGTAAAAACTGTAATTCTTAACAAGTCGAGCGAGCGTAGCTCAAGCTCGACTCTACTGTGATCCATGTAAAAACTGTAATTCTAAACAAGTCGAGCAAGCGTAGCTCAAGCTCGACTCTACTGTGACCTATGTAAGTAATTTTTACGACCTGAACGTTGCGGAGCGGAGTGAAGGCGTGAAAATTTTCCCAAGCCGCATGTACAGTACGGGAATAATTTATGGTGAAGTGATAAAAGATGTAGAAAGTCCTCGTGTTATACATCGAGGGAATTAAGCGCATTTTCCCGCACAGATCAGTAAATAAATCCATAATTCAGAATGTAAAAATAAGTACCCACTTAATTTATTTCCCCAAATGAATTGAAAACATAGCATAAATGCTTGAAATATATAGTTGTAGCCGGAAAAAATTTCGGAAGCTATTTCAAAACATTTGTATGGTTTTAGTACAAATTAAATCTGTCACTTATACTTCACAAGTAATGACAGCAACATTTGTATGGTTCTACATACATTTACATTTCGAGAAAATAAAATTTATGAAAAAATGTACTTTTTTGCTGTTTTATGACTCAAAAAAATTTAATTATGCATTAATAAATCATAAAATATCATAAAACATCAAAAAAGTGTAAAAAAGAATCAAAACAGTGTAAAAAAAAGTTGCCCGCGGAGAGGATCGAACCCACGACTTGAAGGGTTTTTTAATATAAGTATTCTTTTTAAGCGTCACGTTAAACTTTGACTAATCCAACGTCAGTGATTTTTTACACCAAAAACAGAAAAGTTAATTTAATTAAGTTTAGGTGAGGATTTTTAAAAAACTAAATACGTTGCGCACCCCTACGAAATAGCAGCTATTTAATGCAAAAAACCCGAAGTCTCTACGTGCTTCCTCCGCCGAGTTTTTGAGGCAGCGGGCCAGCCAAAGTGGACCTTTAAGCGCATTACTTTCTAAGGAAAATGCGCTAAAAATTTATAGAATACTTTATGTCATAAACTACGGCGAGCATAGCGCCATTGGATCGATATCAACCGGCGAGCGTAGCTCGCCTTTGGATAGGTAATTGCCGTTGGCGAGCGTAGCTCGCCACGTGGAAGTTTGTGGTGTGATCTATACATCGTGTTTTTAAGTAAATGATTTTGTAGATTCAAGGACATTTTGATTAAGCAGAAATAGAATTAGTGTGGAAAAATAGGGATGGGGGGTTAAAAATCGAAGTAAAATAATTTAAAATAGATATTTCAGCTATACCCCTGACCAAGAAGGATGAAACTAATTCAGAAAGGTCGATTATTTATGATCCATATTCCCTATTCGATAAGATAAGCCTAAAAATTATTTGAGAAATTTTCTTAATTGATTAAGATCAGAAATTGGCGCGTGAGATCAAATTAGAAACTTTTAATCTCTTTTTAAATTCTTCTATATAGAAAACTCTCAAAAAGTTTAAAAATTATTAAATATTGATCGAAAAAATATATTTTTTGAACTTCAAACATCGGTTTTCTCAAATAAGCTCTTCTTTTTGCCAATAAAATGTAATATAATAAATTTCATCATCATCAACCTACGTGAAGCATCAAAAATTGTCCAAAGCTTTGACTTCCTTTGAAGACACACATTTTTTTCAATATCAATAAATAAAATGATCGTCTCGGTTTCTATTTGAGCAGAAAGTAAAGCTTATTGAAAAAAATATATATATTTATCAAAGGAAAATGACTCTTTAATATTTTCCAAATCTCGGATGTTGTCAAGGAAAAAGGAAGGCAAACAAAAAAAAAGTTTTTCTATGAAATCTAAAAAAATAAGTAACTCATACATGTCAATAGAAAATGAAAAGCTTTTTGAAATATTTTTGAGTCAGCTCTATCGAGTCAAAAGGAGATAAGACATGGGATGGATATTATACTTTATTGATAACAGAAGATATTTTCTCTTTAATGTAATCAAACATCAGTTTTCGCTCGATTGGGTGTCTATGGGAAATACATCCATCTTCATGCATGTATTTGTATGTAAATACATAATGAATAAATCAATCTTGGTTGAAGGAGCTCCGACAAAGGGCATGGAAAGTCTTTATGTTGATCATTTTTTTTTTCTCACAAATCTTGAGATAAAAATCGATATACACAATTTTTTTCCATCTCATCTTCCTTTTATGTTCTGTTTAAATGCTTAAAAATTCTTTCTTTAGACTTTTTATCGCTTTTTGTCGTCAACAATCCCTTGGGAGTGTTTTTGGGGTGTAATCTGTGTGGGATACAGATACACGTAATTAAAACGATATTTTCATGATGTAATGACACATAGACGAATTTTCGGAGAAAATTTAGTAGATTTAAATACTTTAAAAAATAGATTATTTTTTCTTTATTCTTGAACTAGTATTGAAGCTCAGTAATTGCACCAAAAAGTCAAAATTTACATTTCAGAAATTCAGGGGTGTAGGATGGTCTTGACACCCTCCAAAAAAATTTTTCCAGACCCTCCTAGCTACGCCCCTAAAGAAATTACAAATAACAACACAATTAATTCCCCAACCATAACCTCTGTCAACTTAAAACTACATCATCATTATCATCAAGGATTATCATAAACATCACTTAAAAGTCAGTTACAAAATAATTGACAAACTTTTCCTGCTGACAAAACATTCAACATCCAAAAAAAGTCTCTCACAATTCCATCCCAAGGGACAGTTTCATTTCAAATCATGTTTGCTCTACTTATCGTGTCGTCCTATCCCTCTTTTCTTGCCACAGACACAGAGAAAAAATACAGTCCATAGAAATAAAAAGACGCAAGAAAAAGGAAAATTAAAGCGATGAAAAATGCAAATCTCCAAAATGATAAAAAATTTCTGGTAAGAACGAACAGCAGTTCCATTAGAAACATACAAACAGCAGCAAAATGGCAAAAGTTATAAAAAAAACTTCGTTTCATAAAATTATTTTATTTCATTTCTGTGAAAAATAACACTAATATTTTAGGATAAAGAGATGCAACGCCCAAGTGACAGAAAGCTGGAGCACTAAGGCGTTACAAGGAATTGCATGTTTCGGTCACTCGACCGCACACAAAATTGTAGACGAAATATTTTTTTGAGGGAAGTACACGAGGAAATATACATTGTAAAACTTTTTTTTTACTTCCTCTCCACTCATTCTGCACTGTAAGAAGGCATGAAGTGTGATGCTCACGAAAAGCTCATCAGAAAAATGGAAGGAATAAGAAAGAGAGAAAAAAGTTTTTAAGAAAGAAAAATGATCAAGTTTAAATGAGATTTGTGAACTGAAAAAAACAAGAAGCGATTTTTGAAATGCGTAAAATGTTTTTCGCAAGCATCCTTGAGGGTACAATGATGAAAACAACATTGTTTATGTCAGCGTCAAGTTGATAAGTAAGTAAGAAGACTTATGGAGTTTTCGAATTTTGCATTAAAAAAATCTTTTATGAATTAACAATGAACTTCCCCATAGCCCTTAAGAGATGCTTTATGCCATGTGATGAGATGCTTTAAATTGGATTCCGAAATTCAGCAAAAAAATATTAAATCAGTTGCTGGGTTATATTCTCAAATTATTTAATAAAAGTTGCTGGGTTCTTCTATGCATGAGATCAAAAGTTGTGTTTGACTAGAACCATTACTGCCATGACTAATTTATCAATTTTGTAACCCTAAAACTTCACTACCTAGATTTGTCCTTGTCTTCTTGAAAGCTGTAATCAATTTCTTTACAAAGGTCAATTACTAATGATGATCATTAATGTTTTTTAATATGGAAGCTTGAAAAGCAATACGTGTGGCAATATAGTGACTGAGAGTCAAAAATGGAAGATGAGAAGCCTAAAAATTACATTTTCTAATGGACATCATTTGACTATGACTAGCTACACATACAATTTTACCTCTATTAACAAGCTTCCCTGCAAGCTACATGCTCATTACAATTTTAATGAACACGACCAAAGGTCGATAATCATCCAACTATCAACATCTCAAGTAACTTAATCTCAAACTTCCTCTAACAAGATCACCCAATAACTCGATACTAAGTATCTTCCTCTACAAACTATAAATGTCATAGTTCATGACTCTCAAGGCACTCCGGACACTCGAAGATCAAAAGCTCATCACATTTCATCGACTTTTTTTTCTCTTTTCGTCGGAAGAATTTTGTGTTGTGCAAAAAAAGAGAGCAGCAGGAAAGTTGAATGCTTTGAAATGGAAACAAATTGTGAATGAATATATCTTTGTCATTATGGAGAAACATCATTAAAATAAAGGACTATTTTCCGCCACATAGACAAGATAGCAGAGAGATATCTTTGCTGTAGAATGAAGGAAGAGATTGAGAACGAGTGAATAAAAAAAGCACAAGTCGAGGAACAGAAAGAAGGGAAGAGTGGGGTCGATTGGATGTTATGTAACGGTTAATGGGGAACGAGACAGTATGCTCAATATTTTTTAAGTACAAATTGTCTAACAGGAATGAGAAGGTGTCTAAGACAGTCATTTTCAGCGTTACAAAACATATGAATGACCCCAAAGAGCAAAAAAATCTCCTAAAGACTATTAAGATGCCAAAGCGGGAAATGTTAAACATTTAGAAACATAAAAATAATTTTGCACATCAAGGGAGCTTAATGCTGTGTACTGGAAAAAAAACTTCTTATTTTTTGTGTTTTCCATTTCTCTATCCTCATCCTCCATCTACCAGTTAGAGTCTGTGAAATCCTTAAGCAGATGAAACTGCTTTAAGGTTCCTTTTTATCTATTATTCCGTACTAAAGATTTTGAATAGCAATGTACAAACTGGAAATTACCCAAGGGATATACACAAAATCGTAATCGACGAGGAGTTAAAAGTTTTCAATTTTATCGGAAATTATTATTGCTTATTGATACTCTTCAAGGTTCCATAAATTTCATAGACAACTAGATGCTGCAGTGGTTGTGGATTAAAATTGATCGAGGATTTATGGCACCAAGTAAAATGATAATTCAGAAGCGTGCTGTCTATGTGTGAAATATGACATAATAGGATTGGACTATGACGTAATTTATGTGCTATTAAGATGCTTTTTGTTGATGCACGAGTTTCGTGATTTGAAAATTAATAATTCTATAAATGGATATTACGAGTGTTAGATGTTATTATGGAAGCTCTAATATTATTAAAAATATGAAAAAGTTTTATGTTATTTACATGCGAAAAACAGGAGCGTAGACAGAAAATTTTCGAAGGGGGGTCCGACCTTTCAAGGGTGAGTATTTTGATTTTTTTCTAAAATATTTTTAATTTCTGAACCCCATGGATATATAAAAAAATGAAATAAAATACTTAAAGATAGTCTAAATTTCTACAACTAGGACCATCTTAAAAAAGAAATTCTTACAAAGGAAATGAATGTTCATATCCACAATTGTTATGAATCACGATCAATAAATCCTTTAAACAATACTCAAAAGAATCGTAAACCTTCAAGAAGCTTGGTTGCCATAACATAGAGAATTCTCTACAGTCGACTTTTCACTGAGAAGTAAGTAATTCAATTCGTTATAGAAACATCTGGATCTGTTATTATGATATCGACACTTTTATGATGGTTACACAATTCAAAGCACTTAAGATTTTTAACTTCCATACCAGCATAATCCTAAGTGTGTGTCAGGACACACCTTGAAAATTTCTTTTGTCAGCATTTGGTATTTTCGGAAAAGTCTTCTTTCAATCCATAAAATACTCCACAATTATCAGCATTTAACTACCAACATCAAACATTTAAGAACATTCAATATTATCTCGAATCTTACTATGAAAATCACTTCCGTTAAAATTCCCCCTGATTTATCTTAATCTCCACATTAAAGACATTTCTAAATAGAAAAAAAAAATTTACCATCCAACAATTTCACATTAATTGAAATGAGTATAATAAGCATTTTTCCAACTTCGTTTCTATTAAATAAATTCCAAACTGTTACCACCAAAAAATAAAACAGAGAAGAGAAAAACTTTTTCTCAAAAAGAAAAATCGAATGGAAATGCTCATTGAAATCGACACATTTTTTCATTTAGAGAAAAGGAAAATTTCAAAAAGTTGAAGAAAATTTTCAACCCAACAAAAATGTCTTTTCCCTCCGGCTCATTCCCTCCCCGTCCACAACTTTTATTTTTTTTTCACCATTTACAAAAGTTTCGTCCAATTCAAACTAAACTGCCTGAGCATTTAACGATTATTGTTTATTGAAAGATAAAACAGTTAGAAAACTTTATTGTTTGTTCTTTGCTGAGAAAAGAATGAATAAAATGTTGTCATTAAGCGACACACAGTCAACGACAAATAGTGGGTGGGTAAAAAGGGAGAAAACCTTGATCTTTGCTTGATCTGATGCCAGCAGAAAAGCAATTAAAGTCTACGCAAAAACTCGTCTTTAATTCAATCGATTTTTTTTCTTCTCGAATAACTTTTCATTACAAAATTTCATCAGAAAAATAAATACGAAAAGCCGGAAAATAGAAATGAAAGGCGCTTTGACATCATTTGATGGTAAGACGATTGAGGAGGAGTGGAAATGCTCACATTTCGATATATTTTTATTGTGTTATTTTACAACAATGAAATTCTTTCGTTTTACTTTTTACAACGGAATCTCGCTTAAGCTGATGACATCGTTGATACAGATTTAAGAATGTCTTTTTATTAGAATTTTTTTAATGATGATTCTTGTCCTTGAAGTGCCTCAAGACACTCATTCATGTATTCTTAGGTCGTATTTGTTGTAAATTGATGAGGAGAATCTTCAATCCGGTACATAATGTGGAAATGATAGTTATAAAACATTTTGTGCCTTGTTTGCTGAGTATTTGACAAATTTTTGGGATTCCTCATTAAAGTCTACAAACTTTTTGGAACTTGGAAGATTTTAAAGATTAATAAAATTTACTTCCATTACATATGCTGGACATGAAATCTTCATGGTCTTTAAAAATGTGTCATCAAATGAGAATTAATCACGCTGCCCTCAAGAGTATTCGAAAAAAGGGTATTAAAGACACTTCCTTACTTTATGGATATATTTTTCAATTTGCTAAGGTTTTTTTGTTAAACATCCTTCTATAAATTTTTTGTTGTTCTCCTACCTTGACCCACGATTTCTAGATTTTATGGTATTTTTATCTAAGCTGTAGATGTCAGAATTGTCCCAATGTCTAAAACCAACTTATACACTGATAAAAGTTATCGAAACTCATATGTTTTGAATTCTATTTTAATGCTGAGTTCACCAGAATAGCCTTGGCTCCATACGCAAATAAATATCAATATTTGATACATAATAATACTCTCAGCCTGACGTATCCGAAATATCTGCAACTACTTCTTACTTATTTATTTATTTCCATTTATTTATCGTATTAAAAAGATAGAAATAGCAAGCAAAAAAATCTATTTTCCTCAGCTTCAAGTGGTGCCATCATCATAGTCGTTCCATTTACATCCAACAAGAAGCACAGACACATACATCTTCAATGTCACCAATACACATTCACATCTCTAATCACAGCATGCAGTAAAAATAAATACAAATATATATTAAGGATTAATCTGTCATCAGCTTTAAGTCTTTCTTGGCTTTCCGCCTCGTCATTACTTTAAGAATGAAGAATTCTTTTTCATTTGTCTCATTCATTATATTCTCTTATTTTTTCTTACCCAATTTTCCTTTTGTTTGGACATGAAGGCAAAAGAAATAACAACGGCAAATAAACGAAAATTGTTTCTCATTTTTTTTGTGCCTCGTTATTCTATCTTTTTAGCTCATTCATTTCGATGAGTGCTATTTTTCGCACTTTGTGTCTGGCTGACATTTCTTTTACTGGAACTGGCTGGAAAACTTCCAAAAGTGACTTACGTAAACGCTTAAGTTACGTAAAATTACGTGTAGCTTATGTACAGCTTATGTCACGTAAACTAAAAGAGTGAAATAGGAAGTTGAAGATTGGATCTAAATTAGATTGTGTCTGTCATTTTTAAATATTTTTAGCCACTATTCTTCTTTTTACAAGAAATGCGCTTTCGTCAGTCACTTGTAACCACAACTCCACCAATTTCTTATTTTTTTCACTTAAGGACCGTCATAGCTTTATCGCGATGAACGCAAATGATTACTATGTTATAGGCTACGCAGGCATTTCTTTGGCAATTTCGAAATGAGTGAACAACAACAAGAGGAGAAGACGAACACAAAAAAACAGTTCAATGTGCTATTTTTAAAGACCTTTCGGTCTCATAATGAGAATGGCACGAAGAAAAAAAGTTTTTCTTTACTTTTCTGTTCCTTTTCTAGTGGTTTTATGTGTATGTTTCCAGCATTAAATTTATCTACGGTTATCGTAAACTAAACTTGGAAATAAAATACTTCCCACATAGATACAGTTGATGGCACAATTCTGCAGAATATACATACTCAAATATGGAGTGACGAGATTAAATTTTTCTGGGAAATTTTGTGGTTGATACGCTTTGCTCATTTATGCTGACGATGGAAATATTTTTTTGTCAAAGTTAAATTGGCTTGTATCGTTATAGGAACATAAAATTGAAGGATTTGATATATTCCATGGAAAATTATGAACAAAATTAATTTCCTCTTCTTAATTTAAATTTCTATGGAAAATTTTAATTTAACATTAGCAAAGTTCATACAGCGATGAGTTCAAAGCATGTTATTTTTGAATCCTAAAAGCTTTAATATTGCATTGCATAACTAAACGACCCCAATTAAAGCATTTATCCCAAGGTTCATGATCCTTTCACTCAGACTATGAGCTAATAAACTTATCCAAATAAATATTCATCCATTTTGTTGCCATAAAATTTACAAAACCTTAAAGGATGATTCCAAAGCATTAACAGAAAATTTTCTTTACAATCCCGTACAGAACAATAGAACAACTTTATTATTATCATCATGGCTACACTTTCATAACTCTTCTAACTTGCCCTTCTTTTATTTCATCTTGTGGCGTTGTTAAACATGACCATCAAGACATACAAAAAAATACTGCTCAGCATTAGTCGTCCTAATATCAAAGGAATATGCCGCATTGTCCTTCAGATAGACAAAAAGAGTGAATGAGGGTTCTACAAGCAGCACACACACAAAAAAGGAAGGGACATGAAATATTTCTTCGAGAAAAATAAAGTAAAATGAAAAGGGAAGAAAAAAATTAATTAAACAGCTACGGCGTGTTTGCAATTTTTTTCCCTTTTTCGCCTTTTTTTGCCTTCATCTCATCTTTATTTTCTTCTTTTTATTTGGTAGGATCGCGCGTTATCGGGAATGAATAATGAGAAAAATTGCCTAACCCCACCATTAAATTTGTTTTTGATGGTAATACACAACATTTTTGTGAGTCTAATCTTAAATTAGATTAAGATTATAGAGGCAAAAAAAGAAAGAAAAACGAGCGGTAACAGCTCAGGAATATAATAATTTTTCTAGCATTTTATACTGGGGTTTAGTTATTTTTGTAGATACTTTGTCATTCGGTGCTGAATTCAGTTATATTTAGTTTAATTCAAGCTCAATTCAATTCAAGCTCAAATTAGTTCAGTTCAGTTTAATTCACTTTCATTTCAAGTTCAGTTCAGTTCAATTCACTTTCATTTCAATTCAGTTCAAGTTCATTTCAATTCAGTTCATTTCAGTTCAGTTCAATTTAGTTCTGTTCAAGTTCAATTATATTCAAATTAGCTCAGTTCAGTTTAATTTACTTTCATTTCAATTCAGTTCAATTCAATTTAGTTTATTTAAGTTCAATTAAGTTCATTTCAATTTAGTTCATTTCAGTTCAGTTTACTTCAGTTCAGTTCAAGTTCAATTAAGTTCAAATTAGCTCAGTTTAGTTCAATTCAGTTCATTTCAGTTCCGTTTTATTTAGTTCCGTTCAATTCAATTCAGTTTAGTTCAATTTAATTCTGTCCAATTTAACTTCAATTCAACTTAATTCAGTAAAGAAACTGCGTCCCTACACCCTGCTTTCAAACTTAACATTAATTTACTATAACCTCAGATTTTTTTCTCAGTACGAGGGTGTAAAACGAATTATGTATGTATACCGTACACGTTTAATAGTAACGGAGGATAATAAAGATGGATAAACAAAGATAGAGAATAAGCTGCAGGATGTAATTGATTTCTCATTAAGCACATGATACATTATGACTCGAAGCACTTACATTCTTTATTCACTTTACCACTCAAATAAATATTCAATTTTCTTTCACAACAGCGTGTACATAGATCTTGCTTAAGAAATGGAAAGGAAGTGTGAAAAGGTTTGTGAGGGGCTGTGTGTTTTAGAGGTTCTAAATTTGGAACTAAAAGTCGTATGCCCGGCCCATTCAAGGCAGCCCCCCGTATTTGCGACTTTTTGCCACTGAGAATGGTTAAAATGATTTGTGGCTATTTTTGAATGGAATTCAGTGAATTTACAAAAAAAATCCAAATATCTCATAAATTTTACAACTACCGCAAACTCAGCAAAACCCCACCTTTACTCTTCATCTTAAACTTCTCGAAAATTATGTACAACTTCTTCCGTAAAGATGGTAATACTCATCAGCATAAGCCCTCAGCATGCCTAAAATACACCAGAGGATTCATGAAATATTAAGCAGCAAAAAGAAGAGTTCTGAAAGAGCTCACGAAAATTCAGATCCACTACCGAGAATATACACACTTAAAAGATTTATTTAGTCTACATACATAAATAAAGTGGATGTAGCACAGATAATACACAGTACACATGCGAATAAAATAAAAATTAACTCCTGTGAAATCGCAATTTTATGTTCTTTCACCTTCACGTAAATTCTTTTTTTCCTACTCGGAAGACTCCCTTAACCTTTTCCATCCCCTACCCCTAAGTGTAATGTGTAATTTACCTCTTTTTTCTATTATCTTTTTTTCTTTTGTGTACAAAGTTTTATGTTATGCCTCACACACCCACCCCTCGTTCATCAATACAGTCATCAGTATCATTTTGATGTGAAAGTAAATCTGTTTTGTTGTTAAATTGAAATGAAATTTGTTGTTTATTCTTCCCATTATATTTCCTCGTCGCATTTCACAATTCCCATTATTTTCTTTCATTTTCTTGTGTCCTGAAGGAAAAACTGTCGAAAATTTAAGGGCAACTCTGTTCGTATTTTTGGGTAGAATGAAGAGATACCCGAGAAGTACATTTTGGTGTTGGCAGTCTTGTGGCTGCTTTGTGACAACTCATTGTATGATAATTTGCGATTTTGGATGTAATGTGATTTAGGACGAAGTCATGTCATGGGTTCAAGACTAGGCCGGGAAAATCTAGCATCTTTCATAGTTCTAGATCTCATAAATATTGGCAATACCACATGAAAAGCAAACGGTCAGGCTATAGCTTTTAAAAGGCCACTCCTGTGCTCCTCGGCATTTTCTCATGAAAAAAATTCTTTCATGACGATTTTTCTTCACATTTACTTTTGTACATGTGCCACTGGCAGTTAAGAAATCCGCAGATGAGTGCAGAAAAAAATGAATGTAATGTGCTTCATAATTTACTTTCTTCTTACGTTACGTATTTTTGGTAAGCCCCGGAGTAATTTCTTTTTTTATTGTAAAATTTGCAGAAAAAGTTGTAATTGAAATAATAAAAAGTTTGAATTGATGTTCGTAATGAGTTTTTGAACAGCTGGTAACGGTTTTTGTGGATTGAATTGAATAATTGAATTCTCAATTGGACATGATGACATTTGGTGACTGGATGCTGTAGTTGAATCTGATAATAATTGAGCTGAAATTGTCTCTGCTAAGTCTACATCCTTAATTCTATTTGTACAATTTCCAAGAAAATAAAAGAATTAGGTCACGATTTACAGCATGAACACAAATTTCGCGCTCCATTGCACAATCTTCCATTATTCTCATCTGTCTCATCACATCTTTGTTGAGTATTGTGTAATATTATATGAAATTGCAAAAAGAATTTGATCAAATTTATGAAACTTCAATTTTTCATTCCTCAAAATTTCCCTCGTGTGTATGTAAAGCAACCATCTCTACGAAGACTCGTATATTTTCATCTATTCTAAGTTCATTTTGTACGTTCATGTATATATATTGATGATTTCTTTTTATTTCTTTTATTACGTTCCCGAGATGTACAGGTCATTGAGTTGGTTCAGATCAATTACTGAATTCAAAGCTAATCAATTCTCCAGATGAGTTGAATTTTTGAAAAAGAGCTTTTATCCAGGGGTGACAAACGGTCCTTATCTTTCGATTTCGAATTTTCGAAAGGAACCTTATTTTACCGTTACAAAAAAATTTTGAAAAAATTTGGTACCTTATTTTTTCATTACAAATTTTTTGATGAAAATATCATCTTTTCCTCCTTAAATTTCGTTTAAAACCCCTGTGCTTTTATAATCCTTAGTCAATTACACGTCAATTAAAGCTGCTAAAATCCAAAAGCAAAGTGAAGAAAATTTTGAGTTCAGGAGGGGTTTTTGTGAAAATCTACTCACCCCCCCCCCCCCGCACCATACGCTCCTGGTCTTGGTTTATTGATCTGGAGTTGTGGGCTACGTTTTTCAGACATATGATTTGAAAATCAAGTTGCCATGCTGAGTACGCTATAAAATTTTTAACCAATCCCTCCATCCATTAGCGTTATAATATATAATATAAGGTAATACCCAAAAGACTCTTCCACAAACTATGTGCAACTCGGGTTTCAGCACATATTCTTCCTTCTTCTTTCAATTCTCATCTAGCTCAATTTGACGTTACTTGAAGTGAAAAGAAATTGTCGAACCAAATCATACATAATCGCTCGTGTGCTGTAATATGCTACGTACAAAATATATGTTTCATTTGAGATTGAATGGATCTCCTGTTTTTCACGTTTCCATAGTGACTTTCGTTTAATAAAATTTCATGTCTTATCATTACATCATCACTTTTTTTCCTTCATGTTATATATTTTTTTCTCATAACTAAACAGCTCATGACATTGGAAGATGATGAAAAATATGAAATAAATATACACCTGAGGGTTTCCTTTTGTATTTTTTTTTGTTGCTGCTGCTGATGCTTCTTTTAATAAAATAAGACGAGGCTCACGTGTCACAGGAGATTTTATTATTTTTTTGTCTCATAGTGCAAATAGACACATGTATAGAGCAAACTATCAGATAATATCAGGCAGAAACTTTAACATTAATATCAAAAAGTCAAAAAAAAAACAGAGACAAAAGGAAGGAAAAATAAGCAAAAAAGAGGAATAAAAAAATTGTTTTGAGAATGATAAATATTTGCAGCAAAAAAAATCACATTAAGTGAGTTATATTTTCACATACATAAAAAATGGCAAAATTGTTTTTTGCTGGCTGAATTCTTAATACATTTCCCTTCTTTCTCTCATTCAGTCTATTTTTTGTGAACCAGTTATTTATTATATATGATTGAATTGATGATCATACACAAAAATAATAATCTAGGATGAAAAACATTATTGGAATTTATTTAATTTTCTTTATTGATTCAATTTTAGTTTTTATATCGAAAGGATTTCTCGGATGGATATTGAAAAAAATGATTTAAATTTATTCATTGGCTTTGCATTTTAATTTGCAGATTCATTTACATATATTGTAATTTAATTATTATAACTTTTCATATTCATACATACAGAAGGAAAACTTTCAATGGAAAACTTGATTTATGAATGAATTTTTTTTAAGGTTAACTTTATCTAACTTCCACGAAAACCTTAGAAGAAGCATTTTTTCAATTATATTCTGTACTCGTTGATAGTTTTTAACACTTTAACCCAACGTGTGCCCTAAGAAGAAAAAACCGTTTCTATTAAAAAAATTTGAATTTGAATTTTTGAGAAAATTTTTGCGGGAGATTTCAAATATAAAATTTTCGTTACAAAATATAGTTTTTGAGCATAAACAAAAAATTAACTGTTTTAAAGCTCATTATTGAGCTTTCATCGATCAATTCTGAGTGTTGTTTCATTAAAAAATAGTCTAAATCTTTGCAAATTTGATGATTTTGTTAAAAGAAAATTTGGTTTGTTTATGTTTATTTTTTGTTTCGAAAAAAATTCGAAATTATGATTTGCAAAAAATCATGAAAAATCATGTTTTTAATGTTTTAAAAGTTATCTTGGTGTTAAATTACACACAAATAATGAAACAATAATTAATAAGCATATTAAAGAACAAATCTCCAAGTAATTAAGATTTTTAATGCAAAATTTTAACGGTCAATCTTCGAAAGATAAAGACCTCGAAAATTCGAAAAATAAGAACTTAGACTTTAACGTTAATTAAAAATGAAATTATCAGATCTCCTACCCAGGGTCGTAAACAGAGATCCAAAACAAAAGTCATGACGAAACAACCCCCCCCCCCCCAAAAAATTCTGGATACGCCCTTGCCCCCCTCTGTATTTTTTCAAACAACATACCACCAAGACAATGCTGAGACACCGTGACGGCAAGTTTCAAACTCTTTGAGGACAAAAAAGAAAATTTGCTCAGGCTAAATGTTGGGTGGACCCTCATAGTTATAATTCATAATATTATTTTAAATTTGCTATTTAAATTTAAATTTGCAAAATACATTAAAATTTATACAACACTCTTTTACCTTCAAGAAAACTTTAAAAATAAGAAATTGTATTTATAAATGTAAGAAAAATCTCCAATAAATATTCCAAGAAGTCAATGTTATTTTTCATTTTGTATATTTTACCTTTAATAAAATAAAATCAACAAAACCTTCAAGGAAAATATTCGAACAGCCTTGTGAGAATAATTTTTACCGAGGCCAACCATCAAGAATGTACAAAAGCTTTTCTTTTGATGCCTCTGGACATCTGTATTTTCTGACTTTAAATGATCAAAACATTCCAATAAATGCCCCAAAAATAACAAAAAACCTTTAATTTATTTCCTTTAAATCTCAACTTTCCGTTAATTATTCAAACTTTCTCCACAAAAAAAGTTAAATTAGAAGGATAACAAATAAAGAAACTTTTTGTTGTTTTCCACGAAGGCAAGAACCTCCCAAATAATAATAAAGTTACTCAATGTTTTATGCTCTATATAAAAAAATTTCCTTTACCTTTTCCATTTCAAAAAGTTTTCCAGTTTTCATCAAAGTAATTTTAAGAAGAACAAAAAAATTTCAGATCATTTTTCTGATTCCAAAACGATACAAAATAAAGTGAAAATTATTGAGACGAAATGTTATTTTTTCATTTTTCACCATCCTTGCCTGCTGGCAAATTTGAGGAAAAAGGGCCCAAAAACAAATTAATTGGATGAAATTCGCAACAAAACAGCATGACAGAGAAAGAGAGAAAAGTATATAAAATAAATCAGAATTCAACATTTCAAGGTGAGTCCAAGAAAAAAATTCTTCACAATCATTGACTCATTGGACAACAATAAAAAAGAAGTAAACAGTAAATTGGATAAGTGTGTATGGTATACATTTGTTGCTATATTTCAGTTATACCACAAAAATCATATTAAAGTATCGGATACCCCCGGAAAATGATAGCTTTACAATAAAAACGAGGGAAATATGGTAACGAATTGGTGATTCATCTTCGATTACAAACACAATATCATGCCTGAAGGTAACAAAGGAATTGAGAATGGAGGGAAGGAGTAAAGTTCAGGTTGATTGGATTAAGCATTTTTTCTGTGACTTTTAAAGCAGTAATGGTTGATTTTTGGACTGAAGGATTTGGGACTTTAATATGTTGTGCTTATCAGCAATTATCAAGTATGATTTCCAGTCAAAACCATCTTGTTTATGGTCGTTTGTTCTGTCATTGACCATTGTCTGCCAAACTTTTCGAAAAATCCCTGTAATATATAATAAGATAATGATATACCCACACTGATGATAAAGACAGAACCAGAATATTTTGAGGGGGACCGACCTCTTGAGGGGACCAATATTTTTTTATACAATTTTTCAATTTTTAATATGGGTCGAATACAAATTACAGTAGCCCCCTGACTACACCCCTTGTTGAACTCTTAACCCCTAAAATCACATTTCATCTAAACATGGCTCGATACTTTAGACCAGTGGTGTCCAACCTTTTTTGCACACTTATAGACCAAAAAATTTTTGGCGGCACACCCAATGGTTTTTTGTGTCGACGTTTTTTTTGTTTTTGCTTCGACGCTTGGATCCATCTTATCGTGTCCATCTTAGTGTAAAAGGTTTAAATTTTCAAAAAACTAGGTATTTTTGAGGTTTCTGGAATTTTTTCGCGGCACAATAATGTGCCGCTGCACACAGGTTGGGCATCACTAATTTAGACAGATTCTCCTTTGGCTACGACACTTCAAAAACTAAGCTATTGGATGATTCATATAAAGTTTTTGTAAAGACCTCTTTGTAGTTCTACAATGTTCTCCTGCATTTCAACCTAAAGTCCTGATTCAGTAACATCCATCTAAAAGCTCACACCATAACAACTCCCTATCCAACTGTCCTGGCACAAAACATAAAGTAGGAAAGCAGCAAAAAAAGTTCTTTTTTTAGAAAATAAAGAAGTAGCAAAAAAATTTTGAAGGCTCATGGGATTGTTATTTGAATCGAGAGAAAGGAAAGGAAACACTTTCACTTGCTTGTTCTTCTTTCTGCTCTTTTTTTGCCTGCTCTCTTTCCCATTTTTTTTAAAAAAGAATGTACAGAAAGAATTTATTTTTATTCCGTCTCACCCATTCAGATGTCTATGGCGGTACATTGAAATGGAAAAAAGAACCATTAAACATTTTTCATGCCTTTGGAAAGAAAAAAGAATCTCATTCGGTTGTACGATGCTTGTCGCTTTATTCCCATTTACCATCAATTCATGAAAAAAGTGTCTAGATCGGTAGAATACATAACAACAAGAGCATCGAGATTTTTGCTTTAAAATTTAGGTTCATGAAACTTGTGGAGTGAATAGGTGATGTCAGAGATTAATAACATGGCAATAAATTCGCCAGTTTTCGGATCTCGTTTCGTTATTTACACCACTGTGTGCTAAATATATTCACAGTAAATAATTGTATACAAAAAAAACACACAGAAAATAAAGCTTTAAAATGTTTAATGTACCAATGTATTTCATTAAAACAAACACATTCAGCCCATCCATCAACATTTCTCATTCCCCATCCTCTCATGAAAGTATATTCTTTTGGAGATGTTCATAAATGATAGTCTGGAGTATTGTAGGGGGCCTTAAAAGGATAGGAGTCTGGAATTGTGTAAGCCAGGCACATAGCCTGAAGGGAATAAATCCCCCTTGATGCAAACATTTTCCTCAATCTAGAGTTTTTGAGAAAAATCCCCCCATCTCCTAAAAAATTCTGACTATATCTGTCGCTAACTCCGACAAATAAATTAAAATAGAATTTATTTTATTTCCAAATTAACGGTCATTTTGAATTCAAAATTGTAACGGTTATTTGTTATTTGAATTTTCATATTTTCATGCCCCTTTTTGAATTCTCACCACTTTTTCATCACTCTCTTTTTGACGACACTAGAGTCGACAAATAATTTCAAAATTATTAATTATATTACGAATAAAGCTACTGATTTGAATTGAAACACTCGAGTTTCATTCTGCAATTAATTTAATATAATTGATTTTTCAGGAAATTTGTCTCAGTTCGTCACCCTGTTGTGAACTGTTGGGAGAAGTAGTAGAAGTAGTAGAACCAAAATCTCCCCCTCGATACCCAAATTTGTAACCAGAGAAATGAGGATTGTCTTGAAAATTCCAATTTTTTGATCCACATCATCAATGAACAACCCCAATGATGATAGATATCATAAATATAAGTAAGCATAAGAACCCATACTTTTCGAATGGAATGAAAAGTACAATAAGTGAAAGGAAGTGGTAATGTTGATGGTGGGTGATGAGGTGATGGTGTTTGTTAATGATGAATATGGTTATGAAGAATTCTTTCCGGCAAATAAACATTGAATACTTCCCTTTTCTCGTAAACGGTTTGCTCTTCATTTTCTTGAGAAGCTTCTGTTGTTATTGGCATTTTGACTTTGAGGAGGTTGAGCAAAAAAAAATCCCAAATGGAAATGATGTGATGAAAGGTATTGAAGGGTTGATTTTTTTGAGAGATCAGTTTCGCAAGTTTGAGGTTAGGATGATTTAAATATTGAAAATTAATTTCATCTTTTATATGCCAGTCAAATGTTATGACAGTTGCTTGATTATTATGGATGTGCTTGAAAGAACTCTTGAAAATATTTTGATGTTTTTTTCATTATTTTTCAACGGTTGCTTTGATTTTGAATTTCTCTTAAAAAATTTTAGCGTAAAGAGAGAATTTTTCCAAAACAATTTAAGGCTAGTTTTTGTCAATTAAAGAGCACTGCTCCTATCGTTTTGACACCTCAAACGTTTCTACTGCACAATAGGTAAGCATTTTCAGAATTGCTTTTACACCTTCCAAATAAGAAGCACTTGAAATACTTCACATCAAAGTGGAATTTTTGCTCGTTTTATATTGTATTCTCACTCTGCTTCCTCTCAAACGGCTGTTAATTATTTTTCATATCATTTCAAAGTGAATTTATCGTTTTGAATAGCAACAAGTGCCAATATTCTGTAATTTTTGTAATTAAAATTTTCACAGAATTCACAAGAAATTTTACTAAATATAAATAAAATATTTTCCAGTCGTTTCGACTCTCAAAAGATATGCGTCACTCACCCAGTGCTTCTGAGAAGCCCTTGAAACTGCCTACTATATTAAATTGAATATTTTCTCTCATTTCTATTTTCATATTGAAATTAATGTTTTGATAAGCGCATTTATATCAGAATAAATGTTATTTTCTCACAAACATTTAAACTTTTTGGCTAAAAGGGCATAAGAAATAAGAATATTTTCCTTTTTTGTATACTTTAATGCTGCATATCTTCATGTTTTTTCATTCAATTTCAATGGAAATTTTGGCCTTTTTTGTTTCTTTTATTTTAATTAAATTAAGAGTTTTTGGTCCTACAAATAAACAAATTTTTGTACTTCTTTGCTTCTTTTCGTATACAACAAATTGTCGGCAACATCAGAAGCAGCATGTAATAAAGCAATTGACAAGGTCACACACATGGGATGGAGGGTGAAAAAAAGGAAAAATCATGTATATATGTACGAGCATCCTTATAAAGTCAATTTTTCTTCTCTTTTTCCCATTTTTTCCTCCATTGAATACAAGCCGAATGAAAAATGTGCCACAAATAGAAACTCATACACACGTAGACAAAAAAAATTAAGAGGATGAAGAAGGAGGCAGACATATGAGAAGAAGTAAAAATGCGTAACATAACATCTCTGCGGACTTTCGGTAGACTAAGAAGAACTAAAAATGGATCATTGCCATTCTGTTGCCTAATGTAGTTAACAAGATATCCGAAATGCTTTGAGTTTGGAATCTTTTTTTCAAGATGTGGCGCTGTTGTGTTTTAGAACTGGAAGACTTAAAAATTGTCACAAGAACTACCAAAAAACCATCCTGGATACACCTCTGGGCTGTATCCTGACCTGAGTATGAGGTTTCCAGTGAAACTGAATGTGGAATGATGGAAGATATAAAATGCCATGTTCTCTGCTACACAAAATCCTTGAATTCTTCAAACAATCTGCATTTAATCTGATACGCACATTCCTAAATACTGTGGTAAACATGAAACTCGGAACAAAAGCCTAATTAATTTGAAATTGGATATTGTTAGTCGTCAAGATTGAATGCGCAATTTTCTGTGGAAATCCATTTAATTTGCCTTGGAAATTTCAGTTTATTCAAACATTTTAGGAGTCTATGTTGGTAATTACATAGAAAATTGAAAAGAATAGCTTCAAGTCACTAGAAATATCTAGTATAAATTTGAATTTTCACCACACCCAAACTGAACCAACCGAATATTTCTCAGACAAACATAAATCCAGTTCGTGGCTGGAGAAAAAATGTGTTTTATTATTTTTCTTTTCTCTTCTCTATTCACAAGCCTTTTTCTCACATTATTCTTGTGCACAATAATTTGTAAATGTCCTCCTCCTTCTGTTACTGACTTGCCATTACTACAATTTCTTATATATTCCCCCCATCATGTCATTTAAATGCGACAGTCTTATTCTTGTGGCATGGCTTCTGTGAGTAGGTCACGATGAGATGAAACAGACAATAAAACTATGTTCTAACGCTTTCTCCTTCGTTTATGTAGAGTTAAATTATGCTAAGTACGAGGATGTAATTTTCCCTTGTTTCAGAATTTTTTATTTCTCCTTAAACTCTCAAAAGTACCCCTCAGACCAAAAGTAAAAAAAAATGTGTACAAGAATTACGAAAAAAGATGAGAATAAAGTAAATAGGGTTGTGTAAGGCACAACAAGCTGTAAGATGAAGAAGAAAAGAAACTTTTTTTCACACCGTAAGAAAAAGGCGATGATAAAAAGTGCTGTATATGTATAAATATAGATTCAAATGGAAGGTAGAGAAAAGGGACTCTTTGTAACTAGTTCATTTGGATGGAGATATTTTCTGTTTTAGTAGTTTGTAGGTTAATGTTAAAATATTCGTTGTGTGAAAGCTCAGGAATATTTACAGTGGAAGAAGTAGAACGTATTTGTAGAAGGAATGGAGAATTTTGTCATGTAAACATAGTTTTGGAGCAATTTTTTGCTCTTTAGTAAGTAATTTTGTTATGGAATAAATTTTATATTTTCCACTTTTTAATGGTTTTATTTTTTTAACGGTTTTAAAAAATTTGAATTTTATCTTTTTAACGGTTTCAAAAAATTTGAACTATATTTTTTAACGGTTTCAGAAAATTTGAATTTTATTTCAAATAATTTAATGTCAGCTCTGCTCATCTAAAATTTCCCAAGAACATCCATAAATTGCAGACAAATTAGCATAATTCACTTCCTTTACACTAATTATTTTCCATTTTATTTGCAGAAGACATTAAACAGCAATCGAGAGAGAAAACCACCGCAAAGAAAACTCACAAAATTTATTTTCATCACGAATAAATTAAAGTTTCACAAAAACAGACCTATCATTAAGCATTTAAACGATTGTTGCCACAAAATTATACTAATTTGACAAAAATTTTATGGTCTACAGGATCGTTTATTTACATCAACGAGATCATTCAAGTTATTATCATAAAGAATTTCTTCAGAAATTGTTTCAGTCGTCAATCAATCGAGCTGCTCGTGGCACTCGAAGTGGAATTGGCAAGTCAATTGGAAATTATTGTACTTTCGAGAGCCAGAACAACATAGAATTTAATTTGAATTTTTGATGAATTTCTACCTACTTGAATGAGGATTTTTCGAAGTGGAAGAAAATTGTAGAACGGAACTAGACATAATTTTCTTTTTATTATATCTCCTAGATTTACGTAAATCGAGATAAGCTAAATATGCTTTTTTTTCTCTTATTTTAAGGAAGGACGAAAAACTTTATGTGGATACAGCAGATTGGGAAAAACACAACAAAAAAACTCACTATTTTCATCCTCCGAGCTTTTTATCACATTAGTCGTTGTTGCATGATTCAAAACTAATCCGAAAAAGGTAAGCAATAATCCAATGAAGCGAGTCATATTTTTATTGAATTATTCATTAAAGATTTTTTTGTTTTTTCTTTTATAAATTTTCACTAGAATTTTAATTTTTTTATATATCCACTTCACATCTCCGTAGACATCACCAACAAGAGTTTAGGACAAAAGGTATTCGAAAAACAATTTTCATCCATTTTTCATGTGCGGAGACGTAACTTTTTCACACGGTTAATTACATTTCGCAGTTATTTAACCATTTTTCATACTATACAATTTTTTTACACAACACATCCTCATCTCTCTGTGATGATTTATGACATTTGCCTTTTTTTCTCATATAATTTTTTTTCCTTTTCACTCCTCGACTTTCGACTTGTGTGCTTGCCACCGAATGGCTATCATGTACAAACATAAATTGTGATTTCCACTTATTAAAAAAATTTATTGGTGCTAATTTTGCTTTCATAAATTCATCACTGCCATTCGATGGAATTTCTTCCTCTATTTTTTTTGGATACACACTTTTTTTCTCTAAATTAAAGAATTTTTTATTCTCACTAGATTCGCGGATATTTCGTAGGAATGGTTCCGAGATCTACGAAGGATTCATACTCACTGAGATAAATTTGGAAAAATCTTTCATGAAAATTGAGGAACGAGGAAAATATTTTTTTGTGTGTGATTTTTACAAAACATTTCTCTCACTTCTGTGCTCTTCTAATCAAAGGAGCCATGCCGCATATCATCCACAGAAGATGTAAGTGAGAGAATCAAAAACTATACAAGAGAGTCAAGGGATATTTTTGATGCTGAAATGAGATGTGAGGGCTGTTTTTGTGGTGAATTACTTCCAGTTCACCATTAATAAGGGTGCATGATGCTCACTCTCTCTATGCTGTAGTGCAAACTCTCATTTTTGCAGACTTTTGTCTCTCTTTGTATGTTAGTTCGTGTGTACTCTTCTCTCTGCAGCATGTGAATTTCTCTATCAAGGTTGCATCATGTGGAGTTTTAATAAATAACAAAGGATATCAGAGAATGTCATGCATAATTTTTTTGCTGACATCTGGCGCGTAAATTTCATAATACTCAATTAGTGATCTAGCCGTAACTTACTGCTATTGTAGATTAATTGTTATCCATGACATCACTAAGACGTCGTCTATAGCTGGCTTCTGTCTGCCATTTGTAAATTAAATACTGATCACTGACACAAAAATCCACTTATGTAAGTCACTCGATCATAATGCATTGTATATCCATGCAACACAAGAATGGCTAGAACAGTGAGAAAGCACTCGAATCTGACTTGACATTCGCTGGGATTAAACCTGGGTCCTTAATGCAGGAGTGTTGGGAATATATCAACGGTCATTTTATATTTGAATTGTAAGAGCAACTACAATTAGTTGACTTCCCCTTTTGAGTTGATTTCCCCTCTTTATGTAAAAAGTTAGTTTTCATTATGAACTCAAGAGAGAAACATCGTCTCTTATTAAATAAACATTAAGTCACTTTTAATTACATTACAATCGTGCAGTTTATTTATCCCAACAAGGAGGCCACTACCTTAATCTCTGGAATCAAATTAATAGAACATCATTCACAACTTACCTCAAAATATTAATTTCTCCTCTGTAAAAATAAAATAAAATTCATCAAAAACTAAAATAAATCCTTGTGTGTACAAGCATGAATGTGTTGAAAAAGGTAGCATCCATAAAAAATAAATTTGTGTATCCTGATTGCATCAACAAGTGGACTTTGAAAAGTTGACATTTTTCCCTTTTATGTTTTTGATCGGCTTATGGCTTCTTTATGACCTATGAAATGTGACAATAGCTGAATATAAATATTTTCAAGCACAACAAAATAAATAAATAAAAGACAGCTTTTTGTGGTTTAAACAACTTCTACTTTGATAGTTTTATTTATTTAAACTTTCTTCTAGCATTTTAATATTGTTGTTATTTTTCAATTTAAACAAAAAAAAAACAAGAAAAATTTACAACGTGTTGTAATCCTAGCCTTCTTTCCCTATAAAACAGTTTATAGCTACAAACAAATTTTCTTTTTGAGTCCCTTATTGTGAGATATCTGAAAATGATTTTGTCTTGCTGTGAGAATTTTAGTCTAGTGAAGATTTTTTGTGAGCTTATTTCGGAACCAATTTGGAAGTTTTTTTCATGTTCGATAATAATTTTGTTCAAATTAACCGAAATGCATCGAAAGATCTTAAGCTAAAAATGCACTAGCGAACTTGCTTTTCGGCCTTCTTGATCAGCCTTTTCAACATTCCAGTGTTCCACCTTGAGTTTCCTCAGTTTTTGGCTTAGATTTCAACTGATTCGAATTAAATTAAATAAATAGTCACAAAACATTTGTCAGTTTGTGACAGTCAAGCATTTAAAAATTATATCAAGTCAATAAAACTGTCAGCAGAATGTCAATGGATATTTAAAATAATTAAGTCATTACGTATTTTAACTCAATTTTAACTAAGCTTAAAATTTTGTTGTGATATAAATTTACACAATCAGTGCATTATTGCACATTATTTGAAAAGCTTGCTATTTTTTCTTCTTTTTCTCTCCGACGTCTTGATTTCCTTTCGTCTCTTCCTCGTCATTTTCAAATATCATCTTCACAAAAGGTCCAATAATAATTTTTTTCTTCTTCTCCTAATATGGAAAAAATTTGAATTTGAATTTTAACGCTTAAATTTTGACAAAATCTTTGCCATCATTGGAGCCTTCTTTACCAAACTTGCACGCTGCACTGTTCCACGTCCAACAACTGTTGATGAAAAAAGAAAATATTAATAATATGATTAAAAACGGTCAAAAAACAGTTGGAAAATATTGAGAATCAAGAATAAGAACTAGAATAAATGTTAACTTACTGTGCTGAGCATCATCCCTTAAACCAGCTGCTACTCTCAATCGGACATCGCCTGCTGCAGCAAGATTAGGTTGCAAGTTCTTTAGTCCTTCAGTTCGTGCTGCCGGACTTACAACAACTTTTCTTGACGTACCAAATTGCTCTTGTTTTCTAACAATTCCTCTTGGAGCTTTGACCATCGTGTCGACAAAGGCCATTTTAGTTTTTTGTATGCCATTCGATGTCTTTTCTTGGGATTGTTTTATATTTTGTGTCAATCGGCTCAATTTTTCAGCTTCATCTCGTGTGCAACGATCGTACATATCACGCCATGATTCCATTTCATCTGGTTGACGATTCTTCCATTTTCGTTGACAATGAGGCTTCCATAAAATGTCAGATTCCTCAAGTAGGTATGGATTATAATATTCAATGTTTGCCAATTGTTCAGGCTTTGCTTTTTCTAAAGCTGGTCTTATGATGTCAAAAGGAATTCCGCCAGTCGTTTCAACGTAATCTAAATTTTCAGTCACCACTCGTAAGCAACTGTCATAAAGTTTTGGAATTTCTGCGCGGGCTCGGGTATTTCCACTATACACTCTCGTACGACTCTTTTGCGATGAAATTGAATCTGTAAGCAGCTCGCTTTCAGTTTGGATACGATTGTGTCGACTTTGCATTGATCCATATGCACTTGCGTTTGAATTAATGTAGTCCTTCATGGCTGTATTTAATGGAAGTGGTCGATAATCGGGTATTGAGACGTCAGTTGGTAATTCATTTACTATATCAGGTAATAAGTCTAATTTTGGTTTTTGAGTAAGCAATTTTGGAGGTTGAGTAAAGTTTGTAGTCATTTTTGATGTTGATGGACGAGGACTTGTTGACTTTGATGACTTATTCTTGTCTTTATCATTTTTATGCGTTGATGATGATGATGATGAGGAGGAGGAGGATTTGGGCTTGCTAGACGAGCTACTGGAACTGCTTGACTTAACTGCTATCATTTTATCTGCCAATTCTTGCTTTTGTCGCTTGCTAGATGAAGATGACGTAGGCATGTCAAAAGCTGCTAGTGCCTCTGCAAATCCCATACCTGTAGTACCATCAAATTCCTGTACATCATCACTCGAATGCTTACGCTTTGTTGGTGATTTACGGTCCTTTTTCTTCGATTTGCTGCTCGTTCCATTGCTCGATGATGTCGATTCCTTTACATCAATACTGCCATTTGACTTTTTATCACTATCACTCTTCATCTTCTTTGCTTTCATTTCATTTTCTTTGGATTCGGCATCTTCACGGCTACGTTTATGGGAATTTGATGTCTTATGACTAGATGATGAGGATTTGTGATGCTTATTTTCAGCTAATTTGCTATCATGGCTTTTCTTATGCTCCTTCTCTTTATGCTCTGAATGGTGATGGTTATGATTACTTGACGAACTCGAATGATGATTTGATGACTGGTGATTATTTGTTGAACTTAAATGATTTTTTGTGTGATGCTTCGATGAACTCGATGCGTGATGATTGTGACTTGACGAGCTCGAATGATGGTTGGATGATGAAGAACTTGAACTCTTTGACTTCTTTTCAGATGTCTCACATGATTTTTCCGATTTTTTTGATTCGTGCTTCTCGCGTGGTGGCTGAGGAGCTTCAAACTTGTGTTCTTCCTCATTCATCACTGTAGATTAGAGAATAAAAGTTTTATTATTAATTTAAGTTTGTCAATATTAGTGGGATAATAAAACAGAATTATTTGAGTTGAAATGAACTAAATAGTAAACAAATACGACCTTGGAAATACAGTTCATGTACATGACGCATATAATATGTTCAAATTATGTCTATGTTAAGATCGGAACATTTTATAGATTTTCAAGCTATTAATTATACTGGAAATGTTTGCATGTTCTGGTCACAACAAAGTAGCTTTAAATTTTTAATGCTGACAGCTTATTTATAGACATTGTCACTTTTTGCAGTTCTTCATTTTCACGGTCAATGCTTGCTGAACTAGCAAATTTACTTCACACATGCTTCGCTTGTATGAATGTGACGAAAAATAAGCATACTGCGTTAAATAATTTCACACTTTATTCACTTGAGAAAATTAAATAACTTACTTGATTGAGAATAGAACTTCATATTAACTGGATAAATTTTCATTTTTGATAATTTGGAAGTCTTTTGCAGGTTGAATTAACTATTTACTTCAAATGCTTTTATACAATTTTTATTATAAATCTCAATTTAAAGTTTTTTTAATATTTTCAGGTAGAATTTGTAACAGGTTTTAATTTTGTATAATCACTTTCGTTTGAAAAACAATTTCTAATATTAAACCTGAATTTTCAAACGATTTTATACAATTTAAACAATCTCAATTTAAAAAGTATTTAAATATTTTCAGGTAGAATTTGTAACAGGTAAATTTATTTAATCAATTATTTATTTATACTTTTCTCAAAACAAAAGGCAACTGCCGTAAAAATAATTTTTAAATTAAGAGCCTACTTTCTTCGACTCACAAAATAATTATGGAAAAACCAAGAGAGCAACGGAATTCAACCAGTTTCAAACAAAAATTCAAATGGGTTTTATCCAAGTGCTAGTCTGAAATTCAACTTCTACAAATTAAGCTTTTCCGATGGGTTTTTAGTAAGGTTGGGCAAATAGTCGACTATATTCGACTATGAAGAAAAAAAATAGTCGACTATGGATTATTCAGAACACGAAAAATACGTTAGAAATTTACAACAAAATGCTTAGAATTCTTGATATCTGATACATAATCAGTTAAATAAAGCTTCTTATGCTCCAATTTGTATGTTTAAAGGATTTTAGTGCAGGTTTTCAATGAAATGAATTAATTTTCTGAAAAAAATAATTTTTGTTTGTTTACATTCAGGCAAGAAATATTTGAATTTTTTCATCCGTTAGAAAAATTCCAATGATATTTGACGAATAATTCTTATAATTAAGCACTTTCTGCTCAACTGCAATGCAAAAAATTGCTGGATTTAGTGAAAAAGATAATATCAATAGAATCAATCAAAAGTAACGGCTAATTTTTGAATAATCCATATTCGACTAAAATAGTCAACCCTAGTTTTTACCCAATGTGTGCATTCAGAAAGGTTATGTAAATATTCGAAAACAAATTCAAATTTTCGGAAAGTGCGGGAAAACTTATTTTGCTGAAAACTGTTCAATTCTCTATTTTAATAGCTTGTTTTCAATGAATTATCCAATAGAATTTTCATTATAATCAATTAACACCATATCCATTGAGTATTAAAGTGTATTTAATGATTTCGAAAATTTGTAACGGAAAAAATAAGATCCATTAATTTCGAAAAATAAGATCCATGTTTGCACACATTGGGTTTTTACCTTAAAATGTGTGAGAGGTAGGAATGAAGGATATGTTTTTGGTCGATCATTTTCTCTGCTGGAACCAGACAAAAAACTTCCGGAAAAAAGGCCTTACGTAACGTTATTATTATGTATTTTTCAAATAATTTCCAGCCGTTATTTTTAGCGCATTTTTGAAACTTGTTTTAAAAAGGTAGCTTAATAATACGATTTGTTCGCTCGTTCGTTCGTTCGTTCGGCTCCAATCAAAAACTTTTTAACCAGACATCGTAGAAAGCTCTAGTTTTTTGCATTAGCTCCGTGCCATCATGTTATTGGCCCCCCGGACATTTAAAAATCTCAAAACCAATGCTAAATACTAAAATTAATGATTTTTTGTTTTCAATACAATAGAGCCAACTTCAAGTGGGATAATTTCAAATATATTTTGACCGTTAGAAAATTTGAATGCCAAAAACCGTTATCGAGCCGTCGAATTTATTTAAGTCACAAAATATTCATGATAAACTTATTTAATACGCAGTACTTTGCTAATCAAATACTGATCGCTAACACAAAAATGCGCTGAAGTCCCTCGATCTATAACACGAGGACTTTCTTTAAATTTTTTTAAAATATTTTTTTGTTCGTTAAAATTTCATGTATTTCATGTATTTTAAATGTATCTTAAAATTTAAGGACTTTTCTGAATGAAATTCTCAAAGAGGAAGATGCAGACTTCGTCTTTACTAGTTTAAATTTCAATGTAAATGTTTAAAAAAACTCACTGCCAATTAGTTTCTTCCACTTTGCGATGAGTTCTGTTGCTAGTTCCCCAACTTCTCCGTCTACTTCTCGAAGTGAATTGACAGTTTTACCGATTCCGGTTTCTTGTCTGCAAAAATAACGTGGTAAATGATTTTTTTATGTGTCAAATTGTATTTTGGTCTTTAAATCTTTGATACTTACAGATCTTGAACATTAATACGCAAATTTTGCAGCTTCTTCAAACAATGTAATACCTAATATGCGTGAGAAAGCAGAATTATGGTGAGAAAGACATCAAAAGTGACGTCAAAGATAAGAATTAATATTGTCTGAGGTTGTCTGATTTAGAAAGTGGTTGAAATTCCACAATAGTTGCATATAATTTACGTAAAAAAGATGAAACGTGTACGGAACTGCTTACGATATTGTTTAAACTCTAATAAAACTCAAAATAACTGCATTTACAGTCACAGAATTTAATAATACTTACACGCTCTAAATTATCTTTTGACTTTTCTATAGAATTTTGATAATGTCTTATAAAATTAATTTTCTCGTCCATTATAAATTTCTGTTATACTCAATACAGCAGATTTCAACATAAAATTTCAATTTCAAACTGTTTTAAAGCCCTTAATATATACACGAATCACATTAATTATCTTTAATTTCACTTCTTAATGCCTCAATTTAATTAATTTATTTTTTTCACTTAATTTTCTTATTTTAGGAGCTGAACAGTTTTTATTAAAGCCAATTTCGAATTTTCGAATACGGAGTTGGTCGTTTGAATTTTTTAGGAAGGTCCATTTTCTCAAATTATCATCTGTATCTAAAAATCCTAACTGGATCTTAACATTTATCAATTTAATCAACATTCAGCTTAAATTTTCCTTATCTTCATTATCATCATTAGTCGTCTGCTAGAATAGCATTAAAACAATAACAGCCATCACAACTCTGGCAGCTGCTTTGTCACATCATTCAAAATTTTTAAAGAATTATTTTTAATAGAAATTAAAATGGTTTTACTGCAATATAATGAGGTAATTTAATTAATTAAACTATTTTCCACAAGAACTAACGACTATCAATCCGCAGTTTCTCACGCAAGTCACAATATTAGCTCAAAAAGTCAGAAATCAGAGTGCATTTACTATAACATTTAAACAATGTGAGTTAATTTAATTACTCGGCTGTAAATCAGCCATTAATCAATTTGATTCTTTAAGATGATGGAATCGATAAGCCAACGCCGAGAGAAGGAAGACCGCCACATCCAGAACCAGCCGAAAATTACTGTCTGATAAGAATGAAGGCAAAAAACAAGAAGTTATCAACAGTTGTTAAGAAATCAGACATAACTAAAGTGATGGAATCATATGGAAAGATAATGAAGGCAAATATGGATGGACTGAAGAAGGTGAAACGAGTAAAGAACAAGACAAAAGCTCTCCAAGGTTGATTTTTTGTGGTTTATGATCAAAGTGAATGGATTGATTTAATTGCGCTGGATCTTTGTTGATTCTGCTTTGCTAGTTTCGTGCTTAATGAACGATGATGGATAAAGCCAAAGAGCTGAAAACGAGCATAAACCATCCAGAACAACAAGATCCAGCGTACTTAAGTCAATCCAACAATGTTCTTATATTATTCTCAAATAATGTGCATTGATTTTTGTAATATAATTAAGACATTTAAAAAAGAAACTTAAAAACTATGGCTTTTCATACATAATCGTGTATAAAACTTCTTGAATCTTAATTCTAGCTCTCATATTCTTCTCATCAGGTAAATTGTCAAGTGTTGACTTTAAGGATTGGAGGAAAAGCTCGTTAGATGATAAAAGACTGGTTGATTTTGACTTTGTGTCTGAATTGTGGGAGGCTTTTGAGAATGAATTTGATTCTCGGGCATTATTTTGTGGCTCCTCTTGTAGCTCTTCTTCCTCCTCGTCCTCTTCAAATGGCTCTATGATTATGTGTGTTGGAACTGACGAATGCTGTTCAGCCTTTATACTGTTACTATTATCTTCAGGCATATCCATATCATTCTCAATAAACTCAAAATGCATGTCTGGTGATACTCGATCCGAATTAATCTGGTGCTCCTTTTCCTTCTTTACAGCCCTAGCAAGTTCCGTTCGTCTCATTGGTGACTTTGCAAAGGATTTAACTTGTCCTTCCTTAAAGCTCATCTTCATATCTTGGTACCAGCTTAATCTCGGTACATAGTTGGCAATTGTAGCTTCTTTATTCTTCTCCTGCATATATGTGGTTCTATAAATTCGTATCTTATTCCGCACTTCATTCAAAGTCAATCCAAAATCCTCCATCAGCCTCTCGTATGCTTTAAGTTTCTGGAAGTAATAATTTTAATTATTTTAACTGAATCAAGGCTGTTGTTGCTTTAAAATTTTATTCTAATCATGCATTTGACCTAATTCCATGATAATTTAATGCTCATTAACCCAAATTATCAAACTACTTTCGACTTAATTAACATAACTGGAAGTTTAAACGCCAAATATTTACCTCAGTTTTTTGAGAATATCCATTACTGCTCGCATCCCACAACGCTGGCTTTTGAAGATATGATGTGATGAAATTCTTTGTTTTTGACTCATTCCAGCGCTCCTTCTGTGCCATCCTTAATTAAATTAAATAACTTTTGTGTGTGATTTAAAATAAACAACTTTCGGTTGTATTATTTTTCGAAAATATCTTATTCGTACGAAAAGTGTTCCAATTTCAACGTGTTTCAATGCGTTTCACTGAAAATGTGATGTTTCAGAGCTTAAAAAACTTAGTTATTTTGTTAATAAAACTGTATTACATGAATTTTAAGTTAGTTAGGTTGTATTTGAAAATAATCGAAAATATAAGAATATAACGGCGGTTAAAAATTCAAATCTCGAATTAATAAAATCAGAGAGGGCTAAAATATTCAAATTTGAAAAAACAGTTGGATGATTAAAAAATTACACACTATAATTAAGATTTCTGACCACAAAACATGATTATGATTATAAAACGCAAGTGATTAATAACAAAATCATGCAAAGAAATCAATCAGCGATTACGATTTGAGTTTCTGTCACTCTCTGTGACTTTGAGAATATTTTGTTTTCATCGTGAAGTAATTTTTGCGTAAAAATGGACTGACAGTGATTTTAATTAAATAACTTACTTAAAGTACATCAATTTGTGTTAAATTTATCACAGTACTTTAGTATAAAGTGAATTTTACTGTAATATTAAGTTTTTATCATCCATAAATTGTGTTTTCTATTAAAAGTAATTAAAATTCATGAATTGGTGTCAAAAAGTCAAAAGAATGCATTGAAAATATCTTTAATTTACTGATCGAAATATTTACATAACATTCAATCAATTTCCAGCTATCGTTAAGTAAGTTCTATTAGTTATGGCTTTTGGTGCGCTTGACTACATCGTCGTTTTTGCTGTTCTGCTTATTTCTATCGGAATTGGACTGTAAGTTTTGCTTACATGATTAAAAAATTGATAATAATCGACATTATCACAAACTTACAGATATGTACGATGCACGGGGAATCGACAAAAGTCCAATAACGAATTTATTCTGGCCAATCGCAGCATGACAGTAAGTTTTTAATTCATAATTTTTGGAATCTTTTGTTGGATTTATTACGGTTCAATTTTCATGTTATTCTCTCTTTTTCAAGGTTTTACCCGTTGCATTCAGTCTTATGGCCAGTTTCATGTCATCGATTACACTACTAGGGGTATCAAGCGAAATTTATTTGTTCGGAATTCAATTTGTCGTCATTAATTTCGCGTATTTAATTGCAACACCAATTGCCGCTAACTTGTTTCTGCCTGTGTTTTATAAACTTCAAGCTGCAAGTGCTTACGAAGTAAGTTTTTAGTCATATTAACGTGAAAAATTAATATTCATGAAATTGTATTTTTTTAGTACCTAGAATGTCGATTTGGGAAGCTTGCGAGAGTTTCATCTTCACTAGCATACTCACTACAAATGATATTATACATGGGAATCGTTGTTTATGCGCCAGCATTGGCATTGGAATCTGCGGTTGGGATTGATAAGGAACTGGCTATAATAATTATAGGCATTACCGTCATTATTTATTGCTGTATTGGCGGTATCAAGGCAGTTCTGTAAGTATTTTCATGCGTAATAATTTTTGAGATTATTAAGGCCTTGCAATTTTTGTTTTATTTGTGTCTGCCTTCTTGCTTATTTGTCGATTCAATTTATGAGAATTGCTGTCTGAAAAAGTTTCTTATTTAATGTATCAATATTTTTCATCAGATTCATAAAAATGTCTCTTGAAATCTTCTGTACTGAATAATGAATTAAAGACTAAAACTTTAACGGCTTTAAGAAATTCAAAATTTAACGGGTTTCAAAAATTCAAATCTTAATGGTTCAAAATTTTGAACTTTGTCAAAAAAAATAAATTCAAATCCAAAATGACCGTTAAAATATTAATGTGTAATTAAAAATTCTCGATGACACTGTCTGTCAAGGTCACATAAAAATGCGTAGCAATCATAAATCCTCAATTATTTCCTGAAAATATTCTTATCAAATTAATTTTGTTTACCTTTTCGTTTATAGACTTACTGATGTGTTTCAATCAATATTGATGTTTGTGGCTGTATTCTTAGTCATAATATCAGGAATAAACTATGCTGGTAGCATTGGGAATATAATTGAAGAAGCAAAGAAAGGAGGTAGATGGGAATTATGGAATTTTAATCCCGATCCAACTGTTCGCCATTCTTGGTTTTCGTTAATTATTGGCGGACTGTTTACTTATTTAAGTCTTTATGCTGTGAATCAAACTCAAGTTCAAAGGTTAATGACAGTTAAGAGTTTAAAAGGTGCACAGCAAGCACTTTGGTGGAGTTGGCCGATTTTATTGTTATTATCTATTACCACGTCATTTAGTGGACTTGTTATTTATTATTACTACAAAAATTGTGATCCATTGCTGGCAAAAAGGATCACAAAAACAGATCAAATGATGCCAATTTATATTGTGGATGTGCTTGGTCATATTCCTGGAATATCTGGCTTATTTGTTGCTGGAGTCTTTTCAGCTACACTCAGCACAGTCTCTTCATGTCTTAATTCTTTGGCAGCTGTTACTTTAGAAGATTATTTCAAGCCAATGTTCAGATTTGTATTAAAAAAAGAACTACAGATTGATGAATCAAGGTCCGCAGTTCCAACTAAAATTATAGCAGGCTTTTATGGCTTCGTCTGCATTGGAACAGCATTTTTGGCTGAAAAGTTTGGTGGAATTTTACAAATTTCATTGACAATTTTTGGTGCTGTTGGAGGTCCACTTTTGGCTTTATTTACGTTAGGAATGAGCTTTTTAAGTCCAAATGAGTATGGATCAGTTATTGGATTATTTTCTGGCGTTTTCATTTCACTATGGATTGGATTTGCTGATAAACCAAAGACAATTGTGAGTAAATGAGTGCCAAGTAATGACTTAATTGTGATTTTTGTGTCATTTACAGCCTCTCCAAACTAATCTTGAAGACTGTTCACAATTTAATATTTATAATTTAACTCGAAGCATTCCACAAATCACAAACAACACTAAAAGCAGTGAAGAGTAAGTTAAAATTGACAATTGATCATCCATGAATCTTAATTTCTTCTCTTTTTTAGATATTTTTATTTATTTAGACTAAGTTATTGGTACACAGTCGTTATTGGATTCTTCATCACATTTTTTGTTGGATATTTTATGAGCATGCTACTTAAAGCTTTGAATTGTCATGGAACTGATAAAGTTTACATCGACGGCAATAAGAATTTAATTAATTATGATTTATTTATGCCACCAATCGCGGCACGTCTTAAGGAAAAACGAAAGAAAAAGGGGCATTTGATAACTAATATCGCTGTAAGTATGATATAGACAGCTAATTTTATAAGTTTAGTGGACGAAACAGAGAAATAACGGTTTTTAAAATTTTGAAAAATAACGGTTTTTGATAATTTGAAAATTAACGGTTTTCAAAATTTTGAAAAATAACGGTTTTTGAAATTTTGAAAATTAACGGTTTTTTTTGGAAGAACTGGAATTTCATTAAATAATTCAATAACTTAACGAATGAAAGACACAAAAATCTCGAACTTCAAATTTATCACATTTATTTTAATAACATTCCAATTCTCTTTTTTACAGCTCGAATCAGTAACAAAATTATAAATTAAGTTAAGCAACATAGAACTGAACTTAAAAACTCGAAACAAATCGTACTGAAATTTTGTCTTCCAAAAAAGATATATTCGAAATTGTGTAACAAATAATAATAAGGATTTAGAAAAGTATTGTAGTACAATAATCTCTGAAAGTGCAGGTGTAAAACAATAAATATAGTTCATTTAATGTTACTCACAGCATTTTAAAAATTATATTTTTTCTCGCTGTTTCAGCTCAGTCAGTGCTCTTGCTGAATGATTTATCATTGGAATATCCAGATTTTTCATCTTTGCAGCTCGTTTGAATCCACAATTTGAGGAAACAGTCACTGCTTCATGAAGTATTCCAAAGGCGAAAATTTTTCTTGATCGTTCCTTAATTTGTGCTGATAAGTCTAAATTTATAATTTCTTCTGGATGTTCAACATCTGGAAGGACTGAAATGCGACTCTTGAATTCTTCAGCTCGTCGTGTCTCATTCGGACCGGCAAGAAGCTTAATTATTTCATCAAATGATTTCACGGCAGTTTCACATGCAATTAACTTCTTTCCATTAAAAATCTTATCTAGTACAGGTTTTATTGGTTCCTTTCGTTCAACAGTTGCTTGATCTTCCAAAAGCTGCTCACCAAATCTATAATTAGTTCCTCCATTTGACAATTCACTGATATAGGCCAGCATTGTTGAGACATCAATATTTAATGTTTTTGACACTTGTTGATCATCTCTTAAAGATTCACATGCCTGATATTTTCTACCCAAAATAATTCCATTCTCCTCCAATTCATTCTCGACATTCTCATCAATTGGATTCAGGAAATCAAAAATGACTTTTGGTGGACGAAAGAAATTCACGTCTGTGTCAAGTGCCATGTCTAAATATTCTTCACCAACTTCCAGCACATCTTTGCTGCCATATTCACATCTTCCCATAACTTCATCAATTATTGATTCACTGTTACGGGCTATAATCTTAATCCATAAGACTTCATCACTATCATCACAGACGATATCGATTCTGATTGACTTATCGTCACTATTTCTCCTTTTGACTTGTGCGATTGCTGTAATTTTATGATTCTTTGAGTAACGATCTAATGAGTTGACTAAATGACTATAAAAGTTTAGATTCGTGCAATGGAGTTTCCTTCGGACACTTTCAATGTCATCGACCGTTTTGAGCTAAAATATAGACAATAATATTACAAATTTTTATGAAATTCAAATGATTAATTAAATTAACAAACCTTTTGAAGAAATTTCATTTCCTTTTCGATGGATCTCTTTGTCTTAATTGCTCCATCGACCTTTGAATAATCTGTCTCTAGCTTATCAATCAATTCTATAGCTAAATTAACTTTTTCCTCAATTAATGACTCAATATTTTCAGTATTATCCATTTTCACGTCAAAAGTCTTTGATTTTTTACAAATCACAGCAAGAAATCTGTAGAAAGAGATGTTAAGTAATTAGATTTATTGCATGACGGTCGATTGTACTTTAATTAAACAAATTTGTACAAACTTCAAAAGGAGAAAAATTATTATTTACAACTACGACGATTTTTGAAGGAAGGGCAGGAACTACTGTTTGGTAATTTAAATTTGAAATTAATTAAGTCGTTTATTAATTCTCAGCGGTTTATTTAATTAAATTAGTTGAAGTGATGAAAAGAATATCAAAGAGTTATTTTTGCCCTAAAGTTGTAAACAAACGTATAGCTTAAGGTTGGCAATTAACTGTTGGATTTATTTAAGATGGATTACATTTTACCTTATAAGCTTAACTGGATCTTATGGATGTTTAGTAGCCGTTGTTTGGATTCTTCACGTGTATTAAATTGCTGATAATGTTTAATTGTTTTTGGACAGAGGTCTGCTCTCTCCAAAGTTTTGAAATCGAATGAAAAATGTTTCAATTAGCATACGCTTTATATAGATTTTTTAGGCGCTAAAAATATGATTGTTTCAGTTCTGAGAAATTTTCTTCTGAAATTTTTTGTTATCCTCTTTTAAATTGGAAGATAAAACATATCTATTGTGCTCACGAAGTTGAGTGATAAAAATTGACATTCTTAACGGTAATTCCACGAGTGAAGGGAACTGATGAAAATCAAGTTGTAATATTTTTTTACTTGTTTCAGTTCAAATTTCTGAAAACCGTTAAATTTTTTCTTTATTTAATGATTTGATAACTTGTGTCAATAATTAGTGAAGTTACAGTAACATAAAGCAATGTAATTTTAATATATCAATATTTTAAAATTAATTCATCATCTTAATAAGCCTTAATAATATTAATTTGTCGAATCAATGCTTTAAGATTTAACGGTTTTTTCAAAATTTGAAAGTGTTTGTGTTTTGCAATAATCGGCTGGTTGTTAACAAATTGACACATTTTTTGTGATTTTACGCTTAATTACAGTATGAAAGAAGTAATAAACTACTTAATGTAATGTAATTTATACTTTTAAACATATGTCATGTGTTTTTTGGCAATTAAATATTGTATTTAGTGAAATTTTTGCAAAAATTTGAAAATGATTTTTTGTAGTGTTAACAAATTGACAACACATTAATTAAAATATCTTGAAACAGACATGTTTAAATTAGATAGCTAGTATCCAGGATGATAGATATTTTAATTCTACATAAGTTGAATTAGTGAGATTAAGCTTAACTTTATGATTTTAAGAGATATTAAGAAAATATTAATTTTTGAAACGCTTTTTCACTCATGGAATTACCCTTAAATGAAATTGTAGCTTTCGTATTTGGACTAAAAGCTAATATTCCATACGGATTTAATAAGATGTTTACTGTCCGAATGGAGAAAAACTAATTGTAGGGATAAATAAACTGCAGGATTGTAATGTAATTAAAAGTGACGGAATGTTTATTTAATAAAGAGACGATGTTGTCTCGCACGAGTTATTATTTAGAATACTAAATAATACAAAAAGGGGGATTTCAACTATGACAAGGGGAAATCAACTAATTGTAGTTGCTAACACAATTCAAATATAAAATGACCGTTGATATATTCTCAATACTAATTTTTTCTACGAAGGGTCTACAAATCCATTCTCAGAACTGAAACAATCATATTTTTGGCGCCTAAAAATCTCAATAACGAATTTACTAATCATAGTAACCAAAAACCTCAAAATAAAAATATTCCATCACAAATTATCCACCCAGCGATACAACGCACAGCCTGAGAGAGCATTTACTCACTTTTTTGCAAATTTCTCTCTCGCATGTGTTTCATACAATATTTCCCTCAGTCTTGAATGATTTTTAAACGAGCAACGTTATGCTTCTCGTATAATTTTAATTTTTTTCCGTTCTTTCGTGTGTAACATTGTTTGCGGCAAAAAAGAAAATTCGGGAGACTTGAAAGGAATTTGCGGAATTTTCCTTTTGTGCAAGTGCATTTTAATCTTAAAACAGAAAAAATCTTTTATCGCATAAGTAACAATATAAGTTAAAAATAGTCATGTAACTACTTACGCAAAAGGTCATAGTGAAAATAAAGTTTTTTGTTAAGTGAAATTTTATCAGCAAAAAAAAAAGAAAAAAATATAATAATAAAAAATTTCCTTGTTAATAAAATTAAGAAAACATTATTGCTCGTGCAAGTGCTTGTAGTGTCGGCCTGAAAAAGCAAATAAAAGAAGAAGAAAATGATATAAAATAAATTTATGAGGTGAAAATAAATTAATGTGCAAGTGATAAGAAAATATTGTGTGTGAATTTGAATTGCAAATATTTTTCTTTTATTTTTTCGAGAAAACTCGAAAAGCGAGAAAAAGAAGTTTCAATCTAGGACATCGATTTTCAAGGATACTCAATTCGCAAGTAAATTTCATTCCGCAGAAATTTTATTCATCCCTTACTGTGTACATTATTTTTGCTATGTATGGATTTTTTTTTGTTTTGTTAAACATTCTCCATAGAATCATTTATCGATCATTTTTTTGAGAGAAATGCTTCGTCTGTGTGTACATAAAAAATATCTTCAAGTAACATGAGTAGGAGAAAGATATGACCGTGATGATGATTTTGTTACCTGAATAAGGACTCATATTATGCACGGATTTTATTCTCCTTCTTCTCTTTATTTTGTTGCATTGAGAATGAAAGTGCAAACAATGTCACTTGGGGGGTTGGTTGACTTAGACGCATTTTTGGGATGCCTGTTGTTTGGATGAGGGTACTCACCACTATACTACCGAGGATATTTTAATGTCTAATTTTAGACTCTATGTTATTGAAAGTCTACATATATGGATTGGTTCGTGGTCCCAAGGATACACCAGGGGATACATGTATCCATCTACTGTTATACTTAAGAATTCTTCCTACATTATAAATTTACCAAAAATTCCAGACAACCAGACAAAATACCTCCCAAATTCCTCAAAGCATGCGCCAATATAAAATAATTCTTGAACAATAGAAAGTATACAGAAGAAATAGAGAGATTAAGTCCATAAAATACGTGATTCTTGAATGTTAAGGATATCTTTGGGTTAAATAAAAAAGAGTCTATTCATTCCACAAGAAAAAAAAGTGCAACACAAAAGCAAATTGTAAAATTATACAGAAAAATATTTACGAATTGTGAGAGAGACGAAGAGCGAAGCCCACAATGCTGTGCCCTCATAAAAAGGCATCAAACACCTGTATTGAGTTGTAAACAAAATGTTATAAAAAATTGGTTTTTGAGGGTGCAATGTGAAGGAAATGGAATTTTTTTAGAGAAATGCAGCAACCTGAACTAATTTTCAACGTTTATAGGAATTTTTTTTATAAATGCACAATTCGCATAATGATTCGTTTAAGTTGTTTCCGTTGCAATCAACAACTGACGGCTAATTTTGTTCTATCCGACCAAAGTTAAACATTTATGTGTTTTAATAAATACTAAATATATTTTTTGATGGATAGAATGAGATAAGAGTTCAACACAACATTGTGGCTTAGAATTTCGCTTGTTTATTTTATAGTGTACGATAAAAAATTTGTTACCTTTATGGAAATTATGAGGGACTTAATGTGACGAATACATTTGATTGCTGATTGTAGTGGTAGATTGGGTGAATTTTTTGACGGCTTTGCTATATTTTTGGCGGGAATTGTTGTTGCTAACTGGATGTTAACATGAACCGAACCATATCAGGGGCTGGTTGCTTGGTATATCCTAAGGTATTTTCTTGGGTATACCCTAGTAACCCATGGGGTATACCCTAGTAACGCTAAAGGGGTATACGCTAAAGTATACCGAGCAACTGGATTGTCTATCCTAGATTCTGTCTGGATGTTAAGTTTTTGCTATAAACATATTATTTTGTGTCAAAATCTTACATTTATATTATTTATTTCAAAAAGTCTGACAAAATTCACCCTAAAGGCAACAATATTAACATATTCTCAAATTCCTCTGATATCTTATGCATACATGCCATGACAAGTAAATATTAATCAAAAAAAATTTCACTCCCCTTTTCTTTTCTCAATTTTCAATGTCACCGTAGCTCAATGAAATGCGAAAAGATTGAGAATTAAAATATTTACAATACATCAAATGTAAACAATTGTCGCACACAGTCATTATCTAACTCAATAATATGATTGATCGGTATCTTATTACAAAAATTTATTCCATTATTATTCACTTAAGTGTCTACATTATAAATACACATTTATTTCTATTCTTGTTCCTCTTTAAGTTGTTGTCTTTTACTCTTAACCTTTCTGTGTGATTGAGAAAGAGAGGAATAGAATCGGAGACATTGAGTATCTAATTCTTCCATTCACTTTTTAGCACGGTTTTGTGGAAGAAAAGCAGGAATTCGTGACTGTCAAAAATCGTTTACTTTTTCTTCTTTTTTTGATGAAAGTAAACTAGTTGACCGAGTGGCACTGTAATGTTGTTAAAATTGGCATTCAGACAATTATTAAGGTGTTGAAGCAACGAGTTGGCAGATCATCTACAAATCGCTACATTGTTAGCTCTGCTGGCTACAAAATGTCTTCTTTTGGTGTTATAATGTTTGAGCTACTTTGTTTATAGTTTTAAAATAGTGGAAATATAACCCACTTGGTGGGTTGGTGACGTGGAAGCAACCTAAACTCATCAAAATAAAAATTTATAGCACCAAAGTATTGTTTTTGTGCCGCTCGGGCTAGGAACTAAATATTTGTTGTTGACCTACATTTATAACCTATTATTGATCCAGTTTAAAGGCATAGGATACAAAAACATCAATAATCTCTGAAATAACTACAGATCCAGTCCAAAAACATGATCCAGCACCCAAAATTACTACCAAAATCAATCTCAACATCTAATTTACTCAATAATTTCAATTCAAACCCAACCATAACATTCAATACAAATTAATCAACCTCAATCTAACTCAATTCCAGCATATTAAACTCAGAACGATCACACATTCCGAAGCATTAAACCGTCAAAAAATCTTGAAATGCCAAAAAAGCGCTATTTCTATCTTCCCATCAATAAATTTCCTTCTTCTTCTTTTTCTTTTCTCTACGACAGCCTCGTGATTATTATTCAAATGAAGTTCACGTCTTCTACGCTGTGCTTCTGTATGTTATTTCAGAAAACATGAAGAATTGGAATACCTAATACTTTGTTTTGCCTCAAATTTAAAGTGATTTTTATGTGTACGTAAATGTGAAGGATGATGTTGAATAAATTAAGCGATTGAATTCTCTCCCATGAATATAATTTAGATGCGTGTGAATTTATTAATACAAGATCTATTCTTGATATTCATTCTTTACTTACAATTTTCTGTTCCATGAATTTTTAAACTTCCTTGTATTGTGCACGATTGTTGTTCCATTACGTCATTGAAGATGTTTTGACAATCACGATGACAAAGTTTTTCTTTTGTGCTTGAATGAAACTGTTGTTGATTGGTTATTTGTTGCATAATTTAGAGTCTAGTCTTAACTCTTGACTAATCCTAGTCTATGTTCTGAATGAACACTAGTTTAGATTCTAGATCCTAGCTAGAGTTTTAGATTCAAATACACCCAGATTCCTATGTGCTAAGCTACTACCCAATGCACCAAAAAAGCCACTAAACTAGAGTAAATTACAAAAACTAGCATCAAAAATGAAAGAATGCCGTATCAAAACTAATAATTCACGACCCATTAAAAAATCCTCTCATCTCAGACCTAACTTTATTATTAAAGATTAGAATTACATCATCACACACTGGTCTAAAATCGAAAAAAAAGTGCAATTGAACTTTTTTGGAAAAGCTTTACCAATATTATTTTGGTTGGTTTCGTTTGAAAGCTGTTATATGTAGAGACAAATTCCCAAAGTTTCAAACTTTTTGGTCCATCTGGTGCTGCATGGCAGGTCCTCAAAGTTGAAGTGGGTACATATTCGGAAATTTTTTACAACTTACTTAACCTGAATTTGCTCAAAAACTAGTCAATTAATTAAAAAACGGTTTTCAGTTTCTAAAAGTCCATAAAAATGCCTTTAATTTAGTGTATTGACATATAAGAGTTTTATTGTCTATGTAGAGTTTTGGTGGAATATATATGAAAATTTGGCGAAAATCGGCTCTAGAAATACTTGCTTTAACGGAAGAGGATCAAAATCCAAGAGTTGACTAATTATTTTAGATTTTCCTAATAGAAGAAAGTCCCAGCTTTTCAAAATGGGGTCAAACTTTACAAACAAATTGCGCAACGAGAAGTTATTGCCAGTCAAAGTTTGGTAAAAATCTGAAATCCTCAAATATTTAATTCTAAAATTTTGCCCAAATTTCTCACTTTTTTCTTAAAACATGCCCAAATGAATTATTTTAGGCTTTTATGGCAATATTAATCCAGTTTTAATTGATTTTTGAAGAAATTTTTTAAAAAAGACTGATTTTGGACTACCTATGCTGGTTGTTGAGCAGCACCTTTTTCGACTCACTATATCCGCTATAACTTTTTACAAAAGAAATATTTTTTAATTCTGTTTTCTTTATTCAATAACTTAATAAAGTATCTTTAAAATGATATATAAAACTTGATGGTTATGTATGGTTTTGGTCACGAAATGGACCATGGTTTGTGACCGACCCCTTTCTGGAAAAATTCTAAAGATGCCATTTTTAGATATGCCATATAAATACCAAATTATTTATTATTGTTGTGTTTTTTATGTTCAAATATGATTATTATGAGTAATAAAAACAAGATTTTGTGTTCTGGAAACTTTCTGGTACTCACAGGTAGTCCTTCTGGAAGTGGTACCTAGTCAATAATTAGTAGTTAGTAGTGAGTATCAGAAAGTTTTCAGAACACAAAATCTTGTTTTTATTACTCATAATAATCATATTTGAACATAAAAAACACAACAATAATAAATAATTTGGTATTTATATGGCATATCTAAAAATGGCATCTTTAGAATTTTTCCAGAAAGGGGTCGGTCACAAACCATGGTCCATTTCGTGACCAAAACCATACATAACCATCAAGTTTTATATATCATTTTAAAGATACTTTATTAAGCTATTGAATAAAGAAAACAGAATTAAAAAATATTTCTCTTGTAAAAAGTTATAGCGGATATAGTGAGTCGAAAAAGGTGCTGCTCAACAACCAGCATAGGTAGTCCAAAATCAGTCTTTTTTAAAAAATTTCTTCAAAAATCAATTAAAACTGGATTAATATTGCCATAAAAGCCTAAAATAATTCATTTGGGCATGTTTTGAGAAAAAAGTGAGAAATTTGGGCAAAATTTTAGAATTAAATATTTGAGGATTTCAGATTTTTACCAAACTTTGACTGGCAATAACTTCTCGTTGCGCAATTTGTTTGTAAAGTTTGACCCCATTTTGAAAAGCTGGGACTTTCTTCTATTAGGAAAATCTAAAATAATTAGTCAACTCTTGGATTTTGATCCTCTTCCGTTAAAGCAAGTATTTCTAGAGCCGATTTTCGCCAAATTTTCATATATATTCCACCAAAACTCTACATAGACAATAAAACTCTTATATGTCAATACACTAAATTAAAGGCATTTTTATGGACTTTTAGAAACTGAAAACCGTTTTTTAATTAATTGACTAGTTTTTGAGCAAATTCAGGTTAAGTAAGTTGTAAAAAATTTCCGAATATGTACCCACTTCAACTTTGAGGACCTGCCATGCAGCACCAGATGGACCAAAAAGTTTGAAACTTTGGGAATGTGTCTCTACATATAACAGCTTTCAAACGAAACCAACCAAAATAATATTGGTAAAGCTTTTCCAAAAAAGTTCAATTGCACTTTTTTTTCGATTTTAGACCAGTGTGCATCATTTGATGAGGATGATTACGATTTAGTTTAGAGGAAGCCATAAATATAGCAAAAATAATGATTTTTTTTTGCTATGAATAAATTATCGAAATTTTCTCACGTTTTGATTCAATTTAATGTATTTTTTTGTTGCTTGAAAAGAAACTATCATCATCGTCATGTTATGAGGGTAAATCGAATTATCATAGGCATCGAGCCTTTCCATATAATTTGAGATTTCACAAGAAGAAAAATAAAAGAAAATATAAAAATTCATCTATATTTGTTATGTAATTGATGAAATCAATTCGATTGGCATCATCATAATCTGCACGATTTTTCTCCATGTAATTTGTTCCTTTACGCTTGAATGAGATTTTCTCTTTGCATTTATAATATGGGACATTGCACTGCCACAAGGTCAAGCTGTTTAGACATTAGAATGAAATGAAAACAAAAAAAATCAATTATATTGTGTGTGTCTACGAGCTCTTATCGCTCTCTTTCATCTATGTCGCGTATATCCAACTGAATATGTGCACATTTGCGTGCTCGACACTATTTTTACGTTCGTGTGACCCACAAAAATGTAAAAATTCAATTTCGTGTATCTTCAAATGTTTTTGTAAAGGTTCCCTTCACATTTGTAATGAAAAATTTCTTTTCGGTGCTGTTTTTGGCGTGGATTGTGCGGAATATGGACGGTTTGACTTGCAATTTATTGGAGTATGGATAGAAAGGCTGAATTTTTAGTTTGTTATGTAGATACATGATCAATTTGTTGAATATTTAAATTATTTAGAGTAACCAGACTGACCAGGATCAAATTTCTCAATCCTTGGTCATGTCGCTGACCTGGCCACACCTCACTTGCTACACCACTGCCTCTATTCTTCATACTTATCTCCATATCCCCTCATATCCAAAAATGCGCCATCAACACCAATAAATCACAGAACAGACAATCCCATTCAACTTAATATCGACAAAAACATCCAATAAACATATAGCATGTCTACACATCTATACGAAAAATAAATGCAGTTACACAAGAAAAGACTTCGTGTATTTTTAATCGATGATGATGTTATGATGAAGATATGAAGCCCGTGAACTTGAGCGAGGACAATACAAACAACCATCAGAATTTTTATATAATTCAAGATCCATGCATAAAAGATTCTCAATAATTATAGAGATATATGAGTCATGAGTTGATAAAATTACATATTTCGTCGTTCGAATTGTTTTAGCGTGTGAATCTCATCCTCAAAAAATAATTTTTTGATGTGCATCACACACATTCGGTAATAAATGAAATATTGGGAAAACGTGATGATTTTTTTTCTTGATTTTATTTCTTTACGTTACGAGACTTCCTGTCGCGCGAGACCTTTGTGCTCATTCACTATTATTATGATTGTTTGTTGTAGTTGAGAAAGGTTCTCGACTTTTTTTTGGAAATATTGAATATTATCTTGATGAAAATGAGTTGAAATATTTCTGTTGGGTTTCTTGCTGTTGGGTGCATTTTATTAATGATTATGTGTGCTATTAACTACATAACCAAAGACCGTTAAGAATCTGCTGTATAACTTACAATTGATTTTTTTTAACATGATTGATTTATTGAATGTTTGTAGTACTTTTGAGTGCAGTAAAATTCATGCAAAATCAAGGCCAGGTTTCTAGAGCTACCTGGGCTATCCTTATCTAACCTAGGGGTTACCCATATGGCAGGGTAGGGTTTCTTGGGTAGCCCTAGAAACCGGCCCCAGAGCAACACAAAGTAATCAAGGATGGATTACACTTGGAATTCAAGTAGCTTCTAAAAGGAACCACGTGTCGCTCAAAATAAACTTAAATACATAAATTTCCAACCTATATAAAAAGACTGAATATCCTGAATTGAATTCTAATGCTGAATCTCTGGGTAAACTTGAAATTTGCAGAAATCAAGTCAAACTGACCTAAAACCTCCCACACGTCACTTCTAAATCTTAGCTTCTTAGTCAACTTTATTGATGATATATGTATTGAATTGGTAACAGTACACGTGTATCAACATATTGGTATTTAATATACATTTCTATATTAATTCAAGTCATTCATAATTTGATTAATTATTTATCTATGACACGAGTAAACAAAATTTTGAAAATTGGTATCATTCAAGGGATGGAGTCTTCAGAAGTTCTTGTTATAATATTTTTTAAAAAATATACAAAGTCGAGACATGTCCCTGTTTAAGATGAATAGTTGATGAACAACCTGCATATTTCTAATATTAAAGCATCTAGTCAGCTACTTAAAAATTAATAAAATATTGCTCCATGGCTTAAAATTGGACATAAGTCTACTACAGGACAGATCCCCCTGGCTACGTGCTTGATAGAACCTATAAAGTCAATGATTATGAATACCCAAAAATATCAATCAACTTTTCCCAATTCCCATCCCTTGAGTCCCCTTTCATTAATCAAGCATATCACATGCAATATATCGAATATATCTAAACATTTTTATTCGATTTATCTAATTTCTTTACAAATTTCTTCCCATCCATTGAATGTTGTTCATTAAAAGAAAGAAGCAAGCAAGTAAGAAAAAAATTAGAAATGCGATTTGAAAAATTATATTAAAGCCTGAAACTCACTCAGCAGCTTTTACTTTCTGCCCGCTGAAATTCTTTTCTTCATTTAATAACCTTACTGCTCGTTTGTTTGAGCGCAAGATATTTCGCTTTTATGCATGTATATCATCAAATTCCATTTATGGAAGTTTGAATAAACATTTATTGCTATTGTTCAAATGGTTAAGCACAACAGAAAATTATGTTGATAGACATATATGAACGAATGTTGATGATGAGGGATAAAAAGATCTCAACATGATGATTTTTAAGTTCATTTTTACTTCAGTTTATTAAAGGAGATGAAGAAGAAGAAATTTACCGTGATTCAATGCAAACTGCACCCAATGTGGGCTTTTATTGCGATATTCATCTCTAAAGTGAAGATCTTTTTCTTCATAAATTGACTTCTCAAATGAATAGGAGTTTCAAATCTATAAAATCTAAAATTAGGTTAGGGGATCGTTCATAAATGACGTCCATTGGACTGCCACACAATTTTCATAGACACTAGTGCAGAAGAATATCCAGGAATTTTTTGAGATGGGTGTTTTGAATTTTTATTGTGGGGGGGTTAGCAAATTGAAGAAAATTTCCGTTGTGTTTTAACACCTAAATCACCCCCTTGGATACGCCCCTGTACAAGTGTCATTCAGCCTCAAAACCCTACCTTCTCACTAAATATAGGACGTCATAAATGAATGACCCCTTCAGAGTATACTTATGCATGGTAATAAATTTCATATGAGTACAAATTGACCATGCTTAAATCACGGTGTAAAAATCATCTCATGAGCTTAATAAGGAAAAGGCAATAAAAGTAGTTTTGAGTGCTTTTTTAATATTTTTTTCTCAGTAGGCATATTTTCATTCAAATAAAAATGAAATTAAATTGTTTAGAGCAAATTTTAACTCAGTAGGCCTATTTTCATTCAAATCAATAAGTTGACAAGTAAAAATTTATTGTGAAGTAAAGGAATTGTTAAAGGCAAGTAAATAACGGTGGGAGCACTCAATAAGGCAAAGCTGAAGTTATTATTTTGTGTCAAGAGACTGATCGATGATTAAAAAAAGGTTAGTCATTGCAGTAAAAATTTAGAATCATTCTTGGAGGTTGAGGAATATTTTAAATTTATTCATAAAATGCACGGAGTCAAGAGTTTGGCCTACAAAGAGAGTTTGGAGTTTGGATGGCAATGTGCCTCTCGGGTAGAATCAAAATTGTATTTTTCGACTGCTAAGAACCTTCACCATTCCAAACTTAAAACCACTTAAAGCACAAATTCACAAAAATTCCCAGTATCCAAAAATTTCTTCAATTCCATAAGCCACAAACCGTTACTGCACAACAATTACACTTTAAATCAAAAAAGTACCTCCAATAAAAAAGAAAATATATTTTGTACCATACCGCACACATGCACCGATACTCGGTGTTACTTTGTACACGAGTGCCACTTTGCATTATTAATTTATGACCTCTCTTAGCACTTTGAGGCTTGCTTGCCTCAGAAACAAAACAATAGAAAAAGAACAACCAAAAATAAAAGATTTTTTTTATATGGAAAAGAAAATTTTTATTATATTTAATAAAAATACAGTTAAATGTATGGAATGGAAATGAAAGTAATTGTCCGATGAAGGAAATAGGTGCGATGAGTACCAAAGCGTAAAAGAACGTTCAGTAGGCAGGAAATTGTCAATTTTACGATCAACTTGATGTCATAATGATGTGACTTTATCAATTATTTCTGTTGTTATGAAATCAACGAACTTTCTTGACCTTAGTTGACTTAAATGCTGTGTTTACATCCCATTAATCGATTACGTCTCAAATCCCTTTCATGTATCTCATACTCGAACGATCAGTTTGTGTTTCTGATTTGTAAGTGTTTTTTTTGCCTCAACAAATCTGTCGATGAACTACAAACGATGATATTCATATAGCATATACAGCATGTGAGCTGTGTACTTAAGGAATAAGAAAAACAAAAAACGATGTTCAATAAGTCAGTGGACTGCGAATAATTTTTAAGTGAGGAAAAAACGAGAGAGAATATCACAAAAGTGTGTTAATTAGTTGGCGATAATAAATATTTAAAATACTTTTCTTCGGCACTTGTGTGAAGACTTTTTAAGCTTGTTCATATTTCTTTCCTCAATTCTCTTACTTTTGTTGAGATGGAAAATGAGGTACGCACATCTGTCAGTACGTCCGTATGAAATTCTTTGAATTCTTTGGGATTATAATAGGAATTTAGAGCTGTGAAATTCCGCATTTTTTGCATGCTTTTCGTCAGGTATTGTTGGATGTTGTGGGGGGCTATTTATGGATTTTTAGGAGAGGAGCTCATTAAGCTTAATAAGGAAAATTGTTTTTAATACTAGAGTAGTAGTCTCGTCAAGCAAGACGTGACATAGTTTGCTTTTCTTGAACTTTTTGATGCAGTATGGCTTTGTTGGTCCTAAATGACTTTTAGGACATGGAACAGGACCGCAATGAGGCAAAAAATTCCTATCCACATCCAGATATTGGGAAAACCTAGCTGGGTTTAACTGAAAAAACATGGAGACCCCCAAAATGCTCCCAAATAGGCAACACTACTTACCAAACAATAGCTTACAGTAGACCCTGAAAACTAGCTTTATTCCAGGAAAAAATGCGCCACATCCACGCACAAGTCCCTAACAACGCCCATCTAAATCTTATTCCTATTGACTCGTTCCGAGAAATTTTTGTTATGAAGATATTTTCTTCAATAATATTTACATACGATTTTTTTTACATGATAATGAATGACAGTTGGAATATAAACGCTCAAATTAAGCGAGAAAAGATGGCATTTATGAAATAACTCTAAATATTTATAGTGAAACAACTGCTTTAGGAGTTTTTTCAATTAATAATAAATATTCGTTCTCACAAAACAATCTTGCAAAAATGAGAAACTTTCATACACGATGTGACAGATGGAATTAATGCCTAACGTATTGAACTGGTTTATTTGCTTTAATATGGATATCCCGCTCTTAAAATGTGCGAAGTTTTTTATTTTGGCAAAAAATTTCATTTTGCACGACTTAAATATAGTTTTTTTTTGCACTAATGAAGAGATGAATTTGATATTCCGTTAGATTAGATCGGGAGTTGTGAGTTTGATGATTATTTTTGGTTAATTTTTAGGCGCCACATTTAATAATTAAGTTTATATGGAGATATATGAAATTTAACATTATATTTTTCTGTGAATTTTTGTTTCTTGGTGGTTTTGGTGTACTTAGTCTTTATTGTTATTCAGCTATTGACCTCACAACATCCCTACCCGTCTATACCCTTACTCAAATAGAAACAATTTCCCAAATAGCTGATTTCATCTATATCTGTCAATTCTATGCACCTAAAAATCTATTTCTAACTGTTATGACAACATTCGCTTGATATCGACGAGAATTGATAATGATAACAAATTGTCTATGCTCACTAAAATTTGCTTCATATAGACATAATTTTTTATCAGATAATTAAAAAGGGTTCGTTTGAATATTACGTAATACAGGGCTGGGGTTACGCTTCATACAAAACTTCTCAAGCTGTCCATAAAAACTTTGCTACTGAAAAAGTAGGTTGCATAAAGAATAGCCTTTCTTACCATCACGTAATATTCGAACGACCCCAAAGTGCCCATCAAGCAACATTGCGGCTCATTTTTTGCTTGCTTTGTAGTTTTTTTTTCGTTATCTTCATCGGAGCTCTTTAAAAATTAAATGGATTTATTGTTGGAAATCAACAGCTTGTTAGATTGACGATAAAACCAAATAGAAGACAACGATTAGGGAATATAGAAAGCTATTTATAAATGGACATGACTAAAATAGAAAAAAATTGTGACCTAATTTAAACAATAATGGATAAGCACACATTATATAAAAATGGACACTCTAAATTAATCAAATTTAATTAAGTTGAATGAACAATTAACACAATTGCTATTGTCAACATCGTCATCCTCGCTTTCAGTTTAGAATTCTTTTCAAGATGAATAATAAATAGTCTGAAACATTAATGAATAGTTTGAAGCATCAATTTATGTCTGATACAAACACAAAAAAAAAGCTTTTCAAATCTTTAAAAATTTATGCTATCAAAAACATGCACATTTATCTTCTGTATAGTCATTCTAAAATGATGATGAAGAGTGGTTAGCTTTATTTTGTGAAAAACCACTTGGTTTGGATACATTTCGACTATATTTTTGTGAATTTTGCTTTTATATTGAAGAATTTTGTCAGGAACTGAATGTGGTGGAGTTCTTGCCACTGTTTTTGATTATATGAATCAAACTTCACATCTAGAAACGAAGGAATAAAGATTTTATTTCTAAAATACTTTTTGAAGTGAAGAAAATCCGCCATTTTGATTTTTTAAACAAAAATTTTTGAGCTAATTTAAATTTTTAAAAGTCGTTTAAAGTTATTTCGTTACAAAACTCGTTTTAACTATCTCATAAAGTGGAAATCCACAGAAACATATTGAAATCATATTACAGAACTTTTTTCATTACAATGGAATGCAGAAAGCAGAATCCCTTGAATCTAAATTGCAATAAAAATGCGTATTATTCACCCCATAAAATTTCACATCAACAATACCCATGCTAGATTTTTTGTATGTGCTATTTCTCATTAAAATGATGATGTGCCAGCAGATTCTGCGCACAAACGAATAAACAAATTGATAATAAATTTTTAGTGAATGGCTTTCATATGATGTGAAGAAGAATCATCATCATAAATATGAAATTACCATCTTAATTGATGTTTACAATTCTACACACACAAAAAAAGACATTTCACATGAATGAAGTTAATGAGTAGAAATGTTTGGATGGAAATATTTCATGACGTTGCGGATATATGCTCACATTATCTCTGTCTATTGATGATGTATCGAATTGTACATTTTTGGTACGTGAAATGAGCAAATAAGACGATGTGCATGAATTGAAGCGTAAATTTTCATTCTCATAATTATCATTATGAATCCATAGACATGCATTCTTTCAGGCATTGTATTACATCTCATAGGCATCTCAGATTCTATAGATGCAGAACAATAGAGTATTAAGTTTCATATAGATAACTGCATTTCATTATTGTACTCAATGGTTTCAGGCAATGCCTTATCTCATCATAAGTAATTAGAGATGCTGTAATAGAAAATCGAAAAAAATTACGTAAATTTTATGCTTCTGGAAGTGCCAATTATCCATAATTAGAAAGTTTTTCTCTTTCGTTACTTTACTTTTAGTTTTTGTATGCAATTACATTAATTGAAATATGGCTGTTTTGTAAAAGAGGGATTAGTTGATGAATATGAGGGCATTATGTGCTGATAGGAATTTCTAGCGGTTGATTTTTGAGGAATTTCGAAGTTTATGTAATGAAAGTTGGGGATTGAGTGATTATGGTAAAGATATTGATTGTAAATTTAGTTTAGATGACACAATTAGCCAGTGGTGTGCTCGTGGTTGCTACGGTTGCCTCTCCCCTTATATCTTTGATCCGCTACTAGCAAAAAGTATTGAGAACTTATATACAAAACTAGAATTTCAGAAATCAAGAATTCAGCAATGACTCATGCCAATCTATATATAGGGTGTGAAAAGCTACACGTTATTCATATACAGAACAAAATTTCTATATTACTCATCCACTTTGAATTCAAATCACTCCCAAACTGCATCAAATCATCCTACACATTGCACCATACCCTGCAATCAATAGGCCTTTCAACTTCAAAGTCTCAATTTTCAAAAACAAATTAAAACGCCAATTAATCAACATAATGAACAGTCAAAAGCAAAAGTAATCTCATTTACAGCAATTATCATGAAAAATGAGCCTCGAAAGTTTCTCCTCATCTGTCTGTTAATTCGTCAAACTAGAGACTGTATTCCATGTAATTGTAACATGTCACATATATCTTGTCATCTCTTCTTATTACGCTTAATCATTCCACTTTTTCTTTAATTTATTGACAAAACAGAAAGACATAGAGAAAAATATGAAGAAATAAGGTTTTTCGCGCGCGCGTGTGTGTGGGTGAATAATTGACGAAATCTTATTATGCCTGAAATTGGAGAAATTCATTTTAAATGGGATTATAAACAAGAACATATAATGACAGAAAATTATTGTAATAATGAGTCATCGGCAGACACGCTATGAGCGATGCGAGTAAATGACGTAAGTCAATAGAGAGAAATTGCCAAAATCAACAGAAATAATACAACTAGGAATTGTTCTATGAGGGCATGACTCGATCTCTTTCTAATTTTTTTAGTTCCATCTCTTTCTAATTCTTCCTCGTAGTCATAACAACCACTATGAATCATTCGCAACATTTAATGCCTCATTCCAACATACTCTTTTAAAACATATCTGCAAACTGACTGCTGTGTAGTTGAGAAATAAATTATTCATGCTACAAATTGAGGAAAAATGTATGCAATTTTCAAACCACTTTACAGAATTTACAAACAGCAGAAATGTTTTTTCCCATTCCACTCATTTTAATAGGATGTGTACAGAAGAACAGAAAAGAATTGATTTTTTTCATACTCTTTGGATATTTTTATTTCCATTCAGTTTCTTCTAGACTTTCGCTTTTCTTCATCCACTCATTTTCATTTATGTTTTTGCGTAGGTGAGGAGCTGTACCTTTGTGAGAAAAAGATTCATAGAATAAGCAAACGGATGAATGAAAATTGAGGATTGTGGGTTGAAGGACATTTTTTTTGGAATTTCTTGTCTTGTAAGGGGTTGTTCTAGATAGGATTAAGGGGTGTATCTTGCTGTTCATCATTATGTAGAAGACATTCTCATTTTTTGAAATGAGGTGTTAAGGGGGTTCTTTTGAGTTTGAAACCTTGAGGTGGGGGGTTTGACCCTGAATCCCCTTCACTGACTACACACTTGCTGCAGTATTTATGACACTCATTTTTACAATACGTATCGTAACCCCTTTTATAAAATTCTATAAAAGCTAGCTTTAATAATGTCAAGGATTCTCTGTTTTTGAAATATTTAGAAATATTGACGGATTTTAAATTGGATACTCCCTTGAGCGACATGAATAAAATATGATTTTGAGTGACATTGCCTTTAAGGAATAGACATAATCCCCTCAAAATAATCCTAAGGACTCCCATTCCACATAATCTTCATTTTCATTACACAAGTTCTTGGAATTTCCATTAGGATTTAATGAACAAAATGCAATGAGTACTACGACTTCATGTCTTTTAATTAAAGAGATGATGTAAGTACATTCAAGATATTTGGGTATTTATAGCATGTACGTTTTACTCCTGTATCTTCACGTGAATTGAAAATGTTATCGATTTTTTGATTGCTTCAGTTTTTCGCCCTAATAAACCTTTAATGATGTCTAAATTGAGTTTTTCCTCAATATTGAACCCAATAGACCTCCTGAACGATAGCAAATATCCTGCAGATTAAAAATTAAATTTCCAATTTCCGATCCATTTTTATTTTGCTGGAAATTTCTATAATTTTTCCACTTCCATTTAGGATATGACTATTGCACATCTCAAATCCCTTTTCCACTTCTCCCTATTTTTTTCTTTTTTTAGTTCATAAAAATAAATTTCATTCGAGTGAGCGCGAGATGAGGAAGAAAGTGGAAGCAGAGCGTGCAAAAAAATGTAAAATGAGAAGAACATCCAAGTGTGAGGGAAGATTGAAATAAAATTTATGTGAAAGGATAACAATTTGTCAAAGTCAGAGGGAACTATTGCTGCTTATTCAGTTATTTAAATTTAGGATTGAAAACAAAATTATTGCTTTTAGTGGTCTCATCTTTCATAGAAATATTTTTGGTATTTAGAAATTTGATAGCTGAGAGACTCTATGGAAGTCTAAAATTAGATTATGATAAATATATGAGGAGATGAAAGATAAAGTGAAATTTGTGAGCAAATGTTTGACTTTGTTGTTGGTTTAGGCGCCATGCCACTGCGAGAAATTTTTAGACACTATAATTCATTGGAACTAAATAACCACAAGGGAACCAAAGCATAAATTCCCATATTTTCATGTCATTTCATAAAAAATATCTAAAATCACTTTAAGTAGCACATTGATGATGTGCCGTGTGATGTGATTGAAACTTGATAATTCGTGATGATGCATTAATGAGTTTTGTGACTGTTTTCTCGCTTATCGCATCGAGCATAGAAGAAAAAGTCATTTTTTATCGTGACTTCTTTTCATTATTAACATAATTTTTTAACGCTTTAAAAATTGGATTTTTTTTTCTGAGAAAATTTCTCATGAAATTTTAATCATTTTGTTTGTGAAATCTTTTTGATGTTGATTTAATTAAAATGGAAGTCAAGGAGTCGTTGCTTTGTGGAACTTTGTTAAGGAAATTAATCATTATTATGACATTTAGTTGATGATTTGTTGTTTAGAATTTTAGTCACGTTTTAAGGAGCATTTGGCCCCTGGCTACGCACCTGCATCCTATAAATCAACAATATCTCACCAAAATTAAATCTGATTTAGATTTCTATACTTTACAAGCAATTCCACTCAACATAAAACCAAAATTACATTATTCCTCCTCATTTGCTTCTGTCACTGAACTTATAATTAATTATGCTAAGGTAATTTATTCAATAGCCATTAATAAAGTACACTAATTGTATACCGCCAGGTTAAAGGTGGTAATTACATAAGCTAGTGACTACTTACGTAAGTAAATGAGTGTAAATTACCAAAAATATAAATTAAAATTCCTTTTTCTATTCATTGTCAACCTCAATGACTCATTAAATATTTTATTAAATTCAATTACTATAATTTACCAATTTCTAGTGAAAAATATATTTTGAGAGGAGTCAAATATTGCTGCTTTTTTGTCTACCTTAAAAAAATCATTTGAAGTCAAATCGAAGGTGTTTTCAGACTGAAAAGGTTGAAAAGGTGGTGATGACACAGTTAAATTGATGACTATCCATGCATGTAAGCATGTAACTACCATATTTTGTTGAGACTTATCTCCATCAAGCTGAAAAGGTCAAAGATTCAATTTTTTATGAATTGATTGATTTTTGATGATTTTTACGAGTACCTTTTCGAACCTTTTTAATATTTTCTGCCATTCATTCGCATTTTCCACCTAATAAACATCCATTCAGAGATGAATGATAAAAAGCTTACAAGGCATCCACCAGCCCAAATTTCAAAACATCCAGACAGATGATCAAATGTGAGAATTTTCGGAGGATCTACTTCACGGTTAGAAAAGTCTTGTATAAATGACAACGAGAACCAATACTCAATCAGTCCAGCGGCATTGAGAGTCTCAATTTTTTGATTCATTGCTTTTAGCAAATAAAAATTCTTTCTTGTATAGATGACAATTGGAATAGACATGAAGTTTTCTCGACAAATTTGCACGTTTGTCATATTTTTGTTATTAAATTGGTACAGCAGGTAGGAACGAAATTCAATTAATGCATTTTTTGATCCGGTTTCTAATAATCAAGTGGCTTGCTTGAAGCGGGCATCTCCGTTGTCCCTGGAATTAGATTTAGACTTTTATTATTTATTGGAACTGGATTTAGCCTAGTCAAATTAAACTCACAAAACATTAATCTTAGACGAATTATTGATCAAACTAGTAAAAGCTTCACCTACATGAAACTTGTATCCTCTGTCTTCCAATTCAAGAATCGTCTGTGGCTCAGAATACTTCATGTTAGTCTGCATGACATGATACAGCTTTCCTTGATAAACAGTCCGAATTACTAATGTAAATATCAAAAAGTTCATGAGTAAAAATCTTGAAAAATTATTTCCTGGAGATTTATGCTGATTAATGCCTAATATCCCTAAAAACATGTTGATGTAAGGATTCCTCACATTCCTACCAAATACAAAATTCTGAACAACTTTCGATTGTCGTTCTATCACAAAAATCACAGCAATTCCAATGGTTAAGTACACAACCAAGTATATCCAAGTTACCAAAGTCAACGGATAGAACAATTTCTCGAATGAACTTAGTTCTGATTCTTGAGGGAACAGCACAACAGCCTTGTCAGTAAAATAAGTTGTTGATGCATCAAAAATTTCTAATCGTTTAAGCCTCAGCCAACAGTCAACAATCACAACATCAGATTTATTATCCTGAACACTTTTGCTGGCACTATTGTTGGTTAAGAAGCATCCTAAATCTCCATGCATATTGAATACTATTTTAAAATTTAAAGTCTCTGATAGAGCATTAATTAGCTCAAAATCTCGTCCAGCAAGTCTTTTACTCCCATCAAGCATTATTTTTGTGTAAATGTGTGGTGGAATTCTATCGGAAGTAGCAACACGAACTTGACATTGCTGTAGATTTTCCATTTTATTAGGGAAAATGTTTAATAAACTTCTAGTGAAGGATCCATTGATGAATTCATTGATGAGGACTGGTGTGGTGTTTGAGCAGTTGGTGCTTGATCGAAATGGAAAGAATGTCAGAACAGAAAGATGTCCATGACCATCCTCAAAAATAACAATCACATTATAAACCTGCAACTTCCACAAGTCATCAAAAATCTTCTGAATTTCTGGAATTTTCCCATGGATTAAGACCAGAATAAAATGTCCTTGATAGTCAAAATTGTCTGGATTTATTTTTCCATGAAATTTTTTAAAGTCTGAATAATTTCTCAGCGCAATAAGTGCAAATCTTCTCGGTGTCTTAGTTGCTAGTTGCTTCACATGATCAATCAGCTGCTGTCGAACACGAAATTTAGAATCATCCATCAATACTTTCATAAAACTATCCCGAAAGTCATTCGAATCATGGCAAAAAATTGATGAAACCATATTGTAGTTTATTGTTAGGTCCGCGACAACTTCATCGGAAATTATTTTAAGTCCTTTTGAGAGAGTTTCGTAGTTATTTGTTGATGCACAATTAGAGGAATTAAAACACAGAAAAAGTAACAGCAGAAGCTTGAATTTCATGACTATTCAGATGAAAGTTTAAAAGGTAACAGAAATTAACTGGAAATGATAATTTATGGCATAAAAGCAGTGGGGGTTTTCACATATGTTGTCTATCAAAAAACTAGATTTTCTGGCGTTACCCCACCATTTTAATAATAGCTCTATACCCCACCCCTAAAATGGTACACGTCATAAGTGAACAACTCCAATGAAGATTTGTCAATAAAATTTTATTAATGGCTTTTACTTAATAAGCCCCACAAATTTAAGCATTAAAAATTCACAAATTATTTTGCCGATTATAATTAATTATACCGTGAATGTTTATTGAATATTTTAACAAGTTTAATTACGAAAAATACATCCGATGAGAAATTTTGATAATTTATATTAACATCAATTTTGTGCTCATTTTCATTAATAATTTTGTGAATGAAAGTTGACGGGAATCCAATAACTATTATGATAGACATTTTAACGTTAATTATAATTCTGAGTAATAATTTTTATGTCAGGACCTTATACAAAGGCACTCTCTATATGAACCTATCCTTAGCCTTGCACCTATCTACTCCTAGGGCATACCAGGTACATTCATAACTTAATAAATTGTTTTCATTAAAAATATCTCTGCCGAGTTTTACATCTGTAATACATCCATTCTGCTGCAAATACAACAAAACTAACCACATATCCACCAGCCAAAATTTGAAAACATCCAGAAAGATGGTCAAATGTTAGAACTTCAGGAGATTTCTCTTCTTTAGACATTTCCTCTAGAAATTGCTGTGAATACCAATATTCAATAAGGCCAGCTCCTTTAAGACTTTCAATTTTGTCATTCATTGTTTCAATTAAGTAAAAATTCTTCTTTGCATAAATCACAATGGGAACTGTCATAAATGGTTCTCGACAAACTTGAAAATTTGTTATGTTTCTGATATTGTACTGGTAGAGAAGATCAGTATCTACTTCAAACATTGCATTTTGTACATCTGAATTTAATATTCGAATTGTCTGATCGAAGCGAACTCTCGCATTTTCACTGTGGGAAAAATGATTTATTTTTGTTTCTTAAAAAATGCTGGAAATACTTACATGATTGTAAATTTGCCAGAATCATTTACATACTCTGTATGTACCTCTGATGCATAAAACTTATATCCAAGTTGTTCCATTTCTACAAGGGTTTTTGGCTCAGAGTGCTTTACACTTGCTTTCATAACCTGAAATAGTTTTCCTTGATATGCTGTTCGGATGACCAGGCATAAGATTAAGAAGTTCATCAATAAAAACCTAGCGAAGTTGCCCATTGGCAGTCGATTCTGTGACAATCCTAATATGGCGATCAGCATGTTAAAGTACGGATATTTCACATTCTGACCAATCACAAAATTTTGAATCTTCCTCGATTGCCTTTTGATGATGAAAATTGAAAGATATCCAACCGAAATGTATGAAATTAGAACCATCCAAGTAGTCATAGCCAGGGGATAGATCAATTTCTCAAATGAAGTTAAGTCTTCCATTTTTGGAAATACTATAATAAAAGTATCCGCAGCATAAGAAGTTGTAGAGGCAAATTCAATTAATCTGCTTAATCTTAGCCAGCAATCAGTAACAGCAAGCTCAGATTTATTTTTCAGAATGCTATTAAGACCTCCATCGACACCTCTATATTCAAAAACACATGGATGGGTCTCTATGACGTTAAGAGTGGCCTTAAAATTTAAATTATCTGATAAAGTTTTAATTAATTCAAAATCTCGCCCAACGAATTTTTTAGATCCATCAGATAATATTTTTGTATAAAAATGAGGAGGTTTGTCATCAGAAATAGCCACTCTGATCTCACATTGCTGTAGATTTTCCATTTTATTAGGAAAGAAATTCTCGATGTCCTGCGTAAAACTTCCATTGAAATATTCATTGATGATGACAGGTGACGTATTTGAGCAGTCTGTGCTTGATCGAAATGGAAAGAATGTCACAATTGAGATATGCTCATGGCTGTCTTTGTAAATCAGGATCACATTGTAAATTTGCAATTTCCATAGCTCATTAAATATTTTTGGAATTTCAGCAATTCTTCTGTTAATTAATGAGAAGATGAAATATCCATCGTAGAGGAATGTGCTTGGATATAAATTATTGTGAAATATTTTAAAGTCTGCGAAATGCCGAATAATAATAAATGAGAATCTCCTAGGTCCTTTGAGATCTGTTGACTTAATATTGTCAATGTCCTGCAGACGGAACCTTAACTTGATACTTTCCATTAAAATTTTCATAAGGAAGTCTCGGAAACCATTTGATTCATGATTGTTGGACACTGAGATAATATTCAACGCATTCGCAAAATCAGGAACAATTTTTTCGACAATCACTTTGTTCCCGTATGCCAAAGTTTTGTATTCCTGGATATTCACACTAGTTAATGCACCAAAAATGCTCTCAAAATACATCAAAAATAATAGCAGTAATTTTAATTTCATGACGACTTTATTCAACATTTGGAATAAAATGAATATATTTTTATAGGATGTGCTGCATGAATTGTAACTCAATTTCGAAATTAAGTTATTGATCAATATTTACAAATGATTAGGAAAGTAAATTTAACGATAATAACGATAAAAAGTCTTGAACATAATAGTGAGTTTTAATAACTTCAACTTATTTTATTCAATGACTGTTATTTTATTAGCTATACAATATATTTTATAATTCAATTAGTGTCACTCAGCTCTAGAAAGGAGCTGGAGATTGGTAAACCTAGGGCCGATTTCTAGGACTTCCCTAGATTACGATAGGTAGAGGTGGGTATCCTAGGATAGGTTAAGTGAGGATACCATAAGGCAGGGTAGATGAGATACCTCTAGAATACCCTATGGTAACCTATTATGCCCTAGCAACCCCTCCTCTAGCCTAAATTGATCCTCATTTTCCACTTGTGAATGACGCATTCAGTGATAAACACTACAAAGCTAACAAGACATCCACCAGCCCAAATTTCAAAACATCCAGAAAGATGATGAAATTTTAAAATTTCCGGAGACTTTTGTTCCCTTGTTAAGTCCTTCAAGAACTGCACTGAATACCAATATTCAATAAGTCCAGTTCCTTTAAGACTTTCGATTTTCTCATTCATTGCTTGAATCAATGGAAAATGTTTCTTTGTATAAATCACAATTGGAACTGTCATAAATGGTTCTCGACAAATCTGAAAATTTATTATGTTTCTGATATTGTGCTGGTAGAGAAGATCAGTATTTACTTCAAAAATTGCATTTTGTCCACCTGAATTGAATATTCGAGTTGTGTGATCGAAACGATTTTTTTCGTTATCACTGTGGAAAGAAATGATTTATTTCTATGCTTATAGCACAATTAGAACCCAATGCTACTTACATAATTGTAAATTTCCCAGAATCCTTTACAAACTCTGTATGTACCTCTAATGCATGAAACTTGTATCCAAGTCGTTCCATTTCAGCAATTGTCTTTGGCTCAGATAGTTTTACACTTGCTTTCATAACTTGAAATAGTTTTCCTTGGTATGCTGTTCGGATGACTAGACATAAAATCATGAAGTTCATCAATAAAAACCTCGCAAAGTTGCCCATTGGTAATCGATTCTGTGACAATCCTAATATGGCGATCAGCATGTTAAAGTACGGATATTTCACATTCTGACCAATCACAAAATTTTGAATCTTCCTCGATTGCCTTTTGATGATGAAAATTGAAATATATCCAACGGAAATGTATGAAATTAGAAGCATCCATGTAGGCATAGCTAGTGGATAGAATAATTTTTCAAAAGAGGTCAGTTCGTCGTTTAATGGAAATGCTATCACAAAAATATCTGCAGCATAAGAAGTTGTAGAGCCAAATTCATTTAATTTGCTTAACCTTAGCCAGCAGTCAGTTACAGCAAGCTCAGATTTATTTAGTAGAATACTTTTAAGGCCTCCATCGACACCTCTAGTTTCATAAACACATGCATGGGTCTTCATGACGTTAAGAGTGACTTTAAAGTTTAAACTTTCTGCTAATGAATTAATTAGCTCGAAATCTCGTCCAAAGAATTTTTTAGATCCATCAGATAATATTTTTGTATAAATATGAGGAGGTTTGTCATCAGAAATAGCCACTCTGATTTCACATTTCTGTAGATTTTCCATCTTATTTTTAAAAGTGTCCGTAACATCATGAGTGAAATTTCCATCGATAAATTCATTGATTATGGCTGGTGATGTATTAGAGCAGTCTGTGCTTGATCTGAATGGAAGGAATGTCACAACTGAGAGGTGGTCATGACTTTCTGCATAGATCAGAATAACGTTGTAAATTTGCAATTCCCACAAGTCATCGAATATTTTTTGAACTCCTGGAAATTCTCCATTAATTAATGAGAAGATGTAATATCCATTGAAGTGAAAAATTGTAGAATTTAACTTGCTGTGAAATATTTTAAAGTCTGCGAAATGTCTAATCGGAATAAATGAGAATCGTCTTGCTCCTCTCAGACCTGTTGGCTTAATATTCTCCATGTCTTGCTGTCGAAATCTTAATTTGAGACTTTCCATCAATTTTTTCAATAAGACATCTTTAAAATCATTAGATTCATAATTGTTGGATATTGACACAATATTTAATATAGTCGCAACATCAGGAACAACTTTTTCGGCAATAATTTTAATTCCATATGTCAAAGTATTATAATCCTTTAGATTCACGTTAGGTATGGAACCAAAACTTTTATTAAATCTCATCAAAAATAAGAACAGAACTTTGAATTTCATGTCCACTCTTGGCAATTAGTGGCAATATTCTGATGGAATACAAAGCACGAACCTCTAATAAAGTACAAATTTTTTTTGTCATATTAAATAAATAAATATTCACACATTATTAATCTCCGGGGCGTTTGCATGAAGCCTTTGTTTTAATACTAATATGCCAAGATGAATACTAAAAGCTAATTACAATAAAAATTCTATAGCTTAATGTTAAATATTTAAAACACTTTATTTTTGGATTGATAATTATCTAGAACATCTAATTAATAATTTTGTGATAAAAGGTGTCAATAGTCAACGTCATGTTAATATTGTGTCTGATTCAATCACGTGAAATTCCTTCATAATTTTTTAATTTGTGTAAAAAGGTCAATAGTACAATTAATCATTCATTTTATGTCAAATTTTTTCGTCTTTTAATCTTATTAATCATTAATTCAAAAACTAGTGTCAAAAGGCTGACAAGACATCCACAAATCCAAATATAAAAGCATCCAGACAGATGATCTAATGTGAGAATTTTCGGAGGATTAACTTCACGGTTAGAAAAGTCTTTCATAAATGATAACGAGTACCAATACTCAATCAGTCCAGCAGCATTGAAAGTCTCAATTTTTTGATTCATTGCTTTTAGCAAATAAAAATTCTTTCTTGTATAGATGACAATTGGAATAGACATGAAGTTTTCTCGACAAATTTGCACGTTTGTCATATTTTTGTTATTAAATTGGTACAGCAGGTAGGAACGAAATTCAATTAGTGCATTTTTTGATCCGGTTTCTAATAATCAACTGGCTTGCTTGAAGCGGGCATCTCCGTTGTCTCTGGAATTAGATTTATACTTTTGTTATTTATTGGAACTAGATTTAGACAGTTTAATGGAGTTTAATCAAATTATACTCACAAAATTTTAATCTTAGACGAGTTATTGATCAAACTAATAAAAGCTTCACCTACATGAAACTTGTATCCTCTGTCTTCCAATTCAAGAATCGTCTGTGGCTCAGAATACTTCATGTTAGTCTGCATGACATGATACAACTTTCCTTGATAAACAGTCCGAATTACTAATGTAAATATCAAAAAGTTCATGAGTAAAAATCTTGAAAAATTATTTGCTGGAGATTTATGCTGATTAATGCCTAATATTCCTAAAAACATGTTGATGTAAGGATTTCTTACATTCCTACCAAATACAAAGTTCTGAACAGCCTTCGGTTGTCGTTCTATCACAAAAATCACAGCAATTCCAATGGTTAAGTACAAAATGAAATATATCCAAGTTACCAATGTCAATGGATAGAACAATTTCTCGAATGAACTTAGTTCTGATTCTTGAGGAAACAGCACAACTGCCTTTTCGGTAAAGTAAGTTGTTGATGCATCAAAAATTTCTAATCGTTTAAGTCTCAACCAGCAGTCAACAATCACAACATCAGATTTATTATCCTGAACACTTTTGCTGGCACTATTGTTGGTTAAGAAGCATCCTAAATCTCCATGCAGGTTGAATACTATTTTAAAATTTAAAGTTTCTGACAGAGCGTTAATTAGCTCAAAATCTCGTCCAGCTAGTCTTTTACTTCCATCAATCATTGTTTTTGTATAAATGTGTGGTGGAATTCTATCGGAAGTAGCCACACGAACTTGACATTGGTGTAAATTTTCCATTTTATTTGGGAAAAGATCTGATAAGTTTCTGGTGAAGGTTCCATTTATGAATTCATTGATGAGGACTGGTGTGGTGTTTGAGCAGTCGGTGTTTGATCTGAATGGAAGGAATGTCACAACTGAGAGGTGATCATGACTTTCTGCATAGATCAGAATAACATTGTAAATTTGCAATTCCCACAAGTTATCGAATATTTTTTGAACTCCTGGAAATTCTCCATTAATTAATGAGAAGATGTAATATCCATTGAAGTGAAAAATTGTAGAATTTAACTTGCTGTGAAATATTTTAAAGTCTGCGAAATGTCTAATTGGTATAAATGAGAATCGTCTTGCTCCTCTCAGACCTGTTGGCTTAATATTCTCCATGTCTTGCTGTCGAAATCTTAATTTGAGACTTTCCATCAATTTTTTTAACAAGACATCTTTAAAATCATTAGATTCATAATTGTTGGATATTGACACAATATTTAGTATAGTCGCAACATCAGGAACAACTTTTTCGGCAATAATTTTAATTCCATATGTCAAAGTATTATAATCCTTTAGATTCACGTTAGGTATAGAACCAAAACTTTTATTAAATCTCATCAAAAATAAGAATAGAACTTTGAATTTCATGTCCACTCTTGCCAATTAGTGGCAATATTCTGATGGAATACAAAGCACAAACCTCTAATAAAGTACAAATTTGTTTTATCATATTAAATAAATAAATATTCACACATTATTAATCTTCGGGGCGTTTGCATGTAGCCTTTGTTTTAATACTAATATGCCAAGATGAATACTAAAAGCTAATTACAATAAAAATTCTATAGCTAAATGTTAAATATTTAAAACACTTTATTTTTGGATTGATAATTATCTAGAACATCTAATTAATAATTTTGTGATAAAAGGTGTCAATAGTCAACGTCATTTGAATATTGTGTCTGATTTAAACACGTAATTTATGTAAAAAGGTCAATAGTACAATTAATCATTCATTTTATCTCAAATTTTTTCGTCTTTTAATCTTATTAATCATTAATTCAAAAACTAGTGTCAAAAGGCTGACAAGACATCCACAAATCCAAATATAAAAGCATCCAGACAGATGATCAAATGTAAGAACTTTCGGAGGAATTGACTGCTTAGTCAATAATTCTTTGTTATATGATAATGAGTGCCAATATTCAATTAATCCTGCTGCTATCAAGCTTTCAATCTTATCATTCATAGCTTGCAATAAATAAAAGTTTTTCTTTGTATAAATCACAATTGGAATTGTCATGAAATATTCTCGACAGATCTGAAAGTTTGTGATATTTTTCATGTTGTACTGATAGAGAAGATCAGAATTTACTTCAAGGATGGCATTTTTTCCACCAGAATTCATCAATCAAATGGTTTGGTCGTAACGTGATCCTCCATTGTCACTGAAAGGAGGGATAAATTAGGAATACTAGCTAGTATTGGGTAAGGCTGTAACTTACATAAATTTAATTTTAGTAGAATCTCCAGCCAGCTCCGAGAAAGCTTCCACAGCATGAAATTTGTATCCTTGTTTCTCCATTTCCCTCAGCGTTTGTGGCTCCGGGTCTTTAATGTTTGCCTGCATAATTTGATATAGTTTGCCTTGATAAGCCGTTCGAATAATCAGTGAAAGAATTAAGAAGTTCATTAGTAGAAATCTAGCAAAATTAGTTCCAGGCAATTTATGCTGAGTTGTTCCTAATAGACCTATGAACATGTTGAGATAAGGATGCTTAACTTTTCTACCAATTACAAAACTTTGGATAGTCTTTGATAGCCTTTTAATGATAAATATTGAGAGGATTCCAATGAGTAAATATGACATCAGTAAAATCCAAGTTTCCATTGCCAATGGATAGAACAACTTTTCAAAAGAACTCAATTCAGCTAGCAATGGAAATGCCATAACACTTTTATCTGAAAAATATGTTGTTGTGGAATCTAAAGTATTCAATCTACTGAGTCTTAACCAGCAATCAGCAATAGCTAGATCAGATTTATTCAGGAACACGTTCTCTAAACTTCCTTCTTCTCCATCAAGTGTATAAAGGCATCCAAAATATGAAATGAAAGTGAAATTTAGTTTAAAATTTAAGTTTTCGGACAAAGTCCTAATCAGATCAAAATCCCGTCCGGAAAATTTATTTAATCCATCTGGCATAGTTTTAGCTGATATGTGTGGTGCTATATTATTGGAAGTTGCAACTTTGACCTCACATTGGTGTAGATTTTCCATTTTCTTTGGAAAAATGTAAGACAAGTCACGAGTAAAACTTCCATTGATGAATTCATTGATGAGAACTGGAGTTGTATTAGAGCAGTCTGTACTTGATTGGAATGGAAAGAAAGTCACAATTGAAAGATGCTCATGGCTATCTTCATAGATCACAATCACATTGTGTACTTGGAACTTCCACAAGTCGTTAAAAAAATTCTGAATTTCAGGAACTTTTCCGTCAATCAATGCAATGATGAAATGCACATTGTGAAAGAAGTTGATTGGATTTAATTCCTTGTAGAATTTCTTAAAATCAGAAAAGTTTCTAATGGCGATAAATGAAAATCTTCTTGGTACTGTCAAGGAAAATTTACCAATCTTTTCTATTGATTGCTGTCGAAATTTCAACTTTAAACCACTCATAAGGATTCTTATGAATGTATCTCGAAAATCGTTGGATAAATGGTCATCAGACGTTGAAATGGAATTAAAAGTTATTGCAAATTCTGGAACAATTTTCTCAGAAATTAATTTGATTCCAATTGATAAAGTTATGTGGTCTCTAAAACTTGAAAAATTTAAAGAGCAATAGAGTTCCACAAAGTTCACAATAAACAGCAACAAAATTTTGAAATTCATGACTGCTTTATTTAATTAATCGAATACAATTGAAATAAACAATAAAAAATGGTTTTTAATAATTATTAAAATTAGTTTTCATTCAATTAGACGAATTGAATGCTAATTCTACTATAATTTATTAGTGTCATCATACATCAGAAGGATAGTCAGGGAGGGGGTACGGAACCCTTTCGAATACAAGCTGCTTAGTAATGAAAAATTATTGGACTTCACTTAAAATTTTTCTGGATACACTCCTGTCAATCCTGTCACACATTATCATTTCTTTTAAAGAATCAAACCTGATGCCTTGATTGATTATTTAAAATTCATGTTGCCTCTTGCATAGTCTCCATTTGTTGATAATCAATTCAGCAAGAAATGAAGCGAAGCTTAAAATGCAACCACAAATCCAGATTTCAAAAGATCCAGAAAGATGGCTAAATGTAAGAACTTTCGGAGTATTTGACTTCTCTATTGAAAATTCTTTTGCGAATGACAATGAATACCAATATTCAATTAATCCAGCTGCTTTAAGATTTTCAATTTTCTCATTGATTGCTTGCAACAAGTAGAAGTTCTTTTTTGTGTAAATAACAACTGGAACTAACATGAAAGCTTCACGACAAATTTGAAAACCTGTTAAATTTTTGATACTGTGATGATAGAGAAGATCAGAATTTATTTCAAGAACTGCATTTTTATCATTTTCATTCAACAATCTAGTGGTTTGCTCGAACCGGGACATGCCATTGTCACTAAATTAAAAAATTTGAATATGTAGGTGAATCTGCCACAAAATTTTAAAATCTACCATAAAACTACTCACACAATGTTCATTTTCAAGGAAGTTGAGATGAAATCTCCATAAAATTCAACGGCATGAAACTTATATCCAAGTCGTTCCATTTCTTCAAGCGTTTGTGGCTCAACATGCTTCATATTGGCCTGAAGGATTTGAAAAAGTTTTCCTTGATAAGCGGTTCGGAGGACGAGACACAATATTAAGAAGTTCATGAGTGAAAATCTTGCAAAGTTGTTCATCGGTAATCGATTCTGTGACAATCCCAGGATTCCAATCACCATGTTAAAATATGGATAATTTACATTTTCCCCAATTACAAAATTTTGTATCTTTTTCGATTGCTTCTTAATGATGAAAATTGAAAGAATTCCAAACAATAAATAAGATCCGAACAGCATCCAAGTAGTCACAGCCAGTGGATAGAACAATTTCTCAAATGAATTAAGTTCTGGTATAGGCGAAAATGCCATAACTATTTTATCTGTAAAGTAAGTAGTTGTAGCATCCAGAATTTCCACACGACTCTGTCTAAGCCAACAGTCAGCGATAACCAAGTCTGCCTTATTTTCAAGTACTTTCTTCAGTACACCATCAACTCCTCTGATCTCTATGACGCATCCAAATTTTCCAATGAAGCTTATATTAATTTTGAAATTTAAACCTTTTGATAATGTCCTTAAGATTTCGAAATCACGTCCGACTAATTCGAAAGTACCATTAGGCATTGTATTTAACATCAAATTGGGTGGGATGTCATCAGTTGTGGCTATTCTAACATCACATTGATGTAAATTTTTCATTTTATTTAGAAAAATATTGTTCAATCCTCGACTGAAAGTTCCATTGATGAATTCATTGCACACTGGTCTAAAATCGAAAAAAAAGTGCAATTGAACTTTTAAGGAAAGGTTTCACCAAAATTCTTCAAAGATATCTCATTTGAAAGCTGTTATAAGTAGGAACAAATTCCCAAAGTTTCAGACATTTTGGTCCATCTGGTGATGTATGGCAGTTCCTTAAAGTTTGTAGGGGGTAAATTTTCGGAAATTTTTTGAGCTCACTTGACCTAAATTTTCTCAAAAACTGCTCAATCAATTGAAAAACGGTTTTCGGTTCCTTAAAGAACATATAAATACCTTTAATTAAGTATAACAACATAAAAAAAATTATGGAGTTTTGTAGAGTTATGTTGTAATATGTATGAAAATTTGGCAAAAAAACGGTCTAAGGGGTACTTCAATACCCCTAAAAAGTCGAAATCCAAAATGCGACAAATTATTTTATTGATTTCTGGTAGTAGAAGGTCTCAGCTTTCCGAAATGGGCTCTCTCTTTAAAATCGGACTGCGCATTTGAAAGTTATTTCCAATCAAAGTTTGGTAAAAATCATAAATCCTCAAATATTTAATTCTTAAATTTTGCTCTAATTTCTCACTTTTTTCGCAAAACTTATCCAAATTAATTATTTTAAGTTATTTTGGCAATAGAAATTCATTTCTATTTGATTTTTGAAGAAATTTTTTAAAATAGACTGATTTTTGGCACCCTATGCTGGTTATCGAGTAGCATCTTTTTTCGCTCACTTAAACCGCTAAAACTTTTTTCAGCAGAAATATTTTTTATTTCTGTTTTCTTTATTTATTAGCCAGTTGCAATACCTTCAAAATGATGTATAAAACTTGATGGTTGTGTATGGTCTTGATCATGTAATCGACCTTGGTTTGTGACCGACCCCTTTCTGAAAAATTCTTAGAAAGGCAATTTTTAAATATGACATTTAAAAACCAAATTTTTCATTGTTTTTGTGTTTTCTATGTTCATATTATGATCATTTTTGGTGTTAAAACTCAGGTTTTGTACTTTGAAATTTTTCTGATACTCACAGGTAGCATTTTTCAGAAGTAGCCTTAGTCAATATTTAGTAGCTACTTGTGAGTATCAGAAAAATTTCAAAGTACAAAATCTGAGTTTTAACACCAAAAATGATCATAATATGAACATAGAAAACACAAAAACAATGAAAAATTTGGTTTTTAAATGTCATATTTAAAAATTGCCTTTCTAAGAATTTTTCAGAAAGGGGTCGGTCACAAACCAAGGTCGAATACATGACCAAGACCATACATAACTATCAAGTTTTATACATCATTTTAAAGGTATTGCAATTGGCTAATAAATAAAGAAAACAGAAATAAAAAATATTTCTGCTGAAAAAAGTTTTAGCGGTTTAAGTGAGCGAAAAAAGGTGCTACTCGATAATCCGCATAGGGTGCCAAAAATCAGTCTATTTTAAAAAATTTCTTCAAAAATCAAATAGAAATGAATTTCTATTGCCAAAATAACTTAAAATAATTAATTTGGATAAGTTTTGCGAAAAAAGTGAGAAATTAGAGCAAAATTTAAGAATTAAATATTTGAGGATTTATGATTTTTACCAAACTTTGATTGGAAATAACTTTCAAATGCGCAGTCCGATTTTAAAGAGAGAGCCCATTTCGGAAAGCTGAGACCTTCTACTACCAGAAATCAATAAAATAATTTGTCGCATTTTGGATTTCGACTTTTTAGGGGTATTGAAGTACCCCTTAGACCGTTTTTTTGCCAAATTTTCATACATATTACAACATAACTCTACAAAACTCCATAATTTTTTTTATGTTGTTATACTTAATTAAAGGTATTTATATGTTCTTTAAGGAACCGAAAACCGTTTTTCAATTGATTGAGCAGTTTTTGAGAAAATTTAGGTCAAGTGAGCTCAAAAAATTTCCGAAAATTTACCCCCTACAAACTTTAAGGAACTGCCATACATCACCAGATGGACCAAAATGTCTGAAACTTTGGGAATTTGTTCCTACTTATAACAGCTTTCAAATGAGATATCTTTGAAGAATTTTGGTGAAACCTTTCCTTAAAAGTTCAATTGCACTTTTTTTTCGATTTTAGACCAGTGTGGCATTGATGAGAACTGGTGTTGTATTTGAGCAGTCGGTACTTGATCGGAATGGAAAGAACGTCACTACTTTAAGTTGGTCGTGACTGTCCTTAAAAATTACAACAACATTATGGATTTGTATTTTCCACATGTCATCAAAAATGTTTTGAATTTCACGAATCTTTCCCATGATTAATGGAAATAAAAAATATCCATGATAGAAAAAGTTATCAGGATTAATTTTTGAGTAGAACTTCCTAAAGTCTGAATAATTTCTGATAGGAATAACAGCGAATTTTCTTGGTACCAATGAACTTAACTGCTTTACAGAATCAATTTGCTGCTGTCGAATTTTTAGATTCAAATCACTCATCAAAATTTTCATATACATGTCTCGAAAATCATTAGATTCGTGGTTGCTGGATGTTGAGATTGAATTTAAACTTATTGCTACATTTGGAACAAACTCTTCAGAAATTAATTTTATTCCATAAGATAAAGTTTTATATGACTTGTGGCCCAAATTATTTGATAATCCAAAAATCTTGTGAAAATGTAGAAATATTAGGAACAGAGCTTTGATGCTCATGACTGCTTTACTCTAGGAATTTGAAATATATTAAAATAAATTTTTTGAGAATGTGCAACACGTAGACCTGCTCGATAATTTTATTAATTGATTTTTTTTACATTATTTAATTAAAGTAATGAACATTTACAAGCTGATATATTAATTTAATTAGTTATAGTTGTCTAGATTATTAAATATTAATGTATCATTGATGAAAAAATTAATTTGACTGATTTTAAATGTTATTAAATTTAGCTAATAATTGATATAACTTATGTAGTGCTGGATGGTGGTTTTGAGTTATTTAAGGTTGTTTTCCTTTTAAACATATTAAATACTTTGCATGAGTAGATCGACTGACGGAAATTATCGACATCTACATTTAACAGCCTGAAAGATAAATCAGAATTTTAAATTATTATTTTTATTGAATTTTCATATCAGGGATATACTCAAAGTCCTTGAGTCAATATATTAAGGTATTCTTGGTCTATGCCTTCGAATTATCTTAGAATATATCGCTCAGTGATATGGAATATCCAAAAAACAACTCACCTTCCCCGTCATCTCGCATTCCTACTTCTAATTTTCCATTTCGTCCATCTCAAAAAAATAAATTCACTCATAAATGCCAAAGAACTCAAAAGACATCCACCTGCCCAAATTTCAAAACATCCAGACAGATGATTCCATGATAAAACTTTTCTGGGTTTTTCTTCTTTCTTATGGAAATTATTAGTAAATGACAAAGTGTACCAATAGTCAATAAGTCCAGCTGCTCTCAAGGTTCCAATTTTATCATTCACTGCATTAACCAAGTATGAATTTTTCTTCATGTAAATCACAACAGGCATTATCATGACATTTTCTCGACAAATGTGAACATTTGTTAAGTTTTTATTGTTGAATTGATAGTGAACATCAGAAATGATTTCAATCATGGCGTTTTTATCGCCAGACCCTGTTAATCAGATGAGTTGGTCGAAGCGTTCTCCGGAGCCATCTCTGAAAAATCATAAATGAACTTACACTGAACTGAACACTATAATCAATGTCCTATTATACTCACACAATCGTGAATTTAGAAATATCAAATATTATGTCCGATATAAAATCCAGAACATGAAACTTGTATCCCCTCCTATACATTTCGTATATTGTCTTTGGTTCTGAATGCTTAATATCTGATTGCATCACTTCATACATCTCTCCTTGATATGCCGTCCTCATGACTAATGTGAACAATAAGAAGTTCATGAGAAGAAATCTTGCAAAGTTATTTCCTGGCAGTCGATTCTGACTCTGTCCCACAAATCCAATCAGCATGTTTAAGTAAGGATACTTGACTTTCTCGCCGATCACAAAATTCTGAATTTTCTGCGATAAAAATCTGATGATGAAAATGGAGACAACTCCAATAGTTAGATAAACAATCAGCAATATCCAAGTAGTCAAAGACAAAGGGGAGAACAATTTCTCAAATGAAGTCACTTCACTTTCCATTGGATATGCCATGACAATCCTCTCAGTAAAGTATGTCGTTGAGGCTTCAAAAATTTCCAATCGACTCAATTTCAGCCAACAATCGAGTATCACTAAATCAGATCTGTTATTATATAGACTTCCAAGTACGCCTTCGTGACCATTATGGCTCATTAGACATCCATGATGTGATAAAAGGCTGTAACGTAGCTTGAAATTGAGACTTTCTGATAAAGCACTTACAACTTCAAAATCACGTCCGAACATTTTCTTCTGTCCATCAAGAGTGATTCGTGCGAAATTATTGGGAGGCATGCTGTCAGATGAAGCTACACGAATTTCACATTTCTGAAGATTGTCGACTTTATTTGGAAAAAGGTTGGATAAGCCTCGAGTGAAGGTTCCATTGATGAATTCATTGATGATGACTGGAGTTGTATTTGAGCAGTCAGAACTTGATCGAAATGGAAAGAATGTTAAGACTGGAAGATGTCCATGAGTTTCCTTAAAAATCACAATCACATTTAGGATTTGAAGATCCCATAGCTCATTAAATATATCCTGAATTTCATCAATCTTTCCTCTCACTAAAGGAAATATGAAATATCCTTGAAAGTCAAAATTGTCTGCTGTTAATCTTGTCTTGATCTTATTAAAGTCTTCAAATGTCTGAATTGTCATTATTGAGAATTTTCTTGAAGATTTCGTCGTGATTTTCCTGACATCTTCAATCAGTTGCTGACGAACTCGAAATTTAGCATTTTCCATGAACAGCTTCATGAATGAATCCCGAAAATCATTAGTTGCGTGATCATGACTGACAAAAACCATATTAAAGTTTATTGTGTGCCTCGCAAGAATTTTATCCGATATGATTTTAAGTCCTGTTGACAAAGTCTCATAATTATTCAATCTTAAGTCAAACTGAGAGCACATCAAGCTATTTAAATTCAAGAGAATCAAGGCAAATAATCCACAATTCATGTTTAATCTTGAAAATTCCGAATTAGACTGAAATACCAAACTGATTCTGAGGCGACATTATTATTTGAAATATCAAAAGAAAATCACAGCTGAGTATGATTAATTGTTATTCTTGCTGCATATTTTATTTACTTTCGTCGTGTATCAAAACATATTTGCTTTGAAAGTGAGTGATTAGTCAGAAAATTATGGCTGAGAGGACAGAATAATGTCTATGAAATTTTGATGAAATCTATTCTTATGAATCCAAAAGTGGCAATTTTGGTAAAGGGCTGTTCGGAAATTACGTAACGCTATGAGGTGCTCTTGGTTAGATTCTTATATATTTTTAAATTCTTCAAGCAAATTTTGTCACGGTTGTGGCTTGCTAGGGGCTAAAATGTTTATTTTTAGCATTACGTAATATCCAAACGACCCCTAATTGTGTGAATTTATTGATTGATATCTTTTGACATTTTCCTACGATTCAATCGATCCTTTCAAATTGCTGCTGATCAATTCATAAGTAAACATTAAGAAGCTCACAAGACACACATTTGAAAAAGGTTGAAAAAATACAAAAATTAATTACAATATTTAATGTACGACCAGCATACACAACCATTTTTTTAAAAATATTATTTAAATTGACTTTTCTTCATTTTAATTTTCATTTTCCAAAATTTAAGAATCAGTTCACCAATGAACCCCAAAAAGCTTACAAAACAACCAGCAACCCAGATTTGAAAGCATCCAGAAAGATGACTAAATGTGAGCTTTTTACGGTCGTCTGGCCTTTCTTTAATTATTTTCTTACTGAATGCCTGCAAATACCAATACTCAATCAAGCCTGCTGATTTTAGGTTTTCAATCATGTCGTCCATTGCTTTGACTAAATAAAAGTTCTTCCTTGTGTAGATTACTGATGGAATTCCCACAAAATGCTCTCTGCAAACCTGCACATTTGATATATTTTTATTGTTGAACAGATAGAGCAAGTCAGAGTATACTTCAAGTGCTGCGATGTCCTCGTCTGTTTCACTTAGTCAAATCAGAAGCTCATAGCGGTTGGTTTTATAGTTTCTAAAAGAAAAACGACTATGAGTCTCAATATAACAAAGAAGGAAGAATGATATGGACTCACACAACAGTAAATTTCGACAAATCATGGACGACATCTGTATGAACAGTTAAGACAAAAAATTTATATCCCTTTTCTGACATTTCATTGATTGTTTTTGGTTCTGAAACTTTTATTTCCGACTTCATAACTTGATATAATTTTCCCTGATAGGCAGTACGAATGACCAGAGAAAAAATCAAGAAATTCATCAGCAAGAACCTCGCAAAATTATTTCCAGGCGTTTTATTCTGAGCTTGTCCAACAAATCCAATCAGCATGTTCATGTACGGATACTTTACATGCTCGCCAATCACAAAATTTTGAACTTTTCTTGATAAAAATCTGATGAAGAAAATTGAGAGAACTCCAACTGCTAAATACGACACCAGCAATATCCAAGAATCAGTTGCCAATGGATAGAACATTTTTCTAAAGGAACTGAGTTCAGGTTCCATTGGAAACACCATGACAACCTTTTCAAAAAAATAAGTAGTAGTTGCATCGAACAGTTCCAATCGACTTAATCTGAGCCAACAATCGACAATAGCTATGTCTGATAGATTCTTTTCTAAATTTCTCATCACGCCGTCCTTTCCATTTCGTTCGAGTATGCATCCAAATTCAGATAAGAGAGTGAAATTAACTTTGAAATTTAAGTTTTTAGACATGACATTTAAAAGTTCAAAATCCCGTCCATAAAATTTTTGTTTTCTTTTGAAGATATAAGGGGGCTTTCTGTCTGATGTGGCTACTTTTACTTCACACTGCTGCAAATTTTCCATTTTCCCGGGAAAAATATTTTCTAATCCTTCTGTGAAATTTCCATTAATGAATTTATTGATAAGAACTGGAGTTGTGTTTGAACAGTCCGTACTTGAACGGAATGGAAAGAAAGTCAGAACTGACAGATGTCCATTCTCATCCTCAAAAACAACAATCACATTAAAAATATGAATTTCCCACATTTTTTGAAAAATTTCCTCAATTTCATCAATTTTTCCATTAATCAGCACAATGATGAAGTATCCATGATGCTGAAAATTCCTGGCATCAATTTTTGAGTAAATTCTTTCAAAGTCCTCAAATTCTTGAATGCAAAAAACTGAAAATTTTCTGTAATTTTTCGTGGTTAATGGTTCAATCCATTTACTTTGTTGCTGACGAAGTCTTAATTTGTAGCCTGCCATCAGTGTCTTCATAAATTTATCTCGAAAGGCATTCACTTCGTAGCTGTTTGTTGTGTAAATTAAGTTGCAAACTAATGTAAATTCAGACACAACTTCCTCGGATATGATTTTTAATGCATTTGATAATATTTGATAAGTTTGAGTATTTATGTGAAGTGATGAGCATTTGTAGCTACTCAGGATGAGAAAAAATACCAAAAAGAGTTTAAAATTCATGCTTTGAGTTGACTTCTCTGAGACAGACTGAAATGCAGATTCAATTCTGATATTTTGAGTTATTAGACAATAATGTTCAGCTAAGTATAAAAAGCCTAAATATATTATTAAATACTCGACGGTGCTGATGTGAAAATTTACGGTAATTGAAAATCAAAGTTGATTAATAATCTTAATGAATGTTTACTTTGACAAGGAGTGGTATTTTCTGAGTAATAGACTAGAGCATAGCTAGAAAAATATTTATGAAGGATCCAAAACCTTTATTCATTTCTATTTCCCTAAATTTCAATAAATCTAAATTTTAATCTTGAGGGAGGAGGATATAAATCCCTTTCTGGCTCTGGCCCTTAATTCTGATTGATCTGAATTCCCCTGACTACTAATAATCCTATTTCACATTTGTTGACCCTAAAAGTGTTCCATCCCCAGCATTTTCTTCCAAGTTGATGAAAAAATATTTACGCAGCACTAAATTATCAAAAACTAATCTACAAAAGTAACAGTTGAGTAAACATTGAATAATTTTTATGTCAATGATTTTAATACATCAGTCCATATGATGGGGTCAAGGATGTATTGATTTTTATTTTGATTAATTCTCTTCATAATTCTTAAACCTACATATTTTGTACTTATTAGTCAATAGCTCGCAAATAAACACAAATAAGCTTACAAGACATCCGCCAGCCCAAACATGAAAACTTCCAGAAAGATGATGCAAAGTTAAAATTTTCGGTGGGTTTGCTGCTCGTTTTGAAAAATCTTGTGTGAATGACAACGAATACCAATACTCAATCAATCCGGCTGCCTTAAAAATCTCAATCTTCTCGTTCATTGCTTTTAGTAAATAAAAATTATTTCTTGTGTAAATCACAATTGGAATTGCCATAAAATTTTCTCGACAAATTTGTAAATTTGTCAAATTATAGTTGTTGAATTGATAAAGAAGATCAGAATTGAGTTCCAACGCTGCATTCTTCTTGTTGGAATCTATTAATCATGAAATGTATCCAAATCGTGTTTCTGTGTCATTGCTGAAAGAGAAAAGGTTTGATTTAGTTGTTTGAAATATGTTAAATATTTAAGGGATCAACCACAAAAGACGTTTGTCAAAAATGGAACTGTTAGAGCTGCATCATCTAATCTTTCATGGCATTAAGTGTCATATAGCTTCAGAATCTTTAATCCACAAATGTTGGACGTCATTTGTGAAAGGCCCTAACCTGGATCTAGATTAGCTTAGGAATCATGCCATAATGAACTTATACAGCTACTTACATGATTATGAATTTCGATTTATCCAGGATTATGTCTGAAAAATAATCCAGCACATGAAATTTGTATCCTTTTTCACTCATTTCCATTATTGTTTGTGGTTCTGAATACTTTATGTCCAACTGCATAATTTCAAATAATTTTCCTTGATATGCTGTCCGGATGACTAAAGTAAATAGCAAAAAATTCATGAGAAGAAATCTCGCAAAATTATTTCCTGGTATTTTCTCATGATTTTGTCCAATAATTCCAATGAACATGTTGAAGTAAGGATGTCTCACATTTTCACCAATGATAAAGTTTTGAATTCTTTCTGATAAAAAACTGACAACAAAAATGAAAACTACTCCAATGGTCAAATATATCATCAACAGCAACCAGGTGTCATTAGCCAGTGGATAGAACAGCTTCTCAAAAGAACTCAGCCCAGCTTCCATTGGAAATGCCAACACAATCTTTTCAGTAAAATATGTTGTTGTGGCATCAAAATTTTCCAGACGTTCAATTCTTAGCCAACAATCAACAATTGCTATGTCTGATTTATTATTCAATAAATTTTTCATCACACCTTCACTTCCTTTAAGCTCAAAGAGACATCCAAAATCCGTAATAAAGCTGAAATTAAGTTTGAAATTTAAACTTTCAGATAATGTACTGATCAGCTCATAATCTCGTCCAAAGAATTGTTTTTTGCCATCTGAAAATGTTTTAAGGAACATATTTGGAGGCATGTTGTTGGATGTGGCTACTTTGACTTCACATTGCTGTAGATTTTCCATTTTATGAGGATAAATGTTTGACATTTCTTGAGTAAAGGTTCCATTAATGAATTCATTGATGACGACTGGTGTGGTGTTTGAGCAGTCGGTACTTGATCGAAATGGAAAGAATGTAAGGACTGACAGATGTCCATGGCCATCCTCAAAAATCAAAACCACATTGTATATTTGCAATTTCCACAAATCATCAAAAATATTTTGGAGTTCCTCAATTTTTCCATTAATCAATGCCAGAATGAAGTGTCCTTGATAGTCAAAATTATTCGGATTTAACTTTTCGTGAAATTTTTTAAAGTCTGAAAAATCTCTAATAGCAATAAGGGCAAACCTCCTCGGTGTCTTAGTCGCTAGCTGCTTCACATGATTGATCAGCTGCTGTCGAATTCGAAATTTTGACCCAGTCATCAATAATTTCATGAATAAATCCCGAAAGTCATTCGAATCTGAGTTGTTTGACACAAAAACCATGTTGAAGTTGATGGTCTGTTCTGCAATGATTTCATCAGCAATAATTTTTAATCCTTCCGATAGCAATTGAAACTTTGTTGCCGGAAAGTCAAAAGAGAAGCAAATGAAATGACTAAAATTTAGAAATATTAAAGACAAGAATCTAAGATTCATGTTTAACGTTGGATTGTATGAAGAGCACTGAAATATAATATGAAGGAACATTATTAAGGCCAATTATTGGCGGCAGTGATTGAAATTATGTATAATTAAATTAATAGAGTGACAATTCATATAGAAAGAAAATAGATTAAAACAACAAATATTTTCATACCAATTATTTCTAATTGATAAATGTGTGACTTTATTAATAATTAACATTAAAGCAAAGTCTGGACAAGAATTAAGTAAATGTCATTTTAATAAAAATCAATAAATTAACTTTAAATATTAATATGTTCAATAAATCAAACAATTCTCAGCCTGGTTTGATATCCTGTCGATCAAATTAATATTCAATGTCCACAAAACTTCCTCAATTTCTCAAAAACAAACGACACAAAAGCCAAAAATAATCCAATTATTAAAATACCAAAGCTGCTTTTTAAATGGCTCATTTTCAATTGTTTCGGCCCATCCTCTGGCTTGATGTCGATAAATCTTTTATCCACCATCAATGAATGCCAATATTCAATTATGCCAGCCGTCTGAAGAATCCGAATGTTTTTGTTGATTTCAGCATTCAAATAAAAATTTTTTCTCGTGTAAATGACGACGGGAAATGTCAAAAATCTTTCTTTTAAAATATTGAACACTTTTGATGTGTTGAAGTTTAATTGGTTGTGGTATTGGATGGTCTTGAGGATCCTTGGAAATGTTCCTTTGAATGACGGATCGTGCACCTTGCTCATTAGCTTCACACGCTCTTCAAATGTAACTTGCTTTAGACTGTAAATGGAAATTTTGAGGTTATGTTGTTTTTTTTCGAATGGGTCTAATTCCAAGGGTGTGGAACTGATTATGTAAATTTTATTGATCATTTTTGATCAGTTCCTCACCCTTGACTAATTCACTTATGACATAATAGTCCAGCATTCCACTTACCTCCCCTCAAATTTCTTAAACACCATCAAATCCTTCATGGCTTCCTGATAATACAATTCAAATCCATTCTCGACAAGCTCATCAATTGTCTCCATAGGCTTATGAACCATATCAGAATTCATTATGTGATAAAATTTAGCCTGATACAATGTCCTCATAACGAGACAAAATAACAAAAACTTCATCAGCAATATTCGACCAAAATTATTCTGTGGTAAAATTTTCTGTGATCCACCGAGAATTGCTCTGATTATATTCAGATATGGGTCACTCGATGACATTCCAAAAATATAAATTTGAATTGTTTTTGGCATATTTTTCATCCCACATATGAGAATTGTGCTAATTAAGATCATAAGAGCCAGAAAAATCCATGTCATGTAATCAAATGGCATTATCAAGATCTCAAATGATGAAATTGGGGCATTCGGCGGTATGATGAAAGCAGTTTGTGATGAGATGTACGGAATTGAACAGTCAACATATTTTAATCTAGATTGCATTAGCCAATATTCTCCAACAATTAGATCAGCTTCATTATCGAGAAGTAATTTGAATGGACCGTCAGCTTTGCCGTCATCATAAAGAGCACCTTCACCGCCAATGTAGACATAATCTACCTCAAAGTTTATAATTTCTGATAATGTGTTGACAAGACTTATATCTCGACCATAAATTTGCATTAATGTACCATTTTCAGTCATTTTGACATGAACATAAGGTGGCGAAACCTTTGATGTTGCAATTCTAACCGCACAATTTTTTAAATTTGCTGTTTTGTCCGGAAAGAAATGAACAAATGATGATAATGGGTGTGAATTATTAATGAAATTGCCAATAATTTGCGGTTGTACGCTTCCACATTCCGATGATGATGCGAATGGAAAATATGTAAATACTGAAATTGCTTGTGTTATTTGAGGTGGTCACAGGGTATGGATGGGTTTGGTCACTTGCATAATTTTAATGAAAATTTCTTTAAATTTTAAAAAATATTATTTTTAAATCGTTAAGATTTCTAAACTTTAATTTTTTTAACAAAGTATTTTCATTTTTAATTTTTTTTAAAAAAAAATCTAATTTTTGAAATCTAAACTTTAAATTTTTTAACTATTTCAATTTTTAATTTTTTAAATTCTAAATTTTTTAATTCTTTAAATTTAAAAAACTAAAAATATCCTTATTTACTTTTAATTTTCAAAAAAGAAAAATTCTAAAATTATCGTCACCAAAACTACACATACCCTGTCCACCATAAAGCAAATTAACATTTAATATTTGATTCCTCCAAAACCACTCGAACAACTGCTCAGTTTCAAAATCCATCACTGACACAATCATTACATAATATCCATGATTATGAAACAATTTGGATGAGAATTTTTGTTTAAATTTCCGTAAATCTCCAGCACCACTCACGAATAAAAAATTCAAGCTTCGCCTGTACTTAATGTCTTTTAAATCGTTTATGGTCTCCAATATAATTGGATGATCATTTTTGTTTAGACACTCGGCAAAATCCATCTCATCTCCAAGTATTACATTAATCATTTTAAGATTATTTCGCTCCGGCAAGGTTGAAAGAAATTTGCATAAAACAATGTCTATATTTGATGTGCTGAAACATTTTGATGAGTTTTGCAAATAAAAAATCCACATTGAGAATAAAATCCACGGCATTTTTGCGAGTGAGGATTTAAACTTTTTTATGGAGGCTTACGATTTTTAAAGCTTACGATTTTAAACTTGCTCAAAGACTGCTTCTATTACCACAAAAATGGAAATTCATTCAAACTTTTTGTTTATTTTTATAAAAGCTGATTATTTTCTTCTAATTGAGTGTTTACCATGAAAATATTGACATTTAAGGCATTTAAATAGGGGGTTATAAGAAATTTCTTTCATAAAAAGCACCGCAGGGTAGGCATGATGAGTAGGAGGAGCAAGATTAAATATTTGAATATAATTTGAACTTCTTATTTAATCTTTAAGTCATATTTTAATGGGATTTCTGATTTAATCTTATTAAGTTTGTATTTTATCTATTTTAATTTGCTTCTGGCAAAAATGATGAAATTGGTAACAACATTCTCTTATGGCGTCCAACATTGATTGGGGAAGGGGTTTAATGGATCCTTCCCCCTAAAGTGTGACGTAATTTGCGGATGACCCCTTAATCACCCATCTCCCTTTGAACTTTTTGAAACAATTTTCTTTCATAACTTTTGAATAATTTATTGATTTTTCTGAATGGATTCTTATTTGATTTCTAAAATATTCTTAATAACCTGTTTTTCTGATAAGTTTCTTTTAATAATTTAGAAGCTGTGATCAAAATATTTGCAAAATTAATTCATATCATTTTGTAAATCAAAATCAGCAGCCTTGATTATGAATGAATTTACATATTATTGTGAATTTGTGTTATGTATCACAATGTTGATAAATATCGCAACTTCTGAGTCATACGATCAATGAAAAAAATAATTAAAATTTTCTATGTCCAGGATCAGTGCCGTTAACCTATAATGTTTGGGCTTTCCGGAAATCCAGTCATCTATATCGTCCTCGAGTGCAGTTTTTTGTATGAGAATTTACACAATTTTAGTATTGTAGAACATGAAGTACAAAATAATTACATATACACAGAACACTAGCATTATTCCACAACAAATATATAGAAAGTGAACAAATTTACTTCTGTTGTTAAAATTATCACAAATTATCTGCTTCAATCTACAACTTCTGTCAGTTTTGACTCTATCTTCTGACTGTAACTTTCCTAAAAATAAAAATCAGAATTAAAACTCAATATTCAATACTAGGAAAATAATTATTAATTACCTCCGACGTTCCTTCCTTTCCATTTCATCCAAATAAACTCAAACAAAAATACAACAAGACTTATCAAATATCCACCAGCTAATAGTTGAAAACATCCAGACAAGTGCTCAAAATTCAGAACTTTTGGATCATTTTGAGACACCATTCTCTTACGATATCTATACAAAGTTTTATCATGCCAAAACTTAATTAATCCAGATGATATTAAGCTGTCAATGTTGTCATTAATTGCTTGAAGAAGATAGAAATTTTTCCTAGTCAGAATGACTGTAGGCATGATTATGAAAATTTCACGACAAAATTGGAGGTTTAATGATGTATCATCAATTAAGGTTTCAATATAGCTTGAGTATGAAGCTATAACTGTGGTTTTAGGTTTAGCATTTTTGAACCATTTTACGTAATCGAAATTTTCGTTTGTAATTCTCCTATTTTCAAATCTAGTAAGATCAGTGACGAAATCCAGATGACCTTGAAAAAATTCAAACTCATAATCGTCATCAATCATGTCCTGAATACTTTGTGGCTCTGGATATCTCATATTAGACTGCAAAAAGTAATACATTTTTCCTTGATAAGCTGCACGTATGATTAGTGCAAAAATTAGAAAGTTCATCAGCAAAAATCTTGAGAAATTTCTTCCAGGCAGCCGATGCTGTGTCGTTCCTAATATTCCAATCCAAATATTAAAATAAGGATACCTGACCTTCCTTCCAAATACAAAATGTTGAATACTCTTTGACTGCTTTTTAACCACAAAGATTGTCACAGTTCCAAACAGTAAATAAATGATCAACAGAAGCCATATTGTCAGCTCTAGTGGATAATGAAGCCTGTCTAGAGATATCAACTCTCCCGTTGTGGGAAACACAAAGGCAAGCTGTTCAGAAATGTAAGATGTTGATGCATCAAAGAAGTTCAAACGATATGGCTTCAGCCAGTAGTCAGCAATGGCAAGGTCAGAGTCATTCTTATATAGAGTTCCTAGTGCATCTGTCATAGTTCCATTAGCAAGAGAGTATCCGTGATATCCAATATATGTGAAATTAATCCTAAAGTTAAGTCCCTTAGACAATGCTTCGATCAACTCATAATCTCGTCCATGTAGTCGAGTGACTCCATCATGACCTGTTTTTAGGTATATGAATGGTTCTGACTTCCCAGAAGTAGACACACGAACTTCACATTGCTGAAGATTTTCCATTTTATTTGGGAAAATGTTAGACAATCCTCGTGTGAAGGTTCCATTAACAAATTCATTGATGAGAACTGGAGTTGTATTTGAACAATCAGAGCTTGATCGAAATGGAAAGAACGTCAAAACTGAAAGATGTCCAAAGTTGTTCTCAAAAATCACAATCACATTATAAATTTGCAACTTCCAAAAATCATTAAAAATCTTCTGAATTCCATCAATTTCTCCTAAAGTCAAGACAATCAAAAAATATCCCTGGTAGACAAACTTTTCAGGTGAAATCTGTGCCGAAAATATCTTAAATTCAGAATAAGTTCGAATATCCACAACAGACGTCCTCCGTGAAGATCCACTGCGCATTGCATTAATATACTTAGCTTCTTGATGACGAACTCGAATTGTTGGATCTTTCATGAATTTTTTAAGGAACACTTCACGAAAGTCTTTACTTTCATAGCAATTTGTAGCTGGTATGACGTTCATTGCCACTATATTGTCAATCAGAACATCATCAAGAATTTTCTGAATACCTTTAGCCAAATTTGAGTAATCTTTCTGAGTATTTTGCATCAATGATAATGTTGAGGCTATATAGTATGGAAATAAGAGCAGAAACACTTTAGACTTCATGACTGACTTAATGAAATTAAATTGATAACTGACATTCAGTTTGATGAGATTTCCTTAATTAAAATATTAACAGTTATGCATAATTTACCTGTCCATGAGCCAGAGATGTAGCTAAGGGGTATTCCATGAACTAGAACTTCTATCAAAATTCCTAGATACGCTCTTGTGTCTATTATTAACATGAACTGCGCCTTAGTTAACCAAAGAATCATTCAAATCGAGAATGACATTTAGTATCAATTAATCTTCAATTTCTAAATAGCTACCCAATTAACAGCTAAAGAATAAGAAACAACGGCTCATATGTGACGTGAAATTGTCATTATTTTTAATCATTCACTTCTATTCGTGTCCATTTAATGAGCTTTTATGATTATCGAGTATAGATATTTAAATAAATAGCCAAAGCATTTACTTAATGTGCCATCATCAAGATAATCTAAATATGGTGAAAAAAATATCCATTTAGAGTTGTAAGTATCAAATCGTGATGTGTATTAACATACCATCGGCCTGTCAGTCGTTCTTTTTCTTTATATCTCCGTCCATTTAATCTAATATTCTATTTTGAAAGTCCCAATCAACATCTGGCAATTTCCCACAGTGACTTAGTCATTTTCTTCTTTCTCTTTTTTTGCTATTTTCAATTTCTTTTTTATTAGAATTAATTTCTATTGACCCAAGGGGTGGGTGCTTGAATTTTTGGAAAATGATTGATAACCAAAGAATCGGAAAATTTGATCAATAATGAACCAAAGTCTGTATAACTTGGATTTAAAAAAATATTTTGACCTTCACAATGTTCCCATCCCTTGCCACACCAACATAACGGACCAAGAACAAATGATGTTGGCATGTTGATTAATTTAATCGAAAATGCTACCCGAAAATGAATTGAAACATTCCAAAAAGAAATATGATTGAAAGTCGAATGAACGGAAAAGATGTAAACAAAAATTTTATTCTTCTTTCTCATGCTTCTTCCATTGCTTATTGCCACTTGAATTTGTCGGAAGTCGCTTTTATATTGATTGCTAATGGAATCTTACTATTATTCTATGACACAAGAGACGTCAAATGTTTGAAAAGAAAAATATGAAATTGAATAAATGAATTCAAAGGCAATTAAATGCTTTATTTCAAGTCCCTTTTGTTATTTTCTTCCTTCCATTTCCAACTGACCTAACGCAATGTTAGATTTTATCGTGCCTCAAGGATAATTGCCACTTGTTCATAATCTCACAACTAGGGTAGTAAAAAAACTTACATTGTGTAGCAGTTAAGTGAATTTAATGCAATTAGCTTGCTGAAAGTTGAAATGAATGTGCTGTAATTCTCATGTAATTTTCAATGACTTTTTAGTTGGATTTTCAAGATTAACAGTTCAAAGTTTGAGGTGGAAGTTTTATAATTTGCGAGAATTGTTTTAATTTTTTGCTTAACTTTTGAGATTTTTAACTTAGTTTGCTCAATTTTTGAATTAAACGTGATGTAGTGTACTAGTGTGCTTTACAGTCACTTTTCTGCCACTTTTTTGAACTAGAAAATGTATAAAAAGCTTCCAGTTAGACAATCTAAGTTACAATAAATAGCAAAAAACTTTTTCAGTTGAAGAAGTCAGCCATTTTAAAATATTTTTAAATCTACAAAAATTTGAATTCCAAAAAACCGTTAGAAACTATCAGAAAATCATTTATTTAATAGAAAACTCAGCTAAGCTGCACACTTAGGCTTCATTACAGAAATTATCAGATAATAAAACTTAATAACATAGAAAACAGCACTTAAAAGCGTGAAATACAGCGTAAATCTCGCAAAACTTTTATTAACCAATTTAATTTAATTCTCCCCTTCACATAAGATCATTAACAGCTGATAACAGAAACTAAATCAATTACATTCTCATTCATTCATTCAATCATCGCTCTTACAAGCTGTGCAAATAAAAAATTACGATTACAATTATTATTGATTTATATCTAAAGAGCGCCGGTTTCTCATAACATGCATTATAAGGCGTAATCTGGAAAAAAATTATATTTTATTGCAATAATGAATGAAAAAAGTGGAAACAGAATGGAAGAAATTCAATTTGTGCACGGTTTAAATTGGTTTATTATCTTTTACTTGTTTTTTTGTATGTGATTACATGCAGAAATTTCATGCGATCGACATTCAATTTATTTATTATTCATCATGATGTATGGGGTGCTGGTAGATGAGTTTTAGTGCTTTTTGAGGGAGTTTGAGCGCATTTTTGGGAATTTTGTAGAAATGTTTTATATTTTGTACTTCTTATGATGAATTAGTGTTCTGTTAATGTGAGGATAGCCACAATATCCCTGACCAGGACTCTAATCTAAACCTTAGCTATGTTCATGTTAACACGAGATAACACGTGGGTACCAGGAAACCTTAGATGAAGTTATAGTAGAAACTAAGTAATGCTCCAGACTTTATTAGCCCCAAATCTCCAACAGAGTCACTAATTGACTCATAAAATATACTAAGTTTGAACCAAGTGTGCTGAATTCCAACAAATTTTAAACATGACTGATCCCTAAAAGTTTTTACATAATTTTAAATTTTTCCAACTTTTTCACAACTTTCTTTAAATAATTTTATAGCTTTTTAAAATAAGAAAAAAATTTAGCACTTACAAAAATATATTTCAAATCTATTGTTCATTGATTTATGAGTTCAAAAATCTATTTGCCAAAGCTGAGCCCCCAAACCAAACAATAAAACTCATTCATCTTTGAAAAAAACGTGCTCTAAAGTATTTTTATGTATGCCATGCATGATATAATTTCACTTTACTTTTCAGCGAGCGTGAATATAGCGAAAAAGTATTTGTTGTAATTTCAAATCACGTATGAGGGATCGATCGATGCTGATAAAAGAAAAACAATGCAGAAAAGTGTTTAGAATCACAAATAATATTAAATTTATTGAAGTCAAAAAGGTTCTTGATTCCTCTTTTGTAGCCGCAAGTCTCGTCATTGCGGCTAACACTGCCCTTCGTTCAATCACAGCGGCTGTTAGCTGTTTCTATATAAGGCTCTGAAGTGCTTTAATGATGTCTAAATTATAGTATAAAATATTTATCATCATTTAAAGTGTATTCATCCACTAATCCATGTTATTTTTTGATAGAAATCTTCTTGTAGGCAGTGGTGTAGCAAGGGGGGTCCATGAAAATATATAAAAATTATTTTGAGTGGATTTTAGCTTCAAGCGCCTAAATCCCTTGCTACGCCACTGTATATGAGTTCATTAACCAGCATGAGAAATTGAGAAATGAGAATTCTCGTAATTTCGCATAGAATTGAAAAATAAATTACATTTTATAACAATTTAAGACAGGAACGACATTAGCAGCCGAAAATTACAATCTAAGTAGCAAATTATGCTTGTAATAATACACATACATTAAATCCAGAATGCTGAGACTAGCTGAGACATTGTATCATGTCCGATAAGAATTTTTCTCTTCACATAACAATTCCATACTTCAAAATCCAACAATGTGAACGTCTCTCATGGTAGAATGTGCAAAACGAAATGAAAAACGAAAGCTGCTTAATTACATAATACATAGTCATCATCAACAGATAGAACAAAACAGACGGCTCAGTAATGAGATGAATGAAAACGAAACAAGAAGTTCTCAGCAGACTACTTATATCAAATACAAATTTGTATGAATGAAAAGTTTTTATACTGTACAAGTTGATGTAGATGATGAAGAAAGGAAGAGAAAGAAAAAAATTCTGCTCTTGAATTAAATTTTTTTCTTCAATCTGGTGCTGTAAATTTTTTTGGGGGTTTATAAAATCGAGTTTCGGGATGAAATTGAAGGAAATTGGTGAACATTTTGATGTAATATTGTAAAAAATATATTCAAAAATTTAATTTTCGAAACTTAAATTTAAAAAAATTAAATATAAACGAAAAGCAAAACCACACTTTTATGATTTAAGGATTTGAACCTTGAAATGTTTTATAAATTATTATAATTTAAATTTTTAACTAATTAATTCTTAACAAATAATTGGTAAAATACATCTTTAATATATTTTAACTTCAAAACACATCTAAGTCGTGGACTTAGCCGTGAAGGGGTTTATCCTCCATTATAGATAGGCTGACCATCTGCTTGGTTTTTCAGAGGACTGTTCTCTATTTTTGAAATTTGTCCTCTGTTTGTCCTCTATTTTCATAAATTGTTAGATAAGATGGACTCAATTGCCGAACCAAAAAAAAACGTCAACATAAAAACTGTACTCAAAAAGTCAAAATTGGGTTAGAAATTTTTTTGTCCTCTATGTTTTTAAAAAACATCTGGTCACCCTATTTATAGATGGAAATTTTTGGATAGGTTAAAAAAATTGAATCTTTCGGATCTTTCCTAAAAATTAAATATGTAATAGACCCCTCTCAAGAGGATGGACCTAGCTTCAAAAAATATCTGGCTACGCTAATAATCTCTGTGTTATATAAAAATTTAAAGAAATCTCAAAAATCAAACAATCAATCGATCTAAAAGAAATTATTTTAAGAACCCCCATCCAACCTTGTTATTGTAACATATTTTCAACAATTTTTTTTGTATACACATTCTTATGGAGGATGTTTTCAATAAAAGATCCATTAATTTCTCAATAACGCAAACAGTTTCTGTATATAATATACATTCGAATATAATCAAAACAAAACTTACAAGTATTTTTTTCTCTTCTTCTATTTGTTCCTCGCAGATTACAGATGTACATGGAAATCATCATGTTTGAAAGTGTAAATTAAAGCGAAAAAAAGAGAAGCGGAATCTCAGAGGAAAAAGTGATTTGTGTGAGAGGTGAATGAAATTTGTTGGAGAAGAGTTGAATAAGTAAAAAGTTAAAATTGCAAAAAGATAGCAGAACAAGAGGAAACATGGAGATGTCAAGAGCAGGAAACAGTGGCAATATCTTTCCTTTTCCGAGTCGTGTTGAAGGCTTTCTTGACTGCTGTGGTGAGTACACAAGATTTAAACTACTTTTTTATTTATTTCAATTTATGTGTGAGAAATGACGCAAATTGAACACAATTTTTTTGGTGTGAGAATTCGAACACCAACTATTCATAAAAGAAGAAATTTGAACAAAAAGCTTTGTTATATTTGATTATTATTGCATACATAAAGTACAAGTCATATAGATTGTGTGACTTAATATGCCTGTTTTTGCAATATTGGTTGTCCGCGTTTTTATGACTCTTGACGTTATGTTTACTCGTGTGGCGCAATTATAGTCATGCAAACTAATATTGTGAGTATGCTTAGGTTGAATTGATAATAATGCTAAAATTCTAGTTGATTCTTCAAACTAGAGCAATGAAATTTAATCTATCAGATGACTGCAATCAAAATAAACTATATTTTAGCTGAAAATCATTAAAACTCAGTCAAATTAAAAAGTGCTTGTACAAAATGTTTTTGAAGTGTTTTCAAAATTTAAATCTCAAAAATACGTTAAATTTCATGTTTTTATTTAGAATTTAGTACAAAATGCGCTTAATACTTAAGTTTCTAGCCTGATTTCCTCGCCTTACTTTAGTCTGTCACGATTTATTGCACAACCGACAGTAAGCTCGTTGAAAAATCTTCTCCATATTCTTTCTTTATTGTGTTACTTATTGAATTTTACTACAATTTTTATTATACAAACATAATCATCAGCCACAAAAGCCGCAATAATTAAAATTTCAAAATCTCATAAACACATCGACTGATCGTCTTCGATACATCCACAATGAAGATTCTCAGCATGAACTTAAAACTACATGAATATTATTTTATAGCAGGAATCAAATCACCGGCATTAAAACTACAAATATCTTTTGGAAGAAATATTTTGAAATATTTTCACGACTTCACAGTATTTGAATATAGTTTATGTACTTTTCTCATCAACCCAACGAAGTCGTCATGCATAGCAACTCAATCTAGTTCATGCAATCGATGAAAATGAACACAAAAAGAATAAGTTAAGAATTTTTTTAAGATTTTCTCATGTCTGCTGTTGCATAATTGCTTCTATTCAATAATTTGATGAATGAAAGTATCTTTTTTTGAGATTAAAAACATCTGTTGTTGAAAAATTGGTAGTGAACGTAGATGAGGAAGTTTTTTTTTTGAATAATTTGGAGGTGGTTTAAGAACGAGTTATAGCCAAACTTTTTGAAAATTTGTTGAAATTTTGAAAAAAAAAAATTAGTTTATGGTTCAAATCCTAAAAAAGTATTATTGTTATATATTGGTATTCCATTAACTAGAAACGCAGTGGTAATATTTTTTCAAATTATTATTATTTTTTGTAAAAAAAGATACCAAGTGTTTTTTCTCGACTATAGAATATAATGGACATCATAAGTGAATTATCCCTAATAAGAATTCATTGAACTTTTTTTAAATAGAAACTTCCTCTTGTGAAGTATAAGATTTCATACAAAAGTCTTCAAAATTCATATTTTTTCAAGGGAACGGTTCGAATCTCAACAATGATCACTTTTTATTGACTTAATTAATTCATTGCAGTTGGGTAGCAAGAAGTTTTGCTACACCATTGATTCCTTATCTCATATTTGGTAATATCATAAAAATCAAAAAATAATTTTAATTCTTCTCATACATTCCACATCCAATCTCTCAATTAACTCAACTCTTCATGCCCCTCAGTCATTAAATTCATTTCGATAAGAATAATTAAATTTAATAAAATGAAAGTATAAATTCATGAGAGTCTTGCACTATTAAAACAAGAAGCAGTAGCCACAACATGCATAAGAAGAAATAAGTTATTGATTGAATGTTTAAGAAAATAACATGTATGTATGACTAGCTAGCGGCAAGTAGTTAAAATGATCGAGTTATGCAGATAAAAATGAATCGGAATGGAAAGAGACAAGGCAGAAAAAACATAATTTTTTCCCCATATTGAGCTGTTTAGCATTTCACTTTAATTAAATCACCAATGAATTGAGAGGAAAGAGGTCGGCGAACCACGATGAATGTTGTGTGATAAAGTAGTGTGTATAGATGCAGGAAATGGAAATTGAAATTTATGCTTCCACACCCTTGGATGAGGCCACGAGAAGCACGAGTCCATAGATAGGCATAAAGCAAGTGCCTAGATGCTGTGGAATATTAATTTAATATTTTTCTTATACCAAAAGAGAAATAATGAAAGAAATTTCCTGTTTTATGAGATAATTTCGAGCTCCAACGGTGTCATTTCCATCCTATTGACATTTTCGCTTTCGTGCACTTATATAAGTAAATTATGCACAATGTCAATATATTTATGAGAGTATTTTGTGCAAACAAACAGTCACGCATCGATAGGAGCAGACCACACGTGAAAATGGCAAGTGGAAGCATTTACATGCAAAAATATTGAGTATAATCAAAAAATTTGGAAAATAAAATAAATTGATGATTGTTGCTTGAAAATTCGACCAAAGTCATCAAAAAAATTAAAAAAAGCTGTGATAACCTTTTTAATTAATACTTTATATGAACACACAACAATGGGATTCGAACCCAAGACTAGAATTAAATTATCTCTATTTTAAAATCTAATACTATAAATGCTTTGACAAAAAGCATATTTAAATTTGAATCAATATCCAATCCTAAAATTTAATTCAATTTCATTCAACTTAATTAACTACAACTCTTACAAAACCTGCTATGCCCATTTACATCACAATCTTAATTTAAAAATAAAAAAAAATATTCCACGACAAAAAAATGCATCTTACGGTTCTCAAGCGTCCAAACTTAATTAACAAATTCACTACGCTCTTCCTTCTTCATTAACGTCTAGTTCCGTAAAAGCTTTAATTAAATAATCTCGAGATAATTCGTCAAACTGTTTCTGTCCATTCCAAATTAACTTTAGACGAAAATTATTGAGAAATTTTTCCAATCAACTGTTGAAATGTTGGGACAAAGATCTCGCACCAGGAAATTGCGGTGCTCCAAAATTGTGAGCGACACGAGACGACACCGAAAAAACAAAGCAACAAAAAAAAATAATTGATCAAACATTTTCACTCTCTAGCATGACTTTTTCTTCTTCCAATAATTCTGTTTATCATAAAAGTAACGTGAAAGTTTTTTTTTATTTTCTTCTTCTTTCACATCCATTCGTTATCTTATTAGATCTTTTCTCTTTTTTACGATTTGATACATCACAGATTCAATATTGAATCCAACACCAGAGACCTCTCGATCACACATCTTAATGACTTTTCAATCAACAATTTTAATATTGTTTACTAAACATCAACAATAAAAAAAGAAGAAAAATTTGTTTTATTTATTAATCAGCTGAGCATTTACATATAAAGTGTGAGGAATGAATGCATTTTCGAACCATATGTGTGCGTTTATGTGGGAAATTGGGTCAGAGAGAGAGAGAGAGATGAGAGGAAGACAAGAAGAAGAATGTAAATAAACAAGCGATTGAGTGGCTTTTGATTTCTTATTTTGTATTTTATTTCTTTTGAAAAGATCGATGCGCTATTATGGTAATTTTGACTTATGGGAGAATGTGGAATGAGGAAAAAAAATAAGTGAAATGTTTATGAGTAGCTGGAAAGACAAAAAAAGATTTGTGTTAGAATGTGGAACTGAATTCTTTTGTAAAATGATCAAAAAAAGTATTTTTAACATGTCTTTTTTGGAATTAAGTTCTGATTAAATTAGGATTCGAACATGAATTTATTTCAATTTTTAAAGCTTTCGACTTTTTAACTTTTAAGAAAAGTTTGCAATTTGCATTTGTATTTTTCGAATTTATTTATGGAAAATTGAAATTCCATTTTTTCAATTTCTTGATTTTCTTCTTCTGATTTTGAATTTTTAAATTTTTTTTGAAATCAATTTTTAAAATTTCACTATGTTTTCTTTTTTTCACATCCGTAAGTTAACATAAACAAGCCCTAATAATAGATAAACCTATATGTCTAAAGCACATTCGGCTACTTCATCTTCCATCTAATTTCTTTATGATTCCATATTTTTTTCATCATACTTAAAAGTAAAAATTATCATAAATGTGACTCTGACAATAGAAAATAAAACTTTTTTATCTCCAACAAATTGCTTGTTTGGCTCGACAAAATCAACACAAAAAAAGAAAAAGTTTTTAAATATGAATGCTAATGGATGTGATGACAATATATGCAAATGGAAAAAGGGATTCAAAAGAGACCTTTATCTTTTCAAATTCCATTTATTGTTATGAACTTTCATATTTTTTTTATTCATTTGTGCTGGGAATTGGATTTGAGTTCCGTCAGGTATGATGATGGCTTTTGTTGGGGTATCAGAGGTACATGTTTGGGAATTGACGAAAAATGGGTAGCAATTTTAAAATTAGGAGGTACTTATATCAAAAATTTATAACTAAATCAACTTAAATCAAATAAATTTCAATCATTCATTCACTAACAATCTCATAAGCTTACTAGCAGATTGAAATCAGCAACTTTGCTGATTGAAAATGTAAATATATCAAAGTTCAGCTAATTGATAACATTTCTGTAGCTATATACTGCAATTAAAACTTTACATATCATTGATTTTTTTATTTGCTCGTTACTTAATTTAATATTTATGCCTTGCACTTGAATTTGCTGACGTACGTGTGCGGACCTTGAATGATAAAAGAAAAATTACCGACATGAGTCACAAAAAAGTTCAATTTTTAGGGCTTGCGTTTCAATGTCAACCAGCGTAAAGTGTTCACTTTATTCTTTTAAATCAACCATGCACATGGATAATTAATACATTATCTCATCCTCATCAACATCATTTTCCATGGCTCATCAAATTTTTTTTAAATTCAGCATACTCGTAATTATGATTATGAGACATTTCAATGGAAATAATCAATTTCAATTAACATCATCATCATCAACATGAGCATCTTCTTCTTTGTTTTCATATTCTGTTGGAGCTTCCTCTATTTAAAAAATAAAAAGAAAGATTTTTTATGAGTAAAAAAATTAATTTTATAAAAGTTTTATTTGAAGAAAATGAAAATTAAGTTTTTGGATGTTCAGTTTGGGGCATGTTGACAAAATCTGGTTAAAACTAATGATGTTGTTAAATTTTTGAATTTCAAAAAGTCGTTAAATTTTTGAATTTCAAAAAGTCGTTAAATTTTTGAATTTCAAAAAGTCGTTAATTTTTGAATTTCAAAAAGTCGTTAAATCTTTGAATATATTTGTTATTTTTATACAAAATTGTCTAAAATGCGCTTCATTCACCATCCATAAGAGCTTTTTTCCAACAAATGAATGTCGCTAAATTACACCAATTTGGTAAGAATTAATTAAACAAGAGAAACACAAAAATTCGTCTGTGAAGACGATGCTGAAATAATTGGAATTATTCTCTTTCCGCAAGCAATTAGCTGCGCAACAAGGCGCGTCGAATTAAATAATTTACACTGAAACATAAGAATTTTGATGCACTTGAACTTCAAACTTCATCATTTTTCAAAATAATAAAATCAATCAGCAATAATCTCGCATTACTGTTACAAAATTATGCACGTAAGCCTTCAAAAAAGCACCTTATTTGAGGTTATTCCATTATTACTAATTCAATTGAAGCGTAGATTTCAACTACAACTGATCATCTTTCAAATATTGAATGCTAAATATGTAGCAGAACTAGAGGATTAGAATATAAGAACAGAAATAAGTAGAGGATGAAGAGAACGGTAGCGTAACGAAATTTGCTACGAGGTATTATCGGTTCATAAACTAATACTAAGAATTATTGCAAAAAAGATTAATCTTAGCTGTGAGAAAATTTGCTGAGGCTTCTGGCAGAAATGGAAACAATTGGATGTTCTTTGTGTGATTGAGTTTTAACACGTTTTGTTTGGTGATGTGGATTAGGGGTTATTCACTTGTGTAGTTCTATGAGGCACCTAGGATACCTAGGATCCAGATGCAGCAGCAAGTTCAAAACTCAAAATTTTCCAATAGATGTCAATTTTATGAACAAATTCTAAGGTTTTTGACCTTCCATAATTAAAAATTTCCAATAATTTTGTCATGTGCTCAATAATTTTAATAACCATAAGCCCAAAACCTAAAAATAATGATCCATAAATTTTATATTACCAGCAATAAAACTTGTATAATTAGAAATACCAGCAGCATTCCCGAGATCTGTTGTTATAAACTTTTACGACTGTATTGATCTCTTTCACGTGGTGAATCTTATTTTGTTCCTTTCAAATTTTAAATCTCAACCAGGAACAAGCTTCATTAAAATCTATTCTTATTAATTCTGTCTAATTAACCGAGATTTTTTTCCAACAGATATCCGCAAAAAACAATAGCATCACAATTTCCTTAAAATATGCGTTGAGTTTATTTTTAGTCAACAAATTCTGCCCATTTTTTTGTCCATCGGCATTTTAATGATGATTAAATTGTTTCCGTGTAATAATTTATGTTTCCATTCTCTTGCGGCACTATCATAATTTGTAATCAAATGTATTACAAATTAAAAACATCAAATAAAAACAACAGAAATTTTAAATTCAATGGGAAGAGATAAAGGCTGAATTTACACAGAATGACATGAATCAAGAGAGTATGATACGAACAGAGTGGTCACAAATGCTTTAAACTTTAACAGTTAAAAATTCAAATTTTACAAAACCGTTAAAAATTCAAATTTTAAAAAGGCGTTAAAAATTCAAATTTCAGAAAACCGTTAAGAATTCAAATTTTACAAAACCGTTAAATTAAAAATCATTTCACAAGTTAAATAAGCATCTCTGTTCAAAGCACCATCCAGCAGCACTTAAAAATGCCAAAACACCCATCCATTTATTCACAACAAAATGAGACAAAATTAAAATTTTACATAAATGGCACGTGATAGACAATAATTGAGTTGCATTCATCCATAAATGGTGACAGTAAAAGAACAATAAATATTGTATATTTATGGTGTCAGCCTCCATCAAACTACAAAATGCTTATTTATGTCTACACAGACCCTCGCCCTCCCCATTTGTTACATATTTTATACAAATTGTCGATATTCAATTAAAAATGAGTCTAAATTGAAAAATGCTTTTTTGTTGTTTTCTTTATTGCTCTGACATACATTTTCTATTTCCATATCATATGTACATGCATGCCATAATAGTAGGAAGAGATGCGGATGAAAACAATTTTTTTTTGTAGAACAAATGAAAATTTTATTTTTAAAACTCTGAATGAAAATGAACAATTTTTCTCGACAAATAACAACAATGAATCTCACATGATTGAGAATAAATTTAGATTCAATGGAACAATTTGTTATTGAGGAACAGGAATTTTCCATTCAGGAAGAAAATAACTTTTCCCTTTGATATTTAAATGTGCTATTGATGCTGTTTACTTAATAGCAGGGTGGTAGACATAATGTGAAAGATTTTTATTACTTGACATTCGAGATGCATGCAAATGAGAAACTGTCTGTTTCTAACCCGCAGTTGAGGTTCTCGTGTTGCTTTGTGGATGGAATGTTGATACATTTATGCATTTTGTGATTCATTAGATTCTAATACAAGTCGCTTAATACTATTAATTGAAATTTAGTGGCTTTCTAAAATTTGAATTTTACGGGTTTGGAAAAGTTGACTCTCAACGGTTTTTCTAAGTTTGAATTTTAACGGTTTTGATAAATTTGAATTTTAACGGTTTTCTAAAATTTGAATTTTACCGGTTTTTTCACATTTGAATTTTAACGGTTTTATAAAATTCAAATTGAAATCTAATTTAAAAACAATTATTACAATTCAACTCAAAAATTTCAATATTCAACCTCTAGAAAATATTAAAAATTAAACTCAATATCAAGAAGCTCTTTTGTCGTTTCATAATCCAAAAAACTTAACTTTTACAGCCTCAACATAACCTTATCAAGTGTATAGGATTATATAACTCTTACAAAATCTCATAAGTATGTTCCATAATCAAGTTGTGCCAAATGTTTTGATTCTTGCACTTTATAAAGTGAATTTTTAGTGCCTTTTTATTTGATGTTTGTCCTTTATATTTCACTCAGCTCGACAATTAATGTCACTCCGTTCCAGCTTGACAGTTACCAATAAACATTTTCAATGTTGGCACTTAAAAAAATTACCAAAAGTAGATTTTATAGAGAGTGAAATAATCGAGCTTGTTGGTTTAATGGAAAAAAGCAAATGTTAATACCTCAATTTGTCGAACGCAAAAAAAATCGTGAATTTATGGCGTCAAGTTTGAAATATGAAATATCAAAAAAAAATTCATTGAGGTGATGACGACAATGATTCAACAAAAACAAAAAAGAGAAAAGAATTGGATGTAATGGACCTCAAAAAGTAAATATTTATATAATGCCACTGAGATATCCTCATCTTACATGTTTCAATATACCGCATCACTAGTCTGTGCAGATCCAATTTCCCGCATGAGTTACTTCATTTCTCACTGCCTCATATTTAGCGATCGTTTTGTTTGTTTTTGGAAAGAGTGAATGGTGTTATGTGCAGTTTGGACTGTCTTTGGGGAATGATGCTGCTATTTTGGATGATTAATGTTATTTTTGATGGAAATTCAATATTTGATCAAATTTCTGCTTTGTATTGTTAAATTTCATTCTTGATCAGTTGCTTGCAGCTTAATATTTAATTCAAATTTTTCATTTTCAAATAAATTTTTCTATCATCTATTAAAAAATTATTGAAAACCTTACAAATTTTATTACCATCATTCAGAAATGTTCTTATTCAGATGTTTTGCTTCTTTAATTAGAAACTTACGTTAATTGTGGCAAAAAATTAATAACTGAATTTTAAGCTCTCAAAAAAATATGACGGTCCTGTGCATTATATATTAAAAATTTTTATGTTACAGGATTCGAACCTTCACTATGAAGTAATTTTATAGCCTTATATCAAAATTCTACTGATTTCTTTTAAAAGTTATCTGCAAAAAGTATCACAAAAATCCAGCAATAATAATATATCACCACCATCATCATTACCATCACAATTGCGCCTCAATCACTCTACACACTCTGACTTTTCATCTACTTTTTCGCCTTACTTCATTTCTTCTTTACAATTTATTTAATTTCTTTTCTCTTATTTACTTTTTTTGTGTGCAAAGGCACTAGCAATTGGATTTAATTTGCCTTCGACATACACACACGGATTATAGAGAGCGAATGTAATTTTATTCTGTGTGTGATTTGATTTGCGCTTACATTTCCCCTTTCATTATTTCAAATTGGAGATAGTACAAAAGGAAAAAAAAACTAATAGAAGAATTTCTTTGGATGAGAAATGGGAGAAAAAGAAGAAAAATTGAAATTGTTCAGCATTTTTTCTGTTATTATGTGCGAGATGATTTTGCGGATGCTTGATTTTCTCGATTGGGTGTTAAAATAGTTAGAAAAAAATTAAAAGTAACAAAAAAAATAATGGAGGTACAAGACTCAATAAATTTCTTAATTTTATTTGTTTGGGATTTGAACCCAGGACTTCACATAAATTCTCAATTACTTCAAATCCTGCTGTAAATAAATTTCTGCAAAAAGTCAACTTAAATATTAAGTTTTCTAAAAAGAAGGGCCTAGTGTTGAGCATAAGTATGTACCCAGGGGGAATGAGTGAAAATTCCCCCTCCAGTTGAAAAATTCGTCAATTCGACTTATGGATTTTTGAAAATTTTCATTTTTTCTCCACTCAATTCCCATTTGTGTACGATTTCCATTCAAATCACAAAACTCCATCTGCTGATTAAGCACAAATAAAATCCCCCTAAATTCCATGATTTACCATCTAATTATTTCCATCATTCATATTCCAAACGCCTTGAAAAAAATCTCATTAAAAGTGGATAAAGTGTCATTAAATAAATCTCCTTAAACAGACCAAAAATTTCCTCGATTCTTCCCCAAAAAAATACAAAGCTGTAGACGTAGACTCGATGAGCAATTGCTTATCACTGTAACCATCAAAACTATAAATCTAGAAATGTATTTTTATGACTATAATAAACAGAAATTCTGAAATATTTTAATTAACACATTTTTAGTAACTGTATCCATATTTGTGTGCGGGATAACAAGGCATTGGTGCTATTAATGTCTTGATAGATCAATTCTTATTATGATCTTATGACCACTCAGACATAATAGTAAACAAAATACGTGTTTTGTGATTTGTTGAAATGGAAATGGAGCGAAGAAATAAATGATTTGCAAAAAAGAGATGCCGATGACCTTAAATGGCCTTATGGATATGTTTAATATTGTAATAAATTTTAAGAAGGTTGGAATTCCGAACTAAAAGAGATCAAATTAGGCACTATAATTTATCACAGAGTAAAATACGTTGTAGATACTAAAAGATTTTTTTTGCCGTTAGATTGATTGATAGCAGAAAGAGTCGGGATGGTCAGATGTGTATCAAACGAAAATGAGACGAAGATGAATGAAGGAAAAATATTCATTATTTGAGCTGTTGATTTGGGAACTTTGGGGAGTCATAAACGTTAGTTTTGGGATTAAGGAGGTTTTATTTGGATATTTTGAATCAAAAAAGTTGGAATCAAAAATAATTTTTCAAAAAAAAAAGAAAAATAAAGAGTGTAAAAAACCAAACAATACTAAAATTACAATTTTGTAATTAATAGGATTCGAACCTCTGACCATGTTGATAATTGAGACTTATTTCAAAACTCAAAACTTTTTTATAATGTAATTTCAGCAAAATGTCTAATAAAAGTCACCAAATGCTTCCTCTAAGAAATATGTAGAAAAATATCTCTTAATTCCTTCCTTAATTTCTTAATTAAATTTAAAAATTCAACTGCTTCAATAGACATCATTTACAAATAGCACCAAATAAAATTCAAAAATTTTAATGGTCTTTCATGTCAAATTTACAATCTCGACAGTTCATCGTACAATTATCATCGTACATGACTTAACTTTTCTTTGTTAATGTGATAGAGGCTACAAGAAATTAGTCAAAAATCATTTTATTTAACACGAGAAATGAGAAATGCTTTAAATTTGATCGATTAACGGTCAGCTGTCAAGATGTGATGACAATTAAAGAGATTTTTATGATTAGGCTATAAATTCTTCGTGTATTTATCCTGAATCTAGGTTAATCCAAAAAACATTTTGATGAAACAAAATCGATAAATTCTAAATTGTTTTTCTTGGCATGGCTACGATGTGAATCTTCGATTCATTTGTTATGCTTGTATGGATTGGTAAATTAGGTGACAGATTATTCAGATTATTTATGCCACACAAATTGACAGACACAATAAAATGCAATTTGATATAGATGAAGAAAAAGAATAAATTAATTAACCTAGTCTTCATAAAATGACGTGAGGTGTGTTATTGTTTGTTGTTTTGGAAAATGAAAAAACCAACATAACTGGAATTGTAGACGATTTGACATGACATGACCTATTTTTGTAAGAATTTCTGGGTTTATTGCTGTGGGTTTTTGTTGATCAGGATAAAACTGACTTGTGAAGAACATTTTAAATTGAAAAATTGAATTTTTTCAAAATTCCTCAAACGCAGAAAAATTAAATTATTAAGCAGTCAATTCTGTTGGTTCCCATGCATTCTCATAAATCAAAAAGACAAATAAGTCATCATGATATCATCCTATTAAAATATCTCAAACGGAGATATGCGCAGTAAATTGAGAAATATTTTTTAAAATTTTCTGTAAGCATCTCTCGCAATAACTGAAGTCAAAGTGTTAAAAATAAATCACAATCGGCTACTTCTATCAAAAAATGTCTTCATAGCCAATTTTAAATGTCGACGAAAAAAAAGTCCCACTGACAATTATCAATTATGAGCAGCCAATGAAGTAGACAATAACAGTATTTACTCAACGCTGTGTATTAAAAAGAGAATCATAAGTACAGGAATGGACAGTGGACAATAGAAGACTTAATGAGTCGCTAATGGATTCAAATTTAATTAACAGTACAATGCGTTATTGAATATGCAGCATTTAATGAGTAGCGAGACGCCTTTTTAAAAAATTTATGCTTATCACCGAAAAAAAACTAAAATTTATTCAATTTTAATTAATAAAAATGACTGAAATATTAAATGATGCAACGGATGGGCTCATAGGTCAATGGAAGCAACATAAATTTTCACTTAAAAACATGAAACTTTCAATTTAACTGTTTATTAATTTAAATGGAATAGAGAATATGAAAATGAGATGAGAAACGCGATTGTGTTATGATTGTAGGGGTTCTGGTGGGTCATTGGATGTGATTGGAATTGATTGTTTGGTATTTCACTGTTGTTTAGTTACTAACGTATCAAAAGTTCAATAAAAGATGCTGTTTGTTTTCCATAATGTTGACTTTTGATCATTTTCAGCCAAAATTCAAGCATTTTCAAATGTGCGCCAAAATTCTGTCATTTCTTACAAAAACACAGCTACCATGACCGCCAACTTTTTGCCATTATACATCGACCCAAAAACTATCGAACACTTCCAAATGACTCATCAAAAATCCTCCCGTACCACTCACAAAAAATCAAGAACCACTAAAAATATTCAAAGAACAAAAGCTCAAAGCATAAAAGCCAAAATATTATAATTAATTCCACTCCCGTTCAGTATCGAATAACGAAAAAAAAGAGTTTGTTAATTATTTTCTTTTCTCATTTCATTCTATTCACGAACCAACAGCGCAGACGAATTTCTAGGTAGCTCAAAAAACAATGCACATTGATATCCAAAAAATAATAATTAATTATACAAACAAAAAATAAATTCATCATAATTTTATAATAATAAATTTTATTATTGATGACCTGTTGAAAGAAGCTATGGGGCATAAAAATTTATCCATAATTAACTCTTGTACAGTAAACATTTTAATAGCGCTCGTTTATCAAGCGTCATTAAAACCTGATGCACGCAAAGACATGCTGTTCCGTCGAACTGAAATAATTATTCAATTTTCACTTTTTTGGCAATGCTTATATGGGTCAAGAATGGGCAAAGACGTGGATAGTAGAAAAGTTAATTTGAGTTCTGGCAGTGAAGTTGGTGATTTGTTGGAGTTTAATGAACGGTTCTCGAATTTGGGTGTAAAGATGCAAAATTTTGGAAACTTGGATGCAAGTTCGAATCCTAAAAGTGATTCCAAATCCATAAAGATTGAAAATTATTCAAAATATGGACAAAATTCAGGAAAATTCGACCAAAAATTCTACAACAAGTTCATCAAAAGCTCAATCAGATCGACAAGAATCGATTGCCTGTCTACAGGAATTGCAGAAATAATGCTCAAAGTCTGTGAAAAAAGTGAGCACACAGGATACTTAATTTTTCATTTGGAGCAAAAAAATCAAGAATTTATCAATGAAATTGTCAAGAAAGTGACTAAAAGTCTTGAAATGTCCGTTCATATCGAGGACTTTGAGAAGATGGACCAAACTATAATCAGGTCATGTAGTATCTTCATTTTAAATTCTATGGATGAATTTGACAAAATTTATGAAATTATGACACCTCAATTATTCAATTATCGCAAGGATTTCCTATTTGTAGACACTAATAAGTCACTGAACTCTTCTAGCACTTCAAAATTACAGCTTATGACTCAACCCAAACATTCGAAGATCAGTTCCAGCCCATTCCGTCTAAACACCACAAAAATATTCCAGCAATTATGGAAGAAATTCATATTGTATGCAAATCTCGTCACGATCGATGATGATTCAGCGTGTGGCATGTCAGTGACCACATTTGAGCCATTTACAGAGAACACATGCAATAATACATCACCAGTCGTCGTAAATTACTACAAAAATGGCAATTTTATAAATGCAATGTCACATTTAACTCAAGATAAATTAAAAGATTTACAAAATTGTCCCATACGTGTAGTTATTACGACTGGAAGTGAACCATTTGTATTCATCGTAAAACACCCGAATGGATATGTAAATTATAGCGGGCGTGACATCAGTTTAATTGAGGAATTATCAAAGTCATTGAATTTTCGAATTAATTACGTTATATTGGAAGATAAAGGATTTCTTTTTGACAACGGTACGGCTGGTGGCATGTTCAAGTTTCTTCAAAATGGAAGTGCTGATTTGGCTATAAACGATTTATGGCTGACTAAAAATCGAATTAAATATTTTAGTGCTACAAAGTCGTATTTAGATGATGATTTAGTTTTTATCATACCGCCAGGATCGGAATTGACCTCTGTTGATAAACTTGTTCATCCACTAAATATCCGTGTATGGATTTTATTGCTCGCGAGCTTCATTACTGGTTATTTAATCATTTTCATAATCAAACTTCATTCAAAAGGAGTTCAAAAATTCTTTTTCGGTAATAGAGTGAGGTATCAATATCTCAACATGTGGGCTGGATTATTAGGAGTTCCCCAACATCGATTACCTACCAGAAACTTCTCAAGATTCATTCTCATTATGTTTTTGGTTTTTTCATTAATCATCAGAAATGCATATCAAGGATCAATGTTTAAAATTATGAGATCGAATGTTAAGCACAAGGAAATTCAGACAATCGACGAGATATTCGCGGAAAAGGACTTCAAATTTTACTTTCTTGCTCTTAACTTGGAAGTTTTGTCTCATTTTGAGGGATTAAAAGGAAGGTTTGTAGAATAATATTAGATTTAGCTGAATTCAGCTCAGCTAAATAGTGCTGAATTCAGCTCAGCTGAATAGTGCTGAATTCAGCTGAAATAAAAAGTTCTGCACTTCAATTTCAGAACTGTAATCCTAACAAATAAGCAGCGACCTAAAGCCTTGTTAGCAACCAGAGATCCAAACTTTAAAGGAGCAGTCGCAATTGGAAAGGAAATTGTCCTTTACCAAAATCAAAATCTTCACCATAACCTAAAAATCTGCAAGGAACGAGTGAGTGCAAATCCAATTGTGATTTATGCACCAAAGTATTCATTTCTCATTGAAGCTTTAAATCATAAAATCGATTTCTTTCATTCATCGGGATTAATTACATTTTGGCACTCGAGCTTCATCGATGCAAATTATCAAAAACTTAATGAAGACATAAACCATCCACGAACGCTCACGTTGAGGCAATTAATGGGCAGTTTTCAGCTATTAACTTTCGGTTGTGGAGTCGCTTTTGTTGTTTTCTTTATCGAGTTTGTTATCGGATACAAAAAATTGTTTCGTTGATGTTGTTTTGTTGTCACTGTAATTAATTAATTAGTCAAACATTTTTTTTTTGGTTTGTTATAAGCAATAAAATTCGAAATCATTTAGGAATGGCATGAAGATATGATGATGGCTAATTTTGGATGGGTCTATGATAAGATATCCATAGCTGAGGAGAACTAGAGTAGAGAGTCAATAAGATTATGAAAATGATATGGGAATAGGATACCCTGAAAAGTTTTCTGAATGAAAAATCAGATTATGAAAAGGAAGAGCATCAACTTCACTACAAAATGAAGCTACATGAAGCTACTACTCTCAAAACTATGAATTTTTACTGAAACTTAGTTTTAATCCTCAATTGACCAGTATTTATGTCTGTAAATTGTAATTTCTGTTGGCAACTGCTGGATTTTTCTATATTAATATCCCAAGTGCATAAAAGGGTTGATCAAGCATACTTTCCTACATTAAAATATAGCTTTTTATAGAAAAAGTTTATTTTTTATTTATACAATATTTTTTTGTGAATAAAAAACATTTGAACATGAAAAGTTTTAGAATTTCTCGGATGTCCTTATGCGGGTTTGATTTTACGTTCGATGGTCATGTTATGGTTGTAGTTTTGAAAGCAAAAACTTTTCTTTGGGGATTGTGTACTTATAACATCTATAATTTAAGGGGGAAGTGGTCTAGTGCTGCTATAGAATGTTTTGAGCTAAGTTTCTAAACAAAAATCTTCATTAAGAAAAAATCTAGAAATTTCAATGGTTTGAATTGCTCTTATAGTATTTCACAATATTTTTGACAATTTATAAAATCAAATTCTTGCTCTACACACATCCGTTATTACTTTAAAATCTCTCAACAAATTTCCAGTCTCAAAAACTCATCATTCTTTTTTTCAATTTTCTTATACTCAATAGCAATTTAAAATCTTCAATTACAGCCATCTGTTTACAGATTTACGACAATATTTTTAGAAAATCCTCCACATGTCCTTAGAAACTTGTCAAGAGCACTAAGGTTGAAGCTATCTACGCATCAATTTGTTATTACGACAATGATGATGATGACATGTCATATTGGATGTTATGAATACTGAGGTTGATATTAATATTTCATGTTCAAGGACTGATATTATACATATTTGTTATTACGCATATAATGCCTGAAGTAAATCCTTTGACGAAAAATTATGATTAGGTCTGATGTTATTTTGGGAGTTTTCATTGATTGTGGTTTATTTTTAAAAGCCAAATATCTTTTTTCTAACTAGTTCTCTGTCCCAGTGGTTCCTTTATATTCCGTTAATCAAGTCACTCTAATTGATTATTCATTTTAAAAAATTATCATTTTCAAACATTATGAAAACTTAAAAAATCAAACCCAAAACAAAAATCCAACTTTCTCTGCATTAATCGATGGCCATAAAAGTTCCACCATAAATTATGTCAGAATTAATAAAATATCATTCAATACATTCTTAAATATTGACAATAATAATAATCTCCAGACAATAAAAAGTGATTAATTTCACACATAAATACTTAAAGACCTTAACCTGTCGCTACGTAATAGTTTTTTAATCCTGATTGCAATCAATCTTCTGTATTTTATTAATAGAAGAATTTTTGTAGACATTTCTAAGAATTGTTGTAAAGGAAGTGTAAACATGACGCAGACATATTGTCATAAAAATATTTATTTAATTATTCATTTGTCAATAAATACTGCAATAGCTTAATATGACATTTATTACAATTAATGATGTTGGGTATTAGAAGAATTTTGTGAGATTTACTTTCAACTCTAATTTAAATGAAAGAGTTTAGGTTTTAGATCACAGTTACTGAAATAAATTAAATAAAAATATTACTGGAACGTAATTTATTCTTGTTAATGTCGTAGGTTCAATTCCTAGTTTTGTGTTGTTAATATAATTTGATTCGAAGTTTATCTGTATTACTTTTTTACTAAATTTTTCAATATTTTCCCAAAAATTTATTAAATCTGCGCCAAAAAATCTACCTGAAATTCCCACAAGGACATCCTTCACATAATTGATTGAAGTAAATCACAAACCTATAAATCACATCAAAATGAACAGCAAGAATAAGAAAGTCTTTGACATCCTTGGCATTTTCATTTGACACCTACTGAATATAATTCCAGTTGTCTAAGCCGCTTTGTGCCCACCAGACGCGTTACTGTAAAATGTTACAAATATTTTTGAAAATATTGCTATTAATTTGTAGTGGCACTTCCATAAACATCACAACAACATGTAATACTTGTGAATTAACAAATGCTATTGTGAATATAATTACCGACATTTGTGGAAGTAGTGATAAAATTACCTCAAGTATCATATTTGAGACAAATTGCTTAAACAATTTCACCTTCATGGATACAGTTAATAGCATTGCACACGAAAGTTCGCAGAGTCAAAATATCTCACTTCTAATTGAAATGGAAGATTTGCGACTCACTTCAGCTGCTTACGATTATAAAAAATGTAACATCATTATGATTAGTTCTTGTAGCAATTTTATGAGAATTTATGATGCAATATTGAGTACTTGGAACATTTCTATGCATCACGACTCACCACTTGTCATCGTCCTTATGGAATATCATGAGAATCATAAAATATCAGAAATTTTCAACCTTTTGTGGCATGCAAATGTGTATAATGTGAATGTACTACGAAATGATTTGACTGTAGCTACATACTTTCCATTTCAACGGCACTACTGCAGTGACACAACTCCCGTGATTGTCAATCGATTTTTTAATGGAAAATTTACGAATTCTACATTGAATTTCTTTCCTAACAAGTTCAAAGATCTCCAGAATTGTCCAATTAATATTGCAACCGCGAATGATGCACAACCGTACGTATTTGTCCAGCAACTAGCTAATAAAAGCTATAGTATTCGTGGGAGAGACATGACGCTCCTTAAAGCAATTGCGGGTGCATTAAATTTTCAAATTAATTTCACTTATATTGGTAAGGATATGATGAATGGGTGTGGAAAGTTGTTTGTGGTTGTGGAATTTAATTTTAAGTTTTAAATAGTTTCAATCTTAAAAAAAATATTGAAAGTTTTTAATTGTTTTAATATTTTTACTCTTTTTAATTTTTTAAAACCTAAAAATATCATTTTTTAAAAGAAAACTCTTTTGAATTACTCTAATCTAAATTTTTTAATATTAAGAAACTTCTGAAAAAAAATTATTTCAATTTAAAAATATAGAATTTATGAACGTTAAATTTATTATATTTTGAAAGAAATTCTTAAAATAACAACAAAAAAATGCTGAAAAAAATTCAATAATTTTCAATTTCATTCTAATTTCTACTTCAACACCCATCCACCCTTCAACACCCCATCAGGAAAAGAAGGAGTGCTCTACGAGAATGGAACAGCTTCAGGTGCTCTAGAAACACTCCTCCATGGCTCAACTGACCTGGCAATCGCTGACTTGTGGCTAAAAGCAAATCGTTTAAAGTTTATTGATGCAACGTCCTCATACATCGTACAGACAATCGCTTTTGTCATCCCACCGGGTGCAAATTTTAATTCATTTGAAAAGTATGGAAAGCCTTTGGACAATTACACCTGGATTCTACTATTGATAACAATAGCCTTAGCATTTATTGTCATTTACAAAGTAAAGAAAATGTCACAAAATGCACAGAATTTTCTATTTGGAACTGGTGTCAGTGACCCATACATGAATGTATTAACCGCCGTTCTCGGAGGCTCACAACCAGTCTTGCCAGGAAGGAATTTTTCACGATATCTCCTAATGATGTTCCTTTTGTTCTGTTTAGTTATGAGAACAATCTATCAAGGTTCACTTTATCGCTTTTTGCAAAAAACAATACGTCATAAGGAAGCTCAATCAATAAACGAGATGATAGAGCGTGACTATAAGTTCTATATTGTGCCATCAATTCTTGACTTGGTTGAAGGTCAACCAAGAATTTATGAGAGGTTAATGAGATATCTGTGTCAATGTGTGCTTTTGTAGCTTTATATGAAAATATTTGAGTGATTTATTGTTGAAAAGTGCTTTAAGGTGACGTGGATATGGATTATGATGAGTTGTTAGAAGCTATTGTAGAAAAATGTTGAAGGATTATGAGGAAATTAACTTCAACAGAATTTGCTGAATTCAGCACTGCTGAATAGACTGAATTCAGCACTGCTGAATAAACCTGAATTTAGCAGTGCTGAATAGACTGAATTCAGCACTGCTGAATAAACCTGAATTCAGCACTGCTGAATAGACTGAATTCAGCACTGCTGAATAAATCTGAATTCAGCACTGCTGTCCTCTTCTATTTGGAGATTTTTTAAATCAAAACAAACCCATCAAACATCCTCAAAGTCATATTTTACTACAAAGCACATACTGACCACATCTTACATAATCAAATCTACTCACAAACACAACTCTTTGTTTATAGACGAGTCTTAATGGATTTGGAAACACGAAATCTTCTCTACAACAGGTCATTTGATCCATCATTCAAAGGAGTATTTCTACGCTCACTGACTGGCGTTCTTTATTCCAACCAGAAAAATTACAACACATCCGTCTTTTTGATCTGTAAAGAGAAATTCATGACGCTTCCGGTTGTTATATACGTTCGTAAGGGGTTTTACTTACTCGAACAATTAAATGAAAAAATTGAGCAGCTACAAGCAGCTGGTTTGATTGATTATTGGCATTCAGAGATATTTGATGAAAGATATTTAAATATCAAAGAGTCTGATGAACCGAAGCCAATCAAAATTGAACATCTTACCGGTGGATTTATAATACTTTTTATTGGATGTTTGATTGCTTCTTTTGCTTTTATTTGTGAAATTCTTCGTAGGAAAATTTTTTTATTGCGATATTGTTGATGATTGTGTTTTAGTGTATTGACTGTTTTTGGTAGATTATGAGGGAGGAGGAGGACAAAGAGTTTAACCCTCAATTGACCTGTATTTATGTCTGTGTAATGTAATTTCTATTGGCATCTGCTGCCTTTTTTTCTATATTAATATCCCAAGTGCATAAAAGGGTTGATCAAGCATACTTTCCTACATTAAAACATAGCTTTTTATAGAAAAAGTTTATTTTTTATTTATACAATATTTTTTGTGAATAAAATACATTTGAACATGAAAAGTTTTAGAACTTCTCGGATGTCCTTATGCGGGTTTGATTTTACGTTCAATGGTCATGTTATGGATTTTGAATTCAAAAAGTTTAAAATTAACTTTTCATTGAGATTGTGCGCTTATAATGTCTAAATAATTATAAGAAATTTTTGAATAATTTTTAGAAAATCCTACACGTGTCCCTAGAAACTTGTCAATGTTGAAATCAATGCTTCGCATCAATTTGTTATTACGACAATGATAAATACATGTTGATATTAATATTTCATGTTAGTGGACGTATTTAATGTAACAAATATTGTATAAATCATAATAATTACATATTGTCATAAAAATATTTATTTATTTATTCATTTGACATACTTAGCATTGTCTTTTGACACCTTCTAAAAATAATTCTAGTTATCTAATCCTTTTTGTACCCACCAGACGCGTTACTGTAAAATGTTACAAATATTTTTGAAAATGCTGCTTTTAATTTGTAGTGGCACTTCCATAAACATCACAACAACATGTAATACTTGTGAATTAACAAATGCTATTGTGAATATAATTACCGACATTTGTGGAAGTAGTGATATTATTACCTCAAGTATCATTTTTGAGACAAATTGCTTAAACAATTTCACCTTCATGGATACAGTTAATAGCATTGCACACGAAAGTTCGCAGAGTCAAAATGTCTCACTTCTAATTGAAATGGAAGATTTGCGACTCACTTCAACTGCTTACAATTATAAAAAATGTAACATCATTATGATTAGTTCTTGTAGCAGTTTTATGAGAATTTATGATGCAATATTGAGTACTCGGAACATTTCTATGCATCACGACTCACCACTTGTCATCGTCCTTATGGAATATCTTGAGAATCATGAAATATCAGAAATTTTCAACCTTTTGTGGCATGCAAATGTGTATAATGTGAATGTACTACGAAATGATTTGACTGTGGCTACATACTTTCCATTTCAACGGCACTACTGCAGTGACACAACTCCCGTGATTGTCAATCGATTTTTTAATGGACAATTTATGAATTCTACATTGAATTTCTTTCCCAACAAGTTCAAAGATCTCCAGAGTTGTCCAATTAATATTGCAACCGCGAATGATTCAAAACCTTACGTATTTGTGCAGCAGCTAGCTAATGGAAGCTATAATATTCATGGGAGAGACATAACGCTCCTTAAAACAATTGCTGGTGCATTAAATTTTCAAATTAATTTTACTTTTATTGGTAAGGACAAGAAAAATGGGTGTAGAATGATTTTGAGGTTATTGAATTTTAGCATATTTTTATTTTTAAATTTTTACAAAAAACCATTTTTAATTTAAACTATTTTAAAATGTTTGGAAAAAAATGTTGAAACTTATCTAAAAATTTCCATCAGGAAAAGAAGGAGTACTCTACGAGAATGGAACAGGCTCAGGTCCTCTGGAATCACTCCTCCATGGCTCAACTGACCTGGCAATCGCTGACTTATGGCTAAAAGCAAATCGTTTAAAATTCATTGATGCAACGTCCTCATACATCGTACAGGCAATGGCATTTGTCATCCCACCAGGTGCAAATTTCACTTCATTTGAAAAATACGTAAAGACATTGGACAATTATACTTGGATTCTACTATTGATAACAATAGCCTTAGCATTTATTGTCATTTACAGAGTAAAGAAAATGCCTCAAAATGCACAGAATTTTCTATTTGGAGCAGGTGTTAGTGACCCGTACATGAATGTATTAGCAGCCGTTTTCGGAGGCTCACAACCAGTCTTACCACGGAAGAATTTTTCACGATATCTCCTAATGATGTTCCTTTTGTTCTGTTTAGTTATGAGAACAATCTATCAAGGTTCACTTTATCGCTTTTTACAAAAAACCATAAGTCATAAGGAAGCTCAATCAATAAACGAGATGATAGAACGTGACTATAAGTTCTATATATTGCCAACATATCTTGACTTGGTTGAAGGTCAACCGAGGATTTATGAGAGGTTAATGAGATATCTGTGTCAATGTGTGCTTTTGTAGCTTTATATGAGAATATTTGAGTGATTTATTGTTGAAAAGTGCTTGAGAAATTATTGTGAAACAAGTGAATTTTGACAAAATTTGATGAATTCAGCACTGCTGAATAAGCTGAATTCAGCACTGCTGAATAAGCTGAATTTAAACTCAGTGCTGCTGAATTAAAATTCCCAAATCAAAACAAACCCATAAAAATTTCTAAGTCCACATTTTAAAACTTAAAAACATCCTCAAAGTCATATTTGACTACAAAGCACATGTCACAAGACCACATATTATATAATCAAATCTACTCACAAACACAACTCTTTGTTTATAGACGAGTCTTAATGGATTTGGAAACACGAAATCTTCTCCTCAACAAGTCATTGGATCCATCATTCAAAGGAGTATTTCTACGCTCACTGACTGGCGTTCTTTATTCCAACCAGAAAAATTACAGAACATCCGTCTTCTTGGTCTGTAAAGAGAATTTCATGACGTTTCCTGTAGTAATATACGTTCGTAAAGGATTTTACTTACTGGAACAATTAAATGAAAAAATTGAGCAGCTACAAGCAGCCGGCTTGATTGAATATTGGCATTCAGAGATATTTGATAAAAGATATTTGAATATCAAAGAGTCAAATGAACCGAAGTCAATCAATATTGAACATCTTACCGGCATATTTATAATACTTTTAATTGGATGTTTGGTTGCTTCTTTTGCTTTTATTTGTGAAATTTTTCGTAGGTTGTGTATTAGAAGATTATAAAGGAAGCGGGAGGGAAAAGTAGGAAATAGGGGACCAAGAGTTGTAATAATCCCCTTAATACTATGAATAATAAGCCACTGGATACCGACGACATTTAAAAAAAATACTTTGCAAAGTAATTAAAGAATATCGTTTAAATATTTAATTGCATTTAACTTCTAGCTTCGCATGAGATAAGAAATATAAAACTGTTGACATTTCATTATTAAAATTGCCTGAAGTCGTTAGAAGTTGATGAAAAAAATTTAAATTGAATTAAAAAGACATCGTTTTTGGAGTCATTGATTATTCATGAAGTCATATTTGTGGAAATTAAATCTTTTAATCATTTTCATCACGCCATCAATTTCGGTCAATAAAAATAAAGTTTTCACGCATCGTAAAAGTGACATGATGTTGGATAATGATGAAAATTTTTAAGATTTATTAAAGCATGTTTATATTAAAGGAGGATTTTTACTGGCGATATTTAGCATCGGTGATAGACGAATTTTAGGATTGATACTGGCATATCTTAATTGGAATTTTAGCGTGAAATATTTTAAGTAATAATGTGAATTAATTGTTAAATCAATTAATTCCTAGGTTCAAATCCTATAACATTATGAAAATAAGCAATAATATATATCATCAGCCTAGTAGTTTTCTTTTCTTTTTTGATTAAATTTTATTTTTAATTTTGTATAGGCTTCTTTAGAAATGACGTTGGTCTGAAAAATAATATTGTTGGCTTTTCATAAATAAAAGACCAATCCATTGAAATTAATTCTAAACAAACTGAATTCATTAAAGCATTTTGCCATAAGATACAAAAGTAACAAGTTGAAAATGAATTAAGAAATCATAAAAGTCAAGAGTTCAAATCTCATAAAATTCAGTGTGTAAATCTTCTAAAAAAGGGCCTCCCAAATATATTTTTTTTGATGACTTTTTTTTTTTTACAAAAATGAAGTATCACATCACTTACACACTCCAAGAATTCATTTCTCATGCATGATTTGATGAAATTTAATTCAAGATTAGAATAGAATGAAAATCGAAAAAAACAATCTTCACACTTTACGCGTTCAATTAAATAACAGCAATGTTATTCAGCATAATAATGAGTTTCGAGAAGAAGAAGAAGAGAGGATGAGAAAGCAGAAGAATCGCAAAAGAAAATGAGAGAAAATCACTCGCGTAAGAAATTCTACGATGAAGAAGTTATGAATGAAATGAAAAAAAAAATAAGAAGAATTTTATTGATTTTTTTTCTTCTTCTCGTTTTACGTTCTGATTCCACACATAGAATGAAATTTTTTTTAAAAAAATTGTTTTCTTCTTAGAGGATGTTTCAATAAAGAAATGAAAAAAAATCCATTAATATGAAAAGAATTTCTCTTGAAGTGTACATACATAAGTTAGCGGCACACAACATTATGTCTCTTTATTTCCTTCCTTTAGCGACATTTTTTATGGCGATAATTTACATTTATTGTTCTTTTGTGTCGATGCTGTTATAAGATTTCTTGTTTTCATTTAATTGTATAAATTTGATTTAATAAAATATAGTTAATGGAAGAATGAATGAAGATGTGTGGAGTTGGAATTATAAAGCATATTTTGATATCGTTGCAACTATTGATGCTGACTAGGTGTCGTTTATAAATGACCTCCATCAAGAATTAGAATTTCAGACCGGTTTTTGGGATTTTTCTCAAAATTCCTTAAAAATTGAATAAAATTTGCAGTGTTGACCCAAACCTGACCTTTAACCTTCCTGGATACATAGTCTTGGATATCATAGATGAATGATTACTTAAACATGCTCAATATAAATAAATTTTACTTATGATTTGTTTTACTTATGATCAGTTCAATTGTTTCATCATTATTTCCCAAAAAAGTTTATTGAATCAACTCATTACTAGCTCATCATTGCTTATCTGATTTTACTCATCCTTTTTATTATTATTTAAAATTAGTTAACGTGATTATAGTGACAAAGTCATCTAGATACTTATAATACTTTTATTCATAAATTAATTCAATGTTTTTTTAAAGCTTATTAGAGTAATGAATTAATTTTTTGCAATTTTTTTCGAATACACGTCAAAGGTTTGAATCTCATAAATTCAAAAATTTCGTTTTTCAACCTAAACCCCATAATTTTTTGCATAATTTTCATTCCAAACCCCCCAAAAAATTCACAATACTCATAATTTTAATAAATTGCTAAAGCATAAGTAATACACATTTTTATGCATATTAAATGATATGTTATATGAGAATTGTGATCATAGGAGCATGAAAGAAATTTTTCATAAACTTTATAATCTTTTTATGAGGTGTGTCGTTCTGGAATGTTTCCGAAAATGTTTATTGAATCTCATTATGTTTATAAACTTTTTAGTATTTACATAACTTTAACGGTCGGTTCAATATTTGAACTGAAAAACTGTAGTCAATCCAAGTTTGCAATAGCATGAGAATGTATGGAAATTTTGTATAAATCAGAATGTTTGATGGATGTCTTATGTAATAATCGATAACTTATCATCAATAATTCAAGGTTCACAAAAAGTCATGAGATGACATCAATTTTTTCATTCATAAAAATCCAAAAACATAACCTCAAAAAACTAAAAATTCCTATCATACATGTACTGAAAAAGTGAAACGTCACTCATTTTTTGAACCGGTTCAGAACTCATTTGACAGTCGAGATAAAAAAAATTCAGGTCACGATTTTCAGTAGAAACTTTTTTAATTAATTTTATGCCGCATTTACTAACTGAAAATGGACATAAAGAGTTTAATTTTAATAACTAGTCTCTTAGTATTAGGAGTATATGCAGAATTTGAGGAATTTTGTACGATTTCAGGAAATGTGAAAGGTCTAAGTGATCAGTCAGACTTTTCCTCCATTTTTGTTACTTTGTAAGTACTTAAAATTCATTAAAATCAATAAATATTTTGTTCAGCAGTTCCATTTGCGCTAGAAAACGAGGTCATTGATCAATTTAATGCATTTTAGGTTCAACAAGCAAGGAAACTTGAAAGATAAAACCGCAATTTCTGAAACTGGATTCTTCATCATTCCAATTTATGATAAGGGAGATTACACGATAAAGGTTTCAGCACCCGCTGGTTACTCATTTGAACCTGAAGAAATTCCTTTTGATTTTGAAGCAGCATGTAGTCATTCAGTCGACATGAACTTCAAGTTCAGAGGATTTGGAATCACCGGAATGGTGAACATTGAAAGAAATCCAGCTAATGTCGGTGCCAAGGGCGTGACTATTAAGTTATTTAATGACAAAAATGCAGTCATTGCTTCAACAGCAACTGATGATTCTGGTGTCTTTACATTCAGTCCAATCGTACCTGGATCTTACCGTGTGCAAGCTTCACATCCATCATGGTCATTATCCAAGTCTGAATATCCCATAACTGTCACAACAGGAAACACAAAATTAGAATCTGGATCTCTGACTGTTGCTGGATTCAATTTGGAAGGTTCAATTGCTCAGCCAGCTGTCAAAATGGGATTCTTAATTTATAATAAATTGAAGCAACAACCAAGCTTGACATGTGGTGATGATATCAATAAACTACAGAAAAATGAGATCCAGCAATCAGTTTCTAAGGAATATGAAGCACAACCATTCTGTATCCAATATGCTAACAAGAACGGACAATTTACATTTGAAAAATTAGCTACTGGAAGTTACTTGATTGTTCCTTACGTAGACTCTAATTCAATAGAATTCAACATCAGTCCATCATTTATTGAGGCAGCAATCACAACTGATAATTTGAAGCTTGGACAGTCATTTGCCATCACTGGATTTACTGCATCTGGAAGAGTTCTATTATCAGAAAATAAGAAAGTCGGAGTCAGTGGTGCAACAATCACAATTGACGGTAAAGTTGTAGCCACAACAAGCAGCGATGGGAGTTACATTTTGAAAAATATCAAGGACGGCAGCTACACAGTCCAAGTTGCAGCTACAGACTTAGAATTTAAGAATGAAAATGTGAGAATTTCAATGGCAAATCCAAAAATTTCCGACATTTTCGTCAGTGGCTTCAAAGTTTGTGGAAAAGTTGTGTCTGACAAGAGCTTTAAAGTTGGAATCAAAAAGACTGACTCATCACAAACTGTTTATGCTACGTCAGATCCATCACAAGGCGGTTCCTTCTGTACATTCTTAGGAAATGGAAAATATTCACTGGAAGTCGAAATTGAAGAATCAGAACGCAAGAATGGCTTACAATTCTATCCAATTCAACAAACAATCGAGGTTAATGCAGCCGCAGTTTCGGATATAATTTTCTCACAATTACGTGCGAAAGTAACTGGAAATGTAAACTGTCTGCCTTACGACGACAATAGCTGTCGTGATATAGAAGTTACATTAAGTTCATTAGATGAGCATGGCCACCAAACATCATCATTAAAGTCAAAATTAATAAATGGAGATTACAAATTCGAAGAAATTTTACCCGGACGGTATCAATTGTCAGTACCAAATGATAAATTTTGTTGGGAAAATCATCAACATAAAATTGTTGTCAAATCAACAATTGAAAAAGTTCCAAAATTCGTGCAGAGTGGATATAAAATTGGTCCAATTATTTCTTCACATGATGTTCAGGTAAGGATAATTTTTTGTGCCAATATACTTCACAAGAGCGTGCAGAAATCGATGGTACATATAAGGAACTAGAATGTATGGAACTTTATCATTTTTGATAATTAAAAATTTTTTTTCTTTTGAATTTCTCCTGAAGGGACCCATTGCGAGTGTCCCAGATAAGTTGATTACATAAACATATTATAGACATAGAAGAAGTAAACGACAATACTGTCGGAATATACTTTTGCTCCATGTGTAATAATAAATGCTCCGTATATGAATCATTCTAGTTCCTTCAGACATATTCATCCACAATTCTAATCTAAATACCATTAACTTTTAGGGCGTCTACAAATTCCAATCACCAGACACAACACAGCAATCTAAAGAAACAAAAGTTGCATTCTCAAACGGTGCAAATGACATTTGTGTCCCAAAAGCAGGCTCATATGATCTCAAAGTAAGTGGATGTCACATATTTGAGGAAAGTACAAAAGTATTATCGACAAAGAGCACACAGCCAATCTACATTAATGCCATTAAGCATAAAAATGGTGTGAGAATTTTGAGTGAAATGAAGGAACAATTTACAATTGAAGTGCAATATGAGGATGAGAGGAAGGATGTGCTTAAGCTTGTTGAACAAGCTGAAAGAGTTGATGGATATGCAGCATATAATCTCAATCTTGATCTCAAATTTGGCGAGATTGTCAAATTGACACCAAAAAGTGAACAAATGCTCTTCAAGCCACCATCAATGGACCTAAAAGGTGCTAAAGATTGTGTTGAAGTTGCTTTGAACTTCATTGCCACAAAAGGTTTAGTCATCACTGGACGAACAGAACCAAAAATTGCTGAAGCACTTGTGACACTCTCATTCCCAAGGAACAATGAACTTTCATCAATCACGACACTGACAAATGCAGTCGGTGAGTTTAAATTTCCCACAATCGATCCAACATTAGACTACGATCTGAAAGCTGAAAAAGAAAGTTATGTATTCCAAGACTATGATGCAACGAGAAACATCTTTGAAGGTCACAAATTGTGTGAAATTATCGTTAAAGTAAGAGACGAAGAAGCAAAAGAACTATCAAATGCTGTGATCTCATTGAGTGGAGATAATTATCGAAAAAATCTCCAGACGGCAGCCAACGGTGAAATAAAATTCCATTCATTAAAGCCAGGCAAATATTTCTTGCGGGCGATGATGAAGGAATACGAATTTAAGCCAAACTCACAGACAATCGACATCAAAGATGGTGAGACGCTTAATATTGATTTGAGGTAAGCATCAAGCACCATTAAAATGTAATTTCCATGCCAATTAACTCTCTACTCTTTTCTTTATAGTGCTAAGCGTGTAGCATACTCAGTATTTGGTAAAATTACGACACTCAGCGGTGATCCATTTGCGAATGTAATGGTCGAGGCTATTTCGACATCAGAAGCTTGTAGTAATCATCAAGAAGAATCAACAACAGAATTTAATGGACAATATAGAATTCGTGGCTTACAAACCGGCTGCGATTATAAAATTCGATTACAGAAAAATTCGAATGTTGATCGTTCATTGCCATCAGAAAGGATGGTACATGTTGACACGACCGATACACAAAATGTCAACTTCATTGCCATCAATCCAATCAATATTTGTGATGTGATTGTTAAGATAAAGTCAAAGACTAATGATCATTACAAGACACTCAAGATTCAAATGTTTAAGAAGGAATCACCTGACTCGCCAGTCTATACTCAGCGTATTGAGAATCTTATGATGCCAAAGAGTAAACACAATGATGACATTATGGTCTTTTTGCCACGCATTAATGCCAATGACTTCTACAAAGTTTTCTTCATTGAATTCACGACGACATTGAGCGAGAAAAATTACAACTTTAAATTGCCATCCTTACAGTTCACAGCCAATACCACCAACATCTACTTTGAGGTTGAATTCAATCCAATTTTGAAGCAATCTGAGACAGAATTGAATAAAAATTCACTCGTTGCACTTCTTCTCATTTTCCTCGTCGCATTTGTCTTTCTCAAGCAGGAGCTAGTCTTTGAGGTGGGCAAGAATATGATTGCTAAGCTGAATAATGAGACAAGTAAGCAACCCATCAAGAAGACTGAAGGAAAGGCTGATAAATTCATTGATGCTAAAGAAATCGATGACCTCGCGGAATTCATTGAGGAAAAAAAGAAAAAGAAGTCTAAGAAGAACAATTAGTCATTAGTGGATATGGGCCATCCCCGTGATTTGTGGGAAAATAAGTAGTTATTAAATTATAAACAATTTTTATTTGTTGCTAGGAATTATTTAATTGATGAACGCATAAACTTTTTTGAGTACTCAAACAGACACAACCCATTGTAGTTTCAAGGTTTGAGCAAGGAACCTACAGTGCAATCAAATCAAAGAATTAAATCCACTTTTGGTGAATTAAAATGTGAGATAAAAATAAATAAATAAATTTTTAAATAATTGATACAAATTGTAATAAAATTTCGAGTTTCATTTAATATTACTAGACATTAGGCTTAACAGACAATCAGTATTCCCTGTGGTACCGTATCGTGTTCATTGAGTACATTACGGTGCTACTGAGCATCATCTCTATCTGTTAGGGTGCACCACACTGTTTATTTTTGATTCAGGGATGGTAACTAGTCCCATGTTTTGATATCTGTGGCAAATCTACTACGGACCTGGTCTTATGTATAGTAAACTCAGAATCTGTTGGAATCTTAAGGGTCGTTCACAAATTACGCTCAACATTTTGGGGGGAATAGGGTCCAGAGCTGTGCTACATTCCATGAAAAAAATGACAAAGATGGGGGGGTCTGAAAATCCCATTCTCATATTAGACGTCATTTATGAACATTCCCTTTCTGACTTGATATTCTCTTAAAATGCACCTAAAAAATCTTAATTAACAAAAAAAATCTTTAAAATAACACAAACTTTTCCGAGAACTGTCACATATAATTACTGTCACTCCTAACCTGCTTGTTCAGCACCAAACGTTGTTATTCTACTCTAAATTTATTTACAAAAAATATCTAAATGTCCAAATTATTATTTTGCCGACCCGCTGTTTTTGTGGCTCATAAAAATTCAACCATTTTCTATGCAATCGACCTAATTCTGCTTCTTTTGTTTACTTTCATTAATAAATTTCACTCCAGACTCTGTTGTTCGTTCTCAAAACAAAAAAAAATCTTCCGTTTAAGATAAAAAAATTAATATTTTGAGATTTTCAGCCACACATGAAACGATCTCACTGTTTATTGAAACTATCTCATAATCTCCATGTGAATTTAAAATATGATTAATTGCCTAATTATTTAATAGCATATGGAAGCGATCTGTAATGATGATTGGGTAGGGTTTAATTGTATTTAATATATTCCGTAAAAGTTTTTAAGCTTCTTATATAAATTTTGTGTTACAAATATTTGCCGTAGATGTGTTTAGGTTGTGGCTTGAGCGGATATTTATATTATTTGCTGATTGACGAATAATTCACACCTTAAGTGAGGCTTTTTGATCGACTTTATTTGAGTATTTAAAATTTTGGATATTTTTAGGTTTAAAACTCAACGGTCAAAAAATATTTAAAAATATTTATTGTGACATATTTTTTGATGAAATTTTCAAATTTGAAAAATCCGTTAATTTTTTAACTGTAACAAAACATTCAAATTTCAAAAAAAATTTAAAGAAAGTCCTCGTGTTATAGATCGAGGGACTTCAGCGCATTTTTGTGTTAGCGATCAGTATTTGATTAGCAAGGTACTGCGTATTAAATAAGTCAATCATGAATATTTTGTGACTTAAATAAATTCGACGGCTCGATAACGGCTTTTTGACATTCAAATGCGTAAATGCACTTGAAAATCATTAATTATAGTATAATTAACAATTTTGCGAAGAATTTTCATATAACAAAACGGTTTGTCATTTAACGGTTTTTTGTCATTCAAACTTATTTTACGCACATAATACGCGCGTATTATGCGTACTATGTATGTAATTTTTGTTCATAGAAACAAAAAATCATTAATTATAGTATTTAACAATGATATTGAGATTTTTAAATGTCCGGGGGGCCAATAACTCGATGGCACGGAGCTAATGCAAAAAACCAGAGCTCTCTACGATGTCTGGTTAAAAAGTTTTTCATTGGAGCCAGCCAGCCAGCCAGCCGAACAAAGTGCATTATTAAGCTACATTTTTAAAACAAGTTTCAAAAATGCGCTAAAAACAATAGATAAACAAATTTCAAATTTTCACTTTCATTTACCGACCAAAGCATGCTTTGTTAAGACTACAAAGAAGTCATTTACTTTTCAAAATGCTCCAAAAATTCACTTTGTTCTCCAAACAAAATTATTCTCCTATTCATCACTCAAATGAATGTAAATTGTCTATGACAAAAAGAAGTGAAATGGATGCTACAAGATACTTGTGAAAGCCCTCCAGGCAGTTTAGACATAGAAGCTGTATCGTGTATGCCGCAGGGTAAATTTTAAATCTAACAAAGTAAAAATTGGAACAAATTTATTTGTACAAATAAAAAGGGCATGAAGTATTTGATGAAGCATTTCAATGCGTAATATTGGAGATTAAATTGTAAGCCTCGAGGTGATTTTTCAGATTTAAAATGTGTTGAATGTGGATATTTAATCTACAGAAATAAATTTATCTGCAAAGATATTTTACGCGATTTGTATCCGATAGAATTGTGATTAGGTGTTAGCATTGGTTGTATCGTAAACAACTTAACTTAATGAATTATATAAGTCACATTCAAGTGTACTTTTAAGCTACAGTAAGCTGTTTGCTGAGATGCTTGAGATTGTTATCAAAATATTTTATAGATTTTCAAATACTTCGGATTGTTTTGTGGAGAATGATGCTTCAGATATGCGTAAATCTACAAAAATCAGCTACTAGCCACAAAATCTTCATCATCATCTAATCAATACAGGAATGTCAACATTTTAAGAGCCATAAAAACGTCGGACTTAATTTCATAACTTAAGCATCAAAAACGACAGTTGAAGAGACATTAAACTTACTTTATAAGCTGTTAACGACTTCTGTCGTGGGTATCAAATATTTGTCACTAAAAATTATTTTTTGTAGATTTTATTGTCTTTTTCTAGTAATTTTTTTATTTTGGTCATTGGTCGAGAGATTTTATAGATTTTTGTTAATTTTCAAAGTTTTATTTGACTTGGATTCGTGTCTAAATTAATGGAGTAGTCTATTATTAAGCAGAAAAATGTGAATTTGATGAATTCAGTAGTGCTGAACTTGCTGAATTAAACAGAGCTAAACTTGCTGAATTCAGCAGTGCTGAACTTGCTGAATTCAGCTATACTGAACTTGCTGAATTCAGCAAGTCTTAATTTTTTGAATATAAATACCAAAATTGCTCATTTCTCACACAAATTTATTTTAATCAAAGTAACCCAAAAAAATTCTAACCTCAAAATTCTCAATAATTTTCATTTCAGAATCCGATGATGACCTCAGGTGTTGGAGAAATTTAATTTGGTCTCCCTTCTACTGTGTTCTACAACAAGAGGAACAAACATTCACATCATATTGCTCTGAGGAATTATCGGTGAGTCATCCTTTTATTTACCTAAAATTTTGTGTACAGAAAATACGTGCAATGAAGTGAAAATTAAATTTCCTATCCTGTCTTTCATCGCACACCCTCACGACAGTAATAACACATGAGATTAATGTGTGCAAAAACAACTTATTCTAGAAAGAATTTACTTAATATAAAATAAATTTCTTTGTCTATTTCCATGCTTTCCCTTCTATGTCTTGTTTATCTCTAAATAAAATTAATTTTTTCTCTATCAATATTAACACGAAATGAAATAAACACAAATCTAAATTACCAAAAAAAAAATCACAGATAATTCCCGTAACACCAAATCGGGAAATTCGGGTGAGTTGATTTGTGGAATTAATTTGCCTTCTTTTGTTAATTTCTTATGTTTCATCAGTGCTTAATTTTCTTTCGGTTTCTAAACTTAATTTTGGCTGTTTTGATTATTTTTGTTTTTTTAAAAGTTATACATATTTTTAATGGAAATGAAGATGAATGGAACGCATTTTTACAAAATTTACTGGAATTCAGCAATTCATACTTAGCTGAATTCAACAAGCCCAGCTCAATTACTGAATTCAGCAAATTTAGCTCAGCTGAATTCAGTAAATTGAACTCAAATGCTGAATTCAGCTCAGCTTTGAGTTCAGCAAAGCCAGACAAACTGCCAGTCGCAACCACTTCATCCTCATTTTCCCACAAAAAAGTACTTCAAAACAAAAAAAAACTAATTAAAATCAAATTTACTCCAAACTACACAGCTAGCAGATGTATTCTTTGCGGAACTGCCACGCATCAGACTTGATGGACGGTCAAATGAGTCACGACCGCGTACACGAAAAACCATTTGGGAACCGTCACCATCAACAATTCATGAAGAGGCTGAAGACGAGTTGGTCTTTAATTCATCAAATATTGAGCTGAATACTGCATTGCAGAGTTGTTTAGGTGAGTTGCAAATTTTTTTTTAATCATGTGACACGAAAAAAATAGTTTTGTTCGTGTATTAAAAAATAAATAATAAAATTTATTGAGGAAATCAAACGTCATTAAATGAAATTAGAGCTATACATTTTATATTTTATTGAACCTCACTGACATGTAGTTGAAAAATAGCCGTTCCGTTCATATTTTTTTTTGCAAAATATGGATAAACAATGGAAAGCTTTTGAGGAAATATTGACCTCAATAAGGAAAAAAGTGAAAATAAAATTGAATATTCTAAGCTGATTATTAAAATGTGACATTACAGAAGGTAATTAATTTACGCGTGTATGCATTTGGAATTGTATGACACATATTGTGCGATTAATATGGAAATTTATTGTAGCGATTGACAAAAAAATATTTAAGAAACAAAAACACGTTTTAATATTTTTTGTACTTTAAATTTTTAATTCTAACATTTAGGAATCGAACCTTCTTTTTCAAGTGACATTTGTACAAATGTAATAATTTGAATATTTAATTATTCAAGACAGTATTAATATATTTTGACATTAAAAAAAAGCTTTTAAAGAAGTTTTTTCAGTATGATTTAAAAAAATAAATTTTATGTTGGTAATTGTAACAAAAACTAATTAAGATAAATTTAGCAAAAAAAATGTAATACATATTCACCATGACAATAAATTTAGAATTTCTTAAGGATTTGAACCTATGACTATCCAAATTTAACAATTTTATTTGCTCTCTATTAATTTATTACTAAAGATAAATGACATTTTGCATTATTTTAACTGTAGAATATTTTCTCATAAAATTTCATTCATGCTATCCTGTAGCATTTCCCTATCCTCATGAAATAAGTGATCCTTAAACCTATAATTCAGATAAAATTTAAATAAAGTGCTAAATTATGATTATCATGATAACAACCTATTAAAAATCTCCAAAAAAAATATTGACAACTGAAAAGAACTCAATTAATTGTAAAGCTCCCGTGTCAACCGTGCACTTAATTTAATTTTTGATAATTAGTAATTACTAAAGCAGTTGAGCTACTCTTGACCTCAATAATTTTTATATTGTTCATTTTAAATTAAAATTATGATTGTTTACTTCATTGTTCGAGTGACTGAATTTAATCACCAAATGCACTTGCAATTTCCATTTTTTTTGCGACATGCAAAAACAGACTCAATTGTTAAATTAATTCACAATAAAAATAAACAAAGTTGAAAGCTTGCAAGGCACTCATGTGATTATTATTAATTAATCATTACGGACCCGCGCGCATGAGAGAGAATTTTCGGCATCTGTGGCATACCCATAATGCACAAAATTTTACACACGCAATATCGACCTGAATGAGCAATAAAATATGAGCCTCTGATGAACAATTGATTACACACCAAAATCATGCTCATAATTTTATTTTCATTTAGATTATACACAACAACATTTTTCTCATCGCTTCAATTAACATTTTCACGCTATGATTCCAAACGGCCGCACATGAGCTAGTGAGAGAAATAACCGCAAAATTGCATAATCGTATTTTTTTGCTGTTGCTGCTGCTTTTCTTCTCCAGCACTTTTTACTCAATTTAATTTAATTTTTCCACCTATATTATTGCTGTGCTTTTATTTCTTCTCCAGCTTGTGCAATGGATGTGAGTTTTTTTTTGGGTGAATTTTTTTAATATTTTATGGGTTTCTTGCTAGGAAGGTTAGGTTTGTGAAATTAACTGAGTAGCCTAGGTCAGAGAGTGTCAAGAGCTTATATTGTTTTGAGGGTCATGGATTCGATTCCTAGCTCATGGTATCCAAAAAAAGTTCTTTCTACTCCCTTGATACGAAGGATGCAGTTTTAAGTAGACTTCCATTGTAACCCACAAGTCACCCATCATTGCATCACTTACACTATTTACCTGACATTTGCAAATCGAGAGAAGTTAGAGAAATAATAATAAGATTATGCTAAAGAAACCGAGAGTCAATAATGATTTAGTGTGGGCTGGGAATGCTGCGCAAATGCTGTGACTATAATAAAAAGTCGTTTTTATTTCGAGCTCATTTGCATAATTTTATACTCACTCTCCTTTAATAGACAAGCAAAACGACTCGAAGCTGATCAATCAATTTCAATACTTAAGATGGAAATAAATTAAGTTAATTTAATGGTAATTAAAAGCCCGACTAGATCATTTGAAGTGCACATGATGATGGTAATTTTCAACATTTTTTTAGATTCAAATTATATCATAAGATTGATGATGGCAATAACTTCCTATTATTTAATTATTAATGTAGGAAAACCGCTAAAATGCTTTAATATTCGTAGGCATTTATATTCTCAGTAATTAGTTTTTCTTTTAATAAACAAGTTCATATTTTTTATAACAGAGAATATTGAACATTTAGACTAAGCAAATCAAATGTACTGTGCAATTTTGAACATAGTTCCAGTTATGTTTTGTAATATTATGCATAATTTGATGTGGAAGTATGAATAATATGTCGGGTATTGTGCTGTTTATGTTCAATGGTTTTTTGATTCAAGTTGATGTAGGGGTGCAGTCAGATGAGAGGTCTGATCCCCTCAATCAATTGCTACATGGAAAAATATTGGTTTTGGCTATGTCCATGAGATGGTGGAAGCCGACCTAACAGGAAAAGGTTACAAGCCCTCCCTAAGGTCCAGGACATCATATGAGAATGACCCCCTTTAACTGTCAACAAATTTACAACAAAATCTCACATCATTACACATCTAATTCAGCCTAATACTATTTTCCACTGAATTTAATCCGTTTGTGCAAATAATTGCCTCAATTTTCATTTTAAAAAATTGTTTTTCTTTTAGCAGATTTAACTGACTTATTTCAAATTTGGCAAGAGGCGATCATAAAACTCATAAATTTTTCTTTAAGCCGTTTAGTTACAAATTGGCCACTGTGATGGAATCAGAGCCATAAAATTACAAAAGTCATTACTTCAAGATGTTTTTAAGCTTATTATGCGGTTTTAAGTGTTTATGTTTTGGGTTGTGTAGAGGGTATCATTAGTGGAATGGAATTGATGCTATTAGGGGATTATTGTGTTGAGTGATCAGCTACTGACCTACAGATAATTAAAGGTATATTTCTATGGAATTTCGAATGACATTTTGGAAGGTTTTATGATTGCCCTTAAATTATCACCAAAATTACAATTTCATTGACCGAAAAATTCATAAATTCAGTCTAGCAAATTTTCATGTCATTGAAAATAATAAAAATCGAAATTAAGGTTGTCGTCTATCAAAAATGTGAAAATTATACATGTAGACACATAAATGTCAAAATTGATATCAATATTAATGATCAAAGTGTTTTTCAGGCTATAAGCCAAAAAAAAAATTTTTTTTTGTTATAAAAAAATATATCAATACAAAGTTTGATGAATATGTCATTCAATATGAGCTCAATTTTATTATAATATGTCTAATAATAACATAAAACTAACATTATTCAATGCAGATTATGCAATTTTATAGCGAAAAAAAATGAAGAAAAAGGTTTTAATTTTCAATAGGAAGTTTTTTTATTGAATTTAAAAAGTTTATTGTATTGACACTTGGATACATCGACACAAAGCACTACATCAATAATAATGCAATTTAAATGGAAATGTACTTGGATTTTGTTGAGTAATTAATGTCTTATGGCTGAGATTAGTTGTTAATTTATCATGTTTAAAAATTGTCATAGTTTATTCAAAATGATTTTTAGAAAACAGTAAAAATTGACTTAAGTCAGGAGTTCGAATCTCATAAATATCAAGAAAAGGTTTCACGGTTTGATTTTGAACAAAAAATATTTTTTCTTTTAATTTTTTTTTAAATTAAAGCTTTTGTAATATTTTTCACTTTTGAGTTTTTTTTAACGAAACTCAAACAAATTCACCAATAAAAACTCGCACGTTGCAAAATTTCCACTAATCATCGATAAAATGAATGAATCATAGAAAAAAGGTGACAAGACAATCCCATATTTCAATTTACCATACGCGGATTTCAATATTCAGCCATCAGATTTAATTATTTATCTAATTAGCTTTTATATAAGTGACAGTCTTGCACAATTTGCAATAAATTCGATTCCATTACACTTAATTGCATAAAAGATGCTAATTATCACTCGACATTAAATAAAAAAGTCTTTCTCTGAATTAAGAAATTAAATAAAATTAGAGGAAACAAAAAAACAAGCAACTAACAAAAAACTCTATGACCCAATAAATCTGTTTGCATCTCCAACTCTATGTTTAAGCCTAGTTATGCATACAATTGTGAAACAATAAAAAAGCAATGTTTCGTTCGTAATTAAAAGTCAACAAAAGAAAATGAGAAAAGAGTGACACGAGTAGAGATGAGCAAACACTCATTGTAGATTATTTTTATGTATGTATGATGAAAGTTGTTTCTATGAATTTGACTGTATAGAAGATAGTGAGAATTAAATAAAAAGGGAGAATAGGGATAACAGTTAAGGGAAATTTGGGTAAAAAAATTGAGTTTCGAACCAAGAAAAAAATATTCTCTAAAGGACTGAAACCATTTACTTTTTTCTGAAACTGAGATTCGAACTCGTAATTTCTAACGTTCTTTTAAATGTAACATTATTCTCATACCTATTTTAAAAATGATTTAGCAAAATGTGTATGTAAATATCATGTCCAATCTAAAAAATCTCCAACAGCTTCTTTTTTGAAGAAAAAAATTAGTACAAAATAAAAATTTACCAATAAAAATATGAAGGAGATTATAGGTACCATAAAAAATGTTAATATATTTCCTCAATCTAATTATTGGATCTTATTGAATCAGATTTAAATTTTTTATGAAGTAAGATAAAAAAAATTTATTTGACGTCAAAATATCATGTCATCAATGTGTCATGTTCTTCAATTTTAGTAAAAAAAATTTGAAACATTACTCAAAATATTTTTTTAAATTTTTTGAGATATGAACTCTCGAATTTTAAGCTTTTCTAAAGCTATTAAAATTATTTCTTATAATAAGAATTAATAAAAAATATTCTTAAATTATTACAAAATTTTCATTGCATCTTCATGTTCCTTGAAATCTACGAGACTCATAAGAATTTCCCTTTAAATTTTCACTTTTCCTCGTTCAAATCTCACAAAATTTTCCTCTCAATAAACTCCGATCCTCACTTTTCTTCCTCTTCTCTCACATTTCTTATTGACAAACATTCAACGATGATCATGTCTGAGATTACATCTCAAAATAATGCCGAGAATCTCCAAACAATGTTGTGGATGTATTTGTGTAACAAAATATCATCAACAAAGAAAAGAAAAAAAATGAAAATGTTTCTCATGTCTGCATAAAAACAGAACTCACAACACAACTGTTCGTCTCTTTCCTCTCATTCTTCTCACATTATGTCTCTCATTCGCATCACATTCTCGCCGAACAAAATAAACTTTCATTCATTCATTGAGTTACGGTCGTTGTGAGATAGTCGGTTGATTTTTTTCTACTCATCGGTTCGCGTGTGGAACTTAAAAGAACATTTTTCTGTGTTTTTAAAAAAAAATTATTTTATTTTGTCATTTAAAAAAATTTTTTTTGTGTACTTCAATTTGAATAAAAAAAAGTAATAATAATTTGTAATCGCACAACAATAAAAAAAAATTAAAAATTCGTGGATTCTAAAATTTTGTGAAATATTTTACAAGGCAAAAGTGGAAACAGAATATGCCTCATTAGCTGTCTCTCTGATGTCAGTTCCAATTAGTGATAAATGTGTTTGAAGTGCTTAGTGCTAATTGTTGTCATGAAATTTTTTACTTAACTGATGTTTGATAATCAGAAAAATAAGCAGAATAGAAGCAAGTAATGAAAATTTTCATTTATTAATGGATGTTCTACTGGGGTTCTTGAGTTTGGGATTTGATGGATTTTTGGATGAAGATTTGGATAAAAAAAATGAAATTTGTAAAAAAAGTTAATAAAAATTCTAGAAGCTTCACTTGCAACAACGGGATACTTTTTTCTTAAATTTTATTGAGATTCGAACTCGATCAAATCAAATTTATAATTTTTTGATTTTATTTTCTCTACAAAACTTTTAAATTGAGATGACTAAGTTGACAACTTAAACTATTTTCATATTTTAGAAAAAGCTAATTTTTAAAAAAACAAAAAAGTCAAAATTCAAAAATCAATCAAAATTCTCCTCTCAGAAACCTCAAAAAAATAACTTACTCTCCAAAAAAATAACCTTGTGATGAAAACCAACAAAGGAAATTGATAACTGTGCTTATGAATCAATAAAAGAAATTTTTTAATTTAAATAAAACAAAATTTTTTGTTCCACAAAATTGCAATAGAAGAAAAGAAGAAATGAAAATTGCTTGCATTTAATGTTCCGTATTGCTGGCACCCGCAAGAGTATTTTATGTCTATTTATAAATATAAAAATAGACTCTACTACGATGTTGATGATGATTATTATGTTTATTTTTGTTGTTGTGGATGTTGTTGTTGTGTCGGATGAAAAAAAACAGTGAATTTTAGTTGATGAAAATGTGGATTTTTGCTAGAAAAATTATTTTTGGATAGGTAAATTTTTGATAAGATCTAGAGAATCTCCTTCCTAAATGCTGGACCTCAAAAGTAAATAATCTATAAATCTAGGCATTAAAAATAAAACAAAATTGAAAAAAATGGCAAAAAAATTCACTATTTTGTAAAGAATAATTCATTTTAATAATTTAATTTTAAATTTCGGGATTCGAACCAATATCATCATAGAATTTTTAATTTTTTTATTTGAACTTTTTTATTCTTAATGCTAATCTCGCAAATTACTCAATAGATTCTTTCAAAAATTCATTGAAAAATCCACAAAATTTTTTGAAAAATAAATCTCAATAATCGACACATTTTCCTTGAAAATCTCTATCATATTTTTTCTTTACTTAAAATTTTCATCAATATTTCACTAGATACTTAATTTCAATTCTAAATGTAAACCATGAATCAAAATCTTCAATTATTTACTTGAAAACTAAGCAATACAGATTTTAATGTGACTCATGTTTACTTCCCGCAGAGTTCATTGAAGAAAATTTCCTCATTTTCATTCTGATTTTTCTCGATAAATCTGCGGATCTTTTGCTTTATTTCGATTTTACTTTAACTCATCGAAAAGTTTAAAATATTTTTTTTTTGAAAGAGGGAAGTTTCTAAATTTAGATTTTTGAGGTTTATTTATGAAAAATTTAATTTTATTTTTAAAGTTTTTAAATTTTCTGAAAATTTCTCATTTTTTCAATTGCACCCATTCTTGAGCTAGACCCTGCTCAATCAGTACCCCAAAATATCTACACAAAAGAATCAATCACCCTAAAGACAACTTCATCTATGCATACGAGGAAGTCTGACAAATGCAGCAACATTTAAAACATCGTAAATCAATGCTGATCTGCATAATAATTTAGAGCAGTCGCCGTACGTATGTTCATAGATTGCATCCATAATAACCCAACACACAATGCTGCAATGCGACTCATGTGTTGTTTAAAATGCAATAAAATACAAAAAAAAATGTTTTAATGTAAATTCCAAGTCGCCACAAATTACATTCCTTGACACAATAAAAATCGGAACGTACGCACAGAAAAAAACTTAAAGTGACATATAAAATATTGTACTTGAACTATTATTCGAGTAAAAAAATGCAATTGGATTTTAATGATCCCAATCTCCATCCTCCACGAGTCACTTGTAGAGTATATTAATTAAAGCAAGCTACAACGATCGCTTAACAATGTCATGTTATTGTTATCGTGAGACTTATGAAACTTTAATTTGCTAGTACTTAACTTTCATGTATATTGTGAAGACGAATAACATGTGATTGACAATACCGTACTCGTGTATATATCCATAATGATGTTTTGTTTACATTACGGGTTTGTCTGGACTGTGAATTAATTGTTGAGAATGTTTGATGTAGTAAGGGTTTGTTGGGGTTCATGGTGATATTAGAATTGAGTGAAATCTGGGGTATCCATCTGGGGATCTATGTGGGGGGAGGGGGGTTTGTAAGGGTTACAGCCTTTTTTTGTGAGAATTTAAGTTCGGTTACTAATAGACTGATCTCTCAATCAATACAGTGTTTATTGTCTAGATGACAAGGATTCGTGACAAATCCAGAGATTACAAAATTCTACCATAAATAAATATTATTGCTGTCACCATCCGTCAACTCAAATCTAGCCTGCTAAAGTCAGCTGTTAAATCCATAAATTATGCTAACAAAAAACTTCAGCTTTATCTCTATTAGCCCCAAGTCAATTCATAAAAAAAATATATCCATTCAAGCTCAAACAATGCAGCACAAAATGTAATAATTGCAAATCAACTGAAAAGTATGTTACTATTATCCATGCATATGAGTAGCGAGCAACATTATAAAGAAATGAGTGAATTATTCATTTTGATGTGCTCATTATGAGATAATAATAAGTAAGAAAAATAAAATAAAAAAATTCATCTCGGCAACAATGAAAATCTACAAACGGCAGATCATACATGCGAAAGTATTTGGACACATGGAATAATTGTTAATGGAGTTTGCTTTATTGTAATTGTTGCATTATGAGCTCTCATATTTTATGCTTTTTTTTGGCAAATAATCATAAACCCACATCAGATCCGCAGCATAATTCATTCCACAAAAAGAGAAGCATTTCTAAAGGAATTTCATACTTAAGTACATGATAATTATAGCTTTGGTATTTTCATTTTATTTTTAAATAGCTGAATAAAATCTCCATGTCATGGCATGTGAGATATGAGATTATGTCATTACAGACATGGAATTAAGAGACTTTATGCGACATGCTGATTTTTTCCTCCTTAAGAAATTCATGCTTTCATGCGATTCTCTTGGAGATGTTTCGTCAGATTCATTTTTGATGATTTTGCAGATGCTTGTGGATGTTGAAATTTTAGCTGTGAAATCAGCATGAAGTTAGTCAGTGAGTTTACGGTTAGTAAGGTCATTTATTTCGTGGTAGATGTTAGTTAGTATGAGCATAGTAAACTTACCGGAACGACTGAGAAATCAGGTCAGAAAGGTGACTAAAACAGCTGACTAAATTGATTCCTCAACAGCATATTATAAAATCTGAGCTATGATCTAGTAGATTCTACTTAATGACTGCTGTCACACAGTCTTGCCATGTCTCAAAATGAAGATTGTCTCAATGACCTGAATCATGGAAGTTGATAATTAGCAATGCCGTATGATCACCACTTGCCTGCCACAGAGCTTATTGATGATGTTCTGTTATGGTAAATCATGGATTATGGCTACCGGCAGTGTAGATTCTAGTGAATTCAGCACTAGCATCGAAAACTTCAGCTTATCTTAGCTATAATAGGTATATTTGGTTCAATTGATTCTAAAAGGTGCCAGATTGGGTCTCGAACCCAAGGTAACTGTGTATGCATCTCTGCAAGACCAAAACTTAACCATGCCACTCCAGTTGACCCCAAAATTCTTCAAAAATTTCACAAGGGTCAATAAAATTCAAAACCTCGAAAGTAGATTCTCAAATGTCCACATCCAGTACACTATAATCACATAATAATATACCATAACTTACACGCACACCCTGCAAATAATATTTTTTTTATTAAAAAAAATCCCAACATTGTTCAATCTCAGTTACATTAGCGATCGTTAGAGTGAAAATAGTCAGCACAAAGGCACAACAGAAAAAAGAGAGTAAATGTTCATATCTATTGTACTCTAACGTTATACATGTCATGTCATGTAATGAAAATGAAATGTTAAAAAGTGATCTGTTGCAATTGCCATTTTGTGCATTTCATCGACTACTCATTATACTCTCTCACTACATCCCAACCTTATTTTTCTTTTTTTATTACTTTTTTGTTTATTTTTATTTTTTTACATTATTGCATTTGAATGGGCGCATTCAAGCTTTTCGTGGACATAAAAATAAGTCAGAAGCAGAAATATTTTTTTTTATAAAAATAATTTCTTTTTTTCGTGCTCGTTCATTGACATTGATTTGTTGATATGAAAAAAAATCGTATTTTTTCATCCATAGTGTCAATTGCTGAATATGAAGCACATCATGATATTTTTTTTCTGGATCAAGATAGAATTGACGATGATGATACACACATAATATGAAAATTACATAATTATTCGAATAGAAAGCGTTTTATATTCACAGCTTGATGCTGGTGCTGCTATGTCTGTACGTCTACACTGCATTAATGTATCGAGAACGAATGAACTCGTTTCCATTTGCTCGTATGAATATTAATGACATTTAAACACAGTTAAACCGGAAACCTTTTTGATGGACTCATGCAAAATTGGAATTAAGAATTATTTTTTGTCAACGTCCACGCGCATTTGACATTCAGAAAAATGGAAATGTCTTGAATATTTGAGTAAATAAGTTTCTTTTGTGGTGAATTTTGGACGAGATAAAAATGAATAAATGACGTGATTTGTTTTTGTGAAGATGAGATGATTCGAGAGAAAAAATCTGAGGGGATAGAAGTTACGAGAAAATTCTGAGATAATGTAATTTGTATCTTCTGAGATGACAAATTTAATTATATGTACATACCGAGATGACTTAATTACTGAGAAGATTCATTTTAAGGACTTTTTGTAATTTTTCTAGAATTATTAATTTCCTAGGTGATAAAATGTTCCCAAGATGACACAATTTTATAAATTAAATCTTGCTGAGGTCACAAAACTTTTCTTAAAACTTAAAATTTCCAATTTTGACAGAATTTCAAGACAAAACTTCCAAGAGGATTAAATTTTTCATAATTTTGATATTCACCAAGAAACATGCGCCACAAAAATTCAAAATCCCCCCAAAAATTGTCCACATACTTATTTTATTGCGAGTCAAATTAAAAAACTTTTCTCATTTCTTTCAAAAAATCTTGATGGACTTGGAATTTTCATGTATCTTTTTGTTTTGTTCATTCATCGTGGACTGTGTACGCGAGTTTAACTGTTTATAATTTCCCCTTCAATCTCTTTAATTTTTATATTTTCTCTGTACATCTCGAATTCTTTATAAAATCTGAGATGAGATTCAAAATAAATAAAAAATCGAACCTGAAAGAGATTTTTAAACAAAATCGTGATTATGGCAAGATGTGCTTAATTTGGAAGTTGAGAGACTGGACTGAGTGGAGCAATTAATGTGACCAATTTTGAATATTTTTTTGTCGATAGAATCAACATTTCTTTCCTTTTATCTCTCTAACAACTTTATATTTTGTTACTTTTTAACTGTGAATGAGCAATGACTATTCAAGTGGAAATCAATTATCAATTGACCATCCCGAGCTGCGCGTTTTACTCATTTTCAAATTTGTGGGTCATTAGGCACATCTACACTAAGCAGTAAAACACAACATAAACTTCTTCTTGAGCTTTATTGTTATTGCTCGATTTATTTTTTATTTTCGTTGTGAAGATTTTGAAAGAATAGATGGAAAATTATTGTATGGAAGAAATTGTAGCTTAGTGGGACCCCACAACACCCCAATGTATCCCATTTTTCCAGTAATTAAAATACTTTATTGACTCTAATGCTTAGCATAGTGTGTAATATAACTACATACCCAGCTCATACACAAAAATTTCTTTATTGAGAGTTTTTGAAACAAAAACAGAGGAGAAGATATTATGTATGTAGCAAAAAAACTGTACAATTCATGTATTAACCAAGTTTTATATCATTAATTATTCATCGCTTGAAGTATTTTTAATTTCCACTTTTGAAAAAGGCAGAAGAGCAGTAGCAATAACTACATAAATATTGAAATTCATTCCCAGCACCTACAAGCAGGAATTTCTCCGTTATTCATTTTTTACGAAATCGATTCTCATTTTCTATCTTAATTAATGACCTTGAAATTTATTTAATACAGATTGAGCTTCTCTGATCGAATTTTTTTCTTATTCTTCTTCTAATTTAAATTTTAATTTGTGAAAATGAATTTTTGATTTTTTTAAAAAAAATAATGAATTGAATGAGATTTGAGTTGTGTATTTTTGGTGATTTTCTCATTGAATATTCATAGATTTGCAAGAGATGGGTGCTTATTGGGGTTTGTAGGATGTTGGCTGATTTGTTTTGAATTTTTTTTAATGTTTCTAGATCGGCATGAATTTTTCTTGAGGACTGTGTGCCATCCGTAAAGCGACCAGATTGCGAACATTCCACGGAAGTCACGCATTGCTAACTGGTTGCCATGAAGAAAATGTGCCGATCGGATTTGAAAATTTTATTGGTAGATGTCCTTGAACACTGGGCTAATAATAATAATAATAATTATGACAAGTAGATATAAATTTTTCTATTTAAATGTTTTTGAAAACTTTAAAAAATGAAAAAGCGAGGATAAACCAATATTATTTCATGAAGTGGGATTTGAACCCATACCTTCTTTATTGAAGGATCTTAGATATTTAACATACTATGTACCATTTGGTCACACACGCTTCTTACACTCACATGGCTATTATCAATATACATTATTTCATATTCCATGTCTTAATTTAAATTTTAAAATAAAAGCACTCTAAGGCTCTCTGAGTTTAAATTTTCAATGAATTCTCTGAATTCAATTCTATAATAATCCAACAACTTCTTCGTCAGTTCCATCAAATCACATTCAAAACACACTCAATCCACACAACAAACGCACAGATTAGCCTAAATAGTACCCATATATCGGTATTTAATTCCATCCGTTCTCCTCACAAAACAACAAAATAAACCCACTTGATTACAATTTAATTACCACCGCTAACTTGACGACATCATCGACAAGATTCTGTAAAATCAAGTCAACCTGATCGAAAATCGCATCGATGAATGAAAATCAAGTATTTTATGACTATTCAGTTAGTGACTGTACGGCATTCTTGCATGTTTCGGCATTATTAAATTTGAAGGATCGTTAGACGAGCTGGTGCTCTCAATAAAATCTTTTTCACTTTACTTTTTATGTGTTTTTTTTGTTACTGTACAAATGAAATAATCATCAACAAAAATTTCAAAAAAAGGCAGCATCAAGATGAGATTATGAGCACATTTCGACCTTCAATTATTTATAATAATCCATACCACTGTGTCTATTATTTGTCTTTTTAAAAACACCTCTCTGTTTTGTTACTGATGAAAGAAGTAATTTAAAGTTTTGTTGTAGCTTGTGGTGATCAATTTTTCATACCACGTTAATGCACACAGAGAAAATATATTTTTGGAAGTGGATGTATCGATTTCATTAAAATTGAAATGAGCTTACGAAGCATTTTAAAGTGGCGGAGGCTGGAAATTTAGCTTGTTTGTTTTTTGCGAAATGTGAAATTAAAAAAAGTACAAAAAATTTAGAGATGTGAATTAAGAAGAACAAAAATGTTGGAATTTCGAAAAAAAAATAAGATTAATGATTGAAAAAGTTTTTTTCGAGTTGATTGTTGTACAGATTTGTGTTATTGATTACACATGCATTAGACATTTTTAATCTCAATATGTAACACTCATCGTGACATTTTTGAGTAAATTGAGACTCTCCGGGGTAGAATAAGAAGAAGTTCAGCCCACAATAAATTTATATCGAAGACTTGGCATTTCCAATTTAATCAGAAAACGATGAAATGAATCATGATGTAACACATTTGATTACATTTTTGCTTTTATTCTCATTGTTGTGGGGATTCCCGGTTACTTAATTGCATGTAGCTTCTGAAAATGTCAATCATGATTGGAGTGAGAAGAGTAGCTAGTATAGGGGGTCCTCCTATCAAAATTTGATGGTCAACCTAGCCATGACCTTCATATTCTAACCTTCTGAGAATTTTCTCTT